>JAWHQI010000274.1:0-2400000 GCA_033032865.1 Dactylorhiza incarnata
CCCCCCCCCCCCCCCCCCCCCCCCCCCCCCCCCCCCCCCCCCCCTCCTCTTGTGGTGTGACGCCGCTTCTTGCCTCCTCCATCCTTCTTCGGTGCGACGCCGGCGTGGAGTTCCTTGGTGTGACGCAACGGGAAAAGGTTGCAAACCCATTCGGTGTGACGCCGGTGGATCCGTGGAGAGAGTGATTCTTCCACCATATCTTGTGTGCTTTAGATCCGGGTTGGGTAATCTCTTTCCTTTAATCTTGTGTGATTCATGCTTAGTTTTGTGGAGGATTATGCAACCGTCTTTTCCGCGATTTTAAAATACATCGCCGCTTTCCAAATCATTTCTTTGTCATCGATCTTCACTAGATCCGGATCGGGAAGATCCATTGCGTATGGCAAACCTAGGCCTTTAAATCCTTTGTTTGCCCTCACAACGGATCGGATCTTTGATTTAATTTCTTGGGAGTTTGTGTCTTAAGCCTTGAATCGCTGAATTAGAATTTATTATCTTCTATTTTGATACGTTTGTGATCGTTCACCGTTATTACGATTGCTAGAGTGCTTGTGTAGGTGCGGATAGATCTAGGTTTGTTGAAGGCGAACGAGAGATTTTCTCGTGGACCGTTTCAAATAAGACTAACCCTACATCAATTGGTATCAGAGGGAGGTTGTTTCAACTCCCACGTTGCAAACATCCTCGCTGCCATCCTTGTTGGTCGTTCAAATCAATAGGAAAATCTGAAATTTTTCGATTGGTCTGCAGTTAGTAAAAAAAAAAATCAAAAAAATTTTTTTTCAAAACTTGTCAAAAAATTCTGATTTTTTTCTGTAGCTTCCTGAGGTTATTTCCAGCAACTTTAAAACTAGGAATTTTTCGTTTCGCCCTCGTTAGGTGGCCTGAAAATTGGAAACGTCGTAATTCTGTCCAGGTGGTCTGCGAATAGCGGGTCAAAATCGGCATTTTTGGTCAAATTCAAAAAAAACATTTCTGTATGTTCTCCTTGATTGTAGCAGCCCGAAAATAATTTTCTGCAAATGTTTAGGTAAGTTCTTATTCAGGAACTTTTCGTTTTTCTTTTCGGATTTGGGAGCCCACCCGACCCTTTTGGTTTTCTCTTTGGTCGGAGTACTCTTGGACAGATCGAACTAACTTTGGGAGACAACTCGGCCTTTTGTTTTTCGCTCGCTTCTTTGGCCGAAGTCCTCTTGGAATATTGCTGCATGTACTTGTTTTCTTTTAACGCTGCGCGCTGTCACGTCTCGTTAGTCAAACGTCAAGCTTGCATGCGCACTAGACTAGGAACAGAATATAACACCTCCACATCGTCTAGGATGGCTGCGAATGAACAAGGGGAACGTAACGCTGAGGCCATAGAGGGGCTACGTAATGATATGACCGAGCTTAGGACCATGTTAGCCCAGATTCTGCAGAATCAAAGGGGAACACCACCCCCACCGGCTACTGATGAGTTACCCGATCCGCAACAGCAGGATCATGATTCGGATTCGGATGAAGGCTATCCTCGAGCCCCTCCTCGTGGACGTCGTCCGGATCGTGGCACTGACATCACTAGAGCCATTAAGATCGACGCCCCCACTTACGATGGTTTGGGAGACCCCCAGGTTTTCCTTACTTGGGTAGTGGATATTGAATGTTATTTTGAATGGCACAATCTTACGGATCCCCAAAAGGTCCAGGTTGCCAGGATGAAGTTAACGGGTCGAGCAAAAACGTATTGGCTAAATGAAGAACGTAGGCTAGGAGCCGGACAGGGAGTCCCACCCATTGGATGGCCAGTGATGAAGAACTTACTCACTGACCAATACGTCCCCGCCTACCACCGAACCCAAATGTTCGATGAGCTAGCCACCCTTCGGCAAGGCTCAAACTCGGTGGCTGAGTATATGGGCGAGCTGAAAGACCGTATGGTGCGTTGTGATCTTCGAGAGATCCCTGAGGTTACGCTTTCACGATTTCGTAAGGGGCTCCACCCTGACATTCAGAGGAAGCTATTGAGATATGGCCACACAGATCTGAATACGACATTCAATGCCGCTATTGACATTGAAAAGCATCTGGCTTCGAAGGCCCACTCTCATTACTCCCGTACGAAGAGCTTGACCACATTTGGAGCATCTTCATCTACCACCCACGATAAGGGAAAACCTAAGACCGCCGAGTCTAGATCGGTAGTGATTACTGCGAGGAACTCTAGGAATCCCACGAGTGAGGGTATCCCCATAGGAAAGGTTAGCAAGGCTAACACCACATGTTATGCTTGCGGGGTTCAGGGTCACTACGCCTTTGAGTGTCCTACAAAAAACCCGAGCCATAGCCCTGTTGGATGCGGAGGCCGACCCCGCCGATCTGATTTATGAGGCTACTGAGGAGGATGACCCTGAGGGAGTCCCGAGTGATTTGGAGGACGAACGCTACCTAGGAGTGATGCGATGCATCTTGACCACCCTCGTCCTTTAGATGATTGGAAGAGGATGAACATATTTTCCCTGATTTTTAGGAGTGGTGAGAAGTTATGTAAGCTGATTATCGATAGTGGAAGTTGTGTAAACGTCGTTTCTGAGAACGCCGTCACACGTATGGCCTTGACCGCGGAGCCACACCCGACCCCGTATCAAGTAGCTTGGATTAACAAGATCACTGTTCCAGTTACCAAGCGATGCCTAGTTCCCCTCTCGATTAAATCATACACGGATGAGATATGGTGTGACGTGTTACCGATGGATGCTTGCCACGTATTATTAGGCCGCCCTTGGCTCTATGACCGTGATGTAACCCATTTTGGCCGGGCCAACTCCTATGAATTTAAGTTTAAGGGTAAGACCATTACTTTGAGCCCGACCGTTCCGAAGGAACCAGTTGCGTTACCTAAGGACACCATTGTTCCGGTCGAAAGGAAGACGTTGAGTCTAGTAGGCAGGACGGAGTTTGTGAGGACCCCTTTTTAGATGGAGTGATGTATGCGTTAGTTCTTATGGTACGAAGACTGATTCGAGCACGTTAGATGGGTTGCCCAGAGAGTTGCGGGCCCTGCTAGATGAGTATAGGGATGTTTACCCCGACGAGCTTCCGTCGTCGTTACCCCCACTTAGGGATATACAGCATGCTATTGATCTTATCCCTGGGTCATCCCTACCCAATCAGCCCCACTATAGACTCCCTCCCGATGCCCACAAGGAGTTACAAGTCCAGATAGAGGACTTGCTGAAGAAGGTTTCATTCGGACTAGTTTGAGCCCATGTGCTGTTCCAGCCCTTCTTGCCCCCAAGAAGGATGGTTCGTGGAGGATGTGTGTTGATAGCCGTGCTATCAACAAAATCACCATCAAGTATAGATTTCCAATCCCACGGTTAGATGATCTCCTCGATGTATTAGCGGGTGCCACCATCTTTTCCAAGCTAGATTTGCGGAGTGGTTACCACCAGATCAGGATCCGTGAGGGAGATGAGTGGAAGACAGCGTTTAAGTCCAAGGATGGACTGTACGAGTGGCTTGTGATGCCTTTTTGGTTATCCAACGCCCCAAGCACGTTCTCTAGGATGATGACTCATGTCTTCCAGCCTTATATGGGGAAGTTCGTGGTTGTCTACTTCGACGACATCCTCATCTATAGTACCACCCCCACCGATCACATCTCACATCTGCGTACAGTTCTTTCCACCCTTCGGAAGGAAACTCTTTATCTGAATCTTAAAAAGTGCACTTTTCGAGTCTCTGAGGTAGAATTCTTAGGTTATATTGTTGGGTCCGAAGGTATACGAGTAGACCCCGGGAAGGTCCAGGTGATTAAGGATTGGCCAGAGCCGACTAGCATTCGAGAGGTGCGCAGTTTTCATGGGCTAGCTACATTTTATCGTCGTTTTATACGAGACTTTAGTAGCATCATGGCACCTATTACCGATTGTATGAAAAAGGGAGAGTTTGCGTGGTCGAAGTCTGCTACTTTTGCCTTCCGTAGGATCAAGCAACTCATGACCGAAGCACCAGTGTTACGTCTCCCTGACTTCACCAAGGTCTTTGAGGTTACTTGTGATGCGTCTGGGGTAGGGATAGGAGGAGTCCTAAGTCAAGAGGGCCACCCCTATCAGTTATTTTAGTGAGAAGTTGGCAGGCGCAAAGCTCAATTATTCCAACTACGACCGAGAGTTCTATGCGATTGTGAGGTGTTTGCATCATTGGAGACACTATCTTCTGTCCAAGGAATTTGTGCTCCTTTCTGACCATGATGCTTTGAGATTCATAAACGGTAGTCATAAGATCAGCCCGCGGCACGCGAAGTGGGTTGCGTTCCTTCAAGAATACACGTTTAACATTAAGCACCTTAAGGGTTCGGAGAATCGAGTCGCCGATGCGCTTAGCCGCCTCACCCTCTTTCTGTCTACCATGAAAGTGCATGTTATTGGGTTCGAGCGCATTAAGGATGAGTACGCCACGTGCCCGGATTTCCAGGAGTTGTACCTATCCGCACAGGACAACTCCCCCACCACTATCTCGGCCTTCACTATTAGGGATGGTTACCTCTTTCGGCACGGGAAATTATGCATTCCGCAATCTTCCCTACGACTACACATTATTTGGGAGTTGCATAGTGGCGGGTTGGGTGGTCACTTCGGGCGTGACAAGACTATTGTGCTCGTGGAAGAGAAGTTTTATTGGCCAAAACTTAAGGTCATGGTCGGACGTGTAGTGAGCAGTTGCCGCACGTGTCAAGTCTCCAAAGGTTCTAAGACCAATGTTGGTTTGTATACACCGTTACCTATTCCATCTAAACCTTGGGAAGACGTGAGCATGGATTTCGTTCTAGGCCTTCCCCCACGTTTCACCGACACGACTCTATATTCGTTGTTGTAGATAGGTTCTCCAAGATGGCATATTTTATCCCTTGTAGCAAGACCAACGATGCCTCTCACATTGCGAAGCTATATTTTAGGAACGTCGTTAGCCACCGCGGGGTTCCGAAGACTATTGTCTCGGACAGGGATGTCAAATTTACTAGCTACTTTTGGAAGACTTTATGGGTCCTTATGGGAACCAAATTGCTATTCTCTGCTGCCTATCATCCTCAAACAGATGGGCAAACGGAGGTGGTCAATAGGAGTTTAGGTAACCTTCTGCGGTGTCTTGTGAGCGACCACAAGGGCACATGGGACTTACTCCTCCCCCATGCCCAGTTGGCTTATAATAACTCTAAAAATAGATCCACGGGTATGTCTCCGAATGAAATCGTTCATGGGTATAACGCTCCTGTGCCTCTTGACTTGGTTCCGTTACCACCCACATTTAAGACAAGTCAATTCGCACAATCTTTCGCCCAACACATCCAAGATTTGCACGCACATATCCGAGCAACTCTGGCATCTCAATACGAGTTGTATCAGTCACATGCAAATCAACATAGGAGAATGTCACATTTTAATGTCGGCGATCAAGTTTTAGTCCGCTTAGTTCCCGAGCGAATGCCTACCGGCACCGTTAAGAAATTAGCTCCAAAGCGAGCCGGCCCGTTTCGAATTCTAAAAAGTTAGGTGACAATGCTTATGTTTTGGATTTGCCTGCTGATTGGGGTATATCCCCTATTTTTAATGTCTCGGATTTGACGTTGTTTGTGTTGCCTCCACCTGAGTTGAATTCTTTGTCGTCTTCTTCCTCCACTACACTTTCTAATGGGTTGGGGAGTGGTAGTTCGGATGATCTCTCTCTTTCGGCCCCCACAGGATTATCATCGGATGGTAAGTTGCAATCTTTTTTTCCTACTGCTGACATGTTTCCCAGGTTTCCGAAGACATTTCATACTCCAGAGGTGATACTTGATGCTGAGCCACTGTCTACTCCGGATGGTGATACTCATCGCTTTCTCGTCCGTTGGCGCGACCGCCCCCCTTCGGACGACTCTTGGGTACTAGAGACGGAGCTTCGACGCTTGGATGCTGCTCTCCTCCACCGCTACTTCTTAGACCACACATCAGTGACGCGTGATTTCGAGCAGGGGAGGATTGATGCCGCGGCCCCTCCACTTATTCATGAAGATGATCCAGTTGCCGAGGCGCAACGACACAAGGACTTGAGGCGCCCTGTTGATGCTAACGGAGGATCACGTTACAACCTCCGCCCGCGGCGTGCCAAGCCTACTTAATGACCTCTCATTTATTTAAGGCGTTTAGTTTATCTATTTATGGATATAAAATTATTTCATATGATGGAAATAATTTTATATTTCATTATGCTCTTGTTTTATTATTTTCATGCGTTTTGAACTATTGGTGTGCATTTAACCATTTGGTTGGCGGAGATTCTAAACGCCATCTTGAATGGCTGAATTTTGATGTAAACTCCTATTTAAGGAACCCTCCTTGATGAAATAGAGGATTGAAAAGGCAAACCCTAAAATCCCCCCTTGTGGAATTTCGGCCAAAGAGGTGGGAGACCTCCTAGCCGCCGCCCCCCTCCTCTTGTGGTGTGACGCCGCTTCTTGCCTCCTCCATCCTTCTTCGGTGCGACGCCGGCGTGGAGTTCCTTGGTGTGACGCCAACGGAAAAGGTTGCAAACCCATTCGGTGTGACGCCGGTGGATCCGTGGAGAGAGTGATTCTTCCACCATATCTTGTGTGCTTTAGATCCGGGTTGGGTAATCTCTTTTCCTTTAATCTTGTGTGATTCATGCTTAGTTTTGTGGAGGATTTATGCAACCGTCTTTTCCGCGATTTTAAAATACATCGCCGCTTTCCAAATCATTTCTTTGTCATCGATCTTCACTAGATCCGGATCGGGAAGATCCATTGCGTATGGCAAACCTAGGCCTTTAAATCCTTTGTTTGCCCTCACAACGGATCGGATCTTTGATTTAATTTCTTGGGAGTTTGCGTCTTAAGCCTTGAATCGCTGAATTAGAATTTATTATCTTCTATTTTGATACGTTTGTGATCGTTCAATCCGTTATTACGATTGCTAGAGTGCTTGTGTAGGTGCGGATAGATCTAGGTTTGTTGAAGGCGAACGAGAGATTTTCTCGTGACCGTTTCAAATAAGACTAACCCTACATCACAAGTCTTCTTGGATGAACTTTGCGGAAGAGACCGCGAGTGCATGTGGTCGAGGCAGCTCAGAATCCCTCCAGGAGGGGAGATTGATGCTGAGAGTAATTGCCCTAACATCCAGTAATAGCAACAGACCTCACCTAAGGTCAAGAAGATCCTACCCCAAATTTAAGAAGCGGGTGACCGCCAGCACTAGGACGCGAATATCATCTTTATCTCGAAGATGTACTCACCCCGGCCTGGGCTAGCTCGACCTCCCTTCATTGATCCTGGGCGCACCGCCTCTATGTGGTGATTACGATGTTACCAAGGAACAAGGGGCTCATACGGCTTGTACGCTGACACAATCAAGAAGACTGCAAAAACATAAAGGTCATTAACATCCAAAGGTACGTGTAGTTATATATGTCTCTAACGGCTTATACTTGTTGGAAGCGAGACCTGCACGCGAGCTCACTTCTTCACTACTCTTCAAATGCGAGCACCTCTCCGACGAGCATCCTCCAAGGTGAGCACAACTCCACAACGAACGCCCCACGGCGAACACCCACTACTCTCACCGAGCACTAACACCACTCTTCTCGGCGAGTACCCCACTGGTTGGCGAGATGCCCCCTACACACCGACGAGCTCCCTCGCGAGAAGCTTCCTCCTACACGACGGCGAAATCTCCACACGAGCAGCTCCCTCTCCTCTACTTCAAGCTGCGAGCACTGCTCCTCTCAAAGTCCAGGCGAGATCCTCCTCCACTCGGCGAGAAGGGCTGCTCCTCCTCTTCAAGCGAGAAAAACTGCTCCTCTCCCCCACGTCCAAAACAGGTGAGAGCTGGCAGTTGTTCCGGCGAGTACCCACAGCCCGGCGAGACGTACAGCTTTGACGAGATCAACTTGGCGAGATGGGGTGCGGGTTTACTTCCTGCGGGAAGGTGGTTGGCGAGATGTAAGAGGCGAGTAAAAATTCCTGCGGGAATTAACTTAATCTCTCTCTCTCTCTCTCTCTCTCTCTCCTCTCTCTCTCTCTCTCTCTCTCTCTCTCTCTCTCTCTCTCTCTCTCTCTCTCTCTCTCTCTACTCTCACTCTCTCTCTCTCTTCTGTACGCAAGCCAAAAGAAAAATTCCAACTTTTCTATTCCCTCTTTTTCTCCTTTTTCAACATACAAAACAAAACAAGGGGGGGGGGGCTATTATAGGCAAAGAAAAAACTACATATTTCTCTCTCCGCAATAAATGTCGGTTCTCTCTCCTCAAAACAATAAAATACAACTTAAAATAAAACTAAAACCAATTAACCCGGTCAACAAAGTCAAACCAACAAACTCCCCCTCAAACTTGGCAACACATGCCGAGTTTGCCTTTGAGCTTTGCGAACGTCTCCACCTTCAATGCCTTGGTGAAAATATCAGCGACCTGCTCTCCGGTGGGGCAATACACAACTTCCACGGTCTTCTGCTCCACCTGCTCACGAAGGAAATGATACCTCGTCTCGATGTGATTACTCCTTCCATGCAGCACCGCGTTCTTCGCGAGCTGGATGGCCGACATGTTATCCACTAACACTGTCGTTGGCCCTTCCTGCACATGGTGTAGCTCCCCTAAGAGGTTCCTCAGCCAGATGGTTTGGCAAGTACATGCTGCAGCTGCAATGTACTCCGCCTCACAAGATGATAAGGCTATCGTAACCTGCTTCTTCGAACTCCATGAGAACGCCGCGGTTCCCATATTGCACACATACCCGGAAGTGCTCTTCCGATCGTTCACGTCACCACCATAGTTGCTATCCGAGTAGCCGACTAACTTCAACTCTCCCGCAGATGAGTACTTCAGGCCATGGTCCCTTGTCCCGTTCACATATCTCAGGATCCTCTTCGCCGCAGTGAAGTGGTCGTGCTTGGGCTCTTCCATGTACATGCTTACTACCCCAACCGCATACATGATGTCAGGTCTGGTGAAAGTCAAGTACCTTAGACTCCCAACAAAACTCTTGAACATCATTGGGTCCACAGCTTCTTCCTCCGAGTCTTTCCTTAACTTAGTTCCGGTATCAGCGGGAGTGGAGATATCCTTGCTACCCTCCATCCTGAACTTATTTAGAATCTCTTCCGCATACTTCTTTTGAGAGATGAAGATGCCATCTTCTCTCTGCTGCACCTCCACGCCTAAGTAGTTGATATTTCCCAAGCCTGTCATCTCGAACTCACTCTTCATCATCCTTTTGAACTCCTCGAACATAGTTTGGTTGTTCCGGTGAATATCATGTCATCCACAAATATGCATAGGATCATGATATCGCCGTTCTTCTCAAGCTTCAGATACAGAGCATACTCGTACGGGCACTTCACATAGCCATGCTTCTATAGGAAAGCATCTATCCTCCCATTCCAAGCTCTTGCTCCTTGCTTCAGCCCGTACAGTGCTTTTCCCAGCTTGCACACCTTCTTCTCCTGGCCTTTCACCACATACCCCGGAGGCTGCTCGATGTACACATCTTCCTCCAGGTAGCCATTGAGGTATGCTGCCACCGCATCCATCTGCATGATAATCCACCCATAGTGAGCTGTCAGTATGATGATCAACCTGATGGAGTCAATCCTCGCCACTGGGGCATAAACCTTGTCATAGTCCACTCCTTGGACTTGCCTGTAGCCCTTCATGACGAGTCTCGCCTTGTGCTTCTCCACAGCTCCTTCTTTGTTCTTCTTCACCTTATAGACCCACTTCACCCGAGGGGTTTGTGGCCCGCAGGTGGATCGACCACCTTCCATGTTTCATTCTTCTTTATGGAAGCCATCTCAACATCCATCGCCATCCTCCAAGGTTTCTCCTGGGCAGCTTCGTCGTAGGAGTGCGCTCACAATCTGCCAACAAACAATATAAAGAAAAATTGTTAAGTGTTGGTGCCGTCTCCTCGTAGATCTCCTCCATCCTCCTCATCCTAGGTTGAGGACGATCATCCTTGCTTCCACTAGTGCTTGCTCCACTAGTACTTCCTCCACTTGATTGGGAGTGCAAGCTCCCCCTGAATGTCCACTAGGTGGTGATGGTGGCTCAGCCCCACCATCCTCAACTCCTGTTTCATGACCACCCTTCCTCCTCATCTTCAAAGAACATCCCTTTCTTGCTCCTTGTCTCCTCATCCAAGCTCCATCAGCTGTCTTCTTCAAACACCACGTCCCTCGAGACTATGGCCTTCTCCATCACCGGGTTGTATAACTTGTAAGCCTTGCTCTCCGGAGCATAGCCAAAAAGATGCACTTCTCGCTCCTGTCATCGAGCTTCTTCCTTCTCTGGTCCGGGACGTGAGCATGAGCTACACACCCAAAAAACCCTCAAGTGCTTCACGCTTGGCTTCAGCCACTCCAAGCCTCGAACAAGGTCATGAACTTCACACTCTTCGTGGGCATTCTGTTCAGTAGATACACCGCACACTGCACTGCTTTCGCCCAGAACATTCTTTGGCAACCCCTTGCCCTTCACCATGCTCTCGCCATGTTCATTATGGTGAGATTCTTCCTCTTCGCGACTCCGTTCTGCTGTGGTGAGTACGCCGCCGTCAGCTGGTGTGAGATCCCATTCTCATTGCAGAAGACATCAAACAGCCTCGAGGTGTACTCCCCACCTCGATCTGTCCTCAGCACCTTCAGTGGCTGACCACTCTCATTCTCCGCCATCGCCTTTAACTCCTTGAACTTGTCAAGGGCCTCAGATTTTTTCCTTTCAAAAAACACACCCAACACTCTCGACTGAAGTCATCCGTGAAGGTGATGTAGTACTTGCTTCCGCCCACTGAGGTGGTCTCAAACGGACCCGCAATGTCCGAGTGAACCAGTTCAAGTTGTCTCCTTGCTCTACGAGACTTTCCTCCTTCAAACGTCAACCTCTTCTGCTTGCCCTTCGTGCACACCTCGCATACTTTCTATGGAGGTGAGATCATAGGTAGATCCTCCACCATCCTGGAGTGGAATAGCAGCTTCAAGCCCGTGAAGCGCAAGTGGCCCATCCGATGGTGCCACAGCCATGCTTCCTCTTCTTCCCTCCGTCCTCGCGAGACATGTCGTCTCCTGGGTATCCATCTTCAATGAAAAGATACGGTTCGCCGTCATCTTCACCTTCACTACCTCCTTTTCCTTGACTGTTCTTCATCGCTAGAGACCCATCCTTCAACTGGACGCATTAGCCTCTCTCCACCAATTGCCCAAGGCTCAAGATGTTAGTCTTCAAGCCTGGCACATAGTACACATCATTCAAATGCACCTTCTCTCCATTCAGCTTCACAACCACCAAGCCTTTACCTTCTAGCGATATCTTCAAAAAATTCCTGCGGGAATTAACTTAATCTCTCTCTCTACTCTCTCTCTCTCTCTCTCTCTCTCTCTCTCTCTCTCTCTCTCTCTCTCTCTCTCTCTCTCTCTCTCTCTCTTCTGTACGCAAGCTAAAAGAAAAATTCCAACTTTTCTATTCCCTCTTTTTCTCCTTTTTCAACTTACAAAACAAAACAAAGGGGGGGGGGGGGGGGGTGCTATTTATAGGCAAAGAAAAAACTACATATTTCTCTCTCTGCAATAAATGCGGTTCTCTCTCCTCAAAACAATACAAATACAACTTAAAATAAAACTAAAACCAATTAACCCGGTCAACAAAGTCAAACCAACAATACTTACATTCTTTTGTAGGTAGGCCCCTGAACTCCATCACATGATGGACGTAATTGGCAAACATCCAATAGGTACCATTCAAAAAGTTTATTATCCGCACCCCAGTACCAGACAGCTCAGGAGACCAAAAGGTATCCTTTCCACACAGATCGGGAGCCAGCCATAGTCTGGTGAAGTCCCCTCTGAGTTCGGAGAACCGCGCCCTACCAGTCATGTACCTTGTTCGCAAGGTTCAAAACTAGAAACCTCTTCAATCCAAAGTATATTTGCCCATGCCTCCGCACATGCACTCAAAATATGAAACAAAATGCCTCCATGCTAAAGTGGATACATTGGGACAACATATAAATGGTGAACTATGTGATGGATAAAATATAATTTGGAGGGAGTTGTGCGGGCACTTCCCATAAAATTGAAAATCTCCGCCATCTTTGGGAAGATGAGGAACATCCATCCCGCCGTAAAATGTTAGAAGGGGGTTACAAGCTCGTCCTCAAAGAAAGTATTGAACCCCCTCCTCTCCTTGCAGTAATCACACAATATAGTGGTCACCTCTCAGATGCCATGACAAGAGCATCACGATGTCCATCTCAGAGATCAAAGGAAGGTCCAGTTCATAACTCAAGAACATGACCGCACAGTCAACACGGCTAGAAGGAGGAGGTTTCTACACCATCTTGCTCTAGCTCTCTCACTGCAATTCAGGCAAAAAAGGGGTCATGCCAATTTATTGGAGGGCATGGTACTCCTCCTAGAGAACCAATACACGAATTGTTGCGGGGTCTGGGCGGACACCCTCCAGTAACCGCCACCTCGAAACAACTTCTTGCTATAAAAAATAAGACAATACAAGAATTCACACAAAATTGAATATTTGCCACAACACAAACAATCCAGCATTAGATAAGCACTTAATCTAAAATTAGAAGTGCGTTTAAGTAAAAACTTCAAGAGCGAAACCGCGCGTAAGGATAAGAAGTCATCACTTATTACTAGCAAAAAAATGTCCTAAGAAGCTTGCTCACTCTATCTCCCCTGGGAGGTTTCCGCCTAACAATAATGCCCTCGGAAGTTCATGACGGCTGCTACCCAGAAGTCAAATCAATCCACAAAGTGGTCTGTTGGGCGGCTCTGGCAGTAAGCACTGCGTTCTGCTTTTTGTGCCACCACTTCCCACTCGAGCTTGCCTATCTGCACTTACGAGGGTTGTATCTCCTCCCACATAGTCTCCAGCTCTTCATGTAGTCCCTCCGGGGTGATCATCGTGGTCTCTGCAAAATAATTTGAGGTGTCATAGGTAAGTTCATATGGCTAACCAAGGTAGGGAAGGGCTGGTGTACCCGTCGTGTTTGTCATAACTATCTCCTCATAAACTAGATTGTCATCGCCAAAGACGTCCACGAGAATTTAAGATGTATTCGCCATGTACGATATGAGTGTGTCCTGTCGGACAGTTTGAAACTCATTGAAGTCAATCACGCGAGCCGCGGGTACCACTCCCGGAGCCCGCATGGAATGCCTGGACAGCTCAGGGTCATTTCATTGTTTGAAAGCCCTCTGCGACAACTCGCCCAACTTTCGTTATTCATGCAGTTACTCGTGTGTCAGTTGGCACTCGCCTAGGATCGCCCAAGATCGCCCACACATGGAGTGGAATAATAATCGATTCGCACCTAGGTGGGACGAAGAACCCGACCTGAAGGTCACCATGAACACATGATTGTATCTGCAATCCTCTTGGTCTTTGCGGCGCAGTACACGCCGAACTCCCACATTCGCCCAAGATCTCGGTGACATTGTCGCTCATCTGCGTCAACACCTCTTCCTCCCCAAAATGGTGACAGACTTACCCTTGGACTCCCGCAGTGCATCATCCTCAGCAGCTCTCCACTCTGCGACTTCTCGCCAAGCTGCCTTCCATATGTTGGCTTTAGTCTTGTGTGAATAAGTCAACTTGGTTTATTTTAAGTTTCATATATTTTATAAATATGTTGAAAAAGAAGGAGAGAGAATGTCCCGCATTTATTGCGGAGAGAGAAATTTGGTAGTTTTTTCTTTGCCTATAAATAGACCCCCTTGTGTTGTTTTGTAAGTAAGAAAAAGAGAAAAAACATTGGGTTTTGTTTGTTTCCCTGCGAACAAGAGGTAGAGAGAGAGGAGAGAGGGAAGTGAGTGAGAGAATAGAAAATTGGGAGAGTGTTTCTTTCGGCAGAATTAAGAGAGAGAGAGAGAGAGATAGAGATTATTCCTGCAGGAATAATTAAATATCTCGCCAATAGTACTCGCCACTTCCTTTCGCTGCCCACTCGCGTCAACCCTCCCGCAGGAAGTGAATCCACCTCCCATCTCGTTGCTGGAGTAGCTCGCCGGGATAGTCTCGCCAGCTCTCGCTCGCCGGTGCAGCTTGCACTCGTCAGCCCACGTCTCGCCGGTGCAGTCCGCTCGCAGGAAGTTCTCGCCGATCGAGTGTTCGTCGGTGTGTTGGAGATGGTGCTCGCCGGTGTCTTGGTAGAGCTCGCAAGAGGTAGAGCCCTCACCGGGGTTGGAGCTCGCATGTGGTAGACCTCGCTAGTGTTTGGCGGTGCTCGCATAGGGTAGTGGAGTACATCTCGCCCAGGTAGTTGAAGTGCTCGCCTAGGAGGGAGGAGGTGCGTCTCGCCGGGAGTTGACGCACTCGCCGGGTGTGCGTGCTCGCCAAGTGAAGGGTTGCGAGGGGAGGTTGCGTGACATACATATCGCTTCCACAAGTGGTATCAGAGCCAGGTTGCGTGACATACATATCGCTTCCAACAAGTGGTATCAGAGCTAGGTTGCAAACATTTGCGGTGACTCGGAAGGTTTGAGGAGTAGAAGCAATGAAGACAAGTGGAGCCATGTCGGGGCAAGTCCCCAAGTTGACAAAAACAAATTATGGGAATTGGAGCATCCAGATGAGAGTACTACTCGCATCAAAGGAACTATGGGATATAGTTGAGAATGGGTATGAGGAGCGTACTGCTGCAGCAGAGGCGGCGTTGACTAACACCCAGAAGACAACACTTAGAGAAACAAGGAAGGCGGACAAGAAGGATCTCTTCTTGTTGTACCAAGGGGTTGAAAAGCAACCTTTGAGAAGATCTCAGACGCGAAGACTTCCAAGGAGGCATGAGAGGTGTTGCAACGCTCCATGCATGGGGTAGACAAAGCAAAGAAGGTGAAGCTACAGTCCCTCCGTGCTGAATATGAAGTAACAAAGATGCAGAGCACCGAGAAGGTCGGTGACTATTTGACCCGTCTGCGGACGCTCACAAATGAGATGAAGCGCGATGGGGAGATGATTGATGATGTGAGCTTCATGGAGAAGTTGTTAAGATCTATGTCAAAGAAGTTCCGCCATATAGTGGTGGCAATTGAAGAGTCGAAGGACCCCACTGAGATGGCCGTGGATGAGCTTGTAGGCTCTTTGCAAGCTCATGAGTTCAGGATGTTGCAGGATGAGGAAGAAGTGAGTGGATTGGGAAAAGCACTCCAGACCCAGTTGAACTTTGGGGAAGTTTAGGAAGAGGAGGCGGCCAGCGTGGCCGAGGTCACCAAGGTAGAGGCAGAGGTAGAAGAGGAGGTAGAAATCAAAATTTCCAGAGAGAGGCGGAGCGACCTCAAGGAGGTTGGAAAGAAGGAAGAGGAAGAGGAAGAGGCCGAGGAGATATGTCCCAAATCCAGTGTTACAACTATAACAAATTTGGGCACATGAGTTATGACTGTTGGGCACCGAGGAAGAGAGAAAAGGCAAACAACTATGCCGAGGCTAGGAACAACACTGGCACTGGAGATCCGATGATGTTCCTAACCTACCGAGGAGCGGAGGAAGGTAGAAATGAAGTATGGTACCTGGAAACAGGAGCGAGCAACCACATGTGCGGAGATAGGGAGATGTTCTCTAACCTGGAACCCAGTGGGGGTGATGTTAGCTTCGGGGATTCGTCGAAGAAATTGTTGGAAGGAAAAGGCCTGGTGGTTGCGAAGCTGAATGGAGAAAAGGTGCATTTGAACGATGTGTTCTATGTGCTAAGCTTGAAGACTAACATCTTAAGCCTTGGGAAGTTGGTGGAGAAAGGCTACTGCGTCCAGTTGAAGGATGGGTCTTTGGCGATGAAGAACCATCAAGGAAAGAAGTGGTGAAGGTGAAGATGACGGCGGGACCGTCTCTTTACATTTAAGATGGTTACCTAGGAGACGTCATGTCTCGCGAGGACGGAGGAAGAATAGGAAGCATGGCTGTGGCACCATCGGATGGGTCACTTGGCTTCACATGCTTTAAGCTGTTATCCCACTCCAGGATGGTGGAGGATCTACCTATGATCTCAACTCCGGAGAAAGTCTGCGAGGCGTGCACGAATGGGAAGCAGAAGAGGTTGACATTTGAAGGAGGGAAGTCTCGGAGAGCGAAGAGACAACTTGAACTGGTTCACTCGGACATCGCAGGTCTGTTTGAGACCACCTCAGTTGGCGGAAGCAAGTACTACATCACCTTCACGGATGACTTCAGTCGGAAGTGTTGGGTATAGTTTTTGAAGGAAAAATCTGAGGCCCTTGACAAGTTCAAGGAGTTCAAGGCAATGGCAGAAAAGGAGAGTGGTCAGCCACTGAAGGTGCTGAGGACAGATCGAGGTGGGGAGTACACCTCGAGGTTGTTTGATGTCTTTTGCAAGGAGAATGGGATCTCACACCAGTTGACGGCGGCGTACTCACCACAGCAGAATGGAGTGGTAGAGAGGAAGAACTTGACCATCATGAACTTGGCGAGAAGTATGGTGAAGGGCAAAGGGTTGGCGAAGATGTTTCTGGGCGAAGGCAGTGCAGTGAGCGGTGTATCTGCTGAACAGATACCTCACGAAGAGTGTGAAGTTCATGACCCCGTTCGAGGCTTGGAGTGGCTGGAAGCCAAGTGTGATGCACTTGAGGGTCTTTGGTCTTGTTTGACTAAGTCAACTTGGTTTTATTTTAAGTTTTATATATTTTATATATATGTTGAAAAAGGAGGAGAGAGAATTTCCCGCATTTATTGCAGAGAGAGAAATTTGGTAGTTTTTTCTTTGCCTATAAATAGGCCCCCTTGTTTTGTTTTGTAAGTAAGAAAAAGAGAAAACTTTGGGTTTTGTTTGTTTCCTGCGAACAGGAGGTAGAGAGAGAGAGAAGGAAGTGAGTGAGAGAATAGAAAATTGGGAGAGTGTTTCTTTCAGCAGAATTAAGAGAGAGAGAGAGAGAGAGAGATTATTCCTGCAGGAATAATTAAATATCTCGCCAATAGTACTCGCAACTTCCTTTCGTTGCCCACTCACGTCAATCCTCCCGCAGGAAGTGAATCCGCCTCCCATCTCGCTGCTGGAGCAGCTCATCGGGATAGTCTCGCCAGCTCTCGCTCGCCGGTGCAGCTCGCACTCATCAGCCCGCATCTCGCGGTGTAGTCCGCTCGAAGGAAGTTCTCGTTGATCGAGTGTTCGTCGGTGTGTTGGAGAGGGTGCTCGCCGGTGTCTTGGTAGAGCTCGCAAGAGGCAGATCCCTCGCCGGTGTTGGAGCTCGCATGTGGTAGACCGCGCTGGTGTTTGGAGGTGCTCGCATAGGGTAGTGGAGTACATCTCGCCCAGGTAGTTGAAGTGCTCGCCTAGGAGGGAGGAGGTGCGTCTCGCCGGGAGTTGAAGCACTCGCCGGGTGTGCGTGCTCGCCAAGTGAAGGGTGCGAGGGGAGGTTGCATGACATACATATCACTTCCAACACCATAACCGTCTATCTTTAGGTGTGCATTTCCTCTTCCTTTTTTCCCTGCAGGCTTCTGCATGGCTAGCTCTTTGAGTTCCTTCATTTTGAGTTGCGCCTCACCACCGCCGCATCCTCAGCCATCCGAGCCGCCACTAGGTTAACCACTACCCTAAGCATGTTTTTTGGCTATCAGACTTCGTCGGGTCTCGTTACCCGCACACGCCGAGGTCCCAGCCTTCGGAATCTCAGTTTTCTTCACCAACAGTTTGTCTAAGAGTGCCTTATTTCTAAGATAAGTTCACAATACGGAGGGGATAACAGTTCATAATGGTTCTGATAACAGTGCGGAATCTCAAGTCGTAGTTTTTGCAGTTACCATGAAATTTTTTCAAAGTTTGCGCGGACTTTAAAAGTATAGGGATTATTTTAACCCAAAATCCTGCGACCGCAACCAGAGCCAATCAATTTCATGGCCGGAGCAAGCGCGCACCCCTGGTATGTAAGACCCCTCCCCCTTACTAGGAGGGTTACCCTAGTCTTATGCCCAGAACCGCCGCCTTACGGATGACACCAACACAAGGGTTAGTCTCCACTGCAAGACGCCAATTCTGTCAGCTAATACAATCATTTAACCTTTAGGCATTAGAGAAATAGAATATGAAATAGTAACAAACAAGTCCACATCACAGTATTTCATAAAAGAAACATGAAAGTCCAACAATGAGTACAAAATAGAGAGTAAGGGCTTATGCCAGATACATATGTAAATGAAATGCAATAAAATAGACTCTCTCAACAGCTCTGTGCGGAAGCTAAACACTTATATCACTCAGCACCTGTCTCGTAGTGGGAGTAATGTGCGACATTCGCTTCTCAGGTCCTGCATCCTCTTCTAGCTGGGGCTCCATCACTCGGGAACCTACGGTCACAACCGACCGTTATTCATAAAAAACAAAGCTGATTTTGTCCCCGCATCCCCCCCCCCCCACCCCGCGACTCCTAGGCACCGTGCAGGAGGAAGAAAGCGGAGTACAACAAAGTGGAATAATCAAAAGCAGTTGACAAGGGAATCTATACTAACAAGTATATGTATATATAACAAGGTACTATTCTAATAGTGTAAGAAGGTGAGCATTAATGAGCTGTAAAAGAAGTAAGTAAAGCAGTGCGCGCAAGTACAGTAACAAGTAAAGTATTCTACCATTACAAAAGTATCTTAACTTATATGAATGCCCATACAAACTTATAAGTTAAGATATCCGGAAATATCACTTATCATATAAAAGAGCCCATACTAAATTATATGATAAGGGTATATATTTAATGTTCTATGGTTATGTATGTTATGATATGCATGATATGATATGATTCATACAAGTGCAACTCACACACACGACCCTGTGATCACAGACCTATAGTTCCCAATTTTTGGAGTTAGCAACACTCTCTGGCACCACCATTGTGGTTACGGAAGCAGTGGAGCGGGTGCCTCCAATTCCTAGGCTAGTATACACACTACTAAACCTAGAGCCTTCGTACACCTCTGTACACATCCTAGGTGCACTCTAGTGTCTTGCGTACTCTTTGCTGGAACCCACCAGTCTTTAAGGTTGGGTGTGCATCTTAGGGACTGTCCTCCATACCGCAGTATAAACAACCTACTCGCCCCTCCTACCTTTTAACTTGCATAAGTCAACGTAATATCATCGGTGTGACGAACGGTCCAGTAACGAAGACCGCCACTAATTTGTTTCTATGCACATGCAAGTTGTCACAACCCGAGCCTCCAGTTCGCAGGACTAACCCGTCCTGATATACTACCTCCCATCCATCAAATAGATGAATTTCACCATATCTTTGTTCATTTAGTTAGACTACTCTTGTCTAATAAATGATATACCTAGAAGATTAGGGTGAATCAGGGACTTCCCGTGGACTACCTGGCGAAGGGCTCACAGCGGTACTAGGGAATGCAATGGTGGCTGAAGCCCAAATCCCAGTATCCAGGATATTTACTTTTAATGGTGGCTACCCATTTTAATGACCCACTCTCCTTATTACACTTTGTAACTTAAACGCTTAATGGCTTATCATTTATCCTATCTTTAAGCACACATTCTCTTGTACGATGCTTCAACACCTAAAATCTCTTATACTCTAAATGGTGAGGTCCTTGTATGATTCTCAAATGTATCTAATCACACCCTAATGATATTTCATGAATATCTCACCAGGCTGAATAATCATCATGATCCCCTAAGGTAAATATTGCCCTCTTACATAAGTGCGACATGATTCTATTTACCCCCTAAACCATAATACGAATGATCTCAAAAAAATCCATAACTTTTAAGGGCTGATATAAATGATGTAATACTGCTATGAACCAAGTTTTATGGATTTTCTAAGTGATCTTGCGGACCATATCATCACATTGAGTTTTTACTATACATAGCAAAATAATATGATTTCCAGGGTTCCACAATTTTTCAGAGACTTTATAATCATGATTTCCACATAAGATAAAAGGGGTGAAAATGTAACTTTACCTAGCAAGTACAAATTTATGTCTTCCAAAAATTCTGAGAAAATTACTATAGTACTATAATAACCTAAAAACATCCCGTCTAGAATTTCATAATTTTCCAAAAACATTTCACCATAGATATCTCATAATTTACAAAGTGTGACAAAATGAATATGTGGAATTTTAGGATGAATAATACATCCAAAAATTCTACCAAAAATTCCAGTGGTTCATAATTAGATTCCAAATGATTTTCTAAAGTTTCAAATATTCCTCAATATTTTTCATCAGTAAAATTTTAGTTATTCAGAAATGTGACATGTGATAAATTCTATGATTTCTAAAGAAATAATCTCTGAAAATTTCTATGAAAATTTTCATAGTTCTAGTTGATTTTACAAGGTATTCTCCAGAATTTCAAAATTTCCACAAGATTTTAGCCATAAACATTTCACTAATACATAAATGTGACATAATTCAAATTTATTAAATACTTAGGATTTTTGCTCCCAAAAATCCTAATTTTTCTTGAGGTAATGCATTACTCCATAAAGGGGGTGTGGCCAAAATTTCAGAAGTTAACACCAAGCCATATATGCTAAATACACAAAATATGCTTTTTGGCTATTGGCACACCATAACACCTATTAAGCAAAGACATGCAAGTGGAATTACCCCACAGGCAGAGGTCCAATTGCTCTCAAATTTTAACCAGCGTCTATTAGTGACCTATTAAACATTGCACCTAAATTTTGGGTCATTTGGAGTTACACAGCACCATAAATTTCATTTATTTGATTTATCATATTATGAACAAAACTTTACGGAAATGTTCTCCAAAAATTCTAATTTTTGGAAGGGTGATATGTTCCCTCATGCCTCATCTATGTCTCAAATTTTACATGCATGCAAGGTGTTTTGACAGATATATTCACAAAATACACTTGTTCTCACACTTTGTACACCCCTCACCAAAACTGGGGCCCAGGGTGCTCTAGTACACCAAATCACGTGAAACATGGGCCAAATTAAAGTTAAGACAAGGGTCTACAAATTTGATATTTAAATGTTTTACTAATTCTATCTCTAAGGGCCTTAATGTTAAGGTATAAGCAGCTGTTAAATATGTGACAGAATACATTTAATGAAATGAATATATTCATTTGATCTAGCTCAGATCTTAAAGCAGATCAAAGGTCCCTTTGGTCATCTTCTTCCTCTAGCCAATGTCTGGGATCATCCCGTGATGGGCCACCTTCTAAGGCAATTACCCTGCGGCTGAGCCACCTTCCTGGCCGGCGACCGCCACCACCACCTCCGTTGAGGTGGGGGCTACCGAGTGGCGGTGGTTTGGCCGTCGGAGGTGGTGTTTTCCGGCGAACCCGACGTGTTCATTTTCATGGAAATTTGAGGATTTTAGCTCACTGGATCGGGCTCAATTGAGCCCGATATCTCCACCTAAGGATCTGAGAATCTAGCACAAGGGGAGGGGAGGAGAAACTGACCTGAATGGGGCTTGAGAGTGAGTGATTCGTTGGGGCGGCATGACAGTGATTCTCTCTAGAGAGCTAGTTCAAATCCCTGATCAGACAGCTATGTTCTTGCTCTAGTTGGCTATCCCGACTGTTCAGAGCTCTATGAAGGTGATGGAAGGGCTGGATTGAGCTGAGGAGGGCTGGTTATATGATTTTGAATTTGGTGGTGGCCGACTATAGGCATTGGATGCTCCTCCTTGTCTCCAAGTGTCCACCACCCCTGGAATCCTGCTGGGAATTCCCTGGGGAGTTCAGCTAAGGCCTTGGGCTGAGAAATTGGGTGCCAAATGGCCTCCATTCCCAAAATTCCTCTTGACCTTAATGGAGGTTTGGGAAAAAGTCCATTCTACCCCCTTTCATGTCATCCCATTCAAATTTTAGGGGGCATGGCTGGTAATTGGACTCTTGGGCTGCTGGATGGGCTCGGATTGAGGCCTTAGTCCAATTGGATTTGGTTTGGGCTTTCAATTTTTCATTTAGGCCTAAAATTGACCATGGTTGACTTTGATGTTAACTTGGTCAATTAGGTGGGTTGACTAGTCCAAAGTGTTTCTCTTGAGTCCCTTGAGACCACCCAAAGATAATTGGGTCATGTCGATGCCCCAATTGGGCCAATTTGGCCAATATGTGTGATTTTGACCAAAATTGGGGGAATGTTGATTTGTTCAATTTGGTGATACCATGATAGGGATTTTGGGTCAATTGGGTTCCCATTGATGTCCTAAGACTAGGGTGAAGTCAATTTCATGTTTTGGGGGTCAATTGAATCTATTGGGGAAGGGTTGGTTTATGTTGACCTAAGTTTGACTTTAGTCAAATTGGACTAATTGAAGACCTCATGATGGGGCTTTTGGGTCCAAAGCACTCCTTTAGAGGTTTACCATCTAGTGGTGTGGTCAATTTGGCCATTTGAGCCTGAATTGAACTCTATTGAGTTGAATTGGGCTATTTTGACCTAGGTTTGACTTTGGTCAATTTTGGCTAAATTGGTTGACCAGATGATGGGGCTTTTGGTCAACTATGCCTCCCTTAGGGTTAGGGACATGGTGGTGGTGCTAATTCACATTTGTAAGTTCAATTTGAGCTAATTTGGTCAAAATAACTTGCCATTATAGTGGCTCACACTTGAGTTCTCTCAATTCAAGGTGACCTAAGGTCACTACCTAGCTCAACTCACCTCACTCACCACATGTCCTATCCTAATTGAAGTCAATGGGTCTAGTAGGAAAGGGGATGTTACATGGTAGTCTCACCATCCCAGCCCAAAAGGAGAGGGCGGTTACACATTGACCAACCGCACACCCCTTGAGCCAACCCTCAGCAGCAACCAGTCCCGAGGGGTTTGGGCGAATGTCCATTGAGTCCACCTGACCTCCCCTCTTCACTTAGCTAGTAAAGGCTTGCACGTCTACAATCTGTTGTAACCGCATAACTTCCTCTTCTCTCTTTATTACCTGACTTCTCATGTACCCCGGGTAGTTGGCATTTATTCCAGCATTAATTGCTCCTAATCGTCTGAGCAACCCACCCTTTTGTATAAATATGGGGTCAGGGGTGCTTAGAGTACACATGAAACTTGAGCCAGAATTTGCCATGTAGTAGGCATGGTGATGAGTCCAATTTATATACTGTTTTTCGGACTCATCCGGGCTGCTTTTCCTGCTTTTGTTCTTCAGCTTTTGTTCGTATTTGTTTATTTTCACCTTGTTCATACTTGTGCTTGAAGTGCCTGTTGTAGTGTGCAACTGCACACTACGTTGCTGGGGGTAAGCACACTCTGCTCCCCATCGTGTTGTTTCTATTTATATGCTGGTGCTGGATGTGTATTCCCAGCTGGGCTGCGATGCTTGCAGGTGGCTGATCCATCCCCTTTTGCCCAGAAATCATGACTGTGTACAACGCACGGTCGTGCGTTTTTATTGACGCACGGATAGGCGTGGTTGTGTGCCTTCTTCTAGGTAGAAAACAATGATCTGATTTTGATCGTGCGTTTTTTACGCACGGGCAGTTGCCCGTGCGTGAAGGAATCGCACGATCAGCCTGTTTAGCCTTGATTTTAGCTTTTCTGAATTTACCCGTACGTTTTGACGCACGGCCAGATTTGCCCGTGCGCAAGTAAATCGCATGAGCGCTCCAGGTCATCTTCCTGCGTTGTTCTCTATTATTAATATCGCACGGTCTATGCACGGTCATGCGTTCGACCGTACGTGACCTATTTTTTGATCTTTCTCCATAAAAGCTGCAGCTTTCGACCTAAATTGGGGATCGTACTTCTATTCCGCTTTTCCGCCGCAAAAGGACTTCCAGCTCCGTACACCTCCACCTTTCCATGAGAGCTTGGCCCTAGGCCTCCTCCATCATCCTCAAGCTCCAAGGAGAAGGATCTAGCTCTTCATCCACCAATATCCAAGGAGAAGGAAGCTTGGTTGTGCGGTTGAATCGTGACACGAAGAAGACGGGCCATTGGGTGGTAGTGACAACCTCCTCTACCCCGGACGCAGTTGAGGACTGAGCTTGGACGCGGATTGACAACCCAGCGATTCCAACCGTGAATCCTCAGCAAGACTTCGGATTCAGTCGATTCCTCACTTTCTCCTTCTTTATATTTTGTGTTGTAATCGTTAGATCCTTTGTATTTAGATGATGAACACTATATACCTTACTTTATAAAGTTATTTCATATCTATGTGAATGTATCTTTTTGTCTATATGTGTGTATGAGGTGCGCCGCCATCCATTTCCCATTCTGCCGTCACGTTCGTATGCCGCACTAGCAATTGCTAGTGGCGTGCTTGTCGACGAGGTGCTTGCGACCCTCATTCCGTAAGACTACTCGTCCATCCGCCTTGTGAAGTGTGGCATAGCGGCCCGTGTAATCCATTCTCCTAACGAAGCAGAGCGCTTAAGGCCTGCATAGTTCGATTCCGCTTGCCTACTCGTCCATCCGCCCTTGCGAAGTAGTGCGTTCAAGGCCTACGTAGTTTTCCATCCCGCCTCGCGAAGCATTGCATAGCGGCATTGCATAGGAGTAGTTGTAGTATTTTCTCTTTATTTCCACCAACAAAAACCCCCGTTTCCGCAACCCATCCGACTTAAGGACTTCAATCTCAAGTCCTTCCTCAATAGTTAACTCCACCTTACTGTGTTCCTTCGAGATCGATACTTGGGGATTCATTCCCACTTTTTATATTACTTGAATGATCGGTACACTGCCATTTCGTGTCGTAGTCTTGCTACCGCCTATAGCGGTGTGCTAAGATTTGTGCATCAAGTTTTTGGCGCCGTTGCCGGGGATTCACGATCGTGTGAGTTTTCTGGAGAGGGAGTATCTGAGATTAAAGCCCTTCCATTTGTGTATTGCATTCTTTTGCCTTATTTCTTCTTGTTCCGTTTTACTGTTTCTATTAGGTTGCTTTAGTAAATTTTTGTTGGGTGTATTATTTTGCACAATAGCGTGTTTATTTTGAATCTTTTCATCTCCACGCTATGTGGGCTTCGTTTAATATTTGTTGCCGCTTTTGTGGAGATATATCTCATACTAGTGATAGATGTCCAAAGGGAGATAGTAACCCTAGCACTCAACGCCCAGTATATGGAGCACCAACTTCGTCTGGTACTCCATATGGTGTGCGTAAGTCCTACGGCTACTCGTCCGCTCCGCACATGCCCTTTTCGCATTCATCTCCGGTTCAATTTGAGCCGAAGAAAAATGCAAAACAGTGCTTGTTTTGTCGGAGCATGGATCATGCCTTGAAGGATTGTGATGCATTAATTCGCCAAATGGACGAGGATGACGAGCCGGATATCCGGATCGTCCCGACTCCTACTTCTGGCAGCACACCTTCAACATCTGGTTATGTGGCCATTTCACCTTCAAGTTTTGAAGGGGATGATGTGGACACAGTCACCAGATGTGTGGCTGATCTAGACTCTGATATTTCGGAGCCCATCTACCTTGTACATATATCACCGTGCATGGATTCGATTCTTTGTGAGGAACCAGTGCTTGACTTTTATCCAAGCACTATTCTTCCCCCTATTGTGCATTCTATTACATTTATTTCCGATAACATTATTGAAGATGCGTCGCAAGAGGAGGCGGGCGATCTTTGTGTTGTGCCTATTCCTATGGAGGAGGACAACCTTCTAGGTGAAGAGGATTTTTCTTCAGCACCGGTGGAGGAAGTCCAACTCCTGGGGAAGGTCACCATTGATCCCACCGAACCTTGCGGCATTGTCAACAATGCCGACATTATTTTACTTCCCCAATCTAATGGGAGTGAGACCGGGACCACTCCCCCGTTTTTTGATTATTTATGTCATTCTTCCCTTTTATTTCTTGACCCCCCTTCCCTTTCCGAGCCTATGCAGGTTGAGCCTTCACAGGTTATGCAGGAGGCGGTGCAAACTGCACCATTCAGTGATGCACACATCTTCTTGTGCGAGGAGGTTAATTCCCCCTCCACAGAGGATATGCCATGTATTGTATTCCCCTCCTGCTGCCTTCATGAAGATGACACCTTGCTAGGCAAGGAAATTTATTTTGGTGAAAGTAGATTGGAGGACTCTCCCTCCACCTCTTTCTTTCTCTCTCCTCTACCTGTGTCTAGCAGGTATTATTATTTAGGTATAGGAGTAGTGGTTCTATCACCATATCGGTACCCGCTACCGACACGGGAATTAGAACAGTTGCCTGTCCACTTCTCTTTCCATACTCCCATTAGCTAAGACCCTCGCCTTCCTGAATAAGTCGTGCAGGGAAGACAATAACCCCAGTAGTTATCTTACTTTTCCTGCATTTTATTTCATCTAATCATGTTTAGTTAGCTGTAGTTTATTTTAGTTTGTCTTTTTCTTTTGTTTTTTTGCGGAGCTGACCCCTGCAGGTACCTTTTGCGGTTCGGGGTTGCTGTAGTTCAGCCTTAAATTTCAAGCGTCTTCTGGTATGCACAATTCTGAGCATTGGGTACTCTCTTCCCCTAGCTTCCATTTTAGTCTTTATTGTATATCTTGTATTGGAATGTTTAGATTAAGTCTGGGGGAGAGGTGCTATGTGTTACTCACTGCACTTGCACTATTGCACAGCATACTAGAAGCTTTGATATAGATTTCTCGGTTTTGAAATTTAGTGAAAGGTTGAGATTTTCTCCAAAACTATATCTGATAAAGGCAAGTGTACCTTATCGTCTATAGTATAGGATATTTGGAAATACCAAGGTCGTATTCCACGGGGCGCGTTGATTACTTCTACTTAGAGGAAAATCACTATTATCTTATCTAATGATATTTTGGAGGTTTTGATTACTTAGTTAAAAAGAGACATTTTGCAAACTTAGTGAATGATTAAAACGATAATAAAAAGACTTAATACTCAACATAGTGGAGGGGAAAAAGGAAAGAAAACTTAACGTTGCATGAAAGAAGAAGTACTTAAGGAGAAAGAGCAAATGAATGAGAGCAAGCTAATTTTTATTGAAAATCAAAACTATTACAATCTTAAAGAGAGATTACAAAGCTAGGGAAATGAAGATTATAAGCTTAAAAAGAGCTAGTACATGAAAGTTAAACTAAAACATTGCATGAATTGAAAAGGAAGACATGAAAGCTTAAAGACATGAACAATTGCATTGAAAAACTCACTAACAGCTCTAGCAGCACCTCCCCCACTCCAAATTCTGAACCCTGGACTCAAGGAGAACCTCTGAATTTATAGGAAAAAATTTCAGATTACACGCCCTCGGTCACGGGCGTGACCAAGGGCGTGACTGCATTATTCACATCAGATCCGACAGCTGCGTGGGCTCGAATTCGGCGCGGCGAAAAGTGACATATCACGGGCGTGACATGTCGGGTCACGGTCGTGACTTTGGACGGCTGCATTAAATGCGGCGTGGGCTGGAATTCGGCGCGGTGGCGAAGCAGAGATCACGCTGGAAAGTCACGGCCGTGACATGTGGGTCACAGGCGTGACTTAGGTTGACTTCTCGACAGCATCTCCACGTCTCGACGGCGGCTCCACGTGGAAGATTCTAAGTTTACACGCCCTTGGTCACGGGCGTGACTTTGGGTCACGGGCGTGACCTGGGGCGTGACTTGGTGTGGGCTAGCTCAGACAGCGCGACATCATTCTGGACTAATCTTTAGGTTACACGCCCTTGGTCACGGGCGTGACCGAGGGCGTGACATGCCATTTTTCCCGATTTGTCCCAAAATTCTGCAAATATTGAAATTAAGCTAAGTTAGAATCAAAATTACAAAAAGAACTACTTATAACCTAAAATTGTCATAAAAAGGAAAATTCATATTAAATATTTACAAAATTTTTTATTAAAAAGTTATAAAAATACTACTTATCAAATACCCCCATACTTGAGGTTTTGCTATTCCAGAGCAAAAGTGTGAGGCATAATTTATAAGACATCCTTAAAAAAATTTTAATTTAAAACTAAAATTTCATTTAACCAAAAGTTAAGTTAAGAGTAAATTCAAGGGGGAGTTAAGTCCTAGATTATGATGATGATTTGAAAAGAGGGAAAAATGTTTAGGCAAGAACTTCTCAAGAAGATTAAGTAGTTTGACAAAATTGTAGAAATTATAAAACTAAATTAAATTAAAATTATAAGAACTCTATCTTAAAAGAATCTTAAGGAAAAGTAAATTACTAAATATTGCTCTCTCCATAATTTTCAACTAAAACTAGAACAATGATAATTGGCTAAGGGGGATTTCATAAAATTTGGCATAAGAAGAGAAATTTTTGAATGGAGGAAATGGAATTTATCATGAAATTTCCTCTTTTTTTTTCTCTTCTAATAAAAACCCAAAATGTATATGGTTTAGGAGTAATGAATTTTATCCTCTTACTCCATGCCATATAATCTTTTCAAATATTTTGGGTGCATATGTTTTAGGGAATAATGAATTTTATCCTCTTATTCCCATGACATATGATCTTTTAAAGTTCATTTTTTTATATGCCACAAAGGGGGTAAGGAAGGGAAATAAATCTAGCTAGCTCTAAATTATATTGAGAGCAAATTCTAGTAACATTAAATTTCCTAAGATCTAAAAAGTTAGAAGAAAATATAATTGAAATCTAAAGAGGTTTAGGAAATTCACTACAAAATGAAGCCATTTAAAAATAAAAAGAGAAGTCATGCTAACAAAATTCTCTAATCAATTTAAAATCATAAGATGATTCTTAAATCAAGATTACCTCAAATTTAAAATTAACAAACTATGATAAGCAAAATTTTAGCCAATTAAAAACTTAAACATGCTTATAAACATTCTCAATTAGATTTCTAAGAAATCAAAAAAACAACAAGAAGGAGGGATATAAGAATTTTTGGAAATTTTGATATTATCTTTTTTTTTGAATTTTTGATATTATCTTTTTTTTTTAATTTTTGATATTATCTTTTTTTTTTAATTTTTTTGAATTTTTCTCATTAAAAACTATTTACAAAGAAAGGAAACTAGCTTTAAAACTTAACAATTTTTGTAAGTCTTGGACTTCCCAAGGGCTACCCGGTGAAGGGTTCACAAGGTACTAGGAGGTGTGATGGGATGAAATCCCAAACGTCCCTTTCCAAGATTTAAATTTTCAATTTTCTAAAATTTTTTTAGTTTTTGGATTTTACAAGTGTAAATAAAGGAAATCATAGAAACAAAATTGAAATTTTCTTTTTGTTGTTTTTTTTTTCTTTTCATTTTTTTTTTGAAAATTTTCTTTTTAAAACTATTTACAAATATTTACAAAGGGCTATTTACACCCCCATACTTAAAGTTAAACATTGTCCTCAATGTTTAAAAATAAGTATGAAGTAAGAAAAGGTAAAAAGAAATGCAAAAATGAAAGAAGAGAAGGAAAAAGGGCTTCCCTGATTTTTTTGAAGCTTTTGTGGGGAAGCCGCGATTACCTGCAAAAGTTATTAAAGAAGAAAAGAAGAGACAAGAGAAAATAACAAAAGATAACTTTGGGGTGCCTCCCAACAGCGCTTTGTTTAAGGTCGCGTAGCTTGACCCACTTGCCGATCATATTATAGGTTGAAATACAATCGAATCACTCTTTTCATTAGTTAACTCTCCCAGAAGATATAATTTAAGGCGGTGGCCGTTTACTTTGAATGTACCTTTTTCCGGGTGGGAAATTAAAATTGTCCCATAGGACCAAACCTCTTTAACAATAAAGGGTCCGGACCATCGGGATTTTAGTTTTCCCGGAAAAAGGCTAAGGCGGGAATTATAAAGGAGGACGAGATCGCCCGGCGAAAAAGTTTTTGGAAATTTTATATGCTTATCGTGATAAAACTTCGTTCGCTCCTTATATAATTTATTGCTCTCATACGCATTCGCTCGCCACTCATCTAATTCGTTCATTTGGAATTTTCTTTGTTCTCCCGCTAGAGTGGAATCGAGGTTTAAAAATTTAAGCGCCCAAAATGCGCGGTGTTCTAATTCGACCGGAAGGTGGCAAGCCTTGCCATAAACCATTCGATACGGTGTACAACCGATAGAGGTCTTGTACTCTGTTCGATAGGCCCATAGCGCGTCATCGAGCTTTATTGCCCAATCCTTCCGATTGATAGAAACTATTTTTTCTAAAATCCATTTTAATTCTCGATTAACAACTTCGACTTGGCCGCTCGTTTGTGGGTGATATGCAGTGGATAATTTGTGAGTGACACCATATTTCGCTAAGATTTTTGTAAATTGAGTATTGCAAAAATGGGTGCCCCGATCACTCACAATAGCGCGTGGCGTGCCAAATCGAGAAAAAAAAAATTTAAGAAATTAACGACGACTCACGCATCATTCGTGGGGAGAGCTTGCGCTTCCGCCCACCTCGATACGTAGTCGACCGCCACTAGAATATATTTATTTGAAAAAGATGGAGGGAGAGGACCAACAAAATTGATACCCCAAAGGTCAAAAATTTTGCATTCTAAGAAAATGTTTTGGGGCATCTCATCCCGGCGGGAGATGTTCCCCGACCGCTGGCAGCTGTCGCAAGTACTCACAAGGGTGTGAGCATCTTTGAAGAGCGAGGGCCAATAAAAGCCCGCCTCCAGCGCCTTCCTTGCGGTTCAGTTTGAATGATAATGACCTCCGGTGGGTCCCTCATGACAATGACGTAAAATTTTACGGCCTTCCTCACTCGAGACGCATCGTCTTACTACCCGGTCTGCGCATACACGGAATAAAAAGGGGTCCTCCCAAAAGTAATTCTTTAAATCAGAAAAGAATTTCTTCTTTTGCTGACTCGAGAATTCTTTTGGCAGGACCCGGGCTACTAAATAGTTAGCCAGATCTGCAAAGCAGGGGGTAGACGATGAATTAATATTTTTGAGAGTAAGGAGGCGCTCTTCGGGAAATTTATCATTAATGTCAGATTCTATTAATACGTCCGAGGCGGGGTTTTCTAAACGGGAGAGGTGATCGGCCGCCAAGTTTTCGGCTCCCCTTTTGTTCCGGATCTCTAAGTTAAACTCCTGCAAGAGGAGGATCCATCGCAAAAGACGAGGCTTGGCGTCCGATTTGCTTAAAATATACCTAAGTGCGGAGTGATCCGTGAAGACGATAACTTTCGAGAGGGTGATGTATGACCTAAACTTATCGAAGGCAAAAATGATCGCTAGAAGCTCTTTTTTGGAAGTGGTGTAATTCGCTTGTGCCGACGTGAGTGTTTTGCTCGCATAATAAATAGGGTGGAAATACTTACTCACCCGTTGGCCTAAAACGGCACCAACCGCAATGTCACTCGCGTCGCACATGATTTCAAAAGGGAGCGACCAATCCGGCGCGACTAGAATCGGGGAGTTTATAAGTTTTTCTTTGATAAGTTTAAAGGCCAAATGGCATTCATCGCTAAAAATAAATGAAGATTCCTTTTCAAGAAGATGGGTTAACGACTTTGTGATTTTGGAAAAACTTTGTATAAAGCGCCGATAGAACCCCGCGTGGCCTAGGAAACTCCTAATAGCTTTTACGTTTGTGGGAGGGGGAAGTTTTTCAATTACTTCAATCTTGGCCCTCTCGACCTCGATCCCCTTGCCCGAAATTTTATGACCAAGGACTAATCCTTCCTTGACCATAAAATGGCATTTCTCCCAATTAAGTGCTAAATTCGTTTCCTCGCATCGCTGCAACACGCGCTCGAGATTTTTTAAACAGTTTTCAAATGAACTCTCGTACACGGAAAAATCGTCCATAAATACTTCCATCACCTCCTCCACTAACTCGTCAAAAATTGCCAGCATACATTTTTGGAATGTAGCTGGCGCGTTACAAAGACCAAATGGCATCCTTCGATAAGCGAAGGTGCCAAAGGGACAAGTGAAAGTGGTTTTCTCTTGGTCGTCGGGCGAAATCGGAATTTGGAAGTATCCCGACAAACTATCTAGAAAACAGTAGTAGGAGTGACCCGAAAGGCGTTCTAAAATTTGGTTGATAAATGGTAGAGGGAAGTGATCCTTCGCGTGGCATCATTTAATTTCCGATAGTCGATGCACATCCGCCAACCCGTAACAGTACGGGTTGGGATCAATTCGTTATTTTCGTTCGCAACTACCGTGACACCACCTTTCTTTGGCACGACTTGTACTGGGCTAACCCAAGTACTGTCCGATATCGGGTAGATGATTCCCGCGTCAAGAAGTTTTATAACTTCGGTCTTAACGACTTCTTTCATGTTAGGGTTTAGTCGTCGTTGAGGCTGGACTGAATTTCGGGAATTATCTTCGAGAAATATTTTATGAGTGCAGAAAGATGGGTTTATACCCTTAATGTCTGATAATTGCCACGCAATTGCGTGGCGGTGCTTTCTTAAGACTATAGTCAACTCAGAAATTTCTGAGTTGCTAAGATCGGATGAAATGATGACGGGTTGCTTAGACTCTTTTTCCAAAAACAAGTATTTAAGGTGAGGGGGGAGTTGTTTCAACTCCAATACGGGTGGTTCTTCATAAGAAGTCTTGATTTTTAATTTTTCTAAAAATAATGGTTCGGGTGGTGTGGGGTGAGAAACTTCTTCTTCATCACAAAAGAGCTCTACGGGCTCGGAATCACTACTCGCCGATGAAACTAACTCGAGGGATGAATCGAACTCACAACACTCTTCTAAGTAAAAACATGAATCGTCATTTTCTAACGTGTTCCGCATCGAGGAATTTATGCCGAAAGTAACTTCATCGTCTCCAACCCGTAGGAGGAGCTTTCTGTTACTTACGTCGATAATAGTGCGGGAGGTGTCAAGGAAGGGGCGGCCGAGTATGAGGGGTACTTCGGCATCCTCTTCGATGTCAAGAATGACAAAATCCACCGGGAAGATGAATTTGTCAACCTTGACGAGCACGTCCTCCACTATTCCTATCGGATATTTTAAAGAACGATCCGCTAATTGGATACTCATTCGAGTGGGCCTTGGATTTCCTAGACCTAGCTTTTTGAACAAAGAAAACGGCATAAGGTTGATGCTTGCTCCAAGATCCGCTAAGGCGTGTTTTACTAACGAATTGCCAAAAAGACATGGGATGGAAAACCGTCCCGGGTCATTTGCTTTTTTCGGCAATTTGTTGAGTACAACCGCGGAGCATTCTGTGTTTAAAGAAATATGCGAAATATCTTCTAACTTTTTCTTATTGGAGAGCAACTCCTTAAGATATTTCACATATTTAGGCATTTGTGAGATAGCCTCGCAGAAAGGTACATTAATATGGATTTGTTTTAAAACATCTAAAAACTTTTTATAATTTTTTTCAGCGCTTTCATTTTTAAATTTCGATGGATACGGAATATTAGAAGTAGGAGCGCGCGAATTTAAAATAGAAGTGTGCGGAGCTATCGTAGCGGGCAAATTCGAAGATGAATTAAAAGTAGGAGGAGGAGGAGAGGAAATTACCTTGGGTTCGTCCTGTTTTTGAACCACCTCCTTCCGGCTTCGGAGTGTAATCGCGTGCGCGCTCTCCTTTGGATTTTGCTTGGTGTTCCCCGGTAGTGCTCCTTGTTGACGCTCAGAAATCATCTTTGCGAGTTGGCCCACTTGATTCTCTAAATTTTTGATCGATCCGGTAAGGTTCCGGATGTTCGTTTCATTTGTAGCAACATATTTTGCAAAAACCTCTTCAATCGGAGAGAGTTTTTGCTGTTGCGGTGGAAAACCGGGTGGATTATAATTTTGAGAAATCAAATTTGGAGGCGGAGTTAAGTTAAGAAGTTGATTAGGGGGAGGTTGATTTAAATTCATAGGACGCTGAGCATTTCCTTGGTTGCTCCATGAGAAATTCGGATGATTCATATAACCCGCATTGTAGGTGTTATTATACGGAGTGGTGTTCGGGTTATAGGAAGGCCGAGGTGGATTTCCCATGTAGTCAACATGTTCTTCAATTAAAACGTTATTAGCCCAAGGAGGAGTGGCGGAGGAAGCAGACGTCTCCGCCACTTGCTTTGTTAAGGGCTCAACTTGTAAAGCTAAATTTGCGTTTGCGTCTATTTCAAAAATTCCGGCCGGCTTATTAGGCCGTGCTCGGGGCATGTTCCATTGGTACGCATTTGTGGCCATCTCTTCGAAAAGCTCTTGAGCGGCGATCGGGGTTTTGTTATTTAATGTCCCCCCGGCGGCCGCATCAATCATTTGCCTCGTTTGGAGATTTAAGCCATTATAAAATATTTGCACTTGTTGCCAAGTGGCAAGTGCGTGGTGAGGGCATCGACGCAAAAGCTCCTTGAAGCGCTCCCATGTGTCATAGAGAGTCTCCGAGTCGATTTGCATGAATGACGCAATATCCGTGCGCAATTTAGCGGTCTTTGAAGGCGGGAAATATTTATTAAGAAATTTTTTCGCCATTTCGGCCCATGTAGTGATGGATCCCCTAGGTAGGGAGCCCAGCCACTGCTTGGTCTTAGACCGCAAAGAAAAAGGAAAAAGACGTAGTCGAATGGCGTCATCGGTGACGCCATTGATCTTAAAAGTGTCGCAAATTTCAAGAAAGTAAGAGATATGTGAATTTGGATCCTCGTCCGGTTGACCATCAAAGGTCACCGATTATTGCACCATTTGTATGATGCTGGACTTGATCTCAAAATTATTGTTCGCTACCATGGGGCGAACAATACTCGATTGTGTGCCTTCCAAATTCGGCCGCGCATAATAGGACATGGTCTGTTGCGCATCCTCATTAGGATTTGGCTCGTTAAGATTAGGAGGATTAAGATTATGATCCATATTTGCTGCGTTAGTGTCCCTGATCGACTCTTCGGATTCTACTTGATTTCCCTGATCACGAGAACGGTGGTGCCTCAAAAGGGTTCGCTCGATCTCCGGATCAAAAGGAAGAAACGAAGTGCTACCTCGGGTCTTACACTAAAAAGAGAAGAAAGGAAGAAGAAAAACTAAAAAAAAAAATTTCTTTTTGAAATTTAGAAAAAACAAAATAAAATAAAAAGAAGCATGATAAAATTAATAACTATCCTCTTTTCAAAATATCTACGCAAAGTCCCCGGCAACGGCGCCAAAAACTTGATATAGATTTCTCGGTTTTGAAATTTAGTGAAAGGTTGAGATTTTCTCCAAAACTATATCCGATAAAGGCAAGTGTACCTTATCGTCTATAGTATAGGATATTTGGAAATACCAAGGTCGTATTCCACGGGGCGCGTTGATTACTTCTACTTAGAGGAAAATCACTATTATCTTATCTAATGATATTTTGGAGGTTTTGATTACTTAGTTAAAAAGAGACATTTTGCAAACTTAGTGAATGATTAAAACGATAATAAAAAGACGTAATACTCAACATAGTGGAGGGGAAAAAGGAAAGAAAACTTAACGTTGCATGAAAGGAGAAGTACTTAAGGAGAAAGAGCAAATGAAAGAGAGCAAGCTAATTTTTATTGAAAATCAAAACTATTACAATCTTAAAGAGAGATTACAAAGCTAGGGAAATGAAGATTACAAGCTTAAAAAGAGCTAGTACATGAAAGTTAAACTAAAACATTGCATGAATTGAAAAGGAAGACATGAAAGCTTAAAGACATGAACAATTGCATTGAAAAACTCACTAACAGCTCTAGCAGCACCTCCCCCACTCCAAAATTTTGAACCCTGGACTCAAGGAGAACCTCTGAATTTATATGAAAAAATTTCAGATTACACGCCCTCGGTCACGGGCGTGACCAAGGGCGTGACTGCACTATTCACATCAGATCCGACAGCGGCGTGGGCTCGAATTCGGCGCGGCGAAAAGTGACATGTCACGGGCGTGACATGTCGGGTCACGGCCGTGACTTTGGACGGCTGCATTAAATGCGGCGTGGGCTGGAATTCGGCGTGGTGGCGAAGCAGATATCACGCTGGAAAGTCACGGCCGTGACATGTGGGTCACGGGCGTGACTTAGGTTGACTTCTCAACAGCATCTCCACGTCTCGACGGCGGCTCCACGTGGAAGATTCTAAGTTTACACGCCCTTGGTCACGGGCGTGACTTTGGGTCACGGGCGTGACCTGGGGCGTGACTTGGTGTGGGCTAGCTCAGACAGCGCGACATCATTCTGGACTGATCTTTAGGTTACACGCCCTTGGTCACGGGCGTGACCGAGGGCGTGACATGCCATTTTTCCCAATTTGTCCCAAAATTCTGCAAATATTGAAATTAAGCTAAGTTAGAATCAAAATTACAAAAAGAACTACTTATAACCTAAAATTGTCATAAAAAGGAAAATTCATATTAAATATTTACAAAATTTTCTATTAAAAAGTTATAAAAAATACTACTTATCAAGCTTCTATTTAAGTTTTTGTTCATTTTCATTGCACTTCACAGCTCCCACATGAGCGCGCGCTTAGCCGTTGGCATGTCGCGAGTAGAATTTTTCTCTTCTGTGTGATTTGAAAAATCATTGTGCTGGCTTAGGATTGTGATTCGGAGTAAAATGTCGACTTCTATAGTGCTCCTAGTCGAGTGCTCATGCCTCGCATAGAAATTTTTGTAGATTCAATTTCCTTTTATGCTTTTAGTTTATATCTTTCTATTTGCGTAGATATTGTTTACTTTACTCAAAAATTGGTGAATCCGGTGTGAATCAAACGGTAGCATAGGAATGTGTGTAGACGTTCGTTAGCCTTGTATTTCCCGAGTCGGGAGAAAGGATTATCTTTCTCGGAGGCTAAGAACTTGCCCCAAGCGACTTTTGCAGCATGGGTATATGGTTAGTCAATTGCGTGAATGTGATATAGGCCATCATTTCGGCCCGGTTGAGCTTTTGAGCCATTCCTATCATCTTATCCTCGTTAGCCCAGTTGTGCCTACCCTTTCTTTGATTCAGCCCCACTTTTATCTCACCAAAGCCTAAAAGCCAATCCTAGTCGCATACCCAAATTTGAGCTTTAGTTGTTTATTATTTTCATGATTGGGGTGTTGATGTTGTGATATTTTGTGAAAATATGGATGCGCTTCATCGCTCATTTTGCTGAATATGTTTTGGAAAGAAAAGAAAAGAAAAGAAAAAGAAAAAGAAAATAAGAAAAAGAAAAAAAAAAGAGTGAGAAGAAAAGAAAAAGAGATGAGCTTAAGTGAAAAATCTTTTTGTATAAATTTATGATTGGGAGTAGGCGGTGCACACACCCATGTAGTCAAGTCCAAGTCTGGGGGTGTGGTGTACCCGTGTGTCTTTTTGTGGTGCTTGAGGTTAGTTTTCTGTGCTAGCTCATTTGGGTTTTGTGCTTGAGCCATCGTTTTTATCATTGTATACCTCACCTAAACCCAAGCCTCATCTAAAACCTAAAGTCCTATTGATTCACGCATTTGAGTCAAACCCGTGACGTGGAGGAAGTGCGAACGGGCAAGCTTATGGTCACCGACATTGATGGATTTCAATGGAGGTTGTCTCGAGCCCCAATCTTTGGCAATGCTCACCTCAGCGTTCAGTTTACTTTCTTCCTATGTACGACCTTATGATTCACCGTGATTCACTTTTTGAGTAAATGTAATATATAAATACGCCCCTAGAAAAGTATAAACTAATATGTATAATTTGGAATTTTTTCTACTGTATTTCTACGCGCATGAGCATGCCACTTCGCATTGTACTCCGCTTTACAATTTCTATGTCAGCTTATGTTTTTCTTGTCCGCGTAAGAGATGGTTTGCTCGGGACGCGCAAACAGGTAAGTCTGGGGGTGTGATGAGTCCAATTTATATACTGTTTTTCGGACTCATCCGGGCTGCTTTTCCTGCTTTTGTTCTTCAGTTTTTATTCGTATTTGTTTATTTTCACCTCGTTCATACTTGTGCTTGAAGTGCCTGTTGTATTGTGCAATTGCACACTACGTTGTTGGGGGTAAGCATACTCTGCTCCCATCGTGTTGTTTCTATTTTTATGTTGGTGCTGGATGTGTATTCCCAGCTGGGCTGCGATGCTTTCAGGTGGCTGATCCATCCCCTTTTGCCCAAAAATCATGACTGTGTACAACGCACAGTCGTGCGTTTTTATTGACGCACGGATAGACGTTGTCGTGCGCCTTCTTCTGGGTAGAAAACGATGATCTGATTTTGATCGTGCGTCTTTTACGCACGGGCAGTTGCCCGTGCATGAAGGAATCGCACGATCAGCCTGTTTAGCCTTGATTTTAGCTTTTCTGAATTAACCCGTGTGTTTTGACGCACGGGCGGATTTGCCCGTGCGTGAGTAAATCGCACGCCCGCTACAGGTATTCTTCCTGCGCTGTTCTCTATTATTAATATAGCACGGTCTACGCACGGTCCTGCGTTCGACCGCGCGTGACCTATTTTCTAATCTTTCTCTATAAAAGCTGCAGCTTTTGACCTAAATCGGGGATCGTACATCTATTCCGCTTTTTCCGGCGCAAAAGGAGTTCCAGCTTCGTACACCTCCACCTTTCCATGAGGGCTTGGCCCTGGGCCTCCTCCATCATCCTCAAGCTCCAAGGAGAAGGATTTAGCTCTTCATCCACCAATATCCAAGGAGAAGGAAGCTTGGTTGTGCGGCTGAATCGTGACACGAAGAAGACGGGACATTGGGTGGTAGTGACAGCCTCCTCTACCCCGGACGCAGTTGAGGACCGAGCTTGGACGCGGATTGACAACCCAGCGATTCCAACCGTGAACCCTCAGCAAGACTTCGGATTCGGTCGATTCCTCACTTTCTCCTTCTTTGTATTTTGTGTTGTAATCGTTAGATCCTTTGTATTTAGATGATGAACACTATAGACCTTGCTTTATAAAGTTATTTCATGTCTATGTGAATGTATCTTTTTGTCTATATGTGTGTATGAGGTGCGCTGCCATCCATTTCCCATTCCGCCGTCACGTTCGTATGCCGCACTAGCAATTGCTAGTGGCGTGCTTGTCGACGAGGTGCTTGCGACCCTCATTCCGTAAGACTACTCTTCCATCCGCCTAGTGAAGCGTGGCATAGCGGCCCGTGTAATCCATTCGCCTAACGAAGCAGCACGCTCAAGGCCTACACAGTTCGATTCCGCTTGCCTACTCGTCCATCCGCCCTTGCGAAGTAATGCATTCAAGGCCTACGTAGTTTTCCATCCCGCCTCGCGAAGCATTGCATAGCGGCATTGCATAGCGGCATTGCATAGGAGTAGTTGTAGTATTTTCTCTTTATTTCCACCAACCAAAACCCCCATTTCGGCAACCCATCCGACTTAAGGACTTCAATCTCAAGTCCTTCCTTAATAGTTAACTCCACCTTACTGTGTTCCTTAGAGATCGATACTTGGGGATTCATTCCCACATTTTATATTACTTGAACGATCGGTACACCGCCGTTTCGTGCCGCAGTCTTGCTACCGCCTATAGCGGTGTGCTAAGATTTGCGCATCACATGGTTACACTTTCTGAGTCATCTGGTGCCTTCACTTTTGTGTGTCTTTGCTTGCCTTGTAAAAGCTTGTAATAACTCCATTTTTGAAATAATATTGTCCGCAACAAGTGGTATTCGCCGCTGTGGGCAAATCTGGTGTTCGCCGCTGCTAGTGGCAAACTCTCTTTATGTGCTTTGTTCGCCAGACCCTCAAGGTGTTGAAATGCAATTAGAAGAGTTATGCTCATGATAAGCTAATTACAAAAGCTTATTTTGAAGAGATGCGCCTGCATGTGCCATTTATGTTCGAACGAGAAGATGCGAAGAAGACGAGCGCCTGCAAGAAGAAAGGCAAAGTTTCAGAATGGACACGCCGATTCGACTAGAGGCGTGAAGTATCATCCAGTATTTTCCTTTATTTAAAGATGTTGTAAGTCCCAATGTGGACATTAAGTTTTTGTCATTTCTTCACAAAACATTGTTGATATCTTTAATTAAATGCATTATCATTTTTAGCTAGTTCTATTTTCTTTTGTGCTTGTTATTATTTTATTTTATATTAGTGGTATCGAAGCAATGGGAACAAAGTCAGCCTTTGCATTTCCGTCTCCTACTGTGCCAGTGTTTAGTGGAGATATATATGAACACTGGGCTGTGTAGATGAAGTCACTATTTTTGTCGCACGGGTTATGGGACATTGTTGAAAATTGTGTACCAGGAACATCAACCACAACAACTATGCCACCCACTGAGGAAAAGTTAAAGAAACATGCTGAAATGTAACAAATAGATGCACAAGCACTTTTGTTTATACAACAAGGTGTTTCCTCCTCCATTTTTCCTAGAATTATTGTTGCAGCATCTACTCAAGAAGTGTGGAATACCTTACAAATTTAATACAAGGGATCACCTCAGGTAATATCTTTTAAACTTCAGACTTGCTGGAAAACTTTTGACACACTAATGATGAAAGAGTGTGAGAAGGTGCAAGAATTGTTTGCTAGAGAAACGTACATAGTAAACCAAATTAGACTTTTAGATGATACAATAAAGGATACACACATTGCTCTCAAACTGCTATGAAGCTTGACACCTCAATTCAATCATATAGTTGCTGCCATAGAAGAATCAAAAGACATAACTCTCATTAGTATACTAGAGAAATTAGGATCTTTGCAATCACATGAAGAGAGACTACAAATACATTATCCTCATTTAGATCAGGGCTTGCATACAGGAATTCCACCTACAAAGCCTCCTTTAGCAAAACATAAACAAGAACATGCAACATCAGGAAGACCTCCTTTCTCACTAAACAGAGGATGAGGAAGAGGCAGGTTTTCCCCTCCAGGCAGGACAATTCATAATAAAAGAATTGATCTTCTATGCACCTTGTGCAAAAAAACAAATCATGAAGCAAGTGATTATTACTTTAAATGAAAAAGGTGTAAAAAAGCCTACTCATATGGAGAATGATTGTTGGTTCAAGGATAAACCAGAAGTAAAACCTACTGATGATGAAAACAAAGTTACTGAAAGTGCACAGTTAACCTCACTAGAATTCTCTAGATGGGGGGGGGGGGGGTGAATAGAGATTTAAAATATTTTTGTGCAAAGTTAATAATTATATTTATTTATATGTGGTGATCATAGATTAAGGCTTCCCACACACCAACAAGAATTAACCAAGTAAAGAAAATAAATGCAAGAACAGAAATCACAGCACAACACAAGGAAATATAATGGTTCCCCAAACTTTGGGTAGTCCACTCTTCTACCCCCTTGGTAGGAAATTCACTATCTTGTACTGAGTCTTTTGATAAGGAGACTCTTAGAACCACCCTGAGTATTTTGATAAGGAGACTCTTAGACCAACTGAGTCTTTTGAAAAGGTGACTCTTAGAACCAGTACAACTGAACTTTTTGAAAAGAGATTCTAAAAACTCTTTTACAATATTTGAAAGTGAAAATAAGATAAAGAAGAAAGAGAGATAATAAAAAGACAAGAAAGAATCTTCTTCCTAGCAAGAAGATTGGAAGCACAAGAAGTAGTGAATAAAATCTCTCTTCTATAGTGAGAAGGAGATTGTAGCCCTTTTCTCTCTTTTGTGAGAGCTATCAGAGTATGCAGCAGAGTGGCTTCAGAAGCAGGAGAAGATGGAAGCTTGATCTTTGTTGCATCACTATCTCTCAATTTTCTCTTTTCACTTGGGAGCTCTTCCTCTTTTTCAAATGTAAAAATGGTGGATCACTTCTTGTTGCTCTCTGCCGACCACCTTGTTATTTATAGCTCTATTCATTAAAATAACACTATAGGAGAGTAATTAATTAGCAGGCAGAGTATTAGAAAGAAGGAGAAATTTCCATAACAATTATATCCATAGAAGGAAAGTATTCATTCTGATTTCAAATAGTGTCCATAATGGATTTAATCAAATTAGCCAAGAATTCATTAGAGGAAAAGAATAATTCAAAACGACTATAAAGAATAATTTGATTCCATATAAATCAGATCTATGAAAGAAGGAAAGAGATCTGGCGATTTTTGAATTAATCATAGAAATCGACGTGCGTCGATTACTATTGGACGTATGCGTCGAATTCGTCCTGGCAGAACGTCGAGAGGAGAATAAGGAAGGTGCGTCGACTAGGGTGTGTCGACTTCTCAAGATACGTTGACTAGAAGACAGAGCTACGTCGACATAGGATACGTCGAATTCTGCTTAAAGCTACTTCGACTCATTCTGATAGAAACGTCGACTTTATTTCGATGTTGCGTCAAATATTATTCGACGCATATTTACTTAACCTTGATTTTCTTTTCTTGGAATTCATATTCAACTTATTTTCAGGGGTTAAGAGAAATCATTTTCCCAACAATCTCCCCTTATTTGTCTTAACCCTATTTAGAGGGAAATTGTACTAGCATTTAATCAACTTCAGCAAGGCAATTATATAGAACAGAAATATGTCAAACAATCAGAAGAGAAATTAGAAAGAGAGATCATATAAACAAACTTTCCAGAATTATATAAGCAGAATTCATGTTTAGTATTCAACTCTAAGGTAAAGTATATCAGCATTATTTTCAATCATTATTCAGGAGGGGTAGGAGGAGTCTTTCTTTTTCTTTTGAATACTTTGGTGGGTTGCTCTTTCTCAGTAGCAGATTGTACCCTTAGCTCCCCCTGAGTCACAGTGGTGTGCTCCCCCTGGAATGGAACTTCAGAGCCTTCTGTTTCTATTTCAGCATTAGTTAAAACAGCATTTGGCTCCACCTGAGCTTCAGCTTCAGCCAACACAGCATCTGGCTGTCCTTTTTCATTTTCAGCTTCATTCATAGCAGTATCCAGCTCCCCCTGAGTTTTAGTTTCTTTGTCTTTCTCACCATCTGCCACATCTTCCTTTTCAGCTTCATTTTCTACCCTGCTTGCCTCCCCTTGTAATAGTACCACTTGATTTGCAGCCTCTCTTGCTATATTGAGTACCTCTATTGTTTGTTCTTCAATATATAGCTCAGGTACTTTCTCATTTCCAATTGTCTTGAGCAGTGCAAGACTGTCAGATTTTGAAGAAGGATGGGATTTGTGTGAGGGAGATTTAAGATTGGAGGGCGTCTCTTCATCTAGCTTCTCCCCCTTCTTGACCTTCTTGGCCAAGGAGGTTAAGAAAGACTTGGTAACTCTTGAGGAAGAGAGAGTTCTTCAGACTTTGCACAGAGGCACTGACCCCATCTATTTGGGTGTGCATATGTAGGATGGAGGAATGAATCTGGGAGCAGTGCTCATCCAGCATTGCTTGGAATGTTTGAGTTGCTGATGCAATGCACTGAGTGAGGAGAACTTCAGTGGATGCAGATGGTTCATGTTGTGGTTGGTGATGAGGAGAGAGTGGTGGAGGTGCTGATGAAGCTGGAGAGAAGTTAGTTGATACATGAGGTATGGGTGATAAAGGGGGTGGAGAGGATGAGAAAGTAGGAGGAGGAGGAGATGGAGAAACTGCTGTTTGAGGAGCAGGTGTTTGAGAAGAGGTAGGTAGAGTAGGAGTTATGAGGGTGGTAGAGACTATTTGAGTGGATGATGGTGGTAGAGAAGAATTGTCTCTTTGAGGAGGAGGAGGAGGAGGAGATGGATGAGCAGGAGAGTTAGGAGGAGAGGGAGTCCTTTCAGGAATGGAACCAGGCTTAGGGATTTGCCTGGTCCACTTGGAGAATAGGGCTATTGACATTCTTTTCCCTGGAGGAATGGGGATTCCTTTTGACCTACAGAGGTCAGGGAAGGAGTGGAAGAGTACTTGACTCATAATCCTTATATATGCATTTTCTTTGTGTGAGTATTTGGAGCCTATTATCTTGAGCAAACAGCTGGCCCAGTCTATTTTCTTCTTCAATACAAGGGCCCCCATGATGTTTTGTTGCTGCTTGGGCACTGCATCATGGGCAGATATTTTGCATAGTAGTATCTTTCCTACTATATCTGCTAGCAGTCTGTACTCCTCAAAAAAATCTATTTTCTTTAGATGGATTGGTTTATCCCTTGAAAACTTCATGGTGGTTAGCAGATGCTTGATTTCATCAGGTGTGAGGTCTATAGATTCATCACCTAATAGGGGAATGATGAAGACTTATGAGGTTACTCTTTAGAAATTGATTTCCTTTCCCTATTTTATTTGAACAAAGATAATATTAGGATATACCTGATGGAAGATCAAAGGTGGTCCTAATATGTTCTGCAGAGATTGAGACTGGTGTCTCATAGATTGTTCCCTGGATTTCTCCTTGTTCAGATATCTGAACATGAGTCATCAGCTCTGTGAGCTCTGTTTCCAGGAGCTTGCATCTTGTGGAGATGAGTTTGTCCAATCCAGCTTCAGTGAAGAGAGCTATGATGTTCTTATAATTTTCTGCAGCGGCTTGGAAGGAGTCGAGGTCAATGTCGAAACCAGAGTTTATCTTGGGAGCCATTTTAGGTCAGTGAAAGAGAGGAGGAAATGGATGGACTAAGAAGCAAGAAGGATGAAGAATGCAGAGTAGTGAAGGTTTTTAACTGAAGAGTCTTTTTAAGTCAGGTGAAGCGTCGAAACAGGACTCAATTCGAGGCTTATTCGGTACTTCAGTGGATGTGACCGAAAATATTTTAGCATTGCCGCTCGTTTTTATGAAGTCGACGTTACGTTGAGTGGAATTCGACGTAAGCGTCGATACAGCCCGCGTTAAGATGCTAGGGCTTCGTATCGACGCATGCATCGATTGTAATCGACGTATGTGTCGATTTCACCTATTGAATTGAGTCATCGTCGGTGCGTCGATTAGAAGTCGACGTGACTTTTGATTTTCCTGAAGAATTTTAGGTGTTTATTTCTTTTTATCTCTTCCTAGTTCTAAGTCAGTCTTGGACTAATTTTTAAAGATAGTTTGATTGGTTGTGCCAACATTGTTTGGCAAGGTGGCCAGTTTTGTTACATATATGGCACTTGATTATCTTATTCTTATGGTAATTTGAGTTTAGAGAAGGATTGAAGGGTTGATTAGAATAGAAAGTTTGATTAGGATGGGAATTTTGGTTACCAGGTTTAGGTTAGAAATTTTGGTTAGGATAGGGGTGTTGATTAGGATGGAAATCATGGTTAGGATGAATGGATCCTGAATGGGAATTATAGAGAGTTTTTGGAGGATAGGCATTTAAGTTGCTCTGATTTTTTGTGCATCGATAACTATTCGATGCATGTTGATAGTTGCTTCGATTTATATTCGGCGCTTTCTCGCGATAGCGTTGATCTGATATCGACGCATGGAAAAAGTTGCGTCGATTGGAAGTCGACGTACTTTTATTCAAGCGTCGAGTAGAGGTCGAGGCATCAGAGAGGTTGCGTTGAGTAAAAGTCGACGCACTATCATTCATGCGTCGATATAAAGTCGACGCAACTGTATCTTCATACTTTTTCTTTTTCCCTTTTTCTTATTTTGTTCTTTTATGTATTGTTTCTTTTGGCTTAGTTGCTTCTTCAGATGAAGTTTGAGAGTCATCAGCTGAATAATATGATGTTTCATCAAATTGTTTTATTTCCTTGAGGGAGTCTTCTTCCTTATTTAGTGAGTCCTTTTCTTGGTTTGATTTGATGGGTTTTGTGAATTTTACAGGGATCATCCAAGCAGGTTTGTTGGATGGAACTTGGTTGGTTGAGGGATCAGCCCCTAGACCAAGATTTTTATGTCTCCTTGTTTGTTGTTTAGTGATTTCCTTGAGAGTTTGGCTTCTCATTTTTATTGATTCTTCAAAGGCTTTTGCCTGGGATACCTTATCCTTAAGGAGCTGATTTTCTATTCTAGCCCTTTCTACCTCCTTTTATATGATGTTAGCCCTTAATTCATAATCTTTAGAGCATTTAACTTCTCTATTTCTCTGGTTTTTAGCCACATTGATTTGTTCTTTTAGATCTTTAATTTCTTGTGTTGCTTTTAGTTGATCTAGACACATTCCCATAAAATCATTTCTGAAGTTATCACTTTGAAAATCTATTTCATCAAACATGCTTACCTCATCCTTATCCTCAGATTCCTCTATGAGAATAAGGCTATCTTCTTTTTCTTCTTCAGAAGATATGCTTTCTTCTGATCCTGTCTCACTCCATGATTTAGCACCATCATCATTCTTTGATCCTTCAAGGGCCATCAAGCACAGATCTTCTTGCTTAGGCTCTTCATTGTCACTCTTAGAAGAGGAGCTGTCCTCAGAGTCTGTATCACTCCAGGCTTCTGCTATAAAGCCTATTTCTTTCTTCTTCCCCTTTTTCTTGAGATCTTTCTTTTTCAGATCTTTCTTTGTCTCAGCATTTTCTGGACATTCTGGGGCAATATGTCCAGGTTTCCTGCAAGAATAACAAATAATTTCTTTAGTAGGAGTTTTGTCATACCTTGGTTTTGACTCTCTCCTTCTTGATCCATCTGTCCTGACCCATTTCTTGAATTTTCTGGCCAGGAAACTGAATAGTTCTTCTTCAGTGATAGAGCTTCCTTCTTCTGTTGCTTTTAATGCAATGTTCCTGTCTTTTGAAGAAGTTGGGGTGTTTTCTCTTCTCTTCTCTAGTTTTCAGCATTTGCTCATAGGATCTGAGTTTTCCTAAAAGAGCATCTGTTGAAATTTCCCTTTGTCCTCTTGTGTCTCTTATTGCCCATATCCTTGAATCCCATGAGCTTGGGAGACTCATCAGCAATTTGTCATTGATTTCTGTAAGAGAGATTTCTCTATCCAAGTCCTATAGTTGATTGATGATCAGACTAAATCTGTCATACATCTCAGAGATGCTTTCTTCATTCTTCTTTTGGAAGTTCTCATATTGAGAGATCAATAGGGCCTTCCTATCTTTTCTTTCATCAGCACTTCCTTCTACCATCTTTATGAGAGCCTCCCAAATTTCTTTGGCTGATTCACAATCAACAACCCTTTGAAAGATTTCATCAGAGAGGGTTGAGACCAGAATATTTACAGCTTTTGCATCACATGTTCCTGCCTTTTTCTCTTCAACTATCCACTCAGCCTTTGGGATAAGTGTTTGAGTCACTTCACCACTTGAGTCTTTTCTATAAGGCTTGGGGGGTCCTGTCAAGATAACATTAAATAAATCTTCATCAATAGAATTCATATAAATCCTAATTCTTGTTTTCCAAACTGCAAACTTTTCAAGATTGCACATTGGTGGTATGGTGGAAGCATAATCTTTGATTTGTGCCATGTGAAAAACAATTGTTAGAAATATATATATATATATATATATATATATATATATATATATATAAGAGGTAGGATCTTTTTGATCAAGGAGTTATCCTTTTTAGATCAACCTCGCTTTGATACCAATTAAAAGTGCACAGTTAACCTCACTAGAATTCACTAGAGGGGGGGGGGGGGGGGGTGAATAGAGATTTAAAATATTTTTTTGCAAAGTTAATAATTATATATATTTATATGTGGTGATCACAGATTAAGGCTTCCCACACACCAACAAGAATTAACCAAGTAAAGAAAATAAATGCAAGAACAGAAATCACAGCACAACACAAGGAAATATAGTGGTTCCCCAAACTTTGGGTAGTCCACTCTTCTACCCCCTTGGTAGGAAATTCACTATCTTGTACTGAGTCTTTTGATAAGGAGACTCTTAGAACCACCCTGAGTATTTTGATAAGGAGACTCTTAGAACCAACTGAGTCTTTTGAAAAGGAGACTCTTAGAACCAGTACAACTGAGTTTTTTGAAGAAAGATTCTAAAAACTCTTTTACAATATTTGAAAGTGAAAATAAGATAAAGAAGAAAGAGAGATAATAAAAAGACAAGAAAGAATCTTCTTCCTAGAAAGAAGATTGGAAGCACAAGAAGTAGTGAATAAAATCTCTCTTCTATAGTGAGAAGGAGATTGTAGCCTTTTTCTCTCTTTTGTGAGAGCTATCAGAGTATGCAGCAGAGTGGCTTCAGAAGCAGGAGAAGATGGAAGCTTGATCTTTGCTGCAGCACTATCTCTCAATTTTCTCTTTTCACTTGGGAGCTCTTCCTCTTTTTCAAATGTAAAAATGGTGGATCACTTCTTGTTGCTCTCTGCCGACCAACTTGTTATTTATAGCTCTATTCATTAAAATAACACTATAGGAGAGTAATTTTTTAGCAGGCAGAGTATTAGAAAGAAGGAGAAATTTCCATAACAATTATATCCATACAAGGAAAGTATTCATTCTGATTTCAAATAGTGTCCATAATGGATTTAATCAAATTAGCCAAGAATTCATTAGAGGAAAAGAATAATTCAGAACGGCTATAAAGAATAATTTGATTCCATATAAATCAGATCTATGAAAGAAGGAAAGAGATCTGGCGATTTTTGAATTAATCATAGAAATCGACGTGCGTTGATTACTATTCGACGTAGGCGTCGAATTCGTCCTGGCAGAACGTCGAGAGGAGAATAAAGAAGGTGCGTCGACTAGGGTGCGTCGACTTCTTAAGATACGCCGACTAGAAGTCAGAGCTACGTCGACATAGGATACGTCGAATTCTGCTTGGAGCTACTTCGACTCGTTCTGATAGAAACGTCGACTTTATTTCGACGTTGTGTCGAATACTATTTGACGCATACTTACTTAACCTTGATTTTCTTTTCTTGGAATTCATATTCAACTTATTTTCAGGGGGTTAAGAGAAATCATTTTCCCAACAGTTACCATGTTCTAGCCAATTAAGGCAATCAAAACTCAACCTGGTGTATAGATAGTGGGTGTTCAAGCCATATGACAAAAAACAGGAATCTTTTTGTCTATCTTGATGAAAGGGTAAAATCTGATATGCTTCTAGGTGATGGTAAAGTGCAACAAATTCAACCAACTGGAACTATTAAAGTTCAGAATGCACTGAAACAAGTTAAGTATATATATGATGTTAGCTATGTTCCATCCTTAGCAACTAACTTACTAAGCGTGTGTCATTTAATGCAACGTGGATATCAAGTTATATTCACTGAAAACTCATGCAGCATAATAAACAGTCATGGCAAACTTGAAGTGTTAGAAAACATGACATTTAATAGAGTTTTCACACTATCCATATATTCAGTTCCTGAAGTTCTCCTCTCCAGTACTGAGCAATCTCAAACTAACACCGATCTATGGCACCAAAGATATGTGCACTTGAATTTAGGTGATTTATGAGATTTAAAGACACATCAAATAGTTGAAGGGCTTCCAGAATTTTCCCCAGACAATCATGTTTACGAGAGATGTGCAGAAGGGAAGAGTCACAGTCTGTCATTCCCAAAGAAATCATATAGAAAGAGTTTTAAACCCCTGGATCATCTTCATGCTGATCTATGGGTGCCCTCATCCACATCATCACTTAGAAATAACAGGTCCTATTTATTGCTTGTAGATGATTGTAGTTGTTATATGTGGATAAATTTCCTCACAAATAAATTAGAGGCTTTCCAAGCATTCTCAAAATTCAAATTGCTAATAGAAACCTAGTTAGAAAGGAAGATAAAAACTTTGAGGACGAATAGGGGAGGAGAGTTTACTTCAACTGAATTTAACTCCTTTTGTATTCAACATGGAATAAGAAGAGAACTTACTGCCAGTGTCTCACCTTAACAAATTGGGATAGTTGATAGAAGAAATCGTACCATCACTGAAATGCTAAGAATTATGTTGATAAGTAAAAATCCTCCAAAGAATTTCTGGGCTGAAGCTGCAAGTTCAGGTACCTACATACTCAATAGATCTCCCACTAAATCTCTAATCAAGCAGACGCCTTATGAAATAATTTATAAAAGAAAGGCAAAGGTCAGCCATTTCAAAATTCTTGAAACCTCAGCCTTTGCTCTTACTGAAAAGTTAGAAAGAGGTAAGTTAGATAAGACAAGTCAAAAATGCATCTTTATCGGCTATAATGAAGGATCTAAAGCCTATATGTTGTATCATCCCATTCACCATAAGCTTATAACATCCAGAGGTGTACTATTTTTTGAAGAAAAATCTTGGGAATGGGGCTCAGATCAAGGGCAATCCTCAAATCCACCTGATGTGGTGACGAATGATCCCATCCAAATCAGGTCTCATGTAATTACCCTCTCCCGATAATTGGTCACAGCTGAGGGGATCGTTATGCCCAGAGTAATTTCCATACAGTAGTGTTAGCTAATGTACTAACCTCCAATGTATGACACTTACTCTATAAGGAGAGTTATCATTACATCACAGTAATACCAATCTATAACAGAAGGAAAAGACAAGGATGAAATCCAAATCACATTTTTCATATATATATCGATGTTTGGAATATAACGGAAGACTAGGGCTAAAACATACTGGATAAATAGGGCTAATAGTTGCCCTTAATTAAAAATTGGGCTACTATATACCCGGATAAACTTTAACAACAACATGTCTTATCTAGAACATACTGAGAAACATAGAACAGAGGCACGAACTCACTTCTATCGGTATTTCCTCTACTGCGGGGTTGGGACTGGGTCCATTATGTCGGGCAACTCCATCTCCATATCTATCTCAAATATCTTTGGTTGGGGTTGGTACACCGGAAACTGCTGCGGCGAGGGTTCTTAGAGGGGGTTGTCCCAAACCGTTAGTCAAATTGACTAAGTGGATTCCCTTCCTTTCCCCAAATGAATCTTAAAGTATTGGGGAGGGAGAAGGGGTAAAAGAGCACAAGCGGTAATATGAGTGAACCGAGTGACTGGGGAAGGGAGATTTGTTTTACGAATCAGGTAGTAGGCGAAGCATAAATTACTCAACTTATAAGAATGCTCATACAAACTTATAGCTTGAGGGTTTTGTTCTAACATAAGTAATAAAACTAACATGTAATTTGATAAAATATAAAGTACGAGTATGAAACAATTATGATACAAAAATAACTTAACTTATATGAATGCCCATACAAACTTATAGTTAAGGGTCTTGAAAGTATTATAACACAGACTTATCTTACAAGAGTGTCCATACAAACTTGTAGTATAAGGTTAAAAGATGCAAGGTATGCTAAAGTAATATGATATGATGAATTACTAGATTTATATGTCTAAGGCCTACCCTGCCCACTTGTTAAGTTGGTAGCTAACTATACGGGCCTCATCATTGTGGCGAATGATAACAACGGACCAGACATCTCTGCTTCTAGGTAGGTGACACACAGCCATCCTAGGCCTTAATGTATAGTACGGGATCATACCTGCAATATTATCCAAGGTCTCGCCAATAGTAGAGAGCGGATACAAACTCTGGGGATTACCCACCGAGATTATATCCACAAAATAATTTTCCCTAGAAGCCAAAAGGCTCTAACACTCGAGTCCCTCCGACAGTGTGTACTGTACGGTAGAGTGTTTAATCCCGCCACAATTTTATAGGATTAGATATTACTCTAATGTCATTCCCCACACCATATTAAGGACTAGTCTCTACGACCCCTTGATTTATAATAGATTTGAGGGATGGTAAGAAAGTAATACGGAAATAGCCCTAGATAACTTGATAGTCATATATTGTGATATCAACTTTAAGTGGTCCATTGGCCAGGTAAGAGTGAGGTTGGTGGTAGCACTGCGTACTGTTATACACCACCTTCCTTGCGGGGGATACTAACTCACTCTAACCAATTTCCTAGACACCAATTAGATGACTTAAAATGTTTGTCTTACTGATATATGCTAAGGTTAAAACTAGTCTCTTTTCCCAATTAAATCTACGACAAAAGAACTAGCAATGATGCATCGATTATTCACATGTATAAACAATAGACACTATTTTCAAACCTTGAAACATGATTTAAGCATGATAATGTGTAAGAGTAAGAATGAACTTGAGCATTTATAATAAGTATCTAAGAAAGATGCTTCATCAATGTGTGAGTACGATAAGTAATTAATCAAGCTATACTTTTAAATCCGTACAATTTTGTAAGATGGTCAATTCAAGCTCAAATATTCTTAATAATGAAACCAAGGCCAATCATGATATTATTTGGGTGCTATAAAAATTTGGTAATTTAATGAAGGATTTAAGACTCATTTATTTCATTTATATGAAAGTGTGACATATTAAATAATACCCATTTTAAATGCATAATTTCATAAAGTGGTCAAATGAAGTCCAAACCTTTTGAAAACTTTAACCAAGCTTAGCCATGACATTATTAGGGTGATATAAAAATTTGGGAATTTAATGAAGGGTTTAATACTCATTTATTTCATTTATATGAAAATGTGACATATGAGACCATTAGAGGCACCTATTAGGCGTTGTGAGAGTTTAGTCACTAGACATGTTAAACGGGGGAGGGGTAGAACAAAAAATACTTGGAATGAAACTATAAGGAAAGATATGACGTATTTAGGCATTAGTGAGGCTATGATTAAAGATATGGCGCAATGGCGACAAAGGATCCATATAGCAGACCCCACTATAGTGGGATAAAGGCTTGAGTGTTGTTGTATATGAAAGTGTGACATATTAAATAATATCCCTTTTAAATGCATAATTTCATAAATTGGTCAAATGAAGTCAAAACCTTTTGAAAACTTGAACCAAGGTCAGTCATGACATTATTTGGGTGATATAAAAATTTGGGAATTTAATGAAGGGTTTAATACTCATTTATTTTATTTATTGACATATTATATAATACCCCATTTAAATGCATAATTTTATTAAGTGGTCAAATGAAGTCCAAACCTTTTGAAAACATGAGGCAAGGTCATCCATGACATTATTAGGGTACTCTAAAAATATGGGAATTTATTGAAGGGTTTAAGACTTATTTATTTCATTTATATGAATGTGTAACATATTAATTAATTTAAATCATACCCTTTCGATACATAAATCATGGAATAATAAAATCAAGTCCAAACACCTTACAATTTTAACCCAAGGCCATTCTTGACATTATTGGTGTGCTATAAAAATTGGGAATTTATTTATATGTTTTGGATCAAAACATTTTATTAATACACAAGTGTGACAAATGAGTGTATTTTAATTTAAACCATAGTTAAAATATGTTCCATAAATTACAAGCTTTTGCATATGATTTAATAAAATCATAAGGAACCTACATACAAATTTTCAAGTTCAAATCAGATCAAATGCCTGAAAAATACACAAAATATGAAAAGCCCCATGGTCTATGATGCCCAAACTATAAAAATTAATTCACAGAGTTATACACCTCCTCAGAAAATGTGCCACCCCAATTTAAAAATTTCTAACCAAGCCCTACAACTTCCGTGCTGACCACATTGCTTGTTTCAGTTATTAAGACACCTAAAAATCAGTTTTAAAAACTCTGATGGGGTGTGCATATAGCAATTTTACATTTAATAAGCTATGGATTAATATATAAGACAAAACGCGGAAGACGATGAATTGAACTTTCCCCATAATGGATCCGATGTTGATCCGATGTGTGGATCAACCCAATCATTATTTAAGGTTAACAACGACTGTGATTTAGTCTTCAACCATGAGCCAACGGTGGAGATTGATCCCACCTGGGAGGAGCTTTCAGGGCTCCACCACCGCCGTCCGACCATCACCACCCATAACCACCTCTACCAGTAGTTTTTCCGTGGTGAGGGCACCTCTTAGAGGTGGTCCGGAGGCCTGACGTTGCCGCCGCCAGCCAAAATTATATGGTCATTCTAACGGCGTTTCTCCACCAAATTTCATGAAATCTTGGCCCAAATTTCAATTTGAAAACCTTTTAAGATGATTTCATAAGGGGAAGGGGAAGGAATCTCACCTGATTTTTCCTTGGTCTCCTAGTTCGGGTTCGGGCATCCATGGCTTGTTCGGCTGAATTTGCTACACTCCTCCTAAGTGCTTCCACTCAAATTTTCTGCTTATGACTGTTTCTTGGGGCTGGTGTGAGGTTTCTGAAGGGGGAGGGGAGGGCTTTTATAGGCTAGGGGTGAGGTTTGAAATTCTTCTCTTATGCTCACCATGGCCGGTGATGGCTTTGGTCAAGCTTATACATCTATCCACCTTACAGTCCTTTGAGGCCTTGGATAAAATCAGAAGCTTCCTTTTAGCCTCTCAAAGAGGGAAGGATTCAGGGGGGCATGGTTACTTCATTTTGAAGTTTTTCCATTTTGGGTAATTTTCTTCTTAAAGGGGTGTTTAGGTTAATTAATGTCCATCTGATTTTCATCCTTGGGTTTAAGATCTAAATATGTTTAGGGTTTAATTTGGAGGCTCTTGGGTGAGTGTGGTGTTTGGATATTTTAAAAAGTGGGTATAGGCCTTAATTAAACCATGGTTTGACCATGCTAAATTTGGGTTGACCAATGTTGACCAAAGTCAACATTTTGAGGGTTTAGCTAGCCTTGGTGATGGGTCATGGTGTGGCTAGCTCAATTGACCAAGAAGGGATTCATTTGAGTGGTTCAAGCTGTTGTGGCTAAATGCACACCATGCTCCCTTTTTAAGGTTTTACTCTTGTCTTTAAAGTGATTTGGTGTGCCAATATGTGAATTAGTCTACTTAGGTCATGAGGATGGAGATGGTTAGCTCAATTTGTCAAGGGTTGGGTTAATTGAGTTTGTTTGGTTCACTTTGCTTAATGCACACCATGCCTCTTTCTCTTTCTTTAAGGGCTTTAACTTTGTCTTCAAGGTGATGTTGTGTGCTAATTGGTGAATTGGTTTACTTAGGTTATGAGGGAGGGTATGGTGGGTTCCATTTGTTAGGGGTGGGGTTCATGGAACTTGAATAGGTTTACTTGGCTAAGTGCACTTTTTGCCCCTTTAAGGGCTCTACCTTGTCTTCAAGGTGAGGCTGTGCACCAATTGGGGGTACCAATATTTTAGGGTCCTCATCCTAAATTGGGATATTACAAATCTAATAAACAACAAAATTAATTTCGTTCCCAAAATTGAAGTTAAGTTCATAGGTGCAAAAAGTAAGTAAAGAAGTTTAATGTATAAGGTAATGTGAGAAGGTTTCGAGGGTACCTGTAAGAAATATCTCTGGATATTTAAGATGCATTAAGTCCCAAGGTTCCTATGTAAATTCCTCCTATCCGTGATTAGACCATAGGACCTTTATTAGTGGGTCTTTCTTCTTCCATAATATCAGAGTATCTGAATCTACAACTCATATCGGTTCGACACGAACTGATCTATCTGAAGCTGTTAGTCCCGATGGGGAAGAGATGTGTTGGTCTGGATGATGTAGAGCTCGTCGGAGAGAAGAGACGTGGAATATGTCTTGTAAGTTGTCAATATCTAGGGGCAGCTCTATCATGTATGCTAGGAGTCTGATTCGTTCTAAGACTGTATATTGTCCCATGTATCGGGGATTGAGCTTACAGTGACTCTGAATATGAGAAAATCTGCGTACTGGCTTTATCTTCAGGAATACCTAGTCTCCTACTTAGAACTCGACCATTCAGTGCTTCTGGTCATAATACTTGGCTTGTCGACTTTGAGCTTCGAGCATTCCTTCTCGGATGATCCTGATGTTATTGTCGGTGTCATCAATAAATTGTACTCCCAGCATCTACGAATCTTCTTATTATATCTAGGACAACGGTGTTCGACACCTCCTGCCATATAAGGCTTCGTAGGGAGCCATTCCGATGCTTGATTGTAGATTGTTATTGTAAGAAAACTCTATGAGGGGAAGAGTTTCTCCCAAGGTTCGTTATAGTCTATAATGCATAGCCATAGTAAGTCTTCCATAGTCCTATTTGTTCGTTCAGTTTGGCCATCAGTTTGGGTGTAAAAAGCGGCACTGAAGGTTAACTTTGAGCCTAAGTAGGCTTGTACCATCTTCCATTCTTTGGAGGTAAAATGACCATTCTATCAGACACAATTGTCTTTGGTACCCCGTGGTATCGCACAAATTGTTCAACGAAAAGATGAACCAAGATACTTACTGGGGCTTCCTTCCGGACCGTGATGAACCGTGCTACTTTGGTTAGCCGGTCTACTATTACCCATATGGAGTCGTTACCTGAGTGGGAACGTGGTAAATTGTGGACGAAGTCCATTGAGATGTCTTCAAACTTCCATTCGGGGATAGACAGGGGTTACAGCAGGCCTCCTGGACTTATACACTCAGATTTTACCATTTGATAGGCTTTGTAGTGCATTACAAACTTAGTTATATCCATCTTCATCCCTGGCCAATATAGTGTTCTTCATAGGTGACCATACATCTTGGTGATTCCTGGGTGTTGGCGCAGTGTGCATTAGGAGTGCTCCCATTCCTTGGAGAGAGGCGTTAGTATATATTTGGAAACCTTCCCTTCCATAGGGGAGTGTGAGGATAAGTGCCAATTTTAGCCTTGTTTTTAGGTTTTGTAAGGTGGCTTCATATTAAGGCGTCCATTTGAATGGGGTGTCCTTTTTGGATAGGGTTGTAAGAGGGAGGGAAATCCTTGAGAATCCTTCCACGAAATTGTGGCAGTATCCTGGCAGTACTAGAAAACTGCGGATGTCTACGACTATGTTTAACATAGGCCAGTCTTGTATGGCTTGAATCTTGGTGGGATTTACTGCTATTCCTGCTCCATTGATTACATGGCAAAGAAAGCCAACCTCTTTAGCCAAAATTTGCATTTTGCTGAATTTAGCAAATAAGTGTTGCTCCATTAGCTTTTCCAGGACAAACCTTAAGTGTTGGGTGTTGTCCTTCTCAGTCTTAGAGTACACCAAAATGTCATCTATAAAGACGATGGCAAAGATGTCTAGGTAGGGTCCGAAGACTTGGTTCATTAACGTCATAAATGTAGAGGGGGCATTAGTAAGGCAAAATGACATTACTGTAAGTTCATATAGCCCATATCTCGAGCTAAAGGTTGTCTTCTGGATATATTCATCCTGGATCAATAATTGGTAGTAGCTGGATCTTAAGTCTAGTTTCGAGAAGATGCATGCTCCTTGAAGTTGGTCGAAGAGTTCATTTATTCGGGGAAGGGGGTAAGTGTTTCGTACCATTAATCGGTTGAGTTCCCGTTAATCAAGAAAAAGTTGTAGTATCCCATCCTTTTTCTTGACAAAGGATCTGGGCTGCCCATGGCGATGAACTGGGATGGATAAATTCATCTTTGATCAACTCTTCTAGTTGCTTCCTAAACTCGGCTAGTTCTCTTGAGGCCATTCAGTAAGGGGCTCGAGATACAGATCGAGCTCCAGGTATTAGTTCAATTTTGAACTTGACCTCACGGGGGGTGGTAGTCCAGGTAGTTTCTCTGGGAACACCTCGAGGAAATCCTTAACTACTGGTACATCAAGTATATTAGTACTACTGCCTAACATTTCAAAGAATACCTCGAATACCTCCTCTCCTTGAGTATAAGCTTTAGCTGCTTGTATGGGGGATAATAATGTTCAGGAAATTGATTTAATACCTTTGAGGATGAGTTAGTTATTTGATGCGTGGTTTAAGGTGACTTCTTTTGTTGTGCAGTTTATTAGAGCATCGTGCATTTTTAACCACTCCATTCCTAGAATGAGGTAAAAGTTGAGAAGTGCTAACATTGTGGCTGTGGCTTCAAATGAACTTTCCTTTAAATAGATTGGGAACCTGCATTGGGTAGAACAAAGTATCTCTGATACGTCCAGGAGGCAAACTCTTAGACGCACTCCAGAGAAGTACTCAATGTTGGGTATGTCTTGGATGAAGCTTTCTAATACAAATGAGTGCGAGGCTCCTGTATCAAATAGGGTTTGTGCAGGTTTTCCACTTAACATGCATACACTTGTCACTATGTCCTGGGGCTCGTACTCTCGAGTAAGGTCAAATGCATACGCTTGCTATGGTGGAGGTAGGGGGTTCCTTGAATTACCTCCATTTCTTCCATGGTAGTCGCCTCAACGACCTTTTCCTTACCTTGGAATGGTGCCGGTGCACCTTGGAATGGTGATGGTGCCTCCATCCTTGGTGGGAATTTTCTCTACGGGCAATTGGCTTTTATATGGTCGGACCACTGCCATTGAAAATAGTTCCCTTGGAAGAGTTCTGTATTTTTGGTTGGTGGTTGCTGGGCTTGTGGTCGTTGATCTGGACTCAGGGTGGGATGGAAAGGTCGTTTATTTCTTTGTCCATCTGTGTCCCCGCCTCTGAATGGGAGCATATTCCTCTAATTGCTGTTGTGATCCATGCTAACTATGTCGGTCTTTTCCTTCGGCTCTGAATAATGAGGTGATCCGCTTCTACTGTTATCAGATGGAGTCTTTCAGGCCGTGGTAGAAGCGTTTTACGAAGTCATGTTCGCTAAGAGAGAATCATCCTACAATGCGAGATATGTGAGAGTACTCCCTCTCATAATACACGACCGGGTGATTGCCTTGCTTGAGTTGTAGGAACCTTTCTTGTAATTTATCTCGGGTTATGGTGGGAATGAAGTGGTCATTAATGGTGTCTGACTCCACTATCTGCGAGCGTATCTGACTGATGAAGATACAGTTAGGGTGATATCCATTCTTCTGGGACATTTTATCTCCATAATATCCCTTGAATGAAGTCCAACCACTCTTTAGTTTGGACTGATGTTTCAGTGATGTTGAAATTTGGTGGTGATAGGCCACAAAAGATGCACATCTAGTTGGTTTGTGGCTCCGTGGGATGACTTCCATTTTGTTGAGACATGGCATCCTGGATGGTTGTTGAATGGTGCTAGCTGACAAATTGGGGACAATCTAGTGTTTGGTCCGGTGCTCACTGGAATCTATAGAAAAAAGGCGTATGTTATTGATCGGTTATTGGAAAAAGAGAGAAAAAGTATACAACGATTGTGATTCCACAGTTGGGCTCACTGATGAGTCCTGATCATATACACATTTATGGACTCATCCGGGCCGTTATTCAGTCATTTCACCGCACTTTAGCCTTGTTATAGTTTATATTTGATAATCCATGCTAGGTGCACTTCTAGGCCCACTTTGGTGTGATTTCATGCTTATTGTCATTAGTAGTTTTCATGCGCTGTTAAGTGCCACTCTCAGTGGCTAGATTTGTGGTTGTGTTGGAATAGGAGTCGTGCGAGTGTTCCCGGTGCAATTCTGCACAGGAACACTGCGCACGATCACTTGTTCTATTGCGCACGACCACTGGTCGTGCGCCACTGATCGTGTGCACTTAACCCTTTTTTCATGAGTTCTGTTTGGTGGAATGCGCACGACCATCAACACCAGTGCGCACGACCACCGGTCGTACGCCACTGTTCGTGCGTACTTATCATTAAATTTCTGAGTTCTGTTTCGTCTAATGCGCACGACCACCGACGATAGTGCGCACGACCACCGGTCGTGCGCCACGGGTCGTGCGCACATTTTATTTTATAAATTTCTTATCTTGCAGGTTCCACCCAGGCAGTGTGCACGATCGCAGAATTCCAGTGCGCACGACCACTGGTCGTGTGCCAATGATCGTGCGCAGTATTTATTCCAGCGCCTATTTAAACGCCTGTTCTGATTTTAAGGTAGCATCCACTTCCGGGAGCGGAGTTCCTGTTCCGTATGCCGCCGACCACCACCTTGGGACACCTCCACTTCATCTCTTGCGCAAGGGGAAGCCTCCTCCATCCATTCCAAGACTTCCTCCATTGTCCGTGAGTGTTCTTCACCATCCGCAAGCCTCCAAGCAGCCATTCTCTCATTTCGCCCGGTGAGAAGAAGAAGAAACCTGAAGTCGAAGACGACGGAGCTACGTAGGGAGATTGTGACAACTCTTTACGCCGGAAGCATAGTCCGCCCGAGTCCGGAGGTAGCCTGACAACCTACCATTCCGGCCGTGAACGGCCGCTAGTCTTCACCATCGGTTATTTCTTTCCCCTTTCCTTCATTGTACTCGTTGAGCCGTGTAAACTTGAATATTGTGATGTTGTTTGTTGAAATGAATGTTTCCTTGTTGTTCTTCATGGTTTGCTTGTGATTCACTCCGTTTTCCACTCACTCACTCACGCACGCACGCAAGGTGTTTGTTCCGCGTTAGCAAGAGCTAACAGCGGTGTGAAGAGGTGTTTGCGACCCTCACCTTCTCGCACTTGAGCACGCTCCATCCACCTCTCGAAGCACGGCATCGCGGCCGTTGCATCCATCTCACCTTGCGAAGCGGTGCTTTCGACCCGCATTTCTTTTGCTGTTGTTAAGACTAGGAAAACCAACCAAAAACCCCCTCTTTGTGTTTATTAAACGCTAGTGTAACAATAGTCACTGCGCGATACGTTCACCCAACCAGCATTCCTCAAGAGACCGACATCCGGGGATTCCATTCTCCACAATTATTACTTGACAGCGACCGGTGCACTTGCCGACACGCATCAAGTTTTTGGCGCCGTTGCCGGGGAACACAGTCGTGTGAGTTTTCTGGAGAGGGAGAACCTGAGAGAGAAGCCCTTTCATTTATAAATTGCATTTCTTTGTTTTATTTCATTTTATTCCATTTTGCTGTTTTAATTAGGTTGCTTTAGTAATTTTTGTTAGGTGTAGTATTTTGCACAATAGCATTTTTATTTTTGAATCGTTTTATCTTCGCACTATGTGGGCACATCTTAATTTCCGTTGCCGTTGGTGTGGAGCTACCTCCCACTCTAGTGATGAATGCCCTACGGAGAATAGTAGGCATAATTCTTATAGCCCAGCATATGGAGCACCGACTTCGTCTGATACTCCATATGGTGCGCGTAAGTCTTATGGCTACTCTGCTGAGCCTTTACCGTCTTACTTCTTTTCGGCTTCAGCCCCTGCTGTGCCAAAGAAGCCCGCAAGGCAGTGCCGGTTTTGTCGGAGCACTGATCATGTCTTGAAGGACTGTGCCGAGTATCTTCGCCAATTGGACGAGGATGACGAGTCGGATATCCGGATCGTCCCAACTCCTAACTCTGGCGGCACACCTTCAACATCCGGTTATGTGTCTTTGTCACCTTCATATCTTGAAGGGTATGGCATGGACACGGTCACCGGATGTGCGCCTGATCTATACACCGACATTGCTGAGCCTATTCTCCATGTGCATCCACCACTTCTAGTGGATTCGATTCTTCCCCCTGTTGTGCCTACTATACTCGTCTCTGACGACATTGTTGATGATGTGTCGCAGGATGCGGTGGGTGATCTGAGTGTTGTGCCTATTCCTATGGAGGAGGACAACCTTCTAGGTGAAGAGGAGTTTTCCTCAACACCGGTGGAGGAAGTCCAAATCCTAAGCCTGGCCACCGTTGATCCCGCCGAATCTTGTAGCATTGATGACAATGCTAACATTATTTTACTTCCCCAACCTGATGGGAGTGAGACCGGGATCACTCCCCCGATTGATGTTTATTTATGTTCTTCGTCTTCTTTATTTCTTGATCCCCTTCCTTCATCTGAGTCTGTGCAGGTTGACTCTTCACAGGTACTTCAGGAGGACTTGGAGCTTTTTGCTCAAGTCAATGATGAGAGCATCCTCTCATGTGAGGAGGTTTATCCCTCCTCCATAGAGGAAGCCCCACTCATTGCCTTCGCCTCCTGCTGCCTCCCTGTTGATGACACCTTGCTAAGCAAGGATGTTTTTTGTGAGTTGAGTGAGGATGTGTCCTCCTCTTCTTACTTTCTTTTCCCTCTACCTGTGGTGGGTAGGTTTTATCTATATTCGGGTAGAGGCGTGACTGTTCTGTCGCCGTATCGGTACCCGTTACCGACACGCATTTTAGAACAGTTACCTGTGCATTTTCTCTTCCATAGGCCCATTAGTTAGAACTTTTATGTTTTCAAATAAGTCGTGCTGGGATGACAGTAACCCCAGTAGTTATCTTTCTTTTTCCTGAAATTTTATTTTGACTGGTTTAGTTAAGTTTTTGTTAAGGCTGTGAATATCTCGCTGCTTGGGCTTTTTTCCTGTTTGTGCGTAAACTGCACGGTGGATGGAGTTTTTACAAAAATTTTGGCCGCCTGGAAAATTCCTAAGGCGCACGATCACTGGTCGTGCGCACTACTTATCGCGCACGACCACTGGTCGTGCGATCGGCCCAGATTTTTATAAAAAGCCCGTTCGCCCGAGCCTTTCGCGCACATCCGAGGGTTTTCATCTTTCGTCGTCCGTGCGCCGTTCCCGCTGGGTTACCGCCGATCGTGCGCCCTCTTTCCTTCCGGTGAGCCCACTTCCGATTCTCCTCTTTCATTTGCCCTCCTACCACCATGAGCTCCAGAGATCGCCAAAATGTCTATCAACGCTCCGGCCGCTCTTCCGCCTCTCCTGCTCTGATCCTCGCTAGGATGGCTACTTTTTCCAAAGATTCGCACACGAGGCGATTCAACTCTCTCAAGGAGAAGCCATTCCTCTCGCAGCGTCTAGTGGATTGGAACGAGTTAAATTCCATCGGCGACAATGGAGAGTTGGGGGAGGCCGTCCGCCAATGCTATTCTTTCGATCACTGGAGTGGGGTGTTTGAGTGCAATGACCTCGGCTACCGGGAGCTTACCTTGGAGTTCCTTGCAACGTTTGAGTGGGATGTGTTGCCCTCCGGTCAACGTCCAGGAAAGTGCTCTTTCCGAATTTTAGGCAAGGTCTTCACTCTATCCTTGTCTGAGTTGGCGGTGCATGCTGGTATTTACACCGAAGCCGAGGCTGCGGCGATTCCTTTTCTGGATATGAATGTCTCCTTCCCTGATGGTGTCACCCCGCGTGCTGCGTGGTGTGCTCTCACGGGTCGTGATGAATAATATGTTGCCAGGAAAAGCAAATCTACCTGGATCGTCGCGCCTGCTCTCCGATTCCTGCAGCACGTCCTTAGCCACTCTCTCTTCGCCCGTGCCCTTAGTCAGAACGTGGTGGGGTGGCAAGATCTGATCTCCCTTTATAGTATGGAATTTTGGCAGCCCTTGCATCTTGGCTACATGCTAGCTTTCTTCTTCCACCACGAGGCCACTTACGGTCTCACAGGTGCCATTGGTGGTGCCTACTATATTACCCGCATTGCCAAAAGCCTGGGGGTTTGGAGTCATCTGCCTCCGATGGTGCAGGTGACTGCGCCCTCCTTCATCACTAGGGCCACCATGGTGAGTTTCCATTTATTACGGGTCGTGGGGAAGAAGAGTAGTAGACTCTTTGTGGTTGTGATGCCGGGAGATGCGCCTAGGGAGAGGCAAGGCGTCGAGGAGCACGGAGAGCCGGCTGAGCCGCCAAATACTCACCGTGAGGTAGCCCTCCCGCAGCCGCGGAGTCATTCATTTTAGCAGGAGCGGAGAGCCAAGGAGGAGGTCAGTTCTTCTAGAGCGCCGGAGGTGCCAAGTTTCAATCAGCGCCTCTCCGATCTGGAAGCAAACCAGTACTGGCTAACGGATTTTGTCTATCAGCAAGCATTGCGGGGAGGACTAAATATTCCCCCACCTCCTGGCTGGGCCGCATCATCTTCCAGACGGTCGCCGTCCGTTGTGGTTATTGATAGCGACAGCGACGACGAGTGATCTTTCTCCCTGTGTGCGAGCTATTCGAAGCCATGTTTTCTTCTTTTTCTTGCTGTTTTTTTTTCGGTCTTTTGTTGAGTCGCTTGAACTCCTTCTCTTCTGTTAATTGTAATAATAACATTTTGCTTTTGGATGCTCCTCCGGGCATAGTTTTATGAATTCAGCATATTTTGTTTCCTTTATCTTGTGTGCGAGTGCTTAATTTTAATTGCAGGAACAGGTTCACTTTCATGGGTGATAACCCAGATTTCTTAATTTTTAGTGCTCTCGCATGTCTGGTTCAGTTTTTGCTATTTTTGCTGTTTCTAGTGTGTCACTTTCAGGTGGGTCTTTGTTCCGTGTGATGGTGCGGATGTTGCAGAATGTTCTTGATCATAAACGCCAATCGTCTGGTATGCTCAATTCTGAGCATTGGGTAACACTTTCTCCCCTCTTTTAGCTTCAAATTTCTAGATATATTGTTTAGCTTAAGTCTGGGGGAGCGGTTGTTGTTACCCACTGTGCACGAGTTGCACTGCATACTAGAAGGTTGCTTTTTATTTATCCTTATCATTATCATTGTTGCATTCTTCACACACCACTTCACCCACTTGAGTGTGCGCTTATCCTTTTGTTGTTGTTCCGTTTAGACTATTGTGGTTGGAATGTGAAATAGGTTGTTAACATAGGAATTATTATTTGGAGTGCGATGTTGACTCATGTAGTGTTCTAGTCACTTCGCATGTTATGGTAGAATTTGAGTAGAACTAGATTTTCTCTATGCATCTAATTTATGTTTAGTATTTCTGCGTAAATTTAGATTTATTATACTCAAGTGGTGAATTTGAATGAAATTGACGATAACCCTGTGTTGTGTGTGTATGAGTGCTAGTCGTATGTTGCTCGAGTCGGGAGGAAGGTTTACCTTTCTCGTGGGCTAAGAACTTGCCCCAAGCGACTCTCGAAGCATGGGTGAGAGCTACTCGTCGAGTTAAACATGATGTAGGCCACCCTTTGGTTAGTCTGAGCCTTGCTATTCCCTGTCCTTTTCGTTCACCGTTGCAAGCCAAATTTGTGCCTACCAATCCTTTGTTCAGCTCCTCTTCATCCACCAAAGCCTGAAGCCTATCCTACACCCGCAACCAAATTGTTTTTAACTGTGCTTATAATTCTCAACTTGTGTGGTGTGTGGAATCATTGTGTTATGAAGGGAAAATAAAATCCATCTGCTGATTTTGAACCAACCGGAGGATACATAAAAGAAGTAAAATATGTTAAAAGAAAAAAAAAGAGCGTATTTTGAAATGAGATCCTTCCGAGCTAAATAGAAAATCTGTTGGTATTTGTGAAGTAGGTTGTGTGCACACCTGGTTTTCATGATAAGTCTGGGGGTGTGTCACACGAGCATAGTTTGTTGGTCTTGTGGGGTGCAGCGTTCCGTTAGCTCACTTGGGTTGCGTAGCCATCGTGTTTAACTTTGAATATCCTACCGTGTCCTAAGCCCCATTTTAATCCTAAAAGTCCTACGGATTTGATTTACGAGTTTGCTAGCGCCGTGGAGAGAGTGTGACAGGGCAAGCGTATGGTTCACGACGTTGATGGATTTCAGCGGAGTTATTCCTAAGCCCCGATCTTTTGCAACACCCGCCTCAGTGTCTCGTCACTTTCATACCGGGCATGATCGTCAAATTCTTCATAATTCACCAACTGAGTATAACTGAATCTCTACTTACGCTTTAAATACTTATGTAAATTAGTTAGCATAGTTAGAATCTCCTTCTACTAGAATCTCTACTCGCATGCGTATGTTACTTCGCACCGTACTCCTTTGTGTAATTCTCTATGTTAATTATCGTTTTCACACTCCGCCGGATTCGTTTGCTCGGGACGCGCAAATAGTTAAGTCTGGGGGTGTGATGAGTCCTGATCATATACACATTTATGGACTCATCCGGGCCGTTATTCAGTCATTTCACCGCACTTTAGCCTTGTTATTGTTTATATTTGATAATCCATGCTAGGTGCACTTCTAGGCCCACTTTGGTGTGATTTCATGCTTATTGTCATTAGTAGTGTTCATGCGCTGTTAAGTGCCACTCTCAGTGGCTAGATTTGTGGTTGTGTTGGAATAGGAGTCGTGCGAGTGTTCCCGGTGCAATTCTGCACAGGAACACTGCGCACGATCACTTGTTCTATTGCGCACGACCACTGGTCGTGCGCCACTGATCGTGTGCACTTAACCCTTTTTTCATGAGTTCTGTTTGGTGGAATGCGCACGACCATCAACGCCAGTGCGCATGACCACCGGTCGTGCTCCACTGTTCGTGCGTACTTATCATTAAATTTCTGAGTACTGTTTCGTCTAATGCGCACGACCACCGACGATAGTGCGCACGACCACCGGTCGTGCGCCACGGGTCGTGCGCACATTTTATTTTATAAATTTCGTATCTTGCAGGTTCCACCCAGGCAGCGCGCATGATCGCAGAATTCCAGTGCGCACGACCACTGGTCGTGCGCCAATGATCGTGCGCAGTATTTGTTCCAGCGCCTATTTAAACGCCTGTTCCGATTTTAGGGTAGCATCCACTTCCGGGAGCGGAGTTCCTGTTCCGTATGCCGCCGACCACCACCTTGGGACGCCTCCACTTCATCTTTTGCGCAAGGGGAAGCCTCCTCCATCCATTCCAAGACTTCCTCCATTGTCCGTGAGTGTTCTTCACCATCCGCAAGCCTCCAAGCAGCCATTCTCTCATTTCGCCCGGTGAGAAGAAGAAGAAACCTGAAGTCGAAGACGACGGAGCTACGTAGGGAGATTGTGACAAATCTTTACGCCGGAAGCATAGTCCGCCCGAGTCCGGAGGTAGCCTGACAACCTACCATTCCGGCCGTGAACGGCCGCTAGTCTTCACCATCGGTTATTTCTTTCCTCTTTCCTTCATTGTACTCGTTGAGCCGTGTAAACTTGAATATTGTGATGTTGTTTGTTGAAATGAATGTTTCCTTGTTGTTCTTCATGGTTTGCTTGTGATTCACTCCGTTTTCCACTCACGCACGCATGCAAGGTGTTTGTTCCGCGTTAGGAAGAGCTAACAGCGGTTGTGAAGAGGTGTTTGCGACCCTCACCTTCTCGCACTTGAGCACGCTCCATCCACCTCTCGAAGCACGGCATCGCGGCCGTTGCATCCATCTCACCTTGCGAAGCGGTGCTTTCGACCCGCATTTCTTTTGCTGTTGTTAAGACTAGGAAAACCAACCAAAAACCCCCTCTTTGTGTTTATTAAACGCTTGTGTAACAATAGTCACTGCGCGATACGTTCACCCAACCTGCATTCCTCAAGAGACCGACATCCGGGGATTCCATTCTCCACAATTATTACTTGACAGCGACCGGTGCACTTGCCGACACGCATCAAGTTTTTGGCGCCGTTGTCGGGGAACACAGTCGTGTGAGTTTTCTGGAGAGGGAGAACCTGAGAGAGAAGCCCTTTCATTTATAAATTGCATTTCTTTGTTTTATTTCATTTTATTCCATTTTGCTGTTTTAATTAGGTTGCTTTAGTAATTTTTGTTAGGTGTAGTATTTTGCACAATAGCATTTTTATTTTTGAATCGTTTTATCTTCGCACTATGTGGGCACATCTTAATTTCCGTTGCCGTTGGTGTGGAGCTACCTCCCACTCTAGTGATGAATGCCCTACGGAGAATAGTAGGCATAATTCTTATAGCCCAGCATATGGAGCACCGACTTCGTCTGATACTCCATATGGTGCGCGTAAGTCTTATGGCTACTCTGCTGAGCCTTTACCGTCTTACTTCTTTTCGGCTTCAGCCCCCACTGTGCCAAAGAAGCCTGCAAGGCAGTGCCGGTTTTGTCGGAGCACTGATCATGTCTTGAAGGACTGTGCCGAGTATCTTCGCCAATTGGACGAGGATGACGAGCCGGATATCCGGATCGTCCCAACTCCTAACTCTGGCGGCACACCTTCAACATCCGGTTATGTGTCTTTGTCACGTTCACATCTTGAAGGGTATGGCATGGACACGGTCACCGGATGTGCGGCTGATCTATACACCGACATTGCTGAGCCTATTCTCCATGTGCATCCACCACTTCTAGTGGATTCGATTCTTCCCCCTGTTGTGCATACTATACTCGTCTCCGACCACATTGTTGATGATGTGTCGCAGGATGAGGTGGGTGATCTGAGTGTTGTGCCTATTCCTATGGAGGAGGACAACCTTCTAGGTGAAGAGGAGTTTTCCTCAACACCGGTGGAGGAAGTCCAAATCCTAAGCCTGGCCACCGTTGATCCCGCCGAATCTTGTAGCATTGATGACAATGCTAACATTATTTTACTTCCCCAACCTGATGGGAGTGAGACCGGGATCACTCCCCCGATTGATGTTTATTTATGTTCTTCGTCTTCTTTATTTCTTGATCCCCTTCCTTCATCTGAGTCTGTGCAGGTTGACTCTTCACAGGTACTTCAGGAGGACTTGGAGCTTTTTGCTCAAGTCAATGATGAGAGCATCCTCTCATGTGAGGAGGTTTATCCCTCCTCCATAGAGGAAGCCCCACTCATTGCCTTCGCCTCCTGCTGCCTCCCTGTTGACGACACCTTGCTAAGCAAGGATGTTTTTTGTGAGTTGAGTGAGGATGTGTCCTCCTCTTCTTACTTTCTTTTCCCTCTACCTTTGGTGGGTAGGTTTTATCTATATTCGGGTAGAGGCGTGACTGTTCTGTCGCCGTATCGGTACCCGTTACCGACACGCATTTTAGAACAATTACCTGTGCATTTTCTCTTCCATAGGCCCATTAGTTAGAACTTTTATGTTTTCAAATAAGTCGTGCTGGGATGACAGTAACCCCAGTAGTTATCTTTCTTTTTCCTGAAATTTTATTTTGTCTGGTTTAGTTAAGTTTTTGTTAAGGCTGTGAATATCTCGCTGCTTGGGCTGATTCCTGTTTGTGCGTAAACTGCACGGTGGATGGAGTTTTTACAAAAAATTTGGCCGCCTGGAAAATTCCTAAGGCGCACGATCACTGGTCGTGCGCACTACTTATCGCGCACGACCACTGGTCGTGCGATCGGCCTAGATTTTTATAAAAAGCCCGTTCGCCCGAGCCTTTCGCGCACATCCGAGGGTTTTCATCTTTCGTCGTCCGTGCGCCGTTCCCGCTGGGTTGCCGCCGATCGTGCGCCCTCTTCCTTCCGGTGAGCCCACTTCCGATTCTCCTCTTTCATTTGCCCTCCTACCACCATGAGCTCCAGAGATCGCCAAAATGTCTATCAACGCTCCGGCCGCTCTTCCGCCTCTCCTGCTCTGATCCTCGCTAGGATGGCTACTTTTTCCAAAGATTCGCACACGAGGCGATTCAACTCTCTCAAGGAGAAGCCATTCCTCTCGCAGCGTCTAGTGGATTGGAACGAGTTAAATTCCATCGGCGACAATGGAGAGTTGGGGGAGGCCGTCCGCCAACGCTATTCTTTCGATCACTGGAGTGGGGTGTTTGAGTGCAATGACCTCGGCTACCGGGAGCTTACCTTGGAGTTCCTTGCAACGTTTGAGTGGGATGTGTTGCCCTCCGGTCAACGTCCAGGAAAGTGCTCTTTCCGAATTTTGGGCAAGGTCTTCACTCTATCCTTGTCTGAGTTGGCGGTGCATGCTGGTTTTTACACCGAAGCCGAGGCTGCGGCGATTCCTTTTCTGGATTTGAATGTCTCCTTCCCTGATGGTGTCACCCCGCGTGCTGCGTGGTGTGCTCTCACGGGTCGTGATGAAGAATATGTTGCCAAGAAAAGCAAATCTACCTGGATCGTCGCGCCTGCTCTCCGATTCCTGCAGCATGTCCTTAGCCACTCTCTTGTCGCCCGTGCCCTTAGTCAGAACGTGGTGGGGTGGCAAGATCTGATCTCCCTTTATAGTATGGAATTTCGGCAGCCCTTGCATCTTGGCTACATGCTAGCTTTCTTCTTCCACCACGAGGCCACTTACGGTCTCACAGGTGCCATTGGTGGTGCCTACTATATTACCCGCATTGCCAAAAGCCTGGGGGTTTGGAGTCATCTGCCTCCGATGGTGCAGGTGACTGCGCCCTCCTTCATCACTCGGGCCACCATGGTGAGTTTCCATTTATTACGGGTCGTGGGGAAGAAGAGTAGTAGACGCTTTGTGGTTGTGATGCCGGGAGATGCGCCTAGGGAGAGGCAAGGCGTCGAGGAGCACGGAGAGCCGGCTGAGCCGCCAAATACTCACCGTGAGGTAGCCCTCCCGCAGCCACGGAGTCGTTCATTTCAGCAGGAGCGGAGAGCCAAGGAGGAGGGCAGTTCTTCTAGAGCGCCGGAGGTGCCAAGTTTCAATCAGCGCCTCTCCGATCTGGAAGCAAACCAGTACTGGCTAACGGATTTTGTCTATCAGCAAGCATTGCGGGGAGGACTAAATATTCCCCCACCTCCTGGCCGGGCCGCATCATCTTCCAGACGGTCGCCGTCCGTTGTGGTTATTGATAGCGATAGCGACGACGAGTGATCTTTCTCCCTGTATGCGAGCTATTCGAAGCCTTGTTTTCTTCTTTTTCTTGCTGTTTTTTTTTCGGTCTTTTGTTGAGTCGCTTGAACTCCTTCTCTTCTGTTAATTGTAATAATAACATTTTGCTTTTGGATGCTCCTCCGGGCATAGTTTTATGAATTCAGCATATTTTGTTTCCTTTATCTTGTGTGCGAGTGCTTAATTTTAATTGCAGGAACAGGTTCACTTTCATGGGTGATAACCCAGATTTCTTAATTTTTAGTGCTCTCGCATGTCTGGTTCAGTTTTTGCTATTTTTGCTATTTCTAGTGTGTCACTTTCAGGTGGGTCTTTGTTTCGTGTGATGGTGCGGATGTTGCGGACTGTTCTTGATCATAAACGTCAATCGTCTGGTATGCTCAATTCTGAGCATTGGGTAACACTTTCTCCCCTCTTTTAGCTTCAAATTTCTAGATATATTGTTTAGCTTAAGTATGGGGGAGCGGTTGTTGTTACCCACTGTGCACGAGTTGCACTGCATACTAGAAGGTTGCTTTTTATTTATCCTTATCATTATCATTGTTGCATTCTTCACACACCACTTCACCCACTTGAGTGTGCGCTTATCTTTTTGTTGTTGTTCCGTTTAGACTATTGTGGTTGGAATGTGAAATAGGTTGTTAACATAGGAATTATTATTTGGAGTGCGATGTTGACTCATGTAGTGTTCTAGTCACTTCGCATGTTATGGTAGAATTTGAGTAGAACTAGATTTTCTCTATGCATCTAATTTATGTTTAGTATTTCTGCGTAAATTTAGATTTATTATACTCTAGTGGTGAATTTGAATGAAATTGACGATAACCCGGTGTTGTGTGTGTACGAGTGCTAGTCGTATGTTGCTCGAGTCGGGAGGAAGGTTTACCTTTCTCGTGGGCTAAGAACTTGCCCCAAGCGACTCTCGAAGCATGGGTGAGAGCTACTCGTCGAGTTAAACATGATGTAGGCCACCCTTTGGCTAGTCTGAGCCTTGCTATTCCCTGTCCTTTTCGTTCACCGTTGCAAGCCAAATTTGTGCCTACCAATCCTTTGTTCAGCTCCTCTTCATCCACCAAAGCCTGAAGCCTATCCTACACCCGCAACCAAATTGTTTTTAACTGTGCTTATAATTCTCAACTTGTGTGGTGTGTGGAATCATTGTGTTATGAAGGGAAAATATAGTCCATCTGCTGATTTTGAACCAACCGGAGGATACATAAAAGAAGTAAAATATGTTAAAAGAAAAAAAAAAGAGCGTATTTTGAAATGAGATCCTTCCGAGCTAAATAGAAAATTTGTTGGTATTTGTGAAGTAGGCCGTGTGCACACCTGGTTTTCATGATAAGTCTGGGGGTGTGTCACACGAGCATAGTTTGTTGGTCTTGTGGGGTGCAGCGTTCCGTTAGCTCACTTGGGTTGCGTAGCCATCGTGTTTAACTTTGAATATCCTACCGTGACCTAAGCCCCATTTTAATCCTAAAAGTCCTACGGATTTGATTTACGAGTTTGCTAGCGCCGTGGAGAGAGTGTGACAGGGCAAGCGTATGGTTCACGACGTTGATGGATTTCAGCGGAGTTATTCCTAAGCCCCGATCTTTTGCAACACCCGCCTCAGTGTCTCGTCACTTTCATACCGGGCATGATCGTCAAATTCTTCATAATTCACCAACTGAGTATAACTGAATCTCTACTTACGCTTTAAATACTTATGTAAATTAGTTAGCATAGTTAGAATCTCTACTCGCATGCGTATGTTACTTCGCACCGTACTCCTTTGTGTAATTCTCTATGTTAATTATCGTTTTCACACTCCGCCGGATTCGTTTGCTCGGGACGCGCAAACAGTTAAGTCTGGGGGTGTGATGAGTCCTGATCATATACACATTTATGGACTCATCCGGGCCGTTATTCAGTCATTTCACCGCACTTTAGCCTTGTTATAGTTTATATTTGATAATCCATGCTAGGTGCACTTCTAGGCCCACTTTGGTGTGATTTCATGCTTATTGTCATTAGTAGTTTTCATGCGCTGTTAAGTGCCACTCTCAGTGGCTAGATTTGTGGTTGTGTTGGAATAGGAGTCGTGCGAGTGTTCCGAGTGCAATTCTGCACAGGAACACTGCTCACGATCACTTGTTCTATTGCACACGACCACTGGTCGTGCGCCACTGATCGTGTGCACTTAACCCTTTTTTCATGAGTTCTGTTTGGTGGAATGCGCACGACCATCAACGCTAGTGCGCACGACCACCGGTCGTGCGCCACTGTTCGTGCGTACTTATCATTAAATTTCTGAGTTCTGTTTCGTCTAATGCGCACGACCACCGACGATAGTGCGCACGACCACCGGTCGTGCGCCACGGGTCGTGCGCACATTTTATTTTATAAATTTCGTATCTTGCAGGTTCCACCCAGGCAGTGCGCACGATCGCAGAATTCCAGTGCGCACGACCACTGGTCGTGCGCCAATGATCGTGCGCAGTATTTATTCCAGCGCCTATTTAAACGCCTGTTCCGATTTTAGGGTAGCATCCACTTCCGGGAGCGGAGTTCCTATTCCGTATGCCGCCGACCACCACCTTGGGACGCCTCCACTTCATCTCTTGCGCAAGGGGAAGCCTCCTCCATCCATTCCAAGACTTCCTCCATTGTCCGTGAGTGTTCTTCACCATCCGCAAGCCTCCAAGGAGCCATTCTCTCATTTCGCCCGGTGAGAAGAAGAAGAAACCTGAAGTTGAAGACGACGGAGCTACGTAGGGAGATTGTGACAACTCTTTACGTCGGAAGCATAGTCCGCCCGAGTCCGGAGGTAGCCTGACAACCTACCATTCCGGCCGTGAACGGCCGCTAGTCTTCACCATCGGTTATTTCTTTCCTCTTTCCTTCATTGTACTCGTTGAGCCGTGTAAACTTGAATATTGTGATGTTGTTTGTTGAAATGAATGTTTCCTTGTTGTTCTTCATGGTTTGCTTGTGATTCACTCCGTTTTCCACTCACTCACTCACGCACGCACGCAAGGTGTTTGTTCCGCGTTAGCAAGAGCTAACAGCGGTTGTGAAGAGGTGTTTGCGACCCTCACCTTCTCGCACTTGAGCACGCTCCATCCACCTCTCGAAGCACGGCATCGCGGCCGTTGCATCCATCTCACCTTGCGAAGCGGTGCTTTCGACCCGCATTTCTTTTGCTGTTGTTAAGACTAGGAAAACCAACCAAAAACCCCCTCTTTGTGTTTATTAAACGCTTGTGTAACAATAGTCACTGCGCGATACGTTCACCCAACCTGCATTCCTCAAGAGACCGACATCCGGGGATTCCATTCTCCACAATTATTACTTGACAGCGACCGGTGCACTTGCCGACACGCATCACTCACCAGCTTCTGCTGTGCTAGTTCGTCCTCAAACTGGAAAAGTAAGTCGAGTTCGTTAGTAGAGAAAGTTTTACTTTAATATAGAAGTATCATATTTTGCTATGATACCATTTGTAACAACCCACTCCGAATACATGGTCACAGCCGAAGGGATCGTTATGCCAATAGTAGTTGCTATATGATAGTCTTAGCTAAAGTGTTAACCTCCAATGTATGACACTTGCTCTGTAACGCGAGTTATTATTACATCACAGTAATACCAATCTATAACAAAAGGAAAAGAGGAGGATGAAATCCAAATCACAATTTTCTTATATATATCAAGGTTTGGAATACAGTGGAAGACTAGGGATAAAACATGCCTGAATATCTAGGCTAACAGGTGCCCATAACTCAAAATTGGGCTACTATATGCCTGAATAAACTATAACTACAACATGTCTTATCTAGAACATGCTAAGATACATAGAACAGAGGCACAAATTCACTTATGTCGGTACTTCCTATACTACTGGAGCTGTGGCTGGGTCCATGAAGTTGGGCAACTAATCTCCATCTCTATCTAAAAGATCTCTGGTTGGGGCTGGTAATGCGAAAGCTACTGCGGTGGGTGTTCCTAGAGGGTGTTGTCACAAACCGTTAGTCAAATTGACTAAGTGGATTCCCTTCCATTCCCAGATGAATCTTAAAACATTGGGGAGGGAGAAGGGGTAAATGAGCACAAGCGGTAATATGAGTGAACCGAGTGACGAGGGAAGAGAGAGAGAGAAAGAGTTGTGTTATGAATCAGGTAGTTTGGGAAGCAGACTCAGCTTTTAAGAATGCCCATACAAACTAATAACTTGAGGGTCTTATTCTGACATAAGTAATAAATCTATCAGGTAATTTGATAAAATATATAGTGCGAGTATGAAACAATTATTGTATAGAAATAACTTAACTTATATGAATGCTCACACAAACTTATAAGTTAAGTGTTGAACCAGGAAATCACAGTTCAACCTTTGAGCCCGGAAACAACGACTCGAGGAGTTTGGACTGGTTGTAGTTTGCTTTTACTTCTCTAGAATTCAATCCTTAGAGCGGGCACTCAAGACTAGGAAGCTCACTCACAGAGGGTGAAAAACTAGAAACAGACCCCCGAGCTGCAGCGAGGAGGTCCCACCACTAACCCATAATATCTAGAGAACTTCCCCTCCCAAGCCAATTGCGGAGCTAGGCGCCTTGGAGGATGCCAGAGAGTTCTTGCCCACCCACCCAGAAACCACAGTGAGCCGCAAGTCTGATTTCCCTAGCAGACCAAAGCTAACCAGAGGAGAGAGAAACAAGTGAGAAAGCCTCTCCAAAGGTGCCCTTGGGGGTCTATTTATAGTTTTCTTAAAATGGTCTGCGGATAGCGAAATCCCTCCTCTTGTTTTACTAAAAGCAACCCAAAATGGACTGTCAACAGCGAAATCCCGCTGTTTGGAATTGCTAACTACAGGACTAAATGGAAATCCCTGGAAAACATACCATTAGCCTAAAGGGTGAGTCCAGGCTATGCTAAGTCGGCTCGCTAGAGTGGCGAGTGCCCGACTCGCCACTCGCTCCAGGCTGGGGGGGGGGGGGGGGGGGGGGGGGGGGGCGAGTGCCTACTAAGGGGGAGTGTAATCTGAGGTGCTCTACTCGCCCGGCTGACTCGCCTAGGCCCAATTCTGCTCCAGATCACCTGATGGCTTGATGGATCCACTCGGCAAACATGGGGTTGTACACAATCCCCGCTCTTTGCGAGTTTTTCTCAAGCTCGGAAAGACAGTCTATCCCAATACGTTTGGCGAGTGCCTTCATTTTGAGGACAATCATTTGATGGCCCCACTAGGGGCTATATATACCAGGAGGGAAGACCTCCCTCTCCTTATCCTTGAACCTACTCCCATTCTTTCTCGCAGCGCGTTGGTCGACCACCATGCCGCTTTCTCAAGAACTCCAGGCTCATCTTGCTGCTGCCAAAAACAAGAGCGCGTCGACCTCCACCGGTCTACTGGGCTTATCGCTGGGAACACCTCGCGATCCACCCCAAAGTGAGTGGAAAAAATGAGGAACCAAGAGGGAGAGACGAGTGTCCATTGGAGAGGGAACAACTTTGGCCGAGCTCCCCTCGCAGCCCGGGTTCAGCTTAGGCCTCGGGGTCTTAGAACAGGTGAATTTCTTCCTTAATGCGCTTCCTCGCGAAATGTGGCCACAGAAGGTGGCGCGAATTGTCAGTAGATCGGAGAGCAGGAGGAGGCGAGTCATCAGGTCAACCCCGACGTTCCCTTCATTATTGGTAGGCGAATGTTATTCTTTATTGCCCTCGGCTTGTGCTTTATATGTGTGTTAACCGCATTCAGGTATAACAGTGCCTGATTATATCGATCTCGCACCTTCTCCTCTACGACAAAAGTCGCCAACCCAAGATATGTCGGAGGAGTTTGCCAGAACTACCCTGGTTCCTGCGAGCACTACTACCGCTGGTGTTGGTGAGCCCTTCGAGATGCGAGGTTCCGACAAGACTCCCCTGCTGGCGGGATCTGGGAAGTCCGCGATGCTTCCCCTTTCTTGCCCTTCGGCGGGAAACCCAATCTTCCTTCTAATTAGGGCCATGATCCTGCCTCGCATCATGAGGGAAAAGTCATCGAGGTCTCACTAGGCAGGGAATTCCTCTCACTCTTTTCATTTAATTCGACGCAAATAATGACCTCTCTTTTTTCAGACGAGACCAAGGTGGATGATGAATCTGATGAGCGAATGCAGTACTCAGCACCTCCCTCTCTAGACACTATCGGCAAGTACCTTAGCAACCCATATAATGCCACTGAGATGAAGGATAGGTTGGCGAGCATCCTATTTAAGCACAGGTATATGCTCTGCGAGATTTTAGAGGAGAGGGCTTCAGAGGACTTCGATCCCTTCCCTCGCATCCTCTCTCTAGAGCGACGGATGGAGGCTCTGGAAGGGGATTGTACACTGTTCGTGGAAGAGGTGCAGAGGCTATCAGGGGGTGCTCCAGTGTCGATGGAGTAATGTTGTAGACGGATCAAAGTGGGTGTGTTTGCCCTTGAATGGGAGATCGCTGCTGCTCACGAGCACGCCTTCACGAGGCGAGGCACAGGGGAGGCGAATAAGCGGTCGAGGTCCTCGGAGGTGAAGCCGATCATGTTCCCTATCTGCTCGTCGTTGATGTGGAAACGGTCAACCGGTCTCTGAGTTCGGACCCACAGGGGGGTATAGCCTGCGCTTACTTCTCCCTCACTACACTCTCTTGACCGTGGATGGAAAATCTGGAACAGACCCAAGTCTGTAGCGAGGAGGTCCCGCCACACACCCGGAAGATCTTAGAGAGCTTCCCCTCCCAATCCAATGCTCAGTCGGGCACCTTGGAGGGCACTAACAGCCAACTCCAAAAATTGCCTGGAGGAGAGAGTGTTAAAATTTTTGATTTGAATCGTTTAGGAGTAAGCAGGAGTTGCATCAATTGAGTTAAAGCCAAACAACCACAATGCCACACAGCAACACAAGAAACTTTATTGAAACACAAACTTCATTTACAGTGCGAGGTATATATGGCGAGACATGATTCATCAGAATCACGGAGGCGAGAAGAACAAAACACACCAAAAAAACAAATCTGGCGGCTAGACAAGCTGAGACCGCACAGACCGCTCGACTCCAGAAGTCGCCCGGCTTGTCCTGAGACCGTGCGAACAGAAAATAGACAAGCCGCCTGCACTGCAAGACCGCCACCTCAGACCGCACGAACTTGAGCTTTATTGGAACAAAGAACTGAAGCTGTCGCCAGACCGCAACTCAGACCGCCTAACCGCTGAAGGTCGCCTGATCACTGAGCTCGCTGCGAACAGCACAAGAACGAACATAAACCAGTTCGCAGACAGACCGCTGCCGAACTATTTATTCAAGCCGCTGGGAATCACCAAGGAAGGAGACCGCAACCTGCTGACCGCAAACCTGCGAACACAACAAACAGTCAACTCGCTTCCAAACCGCCCGACCTCAAGGTGAGACCACACGAAATAACCCAGGCTTAGTTCTTACAGTTCTCGTTATGAATGACGGGCCATGCACCCCTATTTATAGGCGGGTGGATAGATGTCGTCACCGCACAACCGGGATACAGTCACCACTCGTCAGATCACTAGCGGTCACATAAGACAGACCGCGCGACCAGACCACTTGGATGATCATCCGACCAAGACCGCAGAACAGCAGGCAGGTCGCGTACAAGTCGTGCGGACAGAAAGGGTACTCCTCCCTTAGACCACCAGGAGTAACCAGGAACAATCTGGCTGACTTCAGACAAGTCGCCAGATCGCCAGGACAGACCGCCCGGATAGACGGTCATATAAGAACAACCCGCCCGGTCTTCCAACAAGGAAACCAGGCAAACCAGAAGACCTACTCGGGAACAAGCCGCAGCTACAAGGAACAGACCGGCAGAACCAGCAGTCCGCCAGAACAGACCGGCAGAGCCAGACCGGCTAGATATAAACACAACCCGCGCAATCTCGGCGGTCTCCCAAAACAGACCGCCCGGTCTCCTCCACTTCACTTCAAAATTTCAACACTCCCCCTTGAAGTGGGAATTGGAGACAATCCCGAGTAAACTCCGCAACCGTGTAAATGGTCCCTTTGCCAGCGGCTTTGTGAAGATGTCTGCGACATTGTCCGCACTACGAACATGTTCGACCATAAGAGATCCTCCCAACACCTTTTCACGAATGAAATGGTGCTCAATCTCAATATGCTTGGTCCTCGCGTGACAGACTAGATTATTAACCAGCTTGAGAGCACTCTCATTGTCCCCGCATAGCATAGTGGGACATCGAACCTCCTCATGAACGTCCTCCACCAACCTCCTGAGCCAAACGACTTCCTGAGCTGCCAAGGCAGAAGCCTTGTACTCCGCTTCTGTGGTAGATACTGACACCGAGTCCTGCTTTTTGCTGCACCAAGAGATAGCTGTGGGGCCCGTCATAAAGACATAACCAGACGTTGATCTCCGATCATCCACGTCTCCCCCATAATCAGCATCCATGTATCCATGCAACTCCAAGCTTGATCCTCTCCTAAATAGGAGACCCAAATCAGAGGTTGACTTCACATATTTCAGAATCCCTTTTGCCGCCAGAAGATGAGGCTTTCGTGGTTCCGCCATATACCGACTCACTTTGCCAACTGCATAAGCAATATCAGGCCTCGTGATGGTCAAATAGATCAAGCTCCCCACCAGAGCTCGAAATACCAACGGATCAGATAGAACTCTTCCCTCATCCTTCCAAAGTTTATGATGTTGTTCCAGAGGTATAGAGCTGCTCTTCCCTTCCTCCATGCCAAATCGTTGAACGATCCGCTCCGCATAACCGGCCTGAGAAACGAGCACTCCACTCTCCCGCCTCTGGACCTCGAGTCCAAGGAAATGGTGAAGCTCCCCCAGATCCTTCATCTCGAACCTGATAGCAAGCTCAGCTCTCAAACTTGCTACCGCTTCCTTCGAGTTCCCGGTGACAATCATGTCATCCACATACAACAACACAATAACCCAAAGCACCCTGTCCTTCTTGACGAACAAGCTAGAATAAGAGTCTGAAGCAAAGAACCCGCAGAATAAAAGATACTTCATGATCTTTCCATACCACGCCCGAGGCGCTTGCTTAACCCATATAAGGCCTTCTTCAATTTGCAGACGTAGTCCGGAAGATCCTCCGAAATGAAACCCGGCGGCTGGGTCATGAAGATATCCTTGTCAATCTCTCCGTATAAGAAAGCATTCTTAACATCAAGTTACCAAATCTCTCATCCACAAGATGCCGCCAAAGCAATAACAAATCGGACCGAAGTCATCTTTGCCACTGGGCTAAACGTCTCATCATAATCTTCACCATACTGCTGTGAGAACCCGCGAGCTACAAGGCGAGCCTTGCATCGCTCGATCGTGTCGTCAGCTTTCTTCTTGAGTTTATAAACCCATTTGCCTGTCACAGCGGTAATGCCCTTAGGCCTGGGCACTAGATACCAAGTCTCATTCTTCTTGAGAGCATCCATCTCTTCTTGCATAGCAATATCCCACTGCTTCACGCCTTTAGCTTTCTCAAAGCTCGACGGCTCCCTTTCATCCAAGGGACCAGCGAAGAAACATGAGACGAAGCTCACCATGTTTCCTCCTGTATATCGATCTGGTGGCTTGATAGTCCTCTTCGACCTCCTAAGAGGTTGCTCCTGACTAACCACCTCCTCAGCTGCTTCTTCTGTGCAAGCTCCTCTTCCAGACGAACTTGGAGCATCGCTCCCCCTGCTTCCAGAACCTGAAGCCTCCATCTCAGAGCTTGACACAGCTGGAGCTCCTGGTGAAACAGGCAACTCCACTTGAAGACTTCCTGCAGCTTTCCCTGCTTCATCAACCCTGTTCTCCGGTAGTTCAACTCTTGAACTCCCCTTGTAAGAAGTCACTTCATCGAACACCACATCCCGAGAAACAATTGACCTCCATGTCTCAGGATCCATGCATCTCCATCCTTTCTTCCGCTCATCATACCCGACAAAGACTAGCTTCCTTGCTTTCGCATCTAGCTTTGTTCGAAGAGCATCAGGAATATGCACATAGCAGGTTGACCCGAACACCCGAAGGTGAGCAACACTCGGCTTCTCCTTGAACATTAGTTCATGAGGAGTCTTCATGTTGATAGGACTTAGAGGCATCCTGTTGATGACGTAAGCTGCACAAGATATTCCCTCTGCCCAAAAGGACTTTGGGATACTATTAGCATGAAGCCAGCATTTGCAGGTTTCCGTCAGATAACGGATCTTCCTCTCCGCAACGCCATTATGCTGTGGAGTATGGGGCACAAGTGAGCTCTCTCTGAACGCCGTGTTTCCTGCAAAAACTTGAAAAGTCACCAGAGGTTAACTCCCCACCATTGTTAGTTCTCAATTTTTTCACCCGCAGGGCTAACCGACCTTCCACCAGCTCCTTGAACTCCACAAACTTCGCAAAGGCTTCCGACTTTTCTTTCAGAAAACACACCCAGACATATCTGGTGTAATCGTCAATCAACACCAACATATATATGTTGCCTCCAAGGCTTGGGGTGGCAGTCGGTCCCATCAAATCACCTTGGATGCACTCCAACGGCGCTTTGCATCTAGTTTGCGATTAATCAAATGGAAGTCGATTAGACATACCAAACTGACATCCACCACAAACATGACCGTCTCCAAAGGAGGACAAGCTGGGCAAGCCTTTGACAAGGCCCCTTACCACCATAGCCTTCAATTTGTCCATGCCAACATGCCCCAACCTTTCATGCCAGATAGCCGCGCTATCGTTGGTCTTCATCTTATCAACATAGGTACTTGTTGATAACACGAACAAGTCCTTCACCCGCTTTCCAACATGGATAACATCTCCCTTTATCTCCAGTTGAGTTTTAAGAAACTTCACTTCTGTTGGGCCAAACAGAACGTGATAACCGGCATCGACAGCATTGGTCACAGAGAAGAGATTCTTCTTCATAGCAGGCACGTGATAAACACTCCTTAAGGTGAGTGGACCCTTATCACTGCTCAGGGAGACAACACCTTCTTGTTCGACAGCATGAACAAAATTATCAGCCGTATTGATAGCATCGTTACCTGAGTAAGGCGCCAAAGAAGAGAACTTTGATTCATCCCCGGTGAGATGATGTCCACACCCTGAATCAACAATCCAATCCTCTTCGAAGTTGATGACAGCCAAGGCCTTAACGGGCATCGCCGTTATATTAGCCGCAAAAGCTCCTCCCCATCCAGCTTCATCAGACTTTGGCTTCCCCTTCTCTGCTATATGTCCCGACTGAAGATTAACCCGACAATCTTTCTTGAAGTGGCCGGTCTTATTGCACCTAAAGCACCTTGGTCCATCTCCCTTCTTCTTCCCATCAGACTTAGGAGCATAACCCCTATCCTGCTGACCTGAAGTAGAGGGTCTATCATAACCCGGCTTCTTCTTCTCCCACTTCTTCTTCTTCTTCCCAGAGAACAACACACCACTATCTCCCCAGAGATAGAAGTCCCCGCCATCTGTCTTGCCAAACTTTCTTGCGAAGCAAGTAAGTTCTCCAGCTCCAATAGAGATGGTTGATTTGCCCAACCTTGAACTGAAGTCACAAAGGCAATATACTCCTTCTGCAACCCGCGGATGATATGCCTCTTCAGTTTTGCCTCCGAGATAGGCTCATCAGGGTCCAATGCAGAAATCTCTGCTGTGAGGTTCTTCATTTTGAGAAAGAAGGTAGAAATAGAAAGATCTCCTTGAGAGGCCTTCGCCAACTCATTTTCAAGAAACTGTAGCCGAGCTACATTCTTCTTATTGAACAGCCCGTCCAAAGACGTCCAAATCTCAGCAGCAGATTTACATCTGATGATGTGATCAAACAACTCGGTGAGATAGCCCTCTTGAGAGTTAACTCTGCCTTAGCATTCGTCCTCCTCCAAAGTCTCACCTCTACCATATTATCTCCTGCTAGAAACACCTCTTGTGTGTCTTCTCCTCCAACTATCTCCCAAAGATCCTCGCCAAGTAAATAGCTCTCCATACATGACCTCCATTTCTTATAGTTAGTTGATGTAAGGAGTTCAATACCAAGTCCTCTTGCGTATCCGCCTTCCATGGCAATCTATATGGTCTCTTCTTCACAAAGACGATGGCAACTCAAGTTGATCACTGCTTATCCACTCCAACAACCTCTCTTTGATACCATGTTAAAAATTTTGATTTGAATCGTTTAGGAGTAAGCATGAGTTGCATCAACTGAGTTAAAGCCAAACAACCACAATGCCACACAGCAACACAAGAAACTTTATTGAAACACAAACTTCATTTACAGTGCGAGGTATACATGGCGAGACATGATTCATCAGAATCACGGAGGCGAGAAGAACAAAACATACCAAAAAACAAATCTGGAGGCTAGACAAGCTGAGACTGCACAGACCACTCAACTCCAGAAGTCGCCCGGCTTGTCCTGAGACCACGCGAACAGAAAACAGACAAGCCGCCTGCACTGCAAGACCACCACCTCAGACCGCACGAACTGGAGCTTTATTGGAATAAAGAACTGAAGCTGTCGCTAGACCGCAACTCAGACCGCCTAACCGCTGAAGGTCGCATGATCACTGAGCTCGCTGCGAACAGCACAAGAACGGGCATAAACCAGTTCGCAGACAGACCGCTGCCGAACTGTTTATTCAAGCCACTGGGAATCACCAAGGAAGGAGACCGCAACCTACTGACCGCAAACCTGCGAACACAACAAACAGTCAACTCGCTTCCAAACCGCCCGACCTCAAGGTGAGACCGCACGAAATAACCCAGGCTCAGTTCTTACAGTTCTCGTTATGAATGACGGGCCATGCACCCCTATTTAAAGGCGGTTGGACGGATGTCGTCACCGCACAACCGGGATACAGTCACCACCCGTCAGATCGCTAGCGGTCACATAAGACAGACCGCGCGACCAGGCCACTTGGACGATCATCCGACCAAGACCGCAGAACAGCAGGCAGGTCGCGCACAAGTCGTGCAGACAGAAAGGGTACTCCTACCTTAGACCACCAGGAGTAACCAGGAACAATCTGGCCGACTTCAGACAAGTCGCCAGATCGCCAGGACAGACCGTCCAGATAGACGGTCATATAAGAACAACCCGCCCGGTCTTCCAACAAGGAAACCAGGCAAACCAGAAGACCTACTCGGGAACAAGCCGCAGCTACAAGGAACAGACCGGCAGAACCAGCAGTCCGCCAAAACAGACCGGCTAAATATAAACACAACCCGCGCGGTCTCGGCGGTCTCCTAAAACAGACCGCCCGGTCTCCTCCACTTCACTTCAAAATTTCAACAGAGAGCTCAAAAGATCTGATCCTCTCCAAGGTGCCCTTAAGGGTCTATTTATAGATATTCTAGTCTTGGACTGCAAATAACGTAAATCTGCCTTTTGGTTTTACTAATCGCACCCCAAACTAGTCTGCTAACAGCCTAACTCCGCTGTTATGAAGGGCTATTGACAGCCCATAAGGGGGTATTTATGTAATTTTACCCTCGTATCCCTCTGGGCGAGTGGTCCGTGAAGGCACCACTCGCCAGACTCCTTGCACCTCATGGTTCGCCGGACGAATGGCCTATGAGGTCATCACTCGCCATGCGCTTGACTCGCTTGATGGGCGAGATCTTGGGCGCTCTTGCCTATCTGTCATGATTGCATGCGAGTGGCCCGCAAGTGCGAGCCTCACTCGCCCAAGGACCTCTTGGACTCCTATTCCACTTCTCGACCCTCCACGAGGTCTAGGGGACCCACTTGACGAATATGGGGTTGTACACAATCCCTTCTCTTTGCGAGCGGGCCCTACGCTCAGAAAGAAGAGTCCAACCCCAATCATTTGGCGAGTGCCTTGCTGACCTGGAGGGAATCTTCTTGGTGGGGCCCTCCACTTAGCTATAAATACGGCCCCAGTTGTTGTCTTTAGATTGCCCATCTTCTAATCACTGTTCCTCGTTTTCTCCCTCGGAGCACTCGCCATGACGTTCATAAAGCCGACGCCACGACATTTTTCTGAAGGAATGATGGCTCGTCTCGCCGCCGCACAGGGAGGGACCGCTCCCAAGACCACTCGATACGCCCCCTGGCTCTCGTCAGCAAGAGACCCCTCCAAGCCCTACAGGTTGAAGAAGGCCACGACGGTCGGATGAGACCGGGGGGAGAGGGAGTCGGCGTCTGAAACTCCTCCCACCCCCCTCTGACATTCCTCATGTCGACACCAACGAGGTAACGCGATTCATCTCGCTTTAAGGTTGATTATGATGACGCGACTGACCTCCGCCTCTCTTACCATTCGCAGGACCTGTCGACGACCAGGGGTGGCCCTGGGCTCGGCCAGGCGAATGCTGCCGTTCCTCCTCCTGCTCTCAAGAACACCCCTCCAACCTAGGAGCCCGCCCTTCTCGGCACTTCTAGCGGAGCCCTGTCCTCGCTTGGTGAGCATTCTGTTTCCTTCAAGCTTACTTTTTTCTCTTCTCGCAACTCTTCTGACCCAGGTTCTCGTAGCCCCCACCTTCGGGACCTTCAGGACCACGGGATTGCGTCCTCCCTTCCGCACTTCTACTGTCCCGGATGCCAAAAAGAGTCCCCCTGCTCCTGAGCAGGAACGCCCAGCGAGGAAGAGTCCCGGGTTCAACTCTCTTGCTACTGACCTGGCCGTTACTTCCGCCGCGGCCGACTAGACGCACCGCCCCGGGAAGGGGAAGTCTCTCCACCCCTCATCCAACCATTCGCGAGGCAGCCCAGCACATCTCGCTGGTCTGCCATCGAAGAATATGTATCGGGTCAGTTATCCTCTTCCGCAGAACTCGCGGCTCATACCTGAGAGAGGTCTAATTTCTGCTTTTTACAGGCTTTTGCCAGATCCCGATCACCGAACCTTTAGAGGAGGAGGGGCTGATCTCGCCTCCCACCTCCCCCAGCGACATCTCTGAATTCCTTGGCGACCAGAAGGATGCCCATACTATGAAGGAGCGGATGACAGAGCTTTTTGGCAAGCTGATCTGGATGCAGCGAGATCAAGCTAACCGGACGGAGGAGCACCGGGCGGCCTTCGAGCATCAGATTAGCGTCCTCGAGCGAGACAACGGGCACCTGGTCAGGGAGATGGAGCGCCAGGGTGTGGGTGCATTGAGACCTCACCTGGGAGGCACATCGTGCTGGCCAGGGATCAAATGCGCTTGATCAGCCAAGAGTTGACAGCAGTCAGCGCATTTCACTACCCGCGAGTGCCTCCAAGGACAGGGAGGCGAGGCCGGGGTCGATGGAGGTGGGATCAGTACTAAGCCTACCGGCTCTCGCTCCCTGCGCTATACCGTATCCCCGCTATTTCTCCCTTTCTATTTCCTTTTTCTTTTTCGTACCGGTCCCAGGCGAGACCTTTTATGTCTCGCGAACTATTGTTTGCATATCTATATGTATATGTCTCGCTGTTCGCTATTTTTCAGAATGCTGCCTTGCAATTGTTTTCGTTCTCATGCCATTTGATTTGAATTTGTAGGAATGGTCTCGCATACTGCTTTCGGCTTCTGTACGTGGTTGGGTTCAGGTGGGTGGTTCAGATCCCGAGGCACTAAGAAGTCGCGGGGGCTATCCGCACCCCGCGTACAAATGATTTCCGTCATTTGTCTCCCTTTTTTTATAAATAGTTCGTCCAACCACCGTCATTTATTGCGCTTTCATCTCTCTCTTCTCTTTTGTTCTCGCGAGATCACTGCCCCTTCTCTCCACTCCTTTGCTCTCGTGAGATCACTTCGCTCCCCCATGATGCCGAAAGAAGCGGATGGTAGGTCTAACTGCGCCCAGGTTTTCTCCAATCGAGACTTCAACACTTGCGACCTATCGGAGGCGGATTTCAATCAGGTTGTCGTTGATTTCATCCCGCCGGAATTTGTCGGGCGACTCCCGGGGAGCCGGGATCGCATTAATCAGTTCTCGCCTGACACACTCGCAATCCCCCTTGAACACTTCGAGGTAGGGCTCCGCCTCCTGCTGTGGCCAGAGGTGCGCCTGACCCTGTGCTACTTCGGGGTAGTTCCCGCGCAGCTCAATCCCAACTCCATCGCCATGCTGGTAGCATTCGCCTGCTATATGTGCGAGGAGGGGATAGAGTTCTCGCTCTCGGTCGTCCACAAGCTCTTCACCTTCAGGGCCACACGCGGAGTGGCGTTCTTCTCTGGGCAGAGCCCCCTCAACGTGACCGGCACCGCTAATAAGAACCATGACTGGGTTCGGCGGTTCATCTTTGTCACGAGGAAGTTTGGCAACGTGCCACTCGCACCCGTGCAAGAGGACGAGTCGACCTTCGGGCCTCCAACGCTGGGAGGGTTCGAGGCTTAGCTCCACGCCTTCTTCCTGATGCACGACATGGATGTCGTGCACTTGCGAAAGCATGTCGGCTTGCTGGTGGTCCCACCGGAAGAAAGTAAGCTGAATCACTTCGGCCCGAGCTCTCGCTCTTTCTACGCTCGCTTCCGCTTATTTTAACCGACCTTTTGAACACAGGGCTTTGGAGCCTCCCCCTTCATCCGCCGAATGCGAACGTGGGGATCCCTCCTACCGACGCCCTCGCCCGTGCGCAGTCTGCTTCCGCGGCATGCCGCGGGAACCCACCTCCCACGAAGTCTAGTGGGCAAAAGCCGAAGACGAAGAGGAAGCCTGACGCGGCTTCGAGCCCTTCCGCCAAGCGGGAGAAACCCTCCGCTGCTGATAAGGGCAAAGCGGTCGTGGAGGATGTTCCAGGCTCGAGTGCTCCCGCGGCGGGAGTCTTGGCCGTCCAGCCTGCCGCTGCGCCAGCGACGACCTTTTCCGGGCCGGTGCCGAGAGGTCACTGAAACTTTCCTCTCTGCGAGAAGTACGCCAATATCGCCGGCGAGCCCCTTGTTCACTGGGACCAGCGGGCCAACCGGGTCTCCATTTCCACCCTTCCTCCGTCTTGGAAAGAGAAGGAAACCACCAGCGGCCACGCTTATGGCCTCTCGTACGCGTTTTACAGCCGCGAGGGCGCTTCTATCTACGACACTGAGTCGACGCAGACTCTCGTGCACGAGGCGGCGAGGGCTATGATGCGGGCCCATGAGCTGACCCACATGTCCTCTCGCCGGGGTATGATGCTCGCGCGAAACATTAATAAGGTTGAGAAGACCCGCTCTGTTGCAGCCGCCGAGGCCGCGACAACGAAGCAACAACTGGCCGTTGCCGAGGCCCTTCTCGTCAGCCGCCCGAGCCGAGAGGTATCCCTTTACTCCTCCCGCAAATCGAGCTCTCGCTGCCCTTTCTTTCTTCCTTGCGCGTTAATCTTCTTTTCTCTTGCAGGATATAGCCATCTATGACACCCTGATCCTTCGGTCCCGCATCCTCGAAGAGCGAAATCTGACGCTGGAGGCCGAGAACCAAAGGTTGTGAGATGCTGCCGCTCGGCCACCCCCGCGGAGAGGGAAACTTGGCATCTCTATTCCAATGCCGAGTTTGAAGGGCTGATGCAGAGGGCAGCCCAGGGAGCAGCGGAGCATGCACTAGATGTGCTGCGGAGGGCCGGTCTTCTGAAAGAAGAAGGCGAGAGGATCCTGGCCCGTTATGTACTTCCAAAACTCTTTGCTCCGATCGATACCACAAATGAAGCTTGCGATGGGCGAGATCTTGGAGGCCTCTCCTCTCCGAGTAGCAGGTACTCCGACGACGGGGTCGGTGACCCTTGAAATTTTTTCCTTTCTTTTGATGTATTGCGAGAGCCTTTTGTAATTTTGTGACAAAATAGAAAGTAATACTTTTGTTGCCGTTCGTGATCTTTATTACTGTTGCGCGTCTCTTTTCCTGCACTTCTCGTTATCATCAACCAACAGCTCGCGCACTCGTATACCCTTTCACATGCTCTCAAGCTATCATGCTCGCACTGGCATCTCTTACTTGCTTGAGTGTCGATGGCCCCTATCTTTAGGTCATGATTGAGATGATTCCGCCACATAGGCGCGCCCCGTAGACGAAACCCTTTTCACATTCGCATGTGCCCTCTAAGGACTTAGACGATTTTATTGATTTCTGTCGGGAGCGAAACTGCGGCGCAGACCTACTTCATCCCGCATACTTCATGCATCCCTTGGGACTGGCTAACTCTCCATCGTGAATTCATCAGGTGAATGCTTTTCTCGTATAACCCCATTTTTGGGTGAGTGACCCTTGTGATGGACATCACTCGCCACTTTTGTACGAAGGCTTACCCTGTGATAATCTTCCTTTATTGGTCTCTTCTTTATTACCTTACCTTCCCCTGGGTTACCACTGAGTGAGCCTTCGACCCTGCCAGCTAGGTGAGAGCCCGGTCGGCGGGTCTGTTCGGGATCAATCTTCAGAACTTTTTGAACCTGCAACCGAGTGAGCCTTCGGCCCTGCCAACTAGGTGAGAGCCTGGTCAGCGGGTCTGATCGGGGCCAACCTTTGAAACTTTGAAACCTACCACTGAGTGAGCCTTCAGCCCTGCCAGCTAGGTGAGAGCCTGGTTAGCGGGTCTGCTCGGGGCCAATCTTCAGAACTTTTGGAACCTGCCACCGAGTGAGCCTTCGGCCCTGCCAGCTAGGTGAGAGCCTGGTTAGCGGGTCTGCTCGTGGCCAACCTTTGAAACTTTGGGACCTGCCACTGAGTGAGCCTTCATCCCATCCAGCTAGGTGAGATCCTGGTCAGCGGGTCTGCTCGGGGCCAACCTTTGAAACTTTGGAACCTGCCACCGAGTGAGCCTCCGGCCTTGCCAGCTAGGATAGAGCCTGGTCAGCGGGTCTGCTCAGGGCCAACCTTTGAAACTTTGGAACCTGCCACCGAGTGAACCTTCGGCCCTGTGAGCTAGGTGAGAGCCGGGTCAGCGAGTCTACTCGGGGCCAACTTTTGAGACTTTGGAACCTGCCACCGAGTGATCCTTCATACCTGCCAGCTAGGTGAGATCCTGGTCAGCGGGTCTGCTCGGGGCCAACTTTTGAGACTTTGGAACCTGCCACCGAGTGAGCCTTCATACCTGCCAGCTAGGTGAGATCCTGGTCAGCGGGTCTGCTCGGGGCCAACCTTTGAAACTTTGGAACCTGCCACCGAGTGAGCCTTCGGCCCTGCCAGGTAGGTGAGAGCCTGGTCAGCGGGTCTGCTTGGGGCCATCCTTTGAAACTTTGGAACCTGCCACCGAGTGAGCCTTCGGCCCTGCCAGCTAGGTGAAAGCCTGGTCAGCGGGTCTTCTCGGGGCCAACCTTTGAGACTTTGGAACCTGCAACCGAGTGGGCCTTCGACCCTGCTAGCTAGGTGAGTGCCTGGTCAGCGGGTCTGCTCGGGGCCAACCTTTGAAACTTTGGAACGTGACACCGAGTGAGCCTTCGGCCCTGCCAACTAGGTGAGAGCCTGGTCAGCGGGTCTGATCGGGGCCAACCTTCGAACCTTTGGAACCTGCCACCGAGTGAGCCTTCGGCCCTGCCAGCTAGGTGAGAGCTTGGTCAGCGGGTCTGCTCGGGGCCAACCTTTGAACCTTTGGAACCTGCCACCGAGTGAGCCTTCGGCCCTTCCAGCTAGGTGAGAGCCTGGTCAGCGGGTCTGCTCGGGGCCAACCTTTGAGACTTTGGAACCTGCCACCGAGTGAGCCTTCGGCCCTGCCAGCTAGGTGAGAGCCTGGTCAGCGGGTCTCGGGGCCAACCTTTGAAACTTTGGAACCTGCCACCGAGTAACCCTTCGGCCCTGCCAGCTAGGTGAGAGCCTGGTCAACGGGTCTGCTCGGGGCCAACCTTTGAAACTTTGAAACCTGCCACTGAGTGAGCCTTCGGCCCTGCCAGCTAGGTGAGAGCCTGGTCAGCGGGTCTGCTCGGGGCCAACCTTTGAAACCTTTATCATCATTATGCAAGCCATCATACCGCACATGTATATAAAAAATCTAGTTCTAAAGCAAAGTATTCTTATTACACAGACTTAGTGATAGAAATGCTTTAAATCATCACCACTCCACGTGTGATTGAGGGACTCGCCCTCCACATTTTGGAGGCAGTACCCCCCTGACTTCAATACTTCTTCCACGACATAAGGGCCCTCCAAATTGGGATTGAGCTTCCCTACCGCGGCTGACCTTTCGGCCGCGCCGACCTTTTTCAACACGAGGTCCCCCTTCTCGAATTGTTTGATCCTAACATGCTTGTCGAAGTATTTGGCCATCCGCCGCTTGACTTCTTCTTGGCAAATGGCAGCGAGATCTCGGACTTCCTCGACCAGATCCAAGGAGAGCCGCAGCTCTTCCTCGTTTCCCGTTCTCCAATCTTCATCCCCATCTGAGACCGCCCTTACCCGCGGCGTCTTGACTTCAAATTCCATAGGAATGACGGCCTCGCAACCTTGAGAGAGCTTGAAGGGGTCTCACTGGTGGCGGTGTTGGGGGTAGTCCTTAGAGCCCATAGGACCGAGGGGAGTTGTTCCACCCAGTTCCCCTTCAAGTTCTCCACCATTTTCTTGAGCAGGTTCACTACGACCTTGTTTGCCTCCTCCACCTGCCCGTTGCTCCTGGGGTGATGGACGGATGCGACCCTGAGGTCTATCCCCAACTGGCTGCAGAAGCTGATGAACTCCTCGCTGTCGAACTACTGACTGTTATCCATTACTATGGCTTGAGGGAGCCCATGTCGACAGATGATCTCTCCCCATACGAAGTTGCGGACTACCTGGGAGGTGACCTTTGCTAGGGACTTGACCTCCAACCACTTTGAAAAGTAGTCGATCATTACCAAGAGAAATCTTCTTTGCCCGCTGGCCTGAGGAAAAGGTCCTACCAGATCCATACGCCATATGGCGAAGGGCCAGGGCGCAATGATGCTCCTTAGCCTTTGAGCTGGCAAAAGTTGAAGTGGGGCGAACAGCTGGCACTTTCGACATTGTTTGGCGAACGCCGCCGCATCCCTTCTCAGGGTCTGCCAGAAGTATCCCTGCCTCATTATCCTTGCTTCCAGCGTCTCGCTCCCCAAGTGACTGCCACATTCGCCGGAATGAACCTCCTCCAGGACCCTCCTGGCTTCTTCCTCCAAGACGCATCGCGCCAAGAGTCCGGAGAGGGTCTTCCGATACAAATCCCCTTCATGAAGCACGTAGTAAGCGGACTTATATCGAAAGCGCCTTTGATCTAGGACCCCTTCCGGAAACTCACCCATTGCTAGAAAGGTCATGAAAGGGTCCTTCCATGAGTGGCGTTGTTCTATGTCCACGAGCTCCCCTTCCTCAATCGAAGGGCGAAACAGATCTGTCAGGGTTCCTCCGACCCGAGGGCCGGGCTTGGCCAGTCGGTCTGCCTGGACTCTTTCTTCCCTTTGTATGTGCCTGATGGAGAAGATCTTGAATGCATCGATGAGACCCCTTACTTTGGCCAAATATCTCATGAGTGTGGGCTCCATTGCCTCGAACTCACCCTTGATTTGCGAGGCTATCACCATCGAGTCCGTGAGAACTTCCATGTCGTGAACCCCCAACTCCTGAACCAGACGTATGCCAGAGATCACTGCCTCGTACTCCGCCCTGTTATTGGTGATGGGAAAATGTATTACTAGTGTTTGTTCGATTTTTATTCCATGAGGGCTCTCCAACACCACCCCTCCCCCTAAGGAATTCTTGCTTGATGCTCCATCGACCAACAACTTCCAAGGTATGTGGTGAAGAGCTTGACCTTCCTCCATTTCGATCACATAGTCTGTCATAAAATCTGCAACCGCTTGAGCCTTCATCGACAATCAGGGGACAAAAGAGATGTCGAACTCACTCAACTCCACCGACCACTTCGCGAGCCTCCTAGAGTGCTCTACCCCGTCAAAGATTTTGCGAAGGGGATGGTCAGTCACTACTCGGATCGAGTGGGCCTGGAAATATGGACTAAGCTTCTTGGCCGAGATGACCAGAGCGAAGGCCAGCTTCTCCAAAATCGGGTATCGGAGTTCTGCATTCTTCAAAACCCTGCTTACGTAGTAAACTGGCAGCTGCCTTATGCCCTCTTCCTGGACCAAGACGGAGCTTACCGCTTCTGCCCCAACCCCGAGATACAAGGATAGATCCTCCCCCTCCTTTGGACCTTGGAGCAGCGGAGTCTTGGTGAGCTGACCCTTCAGTGCCTGGAAGGCCTCCTCGCATTCCTCCGTCCATTTGAACCTCTGATTACCTCGCAACACCTTGAAGAAGGGGGAGCATTTCTCTCCAGCCCGGGAAAGAAACCTACTCAACCCTGCGAGCTTCCCAGTTAGACGCTAAACTTCCTTAGCATTTTGCGGCGATCTCAACTCCATTATGGCTTTGACCTTATCCGGGTTAGGCTCTACCCCCACTGGGGTGAGGAGATGACCTAGGAATTTCCACTTACTAGCTCCAAATATGCACTTCAGGGAGTTTAGCTGCTTCTTGTATTTGCGCAGAGTGGTGAAGGTCTCCTCGAGGTCCTGGAGGTGAGAGCTCAAGCTCCTACTCTTCACCATGAGGTCATCTACGTAAACCTCCAAGTTTCTTCCCCTTTGCTCCCGGAAGACCCGGTCCATCATGCTTTGGTATGTTGCCCCTGCGTTCTTTAGTCCAAATGGCATCATCTTATAGGTATAACACCCTTCCCTTGTGATGAAGGAGACGTCTTTGATGTCCGGAGGATGCATCCTAATTTGATGATAACCTAAAAAAGCATCTAAGAAAGACATTACAGAAAAACCGATGGCTGAGTCAACCATCGCTTGATTCGAGGCAAAGGATAACAATCCTTAGGGCTGGCTTTGTTGAATAGAGAAAAATCAATACACATATGCCAGCGACCATCGCCTTTCTTTACCATAACGACATTGGAGACCCAGCTTGGATACTGGATCTCTGATACGGAACTTGCCTTGAGGAGCTTCTCTACCACCTCGCGAATCAGCTCCTCCAGCTTGTCAGTGATGGCCCTCATCTTCTGCCTGATGGGGAGGGCTCCTGGCTCGAGGTTGAGGCGGTGGCAGTCCACGTCTGCATCAATGCCTGGCTTGTATGTCGCGCTCCATGCGAAGATGTCCACGCTCCTCTGGATGCACTCCAACATCCTTTTCCTATCCTTTGGGACAAGACCCCCGCTGATCCGCACATTTTCCACTCTCCCTCCTTAGGTGGTGACCTCCATCTCGACCACTTCTTCAGCTGCCTCCAGACGGGCCGGCTCTTCCCATCTTCTCTTCTCCTCCCATCTCTCGGGCAGGGTCCTCTCTTCCTCCGAAGCCTCCTCCTCAATTGGCTCGACACGCTCCTCCGGAGCCACTTCCTTCTCCTTTCCCAGGATGCTGCCCTCCCCCTCTTCTTCCTTCTCATTTTCACCTGGCCCCTCCGGCCTCTTCATCTCCCTATCTGTATAACCCGGGGTTTGCCTGGCTCCTCCCAGGGATCTCGCGGAACACCAATAGTTCTCAGCAGCCGGGGTGAGGCGATATCAGTGGCTTGGTCTCGCTCTCTCCGCGCTCGGTAGGAGGGCCTCATTCCTAAGGTTCAGCGAGACCCTCGAGGTTGCAGAGACAGCAGGGGCTCGTGCATACACTTTGGCGAGACCAGGAGGGCGAGCAGTCCTCGCAAACCCCTCTTCCATGGGGCTGGAAGCTAGAATTACCTCTTTGCCCCTGAGGGTCTGCCAATAGCCACCCCGGACAGCGGGAGTTTGGCTGTTAGCAGACCAAGTTGGGGTGTGTATAGTAAAATCGAGAGGCAGATTCCTGCTATTTGCAGGCCAGATCAGAAAATCTATAAATAGGATCCAAAGGGCACCTTTGGAGAGGACTTCTCTTTTGAGCTTCTCTCTCCTCAGGCCATCCTTGAGCTCTCCAAGGTGCCCAGGCTTCAGCTTTTGGCTTGGGAGGGGAAGCGCTCTAAAGATCTTCCGGGTGTGTGGTGGGTCCTCCTAGCTGAGCCTAAGGATCAGTGTCCAACTCCGAGGCTCCGGTCTGTTCTCTCGCGAGATTAGTAAGTACCAGTCGCTCCCCAACCCGTTGTGGGCCCCGAACTCCACAGAAACCGAGAAATCGGTTTCAACATTTTGGTACGGTGAGCGTGGAGTGCGACTAGCCCAAGAAAATCTCAGGGAAAGCATGACCGGCGAGGACGAGCGGGATGCGAACCCCAGAGGCTCGCCACCCCCAGGAGCACCGGCCACCGTGGAGATGTTCTTGGATCTTAGGCGAGATCTTCTTGGATCTTTTCAGAGCGCTCTCGCCATCGCGCTCGGCGGTTTCGCGACCCCGACGCCCCAGGTGGCTCATCAACCTGGAGTCGGCGAGAGCGAGCCTTTTCATCGGCGGGAAAAGAGGTAGCGGCCCCGGGAGGAGGGCGAGATCTGTCTGGGCGTGAGATGTTCCCCAGCCCTGCTTGGGGAAGCAAGAATCCGGCAGGGGAGGCTCTCGCGGGTGGAAGCTCGGCCAGGGAGGTCCCAGCGAGCTGTCCTCTGGCGAGATCGGTAGGAGTAGGGTCGCCTGATGAGCTCGCGAGAAGGATAGAGCAAGTCCAGAGGGTGAGTGGGGGAAGTCCTTTCTGCGAGATGGTGCTCTCAGCACCACTCCCCGAGGGATTCAGGGAGCCGGCCATGATGCAATACTCCGGCAATGATGACCCCATTCAACACCTGCAGTGGTTCGAGGATATGGTCTCGATCAGACCCATGTCGGAAGCTTTCAAGTGTCGACTCTTTGCTACTACCCTGATGGAGAAGGCAAGGGACTGGTTCCACCAGATCCCCTCAGGATCGATCTATACCTTTGAGAATTTGCGTAAGGGTTTTCTCTTACGTTTCTCCGCCATGAAGAAAAGAAAGAAGGATCCAGAGTTGCTCTTCGACATCAAGCATAGATCAGGAGAGCCGTTGGCTCATTATCTGGAGCGGTTCCGAGAGGAGGTTCTCCTTGTCCAAGAGGTCCCGGGGTTCACCCTCCAGCTCGCCTTCACGTTGGGGCTGAGGGAAGGCTTTTTCAAGAAGGACCTCAAGAAGGACCTCAAGAAGAGGGCTCCTCAATCTTATGAAGAATTGATGGAGAGAGCGACAGAGGAGGTAGAAGGGGAGGCAGCAAACCCCGAGTTCGCAAAGAGATTGGCACGGCTGAGTGAGCCGGAAGGGAGGAAGCAAGAGCCAAGGAGAAGAGAGGAAGCAAGGGCCCCAGAGTGGGAATGGAGGCAGCAGGGTGGAGGAATGCAAGGCCCAGGGATGGGTTACCCCCACGGGGGAGGGAACTTCCAAGGAGGGCAGGGAAGACCTCACCAGCTAGGGTGGAGACAGGGCCCGAGGCCATTTCCACCCCCCCACCCCCCCCCCCCCCCCCCCCCCCCCCCCACCCCCCCCCCCCCCCCCCCTCACCAGGCAATGGAGATCGGTAGAGGAAGAGCAGGAAGAGGAAGAGTAGGGGGAGCCGGGGGAGCTGGCCCCAGAAGAGGAACCGAGGAGTCGGGGATGAGGCAAGGGGGGTGGCGCTGCCGTACTGTGACTTCCATCAGGAGGAAGGCCACGCAATGGCCACCTGCCCTGAATTCTTGGAAGTCAGAGGGGCGAGAGCCCCAGCACCACAGGCACAACAAGGAGGGCAAGGATAGAGGAGATTCTACTCCAGGGGGATGAGGATGAAAGGTGCGAGGATCGGGTGGACGTAGGAAATCGAAGAGGGATCAGAGTGATCCATGGGGGGGTGGGGGTTGAGGCAACCTGGAAGGCGAGCATCCATGCCATGTATCGTCGGAGTGTGGCTTCAACCTCCCAAGCCCCACCCCCTGCGGAGAAAATCACCTTCTCCCAGAAGGACCTGCCCGGTCACGAAGACCCATTCTGTGATGCGCTGGTCATCCAGACGGCAATCGAAAACTTCACCGTCTCTCGAATCTTGGTGGACAACAGGAGCTCGATCAATGTTATTTTCAAGAAGGCGTTCGACGAAATGAAGGTGGATCCCAGGAGGGTGTTGGCTTCAGACGGCCCGCTGTTCGGATTCTCAGGAGAAAGGAAGGAAGTAGAGGGAGGAGTGGGACTCCATGTGACCTTGGGAGGGCAGTCCCGGAACTGCCGCTTTGTGATAGTGGACGCCCCCAATAGCTATAGCGCCATCTTCGGACGGCCTCTTATCAGCGCGTTCCGGTGTGTCCCATCCACTTTCCATCAATGCCTTAAGTTCAACGCGGGAGGAATCCAGGTCCGGGGAGACCCCAAGGTGGCGAGATAATGCTATATAACTGCTGTCAACACCATCTCGTGGATGGGAGAAGCGGAGGAGTGGGACAAGGTGATGGAAGAAGTGGCCGAGGCCGAAGAGGGGGAAAGGTTGGAAGGAAGGAGGGGTGAAGGAGTAGTTCATGCCCAGGAAGGGGTCACTGAAGGACCCAGGGAGAGGAAGGAAGAAGGAGAGCTTGGAGAAGAGGAGGCCCCAGGGGACGGGGCGGAGGAGCTAATGGAAGTAGGGGAGGAAGGGAGGAGAGAAGCGGTTCAGGCCTAGGAAGGGGTCGGTGAAAGGCCCAAGGCGGAAAAGAAAGAGGGAGAGAAAGAAGAGGAGCAGAACCCCTGGGGGGAGCAGTCCAGGCTAGAGGCTGTAGATGAAGTGGTGGAGGTGGAGATCACCACTAAAGCCGGGATGATTGAGAAGATCAAGATCAATGGGGAGCTCGGCCCGGAGGATCAGGCAAAGATCTTGGCCTGCGTCCAGTACAATGTGGACATCTTCGCCTGGAGCGCTGCAGAGATGCCAGGGATCGAGGCGGACGTGGCGTGTCATCACCTCAACCTCGACCATGACGCTCTCCCCATCCGCCAGAAGAGGAGGCCCACGGCGGACAAACTGGAGGTGCCCATCCGGGAGGAGGTGAACAAACTCCTCAAAGCTGGCTTTGTATCGGAAATCCAGTACCCAGGCTGGGTCTCCAATATCGTGATGGTAACCAAGAGGGAGGGTAAGTGGAGAATGTGTGTGGATTTTCCCTTGCTTAATAAATCATGCCCCAAGGACTGTTATCCCTTGCCTAGAATCGACGCGCTGGTTGATTCAGCCGTCGGTTTTTCTGTGATGTCTTTTTTAGATGCTTTTTCACGTTATCACCAGATCCGCATGCACCCTCCCGACATTAAAGATGTGTCCTTCATCATCGGGGATGGGTGCTATTGTTACAAAATGATGTCGTTTGGTTTGAAGAACGCAGGGGCCACCTATCAGCCTATGATGGATAGGGTGTTTCGCGAGCAGAAAGGGAGGAACTTGGAGGTCTATGTGGATGACCTAATGATCAAGAGTCAAAATCTCGAGTCCCATCTCAGTGACCTCGTAGAAAATTTTGAGACTTTGAGAAAGTTTAAGATGAGGCTTAACCCCTTTAAGTGTGTCTTCGGGGCCAGTTGAGGGAAGTTCTTGGGTCATTTGCTCACCCCTCTTGGGGTGGAGCCTAACCCAGACAAGGTAAGGGCGATCCTGGAGTTGAGATCTCCGCAAAGTATGAAAGAGGTCCAGCGTCAGGCAGGGAAGTTAGCTGGGCTGAGCAGGTTCCTTTCCAAGGCAGGGGAAAAAAGTTCTTCCTTCTTCAAGATATTAAGGGGTAATCAAAAATTCGAATGGACCCCCGAGTGCGAAAGGGCTTTTCAAGCGCTAAAAGAACAATTGACCCAGGCCCCACTATTACAAGGGTCAAGGCAAGGAGAAGATCTATACCTGTACTTGGGGGTAGGGCCAGAAGCGGTTAGCTCAGTGTTGGTTCGAGAGGAGGGGAAGAAACAAATCCCCATCTACTACGTAAGCAGGGTACTCAGGAAGGCCGAACTCAGATATCTTATCCTCGAAAAGTTAGCGTTTGCCTTGATAGCGTCAGCTAGGCGGCTCAGACCCTACTTTCAGGCACAGTCAATCAAAGTGGTGACTGACCACCCCCTTCGTGGCATCATGGAAGGGGTGGAGCACTCCGGGAGGTTGGCAAAGTGGGTGGTAGAATTGAGTGAGTTCAATATCTCCTACGTGCCCAGGATATCAGTAAAAGCACAGGCAGTGGCGGATTTCATGGCCGACTACATGACCGAGTTAGATGAATCTGAAGTACCCCATCCGATGGCTTGGAAGATGCTGGTCGATGGTGCGTCAGGAAAGCATTCCTTCGGAGGAGGAGTGGTGTTGGTAAGTCCCCAAGAAACCAAGATAGAGCAAGCGATAAACATCCACTTCCCCCTTACCAATAACCAAGCCGAGTACGAGGCCGTGATAGCAGGCCTCCGCTTGGCACAAGAATTAGGGGTGCAGGACGTGGAGGTCTCGACGGACTCCATGGTGGTGGCGTGCCAGATCAGGGGGGAATTCGAAGTCAAAGAACCGACTCTCCAATGGTACCTGGAGAAGGTTAAAGGGATAGTGGGACAGTTTCGCACCTTCTCCATCAAAAACATCCCAAGATGAGAAAGCACCCAGGCGGACCTCCTAGCCAAGTTCGGTCCCCGGTCCGGGGAAACGGTGTCGGAGCTCTTTCGACCCTCCATCGAGGAGGGGGAGATGATGGAGGTGGACCAGCGGGTGTGGTGGATGGATCCCATCATCACCTACTTAACAACAGGGAAGTTCCCCAAAGGTGAGGCCGACAAGCGGCGACTCAGGTATAAATCAGCTTACTACTCCTTGCATGCAGGGGTGCTGTAAAGAAAGACCCTCTCGGGGATCCTGGCCCGTTGTGTCTCAGAGGAGGAAGCCCCGAGGGTCCTGGAAGAGATCCATTCAGGAGAGTGTGGCAGCCACTCAGGAAGCAGGACCCTGGAAGGAAGAGTTCTGAGGCAAGGCGACTTTTAACCCTCCCTCAGCAAGGATGCGGCCGAGTTCTCCAGGAGGTGCTCCAAGTGCCAACTCTACGCCCCCCTCCAGCTCCTGCCCTCTCAGAGGCTCCGGACGATCACAGCCCCCTGGCCCTTTGTGATATGGGGTTTGGATTTGGTGGGACCTTTCCCTCAGGCGAGCGGCCAGAGAAAGTTCCTGCTGGTGATGGTGGATTATTTCTCTAAGTGGATCGAAGCGAAGGCCCTCGCTAAGGTAACCTCCCAAGTGGTAAAGAATTTTGTTTGGGGTGAGATTATATGCAGGCACGGGCTTCCTCTAGCCGTTGTCACGGATAACGGGCCGCAGTTCGCCAGTGACGAGTTCGTTAGCTTTTGTACTCAGCTCGACATAGATCTCAGGTTCGCGTCGGTCCACCACCCAAGGAGCAATGGGCAAGTGGAGGCGGTGAACAAAATTATAGTAAACCTTCTCAAGAAGAAGATCGATAACCTCAGAGGGAGTTGGGTGGAGCAACTTCCCTTGGTCCTCTGGGCACTGAGGACCACCCCAAACACAGCCACCGGAGAGACCCCCTTCAGGCTATCCCACGGATCCGAGGCTGTCCTCCCGGTCGAGTTTGAAGTCAAGACACCTAGAGTGGTCGTCGCAGGGGAAGGAGGTGAAGAATGGAGAGCGAACAACGAAGAAGGCCAAAGATTGTCTTTGGACCTAGTGGAGGAACTCCGAGACCTGGCCACCGTTAGGCAGGAGGAAGTGAAAAGGCGGATGGCCAAGTACTTTGACAAATATATCCGAGTAAAACATTTCCAGAAGGGGGACTTGGTACTAAAGAAGGTTGATGTGGCTGGAAGGGGGGCCACTGTAGGTAAGCTCAATCCCAACTGGGAGGGCCCATATATTGTAAGTGAAGTGCTAAAGTCAGGAGGGTACCACCTCCGGGATGTGGAAGGGGTACCCCTCGGTCGGGCCAGAAGTGGGGATGACTTGAAATGTTTTTATCCATAAAGTTCCTTTTCTAAACCCGTTCTAATATATTATTTCTCATGTGTTGTTTCTTCGACTATGGGTCCCAGGTGACAGGTTCTTTCATGTATGCTGGATTGCCCCGGACGATCCCGCCGTCGGGCTCTCACTAGCCGGTGGGTCAGGTTGATCTCGCGGAGAGGCTGGCGAGGTTGACAGGTTCTTTCATGTATGTTGGATTGCCCCGGACGATCCCGCCGCTGGGCTCTCACTAGCCGGTGGGTCAGGTTGATCTCGCGGAGAGGCTGGCGAGGTTGATAGGTTCTTTCATGTATGCTGGATTGCCCCGGACGATCCCGCCGCCGGGCTCTCACTAGCCGGTGGGTCAGGTTGATCTCGCGGAGAGGCTGGCGAGGTTGACAGGTTCTTTCAGGTATGCTGGATTGCCCCAGACGATCCCGCCGCCGGGCTCTCACTAGCCGGTGGGTCAGGTTGTTCTCGCGGAGAGGCTGGCGAGGTTGAAAGGTTCTTTCATGTATGCTGGATTGCCCCGGACGATCCCACTGCCGGGCTCTCACTAGCCGGTGGGTCAGGTTGATCTCGCGGAGAGGCTGGCGAGTTTGACAGGTTCTTTCATGTATGCTGGATTGCCCCGGACGATCCCGCCGCTGGGCTCTCACTAGCCGATGGGTCAGGTTGATCTCGCGGAGAGGCTGGCAAGAGAAGGGAGTTCGGTCCCTAAGAGAGTTCGAAAGCGAGGATAACTTCTCATCTTGGCGAGAAGGGGGGTCCTCGGCACAAGATAATAACGAGAAGGGAGTTTGGTCCCTAAGAAATCTGGTCGGAAATTTAAAGCAACTTGGCGTTGGGCGAGAAACAGAATTCTCGGCATGAATAAAATAAGCGAGACGGCAAGGAGCGAGTGTTATACACAAATGGGCGAATAAAAATGAAATCAAAGAAAATACCAAGCAAGAAAGAACAGTGCACAAAATTCCATTCCAATGTAAGAGTTTAGTTACATTAGGCGGCGATCTCGCCAGCCTCAGAAATATACACTGAAAACAAAATGAAAATCGTCTCCTAAGCCTCGCTCAGAAACTCCTCGTCATCGCTATCCTTCACCGGCGGGAGTGGCTTAAAGAGCTCCGGGACGATGTCCTCGACCGACACGCTCTCGGCCTCGGCAACCAACAGTCCAGCTCCTTTCATGGCCTGGAAGACGAAACGAGCTGCATTCGTCGACTCTACGCGAAGTGCCTCATCGCGGTCTCGCCTCTCTTCCTTTAAACGGTGGGGAGAAGGGGGTACGGCGGCGCGAGCAAGGTCGCGGTTGAGTGCCTTCAGCCCGGCGACCTCGCCCTCCAGGCTCAGGACCCGAGCATCCGAAAGCCTAGCCATCTCGGCATCCTGCGAACAAGAAACGCGTAAGACAAGACAAGTTGGGGAGAAAGGAGATGCTGTAGATAAATGACTCACCACCCCAGTCTCGACGGTAGCTAGCTCTTCCTTCAACTCATCGACCTTTGCCTGGGAGGCCTTGTAGGCCTCGGCAAGCTCTGCATATTCGCGCTCCAGCTGCAGGAATCTTCTCCCCGTCATGTGGGCGAGCTCCATAGCCCGCAACTGGGACCTCGCACTTTCATAGGCGAGGCCTCTCGCTGTTTCTTCCTTATAGGCCGTGGCGTCCTCACGACCGTACATAATGAAGGAGAAGTTGAATGCGTGGGAGGTTGCGACGTCCTTCTCCACCCAAGTGGGTAGTATGTAGGAGACATCAATCCTGTTGACCTCTTCTCTCCAGTACACTAGGCGCTCTCCAATTTCATCCCGGGCTCGCTCGCCGAGGCCGAAGTGCAGGTGCTTCGACGGAAGGGGCGGTGCCGAGGTCCGGGCGGTGACTTCGACTGGCTCCTCAGCTTCCAGATCCTCGGGGAGCGCGGAAGTGCCGGCCTCGCGACCCGAGAGCTCGGCAGGGCGCTTCCCCTTCACGGAAGCGCGCGATCTCTCGCCCTTCTTGGGTTTCTTTGGAGTTGGCTGGTGGGAAGGTTTGCTGCTTGGAGCCTCCGCCCTCTTCTTGGAAGAGGTAGCGGGCGCGGGAGTAACCTCTCGGCATGCTGCCGCCCCCATGGTAGCGAGGGCGAGGTCGGCGGAGGGTTTTATGTTACTCGCATAAGGAGGGTGGAGGGGGATGTCTCGCTCACCTGACAAAAGTTATGTTAGGAGGAATACCGAAAATTAAAAAGAAAACGAGTGGTGGGGCGAGATCCTTACCTTCCCCGGGGAGCACCGGTAGTAGCTTGTCGATGTTGCGGCGGAGATGGCACACCTTGAAGTTCTTCTTCTGAAAGAACTGGTAGAGGTCGGCATCGGGGCCGCCGAGAACTAGAGGGCGGTAGACGCTATCGTTGTATTGGACAGGCGAGACGGGGATGTTGCCGAAGTTCCCCTTCACGAGGAGGAACTTCTGAGCCCAGAAGTGGGCCTTGTTGACGGTCTCGACGACCTTGCACCCCGAGCCTACAAAGTAGACGGTCCCCTCTGTGTAGGCGCGGAAGGAGAATAGTTTACGGAAGACTGGGAGGCTAAACTCGATGCGCTCCTCGCGCAGGAAGCAGGCGAAACCCACGATCACCGCCATCGCGTTAGGGGTGAGTTGGGCGAGAACTACTCCGTAGTGCCGGAGCACCTGGAAAACCACAAACAATGAAAACTATTGCGAGCGAGACTAATCCTGCGAGAAAAATGAAGAGGAAAAGGGAACGTACCTGGCGAATCTCGGGCCAGAGGGGAAGTCACAGGCCCACTGCAAAATGTGCGATGGGGATGGCGATCTCATCGGGTCGGAGGGTGTTAATCACCTCATCCTCCCCCGGGCGGCGAGCTGTGAACTCAGGGGGGGGGACGAAGTCGGCCATGGAGTTGAGGTATTCGTCCTCGCTCATGTTGCAGCAGAAGAACTCGTGTTCGCAGAAAGCCCAGGCGCACTTTAGCCTACCTTCGGCCTCGCGGTCGTCCTTCCCAGTTTTCACCATCTTTAGTACCTGCGAGAACTAGAAGGTAGGAATGCGAGAACAGATTGGCGAGAGCTCTGCAGCTGAGAGGAAGGAATGGTCTGAGGGAGGCGGTAGATAAACAGCATTAATGAGAAGCTATTTATAGGAAAAAGAAAACGGCGGGAAGAAGCCCAAGCGCCGGAGGGTACGGTTAGTCAAAATGTCACATCATGGTAACACGCGAAAACATAAATCATTCCGCCAATGACCGGCGAGCGAGATCAATCTGCAGGGTTAGTCCAAATAAACGATTCGCGAGTAGAAACAGCACTCGCAAGCGAAAATAAGATAAAGGATAGGCAGCAGTATAGAAGCCGCAAGCAATAGCACATTTAATGATTGTTCACAGCTCTTAGCGAGCGAAAACTAATAGAGGCCACAGCCATGCGAGATTGTTCGGAGTAATAATACAAAAATAGCGGAAATGTTTCACGAAGGAAAAACTAAAGGCGCGAGATCAGTAAGGCAGCCACTGCCACCTGCCGCCGCCTCGCGGTCCCGTCCTCGGCGGCCTCCTGGGGTTGTGGAATTCAGCAGCAGCGCGGGCGTCGCGATCAATCAGGTGGGAAAAATCTTTGATCCTCCCTATGAGCATCTCCTCAGAGGTCTCGGACTCATCAGGATCGCGAGGCATCGCAGCACGAAGTTTATCGCACTTGTCCATCAGCGAAGCATATCTCTCCTCGGCAGCCCGTCTATCCACTCTCGCCCGAATGTTGAGGTCCTGCAGCATCTGGTTTTGCTTTTGGAATAACTTCGCGGTCCGCTGTTTTATCACCTCAGGTTCTCTCGAATCGCCCAGGAAGTCCTCCACCTGCTCAGGAAAGGGGGACATTTCCTCATCCCCGAGTTCGGAGTCGGTGTGTTGGGTCTCGCAGTCCGCTGAAAAGGGTTGTACGCAAGGTTAGGAGGGACAAATATCAGGGTAAATAGCGGAGACGCGAGGAGGCTTACCCGGGGGAGGGTGAAAGGAACCAGGCGGAGGATCGACGGCGGTCCCATAGTAAGGGATGTGAGTCTTCCCCTTTCCAGGGGGGTATTTCACTGTACCTACGAGGGGACCTTTCGACCGGCGCGAGCCGCCTGAGTCCTCATTGGCGAGAAGGTTAAAGTTCGATGCCGGGATGGTCGCGTCCAGGAGTTTAGGGGAAGGAGTTCGCTGATCCTGTTGCCTCGGGCTCGCAGGAGGCAGAACTGAAGAAGGAAAATAAAGAGGTAAGAAACATCAGCAGGTAACACGATTAAAGAAAAATTGGCGAGATCAAATAATGTACCGTCAGGATTCTCGCCAACGATATTTGCATTCTCCCGAGGAGTAGTGGGGGGTTCGTTCGAAGGCCCACCAGCGTCCTTGTTGGTCTTAATGACCTATAGAGGCGAAGCTTAGAAACAATAATCATGTAGTCTCACGTGACGGGTAATCCTTACCTTGTCAACGGATTTGTCGCTAGGGGAAGACTCCAGGTCGACAGTATCGTCTCCCAGTCGGCGAGCGGCCTTCGCCTTCTTCGTTTTCAGCATAGGAGAGGGGGACGGGCGACTCATCCACGTCGGGGGCTTCATCATCATCGACACCTCGCGAGCCTTGGAAGCTTTCAGGCGAGCGTCCATTTCCTTGGAGAGAGGCATCGGAAGATAGCTACAGTAAGGAGAAGAATAAAGGAGAAAAGAAAGTGAAGATGCCCTTCAGCTCAAGTGGTATTTATAGCCTAACGGTGGGACCCACAGAAAGATTCCCGACAGGACAGCTGTCGCCAAGCGAACACTCAGGGTTGGACGATTCTTTGCGAGCTTAGGATAACCTCGCAAAGAGCGGGGATTGTGTACAACCCGGGGTTCGCCTGGCTCCTCCCAAGGATCTCGCGGAACACCAATAGTTCTCGGCAGCCGGGGTGAGGGGAGATCAGTGGCTTGGTCTCGCTCTCTCCACGCTCGGCAGGAGGGCCTCATTCCTAAGGTTCAGCAAGACCCTCGAGGTCGCAGAGACAGCAGGGGCTCGCGCATACACTTTGGCGAGACCAGGAGGGCGAGCAGTCCTCGCAGACCCCTCTTCCATGGGGCTGGAAGCTAGAATTACCTCTTTGCCCCTGAGGGTCTGCGAATAGCCACCCCGGACAGCGTAGTGTGGCTGTTAGCAGACCAAGTTGGGGTGCATATAGTAAAATCGAGAGGCAAATTCCTGTTATTTGCAGGCCAGATCAGAAAATCTATAAATAGGATCCAAAGGGCACCTTTGGAGAGGACTTCTCTTTTGAGATTCTCTCTCGTCAGGCCATCCTTGAGCTCTCCAAGGTGCCCAGGCTTCAGCTTTTGGCTTGGGAGGGGAAGCGCTCTAAAGATCTTCCGGGTCTGTGGTGGGTCCTCCTAGCTGAGCCTAAGGATCAGTGTCCAACTCCGAGGCTCCGGACTGTTCTCTCGCGAGATTAGTAAGTGCCAGTCGCCCCTCAACCCGTTGGGGGCCCCGAACTCCACAGAAACCAAGAAATCGGTTTCAACACTATCCACCTTTTCAGCCTCCGCTATCCAAGAGATAGTGTTGATGACAGTCACATAGCACTGCCTCACCACCTTTGCATCCCCCCGGATCCGTACCTGAACTCCTCTGCTACGGAACTTCAAGCATTGATGGAAGGACGAGGGAACGCACCGGAAGGTGCTGATGAGAGGGTTTCCAAATATGGCATTGTAGATGCTTGGAGCGTCAACAATGACAAACCAACAGTTCCTGGGGACCCCTCGCAACGTCACCTGGAGGCCTACTCCTCCCTCGACCTCCTTCCTTTCCCCTGAGAACCCAAACAGGGGTCCATCTGAGTCCTAAACCCTCTTCGCTTCCACCTCCAGCACGCCAAAGGCCTTCTTGAAGATAACATTCACTGAACTCCCGTTGTCGACCAAGATTCGGGAGACTGTGAAGTTTTCGATCGCCGCCTGGATCACCAAGGCGTCACAGAATGGGTCTTCAAAGTCTGGCATGTCTTCTGCCGAGAAGGTGAGCTTCTCCGAAGGGGGTGGGGTTTGGGAGGTCGACGCGACGCTTCTCCTAAACATCGCCTGGAAGCTTCTCTTGCGAGTCGCTTCTATTCCTACCCCACCATGGATCACTCTGACCCCTCCCCTGGCTCATATGTCCGTCCTGTCTTCGCACCTATCCTCCTCATCTCTAGGTAGCACCTCCTCGATCCTCACAGGCCGCTGTTGTTGCTGACCTCTTCCCCTTACCTCCAGAAATTTCGGGCAGGTGGCCGTCACGTGACCTTCTTCCTGATGAAAGTCACAATAGGCCAACGCCACCCTGCCCCATCTTCCTCCTCTTCCTCTTCCTCCTCTTCCTCGGCCTACCGCCATGGCTTGCTCTCGAGGGGGGTGAGGGGGTCTGGGACCTTGCCTCCATTCCGGGTGATTGACCCTTCCCCCTACATTGGTGATCTCTTTCCTGACCTCTCGTCGGTCCTTCCTGGGGCCTCCAAGCCAGCCGGTTATTGGGCTCCTGGTACCCCCAATCTCGCTGCTGCTCTAGAAACCCCTGACCTCTGGGTTCTTCCCTTCTTCTTCACTCCTAGTGCCTCACCTCTGGCTCGCTCAGCCTCGCCAACCTCTTTGCAAACTCAGGATTGGCGGCCTCTCCCTCGATCTCCTCCACTGCCCGCTCCATCAGCTCCTCAAAGGATAGAGGGGCCTTTCGCTTTAAGTCCATTTTGAAGAACCCCTCCAACAACCCCACTATAAAGGCTAGCTGGAGGGTGAACCCCGGCACCTCCTGGACCTGCAGGACCTCTTCTTGGAACCTATCCACATAATGGGCCAACGACTCCCCAGGCCCTTGCTTGATCTTAAAGAGTGCCTCCGCATCCTTCTTCATCTTTTTTGACGTTGAGAAGCGCAATCTAAAGCTCCGACGCAAGTCTTCGAAGGCGTAGATGGAACCCACGGGAAGCTGGTGGAACCAGTCCCTCGCCTTCTCCTTCAGAGTGGTGGCAAAGAGCCGACACTGGAAGGCATCTATCATTGGAAGGATCGAGACCATGTCCTCAAACCACTGCAGGTGCAGGACTGGGTTGTCTTTACCGGTATAGTAAGACATCTACGGCCCTCTGATCCCCTTTGGCACTGGAGCCGAGAGGATCAACTCACAGAAGGGGCTCCCTTCCCCTGCTCGGCGAGTGGTCCTCTCGCGCGGAGTCAGCTCACACACCTCCGCACTCACCGGGCAGCTGAACAGCTGCCGCCCGGGGAGATCTCACATGCTTGCTTCCGCCATGACCTCATTTCCAAGCCGCTGGCCCGGAGCGTTCTCGCCGATCTGTTGGGGCGGAACCACCGGGACCACGGGTGTCTCGCATTCACTTCTCCCGGCGAGAGCTACCTGCATGGTCTCAATGACCTCTCGCTTGAACTTCTCAAACATCTCCAGCCACTCCATTGCTACTGGTGGCTGCGAGTGGCCTGGGTCGGAACCATTTCCTCCATCTCCTGTCATCAAGCTCAGCTTGAGATTTTCTTGCACTGGCTACGGTCCACGCTCACCGCACCAAAAATGTTGAAACCGTCAACCGGTCTCTGAGTTCGGACCCATATGGGGGGTTGTAGCCTGCGCTTACTTCTCCCTCACTAAACTCTCTTGACTGTGGATGGAAAATCTGGAACAGACCCAGTTGTAGTGAGGAGGTCCCGCCACACACCCAGAAGATCTTAGAGAGCTTCCCCTCCCAATATAATGCTTAGTCGGGCACCTTGGAGGGCACTAACAGCCAACTCCGAAAATTGCCTGGAGGAGAGAGCTCAAAAGATCCGATCCCCTCCAAGGTGCCCTTAAGGGTCTATTTATAGATTTTCTAGTCTTGGACTGCAAATAGCGTAAATCTGCCTTTTGGTTTTACTAATCGCACCCCAAACTGGTCTGCTAACAACCTAACTCTGCTGTTCTGAAGGGCTATTGGCAGCCCACAAGGGGGTAGTTAGGTAATTTTACCCTCTAATCCCTCTGGGCGAGTGGTCCGTGAAGGCACCCCTCGCCAGGCTCCTTGCCCCTCATGGTTCGCCGGGCGAATGGCCTATGAGGTCATCACTCACCATGCGCTTGACTCGCTTGATGGGCGAGATCTTGGGCGCTCTCGTCTATCTGTCATGATGCCATGCGAGTGGCCTGCGAGTGCGAGCCTCACTCGCTCAAGGACCTCTTGGACTCCTATTCCACTTCTCGACCCTCCACGAGGTCTAGGGGACCCACTCGACGAATATGGGGTTATACAGTTTCTTATCCCCCTCCCATTTTTTTCTTTTCTGCTCTGATTCTGTCTGTAAACGCTATGTTTGGATATCTAACCTCGTCTCACAGGGGCATATGCTTTTCCTCTTTGTTTATATATATATATATATATATGGCTCGCATGTTGTGTTCTCTTTTTTCGTTATTCAACGTTATATGATGATGGGATTCGCTAGGCCAGAGTGCTCGCTCACACTCTCCATCGTAAGGCTTACTAGCACTCGCATGAGGGTAGGGGCAAGTGGCCCTAGGGTAAGTGAATCACCCCGCTAGTCACGAGACCCCCTAACCCCCTTTTTCTATAAATACCCCCTCCTTTCATTTTGGTACTGACCTACCACATTAATTGCATCTGTGCTCCAATTTCCAATTGACTCGCATGCTTCACTCGCTAATTTCTCAAAAGTGACTAAGTCTAACCGTACAGAAGGGAGAGGAAAGTGTGTGGTCAACTTTGCCGACCACTGCTTCCCTGAGGGCAGAGTATCGGAGGAGGACTGGATCACCTTCGCGATGGCATATCTTCCAGAGGGATACACAGCTCGCTTCGCTAGGGATCACGAAGCCACCAAGAACTTCAGCGAGCATGAGTTCACCTTCCCCCTCTTGCACTTCGAGGTGGGTCTCTGCATCCCCCTATAGCCTGAAGTGAAGCAATTCCTGAAGTATTTCAGGATGGTGCCAGCGCAGCTTAATACAAACGTGGTTTCCATGCTCCTGGCATTCACATGCTAAATGCGCGAGGAGATGATCGAGCTCAGCCACACCACCTTCCACAAGCTATTCACCTACCGAGCGACTACGGATGGGGTCGCCTTCCTGACTGTCTCGTGAGTCAAGGTCTGTAATACCTCCAACAAGGTGCATCACTGGAATGATTGATTCCTCTTCATCAAGGGGAACTTTGGAACATCCCCTACGCGCTAGGTCTGCGAAGCGAGTCAATCTATCACGCTCCTTGTGTGGAGGGGGACATGGCGGACTTCTACAAGTTCTTCTTCGAGAAGGACTTCAAGGTCGCCTACCTGCTGCGACATATCGACTCGCTCCCTCTCATTCTTCAAGTCGACGGTATGCTTCTTCTCATATGTTCCATCTCGCCTTTCTTTTACTCGCCCTCCCCCCATATTTTAACATGTTCCTCTGTGACAGGGGAGCGCTTGATCCCAGTGAACCCGTATCATGCGGGTGGCATGAGGCTGACCTCTCTACTCGGCATGGCGAAAGCGGCTGTGGAAGCCTGCGCTGGCGACTTGGTCAAGTCTAAGTCCGATAACGCCAAAGGGAAGAGGGTAGTGGTTAACCTCGACTCCCCTCCCCTTTCCAACTCATAGAAGAAGCTGAAGAAGTCGCTGACATCCAAGAAGACCCCGGCGAGCCGCCAGCATCCCGTGGTCCATGCCGACGCTGGGATGAATGGGGTGGACATGTCAAACATGCACCCACACTTCGGCCTCGGGTAGAATCCCCTGGATAGCGCGGGCGGCCCTCTGCTCGCTTGGGAGGTGGATGGGGAGAAAATCTACCTCTCTACTTGCATCCACTCCTGGGTCGAGCGAGGCAAGGCAAGCGATCACGCCTTCTCCGTCGCCTATGGACTGTATGGGAGGGAGGAGGTTGTCGCCTTTGATAAGTCCTCTATGTGTGAGCTTGCCTACGAGAGCTCGCGAGCCCAGCTACGCTCCATTGATCTATCATGTGACATCTCATCACAGCCTCTCCTTCATGAAGAGGTTCTACAAATCTGAGTCTGTTTAGGAGCTCGCGGAGGAGAAAGCTGGGGACCTCGAGATGCGACTTGAGGTTGCTGAGAAGCTCTTACGGGAGGTTCCGAAGGAGGAGGTAGATCTCTCCATTCTACTCACTCCCCCCCGCCCCCCCTTCCTTTTTCCTTTTTTTTTTCTTTCTGAAAGTGCACAATTAACCTCACTAGAATTCTCTAGAGGGGGGGGGGGGGTGAATAGAGATTTAAAAATTATTTTGTGCAAAGTTAATATGTATATGTGTATGATCACAGATTAGAGCTTCCCACACACCAACAAGAATTAAGCAAGAAAATAAAGTAAATGCAAGAAAATAAATCACAGCACAACACAAGAAAATATAGTGGTTCCCCAAACTTTGGGTAGTCCACTCTTCTACCCCCTTGGTAGGAATTCACTATCTTGCACTGAGTCTTTTGATAAGGAGACTCTTAGAACCACCCTGAGTCTTTTGATAAGGAGACTCTTAGAACCAACTAGGTCTTTTGACAAGGAGACTCTTAGAACCAACTGAGTCTTTTGACAAGGAGACTCTTAGAACCAGTACACTAAATTTTTTGGAGAGAGATTCTAAAAACTCTTTTACAATGTTTAAGTGAGAAAGAAAGAAAGGAGAAGAAATAAAAAACAAGAAAGAATCTTCTTCCTAGCAAGAAGATTGGAAGCACAAGAAGTGAATTGAATCTTTCTTCTATAGAGAGAAGAAGATTTGCAGCCTTTCTCTCTTTGTGAGAGCTATCAGATTTTGCAGCAGTATGATTTCAAAAGCAGAAGAAGAAGTGCTTGAATGTTGCTGTAGAGCTTTTTCTCAATTTCTCTCTTTTCTCTTGGGAGCTTTTCCTCTATTTCAAATGTGTGTGGTAGATCACTCTTCTTTACTTTCTGCCGACCTCCTCTTTATTTATAGCTCTGTTAATTCAACATAATACTATAGGAGGATAATCAATTAGCAGTTAGAGAGAATAGAAAGAAAAAATGTTTCCATAATGTTTATTTCTGTAGAAGGAAAGAATGAATTCTGATTTCAAATAATATCCAAAATAGAGTTAATCAGATTAGCCAAGAATCAAATAGAAGGAAAGAATGATTCAGAACGGCTATAAAATATTAACATTATTCCATACAAATCAGATTTACTGAAAGAAGGAAAGAGATCTGGCGCATATTTAAGTCTGTCAAATAAATCGACGTGCGTCGATTGCCATTCGACGCAAGCGTCGAGTACATCCTGTCTGGACGTCGAGAGGTGAATAAGGAAGGTGCGTCGACTAAGGTGCGTCGACTTCACTAGTTGTGTCGACTAGAAATCAGAGTAACGTCGAAAACACATACGTCGAAATCTTCCTAGAGTTACTCGACTTAATCTGAAAGAGACGTCGACTACATTTCGACGTTGCGTCGAACACTATTCAACGCATATTTACTTAGCCTTGTTTTTCATTCTTGGAATTCATATTTGACTCATTTTCAGGGGTTAAGAGAAATCATTTTCCCAACAATCTCCCCCTATTTGTCTTAACCCTTCTTAGAGAGAAATTAGCATATAATTAACATAGCAAAGCATTTGTAAAGATAATGAAGATTTCACACAATCAGAAGAGAATATATAAACAAACTTCATGTTCAGACCAAACACAAAGTAAAGTATGTGAAACATTGTTTTCAAGTATTATTTTGGAGGAGTAGGAGGAGTTTTTCTTTTTCTCTTGAATACTATTGTGGATTGCTCTTTCCCAGTAGCAGGTGATTCCCTCAGCTCCCCCTGGGTCTCAGCTCCCCCTGCCCCTGACTCCTGAGCCCCTTCTTCAACCATCACAGCATCAGCTTCATTTCCTTTTTTCAGTTTCAGCAGCTGGTTCATTTTCTTCTTGATTTATAGCAGTATTCAATTCTTTCTCACCTTCTTCCTTTTCAGCCTCATTTTCTGCTCTGCTTCCCTCCCCTTGCAGTAGTACCACTTGGTCTGCAGCCTCTCTTGCTATGCTGAGTACCTCAATTGTTTGTTCATCAATATGGAGCGCAGGTACTAACTCATTCCCAATTGTCTTGAGCAGTGCAAGACTGTTATATTTTGAAGAAGAAGGGGATTTATGAGAAGGAGATTTAGGATTGGAGGGCTGATTTTCATCTAGATTCTCCCCCTTCTTGACCTTCTTGGCCAAGGAGGTTAAGAAAGACTTAGTCACTCTAGAGGAAGAGAGAGATGACTTCAGATCATGCACAGAGGCACTGACCCCATCTATTTGGGTGTGCATGTGAAGGATGGAGGAATGAATCTGGGAGCAATGCTCATCTAGCATTGCTTGGAATCTTTGAGCTGTGGATTGTATGCACTGGGTGATGAGAGCCTCAGTGGATTCAGATGGTTCATGGTGTGAGAGATGATGAGGTGATGGTGGAGGAGGAGGAGAGGGTAGTCTATTATCTGGATGAGGTGTATCTGAATGAGGAGGTGGAGGGATAGAAGAAGGCTGAGTAGGTGATTGAGGAGGTATTGGTGAGGATGATGCTGGGACAGAAGATGTGACTGTTTGAGAAGGAGGAGGATGAGCAGGAGAGATAGGAGGAGATGGAGTATTTTCAGGGATGGAACCATGCTTGGGAATTTGCCTGGTCCATTTGGAGAAGAGGGCAATGGACATCCTCTTTCTAGGAGGGATAGGAATTCCTTTTGACCTGCATAGATCAGGGAAGGAATAGAAGAGAACCTGACTCATGATTCTCATATAAGCATTTTCCTTGTGGGAATATTTGGAGGCTATCATTTTGAGAAGACAGCTGGCCCAATCCACCTTCTTCTTCAGCACAAGGGCCCCCATGATGTTCAGTTGCTGTTTGGGCACTGCATCATGGGCTGAAATCTTGCATAGCAGAATCTTCCCTACTATATCTGCCAGCAATCTGTACTCATCTGAAAAGTCTATCTTTTTCAGATGGATTGGTCTGTATTTTGAGAATTTCATGGTGGAGAGCACATTCTTGATTTCATCAGGTGTGAGGTCAATGGATTCATCACCTAATAGGGGGATAATTAAGACTTATTTAGTCATTCTTCTCAAACTTATTTTCTTCCCCTTTTTCATTTAAATAAGGATGATATTAGGATATACCTGATGGAAGATCAAATGTGGCCCTAACATGTTCTGCTGAGATTGAGACAGGTGTCTCATATAGTGTTCCCTGGATTTCTCCTTGTTCAGATATCTGAACATGAGTCAGCAGCTCTGTGAGCTCTGTTTCTAGTAGCTTGCACCTTGTGGAGATGAGTTTGTCTAATCCAGCTTCTGTGAAGAGAGCAATGATGCTCTTGTAGTTTTTTGCGGCAGCCTGGAAGGACTCAAGGTCAATGTCGAACCCAGAATTTATCTTTGGAGCCATTGTAGATCAGTGGGAAAGAGAGAGAAAGAGACGGCTGGATAGAGGAGCAAGGAGAATAAAAGATGCAGAGGTCGTGAAGGTTTCTAACTGAAGAGTCTATTTAAGTCAGGTGAAGTGTCGAAACAGGACTCAATTCGAGGCTTATTAGGTACTTCAGTGGATGTGACCGAAAATGATTCAGCCTTGCCGCTCGTTTTTATGAAGTTGACATTACGTCGAGTGGGATTCGTCGTGAGCGTCGATATAGTCTGCTTTGGGATGAAGAGATTTCTAGTCGACTTACGCGTCGATAATAGTTGACGTATGCGTCGATTATGCCTATTGATCTGAGTCGTCGATGGTGCGTCGATTATAAGTCGACGTGACTTTTAATTTTTCAGAACAGCTCTATGTGCTTATTTCTTTTTGTCTCTTCCTATTCCTAAAGGTTTCTAAGTCAATTTTGGACTGATTTTCTTTTACATATAATTTGATTGATTATGCCAACATTGTTTGGCAAGGTGGCCGGGTTTGTTACATATATAGCATTTGATTGTCTTAGAGTTGTAAGGATTTGATTTTAGAGAAGGATAGAAGTGTTGATTGGGATAGGAATATTGTTTAGAGTAGAAATTTTGATCAGGATGAATGGGTCCTGAATAGGGGTTTAGATGAGAGATTTTTGAAGGGAAGACATTTACCTTGATCTGAATATGTGTGCGTCGATATCGATTCGACGCATGTTGATAGTCGCGTCGATTTCTATTCGGCGCTTTCTCCAGGTGGCGTCGATCTGATTTCGACGCGAAAAAGAGTTGCGTCGATTGGAAGTCAACGTACTTTTGTTTAAGCGTCGAGAAGAGATCGATGCATCTGAGAGGTTGCGTTGAGTGGAGGTCGACGCGATTTGGTGTATGCGTCGATTAGAAATCGACGCACGTGGATAATAATTCGACGTATGTTCAGAATTTTTGTGAGGATACTTTCCTAAGATTCCTTTATCTGTAATGGGATTAGGTTTATTAAAAACAGTGGTTGTTTCTGGACCTACTTGTGATCTAATTCCTGCTAGATGATTCTCCCTAGTGAATTGAATGGGATGTTTCCAGACAGGTTTGCTGAATGTTTGTGATTTAGATGCTTCATTAGTATTCAACTTTAGTTGTCTAAATCTATCAGTGAGATTCTCAGAGATGTTCTTGAGCTTCTGACCTCTTCCATTCAGAGAGTCCTCAAAGGCTTTAGCCTTTGCCAGCTCTTTCCTTAGTGTTAGATTTTCTGAATGGATTTTGTCTAATTCCTTCTTTGAGGCTCTTGATTGAGCTTATAGTTTTCATAGTGTGTATTCACATGTTTGAGATTTCTTAATTCAATTCTTAATTCTTTTACTTCTTTTTCAGATTTGATTAGATCTAAACAGAATTCTTTGAAATCTTGTTTGAAATCAGTAGAAGAGAAATCTATATCACCAAGTATATTTACCATAGATGTATCATCAAGCTTCTCAGTGGCCATCAGACAGGTTTCCTCTTGCTTGACCTCTTCCTGATCATTGTCTGATGAGGTACTTCCTTCAGATTCTGAATCACTCCAAGATTGAGCAATGAATCCTCTTTCTTTCTTTTTCTTCTTTAGATCTGTTCTTTTCAGATCTTTCTTAGTGATGTTCTCCTTAGGACATTCAGGTGCAATATGTCCAGGTTTCCTGCAAGAGTAACAGATAATCTCTTTAGTAGGTGTTTTATTATACCTAGTTTTTGAATCTCTTCCTCTGGATCCTTCTATTTTGATCCACCTCTTGAACTTCCTAGCCAGGAAGCTGATTAGTTCCTCATCACTAGTAGATGGTTCACCTTCAACAGCTTTCAATGCAATACTCTTTTCTTTTGAGAGTGGAGAGGCCTTTTCTTTCTCAGCTCTGGTTTTCAACATTTGTTCATAGGATTTTAATTTACAAAACAGAACATCTGTTGATATTTCTTTTTGACTTCTGTAGTCTTTGATTGGCCAGATTCTTGAGTCCCAAGAGCTAGGAAAGCAAGTCAGCAATTTATCATTTATCTCAGTGAGAGATATGTCCTTCTCAAGTGTTCTCAATTCATTGACTATGAGGCTGAATCTTGAATACATGTCAGCAACACTTTCACTTTCTTTCTTTTGGAAGTTTTCATATTGGGAGATCAGTAGTGCCTTTCTATCCTTTTTCTCATCAGCACTTCCCTCTACCATTTTGGTGAGAGCTTCCCATACTTCCTTAGCTGACTCACAATCAGCAATCTTTTGGAAAATTTCATCTGAGAGGGTTGAAACTAGGATATTCATAGCCTTGGCATCATGTCCTTGGGCTTTCTTCTCATCTTCTGTCCATTCAGCTCTTGGAACAAGTGTTTCAGTCACTTTTCCACTTGAATCCTTCCTGAATGGCTTGGGGGGACCTGTCAAGATCACATTAAACAATTCATCATCAATAGAGTTTAAATAAATTCTAATTCTTGTTTTCCAAAGTGTAAACTTTTCAAGATTGCACATTGGAGGTCTGGTGGAAGCATAATCTTTGATTTGTGGCATATGAAAAAATAGTTTTGAAAAATATATATATATGAGAGGTAGGATCTTTTTGATCAAGGAGTTATCCTTTTTAGATCAACCTAGCTCTGATACCAATTGAAAGTGCACAATTAACCTCACTAGAATTCTCTAGAGGGGGGGGGGGGGTGAATAGAGATTTAAAAATTATTTTGTGCAAAGTTAATATGTATATGTGTATGATCACAGATTAGAGCTTCCCACACACCAACAAGAATTAAGCAAGAAAATAAAGTAAATGCAAGAAAATAAATCACAGCACAACACAAGAAAATATAGTGGTTCCCCAAACTTTGGGTAGTCCACTCTTCTACCCCCTTGGTAGGAATTCACTATCTTGCACTGAGTCTTTTGATAAGGAGACTCTTAGAACCACCCTGAGTCTTTTGACAAGGAGACTCTTAGAACCAACTGAGTCTTTTGACAAGGAGACTCTTAGAACCAACTGAGTCTTTTGACAAGGAGACTCTTAGAACCAGTACACTGAATTTTTTGGAGAGAGATTCTAAAAACTCTTTTACAATGTTTAAGAGAGAAAGAAAGAAAGGAGAAGAAATAAAAAACAAGAAAGAATCTTCTTCCTAGCAAGAAGATTGGAAGCACAACAAGTGAATTGAATCTTTCTTCTATAGAGAGAAGAAGATTTGTAGCCTTTCTCTCTTTGTGAGAGCTATCAGATTTTGCAGCAGTATGACTTCAGAAGCAGAAGAAGAAGAAGAAGAAGTGCTTGAATGTTGTTGCAGAGCTTTTTCTCAATTTCTCTCTTTTCTTTTGGGAGCTTTTCCTCTATTTCAAATGTGTGTGGTAGATCACTCTTCTTTATTTTCTGCCGACCTCCTCTTTATTTATAGCTCTGTTAATTCACCATAATACTTTAGGAGGATAATCAATTAGCAGTTAGAGAGAATAGAAAGAAAAAATGTTTCCATAATGTTTATTTCTGTAGAAGGAAAGAATGAATTCTGATTTCAAATAATATCCAAAATAGAGTTAATCAGATTAGCCAAGAATCAAATAGAAGGAAAGAATGATTCAGAACGGCTATAAAATATTAACATTATTCCATACAAATCAGATTTACTGAAAGAAGGAAAGAGATCTGGCGCATATTTAAGTCTGTCAAATAAATCGACGTGCGTCGATTGCCATTCGACGCAAGCGTCGAGTACATCCTGTCTGGACGTCGAGAGGTGAATAAGGAAGGTGCGTCGACTAAGGTGCGTCGACTTCACTAGTTGCGTCGACTAGAAATCAGAGTAACGTCGACAACACATACGTCAAAATCTTCCTAGAGTTACTTCGACTTAATCTGAAAGAGACGTCGACTACATTTCGACGTTGCGTCGAACACTATTCGACGCATATTTACTTAGCCTTGTTTTTCATTCTTGGAATTCATATTTGACTCATTTTCAGGGGTTAAGAGAAATCATTTTCCCAACACTTTCCCTTCCCTCATTTTTTTCTTAACACAGGATGTTGAGGCCGCATCTCAAATGACAATTCGAAATATTGAGTTGGAGACCAAAGTGAAGGCCCTCAAGGAGGAGCTTCCCCAAGCCACCGTAGGGTTTCTGCCAGCGGAGTGCGAGGGGGCGCAACTTGTCACCCCCGCCGAGATGGAGGCGACGCGGAGGCTCATGGTGATCAAAGCCACCGAGGCTATACTCTCCATGCTGCGGCATGTTAATGCGTTCGGGGAAGGTTGGGAGAACATCACCATGGAAGAATTGATTCCGACGCTCTTCCTTCCCGACCCTCCGACGGGTTCGTCCTCTGATTCGCACGCCTACTCGCTTCGCGATGAGGGCAGCGATGAGAGAAGATGGAATATCTGCATCCCTTTTTTCGTTATGTAAAGGGATGAGTCCCTAACAATTTTTGTTATGCATGTAAGGGGCGAGACCCCAAATTTTGTAATATGTGAAATTTTCCAAGTGCTATTATTGTTCTCGTTCTTCCCCCTTTTTTGTGTATGGCGACTCGCCTTAGTTTCTAGGACTCGTCGAGTGCCTCCTCTCGAGGAACCCATACTGACTCTCTTGTGAACCTTGCGAGAGCTAGAGACTTCTACCCTAGTGACCCGTGAGACATAGGGACTCGCGAGACCTGGATTCTGCGGTCCCCTTTTGTTCGCTTCCCTTTGTCATGGGATGGGGTAGCTCTCCGCTTAAGATTCAACGAGGGCAATGGACCTGTACTCTGATCACCTCAGAGCAAGAGACTTCTACCCTAACCACCCGCGCGCTTGCTAGTATCCATACGAGAGCGGGTAAGAGGTTGAAGGGTCGGGGCGAGACCAACCTGACTCGCCCCTTTCCCTTATTTAGGTTGGGGTCCCCACATCCCATCGCCTCCATCTCTTAGGAGTTCTTCCTGCCCTACCGTCTTTCAATATCCGGGTTAGCGGGATCATTTTTGGGTACCTCTTAGTGTAACCTTATAACCTGTCGCCTGAGTGGTCAACCTGCCCCGCCGGCTTGTGAGAACCCAGTCGGCGGAACCTAGTCAGGGGTTGTTCATCATAATTTCTACCTGCCTCCTGAGTGGTCAACCTTCCCCAACGACTTGTGAGAGTCCGGTCGGCATAACCTACTCATGGGTTGTTCACCATAATTTCAACCTGCATTCTGAGTGGTTAACCTGCCCCGCCGGCTTGTGAGAGCCTGGTCGGCTGAACCTACTCAATGGTTGTTCATCATAATTTCTACCTTCCTCCTAAGTTATCAACCTACGCTGCCGGCTGATGAGTCCCAAATATATAAACATTTATGGACTCATCTGGGCCGATTTTCTAGTCTATGCACTTCACTTTAGACATGTTTTCACTCATATTTGATACTCCATGCTAAGTGCACCTCTAGGCCCATTTTTGGTGTTATTTCATGTTCTTCTTCTTTAGTAGTTTTCATGCATTGTTAAGTGCCACTTTCAGTGGTTGGATTCGTGGTTGTGCTAGAACAGGAGTCGTGCAGGTGTTCCTGGTACAATTCTGTACAGGAACACTGCGCACGATCACTGGTTCTATTGCGCACAACCACTGGTCGTGTGCCGCTGATCGTGCGCACTTAACCCCCATTTTATGAGTTCTATCTCGAACAGTGCGCACGACCACCTACGATAGTGCGCACGACCACCGGTCGTGCGCCACTGTTCGTGCGCACTTATCATCAATTTTATGAGTTATGTTTCGACCAGTGCGCACGACCACCTACGATAGTGCGCACGACCACCGGTCGTGCGCCACTGGTCGTGCGAACATGGTATTTTATAAATTTCTTACATTGCAGGCTCCACCCAGGCAGCTGCACGATCACAGGATTCCAGCGCGCACGACCACTGGTCGTACACCAATGACCGTGCGCACTGTTTATTCCAACGCCTATAAATATTGTTGCTCACGATTTAGGTCGGATCTTTCGCCGTTTTTCTCGCCCAGCTCCGCCGTTCTGCCCGATTTTGCTCCTCCATCGCCGCCCACCATCGGGAGGTGCTCCGGGCTTGTTCTTCACGCCATTCTTGAGTCGGAGCTTCCTCTCGGCCTCCTCCTTCATCCAATAGCTTCAAGGAAGGTTTAGCCGCGATCGCCATCAAGCAAGAGGAAGTTTGCAACCTCTACCGGATCGTGACACGAAGAAGACGGGCTCATTGGAGAGTAGTGACAGCTCTCTCTACCCTGGACGTAGTTGCGGACCGAGCTTGGACGCGGATTGACAACCCGGCGATTCCAACCGTGAATCTACAACGAGACTTCGGATTCGGTCGATTTCTTGCCTTGTTCTTCTCTTATTGATGTGTGTATGTAGTTAGATTTATGTATTAAGATGAAGTTGCACTTAAACTTGCTTGTATTTCTATTTATTTCATTTCTATGTGAAATACTTTTTGTGGTTTATGTGATTTGAGGAGCGCCCCATTCCATTCTCCATCCCGCCGTCACGTTCGTGTGCCGCACTAGCAATTGCTAGTGGCATGCTTGTCGACGAGGTGCTTGCGACCCTCATCCGTATGCCTACTCTTCCATCCGCCTAGCGAAGTGTGGCATAGCGGCCCGTGTAATCCATACCGCTTAACGAAGCAGCGTGCTCAAGGCCTACATAGTTCGATTCCGTTTGCCTACTCGTCCATCCGCCCTTGCGACGCAGCGTGCTCAAGGCCTGCCTAGTCTCCATCCCGCCAAGCGAAGCACTGCATAGCGGCATTGCATAGGAGTGTTGTAGTTGTTTTCTTTTATTTTCCAAAAGCCAAATCACCACGTTTCCGCATTCCATCCGACTCAAGGACTTCGATCTCAAGTCCTTCCTCAAACGTTAACTCCACCTTACTGTGTTCCTTTGAGATCGATACTTGGGGATTCATTCCCATTTTATATTACTTGAACGATCGGTAAACTGCCGTTTCGTGCCGCAGTCTTACTACCGCCTAGAGCGGTGTGCTAAGATTTGCGCATCAAGTTTTTGGCGCCGTTGCTGGGGAACACAGTCGTGTGAGTTTTCTGGAGAGGGATAACCTGAGAGAGAAGCCCTTCCATTTGTAAATTGCATTCATTTGTTTTATTTCCTCGTATTTTGTTTCCTGTTTTATATTAGGTTGCTTTAGTAATTTTTGTTAGGTGTAGTATTTTGCGCAATAGCATTTTTATTTTGAATCGTATTATCTTCACACTATGTGGGCACATCTCAATATCCGTTGCCGTTGGTGTAGAGATACCTCCCACTCTAGTGATGAATGCTCTACGGAGAATAGTAGGCATAATTCTTATAGCCCAACATATGGAGCACCGACTTCGTCTGGTACTCCATATGGTGCGCGTAAGTCTTATGGCTACTCTACTGAGCCTTTACCGTCATACTTCTTTTCAGCTTCAGCCCCCGCTATGCCAAAGAAGCCCGCAAGGCAGTGCTGGTTTTGTCGGAGCACTGATCATGTCTTGAAGGATTGTGCCGAGTATCTTCGCCAATTGGACGAGGATGACGATCCGGATTTCCGGATCGTCCCAACTCCTAACTCTGGCGGCACACCTTCAACATCCAGTTATGTGTCTTTGTCACCTTCACATCTTGAAGGGTATGGCATGGACACGGTCACCGGATGTGCGGCTGATCTAGGCACCGACATTGCTGAGCCTATTCTCCCGGTGCATCCACCACCCCTAGTGGATTCGATTCTTTGTGAGGAATCGGTGCTCGACTTTTATCCGAGCACTATTCTTCTCCCTGTTGTGCATACTACACTCGTCTCTGACGACATTGTTGATAATGTGTCGCAAGAGGAGGCTGCTGACTTTAGTGTCATGCCTGTTCCTATGGAGGAGAACAACCTTCTAGGTGAAGAGGAGTTTTCCTCAGCACCGGTGGAGGAAGTCCAAATCTTAGGCATGGCCACTGTTGATCCCGCCGAACCTTGTAGCATTGATGACAATGCAAACATTCTTTTACTTACCCAACCTGATGGGAGTGAGACCGGGACCACTCCCCCGATTGATGTTTATTTATGTTCTTCGTCTTCTTTATTTCTTGATCCCCTTCCTTCACCTGAGTCTGTGCAGGTTGAATCTTCACAGGTACTTCAGGAGGACTTGGAGCTTTTTGCTCAAGTCAATGATGAGAGCATCCTCTCATGTGAGGAGGTTTATTCCCCCTCCGTAGAGGAAGCTCCACTCATTGCCTTCGCCTCCTGCTGCCTCCCTGTTGACGACACCTTGCTAGGCAAGGATGTTTTTGGTGAGATGAGTGAGGACCAGGCCTCCTCCTCTTCTTACTTTCTTTTCCCTCTACCTGTGAAGAGCAGGTATTTATATTCGGGTAGAGGTGTGACTGTTCTTTCTCCGTATAGGTACCCTCTACCTACACGCATATTAGAACAGTTACCTGTCCACTTTTCTTTTCATAGGCCTATAAGCTAGAACTGTATAAAATCCGAATAAGTCGTGCTGGGATGACAATAACCCCAGTAGTTACCTTACCTTTTCCTGCATTTCTTATTTCATCTTGTTTAGTTTAGTTAGTAGTATTCTTTTTTCAGTTTTCTATTTTCTTCTGTTTCTGCGGAGCTGACCCCTGCAGGTATCTTTTCTGGATGGCGGATGTTGCGGCTCATTTTAGCTTACACGCCAATCTTCTGGTGTGCTCATTTCTGAGCACTGGGTACTCTCTTTCCCTAGCCTTTTCTGATTGTCATGTCATATATTTTGTGTATTGTTTAGTTTAAGTCTGGGGGAGAGCGGTTTTTGTGCCCACTCACGTGCACTATTGCACTGCATACTAGAAGATTTCATTTAAAATGTTTTGTTTATTTTCATTGCACACCAAAGCACCCACTTGAGCGTGCTTAGCCGTTGGCACGTCGCGTGTTGAATTTGTCTTTTTGTGTGATTTGGAAAATCATTGTGCTGGCTTAGGATTATGAGGCGGAGTAAAATGTTGACTCCTGTAGTGCTCCTAGTCGAGTGCTCATGTCTCGTTTAGAAATTCGTGTAGATTCAATTTCTTTTTATGCTTTTAGTTTACATTTTTTTTTCTATTAACGTAAATATTGTTTACTCTACTCAAAAATTGGTGAATCTGGTGTGAATCAAATGGTAGCATAGGAATGTGTGTGGACGTTCGTTAACCTCATATTGCCCGAGTCGGGAGGAAGGATTATCTTTTTCGGTGGCTAGAACTTGCCCCAAGCGATTCTTGAAGCATGGGTATACGGTTAGTCAATTCCGTGAATGTGATATAGGCCATCATTTTGGCCCGGTTGAGCCTTTGTGCCCACTCCGATCGCTTTATCCTCGTTAGCCCATTTGTGCCTACCCTTTCTTTGATTCAGCCCCACTGTTGTCTCACCAAAGCCTAAATGCCAATCCTAGTCGCACACTCAAATTTGAGCTTTAGCTGTTTATTATTTTCATGAGTTGGGTTGTTGATTTGGTGATATGTTTGTGAAGATGTGGATGTGTTTCATTGTTTAAATTGCTGAAAATATGTGAAAATAAAAAAGAAAATAAGAAAAAAAGAAGAGAAGTGAGAAGAAAAGAAGAAGATATGAGCTTTATTGAAAAATCTGTGTATAAATGTATGTTTGGGAGTAGGCGGTGCACACACCCATGTAGTCAAATCCAAGTCTGGGGGTGTGATGTACCCGCGTGTTTATGTGGTGAACGAAAATAATTTCTGCATAAGCTTATTTGGGTTTACTGCTTGAGCCGTCATTTTTATCTTTGTTTATCCTCACCTAAACTCAAGCCTCATCTAAAACCTAAAGTCCTATTGATTCACGCATTTGAGTCATACCAGTGCCATGGAGAGTGCGAACGGGCAAGCTTATGGTCACCGACATTGATGGATTTCAATGGAGGTTGTCTCGAGCCCCGATCTTTGGCAATGCTCGCCACAGCGTTCAGTTTACTTTCTTCCTATGTACGACCTTATGATTCACCGTGATTCACTTTTTGAGTAAATGTAATATATAAATACGCCCCTAGAAAAGTATAAACTAATATGTATAATTAGAAATTTTGTCTACTGTACTTCTACGCACATGAGCATGCGACTTCGCATGGTACTCCGCTTGATAATTTCTTCGCCAGCTTATGTTTTTCCTGTCCGCGAGAGATGGTTTGCTCGGGACGCGCAAACAGTTAAGTCTGGGGGTGTGATGAGTCCCAAATATATACACATTTATGGACTCATCTGGGCCGATTTTCTAGTCTATGCACTTCACTTTAGACATATTTTCACTCTTATTTGATACTCCATGCTAAGTGCACCTCTAGGCCCGTTTTTGGTGTTATTTCATGTTCTTCTTCTTTAGTAGTTTTCATGCATTGTTAAGTGCCACTTTCAGTGGCTGGATTCGTGGTGGTGCTAGAACAGGAGTCGTGCAGGTGTTCCTGGTACAATTCTGTACAGGAACACTGCGCACGATCACTGGTTCTATTGCGCACGACCACTGGTTGTGCGCCGCTGATCGTGCGCACTTAACCCCCATTTTATGAGTTGTGTCTCGAATAGTGTGCACGACCACCTACGATAGTGCGCACGACCACCGGTCGTGTGCCACTGTTCGTGCGCACTTATCATCAATTTTATGAGTTCTGTTTCGACCAGTGCGCACGACCACCTACGATAGTGCGCACGACCACCGGTCGTGCGGCACTGGTCGTGCGAACATGGTATTTATAAATTTCTTACATTGCAGGCTCCACCCAGGCAGGCGCACGATCACAGGATTCCAGCGCGCACGACCGCTGGTCGTGCGCCAATGGCCGTGTGCACTGTTTATTCCACCGCCTATAAATATTGCTGCTCGCGATTTAGGTCGGATCTTTCGCCGTTTTTCTCGCCCAGCTCCGCCGTTCCGCCCGATTTTGCTCCTCCATCGCCGCCCACCATCGGGAGGTGCTCCGGGCTTGTTCTTCACACCATTCTTGAGCCGGAGCTTCCTCTCGGCCTCCTCCTTCATCCAAGAGCTTCAAGGAAGGTTTAGCCGCCATCGCCATCAAGCAAGAGGAAGTTTGCAACCTCTACTGGATCGTGACACGAAGAAGACGGGCTCATTGGAGAGTAGTGACAGCTCTCTCTACCCCGGACGTAGTTGCGGACTGAGCTTGGACGCGGATTGACAACCCGGCGATTCCAACCGTGAATCTACAACGAGACTTCGGATTCGGTCGATTTCTTGCCTTGTTCTTCTCTTATTGATGTGTGTATGTAGTTAGATTTATGTATTAAGATGAAGTTGCACTTAAACTTGCTTGTATTTCTATATATTTCATTTCTATGTGAAATACTTTTTGTGGTTTATGTGATTTGAGGAGCGCCCCATTCCATTCTCCATCCCGCCGTCACGTTCGTGTGCCGCACTAGCAATTGCTAGTGGCGTGCTTGTCGACGAGGTGCTTGCGACCCTCATCCGTATGCCTACTCTTCCATCCGCCTAGCGAAGCGTGGCATAGCGGCCCGTGTAATCCATACCGCTTAACGAAGCAGCGCGCTCAAGGCCTGTATAGTTCGATTCCGTTTGCCTACTCGTCCATCCGCCCTTGAGACGCAGCGCGCTCAAGGCCTGCCTAGTCTCCATCCCGCCAAGCGAAGCACTGCATAGCGGCATTGCATAGGAGTAGTTGTAGTTGTTTTCTTTTATTTTCTAAAAGCCAAATCACCACGTTTCCGCATTCCATCCGACTCAAGGACTTCGATCTCAAGTCCTTCCTCGAACGTTAACTCCACGTTACTGTGTTCCTTTGAGATCGATACTTGGGGATTCATTCCCATTTTATATTACTTGAACGATCGGTACACTGCCGTTTCGTGCCGCAGTCTTACTACCGCCTAGAGCGGTGTGCTAAGATTTGCGCATCACCGGCTTGTGAGAGCCCTGTCGGCGGAACATACTCAGGGGTTGTTCATCATATTTTCTACCTATCTCCTGAGTGGTCAACCTGCCCCGCCGGCTTGTGACAGCCCGATCGATGGAACCTACTCAAGGGTTGTTCATCAAAATTTCTACCTGCCTCCTGTGTTGGCACAAAAAATGCACCTTCAAAACTCACACTAGAGAGGGGATGGAGAAAACTGTGAAGTGCTGGTTACTTGAAACTAAAGATGCCAGAGGAAATACCTCTGACGAGAAAAACTATTTAAATGACCTCAAAAGAGGTTACAAGATGAAAAGTCATAACCGGCTAGATGAAGAGGTAGAAAAGTGTCAGAATTCGAGACCGCTTACACAGGTTGTAAGCTGGAGCCTCGAAGCCAAAGTCCCTTTTCAGGTACTCCTACCCTCTTAATTATAGACGCGGAGGCTGCCCAAATAGGCAGATCCAAAAATTACGGGCTGCCCGGGATACATGAGTGCCAGGACAGAGATTAGAGAAAAAGGAACCAGACCGCCCAATCTAGCTGTTTCCAATATCTTGACGGATGAGACTTAGACGAGAAATTCAGTGCTGAGGCTGGCGATCTTGGCGGTCTCCAAAGTCTGAGATCGCTGGGAAGGGTCCTTCTGGCTGAAGAGGAGAGGTCGCGGACATCCGGGCAAACATGATCCTCGCACATTTTCATGTTTCGCTGGAACTTTGGAAAGGTTAACTTTGACCGCTGAGATCGCGACCGCCATAAATTCGAGTGAATCATAAATACGGCTCGGGGGATCCAGAATCCAGAAGCTTTCGGAAAGAGAAGCGAGCTAGCTATTCAAGAGGTCACTACTTATGAGTCCGAAATGAGATCGAAAGCCGGTGAGCGTGCTAGATCAGATCTCCAAGTGGTCTTCCAAGGCTTCTCCGAAAGGGAAGAAGGAAACTGCCAGCTCTAAGAAAACATAGGCGGTAAAGCCTCCAAAAGATACTACCAAGGAGGGGGCGGCAAAAGAGATCGCCAATGTTCCTGAAAAACAAACTGCACCGCCGGGGGATGTTGTCTTGCCGGTCTCAAAAGTTTCAGATTTGTCAGCTACTTCTTTTGGAGCTCCCGTGCTTGATTTTACTGATATAACTATTACTTTTGATTGTCGCAAATCTTAAGAAGCCTTGAAGCAGGTCGTTGACCAGACCGGGGAGAGCGCGTCTACTGAAGTTATAAAAGCTGCATGAATAGGCGGCCCCGGCTGGAAAGTTGAGACAGCAGATCGCAGACAAACAAGAAGCCATGGATGGGACAAAAAGAAAAAAACACAAGCCCTTCCAGCAAAAATACTAAGAGAAGAAAAAGTGAAGAGAATAAAATTGTGACCACAAAGGGGGCGGTCTCACTCCCTGAAAATGTGAATCTGCCACTTCCTGAAAGGCTTCTGAGACGGTAAGAAAGTAGACAGATCATCCTTTTTCTTCGATGATCTCTCTCCTTTCTGGGGAAACGGCCCCAGAATTAACTGCTTATCTTGATTGTGATTCTTCAAATGACCTTGTCCACCCGATCTCGCAGGTGCTCAATCCTTTCAAAACTGAGAGCCGTCGAGAGGCCGCTGAATAATGGAATAGGGTGATCGCAGAAGAAGCGATCAGAAAAAAGATTGAGGTAGAGAAGAAAGAGAAGGAAGAGAAAGAAAAGAAAGAGAAAGAGGATAAAGTGACTCAGATCACTGCTAAGCAGAGGAAAGAGGAAGAAGTAAGGGTAGCACAGATCACTGCCGATAAGAAGAAGGAAGAAGAGGCGAAGGCAACACAGATCGCTACTGAGAAGAAGAAGGAGGAAGAGATGAAAGCAGCTCAGATCGATGCTGATAAGAAGAAATAAGAAGAGATGAAAGCAGGTCAGATCGCTGTTGATAAGAAGAAAGAAGAAGAGATGAAAGCAGCTCAGATCGCTGCTGATAAGAAGAAAGAAGAAGAGAAATTGGTGCAAGTTGCCAAAGAAAAATAAAAGGAGAAGAAGAATAAGAAGAAAAAGAAGAAAGCCACTGAAGGAGGAGAGGAAACAGAACGGATCCAGCAGATTGAAAAAGAGAAGACCGCGCTATTCGGCTGTCTGACGAATGCTTATGCCGACCTGGAGGATCAGCTGGACAAAACAGCGACATACCATGCTACAACGGTCACCGCCCTGCGAACTGGTAATGCAGGGCCAGCCGTGAGGCCGCTTGAATTCTTACCATTGCCTGGTCCTCGACGTAGATCTCCAAAAAGGCGGCGTGAGATCGTCATTATCGAAACTGATGACATCCTCGTTAGTAACGCTGAATTAAAAAGAAGGCAAAAAGAGGGGGTGTAATGCCCCAGGTTTTCTTATAACCTTTTAAGTGGAGTCACGATAAAATCAACCGTTTAAAAATATGAAATTATCGCAGTTTAGTGTATATGAGAGGGGCGTTACCTTTTAGGGAGCGTCGTCGTCCGGCGAGCTAATCCTAAGCGGTTTTATCGATGCAGGCGTAAGTAGGGGAATATATAAATATATGCATATATATATTCGTATTCGTGCGAGGGTGGCGTAAAGGGATATGTGTGTGTGTGTGTGCGTCTAGGTAATTTCCCCCATTTATGAAGAAATGCGTGCATGGTTGGTGATGTGCATATGAAAGTATATACGTATATATGTATATGTATGTATGAATATGTATATATGTATACATATATATATATATATATATATATATATATATATATATATATATATATATATGTATACACATATATACATATGTATATTTGATAAGTGGGCTTCTCTTGGCATTTGATTCCCTTAATTCCTCCTACTGCCTCATTTCTCTCTCCCCTCTCCCGATCTTTCTCTGCTGCCGTGCGAAAGAAAAGAGGGCGACTTAGAGTTTCGGCGTCGTCGGCGCCGGTGTTGCCGGTGGAGGTTGATTTCTTGGCCGCCGGGCTTCCTCTCCGTCGACTAGGCTTCCTCGGTGTCGTGGTTGTGCGATCTATTGGTTCTCCGATTCGATTGAAGGCAAGAAAACTTCTTCTCCTTCTCCTTTCCCCCTTCTTTCTTTCTCTTGAGGCTTGGTTATTAATTATGGCTGGAATTTCTTTCATTCTCATGATGCTTGGGTATGAAATTTTTTACATTATGCGATGAAATCCTTATTCCCTTTTGGGTTGGAACTATTTAGGGTTGTGGCTTTGTACTCCCCTTTTGTTATTGCTGTCTTGATGTCCTCTTTGTGAATTAGGGGCTGCATTTATACTTATACCTTTTTCTTTTTTGGTCTTTCGGGGCTGCTCTTCACCTTGCTGTCTTGGGGATGTTTGCTCTGGGCTGCTCTTTACTCTGTTTGCTTGGGGTTGCCTTTACCTGTTCTGTTGGGGGATGTTTGTTGGGGCTGCTCTTTACCTATTCTGTTAGGGGCTGTTTGTTGGGGCTGCTCTTTACCTGTTCTGTTGGGGGCTGTTTGTTGTGGCTTCCCTTTGCCTGTTTTGCTGGGGGCTTTTTGTTGTGGCTGCCCTTTGCCTATTTGCTTGGGGCTGCTTTTATTTTGTTTGCTGGGGCTGTTTTTGCCTTTGGGGCTGCTCTTTACCTTATTGTCTTGGGGCTGTTTGCTTTGGGCTGCTCTTCACCTTGTTAGCTGAGGCTGTTTTGCCCTGGGGCTGCTCTTATTTTGTTTTGTTGGGGCTTTTTTTATCTTGGGCTGCTTTTATCCTGTTGAATTGGGGCTGTTTTGCCTTGGACTGCTTTTATCTTATTGAATTGGGGATGTTTTGCCTTGGGCTGCTTTTACCTTGTTGAATAGGGGGCTGCCCCTTGGGATTTTTATTACTTGACCCGAATGGTGGATGCGTGCTTAATTCTGCATATTAACCCCCATTTTATGAGTTCTATCTTGAACAGTGCGCACGACCACCTACGATAGTGCGCACGACCACCGGTCGTGCGCCACTGTTCGTGCGCACTTATCATCAATTTTATGAGTTCTATTTCGACCAGTGCGCACGACCACCTACGATAGTGCGCACGACCACCTACGATAGTGCGCACGACCACCGGTCGTGCGCCACTGGTCGTGCAAACATGGTATTTTTTAAATTTCTTACATTGCAGGCTCCACCCAGGCAGGCTCACGATCACAAAATTCCAGTACGCACGACCACTGGTCGTGCGCCAATGACCATGCGCACTGTTTATTCCAGCGCCTATAAATATTGCTGCTCGCGATTTAGGTCGGATCTTTCGCCGTTTTTCTCGCCCAGCTCCGCCGTTCCGCCCGATTTTGCTCCTCCATCGCCGCCCACCATCGGGAGGTGCTCCAGGCTTGTTCTTCATGCCATTCTTGAGCTGGAGCTTCCTCTCGGCCTCCTCCTTCATCCAAGAGCTTCAAGTAAGGTTTAGCCGCCATCGCCATCAAGCAAGAGGAAATTTGCAACCTCTACCGGATCGTGACACGAAGAAGACGGGCTCATTGGAGAGTAGTGACAGCTCTCTCTACCCCGGACGTAGTTGCGGACCGAGCTTGGACGCGGATTGACAACCCGGCGATTCCAACCGTGAATCTACAACGAGACTTCGGATTCGGTCGATTTCTTGCCTTGTTCTTCTCTTATTGATGTGTGTATGTAGTTAGATTTATGTATTAAGATGAAGTTGCACTTAAACTTGCTTGTATTTCTATATATTTCATTTCTATGTGAAATACTTTTTGTGGTTTATGTGATTTGAGGAGCACCCCATTCCATTCTCCATCCCGCCGTCACGTTCGTGTGCCGCACTAGCAATTGCTAGTGGCATGCTTGTCGACGAGGTGCTTGCGACCCTCATCCGTATGCCTACTCTTCCATCCGCCTAGCGAAGCGTGGCATAGCGGCCCGTGTAATCCATACCGCTTAACGAAGCAGCGCGCTCAAGGCCTGCATAGTTCGATTCCGTTTGCCTACTCCTCCATCCGCCCTTGCGACGCAGCGCGCTCAAGGCCTGCCTAGTCTCCATCCCGCCAAGCGAAGCACTGCATAGCGGCATTGCATAGGAGTAGTTGTAGTTGTTTTCTTTTATTTTCCAAAAGCCAAATCACCCCATTTCCGCATTCCATCCGACTCAAGGACTTCGATCTCAAGTCCTTCCTCGAACGTTAACTGCACCTTACTGTGTTCCTTTGAGATCGATACTTGGGGATTCATTCCCATTTTATATTACTTGAATGATCGGTACACTGCCGTTTCGTGCCGCAGTCTTACTACCGCCTATAGCGGTGTGCTAAGATTTGCGCATCACCGGCTTGTGAGAGCCCTGTCGGCGGAACATACTCAGGGGTTGTTCATCATATTTTCTACCTGTCTCCTGAGTGGTCAACCTGCCCCGCCGGCTTGTGACAGCCCGATCGATGGAACCTACTCAAGGGTTGTTCATCAAAATTTCAACCTGCCTCCTGTGTTGGCACAAAAAATGCACCTTCAAAACTCACACTAGAGAGGGGATGGAGAAAACTATGAAGTAATGGTTACTTGAAACTAAAGATGCGAGAGGAAAGACCTCTGACGAGAAAAACTGTTTAATTGACCTCAAAAGAGGTTACAAGATGAAAAGTCATAACCGGCTAGATGAAGAGGTAGAAAAGTGTCAGAATTCGAGACCGCTTACACAGGTTGTAAGCTGGAGCCTCGAAGCCAAAGTCCCTTTTCAGGTACTCCTACCCTCTTATTTATAGACGTGGAGGCTGCCCAAATGGGCAGATCCAAAAATTACGGGCTGCCCGGGATACATGAGTGCCAGGACAGAGATTAGAGAAAAAGGAACCAGACCGCCCAATCTGGTTGTTTCCAAGATCTTGACGGATGAGACTTAGACGAGAAATTCAGTGTTGAGGCTGGCGATCTTGGCGATCTCCAAAGTCTGAGATCGCTGGGAGGGGTCCTTCTGGCTGAAGAGGAGAGGTCGCGGACATCCGGGCAAACATGATCCTCGCACATTTTCAAGTTTTGCTGGAACTTTGGAAATGTTAACTTTGACGGCTGAGATCGCGACCGCCATAAATTCGAGTGAATCATAAATACGGCTCGGGGGATCCAGAATCCAGAAGCTTTCGGAAAGAGAAGCGAGCTAGCTATTCAAGAGGTCACTACTTATGAGTCCGAAATGAGATCGAAAGTCGGTGAGCGAGCTAGATCAGATCTCCAAGTGGTCTTCCAAGGCTTCTCCGAAAGGGAAGAAGGAAACTGCCAGCTCTAAGAAAACATAGGCGGTAAAGCCTCCAAAAGATACTACCAAGGAGGGGGCGGCAAAAGAGATCGCCAATGTTCCTGAAAAACAAACTGCACCGCCGGGAGATGTTGTCTTGCCGGTCTCAAAAGTTTCAGAATTGCCGGCTACTTCTTTTGGAGCTCCCGTGCTTGATTTTACTGATATAACTATTACTTTTGATTGTCGCAAATCTGAAGAAGCCTTGAAGCAGGTCGTTGAGCAGACCGGGGAGAGCGCGTCTACTGAAGTTATAAAAGCTCGCCTGCATGAATAGGCGGCCCCGACTGGAAAGTTGAGGCAGCATATCGCAGACAAACAACAAGCCATGGATGGGACAAAAAGAAAAAACACAAGCCCTTCCAGCAAAAATACTAAGAGAAGAAAAAGTGAAGAGAATAAAATTGTGACCAGAAAAGGGGCGGTCTCACTCCCTGAAAATGTGAATCTGCCACTTCCTGAAAGGCTCCTGAGACGGTAAGAAAGTAGACCGATCATCCTTTTTCTTCGACGATCTCTCTCCTTTCTGGGGAAACGGCCCCAAAATTAACTGCTTATCTTGATTGTGATTCTTCAAATGACCTTGTCCACCCGATCTCGCAGGTGCTCAATCCTTTCGAAACTGAGAGCCGCCGAGAGTCCGCTGAATAATGGAACCGCCGGGAGATGTTGTCTTGCCGGTCTCAAAAGTTTCAGAATTGCCGGCTACTTCTTTTGGAGCTCCCGTGCTTGATTTTACTGATATAACTATTACTTTTGATTGTCACAAATCTGAAGAAGCCTTGAAGCAGGTCGTTGAGCAGACCGGGGAGAGCGCGTCTACTGAAGTTATAAAAGCTCGCCTGCATGAATAGGTGGCCCCGACTGGAAAGTTGAGGCAGCAGATCGCAGACAAACAACAAGCCATGGATGGGACAAAAAGAAAAAACACAAGCCCTTCCAGCAAAAATACTAAGAGAAGAAAAAGTGAAGAGAATAAAATTGTGACCAGAAAAGGGGCGGTCTCACTCCCTGAAAATGTGAATCTGCCACTTCCTGAAAGGCTCCTGAGACGGTAAGAAAGTAGACCGATCATCCTTTTTCTTCGACGATCTCTCTCCTTTCTGGGGAAACGGCCCCAAAATTAACTGCTTATCTTGATTGTGATTCTTCAAATGACCTTGTCCACCCGATCTCGCAGGTGCTCAATCCTTTCGAAACTGAGAGCCGTCGAGAGGCCGCTGAATAATGGAATAGGGTGATCGCAGAAGAAGCGATCAGAAAAAAGATTGAGGTGGAGAAGAAAGAGAAGGAAGAGAAAGAAAAGAAAGAGAAAGAGGATAAAGCGACTCAGATCACTGCTAAGCAGAGGAAAGAGGAAGAAGTAAGGGCAGCACAGATCGCTGCCGAGAAGAAGAAGGAAGAAGAGGCGAAGGCAAAGCAGATCGCTGCTGAGAAGAAGAAGGAGGAAGAGATGAAAGCAGCTCAAATCGATGCTGATAAGAAGAAAGAAGAAGAGATGAAAGCAGCTCAGATCGCTGTGTAACACCCTGCCAGTACGAAGAGTATAACAGCAGGTCCGGCCGGGACCCCACGCCATACAAACCACACTAGCTAGGAGTTAAAAGGTGATAACCAGAAAAGTAACAACTAAACGAGAGTACAAAACATAAGCGGAAGCATTAATTAAACCATTTCAATTAGAACTGTCCACTATCATAGGAATGAAACCAAAATATAGAGTTACGGCCTTAAGGCCTTACATTTACCAAATGTGATAAAAACTCCAAACATACATCAGCACGCAGGCCGGCAATACAAGGAAAACGGAAAAGAGGCTGGCCTTCGAGGGCCAACCCAGCATAAGGGCCACCGCCCGCTATTTTCCGCTAGGCTCACCTGCACCTGCATAAGAACATTCCACCAAGCGGTGGCAAACAAGGTAACGGTCAGCAAAGCTGACCAAATTATAATGACCCCACCCCTTTCCCGGGGTGGCGGAGCTTCTACCCTGCAAGCAAGCCATACTAGCACAAGTACTAATATAAATGAAGTGCAACTACACAAGGTGAGGTTTCAAGCACAATCAATCTTCTAGGTTGAGCATCAAAAGAAAGGAACCTAGGTATGCACATGATGTTGGTTGAGTTCACCCGAAGGTTCCCACAACCGCCTAAACAACCGCATGAGGCTAACAACATCAATTCATCACAAACGTGGGTACACACAACCGCACGCTCCATGCTCTCAAGGCATGCAACAAAGGTACTTCTTCCCGAGCACCAAAACCATCAAGAGTCCGGAAACTCTAGATAGAAAAGAGCTTTTGGTCGGTCTAGGCAAGATGCCCTTCCCAACCTCTCCCAGGATCGTTCGGGTTTACAAGAGATAAATTCGCCTACCGCCACGCCTGGAAACGGGTTCAGTTCAGCCAATTCCCGTGCTCTTGTCATCGATTGAACACACGATGCGGGTATGACATCACCTCGGCCCGTAAGGGTTTAGCACTCGCTAGTGCTACACAAAACATAAGTTGCAACACCCAAGCATTAAAAGTTTACTTTGTAACGACTCAAGACCCGACTCCGCCTTTCGGCCGGAGGGCATGAAGGATCGTTAGGGCTTTATACGTAACCAAAAAGGAGGTACAAGACCACTCCTCAACAATTCTAGTGGTGAAGGTTTGCATTCAACCACTCGCAAAGCATGGTGCTTCCGTTAGGATCTTCACTAGATGCCTACGCTTAAATCCCGCAATACTATCGCATATATCACAGAGTTATTCTCCGGCACGCATTCTAGGCTTAACCTAAATGCAACGTCGCAAATCAAGCATCACCAATTCGGGCTCACGGCCACGAATAGGCTTCACACACAATGCCTAAATCCGCACGACTACCGGATTTTCTACATGCAATATGCCGGGGACGGACACAATCGACCCGGAGTTCCGAAGAACTTGAGGAAATCCTACACTTCACCCATTTGGTGAAAGGGATTCCTCATGCAAGCATAGAGAAATGAAGGAGAGGACAAAAGACAAGTCCAAACAACGGGAGAAGAAATCGTTACCCTAGGAGCATTCTTTTTCGCCATAGATCCGAGATTCTACACGGAGAGAAACGACCGCACCGGGCTGCACTCTCCAAATCTGGAAACGGCTCGCGAATCGGAGCTCCGGAGCTCCGTCAATGGCGGAATCTCCCTTCTTCTTCCTTGGCTCCTCCTTCTTTCTCTAGGGTTTGGAGAGAGAATGGCTTAGAGAATATGAGGTTTAACCCCCTCTCATCAGCCCTAATAGTCTCCCGCAACTAAACCTAGCGGTTGGATCAATTTCCAAAAGATTTGGACGGTCCGATCTTCTTCTCCGCTCAAAATCGCGGAACAGAATAAACAGGGCGCACGATCGCTGGCGCACGATCACTGGTCGTGCGCAAAGAGGGAAAAGGTCGTGCGCACTGTCCGAGACAGAACTCGATTCTCTTCTGAATTAACGCACGATCGCTGGCGCACGATCACTGGTCGTGCGTGAAGAGGACAATGGTCGTGCGCATAAGCCGAGACAGAACTACGATCTTTGCGGGTTACGCACGATCATTGGCGCACGATCACTGGTCGTGCGCGAAGAGGACAATGGTCGTGCGCATTGACCTGATCTGGAATCTTAAGCCTATCCCGAGCGCAACACTACCATTCCGCCTACCTCGCTGAACCACGATCTTTGGGGTGTTACAACTCCACCCCCCTTAAAAGAATTTCGTCCCGAAATTTCGAAAACAGTAACAGCAGGAATTTACAGTTTTTAAAGAAAATTTACCTGAGAGAAATAGCTCGGGGTACTCCGCAAGCATCGCTTGCTCTCTCTCCCAAGTTAGCTCCTCTCGGCCGCAATTATCCCACCAGACCTTTACCATCCGAATGGACTTGTTCCTCAACTGCTTTACCTCGGTATCCTCGATGCGTAAGGGTTTGACTTTCGTCGACAACCCACTATCAACCGACACTTTGCCAACCGCAACGATATGAGTAGGCTCTTGCACTGCCTTCCTCAGAACTGAAATGTGAAACACGCCGTGCAGACCGCTCAGCTCTGCAGATAGTGCAAGCCGATAAGCCGCATCACCAATACGTTCGACAAACTCAAACGGTCCTAAGTACCTTGGACTGCGCTTTTTCAAGCGTCGGATCCTTGATACCCCTTTGAACGGATTGATCTTCAAGTAAACCCGGTCACCGACGGCAAACTCTAGGTTCCTAAGTTTGGCATTGAAATACTTTGCTTGCCTATCCTGGGCAACCAATAGCCTTTCACGAATAGTTCGGATCGTCGAAGTTGCTTCCTCAACATCCTTTCGCTTTAATAGCTTAGTATCGCCCGTTTCTGCCCAAGACAACGACGTACGACACTTCTTACCATAGAGGGCTTCGAAGGGAGCCATCTTTATACTGGCTTGGTAGCTATTATTGTAGGTGAATTCGATCATAAAGAGGTGATCTTCCCACTTCTTTCCCAAAATCTAGAGCGCACATTCGGAGCATATCCTCCATAGTCCCGTTGGTCCTCTCGGTCTGTCCATCCGTTTGCGGTTGGAAGGCCGTGCTGAATTTCAATTTAGTGCCCAACAGTTCATGGATAAGCCTCCAATCTTTCGATGTGAAACGCCTGTCACGATCGCTGACGATGCTACGAGGGACACCGTGCAGCCGCACAATACTATCGACACAGAGCTTCGCTAGCTTTTCTACAGAATCATCCTTCCGGTTCGGAATGAAATGCGATACTTTTGTCAGTATGTCCACGATTACCCAGATGGCGTCGTTTCCATGCTGCGATCTCAGCAATCCGTGCACGAAATCCATCGAAATATCGCCAAACTTCCATTCCGGAATCGGCAAGGACTTCAAAAATCCACCGGGACGTTGACATCCCACCTTTACCAATGCGCAGGTGTTGCACTTGGCCACGTAGAGGGCAATGTCCTTCTTCATACCCGGCCACCAGAAAAGTTTCTTCATGTCCATAAACATTTTAGTGCTCCCCGGGTGGATAGAGTACTTGGTATGATGAGCCTCGTACATCAATTCCTCCCGTAGAGTACCAACATTTGGGACGCACAATCTGCCATTCTTCCACATAAGGCCGTCTTCGAAGGAGAAATCAGCGTTTAACCCCTCAACGGTTTCCGCCTTAAAGCGTTTCATGCTCTCGTCCAGCTCCAATGCTTGTCGAACTCGGTCGGCAAGGTCGTATTGAACCTCCGTCCAGTTCAAGCATGTTGTAGTAGACGTTCTCCTATCAATGCAAATGATCTCCATTTCTTCCAGCTCACGGATTAGACGCTCATCGTGCATCAAAATCCAATTTGCTTGAGCGGGAGCCCGACGACTCAGCGCGTCCGCTACTACGTTTCCCTTACCGGGAGTATAATTGATGTCGAAGGTGTAGTCCCCAAGGAACTCCATCCACCTCCTTTGACGCATATTCAACTCCCTTTGATCCAGCAAGTACTTGAGGCTCTTGTGGTCGGTAAAGATATCGATCTTCACGCCATACAAATAAGGCCTCCAAAGCTTAAGAGCGAATACCACGGCAGCTAGCTCCAAATCATGGACCGGGTAATTCCTCTCGTGAACCTTCAGTTGCCGGGAGCCGTAGGCAATTACCTTCCCGAACTGCACTAGGACACAACCCAAACCACTTCCTGAGGCGTCGCTATAAATTTCGTAGCCTTCCGTACCTTGTGGCGAGCATAGAATGGGCGCCGTGGTCAGACGGCTCTTCAGTTCTTCAAAAGCTCGTGCGCACTCGGGCGACCAAACGAACTTATGATCCTTCCTAGTCAGTTTTGTGAGAGGAAGTGCGATCCTCGAGAAGTTTTCCACAAAGCGCCTATAATAGCCGGCAAGTCCTAAGAAACTTCGGACTTCCGCTACGTTTCTCAACAAAGGCCACGCTCGGATCGCTTCTATCTTCGACGGATCAACTGCAATTCCATCTCCACTAACGACGTGACCAAGGAATGCTACTGACGGTAGCCAAAACTCGCACTTGGAGAACTTGGCATAGAGCTGACTCCTCCTCAAGGTGCTCAGAACGGCGTGCAGATGCCCTACATGCTCCTCTTCCGATTGAGAGTATACCAAAATGTCGTCGATGAAGACGATCACAAATTGATCCAAATACTCACGGAATGTCCTGTTCATTAAGTCCATGAATACCGACGGTGCATTGGACAGACCGAACGGCATCACCGTGAACTCATAGTGCCCAAAGCGGGTATTGAACGCTGACTTTGGAATATCACATTCCCTACTACTACGCTGATAGTAGCCGGACCTTAAGTCAAGCATAGAGTATACCGTCGACCCAACCTGTTGGTCAAGTAAATCGTCGATTCTCGGAATCGGATAACGGTTCCTCTCGGTCAGATTGGCCCGCTACTACTAGGACAACACAAAACTGGTCTTAGGCCCCGAATCCTTCAACAAGGTGAAGAACATCTTCGCGCCTTTTCACGGCTTCTCCTATTCGCGCTCACTCGAGATCTATTAGGCAGCATTACCTCCAATCTATCCTTGACTAAGGTAAATGACAATTCGATTCATAACACAAAGTCCTTAAACAAATAGGAGAGCGATGCTCCCACACCAACAGAGCTCTCGTCGAATAGTCGATAATTAGGACAAGGCCTAATTGCACACAAATACAAGACATAAAATTTTGTTGTCAACAGATACAGTGGACATATTTCTATCTTTAACCGCACACGTGGTATAAATCATATTTGGAGATGATCATCCATACCTGTGGCAACATCGCATTTCTGAATGACCTCTTGCTGGCCATAAGAGTAGACTCTCGGTTGGGTTAGAGAATATTGGGGAATCGAAGACTCCACCGCCTTGCCTTTCTCCATAGAAGCTGAACCCATCGCACGAGCATAGTCCACTTCTCCGCTTTTTGCTTTTGGGGGACCACTTCGACACACCGCGGCTTTGTGTCCCACCTTTCCACAAGTGAAACAATTTAAGGAACACTGTGCAGTCTTAGCTTCCACAGAGTTAAACCTTCTCTTGTTTCTTCTGAACTCAGACTTGGACTGAGAGACCGACGCATGAAACTCATTGAAGTCTTTCGCGCACGGCATACTCTTCATATCCATTTCCAGAGATTTAGCTGTTTTCACCAAGACGTTGAAGCCGAGTAACTTTGGACCCACAAGCATTAGTCTTAGGTCATCTCGCAGACCATTGTAGAACTTGTTGACCTTGGCTTCCTCATCTTCCCACATAGACCTCTCATAACGATTCCGACTGATGAACTCAATCAGGTACTCATCCACTGAGTGTTCTCCCTGAACACTGATCTTGTAGTTCAGGAATCTCAGTTAGGGGTAGAAACTTTAGAAGGAATGACTCATGGAAGCTTTCCCAAGAGATTTCGGAAAGTTGTCTCCCACCAAACTTGTGCAATAACTCTCCTTCCCACCAAAGTCTTGCTTCTCTTATAAGTAGGTAGGCGGTTAAGGTTACCAACATATCTTTGCTTATAAGCATTGACATTAAAGTCCTCTTTATTTCTGACAACCACTCAGCAGCTCTCCCAGGGGATTCCGTCCCCTCGAAGGATGGAGGGTTGAGGCTCAGAAAGTACTTTAATTGCTGGTCACGCGCTCGCCCCACTACTACCTGCGCAACTCGACGTTCCACCCTCAGTTCTACCGCAGGTTCCACTGCAGCAATAGTTACAGGGGCCACATCCAGAGTCGGATTAGTAGGTTGTGCAAGCCGCCCAGACTGAGCGTTGATCATCGTGAAGACCGCTTCAGCGACTAACTTGATCATCTCAGCCGAAGGAGTGGTCGTTGGCACCTCGGACGACCCACTACTTTCAACGGTGTTACGGGGTCGAGACCGCCCCGAAGCACTCCTAGTCACCTATAATCGTGTAAGACACAATTTAGTGACTGAAAACATAGCAAACAACAATCATGGAATGCTCAGGTTCCGCAAACAAGTATGTTTTTCCATTCCTATGTGGACATTCTTATTAGTTTTTGTCGTTTTAGGTGAATGCACATCCCGTGCACACCACCCCTTAAAAGGAATTCATCCCGAATTCGCTAAACTACGGATCGACGCCTTAAGTCCGATACCAAATTGTAACACCCTGCCAGTACGAAGAGTATAACAGCAGGTCCGGCCGGGACCCCACGCCATACAAACCACACTAGCTAGGAGTTAAAAGGTGATAACCAGAAAAGTAACAACTAAACGAGAGTACAAAACGTAAGCGGAAGCATTAATTAAACCATTTCAATTAGAACTGTCCACTATCATAGGAATGAAACCAAAATATAGAGTTACGACCTTAAGGCCTTACATTTACCAAATGTGATAAAAACTCCAAACATACATCGGCACGCAGGCCGGCAATACAAGGAAAACGGAAAAGAGGCTGGCCTTTGAGGGCCAACCCAGCATAAGGGCCACCGCCCGCTATTTTCCGCTAGGCTCACCTGCACCTGCATAAGAACATTCCACCAAGCGGTGGCAAACAAGGTAACGGTCAGCAAAGCTGACCAAATTATAACGACCCCACCCCTTTCCCGGGGTGGCGGAGCTTCTACCCTGCAAGCAAGCCATACTAGCACACGTACTAATATAAATGACGTGCAACTACACAAGGTGAGGTTTCAAGCACAATCAATCTTCTAGGTTGAGCATCAAAAGAAAGGAACCTAGGTATGCACATGATGTTGGTTGAGTTCACCCGAAGGTTCCCATAACCGCCTAAACAACCGCATGAGGCTAACAACATCAATTCATCACAAACGTGGGTACACACAACTGCACGCTCCATGCTCTCAAGGCATGCAACAAAGGTACTTCTTCCCGAGCACCAAAACCATCAAGAGTCCTGAAACTCTAGATAGAAAAGAGCTTTTGGTCGGTCTAGGCAAGACGCCCTTCCCAACCTCTCCCAGGATCGTTCGGGTTTACAAGAGATAAATCCCCCTACCGCCACGCCTGGAAACGGGTTCAGTTCAGCCAATTCCCGTGCTCTTGTCATCGATTGAACACACGATGCGGGTATGACATCACCTCGGCCCGTAAGGGTTTAGCACTCGCTAGTGCTACACAAAACATAAGTTACAACACCCAAGCATTAAAAGTTTACTTTGTAACGACTCAAGACCCGACTCCGCCTTTCGGCCGGAGGGCATGAAGGATCGTTAGGGCTTTATACGTAACCAAAAAGGAGGTACAAGACCACTCCTCAACAATTCTAGTGGTGAAGGTTTGCATTCAACCACTCGCAAAGCATGGGGCTTCCGTTAGGATCTTCACAAGATGCCTACGCTTAAATCCCTCAATACTATCGCATATATCACAGAGTCATTCTCCGGCACGCATTCTAGGCTTAACCTAAATGCAACGTCGCAAATCAAGCATCACCGATTCGGGCTCACGGCCACGAATAGGCTTCACACACAATGCCTAAATCCGCACGACTACCTGATTTTCTACATGCAATATGCCGGGGACGGACATAATCGACCCGGAGTTCCAAAGAACTTGAGGAAATCCTACACTTCACCCATTTGGTGAAAGGGATTCCTCATGCAAGCATAGAGAAATGAAGGAGAGGACAAAAGACAAGTCCAAACAACGGGAGAAGAAATCGTTACCCTAGGAGCGTTCTTTTTCGCCATAGATCCGAGATTCTACACGGAGAGAAACGACCGCACCGGGCTGCACTCTCCAAATCTGGAAACGGCTCGCGAATCGGAGCTCCGGAGCTCCGTCAATGGCGGAATCTCCCTTCTTCTTCCTTGGCTCCTCCTTCTTTCTCTAGGGTTTGGAGAGAGAATGGCTCAGAGAATATGAGGTTTAACCCCCTCTCATCAGCCCTAATAGTCTCCCGCAACTAAACCTAGCCGTTGGATCAATTTCCAAAAGATTTGGACGGTCCGATCTTCTTCTCCGCTCAAAATCGCGGAACAGAATAAACAGGGCGCACGATCGCTGGCGCACGATCACTGGTCGTGCGCGAAGAGGGAAAAGGTCGTGCGCACTGTCCGAGACAGAACTCGATTCTCTTCTGAATTAACGCACGATCGCTGGCGCACGATCACTGGTCGTGCGCGAAGAGGACAATGGTCGTGCGCATAAGCCGAGACAGAACTCCGATCTTTGCGGGTTACGCACAATCATTGGCGCACGATCACTGGTCGTGCGCGAAGAGGACAATGGTCATGCGCATTGACCTGATCTGGAATCTTGAGCCTATCCCGAGCGCAACACTACCATTCCGCCTACCTCGCTGAACCACGATCTTTGGGGTGTTACACGCTGCTGATAAGAAGAAAGAAGAAGAGATGAAAGCAGCTCAGATCGCTGCTGATAAGAAGAAAGAAGAAGACAAATTGGTGCAAGTTGCCAAAGAAAAATAAAAGGAGAAGAAGAATAAGAAGAAAAAGAAGAAAGCCACTGAAGGAGGAGAGGAAACAGAACGAATCCAGCAGATTGAAAAAGAGAATACCGCACTATTCGACTGTCTGACGAACGCTTCTGCCGACCTGGAGGCTTAGCTGGACAAAACAGCGACATACCATGCTACAGCGGTCACCGCCCTGCGAACTGGTAAGGCAGGGCCAGCCGTGAGGCCGCTTGAATTCTTACCATTGCCTGGTCCTCGACGTAGATCTCCAAAAAGGCGGCGTGAGATCGTCATTATCGAAACTGATGACATCCTCGTTAGTAACGACGAATTAAAAAGAAGGCAAAACGAGGCGGTGTAATGCCCCAGGTTTTCTTATAACCTTTTAAGTGGAGTCGCGATAAAATCAACCGTTTAAAAATACGAAATTATCGCAGTTTAGTGTATATGAGAGGGGCGTTCCCTTTTAGGGAGCGTCGTCGTCCGGCGAGCTAATCCTAAGCGGTTTTATCGATGCAGGCGTAAGTAGGGGAATATATAAATATATGCATATATATATATATTCGTATTCGTGCGAGTGTGGCGTAAAGGGATATGTGTGTGTGTGTGCGTGTAGGTAATTTCCCCCATTTATGAAGAAATGCGTGCATGGTTGGTGATGTGCATATGAAAGTATATACGTATATATGTATATGTATGTATGAATATGTATATATGTATACATATATATATGTATACACATATATACATATGTATATTTGATAAGTGGGCTTCTCTTGGCATTTGATTCCCTTAATTCCTCCTACTGCCTCGTTTCTTTCTCCCCTCTCCCGATCTTTCCCTGCTGCCGTGCGAAAGAAAAGAGGGCGACTTAGGGTTTCAGCATCGTCGACGCCGGTGTTGCCGGTGGAGGTTGATTTCTTGGCCGCCGGGCTTCCTCTCCGTCGACTAGGCTTCGTCGGTGTCGTGGTTGTGCGATCTATTGGTTCTCCGATTCGATTGAAGGCAAGAAAACTTCTTCTCCTTCTCCTTCCCCCCTTCTTTCTTTCTCTTGAGGCTTGGTTATTAATTATGGCTGGAATTTCTTTCATTCTCATGATGCTTGGGTATGAAATTTTTTACATTATGCGATGAAATCCTTGTTCCCTTTTGGGTTGGAACTGTTTAGGGCTGTGGCTTTGTACTCCCCTGTTGTTATTGCTGTCTTGATGTCCTCTTTGTGAATTAGGGGCTGCATTTATACTTATACCTTTTTTCTTTTTTGGTCTTTTGGGGCTGCTCTTCACCTTGCTGTCTTGGGGTTGTTTGCTCTGGGCTGATCTTTACTCTGTTTGCTTGGGGCTGCCTTTACCTGTTCTGTTGGGGGATGTTTGTTGGGGCTGCTCTTTACCTGTTCTGTTAGGGGCTGTTTGTTGGGGCTTCTCTTTACCTGTTCTGTTGGGGGCTGTTTGTTGTGGCTTCCCTTTGCCTGTTTTGCTGGGGGTTGTTTGTTGTGGCTGCCCTTTGCCTGTTTGCTTGGGGCTACTTTTATTTTGTTTGTTGGGGCTGTTTTTGCCTTTGGGGCTGCTCTTTACCTTATTGTCTTGGGGCTGTTTGCTTTGGGCTGCTCTTCACCTTATTAGCTGAGGCTGTTTTGCCTTGGGGCTGCTCTTATTTTGTTTTGCTGGGGCTGTTTTATCTTGAGCTGCTTTTATCCTGTTGAATTGGGGCTGTTTTGCCTTGGATTGCTTTTATCTTATTGAATTGGGGCTGTTTTGCCTTGGGCTTCTTTTACCTTGTTGAATAGGAGGCTGCCCCTTGGGATTGTTATTACTTGACCCGAATGGTGGATGCGTGCTTAATTCTGCATATTCCTTATTATTATTTCTTGGCTAAGCGACGGTGGATTTGTTTGAACTGAAAGGGATGGGTACAGGGAACACTGGGGTCCTCCATCGCAGTTCCTTTAGTAGTGGTTGGTAGGACAATGAGACCACCACCACGGCGCCTTTTTATATGGTTGGGGTGAATGTCCCCTTTATGTGAGTGGATAGTGACATTGTTTGGGTCCGCCACCACTTGTCCGTTTTGCACTATATGCCAAGAAAGTTTATTTGCGCCTGGTCCATCGGATCGAGTATATGCGGAATCTCCTTAATCTATATTTACTGAAATTCTTATATAAGCGTATATATATAGTTACATATATAAGTGTATGTGTATATATATATGTACTATATACTCCTTTCAGACTATTTACGCTACTTGTTACCATGCCTTTTCTTTTCTTATACCCATGCTGTTTTCTTGCACCCTTTGGGCTGAGGCATTCTTTTCTTATGGATGCCTCAGGTTCAGGTTTGTAGTTGCTGCCGGAGTGTGAGCGGGGTCGTTCTGTTCACCGCTGAGGCCTTCCCTCTCTAGTGGGTAAGGATTTAGTACTGTGGTTGTAGTTCTTCCTCTTTGGGACTGTTGACTTGTTCTCCTGCGGGTTCGTGTCAGATGTTGACGCCCGTACGGCTTTTGGTTTGGTTTACTTGCTGCTACTACTGCTAGTTTTCCTTTACTGCTATTTGGCTATTTGTATATGTAAACTCTGGGAAAAAGCCTTCTTTTTGGTTATTAAATGCAGTTCTTTTGACATTATAAAAAAGTTGTTTTTAATTGTTGTCGTATCTTCTATTAAACATCACTTATTTGCAAAGGCGTAAACCTAAATAAAAATGACAATTATTTATTATATACTAAATGTAGATCAGCGATCGCCCTGGAGATGTCTCTGGTCTTCAGAGCCGTTAGGATCAAAATGAACATATTTTCTTCCGTTGCGTACGCATATTCTTTTAATAAGAACGCCTTAGCGAATCGCAGGACCGAGGGGCACGGTTTCCTTCCTTTTAAAATATAAACCTTAAAAGATAATCCCTTTTTAATAAACTCATTTCTATTGCAAAATGTTCGTTGAATGATCGCCTGAACGTCTGTAGTTGCCCCTACAGGACGTGGCATCACGACGCGTATTTTGCCCCTTGCTTTGATACTACAATCTATTTCGGGGAAATACGGGTTGTGACAGTTGGTATCAGAGGGAGGTTAGCCGGGTTGCTGGGTGTGGTCTGGTTGGCCCGGTTAACCGTCCAGTGAGAATCTTTAATCATTGCATGCACTCACCGATGGGTCATCGGTAGATCTCGGCTGAAGCACGAACACTACACTCATAAGCATGATAGAAGTATAAGGGGCATATTATGTAGTATGGGATGCATAATATGTGTCTGTATATGGATCCTCATAGGTGACAACATGCGACTGCTATGTAGTATGGGATGCATAACGTAGGTCGCATGCGTATCCATTAGATTTTTCTTTTCGTTGCAAGCGATAATATGTAGTATGGGATGCATAAGATCGCATGTGTACGCCGCTCATAGCATGCATTAAGGCCCTTTCTTAGTTTGCATAGCACTGCATGCATAACATAACATTGCATAAGCACACGTGCCAAGCCAGAGATCTACACGATGAAAAATGTACACCCATGATTTAAAAGGTAAGATTTTAAGTTTATGTGCATTCGGGTGAGGTGCACGAGAGGTAAAGGGTGGTACGCCATCCTGAGTATAGCGTGATATTATATATTTACTTTTCCCAGAGTAAAAGCAGTAGCACAAGCAAGTGTTTGTATGTTTTCCCTTCCTAGAGGTCTGAATCCAGTCTTATCTCGATGTTTGATATTGTTCCTGTTAGGAATGGCTTCTAGGCGTCGGCCCGCAAATCCTATTCCCCAGTCCGAGGGCGAGACATCGGGTGCGAATAGTGAGGCAGCGATTGAAGAGCTACATCTGAATAACGAGACCTTGGCGCGGCATTTGGTTGCGATGCAGGAGCAGATGCAGACGTTGTTGGCTGCCACTCAGCGGCAGCAGCCTGAGGCTAGTCACCCGGAGATTACCCGTCCTGCACCCCTTGTTCCCCCTGCTGCGTTGCCGCCAGAAATGAATTTTATCACGCATTTCTAGAGTCTAGGACCCCCAACTTATGACGGGAGGGCGGACTTCATGGCGCTTGATGATTGGATCCTGGCGATGGAGGAGATGTTCTTGTACTCTGGCGCGACGGCGGACTAGAAGGTGATGATTGCTGCCTTCCAGCTAAAGGGTTTGGCAAGGAGTTGGTGGATCCGGGAGAAGGAGGCTCTTGTAGAAGGTTGCTCGTGGGAGCAGTTCAAGGGGAGGCTGTTGAAGAAATTCCTGCCATCAGTGGAGCAGGATCGCCTGATGAATAACTTCTTACATTTGAAGCAGCGACAGCTCAGAGTAGGGGAGTATGAGGTCGAGTTCTCCAAGCTGAGCAGGTTCACCCCAGATTTGATTGCTTCTGAGGAAAACTGGGTGAAGAGATTTGTGGGAGGTCTTCGCAGTGAGATCCAGCAGTTGGCCAGTGCTTACCGGTCTGTGAGCTTTGCGGACGCAGTGGAGGCCGCTCTGAAGGTAGAAGCGATCGAGAATGCCAGAAATCAAGGGAAGGAATCGAGAAGGGATCAGAGGAAAGCCGACGATGGAGGCAGCCTTGCTCCAGGTAAGAAGGGCAAGGTGGTTTGCAGTTTTTGCGGCCGTGTGGGCCATCCACACGAGAAGTGTTTCAAGAGGCTGGGGGCGCAGAGGCAGCTTCAGGTAATGGCTCTGCAGGGTGCTCGGAAGGATGAATTGTTTTGCACTTCATGCAAGCGGAGGGGGCACGACGAAAGTCGTTGCTGGTCAAAGGGTAAGGTTTGCTATCAGTGCGGACAGAAGGGACATGTGAAGTCCAAGTGCCCGCAGCTTCAGCCGACCGGCCAGTAGCTTGCCCTCCCAGCCGTGGCACCGCCACCGCCTCAGTAGCAGCAGATAGATCGAGGGAAATTAAAGTTGAATGCAGTGTCAAAGGAGGAAGCGCAGTGCTCGAACCAGGTGATATCAGGTTCGTCCTCGTTCTCGTTATAGTTTAATCTTGCTATGATAAACTAGTCACTATATTGATGCCTCATTCTTGTGTTGTCGTGTGTCTATACTTCTTTGTTAGGCGAGTTTATGGTTCGAGACTGTTGGTCGCACGTTCTTTTTGACTCTGGTGCCACTCACTCTTTTGTGGCCAAGAGGTTTGTTGATCGGCATCGCTGGGCTCTAGAGCGAGTTGATGTTCCGTTTCATGTCAAGTACCCGTCCGATGATTCAGTGGTGTCAGATCTATGGGTGAGGCAGTGTCCGATCTTGTTGGATGGATTTATGGGCCATGCAGATCTGAAGGTGATCGATTTGGAGGACTTCGACGTGATCTTGGGCATGGATTGGCTAGCTCGTTATGACGCCATGATCCAGTGCTGGGATATGCGTCTGGATTTCCTGATGGATGATGGCCAGCCCGGGAGCGTGTTTGGCTTCCCGCATCAGACTTCCTCAGTTATGTCGGTGGTTTGTGCCCAGGCCTTGGCGGAGTTTGATGGCCGGGTCTGCGTCGTTTCTGTTTTACTTGCGGCTTGTACGTCGGCTCCTTCTGTGGAGGACATTCCTGTGGTGCGGGAGTTCCCGGACGTTTTTCCCAACAACCTTCCTGGTCTCCCTCCGGAGCGAGAGGTTGAGTTTGTGATAGATCTGGAGCCCGGGACCCGCCCTATTGCGAAGGCACCCTATCGTATGGCACCGCGGGAGTTGGAGGAGCTGCGCACTCAGTTGGATGAGCTTCTGCAGCTTGGTTTTATTAGGCCGAGTTCGTCGCCTTGCGGTGCGCTTGTTTTGTTCGTAAAGAAGAAGGATGGGTCGATGAGGCTTTGCATCGATTACAGAGAGTTGAACAAGGTCACGATCAAAACAGGTATCTGTTGCCGCGGATTGATGACTTGTTCGACCAGTTGCAGGGTAGCTGCGTGTTCTCGAAGATCGACCTTAGATCTGGTTACCATCAGTTGAGGATTCGCGACTCTAACGTTCCGCGAACTGCCTTCCGGTCGCGTTACGGACATTTTGAGTTCCTGGTGATGTCCTTTGGGCTGACAAATGCACCCTCTGCCTTTATGGATCTGATGAACAGGGTATTCCGGGACTTTCTGGACCAGTTCGTAGTGGTTTTTATTGACGATGTGCTGATCTATTCTTCGTGTGAGGAGGAGCATGCTCGGCATCTGCTATTGGTGTTGTCCACCTTGAGGGCAGACAGGCTATATGCTAAGCTGAGCATGTGCGAATTCTGGCTTTCGCAAGTCTCTTACTTGGGTCACGTGGTGAGCAAAGGTGGCATCTCTATGGACCCAGCGAAGGTCGCCGCCATTTTGGACTGGACGAGGTCGTCGTCGCCGAAGGAGATCCGCAGTTTTCTTGGTTTAGCTGGTTATTATCGTAGGTTTGTGAGGGTTTCTCAGGCATTTCCGCGCCTCTGACCAAGTTGACGCGGAAGGAAGCGGCTTTCGTTTGGAGCGAGCAGTGCGAGGAGGCCTTTCAGGAGCTAAACAGGAGGCTGTGTTCCGCACCGATTTTGGCTCTCCCGGTTGAGGGAGTGGAGTTTCAGGTCTACGTTGATGCTTCGTTGTTAGGCCTTCGTTGCGTCCTCATGCAGGAGGGCAAGGTCATTGCGTACGGGTCGCGGTAGCTAAAGGTGCATGAGCTGAACTACCCGACGCATGACTTGGAGTTTGCTGCGGTGATATATGCCTTGAAGCTGTGGAGGCATCTCTTGTATGGAGTGGAGTGCAAGATCTACTCAGATCACAAGAGCCTGATTTACATGTTCTTGCAGCGAGAGCTTAACCTGCACCAGCGTCGGTGGATGGAGTATGTGGCTGATTATGATGTGGAGATTCTCTATCACCCCGGCAAGGCAAACGTAGTGATAGATGCCCTGAGCAGGTAGTCAGCTTCTGTTTTTGGACTCTCTGTGCAGTCCCTGGTGGAGGAGTTCTTTCTGATGAGTATCGCGGTGAAGCCCAATGGTGGTTCGTCTTGTTTGGAGGTTGAAGAGCCGTCCTGGATTGCGTTGGCAAAGTTGCACCAAAAGGATGATCCGGATCTGCAGCATCTCCGAGGTAGAGCGGAGAGGGGTGAGTTGCCAGATTTCTCGATTGATCTGGAGGGTACCTTGAGGTACCGTGGCAGGCTGTGCATACCCGCTGTGGAGCAGATTCGAGCGAAGATTTGTGAGGAGGCTCACGACTCCAGCCTATCCTATCACCCTGGCTCTACGAAGATGTATCGCGATTTGAAGCAGATTGTGTGGTGGCCTGGCATGAAGAGCGATATTGCGAGATTTGTGGCGCAGTGCTACACTTGTCAGCGCGTCAAGGCGGATCACAGGAGGCCTGGGTGCAAGTTGACGCCGTTGGATATTCCCTTGTGGAAGTGGGAGAGCATCTCCATGGATTTCATTACCGGATTGCCGAGATGCCCGCGGGGGCATGATGCAGTGTGGGTAATCGTTTACAGGTTGGCCAAGTGTGCTCACTTCGTGCCGTACAAGACTGGTTATTCTATGGAGAAGATTGCGTCTCTATATATGCAAGAGGTCATTAGTCTGCATGGGGTTCCCGCGAGCATAGTGTCTGATCGTGATTCCAGATACACCTCTCGTTTTTGCTAGAGTCTGCAAGGGGCTTTGGGCACTGATCTCAGGTATTCTACAGCTTATCATCTGCAGATGAATGGGCAGACAGAGAGGGTTAATCAGATCGTGGAAGATATGATCCGGTGCTATATTCTTGAGCATGGAGGGGCTTGGGATGAACGCCTTGGGCTCATGGAGTTCGCATACAACAATAGCTACCAGGAGAGCTTGCAGATGGCTCCGTTTGAGGCGCTGTATGGGAGGAGATGTCAGATTCCCCTGTTCTGGGCTGAAGTGGGCGAGAAGCCTATTCTGGGTCCTGAGGCCTTGGAGGAGATGAGCTTTGCTGTGACGCAGATCCGAGAGAAGCTGCGGATAGCTCAGGAGCGCTATGAGAAGTACGCCAACCGGCGTAGGAGTGATCTGGAGTTTGCAGTGGGGGACATGGTGTTCCTTAAGGTGTCCCCGATGGCAGGCGTCAAGAGGTTTGGAAAGAGCCACAAGCTAGACCCCAGATATGTAGGCCCATTCGAGATCGTCGAGCGCATCGGGGTTTCTGCGTACAGGTTGTTGTTACCTGCCTCTTTTCCCGGTGTGCACGAAGTTTTCCATGTGAGCCAGTTGCAGAAGTGCGTCCGCAGCGATCGTCATGTTCTAGATTCCATACCAGTGCTGCAGCCCAATTTATCGTTTGTAGAGCAGCCTATTCGTATTTTGGAGAGGCAGGATCGAGTGTTGTGGCGGAAGACCATCCTATGGTGAAGGTCCTTTGGGACAATCAGGATGTTCGGGGTGCGACTTGGGAGCTTGAGTCAGCAATGAAGGAGTCCTACCCTCATCTTTTCGGCTAGCATCCCAGGTAAGTTTTCGTCTCATGAGTTTTCTTTTCTTTTATTTCTTCCTTGTGTGGTGCAGATGGGAAGAAATTTCGGGGCGAAACATTTTTTTAGGAGGGGTGAATGTAACGCCCCAGGTTTTCTTATAACCTTTTAAGTGGAGTCGCGATAAAATCAACCGTTTAAAAATACGAAATTATCGCAATTTAGTGTATATGAGAGGGGCGTTACCTTTTAGGGAGCGTCGTCGTCCGGCGAGCTAATCTTAAGCGGATTTATCGATGCAGGCGTAAGTAGGGGAATATATAAATATATGCATATATATATTCGTATTCGTGCGAGGGTGGCGTAAAGAGATATGTGTGTGTGCGTCTAGGCAATTTCCCCCATTTATGAAGAAATGCGTGCGTGGTTGGTGATGTGCATATGAAAATATATACGTATATATGTATATGTATGTATGAATATGTATATATGTATACATATATATATATATATATATGTATACACATATATACATATGTATATTTGATAAGTGGGCTTCTCTTGGCATTTGATTCCCTTAATTCCTCCTGCTGCCTCGTTTCTTTCTCCCCTCTCCCGATCTTTCCCTGCTGCCGTGCGAAAGAAAAGAGGGCGACTTAGGGTTTCGGCGTCGCCGGCGTCGGTGTTGCCGGTGGAGGTTGATTTCTTGGCCGCCGGGCTTCCTCTCTGTCGACTGGGCTTCGTCGGTGTCGTGGTTGTGCGATCTATTGGTTCTCCGATTCGATTGAAGGCAAGAAAACTTCTTCTCCTTCTCCTTCCCCCCTTCTTTCTTTCTCTTGAGGCTTGGTTATTAATTATGGCTGGAATTTCTTTCATTCTCATGATGCTTGGGTATGAAATTTTTTCCATTATGCGATGAAATCCTTGTTCCCTTTGGGTTGGAACTGTTTATGGCTGTGGCTTTGTGCTCCCCTGTTGTTATTATTGTCTTGATGTCCTCTTTGTGAATTAGGGGCTGCATTTATACTTATACCTTTTTCTTTTTTGGTCTCTTGGGGCTGCTCTTCACCTTGCTGTCTTGGGGCTGTTTGCTCTGTGCTGGTCTTTACTCTATTTGCTTGGGGCTGCCTTTACCTGTTTTGTTGGGGGCTATTTGTTGGGGCTGCTCTTTACCTGTTCTGTTGGGGGCTGTTTGTTGGGGTTGCTCTTTACCTATTCTATTGGCGGTTGTTTGTTGTGGCTGCCCTTTGCCTGTTTTGCTGGGGGCTGTTTGTTGTGGCTGCTCTTTGCCTATTTTCTTGGGGCTGCTTTTATTTTGTTTGCTGGGGCTATTTTTGCCTTTGGGGCTGCTCTTTACCTTGCTGTCTTGGGGCTGTTTGCTTTGGGCTGCTCTTCACCTTTTTAGTTGAGGCTGTTTTGCCTTGGGGCTGCTCTTATTTTGTTTTGCTGGGGCTGTTTTGCCTTGGGCTGCTTTTATCCTGTTGCATTGGGGCAGTTTTGCCTTGGACTGCTTTTATCTTATTGAATTGGGGCTGTTTTGCCTTGGGCTGCTTTTACCTTGTTGAATAGGGGGCTGCCCCTTGGGATTTTTATTACTTGACCCGAATGGTGGATGCGTGCTTAATTCTGCATATTCCTTATTATTATTTCTTGGCTAAGCAACGGTGGATTTGTTTGAACTGAAAGGGATGGGTACAGGGAACACTGGGGTCTTCCATCGCAGTTCTTTTAGTAGTGGTTGGTAGGACAATGAGTTTTATGATAGCCTGTATGAGGCCGCTTGTCGCATTACGATCTTGAGTTTTTAAGATCTTCATAGATAAAAAATCATAATCCACATGATTCCCAAATAGCCTCTAACAAGAACAAGAATGGCGATCTTTCAATGATTCAGACCGCCTCTTAGTTGATAGAAATGATCCTTTCAAAGAAGATGACCAGCGATCTCCTATTTTTCATATCCCTATTTTAGCTTCTAAGACCTGTAGAGATAAAAAAACATAATTTGAATAACGATTCTCAAATGCTCCTGAGGTCGTATAACTAGGCGATCTCATACTTCTCAGATCAATTGTTATGAGAATAGATATTTGAAGTCATATGATCAAATAAGGGAATAACCAGCGACCTTTTGCTTTCTTAAGATTATTTTGAACTTCGAAGAACCTTGGCGGCGATCTCATATTTCCTAGACCGCCCTTCCATAGCTTGGAATCGTAAACATACTGTAAAGCTTGGCCATTCGAAATTGTATAAGGTTTTGAAGAACTTTATGCGGCGGTCTCAATTGTTCTAGACCGCTCTATTCCCAAAAACAATCCAACATTGAGACCGGCGGTCTCCAAAATACCTAAGACCGCTCCTTTGCAATAAAGGGTTGATAGAATCTGTAACGATCTAAAGGGCAGATGTGGTTATGCCAGTATTGCTTTCCCCAAAAGATCATCACAATTCTAATATTTTTGAAAAGAGAGAGAGAGAGAGAGAGAAAGAGAGAGAGAGAGGGAGAGAGAGAGGTGGACAACTCCAAGTGATCAAAAGGGTAGGTGCGGTTGTGCCAACATTGCTTTCCTCAAGAGATCACTAAGTTTGTAACACCCTATCCACTCAAGGGCTATGAAAATGACTATAGATTCAACCAGCATCCTCTTGGATATCCTTACACCAATGAGTATTCGAAGGTTACAGGGCATGATGATTCATAGGGTAGGTGTGGTTATGCCGCGGAGGCCATACCATTATTGCTTTCCCTGAAAGATCATCAAGATTGTAACAATGTCCTGAAATGCATAATAGAGCTAGACATTCACCCAGACCTCCCTTGATGCAGGGGTGTGTCGGATATTAGCAAGGACCCAACATCCTAAAGTTCCTCCGCACGAGCTTGGCGAGCTACTACTACACAAGTGCGAAATATCCCCGCTACTTGTGGTCATGGTAGATTTACATCTCTAGCTTCAAGTCAAGGGAGCAGCAAGTAGGATCCGTCGATATCTCGTTTGGTAGGATCTTTAGCCTTTGATAGTTAGTAAATATATCCTTCATCCTTTTTTTCTGATATATGTAATGCAAGAGGTTACAACCATATCATCATGCTTGCAAAAATGAAGGAAAGGAAAACGGTAAAGAATGCAGATTTCTAAGAAAAGAAGCGTTTGAGATCATCTCCACTCCAGGTGTGAGACAAATCCTCCCCCCCCCCCCCCCCCCATGAGTTTGAAGACGATAGGCTCCATTCTTGAGCGCTTCTTTAATAATAAATGGCCCTGTCCAATTTGATTTCAGCTTTCCCACCGAGCCAGATCTTGCTGCTGCATCAACTTTCTTGAGTACGAGATCACCAGCAATAAACTCTTTGACTCGAACATTCTTGTTAAAATATTTGGCCATTCTTCTTTTTACTTCTTCTTGCCTGACTGTTGTTGTATCCCTCAGCTCTTCTATGAGATCAAGGTGCATTTCAATTCTTCATCGTTTTCTTCCATCCAATCATCATGATGTTGCTGAGATAATAATACCCTTGGACATTTAACTTCAAACTCAACGGGAATCAGAGCTTCCAAACCATGAGATAATTTGAAAGGAGTTTCTCCGGTTGCTGAGGTTGGAGTCGTCCTCAAAGCCCAGAGTACTGAAGGTAATTGTTCAGCCCAATTGATTTTCCACTTTCTTCTTCAAGAGGTTAATTATCAATTTGTTAGCAGCTTCTACTTGCCCATTACTTCTTAGATGATGCACAGAGGCGAACCACAACTCGGTTCCAATTTGGTCAAAGAAATTTATCATATTTGAATTGTTAAACTGAGGACCATTATCTATGATAATTGCCATTGGAATTCCATGTCTGCATACTATCTCTCCCCAGATAAAATTCTTCACAACTTGAGTAGTAGTTTTATCTAGTGTCTTTGCCTCGACCCATTTGCTGAAATAATCAATCATCACCAGAATGAACTTGCGTTGACCACTAATTAATGGAAAAGGTCCGATCAAATCCATTCCCCAGACTACAAATGGCCATGGGGTTGCTATTGATTTAAGTTGTTGAGCTGGTTGATGCTGAATAGGGATGAACTTCTGGCATTGGACACATTTTTTGGCGAATTTCACTGCATCTTTCCTCATTTGAGGCCAGAAATAACATTGCCTTAGAATCCTCTTTTCTAGTGTTCTAGCTCTAGAGTGACTGCCGCACTCTCCCAAATGTACTTCTCGAAGAATAATAGGAATTTCCTCTTCTGAGACACATCTTGCCAGAGGTGATAGAAATGTTTTCCTGTAGAGGATTCCTGCAACAAGATAATAGTAAGTTGGCTTTATCTTAAATCATTTCTTATCTTTTATCGCCGGATGAAATTCTCCACTTGAGAGATAGAGAACAAAAGGATCCATTCAGGATGGTCGTTGACCAATTAGCATGATGTCTCCTTCTTCAATAGCTGGATGAAAAAGATCTGAAGTAGTTCCTCCTGAAAGGAGACCGAATTTGGCCAGCTCGTCAGCTTCTATGTTCTCTTCCCTTTGAATGTGCTGAATAGTGAAGCTTTTGAATTTTCCTATCTCAATCTTCACCAGCATTTGATATTGCCTTAAAAAAGAGTCTCTAGTTTCATAAGTTCCATTCACTTGAGACGACATCACTAGAGAATCAGTTTTAACTTGGACATCCTTGATTCCTAGCTCTCTTGCGAATCTGAGGCTGGCGAGAAAAACTTCATACTCCGCCTGATTATTTATTGTCGGGAAGTGGAATTTGAGGGATTGATCCAATCTAACCCCATTAGGATTAATTAACACAACTCCGGCTCCTGGTGAATTTCTTCCAGAAGCTCCATCCACGTAAATTGTCTAAGCTAAAGATTTTCCAATCTCTTTTTCTGAACTAACTTCCTTGGCATCAATCATAAAGTCAGCTAGCACTTGAGCTTTGATTGCCATTCTAGGAATGTAGGAGATAAACTCGCTGAGTTCTTTCACCCACTTTGCCAATCCACCCGAATGTTATGGTTTTTCTAACATATTCTTTAACGGGAGATCTGTGACGACTTGAATAGAATGAGCCTAGAAATAAGGCCTCAACCTTCGTGCTGAAACCACAAGCATCAAGGCTAACTTCTCAAGGATCGGGTACTGAACTTTCGTATCCTTCAAAACTTTACTCACATAATAAGCTGAATATTGCTTCTTCTTTTCTTCCCTTACCAGCACAGGGATGATAGCATCAGAACCGACTCCCAGATATAAAAAGAGATCTTCTCCTTCTCTTGGGCTTTGGAGTAAAGGGGTGGACATTAGCTGCTTTTTGAGCAGATCAAATGCATAAAAACACTCCTTCGTCCATTCAAACTTAGCTCCTCCGTGGAGAGTTTGGAAAAAAGGAGCACTCTTATCTCCTGAACGGGAGATGAAATCGCTCAATCCTGCCATCCTCCCACCCAGCTGCTGAACTTCCCTTAGGGGTCTTGGGAGGTGACATTTCCAGAATAGCCTTCACTTTGTCAGGATTTGGTTCTAAACCTTCCAGAATAAGGAGATGGCCGAGAAATTTTCCTTTACTAGCTCCGAAAATGCATTTCAAAGGATTCAACCTCATATTAAAGGTTCAGAGTGTTGCAAAAGTTTCACTCAAGTCGATAAGGTGAGCTAAAAAACTTGCTTTTTATTAGAAGATCATCAACGTAAACATCTAAGTTTCTCCCTTTTTGAGTTTTTAAAGACGGTGTCCATCATTTTCTGATAAGTGGCACAAGCATTCTTTAGCCCAAAAGGAATTACGAGGTAGCAAAAGCAGTCGTCATTCATGATGAATGAGGTGTGAGGGATATCGGGCTTATTCATTCTTATTTGGTGATAACTAGAAAATGCATCTAAAAAACTCATACATGAATACCCAACCGCGGAATCCACTAAAGAATCTATCTGAGGCAAGGGGTAACAATCTTTAAGGCAAGATTTATTGAGTTTAGTGAAATCCACACACATACGCCATTTTCCACCAGATTATTTTAACATTACAACATACGATACCCACTCTGGGTATTGAATTTCTTTAACAAAATTAGCATTAAGAAGCTTTTCCACCTCCTCCCGGATTGGTTGAGCTAAGGTCATTGCAACCACTCTTTTGTTTTGCTTCACCAGAGTAAAAGTTGGATCAATATTAAGATGGTGGCAAGTGACGTCTGGATCAACTCCTGGCATATCATCCACTGACCAAGTGAATATATTTAGATTTTGCAGCAGGCAAGAGATGAGCTGATTCTTTTCAACTTCAGGTAATTCAGCGTTGATTGAAAGCCTCTTGCTTTCATCTTCATCACTGATTGGCACATCTTGAGTTGCTTGGGCAGGTTCCAAGAGAACTCCATCTTTTGTCTCTTCTTCCACGACCTCTTCTTCAGCTTTTGCAGGATTAGGGACTTGAGGAGCTGAAGAGGTCTAAGCTACCTGAGGAGGAAAACATTCAGTCATATTAACTGATTTGACGTAACACACCCGAGCTTTCATCGGATCGCTACTGATCTGGTATTGTTTGCCATTCAGATCAAACTTTACTGCGAGGTGGTAGGTGGAAACCACCGCTTGATATTCATTCAAGATGGGTCTCCCAAAAATTGCGTTGTAGCTACTCGGAGCTTCGACGACTATGAACTTTACCAATTTAACAATGTCGGCTAACGTCACTGAGAGGGTGACAAATCCCTCCATCTCCTTCTTCTCCCCTGAGAAACCATAGAGTGGCCCTTCAGTAGAGAGAAGAGTCTTCCCAGTCTTCAGGGCCTCAAAAGCTGGTTTGAAGAGGAGATTTACCAAACCCCCGGTATCGATCGGAATATTTTCCACTGTATAGTTTCCAATTACTGACTTTATGAGGACTGTGTCATTGAAATGATTGGATGCAGGAGGAAGGTCTTCTTGCCCAAAAGTGACCATTACTCGGATAGGAGCAGAGGAGGAGGTAGCATCAACCTCTGATCTGAAAACTCTGGCCAATGCTAGACTTCTTTGAAGATTCCAGGCCTGGTCCTCCATGGATGCAAAAAAGATAACCCAAGGTTCCTTCATCATTTGCAGCCACGCATTCACTAGGATAGCCGACTTTGTCGAGATGTCCAACGTCGTCAAACTCCTCGCATTCCCAATGAACTTCAACCACTTCCTTGCTCTTAGGTGGAGGCTTTAGAAGGGTATGCTTTTTCTAACAGCCCTTGCATATTCCCTTCCTTCACAAGCCTCTCTACTAACATTCTGAGGGCTCTGCAATTCTCTGTCAGATGACCTTTCTCCCTAGGGTGCTCACAGAAAAGAAAAGGGTTCTTGTACTTGGGATCGGATTGCATGGGTGCGGGACTTTTATAAAAAGTTTGCTTCTGGAGGATCTGAATCACCTCGCTCATTGGGACGTTGAGTTCAGTGAATGATTCTTGAGAATCATTATAAGAATGTTGACGGAGCAGGGGAGGAGGCTGTACAAAATGAATCTGTTGAATCGGAGCTTGCTGAGGAGCTGGAATGTCTGGAGCAGGTAATTAGGGCACTTGCGGTTGGAACTGCTGATGCCCCTGATAAGGTCGATGATGACAGAAATTCCTTCCTCTTTGAGCTGGAGGTTGGAATTCTTGATGCGGAGGTTTTGACAACAGAGGGGCTGGAGGAAACCCGCAGAGCCTTTATGGACTTCTTTGCATGTCTAATTGTAAACATTGACGGGATTATTTACTTCCCTTTCAATGAATTTATTCGCAATGCTGATCAGTTCTTGATAAGAGCTCGGCTCTTTGGAGGTGACTTCAAAATTTAGAGGTCCTCCTGCAGATGATTTACTAATTTGACCAGATATAACAAGGGATCAACATCCCTTATTCCCAGAATCTCTCTCTGAAAATGGTCAATGAAGTGAGTTGTAGTCTCTCCTTCATTCTGCTTGATTTTGAAGAGGGCCGCAGGACCACTCTTCCTTTTCTTTGAGGTAGCAAACCTCAAAATAAGCTCCTGCTTCAGAGCTGTGAAGCAAGATATGGACTGGGGAGGTAAATTGTAGAACCACTTCCTTGCTTGCCCATCCAGAGAGGTGATAAACAGTTTACACCTCATCGCATCTGAGTGAGCTCTCAAAGCGACTGCAGACTCAAAGGCTTGAAGATGCGTACTAGCATCACTATCTCCAGTAAACATATGCATCATTGGCTCTCTGAAACCATGGGGAGTTGGTTCCCAACGGATCCTGTCGGAAACAGGAGAGGGATCTTCTGCCCTATAAACATCAAAAGGAACAAAAGGGGCAGCAGCGGGGGCTGGAGGATAAACATAATCCTCTTGGAAATTCAGTACTCGAGCTAGAGATCCCTGGGCTGCTTCCCTAAAAAAGGCTTGATGGGCGGCGAACTCCTTATTCTGAGACCGCAAGAGAGCAGTGGGCTGAGGGGTCACACGGTCTTGCGGCTGACCAACGGCCAACCGATCAGGGGTCGCGACCTGATCAGCTTGATGCATCAACCTTTTGGAGAGCTCGGACATCAGTTAAATCATAGACTCAATCTGCCGAGCAGTCTCCTGGGGGACTTGAGCGGCCTCCCTGCGGGCTTGAGCGAGGTGGAGCTCCATTCGAAGCTCGAGAGCTTCCAAAGAGGTCGCACCTACTAAAGAGGGGAGATCGCTGACGAACTGACTGGTCTGACCTTCATGGTCTGACATCTCAAGAAGTCTACTAATTTCACCTGAACACTTCAAATCTGAAGGTCGCGTGTTCGTTCTGTTGGCACAAAAAATGTACTAATAAAACTCACACTTGAGAGGGGATGGAGAAAACTGTAAAGTGCAGGTTACTTGAAACTATAGATGCCAGAGGAGAGACCTATGACGAGAAAAACTGTTTAATTGATCTCAAAAGAGGTTACAAGATGAAAAGTCAGAACAGGCCAGAGGAAGAGGTAGAAAAGTGTCAGAATTCGAGACCGTATATACAGGTTGTAAGCTGGAGCCTCGAAGCCAAAGTCCCTTTTCAAGTACCCCTACCCCCTTATTTATAGACGCGGAGGCTACCTAAATGGGTAGATCCAAAAATTACAGACTACCCGGGATACAGGACAGCCAGGGAAGAGATTTGAGAAAAAGGAACCAGATCGCCCTGTCTGGCGGTTTCCAAAATCTTAACCCTGAGACTTAGACGAGAAATCCAGTGTTGAGGCTGGCAATTTGGGCGGTCTCCAAAATCTGAGATCGCTGGGAAGGGTCCTTCTGGATAAAGAGGAGAGGTCATGGATTTCTAGGCAAACATCTTGAGTGGTCAACCTGCAATGTCGGCTTGTGATAGCCTGGTCGGCAGAACCTACTCATGGGTTGCTCATCATAATTTCAACCGACCTCCTGATTGGTCAACCTGCCTTGCCGGCTTGTGAGAGCCTTGTCGGCAGAACCTACTTAGGGGTTGTTCATCATAATTTCTACCTGCATTCAGAGTGGTCAACCTGCCCCGCCAGCTTGTGAGAGCCCGGTCGGCAGAACCTACACAGGGGTTGTTCATCATAATTTCTACCTGCCTCCTGAGTGGTCAACTTGCCCCCAGCTTGTGAGAGCCCGGTCGGCGGAACCTACTCAGGGATTGTTCATCATTGTTTCTACCTGCCTCCTGAGTGGCCAACCTGCCCCGCTGACTTGTGAGATTCCGGTCGGCAGAACCTACTTAGGGGTTATTCATCATAATTTCTACCAACCTCCTGAGTGGTCAATCTGCCCCACTGGCTTGTGAGAGCCTGGTCGGCGGAACCTGCGCAGAAGTTGTTCATCATAATTTCTACCTGTCTCCTGACTGGTTAACCTGCCTAGTTGGCTTGTGAGAGCCTGGTCGGCGGAACCTACTCAGGAGTTGTTCATCATAATTTCTACCTGCCTCCTGAGTGGTCAATCTGCCCAGCCGTCTTGTGAGAGCCCAGTCAGCGGAACCTACTCAGGGGTTGTTCATCATAATTAATACATACCTCCTGAGTGGTCAACCTGCCCTGACGACATGTGAGAGCTCGGTATGCAGAACCTACTCAGGGGTTGTTCATCATAGTTTCTACCTGCCTCCTGAGTGGTCAACCTGCCCCACCGACTTGTGAGAGCCCGGTTGATGGAACTTACTCAGGGGTTGTTCATCATAATTTCTACCTGCCTCCTGACTGGTGAACCTGCCCCGCCGGCTTGTGAGAGCTTGGTCGGCATAACCTACTCAGGGGTTGTTCATCATCGATTCTTTTGCCTTACAAATTTACATTGAATTTTCCAGCTTATGGCATCCTTCCCCTCTGACTAGGTAGGGGTCTATGCGTATTCAAAAGGGTTGATTTCATGAACTTTTATTATCAACTAGAAATAAAAATGCTTCAAGTCATCGCCGCTCCAGGTGTTGCAAAGGGGAATTCCCTCGACATCCTTTCGAATTCAGTACTTCTAATATTACATTTTGGCCCTCCTAGTTGGGGTTGAGTTTCTCGACTGACGCTGACCTTCCTACCACGTCGACCTTTTTGAGGACAAGATCCTCATTTGCAAAGTGTCTAACTCGAATGTATTTGTCGAAATACCTTCCCATCCTGCGTTTTATTTCCTCCTGGCGAATGGTTGCCAGATCCCGAAGCTCCTCCACGAGGTCAAGCGAGAGCCTATACTCTTCCTCATTCTCGACTCTCCATTCATCTCCTTCCCCGGTGACCACTACTAGAAGGGAACTCACCCCAAACTCCACCAGCAGTATGAACTCAGAGCCATGTGAGAGTTTGAAAGGGGTTTCCCTCGTTGCTGTGTTGGGAGTGGTTCTCAAGGCCAAAAGAACTGAAGGCAGCTGTTCCACCCAACTGACCTTTAGGTTCTCTACCTTCTTCTTTAGTAGGTTCACTGTGATTTTATTGGATGCATCTACCTGTCTGTTACTCCGAGTGTGATGAACGGAAGCAAAGCAGAGGTCAATGCCCAACTGGCTGCAGAAGCTGATGAGCTCCTCGCTAGAGAACTATGGCTCATTGTCCGTTATGATAGCTAAGGGCAACCCATGCCGACAGATTATCTCCTCCCAAATGAAGTTCTACACCACCTGCGAGGTCGTCTTTGCCAGTGCCTTCACCTCCAGCCACTTTGAGAAGTAGTCGGTCATAACTAGGAGGAACCTCCTTTGCCAACTAGCCTACGGGAATGAGCCTACTAGATCCAGACCCCATTTATAAAGGGACACGATGTCGTGATGGTCCTAAGCCTTTGAGCTGGTGGTAGTTGTAGTGGGGCGAAGAGTTGACATTTTTGGCACTTCTGTGAATACTCTGTTGCGTCCTTGCTGATTGTGGGCCAGAAGTAACCTTACCTTAGCAACTTTTCTCCAAGGTTCGACTCCTGGAATGACTCCCGCACCGTCCGGAGTGGATCTTTTACAGAACTCTTGGGACCTCCTCCTCAGGGACACACCTTGCGAGGAGTCTGGACAGGGTCTTCCAATACAAGGCTCCCTCTAAAATTACATAGTAGGCGGACTTGTACTTGAATAGCCACTTATCCGGGACCTCCTCCAGAAATTTACCCAAGGTCAGGAAAATAATGAAATGGTCCATCCACGTGGGCAGTTGATCGACCTCCATTAGTTCTCCTTCTTTTATGGATGGCCAAAACAATTCTGTCACTGTTCCTCCTGCACGAGGGCAATGCTTTGCCAGATAGTGAGCTTGAGTATTTTCCTCCCTTGGCATATGCCGAATGGAGAAGGTTCGGAACAACCCAATGAGCCCTTTGACCTTCGTCAGGTATCGCTGGAGAGTCGGCCCCCTAGTTTTGAATTCTCCCTTGATCTGTGACGCTACCACCATAGAGTCCGTGGACACCTTCACATCCTAGACTCCCAACTCCCTTACCAAATGGAGCCCTGCTATCACTGCCTCATGCTCGGCTTGGTTGTTGGAAAGTGGAAAATGGATGTCTATTGTTGCTCAAACTTCGTCCCCTGTGCACTTACCAAGATCACTCCCCCTCCTAGGGAATACCTCCCTGAGGCCTCGTCCACCAGCATCTCCCAGGCTAAGATCTCGAGGGATTGGGACCCTTCCACTTCAGCCACATATTCTGCCAAGAAGTCATCCACAACTTGCGCCTTTATTGACAGTCGGGGTACGAAAGAAATTTCAAACTCGCTCAATTCCACTGACCACTTGTCCAGTCTTCCAGAATGATCCACACCTTCCATGATGTTGCAGAGAGTATGTACAATCACTACTTTGATTGAATGTGCTAGAAATATGGCCGAAACTTTTTGGCCGAGATGATTAGGGAGAACAACAATTTCTGAAGGATGGGGTATTTGAGTTCTGCTTTCTTCATAACCCTTCTTACATAGTAGATGGGGAGTTGCTTCCTGCCCTCTTCTCGAACCAGGACTGAGCTTACCGCCTCATCTCCCACTCCCAGGTAAAGAGCCAGTTTTTCCCCCACCCCAGGCCCTTGGAGTAGGGGTGCCTGCGTGAGCTGCTTCTTTAACTGCCGAAAGGCCTTTTCGCATTCTGGAGTCCATTCAAACTTCTGACTCCACCCTCAACACCTTGAAAAAAGGCGAGCACTTCTCTCCTTCCCAGGAGAGGAACCTGCTTAGCCATACCAGCTTTCCTGTCAGGCGTTGGACCTCCTATGCATTTCTAGGGGATTCCAGGTCTAAGATTGCCCTCACCTTATCGGGGTTGGGCTCTACCCCGGCAGGTGTGAGGAGATGACCTAGGAACTTTCCCCTCCCTGACCCAAAGACACACTTCAGAGGGTTAAGCCTCATTTTGAATTTCCTCAGGGTGGCAAAGGTCTATGTTAGGTCCTAAAGGTGAGACCCAAGTCCCCGCTCTTCACCATTAGGTCATCTACATAGACCTCTAAGTTTCTACACTTTTGTTACCTGAGCACCCGATCAATCATTCTTTGGTACATGCCCCCTCCCGCATTTCTCAACCTGAAGGGCATCATCTTATAACAATAACACCCATCGTCTGTGATGAAGGAAACATCCTTGACATCTAGCGGGTGCATTCAGATCTGTTGGTATCCCAAAAAAGCATCTAAGGAACTCATCACAGGGCAAACGACGGCTGAGTCCGCCAGCGCTTTGATTCAAGGCAAAGTATTACAATCTTTGGGGAATGCTTTATTCAATAAAGAGAAATCGATACACATTATCCACCTCCCGTCTCCCTTCTTCACCATTACAATATTGGAGACCCAGCCTTGGTACTGGATCTCCGAGACAAAGTCTGCCTTCAGCAGCTTCTCCACTTTTTCTCGGATGGGTCCAGCCAGAGTAGTGGACGCAACTCTCTTCTTTTGGCGGATAGGGCGGACTCTTGGGTCGAGGTTGAGGCAGTGATAAGCCACATCCACATCAATCCCTGACATGTTTGTGATGCTCCATGCAAAGATGTCGACGTTCTGCTGGATGCACTCGCGAATCTTCTCCTACTCCTCTTTGCTTAGCTTCTCGCTGACCTGCACTTTCTCCAGCCTGCCATCCGTGGTGATGACCTCCTTCATCCCGATTTCCTCCACTGCCTCCGGCCTGGCTTATCCTTCCATTGCTTTTTCCACCTCTTCTGCTTCCTCTTTCCAGGTGATGGTGTTGACAGCTGTGACGTAGCACTGCCTAGCCATCTTAGGGTCTCCCCTTACTCGGATCTGGACCCCCCCAAAGCTATACTTTAAACATTGATGAAAGGAGGAGGGAACGCACCAAAATGCGTTGATCAGGGGCCATCCGAAGATGGAATTATAGCTGCTTGGAGCATCGACAATGACGAACCAACAGTTCTTGGATGTTCCTCCCAGATTCACGAGGAGCTCGACTCCTCCCTCCAGTTCCTTCCTTTCTCCGGAGAATCCAAAGAGAGGTCCATCCAAGGAAAGTACCCTCTTTAACTCCACCTTCATATCATCGAAGGCTTTCTTGAAGATCACGTTGACGGAACTCCCAGTGTCCACGAGGATTCTGGAGACCGTGAAGTTCTCGATCGATGTTAGGATCAGCAGCGCATCGTAGAACGGATCCTCATGCTCGGGTATGTCCTTGTTGGTGTAGGCAATCTTCTCCTCCTGGGTTGGAGTCTTGGAGGTCGAGGTGACACTTCGGCGATATATGACATGGAGGCTCCACTTTCGGGTGGCATTGATCCCTACTCCCCCCCCCCCTGTGGATCTCCCCGATACCTTCTTGGATTCCCATGTCGAACAGGTTCTCGCACCAGTCCTCTACCTCTGCTCCTTATCCGCCTCTTCTGATATCTGATAGTGCATTATTTATAGTTATTTTTATATAGTATTTTAGTAGTAATTAATTAGTCTTTATATAATTTTAATTTAATATATATCTAATTTGCTTTGTTTTATATTTTCAGGGACTTTGGGGCTGCTAATAGCAATTTCAAGCATATAGCCGTGTTCAGGGGAAATTCTGGAGCATTTCTGCAAAAACCCTCAATACACGCCCCAGGTCACGGGCGTGACCTAGGGGCGTGACCATGGCCACGACCGTGTATCGCTTTCAGCTCACAGAACTCGCTGCCACGTCGGATTAAAGTTACACGCCCCAGGTCACGGGCGTGACCGGGGGCGTGACCTTCAAGTCACGGGCGTGACTCGCCCAACAAGCATTCAATTCAAGCAGTTTCTGCCGCCGAGTCGTTCCAGCTTACACGCCCTTGGTCACGGGCGTGACCGAGGCCGTGCCCTCTCCCTCAACTGCCAAATTAACTCCAGATCGCGCCGTTTCCCGCCGTTTCCTGACTCGGTCAAGACACGCCCTAGGTCACGGGCGTGACCTAGGCCGTGACCCGTCGAGATGATCAATTTTGGCGGTTTTTCTTCCCCAACGTTCCCGGGCTTTCAAGACGCAATTACGCAGCTTACACGCCCTTGGTCACGGGCGTGACCAAGGGCGTGACTCAGCAATTTTCTGCCTATAAAAGCCAGCTGCTGCCAAAGTGATGGGCATCCAGGCCATGCTTAGTTTGGATCGTTTCTAGTATAGTTTTTCTGCATTTTTCTTAGTGTAACTTTATTTTATGTCTTGTTTTTTTTTAATTCCTAGCTTAGATCTACTTTACATGCAATTGTACTTTTCTTTACTTAGAAATAAAAATAACTTTCTTCTCAATTATGTTTTGTTAATTTTCATAGTATTTGGTCAGATGAATTCTTAAGCTTTTATCTTTTCAAAATCTCTTATTCATAGTTTAGTTTGGAAAACTAAGATTTACCGTTGATTTGCAATTTTTGGCTTCATATTTCTAGGGTATGATAATCAAGTTTGATCCGTATTTTAGTGTATCGAGAGATCCGTAAATACGGGTAGATCGCTCATCGGTAAAAAGAGTTGTATGCATTCCTCGAGAGAGGGTGACGCAAATCTTCCGGATTGGAGTCAAATCCAATAGTGGGGCTCACCGCATAAAGCAAGCTTAGGGGTTTCGACTGGCCGAGGGGTCTTAATCGATCAACCTAAGGTTAGGTGGTAGTTCTCTCGAGAGAGGTTCTATCATATTTTGGGAACCTCCACGGTCAAGTTTGTCTAAATCGATTTCTTTTGAATTCTAGATTTACAAAACATTTCACTTAAGAATGATTCCCGATCAAATGTTTCTTTTCTTCTAATTATTTTCAAAACTCTATTTTACTGCCGATAAAATAATAATAATTTGCGTGAGTAGAAGTAATCAACAGACCCGTGGAATACGACACCTGATATTTATTTGTTTTGAATATCCTATGCTATGAATGATAGGTGCTCTTGCCTATAGTTCGTAGAATTTGGAGAAAATTATTTACATCCTAAATTTTACGTATCAATATCCTAAACTTGTTGCTACCATCGGGGCTTTCCTCCCTCCTCTCATCTCCAAGAACTCGAGATAGGTTGTCGTTGCGTGAGCTTTCTCCTGGTGGAAGTGATGAGTCCTGATCATATACACTTTTATGGACTCATCTGGGCCATCTATTTAGTATTTTCACTGCACTTTAGCCCTGTTTTAGCTCATATTGGTCATTCTATGCTAGGTGCACTTATAGGCCCTATTTTGGTGTTATTTCGTATCTTTCTTTGTTATTAATTTTCTTGCGATGTTAAGTCCCACTTTCAGTGGCTAGACTGGTGCCGTACGCTGGAACAGGTGTCGTGCAGGTGTTTCCGGTACAATTCTGCACAGGAACACTGCGCACGATCACCGGTTCTATGGCGCACGACCACTGGTCGTGCGCCACTGATCGTGTGCACTTAACCCTTTTATGAGTTCTGTTTGGTACAGTGCGCACGACCATCTACGCTAGTGCGCACGACCACCGGTCGTGCGCCACTGCTCGTGCGCACTTACCATTTAATTTCCGAGTTATGTTTGTTGTAGTGCGCACGACCATCAACTCCAGTGCGCACGACCACCGGTCGTGCGCCACCGGTCGTGCGAACATGTTATTTCATAATTTCTGTCTTTGCAGGCTCCGTCCAGGCAGAGCGCACGATCACAGGATTCTAGTGCGCACGACCACTAGTCGTGCGCCAATGACCGTGCGCACTGTTTAATTCCAGCGCCTATAAATTCCGCTGCTCGCGATTTAGGTCAAATCGATCGTCTTCTTCCGCCGTTTTCCGCCCGGTTCCGCCCAGATTCTCCCCTCCACCATCGCCCACCATATGGAGGTGCTCCGGGCTTGTTCTTCACGCCAATCTTGAGCCGGAGTTTCCTCTCGGCCTCCTCCTTCATCCAAGAGCTCCAAAGGAAGACCTAGCCGCCATTACCATCAAGCAAGAGGAAGTTTGCAACCTCTACCGGATCGTGACACGAAGAAGACGGGTCCATTGGAGAGTCGTGATAGCTCTCTCTACCCCGGACGTAGTTGCGGACCGAGCTTGGACGCGGATTGACAACCCGGCGATTCCAACCGTGAATCTACAACGAGCCTTCGGATTCGGTCGATTTCTTGCCTTATTCTTCTCTTATTGATTGTTGTAATAGCTAGATCTATATATTTTGATGAAGTTGCATTTAGACTTGCTTCTATTTATATAGATTTCATGTTTGTGTGAAATGCTTTTGTGGTCTATGTGTTTATGAGGAGCGCCACCGTCCATTTCCATTCCGCCGTCGCGTTCGTGTGCCGCACTAGCAATTGCTAGTGGCGTGCTTGTCGAAGAGGTGCTTGCGACCCTCATTCCGTTAGCCTACTCGTCCATCCGCCTACCGAAGCGTGGCATCGCGGCCCGTGTACTCCATCCCGCCTAACGAAGCAGTGCGGTCAAGGCCTGCACAGTTCGATTCTGCTTGCCTACTCGTCCATCCGCCCTTTCGACGCAGCGCGCTCAAGGCCTGCCTAGTCTCCATCCCGCCAAGCGAAGCATTGCATAGCGGCATTGCATAGGAGTAGTTGATAGCTTTTATTTTATTTTCCAAAAGCCAACCCAACTCCCCCGCATTCCATCCGATTTAAGGACTTCAATCTCAAGTCCTTCCTCGAAACCTAACTCCACCTTACTGTGTTCCTCAAGAGACCGACACTCGGGGATTTTCCCCATTATTATTACTTGCGCGACCGGTGCACTTGCCGAATCATCGCATCAGGAAGTCACAGTATGACAACGCCACCCTCCCCCTCTCTGCCCCTCCTGGGCGATTCCTTCTTCGTCTTCTTCCTCCTTGGCCTATCACCATGTCATGCTGAGGTGGGGGCGAGAAACGCCTCGAACCCAGCTACCACCCTGGTGGGTTGAACCATCCCTACCCCCTTGAAAATGCCCCCCTCTTCGTTGGAAGGGTCCCCCGCCCTGGGCGAACCCTCTTCCCTGGCCCAGAGGACATCCTCCGTGTGGTCTCCACACCGGTCGGTTGATGGGTGGTTAACACCTCCCTACTAGATCCTGCACCTCGGGGGGTCCTTGGAACCCTGCCTTCTTGGCTCATCCCTTCTTCTCATCACCTGTTATTGAGATAGTCCTCCTCCCTTCTCTTCTCCGCTGACCAACATGGCCAACTTTGCCACGAAGGCGTTGTTGGTGGCCTCCCCCTCGATCTCTCGCCCAGCCCGCTCGATCAATTCTTCATATGACACAGGGGGATCCTGGGCATGTCCCATCTTGAACAACCCTTGCCGTAGTCTGAGAGTGAAGGCCAGTTGTAGGGTGTGCCCTAGCACCTCGTGGACCAAGAGGACCTCTTCCTAGAACCGGTCCATGTAGCTTCCTAATGAATCTTCGGCCTTCTGCTAGATCAAAAAGAGAGGCTCGCCCCCCTTTTTCCTTTTCTTTGACATGGCGAAGCACAGTAGGAAACTCTGAAGGAGATCCTCGAAGCTGTATATGGTCCTAGAAGGGAGCTGGTGGAACAGTCCCTCAACATCCCCTTGAAGGATATGGAGAACATCTTGCACTTGAACGCGCTCGTCATCTGCCTGATGGAGACGACGTCCTCAAACCACTTGAGATGCTGGAGGAGATCATCCTTTCCCGTGTAGTGGGACATGGCGGCCTCCGTGAATCCCTCTGAAACTGGAGCTGAGAGAATCAGCTCTCTGAACGGACTCCCTGACCCTGCCTGGCTAGCTGGGGGCACTCGCCCGGTCTCCTTGCTTAGATAGTGTTGGGAATAGTACCTAGCAATGCTCCTGATTTGAAGAAGTACCGAGATCAATGATAATTGCACTATGTATTTGATGGTATATTTTATTCATGACTGCAGAAGATAAACCATATGCATGTCCAATAATTTTCTAACTCCAAAATCATCAAGGACTGGACATATCATTGAGATGATATACATATCGTTGAAATGCATCAAAGCTACATCACTAGTATCAAGATGATAAAAGTAATAAAAATTCTCTAAGTAAAATATCGTCTCAAGACTCAGCAGATGAATCATTGAGAAAGGTATCATATTGTCGAGTCAATTTCGACGATATCGTCTTGAAGAAATCTTATCGTTGATAAAGCTAAGTTCAGATGTCTCGACGATATCATCTTAAAGAAGACACATAGTCTTGAAGGTTAAAGAAAGCTTATAGTTGAGAAAGACTAAATTCGGATGACTCGACGACATCGTCTTGAAGAAGATGTATAGTCTTTAAGGTTGAAGAATGTTTATCATTGAGATAACTCATTAAGTCCTGAAGAAAGGATCATGAAGACAACATCGGTTTGAAGACCTTATATCGTCTAGAAGATCAAGATGATATCGTCTTGAAGAAATACTATCAACCTGAAGAATAAGTTAAGTCATATGAAAAGAAATATCTCCACGTATCATCAAGAAGAAGTGGTATCGTTGAGATATCATGTAAAGTCATGAAGAAGGATGTCTGTCGACGATATCGTCTTATTGAAGACATATTGTATATAAGGAAACATCTTGACGATATCATCTAGAAGAAGCAATCTCATTGTGATATCAAGTAAAGTATTGAGGAAGGAAGTATGTCGAAGATATTGTCGTGTAGAATATCTATCGTTTACATTGATCAAGATGATATCGGCTTGAAGGAATATTATCGCCTTTACAGTTGCAGAGCCGCATTTAATGCGTCGGCGTTCTTGTAAATTGTTATTCAGGGAATGTGCACGCCGTCTATCTTGCGCACCAATCAAGGAGTAATAAATGATATATTCTGTACAGAATATAGCCGTTGCACAGTATTTAATGAAGAACATTATTATTTCCAGATTCTGCAAGTTCCAAGAATGGCAAGGCATTTATGATAATTTATTCTGGCGTTTCTTTTAAATATTCTATCAGGCAGATTATAGAAGAATTTTGTAAGGGCTTTTATGCAAAGTTACAGAAGAATATACAAGAAAGGAATTGTCGATTTCATAGCACTTGACCTTCTTACAACATAGTGATTCCGATCAAGAAAAGAAAAGAAGAGATCAAGCAGAAAATCTTCATCACTTGACTGAGAAGACAAGAAAGAATCTTCCTCCTGTACAAGAAGTGTATCTATCAACTAAGGAGAAAATTCAAAAGAAAGATTCAATGATCCACAAGATCACTGGGCTTACATCTGCAAGAAGTAGTCTACTATTAAAAGCATATATCTTGAAGCCTTCTCGATAGTTTATAGGTTTGTAGTCTAATTCACCTAGTGGGGGGTGAATAGGTCTCTTTGTGTTTTACTTAATTGTTGCTAGCATTTAATGAGTAGTAAACAAAAACTCAAGCAAACACAAAAAGCACACAGTTGTTTATAGTGGTTCCCCAAGACAATGTGTCTATGGGAAGTCCACTTTCCCTCTACACCTTTCTAATAGTGTGTTAGACAAGGCAAACTCCTCCAATCTTAACTCCGAGAGCTTACAACACAGATCCCTCAGGATCTCTTAGGTTTGCTCCAAACCCTACCTAAGGCCAACTAGCCCTACCAACTCAGAGTGCTCCCACTCCTACAGCTCAGAGATCACCTTGATATCCTACCTCAGGCCTATCAAGAAGACTTACTTCTCATGCAAACTACCCTACAGCTCAGGCTCGATAGCCTTGCAAATCTCAGGCAAAACAACCCTACAACTCAGGTTCAACAACCCAACAATCTCAGGATCAATAGCCCTACAAGCTCAGAACAATGAAGTTCATATAATGGTTATAAGTATAGCTTACAACAGTTGACAACAGTGATATTGTCTTTCGTTGTTTATGCACAGTTGGTGCAACATTGAAGCTTGGATAAAAATAATCTTCAGACATGCTCCTATCTGATCCTCCTCTTCAGTAGATGAAAAAGGATCACCTTGCTCTTTTGTATAGAAGAGCTATCTTCTCTCCTTGCTTATTCCGGAGGCAGAAGGAGAGAGCACTTGAAAGCCATCAATGGAACAGTAAATAGCTATCTTCTTTTCAGCACTTAGCACACCAGCATCATCAGCTTCTTCTGAAGTGCCCTATTATGTTCTTTTATACTCCTTCCATCTTCAACAACTCTCAGAAGGTCTCTGACACAACATGGATATGGATAACATACTTTATTTAGCTTTACAGCTGTTTGTGCCAAAAGCAAATCCTGCCAATGTCATCTTTTAGATTTGAATCTGTCTCAGCGCTTGGGCCGAGACAGCCTTCATTCTCAGCGGTTGAGCTATTTTCTTCTCAGCAGATCTGTTGAGACAGATTGTCTTCTCAGTGGATTTTGTCTATCTGCAGCTCAGCAGAGGCAGACCCCTTCTCAGTGGCTCCTGGCCTCGTCTTAGCAGTTCCGCTGAGACAGTGAGTTCAGCGGTTCAGTCAGTGAACCACCAACATTATTCCAAAAGCAAATCCCGCCAATGTAATGATTGACATGTTCATTACCTTATAAGTTCTCTTGCGCCTCCCCATCAAATAGGGCATCCATATTTTCTGGATCAGTTGAGTCCAAGAAATCTGGGGAGTTGTCAGGTATTAGACTTATTCTTCTTTCTAGATTGAAAATAATTTTGTCAATCTTACTTTGGAGCTCGTCAGTAGTGTCTTCATGATTATCCTCATGATCTTCTGAAGATGATTGAACATGCTGAACACCCTTATCAGCAACATCAGGATTAGGAGCATCGCATAGAGTGTTATGGCCTTCTGATTTTTCTTCATCAGCAGCAACAACATTCTGGTCCTCCTGATGCTCTTTCCCAGCATCATCATCCTCTTCTTATTTATGATCTTTCTCAGGAGCATGGCCTGCATGACCTTCATTGCGATGACCACCTTCTTGATCATCCTTTGGTGGACTGCTGGCTGGTCCTTGAGTGTCCACGGCTGGGAGATTCTCTCCTGCCTTTGACCTAGAGTCAGAGTAAACAATCTTGGTTTTCCTTAGCCCTTTGACCAAAGATTTCTTCTTTTCCTTGGGATAAGACTGTTGGCTCATGGGGAGGACCCTTGAGAATCTGTCCAAGGTTTTGATGTCCATTCTTTTCAGATAGTGGAAGTTTGTTCCTTTTGACTAATCAAATCTTTCTGGGTAGGAGTTTAGAAGGTAGAGTGAGAGAATTCTACCTAGGTTGGGGGCCTGCAGACATTCACTTATCCTTTGAAATAGCACATCTACCCATGATGTCTTCTTCTTCAGAATGACCCTTGACATTAATTCAAACATATGTTTGGATATGGTGTCATATGACCCTGGCTTACATAATATTGCTTTGCCAACTATATCAAAGTGTATCTTGACCCTCTGATTGAAGAATTTTCTCTTTAGTGAGCCAATCTTGGCATCACTATACTCACACCACTGCAAAGCATGATCTCTATCCTTTTCACAAACTTCTTCCTCTTCTCCACTGTAAGAGTTCAGTTGAAGGGCCTTCTCCATCTTCCTTGGAAAGATTTTTATCTTAGAGCTTCCAATCTTAGACTTAACTGATGAATTAGAGGATGACAGTTTGGCGTTGTTGAATAATTCCAGAACTTCAGTTCTGAGAATTACAGTCGGCTCTGATAAAAGATATTCTAAACCTTGATCATTAAGAAGTTGAATGACTTCTTGAATCTCTTCTGAGGCATGTTGGAGTCCATTTCTAACTATTTCATAACCTTCATGGAGATCTTTTGCCATCTTTGGCACCATTACTATAGAAGGACAAGTCGCTGAGACGGGAGGGAGGAGGTTTCGTCTCGTTGACTAGGTTAATAAATAGTGTAGTAAATTAATCTTTACATTGGCGCCCTTTTTAGTGGCATGTTTTAGGTTTGGATTTGCCCTAAGTATGATTGTTGATTAGTCTAATCAATTTTATTGATTGTCTGTGCTGACATGTCAATTAGAGTTGATTTTAATTGAGTCAGTCCGACTCAGCGGAACTGCTGAGACAGAGTGACAAACCGTTGGGACAAAGTATTGTCAACCGCTGGGACAAAGTATTGTCAACCGCTGAGATAGTTTTTGTCGTCTCAGCGGATCAGCTGAGACTTTCTCTGCTGTCTCAGCGGTTCAACAGAAAATTTCTCAGCTGCTTCAGCTGAACATACTGCCTATCACAGAACCATTTTCTTGGGATTAATTCATGTCCTAATCATGCTACTAAGTATTTTAGAAAGCAACTTTTCCTATCAAGCATGTGGTACATGTTTATATGTTTTAATAAAGCTAGGAATAACATAATGAGCAATATAGATTGTTTGACATGATAAGTCCTATTCTAGATTTAACATCCCAAGTTCAATTTTAAAATGATTAAACTTAGCCTCATCTAATGGCTTTGTAAAGATATCAGTAACTTGTTTGTCAGTGGGGACAAATTCAAGGCATATATCTTCACTTTCAACATGTTCTCTAATAAAATGATACCTTATCTCTATATGCTTAGTCCTGCTATGTGAGACAGGATTCTTAGCTATAGAGATAGCACTGGATGAGTCACAATACAATGGAGAATTACTTACCTTGAGGATGTAATCCTCTAGCTGATGTTTTATCCAAAATAATTGTGCACAACAACTTTCTACAGCTATGTATTCAGATTCAGCTGTGGATATGTCCACACATGTCTGCTTCTTGCTGCTCCATGAGATAAGTCTTCTTCCTAGGAATTGATAAGTGCCACTTGTGCTTTTCCTATCTTCTTTGCAACCTACAAAATCTGCATCTTTGAACTGGGGCAAAGGTTTGATCAAAATCAACACATTCTTCTTGTCTTTACCCCTTGGCCACTAGTCTAGCTTTGTTCTTGATGATGGTGCCATTCTCATCAAGCTTGTTTCTGTAGATCCACTTGGTCCCAATGATATTTTTTCCATGAGGCTTTGGCACCAGCTTCCACACCTTACACCTCTTGAATTGAAGCATCTCCTTTTACATTGCTTGAATCTAGAATGTGTCTTCATTTGCTTCTTCAAACTTCTTTGGCTCAACTGTGATGGAAAGCTCAAGAATAGAGCTTCATTGTGAGCTTTGCTCCTGGTAACCACACCTTGGTTTTCATCTCCAATTATTTGGTTTCTTGGATGATCCCTTAGGTGCATGTTTGTTGGAGGCAACCTGTCAGCTTTCTACAACTCTTCTTCTTGAGCAGCAGCATCCTCAGCAGCTTGCTGATCTTCATCTTCAGGAATGGCTTCCTCTAAATTGTTCTTGCTTGGGTTGGGTATGACTTGGAGAGACATATCTTGCATCTTTTGTTCATTACATGTCAAAACAGGAGGACTGGACCAGACCTTATAGAGCAGGCTGGTCTCATCAAATAGCATAGACTCTTCTACAAAATGAGTTTTCTTGTTGAATACTCTATAGGCTTTGCTATGAGAGCTACATCCAACAAGAATTCCTACATTGCATTTTTCAGCAAACTTTGTTAATTAAGATTTTCCATTATTTAGAATGTAGCATTTGTAGCCAAAGATTCTTAAGTATGAAATAATTGATTGTTGGCCTTTCAGAATCTCATCGGTGGTTATTCCTAGGGTCTTATTGATAGATGCTCTATTGATAACTTGACAAGCAGTATTGATTGCCTCAGCCCAAAAATATTCTGGAAGTGATTGTTGAAATTATTGAAGTAAAGTGGAAGGTGGCCGGCGGTCTGTAGTTTGGTGACGCAGAGACAGCGCGGTCTGCGCTGGTGCCCTTCTGGTCTGGCTCTACCGGTCTAGTCTTGGCAGTTTGCTGGTTGGCCGGTCTGTTCCTGTTTGTTGTGGTCTCTTCCCGGGTTGTTCTGCTTGGTTTGTCTATCTTCCTTGTAGAAGACCGATCGGTCTGTTCTTGTGTAACCGCTTGACCGGGCGGCTTTTGCTAGGTGATCTGGCGACTTATCTGGAGTCGGCCAGATGTTCTCGGTTTGCTCTTGGCGATCTAAGGAAGGAGTGTTCTTGTGTCCGCGCGGCTTGTGCGCGGTCTTGTGCTCGCGCGGCTTGTGCGCGATCTGCTGCAGATCTGCGGTCTTGGACAGAATGTTGTCCAAGTGGTGTGATCGCGCGGTCTGCTCTGTGAGACCGCTGGCGATCTGACGGGTGGTGACTGTACCTCTCTTGCGGTGGTGATGACATCCATCTTGTCGCCTATAAATAGGGGTGCATGGCCCGTCATTCATAACGAGAACTGTACGAACTAGAGCCTGGGTTGTTTTGTGCGGTCTCAACTTTGAGGTCGGGCGGTCTCGGAAGCGAGTTGACTATTTGTTGTATTCGCAGGTTTGCGGTCAGCAGGTTGCGGTCTCCTTCCTTGGTGATTTCCCAGCAGCTTGATTAAATAGTTCGGAAGTGGCTTGTCTGCAGACTGGTTTATGTTGTTCTTGTGCTGTTCGCAGCGAGCTCAGCGATCAGGCGACCTTCGATGGTAAGGCGATCTGAGTTGTGGTCTGGCGACAACTTCTGTTCTTTGTTCAATTCAATAAGCTCCAGTTCGTGCGGTCTGAGGTGGAGGTCTTGCAGTGCAAGCATCCTGTCTATTTTCTGTTCGTGCGGTCTCAGGTCAAGCCGGGAGATCTCTGGAGTTCAGCGGTCTGTGCGGTCTTTGCTTGTCAAGCCGCCAGTTTAGTTTTTGGTGTGTTTTGTTCTTCTCTCCTTCTTGATTCTTATGAATCATGTCTCGCCATGTATGTCTCGACGTGTAATGAAGTTTTTGTGATTCAATAAAGTCTTTTGTGTTGCTGTGGCATTGTGGTTGTTTGACTATAACTCAGTTGATGCAACTCCTGCTTAGTCCTATACGATTCAAATCAAAATTTTTAACATGGTATCAAAGCTAGGTCATTGGAGTGGATAAGCAGTGATCAACTTGAGTTTCCATCGTCTTTGTGAAGAAGAGACCACATAGTTTGCCATGGAAGCTGGATACGCAAGAGGGCTTGGTATTGAACTCCTCAGATCGACTACCTACAAGAAATGGAGGACGTGTATGGAGAGTTACTTACTTGGTGGTGATTAAAATTCCGCTTGCACGAAATAAAATCCGAACTAGCAATCCGAGAAGGCAAGTATACCTATCGAACTGTAGTATAGGAACACAAGTGTCGTATTAAAATCCGAGAACCGTTGATTACTTATACTCAAACGAATTACTATTATTTTATCTTAATAATTTTTTGGATGGTTTTGTCTGCTAAGTTGAAATAAAAGCTGGATAAAAGTACGGCTAAACGATGATTAAGAAATAGCACTCGATCTTGACTTACTTCGGCCTAAATTGATCAAAATTCAAAAGCAAACTTAAAACTTAATAAAGTAAGGGCAGCTTGACCGTGGGGGTTCCCATAGTTTGAACATGCTTCTCTCGAAGATATGCCCAACTGAGTTTAGGAAAATCCGACCGAACTCTCGTCCCGTATTCGAATACCTAAAACTCGCTTTAAGTGGTGAACCCCGCTATTGGGTTTGACTCCAATCCAGGAGATTTACGTCATTCTCTCTCGAGAAATGTGTGTAACTCTCTTTACTCTTAAGTGCTCACTTCAGACTATCGGCCTCTCGGCTAGCCAAGAATGAAAGCAAAGGTGGGGATTATATATCGATAATATAGCTCCACTAAATTTTAATTAAGAGTAAATCTAAGGCCCAACACTTTAGAAAGTGAAAGAAGACTAAAGGATCATAACTTGATCAACTCATCCTCAGATCATCAAGATCGAGTACTATGAGGATTTAGTACTCATGGTGGAGGGGTAGGAGAGAGAAATGATGAAGATTTTAAGAGAACAAAAACATACCATTTTTATTAAACAAAAGTTCAACTGAGATTAAAATTGCATGGAAAGCCTACTAAGCATTAGTAATACACTATAAAAGGAAATTACAAAGGCATTACAACATTCATATGAAAACTAGAAAAGGAAATGCATTGAAATAAGAGAGAGAGAGAGAGAGAAAGAGAATAAAATGACATGAAAAACACTGAAAATAGAGTAGTAGCACTAGTTCTCTCTCCAAAAACTGAATGGGGAAAGCTTGGAGGTCATTTCAATTTATAGAAATTTTTCTGCCTCGGTCACGCCCTCAGTCACGCCCGTGACTAGGGGCATGACATTGTTTAATCAATTCTGCGGCTTGGATCAGGTTCGGCGCACGATTCTGACGCGATTTGATGGGTCACGCCCTAGGTCACGCCCGTTACTGAGGGCGTGACCATTTCGGTGGTTAGTCGGTTCATGGGCGCTGGCGGCGATCATGGGCGCTGGCGGCTGGCTGACGTGGCAGTCACGGGCGTGACTGGAAGCACGCCCGTGTAATAGTGGCGTGACCAATTCGGTGGTCAGCTGGTCGAATCCGAGCTGTTCACGGGCTGGTCACGGGCGTGGCTTGCGTGTCACGGACGTGACTTGTGTGTCACGGCCGTGTACTTTGGGCGTGTCTGACCAGATCTTCTGAATTATGTTGGCAGCAGCTTAACTGGAAACAACAACTTACACGCCCTAGTTCACGGGCGTGGCTTGCGTGTCACGGGCGTGACTTGTGTGTCACGGCCGTGTACTTTGGGCGTGTCTGACCAGATCTTCTGAATTATGTTGGCAGCAGCTTAACTGGAAACAGCAACTTACACGCCCTAGGTCACGGGCGTGACCTAGGGCGTGACTTAGGAAATTTTGCATTTTTGACCTGAAAATTCAGAAAACTTAAGTTAGCACTAAAAATTGGAAAATTAACCAAAATTGCATTTAGGTAAACAACAATAAGCAAAAAGTAAGAGTAAATAACCTAAAAAATAACCTAATTAAACTAACTAGATTTAGGATTATCAAATTCCCCCAAGCTTACACTTTGCTTGTCCCCAAGCAAAGAAATATGCTTTAGCTAATAAAATAAAATGACTAATCAAAAAGATTTAATTATGCTAAACACGAGTACCTTGCGAAATTCCAAGTAGGGAGAAAAGTGAAAAGGAAACCTAAAATAAGTACTTTATTTAAGCTTAATTTTTATACCCTTTACTAACAAAAATTAATCATCCAAAATTTTAACTAAAAAGTTTTTAAAATAAAATTGAGCAAAGTAACAAGTGAGATAGTGCATTGAATTGTTACTAAACCCTAAGAGACAAATTATAATTATATCATTCTAAGAACAAGGATCTAAATTCATACCCAAGACTTAACTATTCTACTTTTCTTCTTTACTTAGCTAAAGAAAATTTAGGAGCATGGATCAAGAGGACTTTATTAGGACCGAAATGTTTGGTTTAGGCATATGATTTGGAATGGGAATCGAAGATAAAAGTGATTGCTATAATCACACTAAACCATAAACATGAGTTTTATAAAATTTCCGATATGATTGATAAGAGGAAATCCTTCATTATAAGCATATAGCATATTTTCTTTCTTTCTCTTTCATAGCCATTTTTTTTTCTTTTTTCTTTTGAAATTTTGGCAAAGATAACTAATACAAATATGCTTAAAATATCTCCTTTTTGAGCAAATTCTTTTCTTTGAAGCTCTCCATGCAATAAACCAATCACACTCTTTTAGAAATTTAAATAAAACTCAAAGTGTTAGTGTGATTCAAATAGGTTTGGAAATTTTGGCTTTGGTGAAAAATTTGATAAGTGGAGGTGACAATAAAACATGGGAAAAGGCTCAAAAGAGGATAACAAAGGGTTTCTTTTTAAGGGTTGGCATGAAGGCTCAAACTTAAAACAAAAATGGCCTAAATCATTTTCATTGCTCTCTAAATTTAGTTAAAGCATGAGTTTTGAAGGATTTCAAAAAGTAAGCCCTAGATATTAAATAAAGACTAATGAACTTATCCTGAAAATAAGAATAATAAGCGTCTAGGATTATTCACATTTACTACACAAATCAAAAGTTAACTTTGCAAAATATATCTAAAAATGAAGAGAAAAATAGTGGATGAAGAATTTTTACGAAAGTAAAGAAGATAAAAGAGAAAACGATAAGGAAAGTACAAGATTTTAGAAAAAACTTTTCAGATTAACATGCTACCTAGAATTAGAACACTACATGAGTCAACAATTTACTTGTGAAACATAATTAAAAGTAGGATTAGAAATTTTGAAATTAACTAAGGCTATATAAAATATTTTGGGAAAAACAAAACATAAAGCAAGGGGTACTATTGATTTTACCAAAATCTAATTTAGACTACTAAAAGAAAAGAAGACATTCTCCCCCAAGCTTATGATAGACATTGTCCTCAATGGAAAAGGAGAGTGAAGGAACGGGTAATTAAGAAAAGAAATTAAAACTGAAAAACTGAAACAGGCACTTCCCTGGATTTATGGGCTTGAAAGGATGTGTGATGCCGCTCCCCCTTGCTGGCGCTTTGAATCTTCATGAAATATCATCTTGAATTTTTCTTGAAACCAGCAATGTTGAAGCAGGCCATCGCCGAAGTTGAGAGTATCAGAGCCAAAGAAAAATTAAAACAACAAATTTTAAAAACCTTGGGTTGCCTCCCAAGAGCGCCCTCTGTTTAATGTCGTTTGAGCTCGACTAAAAGAATATAGTTCAAAAGTTAATCCAAATTATTACAGTCCAGACAAAAGAAGTTTTTCACTGTCCATGTCAACATTGTCACCAGAAAAATAAAGTTTTAGACGATGCCCATTAACCTTGAAATCACCCTTATCAGGGTGTGATATCAAAACAGTTCCATACGGATAAGCTTCCTTTACATTAAAAGGACCTGACCATCTAGATTTTAATTTTCCAGGAAATAAACGTAGACGAGAATTATAAAGTAATACTTGGTCGCCTGGTTTAAATGTTTTCGGGTGCCTTAAATTTTTATCGTGAAAGCATTTCGTTCGTTCCTTATATAATTTATTATTTTCTTACGCATTGGAGCGCCACTCATCGAGTTCGTTGAGTTGGAATTTTCGAAGATCGGCGGTGGAGTGGGGATCAAAATTTAAAAATTTAAGGGCCCAGAAAGCACGATGTTCTAATTCGACCGGTAAATGGCACGATTTTCCATATACTAACTGATACGCTGTACAACCGATGGCGGTCTTGTACGCTGTTCGATAAGCCCATAGAGCATCGTCTAATTTATGTGACCAGTCCTTACGTGAGGTGGAAACAGTTTTTTCTAAAATACGTTTGATTTCTCTATTCACTACCTCGACCTGGTCGTTAGTTTGGGGGTGGTAAGCAGTTGAAAGCTTATGTGTAACGCCATATTTTAAAAGTGTTTTTGCAAATTGTGCATTACAAAAGTGCGAACCCCTGTCGCTAACGATGGCCCTAGGAGTACCGAATCGAGAAAATAATTTTTTTAAGAAAATAATAATGACTCGGGAGTCATTAGTAGGAAGAGCTTGGGCCTCTTCCCATCGAGACACGTAGCCTACCGCAACTAAAATGTATTTATTACCATGGCTAGAAGGAAGAGGACCTACAAAATCAATTACCCAAAGGTCGAAAACTTCGCACTCGAGGAAATAATTTTGCAACATTTCATTTTTATTTGAGATATTTCCGGTCCGTTGGCAGCTATCACACCGTCTCACAAATGATTGGGCATCTTTAAAAAGGCTAGGCCAATAAAAGCCTGCACTAAGTACTTTGTGAGCGGTCCGATTGGCTTGATAGTGCCCACCAGTCGGTCCTTCGTGTAAGTGTTTGAAAATATTTTGTCCTTCTCCGAAAGAAACACATCTCCTTATTACTTGGTTTGCACAAACTCGAAACAGATACGGGTCCTCCCAAAAATAATTCTTCAGGTCAGAGAAGAATTTCTTCTTTTGCTGATAGGAAAATTCTTTTGGGAGGACTCGAGCTACTAAGTAGTTGGCGAAGTTTGCAAACCAAGGAGAAGGAGTAGTGTTGATTGATAATAACTTCTCGTCGGGAAAATAATCATTAAAAGTTTGTTCATTTAAATCTTCAATAAATGGGTTATCTAATCGTGAAAGATGGTCCGCGGCCAAATTCTCAGCCCCCTTTTTATCTCGGATTTCCAAGTCGAACTCCTGGAGGAGTAAGACCCAGCGAAGTAAGCGTGGTTTGGCATCCGGTTTAGAAAGTAAATATTTGAGGGTCGAGTGGTCCGTAAAAACAATAATTTTTGAAAGCGTAATATAAGGTCGAAATTTGTCGAATGCAAAAATAACTGCTAATAATTCTTTCTCCGTTGTGGTATAGTTTGCTTGTGCGGATGTAAGTGTTTTACTTGCGTAGAAAATAGGGTGGAAGTTTTTAGATATACGTTGTCCTAAAACGGCTCCCACCGCAAAGCTACTTGCATCGCACATGATTTCGAATGGAAGGTCCCAGATTGGAGCTATCATAATCGGCGCATTTATTAGCTTATTTTTGATTAATTGAAAAGCAGATAAGCATGTATCATCAAAAATAAATGGAGTGTCTTTTTCTAAAAGATGAGTGAGTGGTTTGGTAATTTTTGAAAAATCTTTTATAAACTGCCGGTAAAAACCGGCATGTCCTAGAAAGCTTCTTATGGCCTTAACGTTGGTTGGCGGTGGCAGTTTTTCGATCACTTCTATTTTTGCTTCATCGACCTCAATTCCTCTTGCTGATATTTTATGACCTAAAACCAATCCCTCCCGTACCATGAAATGACATTTTTCCCAGTTCAGGGCGAGATTGGTCTCCTCACACCGTTCTAACACTTTTTCTAAATTTTCTAAACAAAAATCGAAGGAATCACCAAACACGGAAAAGTCGTCCATAAATACCTCCATAATACTTTCTACGTACTTGTCGAAAATGGCCAACATACACCGTTGAAATGTTGTCGGCGCATTACATAAGCCAAACGGCATTCTTCGATAGGCGAAGGTGCCGAAAGGACAAGTAAACGTCATTTTCTCCTGGTCCTCGGGCGAGATGGGAATTTGGAAGTAGCCCGAGAGACCATCGAGAAAACAATAAAAGCTATGGCCGGATAATCGTTCTAAGATTTGATCGATTAATGGCAAGGGGAAATGGTCCTTGCGGGTGGCGTCGTTCAATTTGCGATAATCAATACACATACGCCACCCAGTCACCGTCCGTGTTGGGATTAAGTCATTATTATCATTTAACACTACCGTGATACCTCCCTTTTTAGGAACTACTTGAACGGGGCTTACCCATTTGCTATCTGAAATTGGATAGATAATTCCTGCGTCTAATAATTTCACGACCTCACCCTTTACTACTTCTTTCATGTTTGGGTTTAATCGGCGTTGAGGTTGAATAGAATTTTGTGAATTATCTTCCATTAGAATTTTGTGCATGCAGAAAGATGGACTTATGCCCTTAATATCAGAAATCTGCCAAGCAATTGCTTGGCGGTGTTTTTGTAAAACTTTTAGCAATTTGGCATTTTCAGATCCACTTAAATGGGCCGACAGTATTACTGGTAACTTAGAGTCTTTTTCTAAAAATTCATATTTTAAATGATTGGGTAGTTCTTTAAGTTCTAAAGTGGGAGGTTCCTCGTATGAAGATTTGAAAGACTTTTCTTTTTGAAAAGTAATTTCTTCAAAAATTTTTGATTTAATTTGAAAATTTGAGGGGGCGGGAGCAATGGCCATTTTCATTTCTTGTAATATTTCAGTGGAGGTGTTTGAAGATGAACAAAAAGAAGAAGAACCATTTTCAGAAATACAAAAAGAAGGGTCTTCACTTAACACATCTAAGCAAAAACACGAATCGTCATTTTCTAGGGTATTTTTCATAGAGGGTGTTATGGAGAAGGTTACTTCATCATCTCCAACTCGGAGGAATAGCTTACCATTACTCACATCAATGATAGCACGGGAGGTGGCAAGGAAGGGGCGGCCAAGGATTAGGGGAACCTCGACATCCTCTTCAATGTCCAAAATGACAAAATCCACCGGGAAGATGAATTTGTCTACTTTTACGAGCACGTCCTCCACAATTCCCAGCGGATATTTTATCGTCCTATCTGCTAGTTGTATACTCATACGTGTGGGGCTAAGGGTGCCCACTCCTAACTTTTTAAACAAGGAGAATGTCATTAAGTTGATGCTTGCTCCTAAGTCGGCCAACGCGTTCTTTACAAATAGATCACCAAAGAGGTACGGGATAGAAAAACTACCCGGATCGTTAGCCTTTTTCGGTAATTTATTTGTTAGGACGGCGGAACACTCAGCATTTAAAGTTATGTGCGATAGATTTTCTAGCTTTTTCTTATTAGTTAGAAGATCCTTCAGGTACTTAGCATACTTGGGCATTTGTGATATCGCTTCATGGAAGGGCAAATTGATGTGTATTTGCTTAAACATTTCCAGGAAGCGATGATATTGATCATCTAATTTTTCCTCGTTGAGTTGAGATGGATAAGGCGGGGCGGGGTTGTTTTTGAAAATATGAGGTGGAGTGATAAAATCTGTTTGAGTGAGTGGTGTTTTTAAAATAGGGGCGGATCTTGCCTCGGGCTCTTCGCTAACCGGACCGGATACTTGCTTTCCACTCCGAAGAGTTACAGCTTTCGCTTGCTCTTTCGGGTTGGGCTCGGTGTTAGCGGGAAGAGTCCCGGGCGGTCGCTCGGATATTATTTTGGCGAGCTGCCCGATTTGGTTTTCTAGATTTTTAACGGATCCGGCTAAGTTCCGGACGGTTGCTTCGTTCGTACTTATATATTTTGAAAACATCTCCTCCAAAGATGGAGTTTTTTGAAAGTTAACAGGGGGTGGAGGTGGTGTAAATTCATTTTGTAGAGGCGGGCGAGTTGTGTTTGCAGGATTACTCCAAGAAAAGTTCGGGTGATTACGCAGCGCAGGATTATAATTATTCGGTAACTGAAAACCAGGTGCATGAAAATTAGAAGCAGAATAATTATTATAAGCATTTCTATTGCCTACGAAATCAGCTTGTTTGGAGGTGGCTTTTGCGAATTCCCAAACCTGAGGTGCGGAAGGAGCATTCATTTCAGATATCTTTTTGCTAAGCATTTCCACTTGTAGTGCCAGCTGGGAGACGTTATCCACTTCGTACATACCTGCAGGTTTGTTTGGGCGGGATCTTGGCACATTCCACTGATAGGTGTTCATGGCCATATCCTCAAATAGTTCAAGAGCGGCTTCTGGGGTTTTGTTATTTAAGGTACCACCGGAAGCGGCGTCTATCATTTGCTTAGTATGTTGATTTAGCCCGTTATAAAACGTCTGCACTTGTAACCATACAGGCAGAGCGTGATGAGGGCAACGTCTTAAGAATTCTTTATACCTTTCCCAGGTATCATATAGCATTTCAGAATCTATTTGGCAAAAAGAAGAAATATCATTTCTAAGCTTAGCAGTTTTCGCAGGTGGAAAATACTTAGTTAGAAATTTTTCAGTTAACTGGGCCCAAGTGGTGATAGAACCTCTAGGTAGAGTTGACAACCACTGCTTAGCCTTTGTTCTTAAAGAAAATGGGAAGAGTCTTAGCCTAATTGCATCATCCGTAACACCATTTATTTTGAAGGTGTCACAGATTTCAAGGAAGCTAGCAATATGTGCATTCGGATCTTCATCTTGTAATCCGTCGAACTGCACGTATTGCTGCACCATGTGAATTATGCTTGGCTTTAGTTCGAAATTATTATTATTAATGGCAGGGCGGACTATACTAGTTTCCGTCCCTTCCAGGTTAGGCCTTGCATAATGGGACATAGTCCATTCAGGGGCCGCAACCATGTTGGGGACTTCATTTTGGTTAGGTTCGCCCATATTAACAACCGACTCCGATTCCTCAGCCAGTTCTTGGAATGTAGGATCTTGAACTTGCGATTTTCTCCGAAGAGTACACTCAAGTTCTTGGTCCAAGTCTACAAGTTCTGACGGATTCGCTCGGGTCATAAACTAGAAAGAGAGAAGGGAAAATAAGATTGAGAAATTCGAAAAAGGTCTCTTTTTTTTGAATTAATTTTGTTTTTCAAGAAAGAGGAGAGAAAAAAGAGGTGATAAAAGTAATAGATTCGTTCTTTCAAAATATCAACAAAATGCGAGTCCCCGGCAACGGCGCCAAAAACTTGGTGATTAAAATTCCGCTTGCACGAAATAAAATCCGAACTAGCAATCCGAGAAGGCAAGTATACCTATCGAACTGTAGTATAGGAACACAAGTGTCGTATTAAAATCCGAGAACCGTTGATTACTTATACTCAAACAAATTACTATTATTTTATCTTAATAATTTTTTGGATGGTTTTGTCTGCTAAGTTGAAATAAAAGCTGGATAAAAGTACGGCTAAACGATGATTAAGAAATAGCACTCGATCTTGACTTACTTCGGCCTAAATTGATCAAAATTCAAAAGCAAACTTAAAACTTAATAAAGTAAGGGCAGCTTGACCGTGGGGGTTCCCATAGTTTGAACATGCTTCTCTCGAAGATATGCCCAACTGAGTTTAGGAAAATCCGACCGAACTCTCGTCCCGTATTCGAATACCTAAAACTCGCTTTAAGTGGTGAACCCCGCTATTGGGTTTGACTCCAATCCAGGAGATTTACGTCATTCTCTCTCGAGAAATGTGTGTAACTCTCTTTACTCTTAAGTGCTCACTTCAGACTATCGGCCTCTCGGCTAGCCAAGAATGAAAGCAAAGGTGGGGATTATATATCGATAATATAGCTCCACTAAATTTTAATTAAGAGTAAATCTAAGGCCCAACACTTTAGAAAGTGAAAGAAGACTAAAGGATCATAACTTGATCAACTCATCCTCAGATCATCAAGATCGAGTACTATGAGGATTTAGTTACTCATGGTGGAGGGGTAGGAGAGAGAAATGATGAAGATTTTAAGAGAACAAAAACATACCATTTTTATTAAACAAAAGTTCAACTGAGATTACAATTGCATGGAAAGCCTACTAAGCATTAGTAATACACTATAAAAGGAAATTACAAAGGCATTACAACATTCATATGAAAACTAGAAAAGGAAATGCATTGAAATAAGAGAGAGAGAGAGAAAGAGAATAAAATGACATGAAAAACACTGAAAATAGAGTAGTAGCACTAGTTCTCTCTCCAAAAACTGAATGGGGAAAGCTTGGAGGTCATTTCAATTTATAGAAATTTTTCTGCCTCGGTCACGCCCTCAGTCACGCCCGTGACTAGGGGCATGACATTGTTTAATCAATTCTGCTGCTTGGATCAGGTTCGGCGCACGATTCTGACGCGATTTGATGGGTCACGCCCTAGGTCACGCCCGTGACTGAGGGCGTGACCATTTCGGTGGTTAGTCGGGTCATGGGCGCTGGCGGCGATCATGGGCGCTGGCGGCTGGCTGACGTGGCATTCACGGGCGTGACTGGAAGCACGCCCGTGTAACAGTGGCGTGACCAATTCGGTGGTCAGCTGGTCGAATCTGAGCTGTTCACGGGCTGGTCACGGGCGTGGCTTGCGTGTCACGGACGTGACTTGTGTGTCACGGCCGTGTACTTTGGGCGTGTCTGACCAGATCTTCTGAATTATGTTGGCAGCAGCTTAACTGGAAACAGCAACTTACACGCCCTAGGTCACGGGCGTGGCTTGCATGTCACGGGCGTGACTTGTGTGTCACGGCCGTGTACTTTGGGCGTGTCTGACCAGATCTTCTGAATTATGTTGGCAGCAGCTTAACTGGAAACAGCAACTTACACGCCCTAGGTCACGGGCGTGACCTAGGGCGTGACTTAGGAAATTTTGCATTTTTGACCTGAAAATTCAGAAAACTTAAGTTAGCACTAAAAATAGGAAAATGAACCAAAATTGCATTTAGGTAAACAACAATAAGCAAAAAGTAAGAGTAAATAACCTAAAAAATAACCTAATTAAACTAACTAGATTTAGCATTATCACTTGGCGAGGATCTATGAGAGATAGTTGGAGGAGAAGACACACAAGAAGTGTTTCTAGCAGGAGATAATATGGCAGAGGTGAGACGTTGGAGGAGGACTAATGCAAAGGCAGAGTTCACACTCAAGAGGGCTATCTCACCAGAGCTATTCGATCACATCATTGGATGTAAATGTGCTGCTGAGATTTGGACGTCTTTGTACGGGCTGTTCAATAAGAAGAATGTAGCTCGGCTACAGTTTCTTGAAAATGAGTTGGCGAAGGCCTCTCAAGGTAATCTTTCTATCTCTACCTTCTTTCTCAAGATGAAGAACCTCACAGCAGAGATTTCTGCATTGGACCCTGATGAGCCCATCTCGGAGGCAAAACTGAAGAGGCATATCATCCGCGGGTTGCGGAAGGAGTATCTTCCCTTTGTAGCGTCAATTCAGGGTTGGGCAAATCAGCCATCTCTGTTGGAGCTAGATAACTTACTTTCTTCGCAGGAAAGTTTGGCAAGATAGATGGCGGGGACTTCTATCTCTGGAGGAGATAGTGATGTGTTGTTCTCTGGGAAGAAGAAGAAGAAGAAGTGGGAGAAGAAGAAACCAGGTCAGGATGGACCCTCTACTTCAATTCATCAGGATATGGGTTATGCTCCTAAGTCTGATGGGAAGAAGAAGGGAGAGGGACCAAGGTGCTTCAGATGCAATAAGAACGGCCACTTCAAGAAGGATTGCCGGGTTAATCTTCAGCCGGGACATGCAGCGGAGAAGGAGAAGCCAAAGTCTGATGAAGATGGATGGGGAGGAGCCTTTGCGGCCAATATGACGGCGATGCCCGTTAAGGCTTTGGCTGCCATCAACTTCGAAGAGGATTGGATCGTGGATTCAGGGTGAGGGCATCACCTCACCGGGGATGAATCAAAATTTTCTTCTTTGGAACCTTACTCAGGTAACGATGATGTCATTACGACTGATAATTCTATTCATGCAATAGAATAAGAAGGTGTTGTCTCTCTGAGCAGTGATAAGGGTCCACTCAAACTGAGTAGTGTTTATCACGTGCCGGGTATGAAGAAGAATCTCTTCTCTGTGACCAGTGCGGTCGATGCCGGTTATCATGTTCTGTTTGGCCCAACAGAAGTGAAGTTTCTTAAAACTCAACCGGAGATAAAGGGAGATGTAATTCATGTTGGAAAGCGGGTAAAGGACTTGTTCGTTTTATCGACAAGTACCTATGTTGACAAAATGAAGACCAATGATAGCGCGGTTATCTGGCATGAATGGTGATATTTAATTTTTGCGATTTTGAAATTTAGTGAAGGTTTGAGATTTTCTCCAAAACTATATCCGATAAAGGCAAGTGTACCTTATCGTCTATAGTATAGGATATTAAGAAATACCAAGGTTGTATTCCACGGGGCGCGTTGATTACTTCTACTTTGAGGAAAGTCGCTATTATCTTATCTAATGATATTTTGAGGTTTTGGTTACTTTGCTAGAAAAAGAGAAATTGCAAGCTAAATTAAGGGTTTAGATGATGATAAAAGAGGCTAGTACTCAATCAAAAGTCACCATGGAGTGAGAAAAGACAAGTGAAAAGAGATTAAATCTAATTCCGTTTAAATTGAACTACTTGACCGTGGAGGTTCCCGAAGCTCGAACATGCCTCTCTCGAGGTTAATGCCCAACTAAGTTTAGGAAAAATCAACCGGACTCTCGTCCTATAATCGATTACCTAAAACTTACTTTACGAAGTGAACCCCGCTATTGGATTTGACTCCAATCCGGGAGATTTACGTCATCCTCTCTCGAGGGGTGCGTGCAACACTCTTTAACCTTGAGTGATCAATTCATACTTTGAGCCTCTCGGCTAACTAAGTATGAAAACATAAGCGAAAACCATATATCGAAAATATGGCCTCACTAATTAAAAATCAAGGGTAATTCAAGTGTTTATAAAAATGGAAAAAGAAAACTTTAGAAAATCATAACTTGTATAACTCATCCTCGGATCATTTTGATCGAGTACTAATGAGGATTAGTTAATCATGGTGGAGGGGAAAGAGGAAGAAAAATAAAAATGCATAATAAGAAAATTTAACTAAGTAAGGAGGAGACAAAATAAAGAGAACAACTAATTTTTATTTAAATGAAAACTATTACAAGTCTTAAGAGAAGAGATTGCAAGCTAGGAAAAACAAGTTACAAGCTTAAACTAAACTATTGCATTGAAAGGAAGCTAGTACATTGCATGAGAAAAGGAAGAGAGCATGAAAGTAAAGTCACATGAACATGAACATGAAAGTGAAAATATACTCAAGATTGGCTCCAACAGCACCTCCCCCACTCCAAAATTCTGAACTCTGGACTCAAGGAGAACCTCTGAATTTATAGGAAAAAATTTCAGATTACACGCCCTTGGTCACGGGCGTGACCAAGGGCGTGACTGCACTATTCACATCGGATCCGACAGCGGCGTGGGCTTTCTGGACGGCACGGCGAGAAATGACATGTCACGGGCGTGAAATGTCGGGTCACGGGCGTGACTTTGGATGGCTGCATTAAATGCGGTGTGGGCTGGAATTTGGCGTGGCGGTGAAGCAGAGATCACGCGGGCAAGTCACGGCCGTGACATGTGGGTCACGGGCGTGACTCAAGTTGACTTCTCGACTGCAGCTCCATGTCTCGACGGCGGCTCTACGTGGAAGATTCTAAGATTACACGCCCCTGGTCACGGGCGTGGCTTTGGGTCACGGGCGTGACCTGGGGCGTGACTTGGTATGGACTGGTTCAAACAGCGTGGCATCGATTCTGGACTGATCTTCAGGTTACATGCCCTTGGTCACGGGCGTGACCGAGGGCGTGACATGCCATTTTTCCCGATTTGTCCCAAAATTCTGCAAAAATTGAAATTAAGCTAAGTTAGAATCAAAATTACAAAAAGAACTACTTATAACCTAAAATTGACATAAAAAGGAAAATTCATATTAAATATTTACAAAATTTTCTATTAAAAAGTTATAAAAATACTACTTATCAAATACCCCCATACTTGAGGTTTTGCTATTCCAAAGCAAAAGTGTGAGACATAATTTATAAGACATCCTTAAAAATTTTTAATTTTTAAAACTAAAATTTCATTTAACCAAAAGTTAAGTTAAGAGTAAATTCAAGGGGGAGTTAAGTCCTAAATTATGATGATGATTTGAAAAGAGGGAAAAATGTTTAGGCAAGAACTTCTCATGAAAATTAAGTAGTTTGACAAAATTGTAGAAATTATAAAACTAAATTAAATTAAAATTATAAGAACTCTATCTTAAAAGAATCTTAAGGAAAAGTAAATTACTAAATATTGCTCTCTCTATAATTTTCAACTAAAACTAGAACAATGATAATTGGCTAAGGGGGATTTCATAAAATTTGGCATAAGAAGAGACATTTTTGAATGGAGGAAATGAAATTTATCATGAAATTTCCTTTTTTTTTTCTTTCTCTTTTTTTTTCTCTTCTAATAAAAACCCAAAATGTATATGGTTTAGGAGTAATGAATTTTATCCTCTTACTCCATGCTATATAATCTTTTCAAATATTTTGGGTGCATATGTTTTAGGGAATAATGAATTTTATCCTCTTATTCCCATGACATATGATCTTTTAATACATTTTTATGCCATCAAAGGGGGTAGGGTAGGGGAAAATAAATCTAGCTAGCTTTAAATCATATTGAGAGCAAATTCTAGTAAAATTAAAATTCCTAAGATCTAAGAAGTTAGAAGAAAATATAATTGAAATCTAAAGAGATTTAGGAAATTTACTACAAAATGAAGCCATTATGCTAACAAAATTCTCTAATCAATTTAAAATCATAAGATGATTCTTAAATCAAGATTACCTCAAATTTAAAATTAACAAACTATGATAAGCAAAATTTTAGCCAATTAAAAACTTAAACATGCTTATAAACATCCTCAACTAGATTTCTAAGAAATCACAAAAACAACAAATAAGAGAGGTATAAGATAGAAGTTTTTTTTGTGTTTTAAGTTTTTTCATATATATTTTTTTGAATTTTTATATTATCTTTTTTTTTTTGAATTTTTGATATTATCTTTTTTTTTTTAATTTTTGAATTTTTCTCATTAAAAACTATTTACAAAGAAAGGAAACTAGCTTTAAAACTTAACAATTTTTGTAAGTCTTGGACTTCCCAAGGGCTACCCGGTGAAGGGTTCGCAAGGTACTAGGAGGTGTGATGGGATGAAATCCCAAACGTCCCTTTCCAAGATTTAAATTTTCGATTTTCTAAATTTTTTTTTTTGAGTTTTTGGATTTTACAAGTGCTTAAATAAAGGAAATCATAGAAACAAAATTAAAATTTTCTTTTTGGTATTTTTTTTCTTTTCATTCTTTTTTTGAAAATTTTCTTCTTAAAACCATTTACAAATATTTACAAAGGGCTATTTACACCCTCATACTTAAAGTTAAACATTGTCCCCAATGTTTAAAAATAAGTATGAAGTAAGAAAAGGTAAAAAGAAATGCAAGGAAAAAGAAAGAAGGAAAAAGAGCTTCCCTGATAAATTTTTTTTTTTGAAGCTTTTGTGGGGAAGCCGCGATTACCTACAAAAGATGTTAAAGAAAGAACAAAAACAAGACAAAATAATAAAAAGATAACCTTGGGGTGCCTCCCAAAAGCGCTTTGTTTAAGGTCGCGTAGCTTGATCCACTTGCCGATCATGTTATATTATGAAGAAATATCGCATCACTCTTGTCATTAGGTATGTCTCCCGGAAGATACAATTTAAGGCGGTGCCCGTTAACTTTGAAGGAACCTTTTTCCGGGTGGGAAATTAGAATTGTCCCATAGGACCAAACCTCTTTAACAATAAAAGGTCCGGACCATCGAGATTTCAGCTTTCCCGGAAAAAGGCGAAGACGAGAATTATAAAGGAGGACGAGATCGCCTGGCGAAAAAGTTTTTGGAAATTTTATATATTTGTCGTGATAAAACTTTGTTCGCTCCTTATATAATTTGTTACTCTCATACGCATTCGCTCTCCACTCATCCAATTCGTTCATTTGAAATTTTCTTTGTTCGCCCGCTAAAGTAGAATCAAGATTTAAAAATTTAAGCGCCCAAAATGCGCGGTGTTCTAATTCGACCGGAAGGTGGTAAGCCTTGCCATAGACCATTCGATATGGTGTACAACCGATAGCGGTCTTGTACGCCGTTCGATAGGCCCATAGCGCGTCATCGAGCTTTATTGCCCAATCCTTCCGATTAATAGAAACTGTTTTTTCTAAGATCCGTTTTAATTCTCGATTAACAACTTCAACTTGGCCGCTCGTTTGTGGGTGATATACAGTGGATAATTTGTGCGTGACACCATATTTTGCTAAGATTTTTGTGAATTGAGTATTGAAAAAATGGGTGCCCCGATCAATCACAATAGCACGCGGAGTGCCAAATCGAGAGAATAATTTTTTTTAAAAGTTAACGACGACTCGCGCATCATTGGTGGGGAGAGCTTGCGCTTCCGCCCACCTCGACACGTAGTCGACCACTACTAGAATATACTTATTTGAAAATGAAGGAGGGAGAGGACCAACGAAATCAATGCCCCAAAGATCAAAAATTTCGCATTCTAAGAAAATATTTTGGGGCATCTCTTCCCGGCGAGAGATGTTCCACGACCGCTGGCAGCTGTCGCAAGTACTCATAAGGGTGTGAGCATCTTTGAAGAGCGAGGGCCAATAAAAGCCCTCCTCCAGCGCCTTCCTCGCGGTTCGGTTGGAATGATAATGACCACCGGATGGTCCCTCGTGACAATGTCATAAAATTTTAAGACCCTCCTCACTCGAGACGCATCGTCTCACCACTTGGTCTGCGCATACACGGAATAAAAAGGGGTCCTCCCAAAAGTAATTCTTTAAATCAGAAAAGAATTTCTTCTTTTGCTGACTCGAGAATTCTTTCGGCAGGACCCGGGCTACTAAATAGTTAGCCAGATCTGCAAACCAGGGGGTAGACGATGAATTAATATTTTCGAGAGCGAGGAGGCGCTCTTCGGGAAATTTATCATCGATGTTAGATTCTATCAATACCTCCGAGGCAGGGTTTTCTAGACGAGAAAGATGATCGGCCGCCAAGTTTTCGGCTCCTCTTTTGTCCCGGATCTCTAAGTCAAATTCCTGCAAGAGGAGGATCCATCGCAAAAGACGAGGCTTGGCGTCCGATGTGCTTAAAAGATACCTAAGTGCGGAGTGATCCGTGAAGACGATAACTTTCGAGAGGGTGATGTATGACCTAAACTTATCGAAGGCAAAAATGATCGCTAGAAGCTCTTTTTCGGTAGTGGTGTAATTCGCTTGTGCCGACGTGAGTGTTTTGCTCGCCTAATAAATAGAGTGGAAATACTTACTCACCCGTTGGCCTAAAACGGCACCAACCGCAATGTCACTCGCGTCGCACATGATTTCAAAAGGGATCGACCAATCCAGCGCGACTAGAATCGGGGAGTTAATAAGTTTTTCTTTGATAAGTTTAAAGGCCAAATGGCATTCATCGCTGAAAATAAATGAGGATTCCTTTTCAAGAAGATGGGTTAACGGCTTTGTGATTTTGGAAAAATTTTGTATAAAGCGCCGATAGAACCCTGCGTGCCCTAGGAAACTACGAATAGCTTTTACGTTTGTTGGAGGGGGTAGTTTTTCAATCACTTCAATCTTGGCCCTATCGACCTCGATCCCCATGCCCGAAATTTTATGACCAAGGACTAATCATTCCTTGACCATAAAATGGCATTTCTCCCAATTAAGTGCTAAATTCGTTTCCTCGCACCGCTACAACACACGCTCAAGATTTTTTAAACAATTTTTAAATGAGTTTCCGAATACGGAAAAGTCGTCCATAAACACTTCCATCACCTCCTCTACTAACTCGTCAAATATCGCCAGCATACATCTTTGAAATGTAGCTGGCGCGTTACAAAGACCAAATGGCATCCTTCGATAAGCGAAGGTGCCAAAGGGACAAGTGAAAGTGGTTTTCTCTTGGTCGTCGGGCGAAATTGGGATTTGAAAATATCCCGACAAACCATCGAGAAAACAGTAGTAGGAGTGACCTGAAAGGCGCTCTAAGATTTGATCAATAAACGGTAGAGGGAAGTGATCCTTACGGGTGGCATCATTTAGTTTTCAGTAATCGATGCACATCCGCCAACCCGTAACAGTACGGGTTGGGATCAACTCGTTATTCTCGTTAGCTACTACCGTAACGCCACCTTTCTTCGGTACGACTTGTACTGGGCTAACCCAAGTACTATCCGATATCGGGTAGATAATTCCCGCATCCAATAGTTTGATCACTTCGGCCTTAACGACTTCTTTCATGTTAGGGTTTAGCCGCCGTTGAGGCTGGACCGAATTTCGGGAATTATCTTCTAGAAAGATTTTATGAGTGCAGAAGGAAGGGTTTATACCTTTAGTATCCGAAATTTGCCACGCAATTGCGTGGCGGTGCTTTCTTAAGACAATAGCTAACTCAGAAATTTCCGAGATGCTAAGTTCGGATGAAACGATGACGGGTAGCTTCGACTCTTTTTCTAAAAATAGATACTTAAGGTGAGGGGGAAGTTGCTTTAGTTCTAAAACGGGTGGTTCTTCATAAGAAGTTTTGATTTTCAATTTTTCTAAAAATAGTGGTTCCGGTGGTGTGAAACGAGTGACTTCTTCTTCTTCCAGACAAAAGAGTTCGGCGAGCTCGGACTCGTGACTCGAGGTGGAGACTAACTCGGGAGGTGAATCGAATTCCCAACACTCTTCCAGGTAAAAACATGAATCGTCATTTTCTAATGTGTTCCGCATCGAGGAATTTATGCCGAAAGAAACTTCATCGTCTCCAACCCGAAGGAGGAGCTTTCCGTTACTTACGTCAATAATGGCGTGGGAGGTGGCAAGGAAGGGGCGGCCGAGTATGAGGGGTACTTCGGCATCCTCTTCGATATCAAGAATGACAAAGTCCACCGGGAAGATGAACGTGTCGACCTTGACGAGCACGTCCTCCACTATTCCTACCGGATATTTTAAAGAGCGATCCGCTAATTGAATACTCATTCGAGTGGGGCTTGGATTTACTAGACCTAGTTTCTTAAATAGTGAAAAAGGCATGAGATTGATACTTGCTCCCAGATCCGCTAAAGCGTGTTTTACTAACGAATTGCCAAATAAACACGGGATGGAGAACCGTCCCGGGTCATTCACTTTTCTAGGCAATTTGTTGAGTACAACCGCAGAGCATTCTGCATTCAACGAAATATGCGAAATATCTTCTAATTTTTTCTTATTGGAGAGCAACTCCTTAAGATATTTCGCATATTTAGGCCTTTGAGAGATAGCCTCGCAGAAGGGTACATTAATGTGAATTTGCTTTAAAATATCTAAAAACTTTTTATAATTCTTTTCGGCGCTCTCGCTTTTAAACTTAGATGGATACGGAATATTTGAAGTAGAAGCGCGCGGAGCTAACGTAGCAGGTAAATTCGAAGATAAAATAGGAGGAGGAGGAGGGGAGGAAGTTACCATGGGTTCGTCCTGTTTTGAAACCACCTCCTTCCCGCTTCGGAGTGTAATCGCATTTGCGCTCTCCTTTGGGTTTGGCTCCGTGTTTCCCGGAAGGGCTCCTTGCTGGCGCTCGGAGATTATCTTTGCTAGCTGGCCCACTTGGTTCTCCAAATTTTTGATCGATCCGGTGAGGTTCCGGATGTTCGCTTCATTTGTAGCAACATATTTTGCAAAAACCTCTTCAAGCGGAGAGGGCTTTTGCTGTTGCGGTGGAAAACCGGGTGGATTAAAATTTGGAGGGGGAGTTAAATTAAGAAGTTGATTTGGAGGTTGATTTAAATTTAAGGGACGCTGAGCATTTCCTTGATTGCTCCATGAGAAATTCGGATGATTCCTATAACCCGCATTGTAGGTGTTATTATACGGAGCGGTGTTCGGGTTATAGGAAGGCCGAGGCGGATTTCCCATGTAATCAACTTGCTCTTCAAGTAAAACATTATTAGCCCAAGGAGGAGTGGCGGAGGAAGCAGACATCTCCGCCACTTGCTTTGTGAAGCGCTCAACTTGTAAAGCCAAATTTGCGTTAGCGTCTATTTCAAAAATTCCGGCCGGCTTATTAGGCCGCGCTCGGGGCATGTTCCATTGGTACGCATTTGTGGCCATCTCTTCGAAAAGCTCTTGAGTGGCGATCGGGGTTTTATTATTTAATGTCCCTCTGGCGGCCGCATCAATCATTTGCCTCGTTTGGAGATTTAAGCCATTATAAAATATTTGCACTTGTTGCCAAATGGCAAGTGCGTGGTGAGGGCATCGGCGCAAAAGCTCCTTGAAGCGCTCCCATGTGTCATAGAGAGTCTCCGAGTCGATTTGCATGAACGACGCAATATCCGTGCGCAATTTAGCGGTCTTTGAAGGCGGGAAATATTTATTGAGAAATTTTTCCGCCATTTCGGCCCATGTAGTGATGGATCCCCTTGGTAGGGAGCCCAGCCACTGCTTGGCCTTAGACCGCAAAGAAAAAGGAAAAAGACGTAATCGAATGGCGTCATCGGTGACGCCATTGATCTTAAATGTGTCGCAAATTTCAAGAAAGTAAGAAATATGTGAGTTTGGATCCTCGTCCGGTTGACCATCAAAGGTCACCGATTGTTGCACCATTTGTATGATGCTGGACTTGATCTCAAAATTATTGTTCGCCACCGTGAGGCGAACAATACTCGATTGTGTGCCTTCTAAATTCGGCCGCGCATAATAGGACATGGTCCGTTGCGCGTCCTCATTCGGATTTGGCTCGTTAAGATTAGGAGGATTAAGATTATGATCCATGTTCGCTGCGTTAGTGTCCCCGATCGACTCTTCGGATTCTACTTGATTTCCTTGATCACGAGAACGGCGGTGCCCCAAAAGGGTTCGCTCGATTTCCGGATCAAAAGGAAGAATCGAAGTGCTACCACGGGTCATACACTAAAAAGAGAAGGAAGGAAGAAGAAAAAGAGGGAATATTTTTTTTTTGTTCTTTTAGGCAGATTAAGTTAGTCTTGGACTTCCCAAGATCTACCCGGTGAAGGGTTTGCAAGGTACTAGGAGGTGAGATGGGATGACACCCCAAACGTCCCTTTCCAAGATTTTAATTTCACCCTTAAGATTTTCAAAAATAGAAAAAAAAAACTAAAATAAAAACAACATGATAAAATTAATAGCTATCCTTGTTTCAAAATATCTACGCAAATGTCCCCGGCAACGGCGCCAAAAACTTGATATTTAATTTTTGCGATTTTGAAATTTAGTGAAGGTTTGAGATTTTCTCCAAAACTATATCCGATAAAGGCAAGTGTACCTTATCGTCTATAGTATAGGATATTAAGAAATACCAAGGTCGTATTCCACGGGGCGTGTTGATTACTTCTACTTTGAGGAAAGTCGCTATTATCTTATCTAATGATATTTTGGGGTTTTGGTTACTTAGCTAGAAAAAGAGAAATTGCAAGCTAAATTAAGGGTTTAGATGATGATAAAAGAGGCTAGTACTCATTCAAAAGTCACCTTGGAGTGAGAAAAGACAAGTGAAAAGAGATTAAATCTAATTCCGTTTAAATTGAACTACTTGACCGTGGAGGTTCCCGAAGCTCGAACATGCCTCTCTCGAGGTTAATGCCCAACTAAGTTTAGGAAAAATCAACCGGACTCTCGTCCTATAATCGATTACCTAAAACTTGCTTTACGAAGTGAACCCCGCTATTGGATTTGACTCCAATCCGGGAGATTTACGTCATCCTCTCTCGAGGGGTGCGTGCAACACTCTTTACCCTTAAGTGATCAATTCATACTTTGAGCCTCTCAGCTAACTAAGTATGAAAACATAAGCGAAAACCATATATCGAAAATATGGCCTCACTAATTAAAAATCAAGGGTAATTCAAGTGTTTATAAAAACGGAAAAAGAAAACTTTAGAAAATCATAAGTTGTCTAACTCATCCTCGGATCATTTTGATCGAGTACTAATGAGGATTAGTTAATCATGGTGGAGGGGAAAGAGGAAGAAAAATAAAAATGCATAATAAGAAAATTTAACTAAGTAAGGAGGAGACAAAATAAAGAGAACAACTAATTTTTATTTAAATGAAAACTATTACAAGTCTTAAGAGAAGAGATTGCAAGCTAGGAAAAACAAGTTACAAGCTTAAACTAAACTATTTCATTGAAAGGAAGCTAGTACATTGCATGAGAAAAGGAAGAGAGCATGAAAGTAAAGTCACATGAACATGAACATGAAAGTGAAAATATACTCAAGATTGGCTCCAACAGCACCTCCCCCACTCCAAAATTCTGAACTCTGGACTCAAGGAGAACCTCTGAATTTATAGGAAAAAATTTCAGATTACACGCCCTTGGTCACGGGCGTGACCAAGGGCGTGACTGCACTATTCACATCGGATCCGACAGCGGCGTGGGCTTTCTGGACGGCGCGGCGAGAAATGACATGTCACGGGCGTGACATGTCGGGTCACTGGTGTGACTTTGGACGGCTGCATTAAATGCGGCGTGGGCTGGAATATGGCGCGGCGGCGAAGCAGAGATCACGCGGGCAAGTCACGGCCGTGACATGTGGGTAACGGGCGTGACTCAAGTTGACTTCTCGACTGTAGCTCCACGTCTCGACGGCGGCTCTACGTGGAAGATTCTAAGATTACACGCCCCTGGTCACGGGCGTGGCTTTGGGTCACGGGCGTGACTTGGGGCGTGACATGGTATGGACTGGTTCAAACAGCGTGGCATCGATTCTGGACTGATCTTCAGGTTACACGCCCTTGGTCACGGGCGTGACCGATGGCGTGACATGCCATTTTTCTCTATTTGTCCCAAAATTCTGCAAAATTTGAAATTAAGCTAAGTTAGAATCAAAATTACAAAAAGAACTACTTATAACCTAAAATTGACATAAAAAGGAAAATTCATATTAAATATTTACAAAATTTTCTATTAAAAAGTTATAAAAATACTACTTATCAAATGGTTGGGGCATGTAGGCATGGAAAAATTGAAGTCTATGGCGGTAAGGGGCCTTGTCAAGGGCTTGCCTAGCTTGTCCTCCTATGGAGACGGTCATGTTTGTGCAGGATGTCAGTTTGGTAAGTCTCATCGACTTCCATTTGATAAATCTCAAACAATATGCAAAGCGCCGTTGGAGTGCATTCGCGGTGATTTGATGGGACCGACTGCCACCCCAAGCCTTGGATGCAACAAATATATGTTGGTGTTGATTGATGATTACACCAGATATTTCTGGGTGTATTTTCTGAAAGAGAAGTCGGAAGCTTTTGCAAAGTTTGTGGAGTTCAAGGAGTTGGTGGAAGGTCTGTTAGGCCTGCGGGTGAAAAAATTGAGAACTGACAATGGTGGGGAGTTCACCTCTGGTGAGTTCTCAAGTTTTTGCAGGAAGCACGACATCCGGAGAGAGCTCAATTGTGCCCATACTCCACAGCAAAATGGCATTGCAGAGCGGAAGATCTGTCATCTGACAGAAACCTGCAAATGTTGGCTTCATGCCAAGAGTATCCCAAAGTACTTTTGGGCGGAGGGAATGTCTTGTGCGGCCTACGTCATCAACCGGATGCCTCTAAGTCCTATCAACATGAAGACCCCTCACGAACTGATGTTAAAGGAGAAGCCGAGTGTTGCACACCTTTGGGTGTTCAGGTCAACCTATTTTGTGCATATCCCTGATGCTCTTCGGACAAAGCTAGATACGAAAGCATAGGAGCTAGTCTTTGTTGGATATGATGAGCGGAAAAAGGGATGGAGATGCATGGATCCTGAGACACAGAGATCAGTGGTATCTCAGGATGTGTTGTTCGATGAGGTGACTTCCTACAAGGGGAGTTCAGGAGTTGAACTACCAGAGAGCGGGGTTGATGAAGAAGGGAAGGCTGCGGAAAAACTTCAAGTGGAGTTGCCTGTTTCACTAGGAGCTCCAGCTGTGTCAAGCTCAGAGATGGAGGCTTCAGGTTCTGGAAGCAAGGGGAGCGATGCTCCAAGTTTGTCTGGAAGAGGAGCTAGCACAGAAGAAGCAGCTGAGGAGGTGGTTAGTCAGGAGCAACCTCTTAGGAGGTCGAAGAGGACTATCAAGCCACCTGATCGATACACATGAGGAAACATGGTGAGCTTTGTCTCATGTTTCTTTGCTGGTCCCTTGGATGAGAGGGAGCCGTCGAGCTTTGAGAAGGACAAAGGCCTGTAGTAGTGGGACATTGCTATGCCGGAGGAGATGTATGCTCTCAAGAAGAATGAGACTTGGTCTCTAGTGCCCAGGCCCAAGGGCATTACCCCTGTGACATGCAAATGGGTTTATAAGCTCAAGAAGAAAGCTGATGGCACGATCGAGCGATACAAGGCTCGCCTTGTGGCTCGCAGGTTCTCACAGCAGTATGGAGAAGATTATGATGAGACGTTCAGTCCAGTGGCAAAGATGACTTTGGTTTGATTTGTTATTGCTTTGGCGACATCCAGTGGATGGGAGATTTGGCAGCTCGACCTGAAGAATGCTTTCTTATACGGAGAGATTGACAAGGATATCTTCATGATCCAACCACCGGGCTTCATCTCGGAGGAGTGTCCGGAATACGTCTGCAAAGTGAAGAAAGCCCTGTATGGGTTGAAGCAAGAGCCTCGGGCGGGGTATGGGAAGATCGCGGAGTATCATCTATTCCGCGGGTTCCTTGCTTCAGACTCTGATACTAGCTTGTTTGTCAAGGAGGGGGTGCTTCGGGTTATTATTCTGCTGTATGTGGATGACATGATCGTCACCGGGAACTCAAAGGAGGCAGTAGCAAGTCTGAGAGCTGAGCTTGCTATTAGATTTTAGATGAAGGATCTGGGTGAGCTCCACCATTTCCTTGGACTCGAGGTTCAGAGGCGAGAGAGCGGAGTGCTCATTTCTCAGGCTAGATATGCGGAGAGGATCGTTCAACGATTCGGCATGGAGGAAGGGAAGAGCAGCTTTATACCTCTAGAACAACATCATAAACTTCGGAAGGATGAGGGGAGAGTTCTATATGATCCGTTGGTGTTCTGAGCTCTGGTTGGGAGCTTGATCTACTTGACCATCACGAGGCCAGATATTTCTTATGCAGTTGGCAAAGTGAGTCGGTACATGGCGGATCCACGGAAGCCTCATCTTCTGGCGGCAAAAGGAATTTTGAAATATGTGAAGTCTACCATTGATTTGGGTCTCCTATATAGGAGAGGGTCAAGCTTGGAGTTGCTTGGATACATGGATGCTGATTACGGGAGAGACGTAGATGATCGGATATCAACGTCTGGTTTTGTCTTTATTACAAGCCCCACAACTATTTCTTGGTGCAGCAAAAAGCAGGACTCGGTGTCTGTATCTACCACAGAAGCGGAATACAAGGCTTCGGCCTTGGCAGCTCAGGAAGCTGTTTGGCTCAGGAGGTTGGTGGAGAACGTTCATGAAGAGGTTTGAGGTCCCACTATGCTACGCGGGGATAATTAGAGTGCTCTCAAGCTGGTTAATAATCCAGTTTGTCACACGAGGACCAAGCACATTGAGATTGAGCACCATTTCATTCGTGAGAAGGTGTTGGGAGGATCTCTTATGGTCGAGCATGTTCAGAGTGCGGACAATATTGCAGACATCTTCACAAAGCCGTTGGCGAAGGGACCATTTACTCAGTTGAGGAGTTTGCTTGGGCTAGTTTTCACTTCCCACTTCAAGGGGGAGTGTTGAAATTATTGAAGTAAAGTGGAAGGTGGCCGGCGGTCTGTAGTTTGGTGACCGCAGAGACCGCGCGGTCTGCGCTGGTGCCCTGCTGGTCTGGCTCTACCGGTCTAGTCCTGGCAGTTTGCTGGTTGGCCGGTCTGTTCCTGTTTGTTGCGGTCTCTTCCCGGGTTGTTCTGCTTGCTTTGCCTATCTTCCTTGTAGAAGACTGAGCGGTCTATTCTTGTGTAACCGCTTGACTGGGCGGCTTTTGCTGGGTGATCTGGCGACTTGTCTGGAGTTGGCCAGATGTTCTCGGTTTGCTCTTGGCGATCTAAGGAAGTAGTGTTCTTGTGTTCGCGCGGCTTGTGCGCGGTCTTGTGTTCGCGCGGCTTGTGCGCGATCTGCTGCAGATCTGCGGTCTTGGACAGAATGTGGTCCAAGTGGTGTGATCGCGCGATCTGCTCTATGAGACCGCTGGCGACCTGACGGGTGGTGATTGTACCTCTCTTGCGGCTGTGACGACAACCGTCTTGTCACCTATAAATAGGTGTGCATGGCCCGTCATTCATAACGAGAACTGTAAGAACTAGATACTAGGTGGTTTTGTGCGGTCTCAACTTTGAGGTCGGGCGGTCTCGGAAGTGAGTTGACTGTTTGTTGTGTTCGTAGGTTTGCGGTCAGTAGGTTGCGGTCTCCTTCCTTGGTGATTTCCCAGCGGCATGAATAAACAGTTCGGCATCGACTTATCTGCTGACTGGTTTATGTTGTTCTTGTGCTGTTCGCAGCGAGCTCAGCGATCAGGCGACCTTCGGCAGTTAGGCGATCTGAGTTGTGGTCAAGCTACAACTTCTGTTCTTCGTTCAATTCAATAAGCTCCAGTTCATGCGGTCTGAGGTGGCGGTCATGCAGTGCAGGCATCCTGTCTATTTTCTGTTCGTGCGGTCTCAAGTCAAGCCAGGCGATCTCTGGAGTTCAGCGGTCTGTGCGGTCTTTGCTTGTCAAGCCGCCAGAAAGTGGAGGTTAGATCTTAAGTTACTCTAGAGGGGTTGGGGGGGGGTGGGGGTGAATAGAATATTAAAAACTTTTCCTTAGCTTTTATAGCGGAGTTAAAATAGTGTTATATATATGTGTAAGCAGTGTGAGATATATATAAACAGGAAAACTGAATAAGTAAAAGCACACAACACATCACAGAGAAATAAACAAACACAGAGGACACAAGGAAATATAGTGGTTCCCCAATAAATCTGGGTAGTCCACTCTTCTACCACCCTTGGTAGGAATCCACTAGGAGAGTTGATCAGGTGCCCTAGCACCAAAGCGATTTTGTTCAGGTGTCCACACACCACATAGCTTTTGTTCAGGTGCTCAAAACCAACTAGATTTTTTGATCAGGTGTCTTGCCACCAGGGAGTTACACTTTTGAAGGGAGTATTAACCCTGTACAAGAGAGGTGAGAAAGAGGTTATAGTGTTCTTCTCTGTCAAGATGCTGAGAGAAGACTCTAGTGGATTTGTTGTAAAGCTCCCCCTGTCTGATTGAAGTATTTGACAGATGGTGGAGAAGCTTTCTCTTGAAACAGAAATCTTCTATAGCAGATTGATCTGGAAGAGATAATTCTTCAGATTCTTTGTTGCTCTTTTAGAAGACTTGAACTTGCAGCAGATATCTGAGAGATTGATCTTTGAAGAAGATGTTCTCAGAAAAATGGTGATTGCTGCTTGAGGAAGAAGAAGACTGAGAATATTTGACTGAGTGTTCTTCTTTTTCTTTCTCTATCCTTGTTGTTGTTCTCTCTCTGTATTTTGTAAGAGTGTGTATAAATTCTGTCGAGATAATGAGACAATAAAGTCTGTCTTTGATATATTCTCTTTTTGGAATTGAATAATCAGACTTTAATTCTTTGTTGGAATAACAACAAAGGCCAAACGACTTTGGCAGGTCCTTTAATTCCTTAGCCATAAAATATTCCTTTTCATTAATTGTCAACGGCTATCTTTGTCTTGGAATAAGGAAAGAAGGAATATATTCAAAGAATATAATATCCTTACTTAAATGACTTGAATACGTCCAAAGATATTTGAATAGATCCGTTAAAGTCGCCGATCTGTGTTCAGAGAATTGACAAATAACTGATATTTAAGTATTAATTAATCTGGAATCTGTATTTGTCGATCTGAGATTCAGTAAAGAATTTGTCGAGCTCTGGCTGGAAACTGTCGAGCGCTGGCTGAAATTCGTCGAGCTCTGGCAGCCATCTGTCGAGCGCCGAGATGGCTGGATTTCGTCGATCGCAGCTTCCTTGATATTTCGTCGATCGCCGTCCGACGAATGTTGAGCGTCGTTCGACGAATGCTGAGACTTAATGAAATTTCTAGTTCTAACATCCAAATTTCGTCCTAAACACTTGACCTATAAACTATACATTGGGGTCAACTTATCCTTAGTCAACATATAGTGATCCTAGCCCAAATCACAAATAGGGTTGTTCCAACAGTGCATGCATCCTGTCTGTTTTCTGTTCGTGCGGTCTCAGGTCAAGCCGACGATCTCTGGAGTTCAGCGGTCTGTGCGGTCTTTGCTTGTCAAGCTGCTAGTTTGGTTTTTGGTGTGTTTTGTTCTTCTCTCCTTCGTGATTCTTATGAATCATGTCTCGCCATGTATGTATCGAAGTGTAATGTTGTTTTTGTGATTCAATAAAGTCTTTTGTGTTGCTGTGGCATTGTGGTTGTTTGGCTATAACTCAGTTGATGCAACTCCTGCTTACTCCTAAACGATTCAAATCAAAAAATTTAACAGTGATGAGTCACTAAGCAGTGTTCTCCCAGCTTCTATCAAGGTCCTATTCCTCCTCTCAGCCACACCATTTTGTTGTGGAGTGCTAGGGGAGGAGAATTCTTGGGTGATACCGAATTCTTGACAAAACCTTGTCATTGCCCCAGATTGAAATTCTGTACCATGGTCAGTTCTTGTCTTGACCACAGTACATTGTAATTCATTCTGAATAGTTTTGACATGGTTTATAAAGATATCTAAAGTATCAGATTTATTCTTAAGGAAGAATACCCATGTATACTCTGAATGATCATCAACAATCACCAAAGTATACAATTTCCAACCTAGGCTCTGAATTGGCAAAGGACCGAACAAGTCCATGTGCAATAGATAGATACATCTCTTAGTGTCTTTGGAGCCAATGCTTTTAAAGGTGGCCCTAGTTTGATTGCCCATTTGGCATGCATGGCAGGGACCACTTTTAATACATTTCAAATTAGGACTATTTCTAACAAGGTTTTTAGAAAATAGCCTGCACATTGTCTTGTAGTTAATGTGAGCAAGTCTCTTGTGCCATTGAACACAAAGAGACTCACTTTCATTAGCCACAAGACACACAGGATATATAATAGAATTGTGTATAAAATCTAAACATTCAACATCCCCACTCCTTCTGCTTGAGAGAATGATCTCTAAGTCATTTGACTTCTTGATCAAGCACTTATCATTGTGGAATTCAATGACGTAACCCAAGTCACATAATTAACTTATGCTTACAAGGTTGTGTTGCAATACTTCAACATAAGCCACCCTTGTGATTCAGACTATGCCATTGGATATCATACCATAACCTCTGGTGATGCCCTTTTCAGATCCACCAAAGATGACCTTAGGTCCATTCTTCATAGCTTGGTATTCCCGCAGAAGACTCTTGGTACCTATCATGTTCTTTGAGCACCCACTGTCCAAGTACCAAATTTTCCCTTGGCTGGTACTTGAACTATCCTACAAGAGGCAATTTATTTACCCTTAGGAGCGCAAGTAGTGGGATTGTGCCAACAATTTATGGCACCTTAGGATTGTGCCAACAATCTATGGCAAAGTGTCCCACCTTACCACAACACCAACATTCATGAATGTTGTATCTTCTCTTCTGAACATTCTTAGTGGAGAAAGATGCGTCAATATGCTTATGTTCAGGAGGGAAGACAGATGAATTCTTCCTGTTCTTTCAGCAATGATTTGGCTGAAAGACAATTTATGGTCAGTCTTGACAGTCTTTATCTGAATGACATCAGCTTGTCTTGGCTTGGCAACTAGGAAAGTTTTGATGGCATCAGACACTAAGTTGTTAGACATGAAAACAGGCTTGCCAGCAGCCAAGTTCTTTGCTGGTAGGGACTTGGAAGAGCTTGCTTCCTTATCCTTGGATGAGGGGGCTGAAGTACCAAAAACAAATGGTCCAGAGTGGGCCATTTAAATTTGTTCATGGGGATCTTTCATAGCACTCATTACCATGCCCTTTCTTCTACTATAGTAGGGAGTAATCCCCTTCCTATAGGTATTCTCATTCTTCCAGTGACCATACATGCTGTCATGGTCATACTTGTTGGAGGGAAGCAACACCTTTTGAAAGGTGGTATGAGGCTTAGCCTTATCCTTGCCCTTTTCTCCATTCCCATGACACACTGCCATATTATTGAAGCCTATCCCTCTCATATCAGTTTGGGAGGAAAAGGTGTCAATGATGGGTAGTACAGATCTGGGTTTGGAGAATTGAGCAACTAAGCTCTTCTCTTTGAGAAGCTTTTCCTCAAGGTCTTTTAGGACCTTGTTCTTTTGAGAGATGGAGCTCAATTGGACAATTGTTATTCCCTTGAGTTGGCTAATCTCTCTACTCATCTGAGCCACCTGAGTAGATGACTCAGTGCTTTCTTGCTTAGCCAATTGAAGGGAGGCAATTTCCCGAGCTTGCCTCCTGGATAGCTTCTTGCTCTTCTTCAGAGCATCCAATAAAGCATCATACTTGTCAATCAATTGATTGACACCTACTTCAGAATGTGAGCCACTCTCATCATTAGATGAGCATGCTTCAGATTCTGGCACAGATTCATAATCAGAAGAGGGCATGAGAGGAATTGTTACCTTGTCAGGATTGTCCTGACCATTTTCATCATCATCAGTTATGGCCATTAAGCCATGATGTTCTCTATCTTCTTGACCCTCTTCTATGTCATTGTCTGAGTGTGACAGAGGGGCCCTGATGCTTTCTTTTGCAGCAGGATAGTCCTCATCCTCTTTAGTTGTAAACAACCCAATGTAGACTTCTTCTTCTTCTGAATCTGAGGATGATGACTCAGATTCACTCTAGCTCCACTTTCTTAGCTAGGAAGGATTTCTCACCCTTCCTTTATGGTGATGCGCTTGCTTATCACCTCTATGCTTCCTCTTGACTGGACAGTCAGCTATGACATGTCCAGGCTTGCTGCAGCAATAACAAATCACATTATTTGAAACATGTTTAACTTGTTTAGAATCATACTTGTCCCCCTTGGGGTGCTGCCTTTCAGGTCCGCTTTGATCCTTAATAGAATGTGAGGAGGAGGAAGGCTTGTTCTTCCGCTGCTTCCTCCTCATCATATTTTTGAAATGCATTGAGAAGGCAGCAAAACCTCATCAGATGAGCTGCTTTCTGAAGTACTGGACTCATACTTTTTTGAGCCAGCAACCCTTCTTGGTTGTGATGGCATCCTTGCCTTGCTCTTCTTGGAGCTCTCAGCTTTGAGATCCGCTATCCTCTCCCTTGCATGAGTCCTAAAGGATGTTTCCTCCTCCTCCCTTGTAGACAGTTGCATCTCAGAGGAGAGAAGCTTTCCAAATAGAGTGTGTGGAGGAGTCTCTCCCATCTTTGCCACCTCTTTGATGGAACAAATCTTGGTATCCCAATCTCTAGTTAGAGATCTGAGGAATTTGTCATTCAGCTCATAATGAGTGAAGACCCTTTCATAGGTCCTTAGCTCATTCACTATTCTGAAGAACCTTTCATAGCAGTCAGCTATGCATTCCAGGCTTTGTTTCCTGAAGGCTTCATACTCCTGATTGAGGATGGATTTCCTATCATCCCTCACTTCTTCAGTACCTTCCATGTACACAATTAGTGTATCCCACATGTCCTTGGCAGTCTCACAATGTACCAAGTTTTGGAAGGTGGAATCATCAATTGCATTGACTATTATGTTTTGAGCTCTTTTTTCCATAGTGGCCAATACAATTTCATCCTTTGTCATTCCAGCATATGACTTGGCCACTTGCCTTCCGGGATTTATAGTGGAGGTCTTTGTGAAGACAAAGGGACCCTCCTTGACAGTAATATAAATCCTAGGGTCTGAGGCCTCCATGAACAACCTAACTCTTTGCTTCCATATGCCAAAAGTTTCCTTTTTGCATATGGGCAACTTCATTAGCCCCATCTCCTTCTGAACTCCATTGGTAGCCATTGGAGTCAGATTTGACTACACCTATGTTGGATCTGGTCAGACTGTTAAGTATTTTTTGACCAACCTCCATCTGATACCACTTGATAGTTTATAGGTTAGTAGTCTAATTCACCTAGGGGTGAATATATCTCTTTGTGTTTTACTTAATTGTTGCTAGCAGTTAATGAGTAGTAAATAAAAACTCAAGCAAACATAGAAAGCACACAATTGTTTATAGTGGTTCCCCAAGACAGTGTGTCTATGGGTAGTCCACTTCTCTCTACACCTTTCTAACAGTGTGTTAGACAAGGCAAACTCCTCCAATCTCAGCTCCAAGAGATTACAACACAAATCCTTTAGAATTTCTCAGGTTTTCTTCAAACCCTACCTCAGGCCAACCATCCCAACCAACTCAGAGTGCTCTCACTCCTACAGCTCAGAGATCACCTTGATCTCCTACCTCATGCCTATCAATAAGCCCTACTTCTCAAGCAAACTGCCCTACAGCTCAGGCTCAACAGACTTGCCAATCTCAGGCTAAATAACCCTACAATTCAGGTTCAACAACCCTAAAATCTTAGGCTCAATAGCCTACAAACTCAAAACAATGAAGTTCCCACAATGGTTATAAGTATAGCTTACAACAGTTGACAACAGTGATATTGTCTTCTGTTGTTTATTCACAGCTGGTGCAACCTTGAAGCTGGACTGAAAACAATCTTCATACCCATTCCTATCTGATCCTCCTCTTCAGTAGATGAGAAAGGATCACCTTGCTCTTCTGGATAGAAGAGCTATCTTCTCTCCTTGTTTCTTCTTGCTTGTTCTGGAGGCAGAAGGAGAGATCACTTGAAAGCCTTCAATGGAATAGTAAACAACTATCTTCTTTTCAACACTTCACACACCAGCATCATCAGCTTCTTCTAAAGTTCCCTATTATGTTCTTTTATACTCCTTCCATCTTCAACGGCCCTCAGAAGGACTCTGACACAGCATGGAGATGTATAACATACTTTATTTATCTTTATAGCTGTTTGCGACAAAAGCAAATCCCGCCAATGTCATCTTTTAGATTTGAATCTGTCTCAGCGGTTGAGCTGAGACCTCCTTCAGTCTCAGCGGTTGAGCTGTCTTCTTCTCAGCGGATCCGTTGAGACAGATTGTCTTCTCAGTGGATTTTGTCTATTTGCAGCTCAGCAGAGGCAGACCCCTTCTCACTGGCTCCTGGCCTCGTCTTAGCGGTTCCGCTGAGACAGTGAGTTCAGTGGTTCAGTCACTGAACCACCAACATTATTCCAAATCTTGGAATATCTAAACCCTGCACAGTCATGATGCAAAATAGGGTTTATCAAATACAATATGTTCTTAGCACTGTGAGTGATGCTTCTTCAAATCAAGAGAACATTGAGGGAAATATTCCCAACACTTCTGGTCTACAACAGAACAACATCTACCTTATTATGTAGGGTTCTGTGTGAGCCTGAGCATGTAGGAACTTGTGATAGATCTGAGATTGGTAGGGTTCTTTGTGAGCCTAAGTTTGGTAGGATCTTGTTGAAGATCTGAGTTATTATAAAACTTGTAAAGTCTGAGCTTGGTAGGTTTCTGTGTGAACCCGAGTTGTAAGATCTATTTATTGAGAAACGATTTGAGTTGGAGAAGTTGCCTAGTCTATCTCATTGCTAGATAGGTGGGAAGGACAGTGGACTACCTCTAGACACATTGTCTTATACGGAACCACTATAAATCTTGTGTGTTTTCTATGTTGCTCTTGTGCTGTGATAGATAGATTTTAAAGTATCAAATAATATTGAAAACAACCCCCCTCTAGGTGTAGTTTATAGACAACCCATATCTTTCAATTGGTATCAAAGCTAGGTTGAGTTCAAAGGCTAAACAGCTTAGAACAAGATCTATAAGTTTTTGATTAGGTTGTGATCTTTCAATGGCATGTGAGTATCATCAAGAGATGAGATCAATGTGGCTGCCCATTTGCACCAAAGAGAACTTTTCCATTTGGAAGCAAAGAGTCAAGTTATTCATGGAAGCATCAGATCCTAGATTGTTCATGGTTGTTGAAGAGGGACCCTATGTCCTCATGATTGTTTCAATGACTCCAACAACTCCTTAAGTCCCTAAACCTTTGTCACAGTTCACCAAGGAAGATGTAGACATGATAACTATGGATAAGAGAGCAAAACACATACTTGAAGATGTATTTGGTGATTATACATCTCAAAACATAAGTCATTGCAAAACAACAAAAGAAATGTGGGATTTCCTGGAGGTCTACATGGAGGGAATTGAAAAAGAAAACTCAAGGGGGGAACACCAGAGAAAGGCCCATGGCTCTTGAGGGTGAAGGCTTGAGGAGTACCAAGAACAAGATTCCTATAATTCAGAATATCTCTGAAGACAATGAAGCTTCTGATGCAAGCACATCAGAATCTGATGACATTGTTAAAGAACCGGTACTCTTCACCAAGTTGTTCAAAATGAAGATGCTTAGAAGAAGAGACAACCATAGGACATCCTCCTCAAACTCCAGAAGATCTGGTCAATATGATAAGTCCAAATCTTCAAAGGAGAAAAGTTATAACTCTAAACTCAACGAATTTGATTTGGCTAACTTAGTTTGTTGTCACTGTAAGAAGACATGTCACATGATTGTTGACGCCTCTCCAAGAAGAAAGAATCAAAGAAGATTGGCGATACAAGAAGTCCAAGGTACAAAAAGGATTCATTGCTAAGAAAATCAGAACACTTAGTGATTCTGATTCTGATTTATCAGAAACTAAGAAGGAAACTCTCATTGGCCTCATGGTCATAACTGAAGAAATCTAGGATGACAACACTTCTCCAAGGAAGGTACTTATTAGAGCCCCATTATCTATCTCTGATTCTGAATCAATGACAGATTCTATGCATGAGAGTAAGTGTGGATCTGCTTGCAATAGCATACCCTTAAGATCCCCACATGAGGTTGAATCTGGGCTAGTGCACCATAATGAAGCCTTGTGGATTGCCTTAAAAAGAAGCAAGAGGCTTCTTAGGGCTCAATCTAAGGAGTTAGCATCCCTAAAATATACCCAATCTGAGCTCCAAGAGACAGCTGAAAAGCTGACTGCTATTAGTAAAGAAATGGACAAACTCAAGGATGTCACAAAGCTCAAAAATGCTGAGTTGGGTCAGAAGAACATGGTTATCAAGGACCTTGAGGAAACGTTATTGGCTGAGAAGAAAATTGTTGTCAGCTTCTCAATGCCCAAGACTGTCCTTCCCATTATTGACAAATTCTCTACACCATTCAGAGATGGTGTAGGATTTGGTAAGGAGACAGTTAAGGGTAAGGCATCTGAAGCCCAACCTTCTTTCAAAGATAAGCCACTGGCTTCAAATTTCTCTGACCAGGAATATGCACATGGTCATCTAACCAATGCATGCTCTACAAGAAGCAGTAAACCCTCCAACACACATAGGAGAGCAGTCTTTAGGCCATGTCTTTTTAAAGCACCCCTTGAAGAGACTCAAGTGAAGAATCCAGGTTCTCATATCCATGGATCTGTAGCATCAACACTCAAAAGTACGGGAAAGGCAGCCCCCATCAAGCTTGTTCCCGATGAGTCCCAGTTATATACCCTTTTATGGACTCATCTGGGCCGATAATCTAGTCAAAGCACTACACATTAGACTTATTATCATTCATATTTGATTGCTATCTGTTATTCCATGCTAAGTGCACTTCTAGGCCTATTTTGGTGTAATATCATGTTTTTCCTATTTATAAGTTATCATGCAATGTTGAGTGCCACTTTCAGTGGAGCGATGGGAATTTGTGCTGGAACAGGGGCCGTGTAGGTGTTCCCGGTGCAAATCTGTACATGAACACTGTGCACGATCACTGGACATATTACGCACGACCACTGGTTGTGTGCCCCTGATCGTGCGCGCTTAACCCTGGAATTTCATGTTATGTCTGTACAAACGCACGACCACTGATGATAGTGCGCACGATCACTAATCGTGCGCCACTAGTTGTGCACATTATTATTTTATGTAACATTTGTCTTGCAGGTTTTCTGGCACAGTGTGCATGACCACCAACCTCTAGTGTGCATGACCACTGGTCGTGCGCCACTGATCGTGCGCCCTATTTTCTATAAATATGCTGTCTGCAAAATTAGGTCGGACGACACGTTATCTCTGCCATTCTCTAGCCTGTTCGCCTCTTCCACCACCTGCATCATCTTCCACCACTGGGAGGTGCTCCAGAACTAGTCTTCACGCCTATCTTGGGCCCGAAGATCATCTTGACCATCTCTGTCATCCACAAGCTTCAAAAGGAAGGATCTCCGTCGAGATTTGATCATCAAGTTTGGGAGCCATGTATTGAAGCCGAGCGGGTAGTGATACGAAGAAGACAGGCCCATTGGGATGTAGTGACAACCCTCCTCTACCCCGGACGTAGTTGCGGACCGAGCTTGGACACGGATTGACAACCCGGTGATTCCAACCGTGAATCTCAATGAGCCTTCAGATTCGGTCGAATTCTTACTCTCTTTCAACTTGTAACGATATTGTAGGGTAGATTCTTGTATTTTTGGATGATATGCACAATGATATTCAATTGCAACATTTATTTCATATTTCTATGAAACAATTTGGTTATTTGTGTATATGAGATGTGCCACCACTTCATCCACCACTCCACCCTCTGTGTTCGTGTGTCGCACTAGCAATTGCTAGTGGCGTACTTAGTGATGAGGTGCTTGCGACCCTCATTCCACAATTATCCACCCCATTCGCAAGCTCTCCGTCCATCCGCCTAGTGAAGCATGGCATAGCGGCCCGTGTAATCCATTCGCCTCACGAAGTAGTGCACCAAAGGCCTGCATAGTTTGATTCCGCACTTATTCACCTCATCCGCTTGCCTACCGGCCATCCACCTTGCGAAGCAGTGCGCTCAAGGCCTGCCTAGTTTCCATCTCGCCAAGCAAAGCATTGCATAGCGACATTGCATAGGAGTAGTTGTAGTTATTTTATTTTATTTACAAAACCAAAATCCTTTTCGTCTGCATTCCATCTGCCTCAAGGACTTTTATCTCAAGTCCTCCTTGATTTGTTAACTCCAACTTACTGTGTTCCTTCAGAGATTCGATACTTGGGGATTTACTTCCTCATATGATTACTTGACAACGACTGGTACACTACCGTTTAGACCGCGTTTTGCTCCCGCCTATAAGCGGTGTAGGAATTCACGCATCAAGTTTTTGGCGTCGTTGCCGGGGAACATAGTCGTGCGAGTTTTCTGGAGAGGGAGAACCTGAGAGAAAAGTTCTTCCATTTGTATTGCATCCTTTATTTTATTTCAGTTCTTGTTATTCCATTTTCTTGTTTTATATAGGTTGCTTTTTGTAAATTATCATTGGGTGTAGTATTTTGTACAATAGTGTTTTTATTTTGAATCTAGTTACCTTCGCGCAAAGTGGGCTTCATTTAACATTTGTTGTCGTTGGTGTGGAGATATCTCTCATGCTAGTGATAGATGTCCAAAGGGAGATAATTTCCCTATCACTCTAGGCCCAGTATATGGATCGCCGACTTCGTCTGGTACTCCATATGGTGTGCGTAAGTCCTATGGCTATTCTTCTGAGCCTTTACCGGCATACCTCATTGCGGCTTCCACACCTGTTGTACCAAGGAAGCAAGCAAGGTAGTGTTTGTTTTGTCAAAGCATAGATCACGCCATGAAGTACTGTGCTGAGTATCTTCGCCAATTGGATGAGAATGATGAGCCGGATATCCGGATCATCCTGACTCTTACCTCTGGTGGAACACCTTCAACATCTGGTTATGTGTCAGTGCCACCTTCATCTTTTGAAGGGAATGATGTGGACACAGTTATCATATGTGTGGTTGATCTGGGCATTGACAAGGCTGAGCACATCCCCCCTGTGCATATATCACCTTGCATGGATTCGATTCTTTGTGAGGAATCAGTGCTTGACTTTTATCCAAGCACAATTCTTCCCCCTGTTGTGCATACTACTACATTCGTCTCTGACGACATTATTGAAGATGTTTCGCAGGATAAGGCAGGTGATTTGTGTGTTGTGCCTATTCCTATGGAGGAGGATATTTTCCAAGGTGACGAGGATTCTACCTTAGAACTGGTGGAGGAAGTCCAATTCATGGAGGAGGACACTGATGATCCTACTGAGCCCTGCAACATTGTCGATAATGCCGACAGTATCCTCCTGCTTCAACCTATCGGGAGTGAGACCGGGACCACTCCCCCGATTGATGTTTATTTAAGTATTTCTTCTCTTTTATTTCCAGACCCCCTTCATCATTTGAGCCTGTGCATGTTGAGTCTTCACAGGTACTCAAGGAGGATTTGGAGCATTTTGCCTTTTCCTCCTCCCTAGAGGAAGCCTCACTCATTACCTTTTCCTCCTACCTCCTCCCTGAAGACGACACCTTGCTGGGCAAGGATGTTCTTAGTGAGATTTGTGAGGAGTACTCCTCCTCTTCTTACTTTCTTTTCCCTCTACCTGTGATGGGCAGGTTTTATCTATATTCGGGTAGAGGCGTGACTGTTCATTCGCCGTATAGGTACCCGTTACCGACACGCGTACTAGAGCAGATACCTGTGCATTTCCTTTTTCATACGCCCATTAGCTAGAACTATTATGTTTTTAAATAAGTCATGTTGAGTTGACAATAACCCAAGTAGTTATCTTTCTTTTCTGAAATTTCTTTTCATCTTGTTCATTTAGTTAGCTTTATTGTATTTTGCATTTGTCTATTTTCTTTGTGTTTGGCGGAACTCACCCCTGCAGGTATTCTTCTGGATGGATACTGCAGCTAGGTTTAGATTTAAATGGCAATCTTCTGGTATGCTCATTTCTGAGCATTGGGTACTCTCTTCCCCTAGCTCTTTTCTGAATTTCATAGCTATATATTATGTGTATTGTTTCGTTTAAGTCTGGGGGAGAGTAGTTCTGTGTTCCCACTCACGTGCACTATTGCATAACATGCTAGAAGTTCTTTTATTTTAGTTTATTGAAAATTATTGTTCATTCTCTTTGCGTACCACATCATCCGCTTGAGCGCGTACTCATCTATATGCGTGCTCAAGTTGAATTTAATTCTTCTGCTTATTTGGGAAAGTCTAGGTGATGGCTTAGGACAATGTAGCGGAGTAAAATGTTGACTCCAGTAGTGCTTCTATTCAAGTGCTCGGTTGCTTAGAAATTTGTGTAGATTAGACTTCTTTTATACTTATGGTTTTATATATTTTTTTTATTAGTGTAAATGTTGTTTACTCGACTCAAATGGTGAATCCGGTGTGAATCAAACGGTAGTATAGGGATGTGTGTAAACGATCGCTAGACTCGTATTGCTTGAGTCAGGAGAAAGGATAATCTTTCTCGGTGGCTAGAACTTGCCCCAAGCGATTCTTGAAGCATTGGCATAGGATAGTTATAGTGCGTGAAAATGTAGGCCATTATTTTGGCCCGGTTGAACTTTTTATTTCATGCCTATCGTCTACCCTTGCTAGACCCTTTGTGCCTACCCTTTCATTGATTCAGCTCCGCATATATCTCACCAAAACGTAAAAGCCTAACCTAGTTGCACACCAAAATCTGAGTTTTAGTTATAGTTTTATTTACATTTTGGGGGGTGTTGATTGTGGTGTTTATTATGTGAATTTGTGGATATGCTCATTTGAAAAATTTGCTGAAAGAAAAAGACAAGAAAAAGAAAGAAAAAAATGATTAAAAAAGAGAAAAAGAAAAATGAGTTTTATTGAAAATCGTTTAGAAAAATTATGTATTGGGAGTAGGCGGTGCACACACCTATGTTGCAAAAGTCCAAGTCTGGGGGTGTGGTGCACTTGTTTATTTATAGTCGTGCGGGTAGCTCTACCTTATGCTCATGTTGGGTCAGGTGTGCTTAGCCTCCATGTTTATCTTTGTTTACCTCACCGTAACCCAAGCCCCATCTCTAACCTAAAGTCCTACTGACTCACGCCTTGAACCAATCTAGTGTCGTGGAGAGGATGTGACCGGGCAAGCTAATGGTCACCGACATAGATGGATTTCGGTGGAGTTTGTCCTGCACCCCAATCTTGAGCAATGCTCATCTCAGCGCTTAGTTTACTTTCTCCGTATGCGTGACCGGATGATTCACTGTAGTTCACCATTTTAAGTAGTTGTTGCTTTTACTCTTTTAGAAATCTATAAATTGTTTGTGTAATGAGAAATCTTCTCTATTATTTTTCTTATTCACGTGAGCATGCCACTTCGCATGGTACTCTGTATTGTAATTTTAAGCCATCTACTTTTCTTTCCCCATTTGCTTAGAATTTGTTCGCTCGGGACACGCAAACAGGTATGTCTTGGGGTGTGATGAGTCCCAGTTATATACTTTTTTATGGAGTCATCTGGACCGATAATCTAGTCAAAGCAATAACATTAGCACTTATATGCCCGTTTTGGTGTAATATCATGTTTTTCCTATTTATAAGTTATCATGCAATGTTGAGTGCCACTTTTAGTGGAGCTATGTGCGTTTCTGCTGGAATAGGGGCCGTGCAGGTGTTCCCGGTGCAAATCTATACAGGAACACTATGCACGATCACTGGACATATTGCGCATGACCACTGGTTGTGCGTCCATGATCGTGTGCACTTAACCCTGGAATTTCATGTTCTGTCTAGCCAAACGCACGACCACTGACGATAGTGTGCACGATCACAGATCGTGCGCCACTGGTCGTGCGCATTATTATTTTCTGTAATGTTTGTCTTGCAGGTTTTTTGGCACAGTGCGCACGACCACCAACCTCTAGTGAGCACGACCAGTGGTCGTGCGACACTGATCGTGCGCCCTATTTTCGATAAATACACAGTCCGCAAAATTAGGTCGGACGACACCTTATCTCTGCCGTTCTCGAGCCATGTTCGCCTCTTCCTCCCCCTGCATCATCTTCCACCACCGGGAGGTGCTCCAGGACTAGTTTTCACGATTATCTTCAGCCCGAAGATCATCTCGACAATCTCCATCATCCACAAGCTTCAAAAGGAAGGATCTCCGCCCAGATTTCATCATCAAGTTTGGGAGCCATGTATTGAAGTCAAGCAGATAGTGACACGAAGAAGACGGGTCCATTAGGAGGTAGTGACAGCCCTCCTCTACCCCCGGATGTAATTGCGGACCGAGCTTGGATGCGGATTGACAACCCGGCGATTCCAACCGTGAATCTCAACGAGCCTTCAGATTCGGTCAAATTCTTACTCTCTTTCAACTTGTAACGATATTGTAGGCTAGATTCTTGTATTTTTCAATGAAATTCACAATGATCTTCAATTGCAATGTTTATTTCATATTTCTATGAAACCATTTGGTTATTTGTGTATATGAGATGCGCCACCACTTCATCCACCACTCCACCATCTGCGTTTGTGTGACGCACTAGCAATTGCTAGTGGTCTGCTTAGTGATGCGGTGCTTGTGACCCTCATTCCACAATTATCCACCCCATTCGCATGCCCTCCATTCATCTGCCTAGCGAAGCGTGGCATAGCGGCCCGTGTAATCCATTCGCCTCACGAAGCAGTGCGCCCAAGGCATGCACAGTTCGATTCCGCACTTATTCACTTCATCTGCTTGCCTACCAGCCATTCGCCTTGCGAAGCAGTGTGCTCAAGACCTGCCTAGTTTCCATCTCGCCAAGCGAAGCATTGCATAGCGGCATTCCATAGGAGTAGTTGTAGTTATTTTATTTATTTACAAAACCAAAATCCTTTTCGTCCGCATTCCATCTGTCTCAAGGACTTCGATCTCAAGTCCTCCTTGATTTGTGAACTCCACCTTACTGTGTTTCTTGAGATATTTGATACTTGGTGATTTACTTCCTCATATTATTACTTGACAACGACCAGTACACTGCCGTTCAGACACGGTTTATTCCCGCTTATAAGCGCTGTAGGAATTCGTGCATCAGTTCCCAAGGTGATGAACCAAAAAAGTGGTGAGACCAGCTCAACTACATACTCACCATCAGTTCACCCAAGGCCTATTAGGTCAGCTATCTTCACTCCTGCCCACCAACATTTCCAGATGGTGAGGCATAAGAGAATATACAACAAGTATGAGTGCTGGTGTTGTGGAAAAATTGGTCATTTTGCCCTGGACTGCTGGTTCAATCCAACAGTGCCTAATACAAGAAGAGTGCAGACCACTCAGAGGTTTAATATGTCAGTTTATCCCCCCAACAGAAACCTAGGACCCAAATCCAATTGGGTGCCTAAGGGTAAGTAATCCATTTTGCAGGTATGTCCAAATGCCAACCCTTTTGGTATTTGGACAATAATTGCTCCGGGCACAAGGCTGGAGTAAATAAGTATTCAAGAGAACTCAATCCAAAGAAAATTGACCAATAGTGATACTTGGGGACTCAAACAAAGAATATACATAAAGATAATAAGGAGATGGGAGAAGAAGTTCACCAAAAAGATGGCAGATGAACCTTCCTCTCCACAAATTGATGCCACTCAAATCCAGTACATCTCCCACAAGAAATTCAATCCTCTCCTGCTTCTACTGAGTGGGAGTCTCTAAGAAAAGATACAACTATGATGGAAAATGATCCATCTCCTCAAGATGAGGTAAATCAAGAAGATACCCTCAAAATTTTTCAAGAGGCTGTTTTGAATATGGAAATTGAGGAATCTGTGAAAGATCCAAGTGGTGGACAGGAAGTTATTGAAGAAGTAGAAGAATCTACCAGATCCCTGCATGAATTTCTCAATGATGGCATGCATCTACATACAGAAGAAGAATTTGAGCAACCCTCTCAAATCCCTGCAACAATGGAGGGGAGTCCACTGCCCCACTCACAGTCCAGTCCTCACCTCCAAGGATAAAAGATGACCACCATGCTCCAACCATCACAGCCCCAACTCTCATGTCACCATGCTTCAGAAGTGGACAGGCCAGGAAAAGCAAAAGATATCATGTTGACTCTGAAGAACAAGAATCCAAAAATGAAGAGAATGAAGTAAAGAAGAATCCAAACTTTGAAGAATGGATCCCATGCTCAAGTAATTATCAAATTGGTATTTTTATATCAGAGATGTGAAGGAGAATATCTAAGTGGCACTGTCTCCAAGAATCCTTCAAGAAGTGCTGATAATTTTCTTAAGATAGTCAAGTATCTGATGAAATTTAGAATGCACATCGTCGAAATACAGAATGAAATGTTTTGACAACAAAATCTAAGTCTCGGCGATATTACTGGAATCTTGACGACAAAGCTAAAGTGATTCCAACGACATTGTTGAAGTAATCTCGATGACACTACCGATGACAAAAAATGCACATCGTCGAAATAAAACCCAAATACTTAATGCAATATTTGATCTTTAATCAGAGCCGTTTGATTGATTCTTAATCAGGACAAAAAGGTACGCGCTCCCTTCATTTACTTCTACTATAAATAGAGTGAATGCTTAGGACAAAAAATTACACTTTCATTTGCCCTAAATAATTTCTGCGATAAACCTTCGTTCCGTCTCCGACAATTGCTCGATTCTCAACGTTCTTCTTCAATGGCTCCCAAGAAGGAAGAATCCTCAGTCATCTCCGGCTGTGAGCTTCTGAGAGGAGGATTCAAATCATGCTCCGAAGAAATTAGATCAGTAATTGTACTGGGGGAATCAGAAGGGCGGGAATATCTGCTCTGCGAACCCTGTGCTCTCATGAACAGGGAGCTCCATGAATTCTTTAATGAAGCAAGAATCAATAGTTCAGGGACCATCCTAAGGTCTGCAGTGGACGGAAAGAAGATCTAAATGTCTGCCAAGAGCTTAGGAAAAGCCTTGAGGAATCCAAGACTGGAGAAAAAAAGTGAAGAGGAAGATCTGACTGCTGAAGAGCTTTCTGCAGGATATGCCTGGTGTGGGCACAGTGGCAAGACCTATGGGTCCATTAAAAAGGCAGAATTCAACTAGAAGGGAAAACTCCTAGCAGACATTGTAGGGAAAGTACTACTATGAAAGCCTGGTTCCCATGATAGGATTTCAAAGAAAATGTTTGAGGCAATGTGCAGGATCATTATTTCAAAGAAGACGGACTAGAGAAAGTTTTTATTCCAAAGGATTAAGAACACCCTGAAGACTCCTTCATTTGGAAGAATGATATCTATCTTCCTCCTGAATACCCTTGGGGATGTGGTGAAGAGAAACATGGGAGCACCTCCACATTACTCAAGATGGTTAGATTCAAAGATGCTTGATAGATCGGAGAGAGTTATATCCAAAACCCCTAAGGATACCCAAGCTGCTACAAAAGAAAAGAAAAAGAAAGTTGTGGTGGTTGATGACTCAGAGGAGGAAGGGTCCTCTAGAATTTTTGAAAAAGGAGGAGCATCATCAATTCCAGACCCAAACTTGTCCAAGGTTTCTGAGGAAGAAGGAGCCCCACCTCTACCAAACCATGCTTTGACAGAGGGGGTGATCTCTAAATCAAATAATCCCAGAGGATGTGAGTGAACCTGCTAGCACAGAGATTTTTGAAGCAAGAAGAAGCCCAATTCTGGGCAGTGACCCAGTTGAGGGGGAGTTCCTGGTTGGAAACTCGGCCCAAGACACTGAAAGGGTTGAGGGGGAGCCCCATCTGGGGTGCTCTACCCTGGAGGATCAAGCTGGAGGACCTGCAGCTGAAAAAGTAGTCCAGGAGAAGGATGCTCTAGAGAAGGTAGCTTAAGAAAATGTGTCGGAGAAGGATGAAAGTTCTGTTCCCCAGACTAGGCTTGACCTAGTTCTGATCAAAGGCAAGCAAGTGCTGGTGGAAGAAGATGAGAAGATGCAGGTAAACTCTCCTGATCTTCGGGCTCAAGACAGTGCTTCTAAAGGTTCTCCAGAAGAAAATGCAGCTCCTGAGGTGAATGTAGCTGGACCATCTACTGATCACTCAGGCTCTCTATTCTACATGATCTCAGCATTGCTGAACATTCAAAGAGAGAAGATGGAATGATTCATTCTGCAGACAGTTGATGGCTTCAGGCAAGAGATGAAGGCTGAGTTGGAAAGTGTGAAAGATGACATGCATCATCGGAATACTCAACATACTTACTTCTTTCACTTAGTAGCTCCATTTATGGAACGAGTTGGTGAAGAGGTCAACAGATTTGGGCACCAAACCCATGAAATCATGCAGAATTAGTCAACCATTTCAGAAAATATGAAGCGTGCATTTTGACAGGTGGTAGGTTTCATGAATCAAGACAGAGATCAACTTCTAAACAGAGTAAATGAAAACACTCAGACTATAGATGGACATCTACTAGAAGAAAGAAATAACTTGGATGAGGATGAACAACATCTACATGAGAGGATAAATTTGGTACAAGTAGCTCTTGATGATCACATTGTTGAAGAAGTCCTAAAGGGGGAGAAGACAATGATACATGATGGATCAAATCAAGCCATTTGGACTGTCAATCAAGTAGCTCTTGATGATTACTTGATGATCACATTGTTGAAGAAGGATGTATGTCGACGATATCGTCTTAATGAAGACATATTGTATATAAGGAAACATCTCGACGATATAATCTAGAAGAAGCAATCTCGTTGTGATATCAAGTAAAGTATTAAAGAAGGAAGTATGTCGACGATATCGTCGTGTAGAATATCTATCGTTTACATTGATCAAGACGATATCGGCTTGAAGGAATAATATCGCCTTGACAGTTACAGAGCCACATTTAATGTGCAGACGTTCTTGGAAATTGGTATTCAGGGAATGTGCATGCTGCCTATCTTGCACACCCATCAAATAGTAATAAATGATATATTCTCTATAGAATATAGTCATTGAACATTATTTAATGAAGAATATTAATATTTCCATATTCTGCAAGTTCCAAGAATGGCACGACATTTATGATAATTTATTCTGGCGTTTCTTTCAAATATTCTATCAGGCAAATTATAGAAGAATTTTGTAAGGGCTTTTATGCAAAGTTACAGAAGATTATAAAAGAAAGGAATTGTCGATTTCACAGCAGTTGACCTTCTTACAACATACTGATTCCGATCAAGAAGAGATCATGCAGAAAATCTTCATCACTTGGATGAGAAGACAAGAAAGAATCTTCCTCCTATACAAGAAGTGCATATATCAACTAAGGAGAGAATTCAAAATAAAGATTCAGTAATCCACAAGATCACTGGGCTTACATATGCAAGAAGAAGAAGAAGAAGTCTGATATTCAAAGATTATATCTTGAAGCCTTCTCGCGTACAACATAATAACATCTTCCTTATTTTGTTGGATTCTGTGTGAGCGTGAGCCTGTAGGATCTTGTGACGTATCTGAGATTGGTATGGTTCTTTGTGAGCCTGATTTTTGTAGGATCTTGTTGAACATCTGAGTTATTGTAAGACTTGCAAAGTCTGAGCCTGGTAGGGTTCTGTGTGAACCTGAGTTGTAAGATCTATTTATTGAGAAAAGATCTGAGTTGGAGAAGTTACCTAGTCTAGCTCATTGCTAGATAGGTGGGAGGGACAGTGGACTACCTCTAGACACATTGTCTTGTAGGGAACCACTATAAATCTTGTTTGTTTTTTGTTGCTCGTGTGTTGTGATAGATAGATTTTAAAGTAGCAAATAATATTGAAACACCTAATCTCCCCCCCCCCCCCCCCTCTTGGTGTAGTTAATGGACAACTCATATCTTTCAGGTAGCGAGAACGCGGTGGGTTGGGAAACAGACCCGCATGTGAATGGCTCGCTCACCCTCTCCTACCCGCACCTCCTTCCTGGGTCGCCTGTCGGGTGCGTCCTAACCCAGGGCTTGCGGGGCGAGTACTAGAACCCCCAGAGTCGAGCACTCGCTAGACGGTGAGAGGTTGATTCGCAGGGTCTCTAGAATTGACTTTCTGAATTCATCGAAGTCGCTCTTCTTAACGAACTCGCTCGAAGGGGGCGAGTTCTAAAGGTCTCCTCCATGTCCTTCATTTCCAGTCATTGGATCTTACTGGGGATTTTCCCAGCAAACTACCGTCCACGCTCACCACAACAAAAATGTTGAACCAGGAAACCACGGTTCAACATTTAAGCCCAGAAACCACGGCTCGAGGAGTTCATACTGGTGTTGTTCGCTCTTACTTCTTGATTTGCGAATCTAGCACACCGCTATAGGCGGGAGTGAGACTGCGGCACGAAACGACAGTGTTCCGATCGTTTAAGTAATATAAAATGGGCGAGTAATTCCCAAGTATCGAATCTCAAAGGAACACAGTAAGGTGGAGTTATCTATCGAGGAAGGACTTGAGATTGAAGTCCTTCAGGTCGGAAGGGATGCAAATGGCTAGGATTGGTTTGGTCGCTATGCGCAGCTTCGCCGGGCGGATGGAAACTATGCAGGTCGCTATGCACTACTTCGCAAGGAGGATGGACGAGTAGGCAAGCGAATGAAATGAGAGTAACTGCGGAAAGGAGTGAGGGCCGTTAGCACCTCTTGGCTAGGCGGATGGAAGAATATGAATGCAGATGGAACAGTTTGCACCGGCGGAGTTGAGGTGGATTATACGGGCCATTAGCACCGCTTAGATTGGCGGATGGAAGAGTAGGCACACAAAATGGGCGAGTAGTCAAGCAGAATAGCTGGTGGAATGGGGGCGCTCCTCAAATTACATAAACCACAAATATAACCACAAAACCATGGAAAATTACACAAATAACATTTAGGGTTTATGGACATCGTTCATATAGAAACATACAAATCACACACATCAAATAGAATCAGCAAAAATAACAAGGAGGAGGTAAGATTACAACCGAAGCACGAAGAATCGTCAGAGATTCACGGCCGGAATCGTAGGGTTGTTAATTCTCATCCGCGCTCGGTCTTTGACTACCGCCCGGGGTAGAAGAGGGTTGTCACTACCTCCCAATGGACCCATGTTCTTCGTCATTAGCCTTCAGTCACGATCTTGCCGGAGAACTCCAAGGATATAGTGCAAAATCTGTTGAAATGGATCTTGGAAGCTTCTGAACGATTGAGGAGGCCGAGAGGATACTCCGGCTTGAGATTGGCGTGAAGAATTTTCCCGGAGCACCTCCTGAAGGTTGGCGGCGATGGAACGGCTGAAAAGGGCGGAGCTGGAGCTTTTGGGCCTGGGAAAGAAGATCGATGCAGAATAGGGCGAGACCTGCAGCTTTTATAGTAAAATAGTCAGAAATTGGTCACGCATGGTCGAACGCACGACCGTGCGTGGACCGTGCGATATTAAACATATAGGAGCCCAGGAAGAAGAAGCCAGCGCGCCTGTGTGTTTTTACTCACGCACGGTCGAAGCCGACTGTGCGTAAAAATACACGGGCAAATCCAGACAGCTCGAAAACATGCTCACAATAGGAGATCGTGTGTTTCCTTCGCGCACGGGCAAACTGCCCGTCCGTGAATAAATCGCATGATCAGGTACAGAATGCCATTCTGAGCCGTAGTTGATCGTGCATGAACGGAGCGGTCGTGCGTTAAGGAAACACACGACCGTGCGTTTCATGCAGACATGAAATCTGGGCAAAATGGGCAATCCATCCACCTGCACAACAATTCTCACAAAACTCACACAGCTGGGAACACCCCTCCAGCTCAATCCAAATACAAAAAAGGGTTGGGGAGCACCATGTGCTTACCCCCAATGAAATGGAGCACAAATGCACACCAAAATGGGCCTAAATAGTGCACGAAGCGTGAAAGTGAATACAAGTGAAATACAAGCGATAATAGCTTGAAAATGCAGTGCACGCAAGTTAAAACTAGTCCGCATGAGTCCATAAAATTTTGTAAATATCGGACTCATCACCCCCCTGACTTAACCATTTCCTCATCCCGAGCAAATCATCCCTTATACGGACAAGAAAAAGGACTAGCTGACTTAACAATTGCAAACGCGGTGTACCATGCGATGTCGCATGCTCGCGCGCATAGAAATGCAATAGAAGAAATTTTTTAATTATACAAATAGTTTGTAAAAATCTAAGAGCGTGATTATATATTATTTCTACTCAAAATTAGAATCACGGCGAATCGTTTGGCCATGCATAGGAAGAAAGTAAACTGGTCGCTAAGGCAAGCATTGCTCAAGATCGGTACTCTGAACAACCTCCATTGAAATCCATCAATGTCGGTGACCATAAGCTCACCCGGTCGCACTCTCTCCACGACACTAGTTCGGTTCATTGCGTGAGTCAGTAGGAATTTAGGATAGAGATGGGGCTTGGGATGCGGTAGGATATCCAATGATAAGCCCGAAGGCTTATGCACCTAACCCAAATGAGCTTGCGCAAAGGAAATTATCCAAGCAAAATAATAAACATGTGGGTGCACCACACCACAAGACTTAAACCTGAAACCATGGGTGTGTGCACCGCCTACTCCCAATACAAATCTAAAATTGATTTTCAATTAAACTTTTTTCTCAATCACATTTTTTTTCTTTTCTTTTCTTTTCTCTTTTTTTTTCTTTTGATTCATTTTTAGCAATTATGCAATTGAAACACATCCACATATTCATAATCGTCATCACCACTTCAACATCCCAAAAGAAAACTATGAAAACATCTAAAGCTCGGCTTTGGGTATGCGACTAGAATTGGCTTTTTGGCTTTGGTGAGAAAGCGGTGGGGCGGAATCAAAAGACGGGGTAGGCACAAAGGGGCTAGCAAGGATTATGATAGGATCAGTACACAAAGCTCAACCTGGCCAAAGAGGATGGCCTACATCACGCTCACGTATTGAACCAACCTATATCAATGCTTCAAAAGTCGCTTGGGGCAAGTTCTTAGCCACCGAGAAAGATAACACTTCATCCCAACTCGAGCAATACGAACCTAGCAATCGTCTACATACATCCCTACGCTACCGTCGGATTCACACCGGATTCACCACTTTTGAGTAGAATAAATAATTACTACACAAATAGAAAAATACAAAACTATAAGAATAAAGAATATTATATTCAGCACACAATTCTATGCGAGACGCTAGTACTTAACTAGAGCACTACGGGAGTCAACATTTTTCTCTGTCTCACAATCCTAAGCTAGTACAGATATTTTCCCAATCACACAAAAGAAACGAGTTGAACTCGTAACGTGCCTACGACTAAGTGCGCGCTCAAGTGGGTGTTGTGGTGTGCGGTGACTGAAACAAAAAAAAAAGTTATAATATGTTATGACATGTGCACGTGTAGTGGGTAACACACAATTGTGTTTCTACCTCCCCCAAACTTAATCTATGCAACAAAAGTAAATGATGGACATTACGAATAAAAAGGAGCTGAAGAGGGGAGAGGCTACCCTTGCTCAGAAATGAGCATAACAGAAGATTGGCGTGCAAATCAAGACAAAGCTGCATCATCCGCCATCCAGAAAAAGTACCTCCAGGGAAGACAGCTCCAAGCAAAAGCAAAAATAAATACTAAACTATTAGCGGATTAGAGAAATAAAAACAACCAAAACTGGGTTGTCTCCCAGTAGCGCTTTTGTTTGTCGTCCTTAAGCTGGACTAAATACCTGTATTATGTAGTTTTAAAAGATTGTCTATAAAAGCAAAAGTTAATAAATCCTAATTATTACATGCCCATCAAAATGATCAACTATAAGTTGATTTAAAGTTGTTACTGGAAATGAAAGAAATGGGTCCGAAGACCCAACAGCAGCAGTCTAGAAGATCAGGAGCTTTCCATCTCCAAATTTCATCTTTCTTCATCCTCTTAATCTCCTCCAATCGGCTGTCATTGATGAAATAACGCTTACCACCCTGCACCCAATCTTTTAAGGAAAACGCAGGCAATGATGATGAGGTGGAATAGGCGATTGATTTCATCATTGCCATCTGCTTTCCTTTCCATGACTGCCACTCAGCATCACCCAAAAATGGGTCCAAATATTCATGCACCTGCAATGGGATATTCGAAATATCGGAAATTAAAGCAGGAGGGGAAACAAGAAGGATGAACATATTAATATTTGCATTAAAAGAAGGATGATTAGGAAATAAAATTGATGAAGAACTAGAAAAATCAAACACAGGAGGAGTGGTCCCGGTGTCACTCCCATCAGGTTCCACAAAAGACTCATTGTCAATCGTCATAACATCAGTGCAAGACAAATATGAGCAGCTAGGACCTTCGGTGATGAGTTGGACTTTCTCCTCCGTTGATGAGGTAAAAACCTCCTCACTAATGAGGATATCCTCCACAGTGCAGCTCGGCACAGCCTCTGGCTCTGTAGGCTCATCCCGCACATCTAAAAACTCGACAATAAGATCAAAACATACATGCATACTAATACAAGAAAATATCTGAGTAGAAATAAGCCTCAAGATAGTGTCTGATAGGAGGGAAGAAATATCCTCAGATACAAAATCCATTGGAAAGGATGTCACCATAGAGGAAGAAAACTCCAAAATGTCATCGTAGTGATCAACAACGATGCAACTGGACGCATCCATAGTGCTCCCATGAGGAACAGGGACATGGTGGATATGTCCTCAATGATTGAAGGAGCAGTGTGATAAGGAAATGGTGGAATGGTGATGAGTACTGACTCGTCTTCCTCTTCCAATTTCAATTTCCATTTCTCGTAGTCCTTCAATGTGTGATCAAAACTCCGACAGAACAAGCATCGCTTCCCGATAGGTTTTGACTGTGGAAAAGCCAAACCACCCGGTGAAGGCGATGCTCGCAATGGGGACACATAATTATAATCGGTAGGTTCATTGTATGAAGATCTAAGATTCTCCATACGATAAAACATACCAATTATAATCTTGGCTTCCTCGATGACAATCATCACTAGAATGTTTAAAAGCTCTGCACCATTTACATTGTTCATAAGAATACATAATGGTGCTGAGATGGATTCACAAATAGTATAAGCAGAGAAATGATCTCAATACTCACGAAGGAAAAATTAAATCAAAGGAAACCTGATTTTTGAAATACTTAAAAACAGATAATAATATAATTTACAAACACTAAATTCAAACAAATGCGATATACAAATGGAGATCTAAGATTCTCCATACGATAAAACATACCATTTATAATCTCTTGTCGCTCTCTCTCAAGGAACCCACACAACTGTGTTCCCCGACAACGGCGCCAAAAACTTGATGCATGAATCTAGCACACTGCTATAGGCGGGAGCGAGACTGCGGCATGAAACGGCAGTGAACCGATCGTTCAAGTAATATAAATTGTGCGAGTAATTCCCAAGTATCGAATCTCAAAGAAACACAGTAAGGTGGAGTTATCTATTGTGGAAGGACTTGAGATTGAAGTCCTTCAGGTCGGAAGGGATGCGAATGGCTAGGATTGGTTTGGCTTGCAGAAAAACAAAATTAAGAAAATAAATTACTATGCAAGACACTATGCACTGCTTTGCCGAGCAGATGGAAACTATGCAGGCTGCTATACACTGCTTCACAAGGCAGATGGGCCAGTAGGCAAGCGGATGAAGTGAGAGTAACTGCGGAAAGGAGTGAGGGCCGTTAGCAACTCTTGGCTAGGCGGATGGAATAGTAGGCTTACAGATGGAATGGTTCACACCGGCTGAGTTGAGGTGGATTATACGGGCCGTTAGCACCGCTTAGCTTGGCGGATGAAAGAGTAGGCACACAGAATGGACGAGTAGTTAGGCGGAATGGATGGTGGAATGGGGGCGCTCCTCAAATCACATAAACAACAAATATAACCACAAAACCATGGAAAAATACAATAATAACATTTAGGGTTTATGGACATCGTTCATATAGAAACATACAAATCACACACATCAAATAGAATCAGCAAAAATAACAAGGAGGAGGTAAGATTATAACCGAAGCACGAAGACTCGTCGGAGATTCACGGCCGGAATCGTAGGGTTTTCAATCCTCGTCTGCGCTCGGTCTTCGACTACTATCTGGGGTAGAAGAGGCTTGTCACTACCTCCCAATGGACCCATCTTCTTCGTCAATAGCCTTCAGCCACTATCTTGCCGGAGAACTCCAAGGATATAGTGCAAAATCCGTTAAAATGGAGCTTGGAAGCGTCTGAACGATGGAGGAGGCCGAGAGGATACTCCGGCTCGAGATTGGCGTGAATAATATGCCCGGAGCACCTCCTGAAGGTGGGCAGTGATGGAACGGTAGAATAGGGCGAGATCTGCAGCTTTTATAGTAAAACAGTAAGAAATTGGTCACGCACGGTCAAACGCACGACCGTGAGATTTTAAACATACAGGAGCCCAGGAAGAAGAAGCAGGCGCACCCGTGCATTTTTACTCATGCACGGTCTAAGCCGTCCGTGCGTAAAAATGCACGGGCAAATCCAGATAGCTCGAAAACATGCTCACAATAGAAGATCGTGCATTTCCTTCGCGCACGGGCGAACCTCTCATGCGTGAATAAATCGCATGATCAGGTACAGAACACCATTCTGAGACGCAGTTGACCGTGAACGAATGGATCGATCGTGCATTAGGGAAACACATGACTGTGCGTTTCATGCAGACATGAAATCTGGGCAAAATAGGCAATCCATCCACCTGCACAACAATTCACACAGAACTCACATAGCTGGGAACACCCCTCCAGCTTAATCTAAATGCAGAAAAGGGTTGGGGAGCACCATGTGCTTACCCCCAACGACATGGAGCTCAACTGCACACCAAAATGTGCCTAAATTGTGCACGAAGCGTGAAAGTGAATAATAGTGAAATCCAAGCGATAATAGCTTGAAAATGCAGTGCACGCAAGTGAAAACAAGCCTGGATGAGTCTATAAAATAGTGTAAATATCAGACTCATCACTTCTCCGGAGTTCAATCCTTAGACCGGGCACTTAAGACTAGGAAGCTCACTCACAGAGGGATGAAAACTAGAAATAGACCTCCGAGATGCAGCGAGGAGGTCCCGCCACTAACCCGGAAGATCTAGAGAACTTCCCCTCCCAAGCCAATTGCTGAGCTGGGCAACTTGGAGGATGCTAGAGAGTTCTAGCCCACCCACGTGGAAACCACGGTGAGCAGCAAGTCAGATCTGTAACACTCTGCCAGTACGAATAGTATAACAGTAGGTCCGGCCGGGACCCCACGCCATACAAACCACACTAGCTAGGAGTTAAAAGGTGATAAACAGAAAGAACTACACAGAGTATACTAAACAATAGCGGAAGCATAATGATTTAACATTTCATTTAGAACTGTCCACTATCATAGGAATGAAACCATGAAATAGAGTTATGGCCTTAAGGCCTTACATTTACCAAATGTACTAAGAACTCAAAACATACATCGGCACGCAGGCCGGCAATACATGAGAAAGCAAAGAAGGGAGGCTGGCCTTCAAGGGCCAACACAGCAAAAGGGCCACCGCTCGCTATTTCCCACTAGGCTCACCTGCACCTGCATAAGAACATTCCACCAAGCGGTGGCAAACAAAGTAACGGTCAGCAAAGCTGACCAAATTATAACGACCCCACCCCTTTCCCGGGGTGGCGGAGCTTCTTCCCTGCAAGCAAACCATACTAGCAACAAGTACTACTATAAAGAAAGTGCAACTACACAAGGTGAGGGTTCAAGCACATTCAATCTTCTAGGTTGAGCATCAAAGAGAAGGGAACCTAGGTATGCACATGATGTTGTTTGGGTTCACCCGAAAGTTCCCCACAACCGCCTAAACAACCGCTTGAGGCTAACAACATCAATTCATCACAAACGTGGGTACACACAACCTCACGCTCCATGCTCACAAGGCATGCACCAAAGGTACTTCTTCCCGAGCACCAATACCATCATGAGTCCGGAAACTCTATATGGAAAAGAGCTTTTGGTCGGTCTAGGCAAGACGCCCTTCCTAACCTCTCCCAAGGTCGTTCGGGTTTACAAGAGATAAATCCCCCTACCGCCGCACCTGGAAATGGGTTCAGTTCAGCCAATTCCCGTGCTCTTGTCATCGATTGAACACACGATGCAGGTATGACATCACCTCGGCCCGTAAGGGTTTAGCACTCGCTAGCGCTACACAAAACATAAGTTACAACACCCAAGCCTTCACGAGGACTTAGGCTTTACACGTAACCAAAAAGGAGGTACAAGACCACTCCTCAACAATTCTAGCGGTGAAGGTTTGCATTCAACCACTCGCAAAGCATGGGGCTTTCGCTAGGATCTTCACAAGACGCCTACGCTTAAATCCCACAATACTATCGCATATATCACGGAGTCATTCTCCGGCACGCATTCTAGGCTTAACTTAAATGCAACGTCGCAAATCAAGCATCACCGATTCGGGCTCACGGCCACGAATAGGCTTCACACACAATGCCTAAATCCGCACGACTACCAGATTTTTTACATGCAATATGTCGGGGACGGACACAATCAACCCGGAGTTCCGAAGAACTTGAGGAAATCCTACACTTCACCCGTTTGGTGAAAGGGATTCCTCATGCAAGCATAGAGAAATGAAGGAGAGGACAAATGACAAGTCCAAATATCGGGAGGAAGAATCGTTACCCTAGGAGAGTTCTTCTTCGCCATGGATCCGAGATTCTAGACGGAGGGAAACGACCGCACCGGGCTGCACTATCCAGATCTGGAAACGGCTCGCGAAACGGATCTCCGGAGCTCCGTCAATGGCGGGATCTCTCCTTCTTCTTCCTTGCCTCCTTCTTCTTTCTCTAGGTTTGGAGAGAGAATGGCTTAGAAATTATGAGGATTAACCTCCTCTCATCAGCCCTAAAGATCTCTAGCATCTAATCCTAGCCATTGGATCAGATTCCAAAAGATTTGGACGGACCGATCTCCTTCTCCGCTCAAAATCGCGGAACAGAATTAATAGGGCGCACGATCACAGGCGCACGATCACTGGTCGTGCGCGAAGAGGAGAAATGGTCGTGCGCACTACCCGAGACAGAACTCCGATTCCTTGTGAATTAACGCACGATCATTGGCGCACGATCACTGGTCGTGCGCGAAGAGGAGAAATAGTCGTGCGCAGAGAACTGTTATGGAATTTTTTAGCCTATCCCGAGTGCAGCACTACCACTCCGCCTACCTCGCTGAACTACGATTTTTGGGGTGTTACAACTCCACCTCCCTTAAGAGAATTTCGTCCCGAAATTTCGAAAACCGTAGTAAGTAAAAACAGTTAAAATTACCTTAGGGGAATAGCTCGGGGTACTCCGCGAGCATCGCTTGCTCTCTTTCCCAAGAGAGTTCCTCTCTTCCGCAATTATTCCAACGGACTTTCACCATCCGTATGGACTTGTTCCGCAACTGCTTCTCTTCAGTGTCTTCAATGCAAATGGGCTTGACTTTCGTCATTAGCCCACCATCTACCGACACTTCGTTGACAGCAACAACCACATTAGGCTCTTAACAGCCTTCCACAACACAGAGATGTGGAATACATCATGCAGCCCGCTTAACTCCAAAGATAGAGCAAGCCGGTAAGCAGCTTCACCGATGCGCTCCAAGATCTCGAACGGTCCTAAGTACCTCGGACTTAGCTTTTTCAAGCGTCGGATCCTTGATACTCCTTTGAACGGTTTGATCTTGAGATAGACCCAGTCGCCAACGGAAAAATCGACGTTTCGGTGATTTGCATTGTAATAATTTGCCTGCCGATCCTGGGCAATGAGCAAGCACTCCCGAATAGCCCGAATCGATGTATTCGCCTCATCCACATCTTTGCGTTTTAACAACTTAGTGTCGCCCATTTCAGCCCAAGACAAACGGTGTGCGATATTTCCTACCATAAAGAGCCTCGAAAGGGGCAATCTTTATACTCGCTTGGTAGCTGTTGTTGTAAGCAAATTCGATCATAAAGAGATGGTCCTCCCATCTCTTTCTGAAATCCAGGGCGCACATCCTCAGCATGTCTTCCATCGTCCTATTGGTCCTTTCGGTCTGTCCATCCATTTGCGGGTGGAAGGTCGTGCTAAACTTCAGCTTGGTACCCAATAGTTGATGAATCAGCTTCCAATCATTCGATGTGAACCGCCCATCACGATCACTGACGATGCTACGGGGAATCCTGTGCAACCGTACGATGTTATCCACGTACAACATTGCCAGTTTCTCTACAGAATCATCCTTCCGGTTCGGAATGAAGTGTGATACCTTTGTCAGTCTGTCCACGATCACCCAGATGGCGTCGTTTCCATGTTCTGTTCTCGGCAATCCGTGCACGAAATCCATCGAAATATCATCAAACTTCCATTCCAGAATCGGCAAGGACTTCAAAAATCCACCGGGACGTTGACATTCCACCTTCACCAACGCGCAAGTATTTAACTTGGCCACGTAGAGGGCAATGTCCTTCTTCATACCCGGCCACCAGAAAAGTTTCTTCATGTCCATGTACATTTTCGTGCTCCCCGGGTGGATAGAGTACTTGGTATGATGAGCCTCGTACATCAACTCCGCTCGTAGATTGCCAATGCTTGGGACGCACAATCTGCCCTCTTTCCACATAAGGTCATCTTCGAAGGAGAAATCAGCATTTAACCCATCCACGATTTCCGCTTTATAGCGTTTCATGCTCTCATCCAGCTCCAATGCTTGTCGAACTCGGTCGGCAAGGTCATATTGAACCTCCGTCCAGTTCAAGCATGCTGAAGTAGACGCACTTCTATCAACGCAAATGATCTCCATTTCTTCCAGCTCGCGGATTAGACGCTCATCGTGCATCAAAATCCAATTTGCGTGAGCGGGAGTCCGACGAGTCAACGCGTCCGCAACTACATTTCCCTTTCCAGGAGTATATTTTATGTCGATGGTGTAGTCCCCAATGAACTCCATCCACCTCCTCTGACGCATATTCAACTCCCTTTGATCTAGCAGGTACTTGAGGCTCTTGTGGTCGATAAAGATGTCGATCTTCACGCCATACAAATAATGCCTCCAAAGCTTAAGAGCAAATACTACGGCCGCCAGCTCCAAATCATGGACCGGGTAATTCCTCTCACGAACCTTCAATTGTCGGGAGCCGTAGGCAATTACCTTTCCGAACTGCACTAAGACACAACCCAAACCACTCCCCGAGGCGTCGCTATAAATTTCGTAGCCTTCCGTACCACATGGCGAGCATAGAATGGGCGCCGTGGTCAGACGGCTCTTCAGCTCTTCAAAAGCTCGTGCGCACTCGGGCGACCAAACGTACTTATGATCTTTCCTAGTCAGTTTAGTGAGAGGGAGTGCAATCCTCGAGAAGTTTTCCACAAAGCGCCTATAATAGCCGGCAAGTCCTAAGAAACTTCGGACTTCCGCTACGTTTTTCAACAAAGGCCACGCTCGGATCGCTTCTATCTTCGACGGATCAACTGCAATTCCTTCTCCACTAACAACATGACCAAGGAATGCTACAGACGGTAGCCAAAAATCGTACTTGGAGAACTTGGCATATAGCTGACTCGTCCTCAAGGTGCTCAGAAATGCGTGCAGATGCCCTACATTCTCCTCTTTCGACTGAGAGTATACCAATATGTCGTCGATGAAAACGATCACAAATTGATCCAAATACTCTCGGACCATCCTGCTCATTAAGTCCATGAATACCGACGGTGCATTAGACAGACCGAACGGCATCACCGTGAACTCATAGTGCCCAAAGCGAGTACTGAACGCTATCTTTGGAATATCACATTCCCTTATCCGCAGTTGGTAAGAACCGGACCTTAGGTCCAGTTTGGAGTATACCGTCGACCCAACCAGTTGGTCAAGTAAGTCGTCGATTCTCAGAATCGGATAACGGTTCCTCTCGGTCAGCTTGGTCCGCTACTACTAGGACAACACAAAACTGGTCTTAGGCCCCGAATCCTTCAACGAGGTGAAGAACATCTTCGCGCCTCTTCACAGCTTCTCCTATTCGCGCTCACTCGAGATCTATTGGGCAGCATTACCTCCATTCTATCCTTGACTAAGGTAAATGACAATTCGATTCATAACACGAAGTCCTTAGACAAATAGGAGAGTGATGCTCCCACACCAATAGAGCTCTCGTCGAATAGTCGATAATTAGGACAAGGCCTAATTGCACACAAATACAAGACATAAAATTTTGTTCTCAATAGATACAGTGGACACATTTTTATCTCTAACCGCACACGGGGTAGAAATCATATTAGGAGATGATCATCCATACCTGTGGCAACATCGCACTGTTGAATGACCTCTTGCTGGCCATAAGAGTAGACTCTCGGCTGGGTTAGAGAATATTGGGGAATCGAAGACTCCACCGCCTTGCCTTTCTCCATAGGAGCTGAACCCATCGCACGAGCATAGTCCACTTCTCCGCTTTTTGCTTTAGGGGGACCACTTCGACACACCGCGGCTTTGTGTCCCACCTTTCCACAAGTGAAACAATTTAAGGAACATCGTGCAGTCTTAGCTTCCACAGAGTTAAACTTTCTCTTGTTTCTTCTGAACTCAGACTTGGACTGAGAGACCGGCGCATGAAACTCTGACTTCTTTACATTGAAGTCTTTCGCGCGCTGCATACTCTTCATATCCATTTCCAAAGATTTAGCTATTTTCACTAAGACGTTGAAGCCGAGTAACTTTGGACCCACAACATTAGTCTTAGGTCATCTCGCAACCCATTGTAGAACTTGTTGACCTTGGTCTCCTCATCTTCCAACATAGACCTCTCATAACGACCCAGACTGATGAACTCAATCAGGTACTCATCCACTGAGTGTTCTCCCTGCTCTAGGTGTGGACACTGATCTTGTAGTTCAGGAATCTCAGTTAGGGGTATAAACTTTAGAAGGAATGACTCATGGAAGCTTTCCCAAGAGATTTTGGAAAGTTGTCTCCCACCAAACTTGTGCAACAACTCTTCTTCCCACCAAAGTCTTGCTTCTCTTATAAGTAGGAAGGTGGTTAAGGTTACCAACATATCTTTGCTTATAAGCATTGACATTAAAGCCCTCTTTATTTCTGACAGCCACTCAGCAACTCTCCTAGGGGATTCCGTCCCCTCGAAGGATGGAGGGTTGAGGCTCAGAAAGTACTTTAATTGCTGGTCACACGCTCGCCGCACAACTACCTGCGCAACTCGACGTTCCAACCTCAGCTCTACCGCAGGTTCCACTGCAGCAACAGTTACAGGGGCCACATCCAGAGTCGGAGTAGTAGGCTGTGCAAGCCGCCCAAACTGAGTGTTGATCATCGCGAAGACCGCTTCAGCGACTAACTTGATCATCTCAGCCGAAGGAGTGGTCGCTGGCACCTCAGACGACCCACTATTTTCAGCGATGTTACAGGGTTGAGACTGCCCCGCAGCACTTATAGTCACCTATAATCATGCAAGGCACAATTTAGTGACCAAAAACGTAGCAAACAACAATCTTGGAACGCTCAGGTTCCGCAAACAAGTATGTTTTTCCATTCCTAAGTGGACATTCTTATTAGTTTTTGTCGTTTTAGGTGAATGCACATCCCGTGCACACCACCCCTTAAAAGGAATTCATCCCGAATTCGCTAAACTACGGATCGACGCCTTAAGTCCGATACCAAATTGTAACACCCTGCCAGTACGAATAGTATAACAGTAGGTCCGGCCGGGACCCCACGCCATACAAACCACACTAGCTAGGAGTTAAAAGGTGATAAACAGAAGAACTACACAGAGTATACTAAACAATAGCGGAAGCATAATGATTTAACATTTCATTTAGAACTGTCCCCTATCATAGGAATGCAACCATGAAATAGAGTTATGGCCTTAAGGCCTTACATTTACCAAATGTACTAAAAACTCAAAACATACATCGGCACGCAGGCCGGCAATACATGAGAAAGCAAAGAAGGGAGGCTGGCCTTCAAGGGCAAACACAGCAAAAGGGCCACTGCTCGCTATTTCCCACTAGGCTCACCTGCACCTGCATAAGAACATTCCACCAAGCGGTGGCAAACAAAGTAACGGTCAGCAAAGCTGACCAAATTATAACGACCCCACCCCTTTCCCGGGGTGGCGGAGCTTCTTCCCTGCAAGCAAACCATACTAGCAACAAGTACTACTATAAAGAAAGTGCAACTACACAAGGTGAGGGTTCAAGCACATTCAATCTTCTAGGTTGAGCATCAAAGAGAAGGGAACCTAGGTATGCACATGATGTTGGTTGGGTTCACCCGAAAGTTCCCCACAACTGCCTAAAAAACCGCATGAGGCTAACAACATCAATTCATCACAAACGTGGGTACACACAACCTCACGCTCCATGCTCACAAGGCATGCACCAAAGGTACTTCTTCCCGAGCACCAATACCATCATGAGTCCGGAAACTCTAGATGGAAAAGAGCTTTTGGTCGGTCTAGGCAAGACGCCCTTCCCAACCTCTCCCAAGGTCGTTCGGGTTTACAAGAGATAAATCCCCCTACCGCCGCGCCTAGAAACGGTTTCAGTTCAGCCAATTCCTGTGCTCTTGTCATCGATTGAACACACGATGCGGGTATGACATCACCTCGGCACGTAAGGGTTTAGCACTCGCTAGCGCTACACAAAACATAAGTTACAACACCCAAGCCTTCACGAGGACTTAGGCTTTACACGTAACCAAAAAGGAGGTACAAAACCACTCCTCAACAATTCTAGCGGAGAAGGTTTGCATTCAACCACTCGCAAAGCATGGGGCTTTCACTAGGATCTTCACAAGACGCCTATGCTTAAATCCCACAATTCTATCGCATATATCACAGAGTCATTCTCTGTCACGCATTCTAGGCTTAACTTAAATGCAACGTCGCAAATCAAGCATCACCGATTCGGGTTCACGGCCACGAATAGGCTTCACACACAATGCCTAAATCCGCACGACTACCAGATTTTCTACATGCAATATGCCGGGGACGGACACAATTAACCCGGAGTTCTGAAGAACCTGAGGAAATCCTACACTTCACCCATTTGGTGAAAGGGATTCCTCATGTAAGCATAGAGAAATGAAGGAGAGGACAAATGACAAGTCCAAATATCGGGAGGAAGAATCGTTACCCTAGGAGCGTTCTTCTTTGCCATGGATCTGAGATTCTAGATGGAGGGAAACGACCGCACCGGGCTGCACTATCCAGATCTGGAAACGGCTCGCAAAACGGAGCTCTGGAGCTCCGTCAATGGCGGGATCTCTCCTTCTTCTTCCTTGCCTCCTTCTTCTTTCTCTAGGTTTGGAGAGAGAATGGCTTAGAAATTATGAGGATTAACCTCCTCTCATCAGCCCTAAAGACCTCCAGCATCTAATCCTAGCCATTGGATCGGATTCCAAAAGATTTGGACGGACCGATCTCCTTCTCCGCTCAAAATCGCGGAGCAGAATTAATAGGGCGCACGTTCACAGGCGCACGATCACTAGTCGTGCGCGAAGAGGAGAAATGGTCGTGCGCACTACCCGAGACAGAACTCCGATTCCCTATGAATTAATGCACGGTCATTGGCGCACGATCACTGGTCGTGCGCGAAGAGGAGAAATGGTCGTGCGCAGAGAACTGTTATGGAATTTTTTAGCCTATCCCGAGCGCAGCACTACCACTCCGCCTACCTCGCTGAACTACGATTTTGGAGTGTTACAAGATCTCCCTAGCAGACTAAAGCTAACCAGAGGAGAGAGAAACAAGTAAGAGAGCCTCTCCAAAGGCGCCCATGGCGATCTATTTATAGTTTTCTAAAAATAGCATGCGGATAGCCGAATCCCGCCTCTTGGTTTTACTAAAAGCAGTCCAAATTGCCTGCCAATAGTAGAGTCCCACTGTTCGGAATGACTAACTGCAGGCCTAAAAGGAAATCCATGGAAAACATACCATCAGCCTGAAGGGCGAGCCCAGGCTATGCTAAGCCGGCTTGCCGGCGTGGCGAGTGCCCGATGGATCTAGGACTCGCTACTCACACCAGGCTAGGGGGCAAGTGCCTACTAGGGGAGAGTGCAAGCTAAGGTGCTACACTCACCTGTTCGACTCACCTAGGCCCAATTCGGCTCCAGATCACCTGATGGCTTGATGAATCCACTCAGAAAACATGGGGTGGTACATTAAGTGTCTTGAAATTATCATAACACGAACTTATCTTACAAGTGTGCCCATACAAACTTGTAGTATAAGGTAACAAGATGCAAGGTATGCTAAAGTAAGATGATATGATGAATTACTAGATTTATATGTCTAAGGCCTACCATGTCCACTTGTTAAGTTGGTAGCTAACCACACGGGCCTCATCACAGTGGTGGATGTTAACCGCGGATCAAACATCTCTGCTTCTAGGTTGGTGACACACAACCATCCTATGGATTAATGTACAGTACTGGTTCATACCCGCACTACTATTCGAGGTCTCTCCAACAGCAGAGAGCAGCTACAAACTTTGGGGATTTAACCACCAGGATTATATCCACAAGGCAAATTGCCCCAGAAGTCAAAAGGATCTAACACTCGAGTCCCTTCGACAGTGTGTGATGTACGGTAGAGTGGTTAGACCCACCATAGTTTTACAGGATTATATATTGCTCCAATGTCCTTCCCCACAAAAGATTAAGGACTAGTCTCTACGACCCCTTGATCTATAATAGATCTGAGGGATGGTAAGAAAGTAACTCCCAAAGAACCCTAGATAACTTGTTAGCCATATATTGTGATATCAAGTTTAAGTGATCCATTGGCCAGGTAAGAGTGAGTTTGGTGGTCGCACTGCATACCGTTATACACCACTTTTCTTTCGGGGTATACTAGCTCACCCCTAACATCTTGCTTAAACACCAATTAGATGACTTAAAATGTGGGTCGCACTGATATATGCTAAGATTAAAGTAGTCTCTTTTCTCAATTAAAGCTATGACAAAAGAACTAGCAACGATGCATAGATTATTCATATGTTTAAACAATATCTGAGGCACTATTTTCAAACCTTGAACCATGATTTAAGCATGATAAAGTGTAAGAGTAAGAATGAACTTGAACATTTATAATAAGTATATAAGCAAGATGCTTCATCAATATATGAGCATGATAAGTAATTAATCAAGCTATACTTTTGAATACATATAATTTCATAAGTTGTATAATTCAAGCTTAAATCTGTTGAATGATGTAACCAAGGCCAATCATGATATTATTAAGGTGCTATAGAAATTTGAGAATTTAATGAAGGGTTTAAAGATCATTTATTTCATTTATATGAAAGTGTGACATATTAAATAATACTCCTTTTAAATGCTTAATTTCATAAAGTGGTCAAATGAAGTCTAAAACTTTTGAAATTTTGAACCAAGGTCAGTCATGACATTATTAGGGTGCTTTAAAATTTGAAAATTTAATGAAGGGTTTAAGACTTATTTATTTCATTTATATGAAAGTGTGACATATTAAATAATACCCCTTTTAAATGCATAATTTCAAAAAGTGGTCAAATGAAGTCCATATCTCTTTACCCTTATCTTAGATGAGCTCACCTGACATATCCAACAAGCAATACCTTGGTGTTTATTATTTGTAGATGATATTATTCTGGTCGATGAGACGCATGAGGGTGTAAACGCAAAACATGAACCTTGGCGAGACACATTAGAAAAGAAGGGTTTTAGGTTGAGCAGGACAAAGAAAGTGTATATAGAGCTTAAATTTAGTAGTGCAAGAAGTTCGGATGAATCCGTCATTAAATTGGGTGACCAAGATATTTCCCGCAGTGAGTGCTTTAAATATCTGGGATCTATAATTCAAAAAGCTGGAGGTGCAGATAAAGATGTGATACATAGAATCCAAGCAGGTTGGTTGAAATGGAGAGGCGGGTCTGGGATCTTATATGACCATAAAGTACCATTAAAACATAAAGGCAAGTTTTATCGTGTTGTAATTAGACCAAAAATGCTCTACGGTTCTAAGTATTGGGCAGTGAATGGTGTATATGAGCAAAAAATGGGAGTTGCGGAGATGACAATGCTTAGGTGGATGTGTGGTCACACGAGACTGGATAAAGCACTGATATTGGCGTAGATCTAACGCCTGGGGAAAGCGACAGATGGTGAAATGTCCTTCCCCCAAAGCGGATCCACTGTCGATCCACTGTGTGGATCAACTCAATCATTATTTAAGGTTATCAATGGCTGTGAATTCATTTTCAACCTTGAGCCGGCGGGGGAGATTGATCCTGCCTGGGAAGAGCTTTCAGGTCTCCTCCACCGCCGTTCGGCCATCACCACCCATTGCCACCACTACCAGTAGTTTTGCCTGTTGGATCTGATGGTGCCCTTAGAGGGGGGTGTGAATAAGGGGTTTACTATTTTTAAGGTAAACTGACAGATTTTATAAGAACAAAAAAAAAATTCGGCTCTGTAGCTAACGCCTGGCATTATATATTTAATGTCGGGCGTTATATCCTCAAAAATATTTTTGCAGAAATATTCAAAGTGATTTTACTTGCACAATCTTAAATGAAATAAACTTTCAGACAATCAGAGATAATTAAATGAGTATTATTTATTTCAAGATGAAGATTACAAAACATTTAATTTCAATAACGCTTGAAATAAAGGCGACAAGATAAAAAACACTTTTTTGTTCCTTCACCGGTCCTTCTCCCAAGGACCGGTTGGTTATAGCATATCTATCCATAGATAAGGTCTCTAGCCACCCCCTAGATCTACCCTTGACCTAGTCGCCACGCATAAGGCGATGAATTAACCCCTAAGACGCAAAAGGACCTAGTCGCCACACGCAAGGCGGCGAATTCTCTATCGTTACAAGAAAATATAAAAAGATAAAGATAAAATCAGAACAAAAGACTCCCTAGAATGAAGAGCTCTAAAGGAGATGTTGAAGATACGCCATGACCATGTCGTAGTTGAAGCAAGCATCCATCTTCAAATTTGACGTTGGAAATCTCCTTCTCAGTCTTGTTCCTCAATGGTGGTGTTGGGAGTTCTCTCTGAATTCCGAATGAAATGCTCTCTCAGATCTCTGGAATGAAGGCTTCAATGCATCTAACTTGAGAAAACAAAATCAGGTCTTTAAATACACACGGGAGCTAACGCCTGGCGTTAAGAGTTAACGCCAGCGTTAAGCATCATGTACGGCAGTTGCTGAGATCGTGCAAACCGTCAGGATCAAGGCAGATCGTGACTGAACGCGGGCGTTAAGAATCAATGCTGGCGTTGTCTCTGGCTTCTCAACGGATTCCTTCTCGATGACATTTCATCTCGACGCATCCTTCTTGACGAAAGTTAACGCGGGCCATTAACTACTAACGCGGGGCGTTAGCTCTCTTTTCAGAGAATCGTCATCACATAGGGTTATATAACTATAGTACCTGCACACTATAAACACAAGCAAGATCAAATACATAGTGTGATTTGTTATTTCTCAAACTAAGAGAAGTGGAACACAAGCTCCAACAATCTCCCCCTTTTGATAATAACAAATTCACTAATAAGAAATAAAATATAATTAAAGTAGTGTTTTATAGTATATGCTAAGCATGGATAATCATGCATACTCCCCCTATGTGGATACTCCCCCTACATGAATGCATTTCCTAATGTACTCCCCCTAAATAAAAGATTTCTTTATTTCTTCAATTATTCTCCCCCTTTTGTTATAATCAAAAGAAGGTGGGATTGAGTCATAGCAAAATAAAACAATATGCATTTAGTAGAGATAAGAGCAACTTGAATATAAATAGTTAACACCGCGAAAGCAATTTGTAACATCTTGTAGAAATTGTAAGTACAAAATATAATAAGCATTTAACTCAAAATATTTAGATGTTTTGAATGTTAGAAATAAAAGTTGCAAGTTCATTTGTAATTTGTAGCAAAAAGTAGCAAGCAAGATTATAAAAATATCAAGTAAAGAAATGTTTACAATATAAATAAATTTGCATTTCAAGTGTACAAAAACATTATAAAGATCATGCGTTGCTATCTAGTGCATTTACTCATGATTGTAGAAAATTGTATAGAGAAATTTTTAGTCCTATTCTCATGAGTGGAAGTATTATAAATGATAATGATGTGTTCAATAAGTGTGCATTGATAAAGTATACAAGAGTATAAATCAAACCACATGAAACTATGTAATGTAAGAACATAACTTGAATTGAACATAAACAACTTTACTTCCACAAATTTCAATGCACATAAAGATTTTCATTTTTATTTTTAAAGAGAAGTGGTGAAAATTTTGTTTGCACAAGACACTTTACAATTCTTTCCAAGGTGCTCAACCTCACAATGCTCATTAAGACTTATCAGGAGGGTGAGTAGTGCTTGGTGGAGTTAACCTTGTCATTCAGTATTCGCTTTTTAGATTAGTGACTAAGGACTCCGAATTCACTTATTTTTGCAAACATAGAAATTTTATTTTATATACCACATTTCTCTAATCACAAGTGCATGAAGAACACAGAATTATAGAAAGAATTCAATGTTGTGTAGGCAAACTATTTATGAGAGTCAAAATAAGTTCTTATACTACACAATTATGTAATAAGATTTAAAAACACGGTATATTAACAAAAAGGTGTAAGTGAGAAAATCATTATCAAAGATAAAAACTTTACTCATACTTAGAGGCATGTAAAAACATTTCTACACATGTAATCTATAACCAATTTTGTTTTTGCATATTTTAAGATGATATTCAAGGCATGATAAAATCAAAACAATGTTTTTAAGATCCTTGAAGGTTTAAATTAAACATTGTAAAGAATCATTAAGCAATATATATAATCATCCTTGAAATAAACATTTAAGCACATATTTATGTTTTTGTTTTTAATTTTTGAAGTAAATAACAACAAACAAGAAAAAAAAATTTGAGCATAGAGGCTAACGCTAGGCGTTAGCTTCTTAACGCCGAGACAGAACACCAGTTTTTGACTTTTTGAAAAATCTTTTTCATGATACATTTGTAATATAAATAGGTTTTCTTACAATTGAAATTTCAGACATTATGAAGTTGATATGAAGGCTCTTTTAGCATCTTTTTGGTGGTGTGTCTATAGTTTTTACATTTTTATTGATTTTTGAAAAAAATGCAAACAAATATAACAAAGTACATAAGATAATTTAGATAGTTTTTTATAAGGGTTATAGTGGCATTTCTAAGATACTTAATTCTAACCTAAGCATGTGAAAATGTGCATCGGGTAGAGGTTTGGTAAAAATGTCAGCAAGTTGTGATTCAGTCCCTATAAAGCTAATTTTAACATGTACCTTCTTTATATAATCTCTAATGAAATGATGTCAGACATCTATATGTTTCGATCTAGAGTGATGTACGAGATTGTTTGTGAGATCTATAGCGCTCTTGTTGTCACACTTTAATTCTATATTATTTAGATGAACACCAAAGTCTTCTAATGTTCGAGTCATCCACAAGGCTTGTGCACAACAACTACCTAGTGCGATATATTCAGCCTCGGTGGTGGAGAGGGCAACAGAATTCTGTTTCCTACTCGACCATGATACGAGTGAAGGGCCTATAAAATGACACGTGCCACTAGTTCTCTTACGATCTAATTAACATCCCGCATAGTCTGAATCAGAAAAACCGTGTAGAATAAAATAATCATTATGAGGATACCATAAGCCTAATCTAGACATTCCAATTAGATATCTAAAAATACGTTTCACCGCTTTTAAATGTGATTCTTTTGGGTTAGCTTGAAATCTAGCATATAAGAAAACGAAAAACATAATATCGGGTCTAGATGCACTTAAATATATCAATGAGCCTATCATCCCTCTATATAATGTTTGATCAATAGAAATACCGGCTTTATCTTTTCCTAATTTTAGTGATGCACTCATTGGTGTATTAGCTTATTTTTGGTTTTCAAATCCAAATCTTTTAAGAATATCATGAACATATTTAGTTTGACAAATAAATGTACCATCTTGTTTTTGTGAGATTTGAAATCCTAAAAAATAAGTGAGTTCTCCTACCAAGCTCATTTCAAATTCATTTTTCATCACACAAATTACTTTATTACATAACTCTTCATTAGTGGCTCCAAAAATGATATCATCAACATAAATTTGCAATATAATCAAATTATTATCTACATGCCTAATGAAAAGTGTATTATCCGCACTTCCCATATTATAACCGTGATTTATCAAAAATAATGTCAATCTATCATACCAAGCACGTGGCGCTTGCTTTAATCCATAAAGTGCTTTTTCTAACTTATTCACATGATTGGGAAATTTTTCACTCACAAAACCGGGGGGTTGTTCTACATAAAGTTTTTCTTTTATAATCCCGTTCAAAAAAGCACTTTTAACATCCATTTAAAATAATTTAAATCTTTTAAAACTCGCAAATGCAAGAAATATTCTAATAGACTCAATGCGAGCAACGAATGCAAAATTTTCATCAAAATCTACCCCTTCAATTTGTGAATATCCTTGTGCAACTAGTCTAGCTTTATTTCTTATTATCCTAGAGTCACCATCTAGTTTGTTTTTGAAAATCCATTTGACTCCTATAACCGGATGATTAGATGGTCTCTCAACTAAATTCCAAACCTTATCACATTCAAATTGGTTTAATTCGTCATTCATAGCTAAAAACCAAAATTCATCATTTAAAGTGGTTGAAACATTTTTTGGTTCTATTTCGGATACAAAATAAAGGTTTTAAAAAGACTCATGTAAAGAAGAACGAGTACTTACCCCTTTTGACGGTTCTCCTATCATAAGCTCCCTTGGATGATTCTTTGAAAATTGTAGCACACTTGGAGGTACATATTCTACTATCTCATCCTCTTTCTCTTCTTTTTCTTCTCATTTTTCTCCAATTGATTCATCATCCTCATGCTCCAAAGTGGAAATGGGTTCATCATTGTTTCCTGTATGATTAGAATCTACACAAGGAACAAACTCATCAAATCTTACATTTATAGACTCTTCAACTACTTTAGTTCTTTTATTATATATTCTATAAGCTTTGCTAGTTGAAGAGTATCCAATGAAAATTCCCTCATCACATTTTTCATCAAATTTTCCTAGTGCATCTCTAGTGTGTAAAATAAAACACTTACAACCAAAAACATGATACATTAGGTTTTCTTTTAAATAAAAGCTCATAAGGTGTCAATTTTAAAATAGGTCGAAGCATGACACGATTAATGATATAACATGAAGTATTAACAACTTCGGCCCAAAATGATTTAGGCAACCCATATTCACAAAGCATAGTGCGTGCTAGCTCTTGAAGGGTTCTATTTTTCCTCTCCACTACACCATTTTGTTGTTGCGTGCGAGGAGCGGAAAATTCATGTTTAATTCCTAAATCATCACTAAAAGAAGAAAATCTATCATTTTCAAATTCTCCTCCATGATCTGAACGCATGCATTTAATCTTTAAATCAAGTTCATTTTGAATACGAATGCATAGTTTAGTAAATTCAATAAATGCAACGGATTTTGAAGATAGAAATAACGTCCAACAAAATCTAGAATAATCATCAATTATTACAAAAGTATATTTTCTACCTCCTAGACTAGAAGTGTTAATCGGTCCAAATAAATACATATGAATTAATTGAAGAGGTCTAGTGGTAGAAATTACATTTTTGCTTTTAAAAGAATTTTTTGAAAATTTTCCTTTTTGGCAAGGCGTACAAAGAGAAGATAAATTTCCAGTAAGCATAGGTAATCCCTTAATTAATTTATCTTTTGATAATTTCAAAATAAGGTTGGTGCTAGAGTGACCAAGACGTCTATGCCAAAGTTCTAAATCTTCATTTTTTGAAATAAGATATTTTAAAGAAGAATTTGAAAGTTCGTTAACGATAATCATATAAACATTATGCATCCTAGGTGCGGTGAGTACGACATCATTTGTTTTAGAATTTATAATTTTGCAAAGATTTGTAGATGATTCAAATAATACATTTAAGCCTATATCAAATAATTGACTAATTGAAATCAAATTATGTTTTAGGCCATCTACAAATAGAACATTTGAGATTGAAAAAGAATCGTTACCCACTGTCCCAATGCCCATGATCCTTCCTTTTCCGTTGTCACCAAATGTCACCATCCCTCCTTTCTTCATCTCAAGGCTAAGGAACTTTGCTTTGTTTTCCGTCATGTGTTTGGAGCAACCCGAGTCTAAATACCACACGTCCTTTTTGTCCTTAGCCTGCCAACATACCTAAAAAGGAGATGAGAGTAAAGATCCGGATACCCAAGAGGTTCCTCCCATAGAATAGGTGGAAACCTTAGGCACCCAGATTTGCTTTATAGCACTATGACCCTTTTTCCTACAAGAGTTTGAGGTGTGTTCAAATAAATAACATTTGGCACACGATATAAAAGGGGATGAGACCTTTTTTGGAATTTTGGATAAACTCTTGCTGGAAAATGAGGTAACATTTGAATCTTTGGATTTATTATTAACAGAATTAATGTTTCTTGAGTTATAGCTAACGCTGGCATTAGGAGTTAACGCCTGGAGATAGCTTACAGAACCATATCCAAGGCCATATTTGTCACTTCCATGGCATTGGTTGGCCAGGATCATGTCCAGAGATCTTTGCCCAACTCCAAACTTCTTAATAGCCAAATTTAAATCATGAATACGAGCTTTGAGAGCGGTGTTTTCCGTTACCAACATAACACACCGATTCGCAAAACTCTTCTTCCTATCCTCTATTTGAGAAAGAGATGTTTTTAAAGTTCTTTCTAAATCCCCCTTCTCCTTAGTAAGAATTTCAATAGTTGAGTGGGATTTAGAAAGAGCTTCTTCAAGTTCTTTCACTCTTGCCAAGGAGTGATTGCACTCTTGGCAAGATACCTTTTCTTACCTTAATTGTTTAGATAATTTTGTTTTCTTTTAACAAAAGTTTATTTTCAGAATTTAGAAGATCAATATCTTTTAAACTTTTATCAAAGAATTTGCAAGTTTGTAAATACTCAATATATAAATCATCGTAAGAAGTAGGGAGAGTTACCTCAGTGTCGCTTTGGACACTGCTTTCATCCTCAGATGTCTTGTCACTTTTTCCCATAAGGCACATATTTGCCTCTTCTTCATCGCTAGTGGATGAGCAGCTTGAATCCTCGGAGGAGGAGCCATCCCATGTAGCCGCTTTTAGGACCTTCTTCTTCTCTTTTCCCTTGCGCCCTTTTTCTTTACCCTCTTTCAGATATTTTGGGCACTGGCTCCGAATATGTCTGGTCTTTTTACAATGGTAGCACTCCGGTGGTGGTCGTTCATCATCGTCCTCGTCTCTAACTCTCTCTTTATTCGATGAAGATTCCTTTTTGATGAAATGTTTCCGAAAGGTGTTTCTCCTTTCCGGATTCTTCGTGAACCTTTTGAAATTCTTCTCAAAAAGGCTCTCCTCGTCCTCTTCATCATCATCTCCATTTGCCTCCTTTTTTGACTTTAAGGCCAAACCCTTCTTCTTTGGCTCCAAGTTGTACTATTGTTGTTGAATTTTGATATCAACCTCATGGGTCTTCAGGTTTCCAATGAGGCTCTCAATTTGGAGCTTCTTCAAATCGTGCGACTCCGAGATAGCCGTGACCTTTGGATTGAACTTTGGAGGGAGAGACCTTTAAATTTTCTCACCAAGTCGCCGTTGGAGAACACCTTTCCAAGTACTTTTGAGTCATTGACGATCTTGGTGAACCTTGTGTACATTGAATCTACGTCTTCATCCGCCACCATCCAGAATTTCTCATACTCAGATTCAAGTTGGAAGAGCTTTGAATCCTTAACCTGCGAAGTACCTACACGAGTAATTTCTAATAAATTCCATAAATCATAAGCTGTTTCGCAAGCACAAGTTCTATTAAATTCTGTTCTATACAAAGTACAAAATAACGCATTCATTGCTTTAGCGTTATTCTTACATCTCAACTTATCATTGTCATCCCATCTATCTCTAGGTCTTTCCATAGTGACTTCTCCAACAATAAATGTTGGTGGAGAGTACCACTGTTCTACCATACCCCAAACGTCATTATGTAAAGCAGTTAAAAAACAATGCATTCTAGTTTTCCAATAATTATAATCATTTCTGGTAAATAGTGGAGGTCTACTAATCCCTTGACCCTCAGCAAAAGCATGATCATTATGCGCCATTATTCTCGGTTGTGAAATTGTTTTGGAATAACCTTCCTCTGATACCAAGTGTTGGATCTGATGGCGCCCTTAGAGGCGGGGTGAATAAGGGGTTTACTGTTTTTAAGGTAAACTGACAGATTTTATAAGAACAAAAAAACCTTTTCGGCTCTGTAGCTAACGCCTGGCGTTATATAGTTAATGTCAGGCGTTATCTCCTCAAAAATATTTTTTCAAAAATATTCAAAGTGATTTTACTTGCAGAATCTTAAGTGAAATAAACTTTCAGACAATCAGAGATAATAAAATGAGTATTATTTATTTCAAGATGAAGATTACAAAACATTTAATTTCAATAATGCTTGAAATAAAGGCGACAAGATAAAAAAACACTTTTTTGTTCCTTCACCGGTCCTTCTCCCAAGGACCGGTTGGCTATAGCTAATCTATCCCCAGATAAGGCCTCTAGCCATCCCCTAGATCTACCCTTGACCTAGTCTCCACGCGCAAGGCGGCGTATTACCCCCTAAGCCGCACATGGGCCTAGTCGCCACACGCAAGGCGGCGAATTCACTACCGTTACAAGAAAATATAAAAAGATAAAGATAAAATCAGAATAAAAGACTCCCTAGAATGAAGAGCGCTGAAGGAGATGTTAAAGATACGCCATGACCATGTCGGAGTTGAAGCAAGCATCCTTCTTCAAATTTGTCATTGGAAATCTCCTTCTCACTCCTGTTCCTCAATGGTGGTGTTGGGAGTTCTCTCTAAATTCGAAATGAAATGCTCTCTCAGATCTCTGGAATGAAGGCTTCAATGCATCTAACTTGAGCAAATGAAATCAGGTCTTTAAATAGACACGGGAGCTAACGCCCGGCGTTAAGATTTAACGCCAGCGTTAAGCATCGTGTATGGCAGTTGGTGAGATCGAGCAAACCGTCGGGATCGTGGCAGATCGTGACTCAACGCGGGCGTTAAGAGTCAACGATGGCGTTGTCTCTGGCTTCTCGACGGATTCCTTCTCGACGACATTTCATCCCGAATGATCCTTCTTGACGAAAGTTAACGCGTGGCGTTAACTACTAACGCGTGGCGTTATCTCTCTTTTCAGAGAATCGTCATCAATCAGCATCCTGTTCATAGGGTTATATAACTATAGTACCTGCACACTATAAACACAAGCAAGATCAAATACATAGTGTGATTTGTTATTTATCAAACTAAGTGAAGTGGAACACAAGCTCCAACATTGCCGTGGTGAGGGCTACGTCTTGGCGGTGGTTCGGCGTCCTGACGTCGCCACCGTCGGCCGGAATTACGGGGTCATTCTAACGACGTTTCTCCACCAAATTACATGAAATCTTGCCACAATTGAGCTCGAATTTGATTCGAATCCTTCTAAGATGATTTCAGAAGTGGAAGGGGAAGGGGAAGGAATCTCACCTGATTTTGCCTTGCTTTGTTGGTTTGGGTTCGGGCATACCTGGCTTGGTCGGCTGAATTGGATACACTCCTCCTAAGGGATTCCACTCAAATTCATTGCTTATGACTATTGCTTGTGGCTCGTGTGAGGTTTCAGAAGGGTGGGGGGGGGGGGGGGGGGGGGGGGGCTTTTATAGGCTAGGGGTGAGGTTTGCAATTCATCTCTTAAGCTCATAAATGCCGACCATGGCTATGGTCGAGCTTGTACTTCTAGCCACCTTGCAGTCCTTTGAAGCCTTGGATAAAATTAGAAGCTTCCCTTTAGCCTCTCAAAGAGGGAAGGATTCAGGGTGGGGGCATGGTTACTTCATTTTGAAGTTTTTTCCCATTTGGGCAATTTTCTTCTTAAGGGGGTGTTTAGTTTAATTAATGGCCATCTGATTTTGGACTTTGGTTTTAAGGTCTAAATTTGTTTAGGGTTTAATTTGGAGGCTCTTGGGTGAGTGTGGGGTTAGTGTATTTCAAAAAGTGGGTTTAGGTCATAATTATGCCATGGGTTGACCATGCATAATTTGGGTTGACCAAAGTCAATATTTTGAGGGATTAGCTAGCCTTGGTCATGGGTAATGGTGTGGCTAGCTCAATTGACCAAGAAGGGGTTCATTTGAGTCGTTAAGATATTTTGGCTAAGCGCACACCATACTCTCTTTTTAGGGTTTTACTCTTGTCTTTAAGGTGTTGTGGTGTGCCAATAGGTGAATTGGTCTACTTAGGTCATGAGGAAGGAGAGGGTGAGCTCAATTGGTCAAGGGTTGGGTTAATTGAGTTTGTTTGGTTCACTTTGCTTAAATGAACACCATGCCTCTTTCTCTTTCATTAAGGGCTTTAACTTTGTCTTCATGGTTATGTGGTGTGCTAATAGGTGAATTGGTTTACTTAGGTTATGAGGGAGGGTATGGTGGGTTCCATTGGTAAGTGGTGAGGTTTATGAGACTTGAATTAGTTAACTTGGCTAAGTGCACCTTTTGCCCCTTTAACGACTCTACCTTGTCTCCAAGGTGACGTGGTGCACCAATTGGGGTGCCAATACTTCTAGGGTCCTCATCCTAAATTAGGATGTTACGTATCAGCCTCTGATGGTTGAATCTTCCATCACCACACCAATTGATATTGAATGTTCAAAGAGTTATCATCCACATACACCAACACCTCAGTCCTCTGGATCGTCTAACAACCCAAATTCTTCATCACTCCCAAGGAAATACAAAATGCTGAATGATAAATACTCACAGCCTGACTTGGCTCTCAATACAACTACTCCAGTCAGTTTTGAAAAAGCAAGTAGAATATCAGCACGGAGAAAAGCTATGGATGAGGAAATTAAAATGGTTGAAAAGAATAACACTTGGTCTCTAGTGATAAAACCACCCAATAGTGAAGTAATTGGTTTAAAGTGGATATATTTATTAAAAGAGAGATGATGGATCAATTGCATAATGTAATAATTGTAGCTAAGTGCTATTCCCAGTACCTGCGATTGATTTTCCTGAAATGTATGCACCAGTAGCCAGGATGGAGACCATTCAGTCTCTACTCTCTCTTGCAGCACAATCCGGCATACCAATTTTTCAACTTGATATTAAATCTGCATTCTTAATGGAGAAATAGAAAAGGATATATATGTAGAGCAACCAAGAGGATATGAGATAAAAGGAAGTGAAGAAATGTGTACAAACTTCACAAAGCTCTCTATAGCATGAAGCTAGCCTCGAGAGCATAGAATGCCAACATAGACAAATATCTGCATTCTTCAAACTTTCAGAAAAGCAGAAATGATCCTTCTTTATATGTGAAAAGGGAAAATCATAGCATAGTCTATGTATGTATCTATGTTGATGATCTCATACTCACAGGAAATGGCATAAAACTCTTTGAAGATTTATAATTAGAGATGAGTAACAAATATGAGATGACAGATTTGGGACTATTACGATTTTTTATTGGGCTCCAAATACAACAAAATACAGATTCTGGTTTCATCTCAGTATCACAGGAAATATATGCTAGAGACTTGTTAAGAAAGTTCAGAATGAAAAATTGTAATTCTGTCACAATACCAATGTTTCCAAATGAAAGCTTAACACCTGCAACAAATGACGATGACTTAGTTGATGCAACACTATTTCGAAGCTTAGTCGGTTCATTATTGTATCTAACTAACACTCATCTAGATATAGAATTCTATGTTTACTCTGTTTCAGATTTATGAGCAAAACCACGCAGACACATTTTGAAGCTGCAAAAAGGATCATAAAGTATATTCAAGGCACCAAATGTTACATGCTCATATATACTAAAAATAACAAGGGGCAACTAATCGGATATACTAATTCTGATTGGGCATGAAGAATTGATGACAGGCAAAGTGTTAGTGGATTCATATTCTTCAAAGGGCAATGAAAGTGCACAGTGTTCCTCTGAGTATACGCTAGAGGAGAGTGAATAGAGTTTTAAAATATTTCCTATTCTAATTGTGCACACACAATAAAAAGACTAGGTGTTATTCTTCAACAATACTAGTCACAGAATAAAGTAAATGCAGTTTAAAGTAAAGCTGAAATACTATAAGCTATTTGGACAGCACAGAAAATTCACACACACAGAATACACAAGATTTTATAGTGGTTCCCTAAAATGTGGGTACTCCACTCATCTACCACCTGGTAGGAATGCACAACCTATGTCTGAGTCTATTGATAAGGAAACTCTTAGAACAAAAGATCTTTTGATAAGGAGATCTTGAACCACTGAGTCTTTTGATAAGGAGACTCTTAAAATCACAGATCTTTTGATAAGGAGATCTTGAACCACTAAACCCATTGGAAGAGGGATTCTTAAAACTCTTTATAGTTGGAGAAATAAGAGAAGGAAGAGGAGGAAAAGGAGAAGAAGAATTCTGTTCTCAGAATTCAGTAGAAGCTTTAAGCTTCTATATTCCTTCAATGGATCTGTTAATGATGAAATCTTGCTTATGATTGTGATGATTTGCAAGGGTTATAGGCTTCAGATCCTTTTTACTTTCTTCTGCTTGCAATCTGGTTGCTATGAGTTATTGATGAAGAGCAGCCTTCAGTTTCTCTGTTCTGAGAGAGAGCAGTTCTTGTTTTTCTGTCTTTTAGGGTTCCAGGAGGAAGAAGAAGAAGATGGAATCCCTAATTGACAAGCTGTAGCAGATAGTAATGAATGCTCTAGTTTTCTCTCTTCATTCTTCCTATTTATTGTCCATGATTGATTTTGAATTTATTTCCTCTTCTGGGTTGTCCTGAAAAGGCATAGTCATGGACGATTCCTCTTCCTTTCCTCTTTTGTTCAAGACCCATCCACCAGTTGTATTATTTCATTCCAAGAAAGCTTTCCCTATCTTCTTGAATGCTTCTTTCTATTTGAGGCAATAAACAAGCCATTGTAGAATGGTGTTCAGTATCATGGGCCTTGAGAGAGAATTCTAAAAGGACAGCTGAAAAGGTTTCCTTCTCAGACTGTATTCGACGCTGCGTCGACTTTGTCTTCTTTCTTATCGACGCACCTTCGAGTTCTTGTAAGAGCAGCTTCAAATTTCTTCTTGCTCTGATTGAACTCCGATGTCGACGTTACGTCGATTACTTATCGACGTAACCATCGAGTTGAGGTCTTGAATTTGAATTGCATCATCTGCGTTGAATTGTAGTCGAAGTTGCATCGACTTCTGATGGCTTCGATAGACTCTTCCTTATGCATTGAGTTGAAGTCGAAGCTGCGTCGACTTCTAAGGTAACTTCGACATGTCCATTTCATCTACGTCTATATCCTTTCTACGTAGCGTCGACTTGATCTACTTCGACAGAAAGATTGAGTTGCATGGATTTCTAGTCTAAGTTGTGTCGACATCAAGTCAATGTTCGGTATATAGTTGATGTTGTTGTCGTTAGGGAGAAGGTTGTGGTGAAGGTTCTGTAGTTGGGATGATGGCTTGTTGTTGTTGTTGTTGTTGTTGGGGAGAAGGTTGTGTTGGAATATCATCCCTTGGGAGGTCTGGGACACTATCATGTGGGGTTGGGGAAGAAGGAGTTGAAGATACAACTTGACCAGGCTTTAGGACCTGCCTGGTCCATTTAGAGAACATTCTTATTTTCAGCCTTTTTCCTGGAGGAATGGGCACTCCTTTGGATTTGCACACCATTAGATAATGGTGTAAGATCACCTGGCTCATGATTCTCATGTAGGCATATTCTATGTGGCCATATTTGTGCCCAATCATTCTCAGGAGGCATATCCCCCAGTTTATCTTCTTCTGAAGGACCAAAATGCCCATGATCTGCAGCTGCTGCTTGGGAATAGCAACATGAGCTGAGATTTTGCAAAGGAGCACCTTCCCTACATTGTCAGCCAGAAATCCGTAGTCTCTCCAAGATAAATCTTCTTTAGGTTGATATCTTTATCTTTCTTGAACTGCATGATCTCCAAGACATTCTTTGTCTCTTCTCCTGTCAATTCATCAGATTCATCACCTGTTGGTAGATCCAAGGTGAGAGATAACATTTACTCTGTAATGCTAATATCATTCTCATATATCTTCCCAATGAGGGTTGCATCCTCTCCTAGGTGAATGTTGTCCTTGAGCTTTGTCAGCTCTACATCCAGAATCTTGCACTTGGTGAATATTAATTTAGTTAACCTAGCAGATTGTGACAAGCTAAGAATGGCTTTGAAGTTATCTGAGGCAGCTTTAAATGAGTCCACATCAACATCAAAACCATAGTTAATCTTTGGAGGGGCCATTAACTCTTTTGTGAAGTACCTGCAAACACAAAGCAAACGGGAGAGAGAGAGAGAGAAAAGAGCGCCAGAGAGATGGAGAAGAGGAGAACAAGAGAGCAACTAGAGGAAAATTCGAAAGCGTAATGAATTCGACATCAAAATTTCTTAAAAGAGGGTGATTCGTCGCATCTTAGGGTTGCAATCGAAGCACCATCGATAAGAATTAATATTTGGCGCGCCAAAATATGTCAAGAATGCTTCTAGAACTAATTCTGCACGCACAGTTATATCGACGTTGCGTCAATTCATATTCGACGCAACTTCGAGATTATTCAGCAATTCTTAAGTCGACATAGTCATGTCGACGTTGCGTTGATTTCCAATCGATGCGACCTCGAATTTGGATTAGCGCGCCCATTAAGTCGACGCATACGTCGATATGAACTTGATGTTGCGTCGAATTCTATTCGAATAATCCACTCCGAGTGCTTCTCGACGCTAGTGTCGAGTAGGAGTCGATGGTGCGTCGACTTCTATTCAATGCACCTCTAAATGAATAGTTCTATTTTCTTAGAAAATTCTAGTTGTTTTTCCCAGCAATTATGTTTATTGAAAATAGTGTTTATTGATGAGTCCCAATTATATACACATATATGGACTCATCTGGGCCGATTTTCTAGTCTATGCACTGCACTTTAGCCCTGTTTTAGCTCATATTTGTTATTCCATGCTATGTGCACTTCTAGTCCCGTTTTGGTGTTATTTCTTGTTTATCTTCATTATTAGTTTTCATGCATTGTTAAGTGCCACCTTCAGTGGCTAGATTGGTGTTGTATGCTGGAACAGGAGTCGTGCAGGTGTTCCCGATACAATTCTGTACAGGAACACTGCGCACGATCACTGGTTCTATTGCGCACGACCACCTACGATAACGCGCATGATCACTGGTTGTGCGCCACTGGTCGTGCGAACATTGTATTTTATAATTTTCTTCCCCTGCAGGCTCCGTCCAGGCAGGCGCACGATCACAGGATGATAGTGCGCACGACCACTGGTCGTGCGCCAACGATCGTGCGCACTGTTTATTCCAGCGCCTATAAAGTGCCCTGCTCGCGATTTATGTCAGGATCCTCACCGTTTTTCCGCCCAGCTCCGCCGTTTTCGCCCCTTCCGCAGGTTTTTCGCCCCATCCATCGCCGCCCACCATATGGAGGTGCTCCGGGCTTGTTCTTCACGCCAACCTTGAGCCGTAGCTTCCTCTCGGCCTCCTCCTTCATCCTAGCGCTCCAAGGGAAGATCTAGCCGCCATCTCTATCAAGCAAGAGGAAGTTTGCAACCTCTACCGGATCGTGACAAGAAGAAGATGGGCTCATTGGAGAGTAGTGACAGCTCTCTCTACCCCGGACGTAGTTGCGGACCGAGCTAGGACGCGGATTGACAACCCGGTGCTTCCTACCGTGAATCCACAACGAGCCTCCGGATTCGGTCGTATCTCTTGCCTCTTTCTTCTACTTGTGTGGTTGTATTTGTTTGTAATCTCTATATTTAGATGATGACACTATGAATCTTGTTTATTAATGTTTATTTCATGTTCATGGAATCATATTATTCATATGTGTGAATGAGGTGCGCCGCCATCCATTTTCCACTTCACCACCGTGTCCGGTGCTGCACTAGCAATTGCTAGTGGCGTGCTTGTCGAAGAGGTGCTTGCGACCCTCATCCGTATGCCTACTCTTCCATCCACCTAGCGAAGCGTGGCATAGCGGCCCGTATAATCCATTCCGACTCCGCCGGTGCGAACCATTCCATCCGCTAGCCTTCTCGTCCATCCGCCCTTACGAAGTAGCGCGTTCAAGGCCTACGTAGTCTTCCATCCCGCCAAGCGAAGCACTGCATAGCGGCATTGCATAGGAGTAGTTGTAGTTGTTTTCTTTTATTTTCAAAAAGCCAAATCACCCCGTTTCCGCATTCCATCCGACTCAAGGACTTCGTTCTCAAGTCCTTCCTCGAACGTTAATTCCACCTTACTGTGTTCCTTTGAGATCGATACTCGGGGATTTACTCCTCGTTTTATATTACTTGAACGATCGGTACACTGCTGTTTCGTGCCGCAGTCGAGCTACCGCCTATAGTGGTGTACGAGATTCGCGCCATCAAGTTTTTGGCGCCGTTGCCGGGGAACACAGTCGTGTGAGTTTTCTGGAGAGGGAGAACCTGAGAGAGAAGCCCTTCCATTTGTACATTGCATTTCTTTGTCTTATTTCTTTTTATTCCATTTTACTGTTTTAATTAGGTTGCTTTAGTAATTTTTGTTAGGTGTAGTATTGTGCACAATAACATTTTTATTTTGAATCATTTTATCTTCACACTATGTGGGCACATCTTAATTTCCATTGCCGTTGGTGTGGAGCTACCTCCCACTCTAGTGATGAATGCCCTACGGAGAATAGTAGGCATAATTCTTATAGCCCAGCATATGGAGCACCGACTTCGTCTGATACTCCATATGGTGCGCGTAAGTCTTATGGCTACTCTGCTGAGCCTTTACCGTCTTACTTCTTTTCGGCTTCAGCACCCGCTGTGCCAAAGAAGCCCGCTAGGCAGTGCCGGTTTTGTCAGAGCACTGATCATGTCTTGAAGGACTGTGCCGAGAATCTTCGCCAATTGGACGAGGATGACGAGCCGGATATCCGGATCGTCCCAACTCCTAACTCTGGCGGCACACCTTCAACATCCGGTTATGTGTCTTTGTCACCTTCACATCTTGAAGGGAATGGCATGGATACGGACACCGGATGTGCGGCTGATCTATGCACCAACATTGCTGAGCCTATTCTCCATATGCATCCACCACCCCTAGTGGATTCGATTCTTTGTGAGGAATCGGTGCTCGACTTTTATCCGAGCACTACTCCTCCCCCTATTGTGCATACTATACTCGTCTCCGACGACATTGTTGAGGATGTGTCGCAGGATGAGGCTGGCGATCTATGTGTTGTGCCTATTCCTATGAAGGAGGACAACCTTCTAGGTGAAGAGGAGTTTTCCTCAACATCGGTGGAGGAAGTCCAAATCTTGGGCATGTCCACTGTCGATCCCGCCGAATCTTGTAGCATTGATGACAATGCAAACATTATTTTACTTCCCCAACCTGATGGGAGTGAGACCGGGATCACTCCCCCGATTTCTGATTATTTTTGTCCTTCTTCTCTTTTATTTCTTGACCCCCCTTCTTCACCCGAGTCTGTGCAGGTTGAATCCTCACAAGTACTTCAGGAGGACTTGGAGCTTTTTGCTCAAGTCAATGATGAGAGCACCCTCTCATGTGAGGAGGTTTATTCCCCCTCCGTAGAGGAAGCTCCACTCATTGCCTTCGCCTCCTGCTGCCTCCCTGTGGACGATACCTTGCTGGGCAAGGATAGTTTTGGTGAGATGAGTGAGGACCAGGCCTCCTCCTCTTCTTACTTTCTTTTCCCTCTACCTGTGATGGGCAGGTTTTATTTATATTCGGGTAGAGGCGTGACTGTTCTTTCTCCATATAGGTACCCACTACCGACACGGATATTGGGCCAGTTACCTATCCACTTCTCCTTCCATACTCCCATTAGCTAGATATTATAAAGTTTTGAATAAGTCATGCTGGGATGACAATAACCCCAGTAGTTATCTTAATTTTTCTTGCATTTTCATTTCGTTTCTAATTTTATTTAGTTAATTGCACTTTATCTCAGTTTTCTATTTTCTTTTGTTTTTGCGGAGCTGACCCCTGCAGGTATCTTTTCTGGATGGCGGATGCCGCGGTTCATTTTAGCTTACACGCCAATCTTCTGGTATGCTCATTTCTGAGCATTGGGTACTCTCTTTCCCTAGCCCTATTTTGATTTTCATGTCATATATTATGTGGGTTGTTTAGTTTAAGTCTGGGGGAGAGTAGTTCTGTGTGCCCACGCACGTGCACTATTGCATTGCATGCTAGAAGTATTTCTATTTCAATTATTTAGTTATGTTCAATTGCATTGCACACCACTACACCCACTCGAGCGTGCACTTAGCTGTTGGCACGTCTTGAGCCGAACTCATTTCTTTTCGTGTGATTTGGAAAATCACTGTGCTGGCTTAGGATTATGAGGCTGAGTAAAATGTTGACTCCGGTAGTGCTCCTAGTCGAGTGCTCATGTCTCGTTTAGAAAATCGTGTAGATTCAATTTCTTTTTACGCTTTTAGTTTATATTTTTTTTCTATTAGCGTAAATATTGTTTACTCTACTCAATTGATGAATCCGGTGTGAATCAAACGGTAGCATAGGAATGTGTGTAGATGCTCGTTAGCCTCGTATTGCCCGAGTCGAGAGAAAGGATTATCTTTCTCGGTGGCTATACGGTTAGTCAATTGCGTGAATGTGATATAGGCCATCATTTTGGCCCGGTTGAGCCTTTGTGCCCACTCCTATCGCTTTATCCTCGTTAGCCCAGTTGTGCCTACCCTTTCTTTGATTCAGCCCCACTGTGGTCTTACCAAAGCCTAAACGCCAATCCTAGTCGCACACTCAAATTTGAGCTCTAGTATATTACTTTCATGATTGGGTTGTTGATGTAGTGTTATGTTTGTGAAAATGTGGATATGCATCATTGTTTAGATTGCTGAAAATATGTGAAAAGAAGAAGAAAATGAGAGAAAGAAAAGAAGTGAAAAGAAAAGAAAAAAAAATTTGAGCTTTAATGAAAAGTCTGTGTAAAAATATATGTTTGGGAGTAGGCGGTGCACACACCCATGTTGTTAAGTCCAAGTCTGGGGGTGTGTTGTACACGTGTGTTTGTGTGGTGAACGAGATTACTTTCTGCATAAGCTTATTTGGGTTTAGTGCTTGAGCCGTCGTTTTTATCTTTGTTTATCCTCACCTAAACCCAAGCTTCATCTAAAACCTAAAGTCCTATTGATTCACGCATTTGAGTCATACCAGTGCCGTGGAGAGAGTGTGAACGGGCAAGCTTATGGTCACCGACATTGATGGATTTCAATGGAGTTGTCCCGAGCCCCGACCTTTGGCAATGCTCGCCTCAGCGTTCAGTTTACTTTCTTCCTATGTACGACCTTATGATTCACCGTGATTCACTTTTTGAGTAAATGTAATATATAAATACGCCCTTAGAAAAGTATAAACTAATATGTACAATTAGAAATTTTGTCTACTGTATTTCTACGCGCATGAGCATGCGACTTCGCATGATACTCCGCTTTACAATTTCTATGCCAGCTATATATTTTTTCTCAGCCGCTTGTGGAATTTGTTTGCTCGGGACGCGCAAATAGGTAAGTCTGGGGGTGTGATGAGTCCCAATTATATACACATATATGGACTCATCTGGGCCGATTTTCTAGTCTATGCACTGCACTTTAGCCCTGTTTTAGCTCATATTTGTTATTACATGCTATGTGCACTTCTAGGCCCGTTTTGGTGTTATTTCTTGTTTATCTTCATTATTAGTTTTCATGCATTGTTAAGTGCCACCTTCAGTGGCTAGATTGGTGTTGTATGCTGGTACAGGAGTCGTGCAGGTGTTCCCGATACAATTCTATACAGGAACACTGCGCACGATCACTGGTTCTATTGCGCACGACCACTGGTCGTGCGCCACTGATCGTGTGCACTTAACCCCTGAAAACTGAGTTCTGTCTCCCCTTATCGCACGACCACCTACGATAACGCGCACGACCACTGGTCGTGCGCCACTGGTCGTGCGAACATTGTATTTTATAATTTTCTTCCCCTGCAGGCTCCGTCCAGGCAGGTGCACGATCAAAGGATGATAGTGCGCACAACCACTGGTCGTGCGCCAACGATCGTGCGCACTGTTTATTCCAGCGCCTATAAAGTGCCCTGCTCGCGATTTAGGTCAGGATCCTCGCCGTTTTTCTCGCCAGCTCCGCCGTTCCGCCCATTTCCGCAGGTATTCGCCCCCTAGGCCTCCTCCATCATGCAAGGACTTCAAGGAAGAGATTCTACACTCATTTTCATCGCCAAGGAAGGAGTTCCTCGCATCGGACGTGGCCGGATTGTAAAACGCTGGAGAAGACGGGTCCATTGGGAGGTGTGACAGCCCTCCTCTACCCCGGACGCAGTTGAGACCGAGCTAGGACGTGGATTGACAACCCGACGATTCCTACCGTGAATCTACAACGAGACTCTGGATTCGGTCGTATCTCTTGCCTCTTTCTTCTACTTGTGTGGTTGTATTTGTTTGTAATCTCTATATTTAGATGATGACACTATGAATCTTGTTTATTAATGTTTATTTCATCTTTATGGAATCATATTATTCATATATGTGAATGAGGTGCGCCGCCATCCATTTTCCACTTCACCACCGTGTCCGGTGCTGCACTAGCAATTGCTAGTGGCGTGCTTGTCGAAGAGGTGCTTGCGACCCTCATCCGTATGCCTACTCTTCCATCCGCCTAGCGAAGCGTGGCATAGCGGCCCGTATAATCCATTCCGACTCCGCCAGTACGAACCATTCCATCCGCTAGCCTTCTCGTCCATCCACCCTTACGAAGTAGCGCGTTCAAGGCCTACGTAGTCTTCCATCCCGCCAAGCGAAGCACTGCATAGCGACATTGCATAGGAGTAGTTGTAGTTGTTTTCTTTTATTTTCCAAAAGCCAAATCACCCCGTTTCCGCATTCCATCCGACTCAAGGACTTCGATCTCAAGTCCTTCCTCGAACGTTAACTCCACCTTACTGTGTTCCTTTGAGATCGATACTCGGAGATTTACTCCTCGTTTTATATTACTTGAACGATCGGTACACTGTCGTTTCGTGCCGCAGTCGAGCTACCGCCTATAGCGGTGTGCGAGATTTGCGCCATCATTTATACTATTATTTTTATGAACTATGCAGATGATAAAGGAGATTAAAGAAGAGATTACTCCTTTTGTTGTATTTATTTCTTTCTCATTTTCTCACTATCTCTTAGATAGTACCCTACCTTACCTTGCACAAGTAATTCAAACATTAGAAGGAACCCAGGTTACCTTGGGCTCTTTGCTTTTACCATTGTAGGGTTCAATGAAAGAATAGAAGGGTCTTTCATGATACCCTTTTGGATGATAAAGAATGGGTTTCCCAAACCAATGTTTATTATTTTGATACGTAAAGTGTGTATAGAATGTATCTAAATATAAAAGATCAGCGGAGTGTTTTATTACCCTAGGTTTGGCTTTAGCCTTTTGGTTGTTTAATTTCTAAGAATTACTCTTCCCTAGAGATTTCTTTTCTTTATTAAGATTTGCTTCATTAACTCTAGTTATTTTCTTTAGTTTATTAGTTTCCTGATCCTAAGTTTTTGCACTATCATTACAAGATTTATATTCACCATGTCTAATGAAGCTAACTGGATTTTTTCAGCCAGGTTTCCTAGGGACCTCTGTGCTTGTGCATGGGTCTGCTCCTAGTCTTAGGTACTTAAAACTCATAGAGAGATTTTCTGTGATATCTTTGAGCTTCTGACTCCTTCCATTGATAGAGTCCTCCTAGCTCTTCTTTTAAATTTAGATTTTATTTTCTAATTTCAATTAGTTCTGATTCATTATTATCAATTTCTTCTACTAGGTCTTGATTTCTTACATATAATTCATCTTTCTTTAGGTTGTCTAGTTCTAACCTAGTTGTTTCTATTTATTTTTGTGCATTAAGGAAATCATTGCAAAATTCTTTAAAACAATTTTTAAAATCATCAGAATTAAAATCAAATTCATCAAACATTGATACATGTTCTTCTTCATCATCTGAAGACATCCCTAGTGCCATCATGCAAGCTGCTTCTGCTTCAGCTTCTTCATCACTCTCAAATGAGGATGAACTCAACTCTGCTTCAGAGTCATTCCAGGTTTGAGCAATGAAACCTTTGGCTTCCTTTTTGTCTTTCTTCCTGAAAGACTTCTTCTTCTGCTCATCTCTGCTGTTGCTCCTTTCCTTTTGCTCCTGTGGGCAGTCTGGGGCTATGTGCCCAGGCTTGTTGCAGGTGAAGCAGATAATCTCCTTCCTTGGAGTCTTATCATATCTGGGTTTTGAGCTTCTCTCCCTTCTCCTTGAGTCTTCAGTCTTGACCCATTTTCTGAATCTCCTTGCCAGGAGATTGAACATTTCATCTTCAGGAGTGGAGGGATCTCCTTCAGAATCTTTTAGGTCAAGAATCTTGTGAGTAGGAGTTGAGACTGTCTCCTTAGCCTCTATCTCTGCCCTGCTCTTCAGTAGCATCTCATAGGATTTTAGTTTTCCTAGCAAAGCTTCGGTTGAGATTTCTCTATGGCATCTGGACTCTCTGATGGCCCAAATCCTTTAATCCCAAGCACTAGGGAAGCACATAAGGATCTTATCATTGATCCCAGTCAAGGAAAGTTCCTTGTCTAGACTCTTTAGCTCATTGATAATGATGTTGAATCTGTCATACATTTCAGCAACTTTTTCATCAACTTTCTTATGAAAGTTCTCATACTGGGATATGATAAGGGACTTCCTGTCCTTCCTTTCATCAGAGCATCCTTCCACCATTCTGGTGAGAGAATCCCAGATCTCCTTTGCTGACTGGCAGTCAGCTACTTTCTGGAAAATGTCATCTGACATTGTTGAAACCAGAATATTCATAGCCTTGGCATCACATGCCTTCTGCTTCTTTTCATCCTCTGTCCACTCACTTCTTGGGAAAACTTCTGTTGTTGAGGATTCTCCCGTACTTTCTCTGACTGGAGCTAGAGGACCTCAAAGTATAACATCATTGATGTCTTCATCAATGGAGTTCATGTACAACTTTATTCTGGCCTTCCAAAGTGTAATCTCATTTAGGTTGCACACTGGTGGTCTAGTTGAGGCATAATCCTTAGAACTCATTTTCTTTAGAAAATATATTGATTGTAAAGAAATAAGAGTAGGAGGTCTTTTTGATCAAGGTGTTAACCTTTTAATGATCAACCTCCCTCTGATACCAATTGAAAGTGCACAGTGTGCCTCTGAGTATACTCTAGAGGGGGCGGGGGGTGAATAGAGATTTAAAATATTTCGTATTCTAATTGTGCACACACAATAAAAAGACTAAGAGTTATGCTTCAACAATACTAGTCACAGAATAAAGTAAATGCAGATTAAAGTAAAGCTGAAATACTATAAGCTATTTGGATAGTGATGAGTCCCATTTTTATACACTTTTATGGACTCATTTGGGCTAGTTTTCCTGCTTTTGCACTTCAATTTCAGTTCTTAATTGCTTATATTTTACTTGTTCGCGCTTTCACTTTAAGTGCTTATTTAGACCCATTGTGGTGTGCAATTGCACGCTTTGTTGTTGGGGGCAAGCACAATGTGCTCCCTATTCTTTTTATGCTTTTATACTTGTGTTGGAGGTGTATTCCCAGCTTTTGGATTTGTTGTGCAGGTGGGCAGATCGTTCATATTGCCCAGAATTCATCCTGTATGAATCGCATGGTCGTGCGTTTACTTGACGTACGGTCAGCTGCGGTCGTGCGCTATGATCGGCTGGTCAATATGGTGATCTGCCCCGCTTGTGCATTTTCTTCACGCACGGTTGGCCTCAACCGTGCGCGAACAAAACGCACGACCTCCTGTTGTTTGCCGGATTTCGAGCCTTTTGAATATGCCCGTGTGTTTTTACGCATGGTCAGCTTCGACGGTGCGTGAGTGAAACGCACGGGCGCTCTGGGTCGTCTTCCTTGGTATTATTCTTCATTAATATCGCATGGTCGTGCGTTCGACCGTGCGTGACCAATTTTTGACCAGTTTTCTATTTAAGCTGCAGATCTCAACCTAATCAAGAGTTCGCCTGATCCATCTTCTTTCCCGTGCCTAAGGGTTCCCGCGCCTAAGGGTTCCCGCTCCGTTCCAGTCCGCCGTTCCATCACCGCCCACCATTTGGAGGTGCTCCAGACACATTTTTGGCTCAAATCTTGAGCCGGAGTATCCTCTCGGCCGCCTCCATCATCCAAGTGCTTCAAGGAGAGGATTCCACCCTCATCTTCATCGCCAAGCTAAGATTTCTTCGCATCAGACGTGGTCAGATTGTAGTTAACCGAAGAAGACGGGTCCACTGGGAGGAAGTGACAGCCCTCTTCTACCCCGGAAGATAGTTGGGACCGAGCTAGGACGCGGATTGACAACCCGACGATTCCTACCGTGAATCTACAACAAGACTCCAGATTTGGTCGTATCTCTTGCCTTTTTCTCTTATTTGTGTTGATGTATATGAATGTAATCCTTATTATTTGATGATGTGGTACATGTAAACCTTGCTTTGTATTGATTATTTCATGTCTATGTGAAATTTCTCATTTGTTTATATGTGTATTTGAGGTGCGCCACCAAATCCACTCCACCCTCCACTTGATTCCGCTAGCCTACTCGCCCATTCCGTGTGCCTACTCTTCCATCCGCCTAGTGAAGCATGGCATAGCGGCCCGTGTAATCCATTCGCCTCACAAAGCAGTGTGCTCAAGGCCTGCACAGTTCGATTCCGCACTTACCACCCCATCCGCTTGCCTACACGTCCATCCGCCCTTAGAAGTAGTGTGATCAAGGCCTACGTAGTTTCCATCCCGCCTGGCGAAGCATTGCATAGCGGCATTGCATAGGAGTAGTTGTAATTATTTTATTTTATTTTCCATAAAACAAAACCCCCCTTTTTCCGCAATCCATTCGACCTAAAGGACTTCAATCTCAAGTCCTTCCTTAAAAGTAAACTCCACCTTACTGTGTTCCTTCGAGAGCGATACTTGGGGATTCACTCCTACATTTTATATTACTTGAACGATCGGTACACTGTCATTTTGTGCTGCAGTCTTGCTACTGCCTATAGCGGTGTGGCGGATTTGCGCATCAAGTTTTTGGCGTCGTTGCCGGGGAACACAGTCGTGTGAGTTTTCTGGAGAGGGAGAACCTGCGATAGAAGTTCGTCCATTTGTAAATTGCATCCTTTATTTTATTCCAGTTCATGTTATTCCTTTTTCTTGTTTTATATTAGGTTGCCTTAGTAAATTATTGTTGGGTGTAGTATTTTGCACAATAGTGTTTTTCTTTTGAATCTAGTTATCTTCACACAATGTGGGCGTCATTCAATATTCGTCGTCATTTGTGTGGAGATATATCTCATGCTAGTGATAGATGTCCAAAGGGAGATAATGGCCCTAGCACTCAAGGCCTAGTATATGGAGCACCAACTTCGTCTGGTACTCCCTATGGTGTGCGTAAGTCCTATGGCTATTCTTCTAAGCCTTTACCGGCATACTTATTTGCGGCTTCAGCACCTGTGGTGCCAATGAAGCCAGCAAGGCAGTGCATGTTTTGTCGGAGCACAGATCATGCCTTGAAGGATTGTGCTGCTTATCTTCGCCAATTGGACGAGGATGATGAGCCGGATATTCGGATCATCCCGACTCCTAACTCTGACAGCACACCTTCCACCTCTGATTACGTTGATGTATCACCTTTAAGTTTTGAAGGGAATGATGTAGACACGCTCATCAGAGTTGTGGTTGATCTAGGCTCTGACATCGCTGAGCCAATCTCCCTTGTGCATACATCACCTTGCATGAATTTGATTCTTTGTGAGGAATCGGTGCTTGACTTTTATCCAAGCACTATTCCTCCCCCTATTGTGCATACTACTACATTGGTCTCTGACGACAGTATTGAGGATGTTTTGCAGGATAAGGCAGGTGATTTATGTGTTGTGCTTATTCCTATGGAGGAGGATATTTTCCAAGGTGACGAGGATTCTACCTCAGCACCGGTGGAGGAAGTCCAAATCATGGAGGAGGTCACTGATGATCCCACTGAGCCCTGCAACATTGTCGATGATGCCGACAATTTCTTATTTCCCCAACCTCCTGGGAGTGAGACCTGGACCAGTCCCCCGATTGATAATTATTTAAGTTTTTCTTCTCTTTTATTCCCTAACCCCCCTTCTTTATCCGAGCCTATGTAGGTTGAGTCTCCACAGGTACTCCGGGAGGACTTGGAGCATGATGCTCAAGTCAATGATGAGCGTATCCTCATATGTGAGGAGGTTGACCCCTCCTCCATAGTGGAAGCCTCAATCATTACCTTCTCCTCCTGCCGCCTACCTGAAGACGACACCTTGCTAGGCAAGGATGTTTTTGGTGAGATTTTGAGTACTCCTCCTCCACTTATTACTTTCTAGTTCCTCTACCTGTGAAGAGTAGGTATTATTATTTAGATAGAGGAGTAACTGTTTTATCGCCGTATCGGTACCCGTTACCGACACGTATATTAGAATAGTTACCTGTGCACTTTTCTTTTCATAGACCCATTAGCTAGAACTCTTAAAGCTCTGAATAAGTCATGCCAGGAAGACAATAACCCCAGTAGTTATCTTACCATTTCCTGCAATTTTATTATCTAGTCAGTTTAGTTAGTTGCATTTCTTTTTAGTTTGTCTATTTTCTTTTGTTTTTGTGGAGATCACCCATGCAGGTTCATTTTCTGGATAGGGATGCTGCAGCTTTGTCTTGGTTTACACGCGTCTTTTGGTATGCTCACTTGTTGAGCATTGGGTAACTTCTCTTCCCCTAGCTTTTATTTTAGTCATTATTGTATATCTTGTATTGGAATGCTTACATTACGTCTGGGGGGAGCTTTTGTATTTGTTACCCATTGCACGTGCACATATCATTTGCATACTAGAAGTACATTTTAGTTCAATTTCATAATTATTGTTTCATATGCACCGCACACCACTACACCCACTTGAGCACGCACTTAGCCGTAGGCGCGTTACGAGTTTAACTCATTTCTTTTGTGTGATTGGAAAATCTCTGTGCTGGCTTAGTATTGTGAGACTGAGTAAAATGTTGACTTCTATAGTGCTCCTAGTCGCGTGCTCATTTATTGCATAGAAATTTGTGTAGATTCAATATCTCTTTATGCTTGTAGTTTATGCCTTTCTATTTGCGTAGATATTGTTTACCATACTCAAAAATTTGTGAATCTGGTATGAATCAACAGTAGCGTAGGAATGTGTGTAGACTTTCGTTAGACTCATATTGCTTGAGTCAGGAGGAAGGATGATCTTTCTCGGTGGCTAAGAACTTTCCCCAAGCGATTCTTGAAGCATGGGTATACGGTTAGTCAATCGCGTGAATGTGATGTAGGCCATCAGTTTTGGCCCGGTTGGGCCTTTGTGCCCTTTCCTATCGCTCTATCCTTGCTAGCCCAGTGGTGCCTACCCATTCTTTGATTCAGCCCCACTTCTTTCTCACCAAAGCCTTAAAGCCAATCCTAATCGCACACCCGAATTTGAGCTCAAGTTTGTATTTTATTTTCATGTTTGGGATGTTGATGTTGTGATTTATTTTGTGAAATTGCAGATGCGCTTCATTGCTCAATTTGCTGAAGTTGTTTTGAAAAGAAGAGAAAAAGAAATTAAGAAAAAGAAAAAAAGTGAAAAGAAAAAAAAGAAGAAAAACTTAATTGAAAATATTTATGTATATATTTATGATTGGGAATAGGCGGTGCACACACCCATGTTATCAAATCCAAGTCTGGGGGTGTCGTGCACCCGTGTATTTCTGTGGTGCTTGAGGATAATTTTCTGTGCTAGCTCATTTGGGTTTGGTGTTTAAGCCCTCTTATTTATCTTTGTTTACCTCGCCTAAACCCAAGCCCCATCTTTAACCTAAAGTCCTATTGATTCACACATTTGAGTCAATCTAGTACCGCGGAGAGAGTGCGAAAGAACAAGCTTATGGTCACCGACATTGATGGATTTCTTTGGAGGTTGTCCCGAGTCCCGATCTTCGGCAATGCTCACCTTAGCATTCAGTCTACTTTCTTCCCATGCATGACCAAATGATTCACCGTGATTCAATTTTTTAGTAAATGTAATATATAAATACGCTCCTAGAAAATTATAGACTAGTATATATAATTAGAAATTTCTTCTACTGTACTTCTATGTGCGCGAGCATGCGACTTCGCATGGTACTCCGCCCTTGCAATTTCTATGCCAGCTAGTCCTTTCTCTTGTCCACTTGAGGGATGGTTTGCTCGGGACGTGCAAACAGGTAAGTCTGGGGGTGTGATGAGTCCAATTTATATATGGTTTTTCAGACTCATCTGGGCTAATTTTCAGTCACTTGCACTTCACTTTTAGTTCATTAATGCTTATATTTCACTTGTTCACTCTTCTCACACGAAGTGCACATCTTGACGCATTGTGGTGTGCAATTGCACACTATTCTGCTAGGGGTAAGCACATGGTGCTCCAATGTCTTTATTTTGTTGTTATTATACTTTTATATGTGCTGGTGGTCTGTGCCCCAACTGGTTGGTTTATTTTGCAGGTGGGCAGATTGTCATTCTATTGGAATTGTAACCTGGAGAAATCACACAGTCGTGCGTTTGCTTGACGCACGAGTTTCCCTCTTTTATCTAAGAATTTATGTTATTTTGCAATTTTCCAGATCGCACGGTCGTGCGTTTATCCTTCACGCACGATCTGGTTGATCGTGCGTTTTCATTTCCCTCAAAATCATGAAAATCTGTCGTTCTGAATTTGCCAGTGTATTTTCTTCGTGCACGAGCATTTTGCCCGTGCGTGTGTAAAACGCACGAGCAGATTGTTGTTTTCTAAAATATTACATTTCTGCTTCGCCCGTGCGATTCCTTCGCACACTGTTGACTCCGAACGTGCGTTAGGTCGTGCGTGGAGGATTTTTTGTGATTTTTTCTATTTAAGTCCCAATTTTTAGGTCATTTGGGACCCGAACTGTTACGCGATTTCTTCCGTCGGAAGGGGCGACTGCTCCGTTTTCTTCCACCCTTCCATGACCCTAGGCCGCCTCCATCATCCAAGAGCTTCCAAGGAGAGGGAGCTAGCCCTACATCCAACATCATCCAAGGAGAAGGAAGCTTTGGTCTTATGGCCGGATCGTGACACGAAGAAGACGGGCCATTGGAAGGTAGTGACATCCTTCTCTACCCCGGACGCAGTTGAGGACCGAGCTTGGACGCGGATTGACAACCTAGCGATTCCAACCGTGAATCTTCAACAAGGCTTCGGATTGGGTCGATTCCTTTGCTTTCCCCCTCTTTGTTTTGATGAATGTAACTAGATTCTCTATACTTTGATGATGTGCACTATAAACCATGATTTGTAATGTCTATTTCATTTTTATGAAATTAACTTATTTATATGTGTGAATGAGGTGCGCCACCAAATCCACTCCATCATCCACTTCATTCCGCTTGTCTACACTTCCACAACGTGAGCCTACTCTTCCATTCCGCTTGACTACTCTTCCATTCTGCGTGCCTACTCGTCCATCCGCCGAGCGAAGCAGTGCATAGCGGCCTGCATAATCCCCCACATTGCGAAGCGGTGTCGGCGACCCGCATTGTTAATTTAGTTTATTTTATTTTGTTTCCACAAACCACTTCGACCCTTCCGCAATCCATCTGCGAGAAAGGACTTCAATCTCAAGTCATACCTCAAAAGTAAACTCTACCTTACTGTGTTCCTTCGAGATCGATACTCAGGGATTCGCTCCTCATTTTATATTACTTGAACGATCGGTACACTGCCGTGTCGTGCCGCAGTCTCGCTACCGCCTATAGCGGTGTGCTAGATTTGCGCATCAGACAGCACAAAAAATTCACACACAGAATACACAAGATCTTATAGTGGTTCCCCAAAATGTGGGTACTCCACTCTTCTACCACCTGGTAGGAATGCGCAACCTGTGCCTGAGTCTTTTGATAAGGAGACTTTTAGAACCAAAGATTTTTTTAATAAGGAGATCTTGAACCACTGAGTCTTTTGATAAGGAGACTCTTAGAACCACAGATCTCTTGATAAGGAGATCTTGAACCACTGAATCCTTTGGAAGAGGGATTCTTAAAACTCTTTACAGTTGGAGAAATAAGAGAAGGAAGAGGAGGAAAAAGAGAAGAAGAATTCTGTTCTCAAAATTCAGTAGATGCTTTAAGCTTCTATATTCCTTCAATGGATCTGCTAATGATGAACCCTTGCTTATGATTGTGATGATTTGCAAGGGTTATAGGCTTCAGATCCTTTTTACTTTCTTATGTTTGCAATCTGACTGCTATGAGATATTGATGATGGGTAGCCTTCAGTTTTTCTGTTCTGAGAGAGAGCAGTTCTGTTTTTCTTTCTTTTAGGGTTCCAGGAGGAAGAAAAAGAAGATGGAAGCCCTAATCGAGAAGCTGTAGCAGATAATAATGAATGCTCTAGTTTTCTCTCTTCTTTCTTCCTATTTATTGTCCATGATTATTTTTGAATTTATTTCCTCTTCGGTTTGTCCTGAAAAGGCGTAGTCATGGACAATTTCGCTTCCTTTCCTCTTTTGTTCACGACCCGTCCACCTGCTGTATTATTTCATTCCAAGAAAGCTTTCCCTGTCTTCTTGAATGCTTCTTTCTATTTGAGGCAATAAACAAGTCGTTGTAGAACGGTCTTCAGTACTGTGGGCCTTGAGAGAGAATTCTAAAAGGACAGCTGAATAGGTTTCCTTTTCAGACTATATTCGACGCTGCGTCGACTTTCTCTTCTATCTTATCGACGCACTTTTGAGTTCTTGTAAGAGCAGCTTCGAATTCCTTCTTGCTCTGCTTGAACTATGATGTCGACGTTACGTCGATTCCTTATCGACGTAACCGTCGAGTTGAATGCTTGATTTTGAACTTCATCGTCTGCGTCGAATTATAGTCGAAGTTGCGTCGACTTCAGATGGCTTCGACAGACTCTTCCTTCTGCGTTGAGTTGAAGTCGAAGCTGCGTCGACTTCTAAGGTTACTTCGACATGTCCATTTCATCTATGTCGATATAATTTCGACGTAGCGTCGACTTGATCTACTTTGACAGAAAGGTTGAGGTGCTTAGACTTCTAGTCTAAGCCGCGTCGACATCTAGTCGAAGTTGCGCGGACTTCTATTCGACGCAATTGTTAACTCAACCCAAATTATGATTGTCTTGCTCTGGTCTTGACATTCTACGTTGTGTGTAACATCCAAACATCTAATGACCAAATTACCCTTATTATACAATGGGTAATTAAAACCTAGGGGTTAAATCACTTTAGTTAATTTGTTAAGTTAAATCCAATGAGTTTTTCACAACAGGCAAAATGCAATTAGTTGGTCTTCCTGAAAAACGGTCCCTTCGTCAGCTCGTACTCAGCAAGATCGCCGGCTTCCCAGAGACCGCGTGAACAGCACAGGTCGCTGACCAACAATCTGCCAGACCACTAATCTCCAGACCGCACGAACTGCTCCTTATTGAACTACTGAAACAAAGCCTTGTCTGAACGTCTTGATCGCCAGACCGCACGGTCATAAGATCATAGAAGTAACCCGCGAACACAGGAGAAGAACTGCTCACTGTTGCCAGACCGCAACTCAAGACCTCCTGACCGCTGAAGGTCGCCTGATCTACTGAGTACGTTGACAAACAGATCAAGAACTTCAATCACATTTCGCCCAGACGAAACCGCTGGCGAGCTGGTTATTCAAAGCTGGAAAGATAAGAAGAATGTTGATGCGGTAGACCGCTGGCCGCTAACAGTTCTTGCATATGAATGGATGGCACTGCACCTCTATTTATATTCAAATGAACGGATGTTGTCACCTCCTTAGAGGGATACAAACAACTTCTATATTAGGACGCGCGGTCACAGAACTTGACCGCGCGGTCACTATAAGACAAAAACACTACTTGAGCAAACTGGACCAGCCAAGACAGTCTGCCAGAACAACACTTGCAAACCTCCCTGTTTCATAAGAACAGAACAACACGAGCATATCTGACCAACCGAAGCTGACCGCAAGAACAAACTCATGCAAACCGCCCAGTCTCGAATACCAGACCACCCAGACTCTACGAGTACTTGAACAAACCTTGCTGACTGAAGTTGTATGCCAACACCAAGCTCTCGCAGACCGTGCGAGATCTGCGATCTCCAAAAATAGACCGCCCGGACTCCCACTTACACTTCAAATTTCAACACTCCCCCTTGAAGTGGGAAGTGGAAGTCTGCCCAAGTAGACTCCTCAACCTATCAAACGGTCCCTTCGACAACGGTTTCGTAAAGATGTTCGTGACATTATCCTTGCTTTACACATGCTCAACCATAAGAGATGCCTCCAACACCTTCTCCCGAATGAAATGATGTTGAATATCTATATGCTTGGTTCGCGCGTGATAAACTGGATTGTTCACCAGTTTGAGGGAACTCTTATTGTCACCACAAAGCAAAGCAGGACCTTGCACCTCCCCGTGAATGTCCTCCACAAGCCTCCTAAGCCAGATGGCTTCCTGAGTTGCCAAAGTCGAAGCTTTGTACTCTGCTTCTGCAGTGGAGACAGACACAAAATCCTGCTTCTTGCTACACCATGATATAGCTGTAGAGCCTGTCATAAAGACATATCCAGAGGTCGATCTCTGATCATCTGAATCTCTTCCATAATCAGCATCCATGTATCCATGCAAGCAAAAGCTCGAGTCCTTCCTATAGAAGAGACCCAAATCATAGGTGGACTCAACGTACTTCAGAATGCTCCTAGCCACCATTAGATGAGGTTTCCGAGGCTCCGCCATATAATGACTCACTTGGCCAACTGCATAAGAAATATCCGGCCTCGTGATCGTCAAATATATCAAGCTTCTAACCAAAGCCTGAAACACCAAAGGTTCAGAAAGAACCTTTCCCTCATCATGTCGAAGTAACATTCCAACCTCTAGTGGAGTTGAGCTGCTCTTCCCTCCTTCCAAGCCGAATCGCTTCACATTTCGTATGCATAGACATTCTGGGATACAAGCATAGCCCCCTCTTTCCTCTCCACTTCGAGTCCAAGGAAATGGTGGAGCTTACCCAAGTCCTTCATCTCAAATCTAATAGCCAACTCAGCACGAAGTCTAGCTACCTCCATCTCAGAAGTTCCTATGACGATCATATCATCAACATATAACGACACCAAGAACTGAAGCTCCCCCATCTTCTTTACGAACAAGCTTGAATCAGAATAAGAAGCAAAGTATCCGCAGAACTAGAGGTATTCTGTTCTCTTGCCTTACCACTCCCGAGGCGTCTGCTTCAAGCCATAAAGAACCTTCTTGAGCTTACATACATGTCTTGGATAAACTTCAGAAACATAACCAGGTGGCTGATCCATGAAAATATCATTGTCAATCTCGCCATAAAGGAAAGAATTCTTCACGTCGAGTTGCCATATTTTCCACCCTTAGCAAGCTGCCAATGAGATCACAACCCGAACAAAAGTCATCTTGTCAACAGGGCTGAAGGTTTCTTCATAATCCTCCTCATACTTCTGAGAGAATCCCCGAGCTACAAGGCGAGCCTTGTATCGCTCAATGCTACCATCAGCCTTCTTCTTTAGCTTGAAAACCCACTTGCAAGTCATAGGAGTAACACCCTAAACCTTAGGCACAAAGCCCCAAGTCTCATTCTTCCTGAGGGTAGTCATCTCTTCATCCATGGCCTCTTCCCACTCCTTGACTCCAATGGCAAATTCAAAACAAGATGTCTCATTCTCATCTAGGGGACCTGCGAAGAAACATGAGACAAAGCTCACCAAGTTTCCCCTGTATACCGATCTGGTGGAATGATAGAAATCTTGGACCTCTGTAGAGCTTTACTCTGTTCCACTTCTTCAGAAACCTTTTCTGGACTAGGTCTCTTTTCAGGCATATTTGGAGCATTTCTCCCCCTACTTCCAGAACTTGAAGCACCTGACCCAGAGCTAGAAGTAACTAGAGCACCTGGAGAAACAGGTAACTCCACCAAAACTTCCTTAGTAGCTTCTCCTTGTCCTCCATCTTACCTACTTTCTTGTAACTCCACAGAAGAGCTACCCTGGTATGATGTAAATTCATCAAATACCACATCCCTTGAGACCACATCTCTCGCTGTCTCTAGATCCATGCATCTCCAGCCCTTCTTCCGGTCATCATAACCGACGAACACTAGCTTCCTTGCTTTCACATCTAGCTTCGTTCTAGGAACACCTGGAACATGCACGTAGCAGGTAGATCCGAACACTCGAAGGTGTTCCACTGTAGGCTTTATCTTGAACATCAACTTATGAGGAGTCTTCATGTTGATGGGACATAGAGGCATCTGATTGATGACATAAGTTACACAAGTCATTCCCTCTGCCCAGAAGGACTTTGGGATATTATTTGCTTGAAGCCAACATTTGCAGGTCTCCGTCAGATGATGGATCTTCCGCTCTAAACCTCTCTTCTATTGGGGAATGTGAGCATAAGAGAGCTCTCTCCGGATGCCGTGCTTCCTATAAAAGTTGAAGAACGCAGTTGCGGTAGGTCCAAACAGATCACCATGAATACACTCCAATGTTGCTTTGTATCTGCTTTGTGATTTATCGAATGAAAGGTGATGAGCCTTACCATATTGACAACCTGCACAATTATGACCATCACCAAAAGATGACATACTAGGCAAGCCTCTCACAAGGCCTCTCCCCACCATAACCTTCAGCTTATCCATCCAGACATGCCCAAGTCTTTCATGCCAGATATCAACGCTATCATTAGTCCTCATCTTATCAACATAGGAACTTGTAGATAACACAAACAAGTCCATCACCCTTCTTCCAACATGAGTGACTTCAGTCTTCACCGTCGATATGTTTCGAAGAAACTTCACTTCTGTTGGACCAAACAAAACGTGATAGCCAACATCAATAGCATTGGTCACCGAGAAGAGGTTCTTCTTCATCCCTAGAACATGATAAACACTCTTCAACATGAGTGGATCTCTATCTCCATTTAAAGAAACTACACCATCCTTCTCAACTACATGTATAGTATCATCAGCAGTAATGATAACATCATTACCTGAGTATGCCTGCAAAGAAGAGAACTTCGACTCGTCTCCAGTGAGGTGATGACCACACCCCAAGTCCACGATCCAATCATCTTGATAGTTGATAGAAGACAAAGCCCGAACACAAATGCCCATCATAAAAGCTTCATCATTCCACCTATCTCCTGCATTTGAAGCAACCTCTTCATTTCCTGAAGTTTGACTCTACAATCTCTCTTGAAATGACCAAGCTGATTGCACCTGTAGCACCTTGGCCCTTCCTTCTTCTTCCCATCACGCTTAGGAGTATTACTCCTCTCCTGTTGATATGAAGTTGAAGGTCCATCGCTAACAGATGACTTCTTCTTCTTGTCCCATTTCTTATTCTTGCCAGAATAGTGAACCTCGCTTTCTCCTCCAGAGATAGATATCCCAGCCATTTGCTTTGCCAAGCTCTCTTGTGAAGCAAGCAAGTTTTCCACCTCTAGCAACGATGGCTGATTGGCCCAACCTTGAACAGAAGTGACAAAGGCCACATACTCCCTCCACCAGCGGTAGCGTTAGCGCTCCGCGCTAGCACCAGAGCTTTGACCTGGTAGGGAATTCTTCGTCATTCTTTCTCGTAGTCATAGAGGCTATAAAGTAGAAGTTCCTGCACACTATAAATACATGGCAAGTATAATCAAATACAATGAGATTTTTTATTCTCAAACAAGAAATGTGGAAAGCACATTCCAACACACTCCCCCTTTTGATAATAACAAATCCTCTTTAGAAAGAAAGCATTTAACTATAAGAAATGTGTTTATAGCAAAGGATAGGTGTGATAGTACGACTATGCTCACCCAATATAGATGATCCCCTTATATGAGTGCTCCCCCTAAATTAAAGCATCCTATTTATTTTGCTCCCCTTAAGTGTGAATTTCTTTCAAAGTTATTCTCCCCCTTTTTGGTAATATCAAAAGAGGGTGGATGAGTAAAGGATAGAGCATGGCAATGATTTATGAGTTAGTGATACTACATGGTGAATGATTAAAGGATGGAGTTCGAATTACTTAGATATTCTCCTCCTTTAGTAGGAAGTTTGGAGTAAGAATGAGTATCAATAGATAGGGAGCCAATATTACTTGTTGGGTAAGAAAAATATTCATGATCGAGCGTATAAGTAGAAAGGATAGTGGAAAGCATGATTCAAGATAGATAAACATCTTTATGGGAGTTTGAAGCATAGTAAATGAGTAAGAGTTTTGTGTTAGTGAAAATTAAATGTTGTAGCAATTTACGTCCATGTTCAAAATATCATTTGTTATCACAATACAATAACACTTGCTTAAAGAGTAAATAGGCAAGTGTGTGCATACAAGGCATAACATAAGATACATTAAAATACTTTTAAAATAAACATCCTTTTTGAAGTTTGCAAGCATAATAAATAAGAGTGATAGGTTTGAAATAAGATGTTTTGAATTTGAAATCTAAGAGTGCTTGTGATAAAAAAAATAATTCAAGCATGATTTAAATTTATCAAGAAAAGATAGGAAACTACAATGTTCAAAATTCACAATTCAAGTATACTTATACATTGTAGAAATCATGCAATGTTATCTAGTGCATTTATTAAAAATTGTAGAAAAGACATGTAAATATGTGTTAAGATCCAATACTCATGAGTAGAAGTTTTATAAGAGATAATGATATGTACAAGTAGTGTTTTTGATAAGAGTGTACAAATGATTTAATAAAAACACATGACATGTATAATGGAATAAACACAACATTATTGAAATGCATTTTTAGAATTACTTCCACCCATATAGCTAGATTTTATTTCAATGCACATAAAAGTGGTACAACTCCCAAGGTGCTCTACACACACACTCCTCATGAAGACTTATCAGGGGTGCAAAGTAGTGCTTGGGGGATCACATATATTTTATATTTTCTTTTATTTATTTGTGATCCAGTGTACAAGAAGAAGTAATGTATGAAGGAGTTTGCACGAGACCCTTTATAATTCTTTCCAAAGTACTTAACCTCACAATGCTCATTAAGACTTATCAGGAGGGTGAGTAGTGCTTGGTGGAGTTATCTTTGTCATGTACTCATTTGAATTTTAGTTTGTGACAAAGTTCTCCGAATTCACTTATTTTTAGAAACATAAGAGTTTTTGGATTATGAACCATACTTCTTCAAAAACATGTGTGCATGAAATCAGATTTTTATGAGGTGTAGGTAATCTAATCACACATCTAATAATGTTAAGTTGTTACACTACACAATCATGTAAGAGTAAGATTAAATTCATATGTAGAATATCAAAGAGGTGAGTGAGTAAATCATTATCAAATATAAAACATTACTCATACTTAGAGGCATGTTAAGCAATTCTACACATGATTCCTATAATCATTTTCATTGCACATTAAAAGATAATGTTCAAGGCATGACACAAAATACTGTATTAAGAAATTAGAATTTATCATAGTGTTTTAATCTTGAAAAGATAAATCTAATCATCCTTGAGACATATCAATGAATAGTAATTAGTTTTTATAATTTTTGATTTTTTAATAATAGATACAAAATAGTAAACAACAAGAAAATCATATTTTTGATCTTTGAAATTTATTTTGAGATTTTGTATTTGATATTTAAATGGTCAAATTTAAGACTTATTTTTGATTGATTTTGATTAGTTTTTCATCATTTTTTAATTATTTAAGAAGCAAACAAGAATTAAACAAAAATAATTAACTGTTAAAATATGTTGAAGAAGCTGGATATTAGACTACCGCCAGCGGTAACAAGCTACCGCCGCGCGTTAGTAACAGAACTCGTGTTTTCTAGAAAAATGTATAGTTTTTGAATTTTTTTTGATTAATTATGTTTGCTTAGAGTAAGGGCTATGTAGTGGAGCCAAGAAATCAAACAGACATACACACAACATGCAAGTTTTATCATTTTTAAGTTACGATGTCCAAAACCCAAAATTGTAGTCTAAGTAGAGCAAATCGTGCATCGGGTAGAGGCTTGGTAAAAATGTCCGCAAGTTGAGATTCAGTTCCAATAAAGTTTACATGAACGTGTTCTTTTATTATGTGATCCCTAATGAAATGATTTCTTACGTCTATATGTTTGGATCTTGAGTGATGCAAGGGGTTGTTTGTTAGGTCAATAGCACTCTTGTTGTCACATTTTAATTCAATATTGGTTAGATGAATTCCAAAGTCTTCTAAGGTTTGAGTCATCCATAATGCTTGTGCACAATAACTTGCTAGTGCAATATATTTGGCCTCTATGGTGGAGTGAGCAACCATATTTTGTTTTCTACTTGACCAAGCAACTAGTGAAGGGCCAAAGAAATGACAAGTCCCACTAGTGCTTTTCCTATCTTGTGAACATCCCGCATAATCTGAATCAGAAAACCATGTAAAATAAAAGAATCATTGTTTGGATACAATAGTCCTAATCTAGATGTTCCGATTAAATATCTAAAAAATCATTTTACCCCTTTTAAATGTGATTCTTTTGGATTAGCTTGAAATCTAGCGCATAAACATACAACAGAAGTAATGTCGGGTCTAATAGCACTTAAGTATAATAATGATCCAATCATTCCTCTATACAAGGTTTGATCAATTGATATTCCGGTTTCATCTTTTTCTAATTTTAGTGATGCGCTAGCAAGTTTTAAATTTTCAGATCCAAAATGTTTTAGCATATCATGTACATACTTGGTTTGACAAATAAAGATTCCATCATTTCATTGTGTGATTTGAAAACCTAAGAAATATGTGAGTTCTCCAACTAATCTCATCTCAGATTCATTTTGCATTACTTGCACTACTTCGTTACACAACTCTTCATTAGTGGCTCCAAAGATAATGTCATAACCATAAATTTGTAAAATGATTAAATCATTATTTATATGCTTAATAAAGAGTGTGTTATCAGCACTACCCATTTTATAATCGTACTTTAATAAAAAAAGATGTTAAGCATTCATACCAAGCACGAGGAGCTTGCTTTAAACCATAAAGCACATTTTCTAACCTATAGACATGATTATGAAATTTTTCATCTATAAAATCAGGGGGGGTTGTTCAACATAGACTTCTTATTTAATTATCCCGTTTAAGAAGGCACTTTTTACTTCCATTTGAAGTAATTTAAACTTCTTATAACTCGCAAAAGCGAGAAAGATTCTAATAGATTCTAGGCGAACAACGGGTGCAAATATTTCATCAAAATCTACCCCCTCAATTTGTGAGTATCCTTGTGCTACATGTCTAGCCTTATACGTAGTGATTCTAGAATCTCCATCTAATTTATTTTTAAATATCCATTTATACCAATAACCGGGTGATTAGATGGTCTTTCTACTAACTTCCAAACCCTATTTCGTTCAAATTGATTTAATTCTTCATTCATAGTAATAAACCAAAACTCATCATTTAAAGCGGTATAAACATTTTTAGGTTCAATTTCAAAAACAAAGCATAAGTTTGAAAAGGATTCATGAATTGAAGAGCATGTCATTACCCCTCTTGACGGTTCTTCAATGATAAGCTCCCTTGGATGATCTTTTGTAAATCTGAGCACGCTTGGAGGTACGAAATTTTCTTGCACCCCCTCTATTTCTTTATCAACTCCAAGTAGATCATTTTCCCATCTTCCAAGGATGAAAGAGGTTCCTCTTCTTTTCCTGCAATAGTAGAATCTATAGACGGAATAAGTTCATCAAATCTAACATGGACAGATTCTTCCACATTTTAGGCTTTCTATTATATATCCTATATGCTTTACTAGTGGAAGAGTATCCAAGAAAAATTCCTTCATCACATTTTTCATCAAATTTAGCTACTGCATCTTTGGTGTTTAAGATATAACATTTACACCGAAAAAAATCAAAGTAAGAGACATTTGGTTTCTTTTGATAATATAGTTCATAAGGTGTTAATTTCAGAATTGGGCGAAGCATGACTCTATTTATTATATAACATGAATTATTTACCGCTTCGGCCCAAATAGATCTAGGCAACCCGTACTCAGATAGCATAGTGCAAGCAAGTTCTTACACGTTTCTATTTTTCCTCTCCACCACACCATTTTGTTGGGGGGTGCGTGGAGCAGAAAATTCATGTTTGATGCCTAGATGATTACAAAAAGCAGTGATGTTTTCATTTTCAAATTCCCCTCCATGATCCGAGCGGATGCATTTTATTTTTAAATCTAACTCATTTTGAATGCAATTATAATTTTTGCAAATTTAGAAAACACATCGGATTTAGAGGCAAGAAATAATGTCCATGTAAATCTTGAATAGTCGTCAATCAACACAAAAGTATACTTTCTACCTCCTAGACTACATGTGCTAATTTGTCCAAATATGTCCATATGAATTAGTTGAAGAGGTCTAGTGGTAGACATTTCTGTTTTATTTTTGAATGAATTTTTAGAAAAAAATTCTTTTTGGCATGGCGAGCATAATGAGGATAAGTTTCTATTCAGCATTGGCAAACCTCTTATTATTTTATTTTTTGACAATTTTAAATTCAACATGGTGCGAGAGTGACCAACACGCCTATGCCATAATTCAAGTTCTTCATTTTTTGAGATTAGACATTTTAATGATGCACATGAAAGATCATGAAAGGCAATCAAATAGACATTGTGAGTTCTTGGTGTAGTGAGTACAATATCATTAGTTTTAGGATGTATAATTTTTCACAAGTTTGTGGAAGACTCAAATAAAACATTATGACCTTTATCACACAATTGACTAACTGATGCCTAAGATTAATCTCTTTCCATTGTCACCAAATGACACCATTCCACCTTTCTTCTTTGTGAGGCTAAAGAACATTTCTTTATCGCCCGTCATATGTTTGGAGCATCCTGAGTCCAAGTACCACATGTCCTACTTTTCCGTAGCCTGCTAACATACCTAAAAAGAAGATGAGAGTAAAGTTTCGGATACCCAAGAGGTTTCTCCCATAGAGTAGGTGGAAACCTTAGGCACCCAGATTTGCTTGAACGCACATCGTCCCTTCATCCTACAAGAGTCCATGGTGTGTTCAATGTGAAAGCACTTAGCACAAGACACAAAAGTGGTTGAGACCTTTTTCAAATTTTTCTGCGGACTCTTGCTGGAAGATGGGGAACCAAAATAAAACAATATGGGTTTTTTATTAAACGATTTAATTAGTCTGTCACTACTGCCGGCGGTAATAGGTACCACCGGGTGGTAGCTTCCAGATCCATAACCAAGTCCATATTTAGCACTTCCATGCTTTTGGTTTGCCAAAATCATATCAAGAGTCTTTTGTCCAACCCCAAATTTACCTATGACTATGTTTAGATCATGGAACTGGGCGTTTAAGAGGGTGTTTTCATTTATTAGGTTCCCCACCTATTTGCAAAGTTTTTCTTTCCTTCTTCAATTTGAGAGAGAGAGAGAGGTTATTAAACTTCTTTCTAAGTCTCCCTTTTGTTTTGTAAGAGATTCATTATTTGAGAGAGCCTTAGAAAGATCATTTTCTAGTTCTTTTACCCTTGCTAAGTAATGATCATTTTCTTGGCAAGACCCTATCTCCTTTCCCAACGATTTCACTTCTTTTTTAACTTTTGATTTTGTTTTAAAAGAATTTTATTTTTAGTTTTTAACAGATCAAGATCTTTTAGACCTTTATTAAAATATTTGCATATTTTCATATATTCAATATAAAGATCATCATAAGTAGTAGGAAGTACCTTTGTGTCTCTTTGGACACAATAATCATCATCTGATGATTCATGGCTTCTACCCATGAGTCACAAATTTGCTTCATCACCGTCGTTTGAAGTAGACCCGCTGGAGCTTTCAGATGAAGAGTCATCCCATGTTGCAGTCTTCAGAACCTTCTTCTTTTCATTACCGTTGCGCCACTTTTGTTTTTGCTCTTGTAGGTATTTTGGGCACTGGCTTCGTATATGCCCGGTCTTCCTGCAGTGGAAGCACTCGGTGGGAGGCCGCTCGCCGTCGTCACTTGATTTTTCCTTATTCTCTCTTTTAGATGATGAACCTTTTCAGAAAAACTTACAAAAATGTTCCTTCTTTCGGTTTCTTCATGAACTTTGTGAAGTTCTTCACAAAAAAGGCTCTCCTCGTCCTCCTCGTCGTTGTCGTCCTCATTCCTTGACTTTAGTGCCAAGGCTTTCTTCTTTGGCTCTTTGTTGTATTCTTCTTCTTAGATTTTGAGTTCAACCTCATTGGTTTTGAGGTTCCCAATGAGGCTCTATATTTGGAGCCGTCTTAGATCATGTGATTCAGAAATAGCGGTCACCTTTGGATTGAACTTCGGAGGGAGAGACTGAAGGATTTTCCTCACCAATTCACTATTTGAGAAGGTTTTACCAAAAATCTTTGTCCACTCTGAACCTTTCAAACTCTGATTCCAGTTGGATTAGCTTTGCGTCTTTAACCTGCGAAGTACCCTCATGCGTTATTTTCAATAAATTACAAATATCATAGGCGGTTTTGCAAGCACTTACACAATTAAATTCAGTTCTATCTAAAGCACAAAATAAGGCGTTCATTGTTTTAGCATTGTTTTTGCACTTTTGTTTATCTCCATCATCCCACATATCTCTAGGCATTTCCATGGTTACTTCTATAACAAAATATGTAGGAGTAGTATACGGTTGTTCAATACAAGCCCAGACGTGTAGATCTAAATTATTTAGAAAACAACACATTTGCGTTCTCTAGTAGTTATAGTCAGTTCCTGTGAAAAGTGGAGGTCTAGTTATTCCTTGCCCCTCATGAAAAGCGAGATCATGGAGCGCCATTATTCCTGGTTGTTAAACCGTTTAGGAATAACCTCCCTCTGATACCACTTGTTGGATCTATAGGCGCCTTTAGAGGGGGGCGGGGAGGGCGAATAAGGGTTTTAAAAACTTTTTAAACTAGATCGACTTTATTCATATGTGTTGACAGTATTTTCCAGAATATCTCAGTTTAAATACTGTTGTAGGCCTTTTTATGAAAGTGGGCTGTATTTGACTCAACAGAAGTGAACTCTATTGCTACCGCCTGCAGTAGCGTTAACGTGCAGCGTTAGTGACAGAGAATCCCTTTTACATTTAGATTTCAACGATTAGAAATTGCAAGAGAATATTAGAGAAATACATATAATTTTATTGCTTAAATATATTACAAAAGCTTATCCCAATGACGCTTGGGATAGAGGAGAATGAGTAAAAACCTTTTTGGTTTTCTATACCGACCCTTCTCCCAAGGACTGGTTGGCTCTAGCCTATCTCTCCCCAGATGAGGCCTCGAGCCGCCCCCTACATCTAACCCTAGACCTAGTCGCCACACCCACGAGGCGTATTCTCCCTAGTCCTCGCAAGGCCCTAGTTGCCAACCATGTGACGAATTTCTCTACCAGTAAAAATATGGAAGTTACAAACAATAAAAACTAAAACATCAAAGAAACTCTCTCAAAGGATGAACTTGGGGACGAAGTAGGCATGGTTGATCTTCCTTCAAGTCCTTAGTGTTCATGAACGTTGATGGAGTTCTCTTAGCTACAAAGAGGTGGCTCTCACGAATATACGAGTGGTGGCTTTGTTATCTTCTTGAATCAGCTATTTAAAATGGAGGCGGACTGCTCTTTAAATAGGCTCGGATCCTAGCGGTAGTGGTACCGTCAGGCGGTAGCCTCTTTAGGCAACATTCTGGCACGTGGATCGAGCCATTTTTGACAATCATCTTGCTCCAGAATCGGTATCCCCTCCTATCGCACTGCGGTAATGCTAACGCACCCTGTTAGTATATATCATTCCCAGCCATCAGATCTCCTTCCTTTTCTGCTCCTCAATCAACATCGTGATCGCGGGACATCCATAAGTTACCGCCAGGCGTTAGCCTTAATGCTCTGCGGTAAGAGTTGCCATATTCAGTCTCGACGACCTTCCTTTCTTGATGAATGTTTCCATTTCAATGGAGTTTTCAAATCTGCACACGCTACCGCCAGCGGTACCATTAGCGCTGCGCGCTAGCACCAGAGCTTTAACCTGGTAGGGAATTCTTCATCATTCATTATCGTTTTCATAGAGGCTTGAAAGTAGAAGTTCCTGCACACTATAAACACATGGCAAATATAATCATATACAATGGGATTAGTTATTCTCAAACTAAGAGATGTAGAAAGCATGTTCCAACACTAGGTTTCTAAAATCATAACAAGCAAACACCTAAAATCTGCACTAAAGGCATCATTCAATTAAACATCATAGGTCGTACCAGTAGTTTCAACATTATGCAACCCAAAACCACGACATAACGCAAGATGGGGTTATCTCGCTATGAACACATCATGTCATACTCACATGCCCAATTCATGTCGAGCTACACAAATGCCCAATTACAAGTAACAAGGGTCTAGTTGTAAGACCCATTTTTTTTTGCTTTTGCCACCGGGTCTTATGCCCAGAACCACCGCTTTGCGGTGACACCAACACAAGAGAAGTTCGCCACTACAAAATGCCGATCCTACCGGCAATATCGATCGCAGAAGAAAATAGAAGTATAATGTAATATCTAGTTGCCAACCCAAATCACCTAGAGGGGGGTGAATAGGTGATAATTGCATCTTTTGCAAAAATGAAAATCTTGAAAATAAAGAACGCACAGAATGCAAATCACAATCACAGATGACACAAGAAATTTTAGTGGTTCCCGGTTCTTGGGTACTCCACTTGCCGGCCTCGCCAATCTAGCACCACAGCTAGACTTGACTACTTCACTAAATCTCGAATCAAGAATGATCCTACAATCCTCAGAGTCAAAACTCTTACAACTCGGAGATCAAACTCCTACAAACTCAGAGATAACCTTCTCTTACAACTCGGAGAATACCTCTCCTACAACTCGGAGAACAATCTCTCCTACAATCAAATATAAATTTAGATTGAAACAATACTTAACGAATCACGATCAGATCTGAGAAATTTGATGATGATCTGCTTCCTTCTTGCGACAGAAATGGCTTCGGCTTGATGTTGAAGAAGAAGAATCGAATCAGCACAAATCAGATCTTCTAAGGTCTTGATCGATCCAATGAAAACAGGACGAGTGAGGCGATGATCGATCGACCTTTTTCTTCTACTTGGAGATGAAATCAGATAACTCACGATCGAACTCCAACGATGGCGATGCACGGCACTAGGCGACGATCTTGAATCAGATTAGGTTTTTGGAAAGTACGAACTCTGATCTTCTTAATGATTTCTGCTTTGTCCTTCCATAGGAGTAATTCTTATATAGATGAAGATCTAACGATTAATCTTAAAAACGAGGAAGGACGTCACGTCAAATTGACGGAAAAGACTTGTCGTCAAAATGGAAAAAACAAAGTTTACGAGAAAAGCTAGAACCAGACTTCTCGAGAGATCCAAGACCTCTCAAGAGAAATCGACTAGTTCTCGAAAAACAGCTTTAGAAGAGAATAATGACAAGGCTTCTCGGAAGATTAAAGACTTCTCGAGAGGACACGAAACTTCTCATAAACTCCTAAACAATTTCACGAAAAACCTTTAGAGAGAAAGCTTTTTCGAAAGAAACGATGACTTCTCGAAAACAGAAATACTTCTCGAGAGAGAAAGGATTTCTCGAAAACTGCCACTGAGACAGACTTCTCGAAAACAATTGAAAAATAAGATTTCTCGAAAACTAAGTGGACTTTCCGAGATATCATTGATTTCTCGAGAGATCATAACAGCTACTCGAAAACTTTAGCTTTCTCGAAAAAGACCTTTGAGACAACCCTTCTCGAAAAATAACAAGGACTTCTCGAGAGCAAAGAAGGACTTCTCGAAAAGTACCTTTACATCTCGAAAAATTTACTTAGGAAAAATTTCTTCCTTGTTCTCTAGACCAATGCTGCACTCCAAGCTTTGAATCTTTAATGTCTTGATCATAAAGTGTATCCCAATAGTGAGATCACACATGAGTCAACCCCATACCCCACACAATGAAGAATTACATTGCATGAGACTGTGCTTATTAACCCATTGTGACCTGACATTGGTTTACACTTAGCAATGTGAACCTGCAAGAACATTACTAGAAAAATATATCAAATACACAAACAATTCAATCTTGGTTCAAAGTTGACTTTCTACAAATCAAGGTTATTGTGGATACAAAACCCAACAATCTCCCCCTATTTGTAGAAGTCAGAACCCTACTTACCAAGATGAATTGTAACAAATAAAAATATAAAAAGATAAACTTGAAAGAACATTAACAACAATATCTAAATATAAGAACATGATTGTCACATCAAAATCAAAAGCTATATTTAGATTTAAGATTGTCTAATGAATTAATGTTCACACAGGCATATAGAAATAAAGTTTTAAGGATCTTCAAAGAAAACTTGACTTCAGATATCTGCCTTTTGCTTTCTCAACATTTCTTGCCTTTCAAAATAAACATATGGCTTTGGATGATACTTAGGAGGAGCTTCTGGAGCTGTTGGATTGTTGTACCCATAGTTCTTGAAATGGATTCTTCTCTTGATTTGGCTTGTCTCATACTTTTTCCATTCAGAAGTGCTGTACAGATCAGAAGGTTTCACACTTTCTTCTACAAGCTTGAGAGAGTCAAGAATGATAATCTTTAAAACTGGACTCCAAACTTCTGGATAAACCTTTGCTTCATCTGCAACTGCTTTGCCAGAACCTGCTGAGCTGGAGCCAGGAACAGATCTGCTTGCAGAAGGTCCATCACCATATTTCCTTTTCCTAGAATAATGCATGGAGGAGTGAGTCTCTACTGAAGGATTAGCATCAAACTTCTCTGCTGGCCTTGGAGAAAATTGAGGAATTGAAGGAGCTTCAGATTGAACTTGATCAAAGTGAGGAGGAGGTTGAGCAGGGTCAATACCCAAATCAGGAAAGATTTCATGGTGGAGCCAAACATCAGTATTAGAGGTGAAATCTTTTAACTCATTGACCTGCTTTTGGACACCTTGGGACAACTGCTCAAACCTATTAATCAAATGTTTATGAAAATCAAAAAGAGTTTGATCCAGTAACCAGTCATCTTTTCAGTTAAACTATCCTCCCCCTTTCTGACTTCTACAGATAGGGTTTGGAGAATAGAATCTTTAAACTGTCCAACCTCATCAATGATCTTAAAGGCATTTTCCTCTTCCTTTGAAACCATGTACTCTTGGGTCTTTCTGACTTGAACCACTTCTGCAAGAACTGTGGCTACACTTTTTATGGTGTGATCAATGGCCTTTCCTCCCTGAATAACAACTTCTTTCATTTGATCTGAACTGGTTTTGAACTCTTTCAACTTCTTGGCCGTTTCCTTTTCAATATCAGATAGTCTTGCATGAACTTCTTTGAAGGAGTAATCTATTTTAGCACTTTGTCTTTGAAGCATTAATTCAACTTTACCAAGAATTGTACTTTCATCATAAAGAGAAGGAGGAATAGGAGCTGGCAGATCTTCTTCTGGGATATCTTCAAGAATGACTGAACTTTGGAGCTTGACAGGAGATATGTTGATTCTCTCATTTTCTTCATCAACAGATTTGTCCTGATCATCCTTGTTTGTTTCTAAACAAGGCTCTTGCTCCCCCTCAATATGTACTGGGGGAGGAGATGAACCATGCACTGAAGCATCATCTACTTCTATATTAAAATCATAGTCTGCCCCTGACCCACCCATGTGGTCACTAGTGCTAAGCACATCATCAGCACCCTTTAGAATTTCACTTACCACATCTGCTATGGTGGAATCAACTCTATCTTCATTAATAGCTGGAGGAGGTGAGAAATGATCAACTTGTTCTTGAGAAAGAAAAGTGTCTTCCATATGAGTATCTGACAATACTTGAGTATCTGGGATGGATGGAGTTTTGGAAGGAACTTGATCTGAAGGAACTTGTTCTGATGGATCCTGAGCTGATGGAGAAAGAACTGTGTTTGTTGAAGGAGGGAGACTTGGCTCTGCTGAGGGAATGGTGTCTTGTGGAGCTGGAGATGGAGATGGGTCTGGAACTGAACTGTGTTGCTGAGCTGGAGGTGGAAGAGGAGCTTCATACTCTGGAACTGAATAAATGGGTTCCCCTTGGAGACCTGCATCTGCAGTTGGCTTAGTAATCCTGATGTTCCACCTCTTCATTGTGACAACATCTACCTTCTTTAAATGATGTATAATAGCTCCTTTGGACATGTCAAACACAACTAGATCAAGCTGATTTAAATAGAGTGAAAGAATCCTTGCAAAATTTGGACTTGTGATGCTTTCTTTAATCTTATTGAATAGAAAATCTGCCCAACTGAATCTTTTTCCACAAATCACTATTGCTATCAGGCTGAAAACATCTGAAGAGACATGACCTAGGCTGCCAGTATGACATAGTAATACTTTTGAAATTATGTCCACCAGCAATTTTCCAACATCATTCATCTTTTGTCTACGAATAGTTGATGTTCCTTTATCTAATCCACAAAAGATTAGGGCATGAGCCCAATCCTCATTACTTAGAGTATCCTCATTTTCTTCCAATGGAACTTTCAAATACTTGGAAAGAGATTTTGGATTCAACTTAATTTTGAAATTTCCAACCATTGATTTCATCCTATTTCTGTTTTTGTGCACTTTTATGTTGATAAACAAATCCTCTACTTCTCTAAATAGAATTCTACACTGATATTCTAATAAGAAGGACAGACCAGCTGCGTCTAGGAGATAAAATAGGTTTTGAAACTCATCTGAAATTGATTGAAGACCTTCTCGCACAAGTTCACTGCCGACACCGATCTTAGGTTTTCCTGATGGAGCCATTGATCGAGAGGAGAACTTGAAATGTGGGCTGGAACGAGAGAAAATCCCTCTGAAGGCGAACTCGAACGACGATTTTGCGAATCAAGAAGATGAAACGTCGGCATTTTTTCGAGAGGAGATGGAAGAACCTCGCGTGAACTTTTAATTCATTTCGAGACTCTATATATAGTTTGATTTGATGTGACAATTAATTTGGTTTTAATTAATTTAAAGAAAATGAAATACACGCGTACCTGGCTCTTCATATTCTCGAATATTGAAATTAAAGTTTTCGAAAAGTATAAGACATTTCTCGAGAGGTTGTGAATGTTCTCGAGAAGTCTCAGAACTCTGCCGATTTTCTTCCGAAAGAGCATTTCTCGAGGGATAACCCATTTCTCGAGAAGTATAAACTTATTTTTCGAAAAGTGTCTTCAGTTTTCCGAAAATTTTTAGCTCTATCCATATTCATAAAAAGTTATTTCTCGAGACATTAACTACATTTCTCGAGAAGTTTAATGATGACTTGGATTTTTCTTCTTTGCAAATGATAAACCTGTACTTCATTTTAGAACATAAAATAAGATAAAAATTTTAAGAAAATTCACTTATCTTCTTCTCTTCTCCTTTGCTTGACCATTATTCCATGTTCAGCATTCCAAGTTCTGTCTTGAAGAAAGAGAACTTAGTCTCATCCAGTGGCTTTGTGAATATATCTGCAATTTGCTTATCCGTAGGGACATAGCTTAAGTTGATATCCCCATTCTCCACATGTTCTCGGATGAAATGATATCTTAACTCGATATGCTTTGTCCGACTGTGTGAGACTGGATTATTTGCTATAGCAATTGCGCTGGAGGAATCACAAAACATTGGAATATTCTTTATCTTCAAATTATAATCTTGAAGCTGATTTCTTATCCAAAGAAGTTGTGCGCAACAACTGCCTGCAGAAATATATTCTGATTCGGCTGTTGAGATTGCAACACAATTTTGCTTCTTGCTGCTCCAGGAGATAAGCCTTCTTCCGAGAAATTGACATGTTCCGGAAGTGCTTTTCCGGTCGTCTCTACTTCCTGCAAAATCTGCATCTGAATAACCAATTAGCTCGCTATCATTACTTCTTGGGTACCATAAGCCAAGATTTGGTGTACCTTTAAGATATCTCAAAATTCGCTTTGCAGCGGTATAGTGAGATTCCTTAGAGTTCACTTGAAATCTGGCACAAACACATGTAGAAAACATTATGTCAGGCCTACTAGCAGTAAGGTAGAGCAGAGAGCCAATTATGCTTCTGTACTTGGTTTCATCAAAAGGTTTCCCTTTCTCATCCTTGTCCAGAGACATAGCTGAGCTCATTGGAGTCCTCATAGAAGTTGCACTCTCCAATCCAAATTTCTTAATCAACTCCTTGGTGAATTTTGTCTGTGAGATGAAAATTCCATCTTCAGATTGTTTCACTTGAAGTCCTAAGAAATATTTTAGCTCTCCCATACTGCTCATTTCAAACTTTCTTTGCATAAGTTTTGAAAACTTTTTGCAAAGATTGTCGTCCGTAGAGCCAAAAATGATGTCATCGACATAGATTTGCACAAGCAAAATCTTGCCTTTTACTTCCCTAAGAAATAATGTTTTATCTATCTTTCCTCTTGTGAACTTGTTCTCAAGAAGAAAATTAGACAACGTCTCATACCAAGCTCGAGGAGCTTGTTTTAACCCATACAGAGCTTTTTGTAGTAAGTAAACATAATTAGGATGTTCAGAATCTACAAAACCTGGAGGTTGTCCAACGTATATTTCTTCTTTTATGTTACCATTCAGAAAAGCTGACTTAACGTCCATTTGGTATACGGTGAAACCTTTGAATGCAACATAGGCTAAGAACATTCTGATTGCTTCAAGTCTTGCTACCGGAGCATAAGTTTGATCGAAGTCGATCCCTTCTTCCTGTCTATAACCTTTTGCTCTAAGTCTGGCTTTGTTCTTTATAATTGTTCCATCCTCATCCAACTTGTTCCTGTAAACCCACTTTGTTCCAATAATATTTTTATCCTTTGGTTTTGGAACTAGTGTCCACACCTTGCAACGCTTGAATTGATTTAATTCTTCTTCCATTGCAATTATCCAGTGGGGGTCTTCATTTGCTTCTTGAAACTTCTTCGGTTCAACCTGTGAAAGAAAACTTAAATGCATATTTTTGTTAGTAGTACCTCTTCTTGTTCTAATTCCGACTTGAGGATCTCCTATGATTTGATCAATAGGATGATCTCTCATGTGTCTGAACTCAAGGTTCCTTGCATCAGTTTGAACATTTGGAGCATCATTTGCTACTTGAATGTCTTCCTCCACTTGTACTAGTTCTTCATCAAAATGATCTTCTTCTTCAATTGTGATTGGGGAAGAGATCTTGACGAAGGTTTGAGCATCAACTTTGACTGGCTCATCCAAGCTTATATCTTGTGTCTTTGAACCTGTACCTTCCATAAAAGCACTAGAAGAGCTGCTAGGTAGCATGCTCGTTTCATCAAATACAACATTAATAGACTCTTCTACAACCAGGGTTTTCTTATTAAATATTCTATAAGCTCTACTATGACTGCTATAGCCTACAAAAATACCTTCAAAACTCTTTTCGCTAAACTTGGTTTTGTAATGCTTTCCATTATTAAGTACAAAGCATTTGCAACCAAAGATTCTAAAATAAGAGATGGTTGGTCTCTTCCCTTTTAGTAGTTCATAAGGAGTTTTTCATGGTTTTTGTTTATGAGTGCTCTGTTTTGCACATGGCATGCAGTGTTGACTGCTTCAGCCCAAAGATATTCGGGTAGAGAAGTGTCACTTAACATCGTTCTGCAAGCCTCAATGAGTGTTCTATTTCTTCTCTCAGCTACCCCATTTTGTTGTGGAGTTCGAGGAGAGGAAAACTCATGAAAGATACCTAGACTTTCACAAAAATCTGTCATAGCTCCAGATTCAAATTCTGTTCCATGGTCACTTCTGATTTTGACTACCGAACATTCAAATTCGTTCTGGATTTGCTTGACAAACTTGGTGAAAATGTCAAACGTATCTGATTTGTGTTTTAGAAAGAATACCCATGCAAAACGTGAGTAATCATCTACAATAACAAATATGTAAGACTTACCTCCTAAATTTCTAACTTGCAAAGGACCAAATAAGTCCATATGAAGTAGGTATAAACACCTAGTAGAATCTTTGCCTAAAATGCTCTTAAAGGCAGCTCTTGTTTGCTTGCCTTTTACACAAGCATGACAAGGTCTATCTTTAATGCACTTAATATTTGGCGCATCATGTACTAAGTTCTGAGAAAATAATTTATTTATAGTTTTGAAATTTATATGTGCTAATCTCTTATGCCATTGGTCAGCAAGAGATGCACTATTTTTTTGCTAAAAGACACACTGGTGTAGAAGATGATAAACAAAGAAAGTTTAAACAGAACATATTTCTACAACGAGTGCCTGATAAAATCGTTTCTAGATTATTTGCCGATTTTATCAAACATTTATCTCTACGAAAATCAACTATGTATCCTTTGTCACAAAGTTGACTTATGCTTATCAGATTATGTTCTAATCCTTCCACATAAGCTACATCTGAAAAGGATACATTACCATTAAAAATCATACCATAGCCTTTTGTTATCCCTCTGTCAGATCCGCCAAATATAACTTTTGGACCGTTTTCAATTGGAATGTAATTTTGCAAAAGACTTCTTGTTCCGGTCATATGCCGAGAACAACCACTGTCCAAATACCATATAGGATTATTGTTGGCCTTTGGACATACCTGCAAAAACAAATTATTTTGCCTTAGGAGCCCAAACAACTTTGGGTCCTTGGTCCCTTGTTAGTTGAGCACCACGACGAACATTAACATTGCGAGCGGTATTTCTTGCATTGTTAACTTGTGGTCTTTTGGAATATGTAGAATTGAACCAACAATCTACGGCAAAGTGACATATTTTGCCGCAACACCAACAGTTAAATCGGTTGTACCTTAGTTTTGTGTTTTCCTGCTTTACTTTTTGAATGATAGCTTTGGCAGGAGCATTACTCTTGTAAGAGGATGCTTCATGGGTACAACACACACAAGGTGTGAATGTCTCATTAGGCTTAGGTGCAACAGTTTTCACTATTGGTGCTCTCTTAGCACTTGGACCATGAACATAAGGACCATAATCTTTCAGATTGATCTCTTCATAAGGTGCTTTGAATACACTTGCGCCAAAGTTTCTAGGACGAGTCCAACCCCTTATAGTCAATGACAGGTCCAAAGTTAACTGGTCTTTTCAAATGACCATAGGAGCTTTCCAGATCATAATTATTTGTAGGAAAGATAACTTTCCTAAATGTCACTTGATCTTGATGGGCTTTCCCTTTCTCTTCGGCGGTGGCTTTCATAGCAACCTTATTATTCTTCTTGGCATGGATGCCCTTAGAAGAATCACTAGTTCCAGCCACATGACCTATTCCACTTGCTTTAGTGGAGAATCTATCAATGATTGGAAGAATGGTTTTCGGTTGTGAAAACTTTTCAACTAGCTTCTTCTCAGCGGCTAGCTGTTCTTCCAAAACTTTGATGGAGTTCTCTCTCCGATCAAGGAGCTCATCTGAACTTTTGATCTTGTCTTTCAAGACTTGGTTTTCCTCTTTGAAGGAAGAAAGTTGTTCAACTTCCTTTCTCAAATTAGATTCCACTTCTTTGAGAGACATGATCTCCTTGGCCTATATTTTGACTACCTTTCGACATTTGTCAAAACTTTTAAGCATTTCAGTGTATTGGGCCATGAGGTCAGAATCATCATCTGAGAGATAATCCTTTTGCTCATCTGGAGCTTGATCAGAATCAGATAAGGCGGTGTGAGAATTTACCTTCCCAGTATATGGAGGTTCTTCTTCTTCATCAGTCATAGCCATTAGCCCGAAGTAGGCTTCTTCTTCACTACTTGATTTCTCCGAGTCACTGTCGCTTAAAGTTTTATTCTTTTTAGCGACTAGACTCTTTTCAGTCTTCCTTTTCCCGTGGGTGGATTTCCTTTCTTCTTTTCTTCCACCCTCTTTCTTTTTATAAGGGCATTCAGCAATCATGTGCCCTGGCTTATTGCAACAATAGCAAACTATATCAGAAGAAATATGTTTACCAGTTTTAGATTTATACCTGTCATGATTGCTAGAGCTCTTTTTGTGATGATCACCATCACGTCGAGAATGTCTATTTTCAGAGGAAAACTTATTCTTCATGTGTCTTCTTTTGTTTAGCAGTTTCTTGAACTGACGAGAGATTAGAGAAAACTCTCCATCAGACATTTCAGAACTGGAGGAGCCGGCTTCAGATTCTTTTTCATCATCAGATTCTTGTGTTCTAACTGGAGACAAAGCTCTGCTTTTTCTGGAGCTTTCGGCTTTCATAGCCAAGGTCCTTTCCTTGTTAGAAGCTTTATTCCCATCTTCTTCTGTTTTCCGAATGTTCATTTGTAGCTCGTGGGATAATAGTTTCCCAAACAGATTCTGAGGGTCTAGATTTGGTAACTTCCCAAATTCTCTGATTGCAACTATCTTGATATCCCAGTCTTTCGTTAGGGATCGCAGGAATTTGTCATTTAGTTCACCATTAGTAAATTCCCGACCATAATTCCTTAGGCCGTTTACTATCTTGAAGAATCTTTCATAAGCATTAGCAAGGCACTCCTTTTTATTCTGCTTGAAGGCCTCGTACTCTTGATTCAAAAGAGATCTTCTAATATCTCTTACTTCTTCAGTACCTTCCATAAGGACTATTAAAGACGTCCACATTTCTTTGGCAAAATTACAGTGAATTAAGTTTTGCAGCATTGAATCATCCACTGCACTGGCAATTATGTTCTTTGCCTTTTTGTCCAAAGCAACGAGAGCAATCTCATCCTTTGTTAAGTCCATCATTTTCTTTGGTACTTTTAAGGTTGGATCAATAGTAGAAGCGGTCATAGGCACATGAGGTCCTTCTTCCATGACTTGGAAGATTCTCGGGTCTGCGGCTTCCATATAAAATCTGACTCTTTCTTTCCACATAGGAAAATTAGCCTTAGTGCATATTGGCAATTTTAATGAAGACGATTCCTTGCACTTTTCCATGATTTGCAGGTAACTAGAATGGATAGATCCTGTTCAAGGAGTTAACCTAAATACGAACAGCGTCCCTCTGATACCAATTGTAATATCTAGTTGCCAACCAAAATCACCTAGAGGGGGGTGAATAGGTGATAATTGCGTCTTTTGCGGAAATGAAAATCTTGAAAATAAAGAACGCACAGGATGCAAATCACAATCACAGATGACACAAGAAATTTATAATGGTTCCCCGTTCTTGGGTACTCCACTTGCCGGCCTCGCCAATCTAGCACCACAGCTAGACTTGACTACTTCACTAAATCTCGAATCAAGAATGATCCTACAATCCTCAGAGTCAAAACTCTTACAACTCAGAGATCAAACTCCTACAAACTCAGAGATAACCTTCTCTTACAACTCGGAGAATACCTCTCCTACAACTCGGAGAACAATCTCTCCTACAATCAAATATAAATTTAGATTGAAACAATACTTAACGAATCACGATCAGATCTGAGAAATTTGATGATGATCTGCTTCCTTCTTGCGACAGAAATGGCTTCGGCTTGATGTTGAAGAAGAAGAATCGAATCGGCACAAATCAGATCTTCTAAGGTCTTGATCGATCCAATGAAAATAGGACGAGTGAGGCGATGATCGATCGACCTTTTTCTTCTACTTGGAGACGAAATCAGATAACTCACGATCGAACTCCAACGATGGCGATGCACGGCACTAGACGACGATCTTGAATCAGATTAGGTTTTTGGAAAGTACGAACTCTGATCTTCTTAATGATTTCTGCTTTGTCCTTCCATAGGATTAATTCTCATATAGATGAAGATCTAACGATTAATCTTAAAAGCGAGGAAGGACGTCACGTCAAATTGACGGAAAAGACTTGTCGTCAAAATGGAAAAACAAAGTTTATGAGAAAAGCTTGAAGCAGACTTCTCGAGAGATCCAAGACCTCTCAAAAGAAATCAACTAGTTCTCGAAAAACAGCTTTAGAAGAGAATAATGACAAGGCTTCTCGGAATATTAAAGACTTCTCGAGAGGACACGAAACTTCTCGTAAACTCCTAAACAATTTCACGAAAAACCTTTAGAGAGAAAGCTTTTTCGAAAGAAACGATGACTTCTCGAAAACAGAAATACTTCTCGAGAGAGAAAGGATTTCTCGAAAACTGCCACTGAGACAGACTTCTCGAAAACAATTGAAAAAGAAGATTTCTCGAAAACTAAGGGGACTTTCCGAGATATCATTGATTTCTCGAGAGATCATAACAGCTACTCGAAAAATTTAGCTTTCTCGAAAAAGACCTTTGAGACAACCCTTCTCGAAAAATAACAAGGACTTCTCGAGAGCAAAGAAGGACTTCTCGAAAAGTATCTTTACATCTCGAAAAATTTACTTAGGAAAAATTTCTTCCTTGTTCTCTAGACCAATGCTGCACTCCAAGCTTTGAATCTTTAATGTCTTGATCATAAAGTGTATCCCAATAGAGAGATCACACATGAGTCAACCCCATACCCCACACAATGAAGAATTACATTGCATGAGACTGTGCTTATTGACCCATTGTGACCTGACATTGGTTTACACTTAGCAATGTGAACCTGCAAGAACATTACTAGAAAAATATATCAAATACACAAACAATTCAATCTTGGTTCAAAGTTGACTTTCTACAAATCAAGGTTATTGTGGATACAAAACCCAACATATAACATTATAAACCAAGTCCACATCACATGCTCTAATATAAAATCATAATGTCCACGTAACAAGAGTAACTAAGCAATAAGATAGAATATTAAATGGGCTCCTGCCCAGTATATCAAATCCTCACTACAAGACACTCACAGAAGCAAATACTAATAACCACCCACGGTGCCGGCAGCTTCTACTCTTCGACTAGACTGGCCAACCTCTGACTACACCGGTCTCCGGTGGTGCTGCGTCTCCTGGTGCTGCTCCTCGATCCCCCAAATGATATGGTCCACCGATCGTTAGTAAAAAGACTAAGCCTTATTTCCCCCACCCCTTTCCCAGTGGCTCCTTGGCACCGTGCAGGAGGAATGAAGTGGAAGGACAGTAAGGGGTATAAATCATAACAGATGACAAGACCTAGCTACAGGAATATCTACCACTACACATGTGTATATATATAGAACAGTAAGTAAAGCAGAGTAAAGAATAAGTAAAAACTAGTAAAGGAGTAAAGTCAAACTACAGCTAGCTACCACAGATAATGTAAAGTGAAGTAAGTAAGAAAGGTAACTTTTATTTATAGGAATGCCCATACAGACCTATAGACCAAGGGGTCGTTTAGCAAGGCACATCGTATAAAAAGTCCCATACCAATTTATACAATAGGGGTAGGGGTTTAAATGCAATGCTTATGCTATGACATGGAGTATTATGCAGTTTAATGTTATGTTCACACAAGTGCAACACACACACCTGACTCTATGCGCACAGAACTTTAGTTCAAACTCTTTGGAGCTATCAAAACTCCCAGGATACCTCCGTAGTGGCAAAGGGAGGCGGTGAGTTGGGCCTCACCCACCTCCCGGTTGGTATTTGCACTACCTAACCTGGACCTTTCGTACGCCTCAATGTGAAGAACACAATCGCGGAGCGCCTGCATACTCTTGCTGACTGGTCAACTAGACTTTTCCTTGGCTAAGTGATAACCATACCTGCCAAGTCATCGTATCGACGTCGGTGCGAATGACCGTCCAATACCAAAGGCCCACCACCTTTATGCACATGCAATTATGATTACCATATATCTTCGAGCCATAGGCTCCCCAGACCAACCCGTCCATCACAACAACCTTCTGAGCCACTGGATTGCCTGACTAAACCAACTAAACACCCGTAGCAATGGGATGTGGGTAAGTGTAATATTAAGTTAAGCTAGCAAACATGTTTACACTTATAGTTTAGGGTTAATCTTGGACTTCCCGAGGACTACCATGTGAGGGGTTCGCAGCGGTTCTAGGAACTATGATGCGCTCAATCCCATAGTTCCCCTTCCAAGACACTTATTATTGTCGGTAACTACCCATGCCCAAGCTCCTCTTATCATTACACTTAGCTAACCCTAAGTGTATTTTATAATGCTCCAGGGAAACAGACGACCCGTCATCGATCCCGGGCACAACCTTGCCCCTTAACCATTGACACACACTATCTTGACTCCTATTGGTGACCTCTTTCATCCTCAACCAGACTAGGTACACCAAACTACCTCCCATTTCCACTTAGTGGTCTACAAGTTACCTTAACTCTACAATTTTACTATGCGCAGACCTAATGAACTATATGAGGTGCATGAAAGGAGGTACTCAAAATAATCATCCAAATGACCCAAGATTATTATTGGTGGTGTGTTATGATAATTTTAGACTAACTCCAGAAATTTATAATTTTCCCAATTTATTTGGCATTTGTCATAATTTCTCCAAAAGCAAGGCACCTATGACTTTGAACACCAAGTATGGTTTTCTGATAAGCTATGATCTTAATAAAATTTGTACACTATATATCATCAAAATAACAGCCATATATGAAGTTCATAAATTTCCAGAAAGGTTTTGACCTCCAAATAAAATATTGATTAATTTATCAATATCAGTGATTCACAAAAGAAGTACCAAAAATACTAATTCAAAAATTACAAGAAAAATTAACAGAGGTCTAAGGTAATCAGAAAAGTTCACTTCCTAAGTTTCATAATTTTCCAGACTCATTTGACCATATAAATCCTTTATTTAAGTAAACCAAGCCTAGGACACTTTGTGAAGAGAACCATATATAAATTCTTCCAAAAATTATATTTTCAATTTGCAGATCATATAGTTGCCCTAAAAGTCCTCTGACCAAGTTTCATGATTTGCCAGTGATTATTAAATCCAATATGAATTTACTTGTAATTAGGTCAAATACTGGAATTGTGAAGGATGTACTAATTATATCAACCAAAAATTTATGTAAAATTTATTTGAGAGCAAAAATATGAATATAACATCACTGCCAAAATTCCATGACGTTCCAGTAAATATTTAGCCCTAATATCATTAAATTCCAAAATTAGGGCAAACCCTAGATTGTGAAGCAAGTACTAAATTCACTTAACTAAAATTCTTCATAAAGTTTTTAGAGGATAGTAGAATCATTAAAAGTTCAAATCCAAAGTTTCATAATCCTTTAAGTTCATATGACCATGAAATGATACTTGGACGAGAAGTGACCTAAATTAATATCACTAATTCAAGGGGGTATTAGTGTCTCTAAATTCCCATAATAATATCCAGGGCTCATTTCCACCCTATCAATCCATCTCCCAAGTTCCAAGTCATTCTAAGGAACTATGGTCCTATGGCCTTCAATAGGTTCAATATACAATCCTCGGGTTTGAACTAGGGTTCTAGGGTCATCCACACCAAACCACCCAAAACCACTTGTGGGGATTTTTTATGGGATGTTAAATCAGTGGCCAAGGTTTTACAACATTTGGATGAGGGTTGACCCCTGAAATCCATCAAGTGCACTTTTTGACCTAACATCCACTAGTTTGACCAAATTTGGGTTACTTAATTACCCAACCAAATCTATCCTAAATGAGATGAAATTTTTGCCAGAGTCATTTCATGACCCTAAGAACAGCCCACCAAAATTTAGAAGGGTTTGGAGGGCTCTAGACCCTAAAATGAAATCGTACATGATTTATTAAATTTTTGCAAAAACTATAGAAAATGTCCTTCAAAAATTCTCAATTTTGGATATGTTGAGTGTATGGGTACAAATAACCTATGGTACAAATTTCAGAGCCTTTGGATGAGGGGATCAGTGGGGGCACACAAATCATTCTCTCGTCAAGCCTAAGTATAGGCTGCACCATTTTGAGTGTTGTGGTCAAACCATTGATCCAATGGGTGTTAAATCAATTTTAAAATAATATAGACTTCATGGGCTACAACTTTATTATAGAACATTTTTAATGTAGAGGAGCCTAGGTATTTTTAATATTTAATTCTATCCACAGCACATTCTGTGATAGAATATAATTAAATGAATTTATATTATCCCTAATAAATTTATGGCCTGCACGAATCTTGGCGCACAAATCCATTAAATCACGTCATCCCCTTCCTTTGTCCATTGGCTAGGATTGCCCCGACGTAGGCAATTGTGGAAGTGGATTTCTCGGCCACCTGAGCGCCGCCCCGGCCGGCCAGTGCCACCACCACCTCCGTTGAGGTGGTGGCTGGCGATTAGGGGTGGTCGGCCAGCCGGAGGTGGCCGGAACAAGTGTTTTAGGTCGGGATTTCAAGCTCGATTCTGAGCTTCTTGGCCAGCCCGATCCAGAGTAGATTGAGCTCGAACCTTGCCGCCAACTGATGTGATCTACCCACTGAAAGAGAGAGTGAGGGAGGACATGTGTAGGGAGGGTTGATTCCTTGCCGATTGCCCGTCACCATGGCCGGTCGTGGAGCTTTTGGAACCTTTGCAATACCCTATCCAGACAGGCCTACTCCTTCAGTTAGGTGGGGGAAAACTCTCCCCTTAGTCCAGTGATGAATATAAAAGGCTCAAGTGGGGAGAGGAAGAGGTGTAGCTTCCAATTGCCATGAATGGAGGAAAAGGTCCAAACTGAATTCCTTGAATCCAGACAGCTAGAGGGGTCGACCATGGCTATTCAACTCCACAAAACTGATGAGGGGGAATGTAAAAAGCCATTGGAGATGAGGAGATGGACTCTTGATCTCCCATGGCCATTAATGGCCTTCTCTCTCCTCTTTCTCTCTCATCAAAATTGGGGGAAATTGCATTTTATCTCTCCTAATCAGCAATTCCAGAAAATAAGTGGCATTCTAGGTAATATTTCAGCCCCATGACTAATGCACCCCCTCACTTGGGCCTAGCCTAAGTGGATTGGTCTTGATTAGGATAAATTAGGGTAATTTGACCTAAATTAAGCTTCTGTTGACTTTGGTCAATTTGACCACTTGGGTTGACCCCAATTGGTGGTTGGTGACCCATTGGACTCCCCTAAGTGCTAGGAAGGTTTGGGTAGGGTCAATGGGGCACATTGGAGGCCAATTTTCCCTAATTAGGGCACTTTGACCAATTTAGGGTTAAGTTTGACTTGTGTCAACTTGACCTTTTTAGTTGACCCCAATGGGTCCTAATGGCTTCTAGGGACCCCTAAAGGGTTAGGGATGTTATGGTGGTGTCAAGGTGAAGCCCTAAATTCAATCCCTAGACTAGGTATTTGGAAAGTGCTATTTGTAGACCATGGTGGTTTTCACCCACTTGCCTAAGTCCACTTGGTCTCCTTGATCTTCGTAGGGTTTTTTCATGACCCAGTCATGACAAAATAATCCTAGGGGTCTAGTTTCTTGTAGGATGTTAAAAATCCCAATAAAAAGTAATTTATCCCCGAAATTCAGGTTAGGTTTGCGGGGTTTCTGCCGAAAGTAACTGAACATAACATCCCCTAAGAATTGAAGTTATACCCGACGCAAAGAGCACCGGCTACCTATGCTGCATCAGTTCCAGTGGCTCCTAGGTATGCTTCTCTCATCCATGTTTTGACCATTGAACTTCGACCTATAGAACCTTCTTGCACTGCAAGACTCGCACTGTCGTATCACCTATCCTGACCGGCTCCAAGCAAACTGATCAATCAGAGGCTATTGGGACATCTATAGTAGAAATCTGCTGCTCCAGCCATAGTAGATCCTTCCTAAGAGAGGAGACATGGAAGACATCGTGCAGACCCGCCACCTCCGGCGATATCTCCAGTCTGTAAGCTAATGGGCCGATTCGCCCCAGGATCCTGTAGAGCCCCATTTATCTCAGACTGAGCTTCTTCCGCCCACGTACCTGCGAGACTCCATGCATCCGACGTATCTTTAGGAATAGCCTATCTCCAATATGGAACTCTACTTGACGATGCCACGCAACATAATACCTAGCCTGACTGCTCTGGGCCTCCAACATCCTATCTTGAATCAGTCGCAACTGGGCATCTGTGTCCTCCAAATATTTCGAGATGAGTGCCTTTAGATCCTTATCCTGGCTCCAAGATAGTGGAGTCCTGCACCTCCGTCCGTATAATACCTCACAAGGGGCCATGTCTATGCTGGATTGATGACTGTTATTATAAGAAAACTCTATCAGCGACAACAGTCTCTCCCAAGGCTCTCCGTAGTGATGCGTGTCGGCAAGTGCACCGGTCGCTGTCAAGTAATAAATGTGGAGAGTGGAATCCCCGAGTGTCGGTCTCTTGAGGAATGCAGATTGGGTGAACGAAACGCGTTGTGTGACTCTTGTTACACAAGCACAACACACATAAAAAGGGGGTTTTTGGTTGGTTGTTCCTAATCTTAACAACAATAAAAGAAATGCGGGTCGAAAGCACCGCTTCGCGAGGCGAGATGGATGCAACGGCCGCGATGCCGTGCTTCGTGAGGCGGATGGAGTGTGCTCTAGTGCGAGAAGGTGAGGGTCGCAAACACCTCCTCACAACCTCCGTTAGCTCTTGCCAACGCGGATCAAACACCTTGAGTGCGTGAGTAAGTGAGTGGAAACGGAGTGATTCACAAACAAGCTATGAAGAAGGGCAAAGAAACATTCATTTCAATCAAACCAAACATCACAATATTCAAGTTTACACGATTCAACGAGTACAATGAAGGAAAGAAGAAAGAGATAACCGATGGGTGAAGACTAGCGGCCGTTCACGGCCGGAATGGTAGGTTGTCGGGCTACCTCCGGACTCGGGCGGACTATGCTTCCGGCGCAGAGAGCTGTCACGATTTCTCTACGTAGCTCCGTCGTCTTCGACTTCAGATTTCCTCTTCTTTTCACCGGGCCGGAGTGGGAAAATAGCTGCTTGGAAGCTTGCGGATGGTGGAGAACGCTCCCGGACAATGGAGGAAGGCTTGAAATGGATGGAGAAGAGTCCCCCTTGCGTAGGAGATGAAGTGGAGGCATCCCAAGATGGTGGTCGGCGGCGTACGGATCAGAAAATCTGCTCCCGGAGGCTGGATCCTGACCTAAAATCGGAACAGGCATTTATATAGGCGCTGATTTAAACAGTGCGCACGGTCATTGGCGCACGACCAGTGGTCGTGCGCACTGGAATTCTGCGATCGTGCGCACTGCCTGGGCAGAACCTGCAAGATACGAAATTTATAAAATATAATGTTCGCACGACCGGTGGCGCACGACCGGTGGTCGTGCGCACTATCGTCGGTGGTCGTGCGCACTGGTCGAGACAGAACTCATAAAATTAATGATAAGTGCGCACGAACAGTGGCGCACGACCGGTGGTCGTGCGCACTATCGTAGATGCTCGTGCGCACTGCACCAAACAGAACTCATGAAAAAAGGGTTAAGTGCACACGATCAGTGGCGCACGACCAGTGGTCGTGCGCAATAGAACCGGTGATCGTGCACAGTGTTCCTGTGCAGAACTGCACCGGGAACACCTGCACGACTCCTATTCCAGCCCAACCACGAATCTAGCCACTGAAAGTGGCACCTAACGGAGCATGAAAACTACTAATGAAGAAAAGCATGAAATCACACCAAAATGGGCCTAGAAGTGCACCTAGCATGGAATATCAAATATAAACTATAACAATGCTAAAGTGCAGTGAAAAGATTGAATAAAGGCCTAGATGAGTCCATAAAAGTGTATATGATCAGGACTCATCACACCCCCAGACTTAACTGTTTGCGCGTCCCGAGCAAACGAATCCGGCGGAGTGTGAAAACGAGAGTTAACATAGAGAATTACACAAAGGAGTACGGTGCGAAGTAACATACGCATGCGAGTAGAGATTCTAGTAGAAGGAGATTCTAACTATGCTAACTAATTTACATAAGTATTAAAGCGTAAGTAAAGATTTAGTTATATTCAGTTGGTGAATTATGAAGAATTTGAACGATCATGCTCGGTATGAAAGTGACGAGACACTGAGGCGGGCGTTGCACAAGATCGGGTCTTAGGAATAACTCCGCTGAAATCCATCAACGTCGTGAACCATACGCTCGCCCGGTCACACTCTCTCCACGGCGCTAGCAAAATCGCAAGTCAAATCAATAGGACTTATAGGATTAAGTTGGGGCTTATGTTACGGTATGGTATTCAAATTTAAACACGATGGCTACGCAACCCAAGTGAGCTAACGGAACGCTGCACCACACAAGACCAACAAACTATGCTCGTGTGACACACCCCCAGACTTATCATGAAAACCAGGTGTGCACACAGCCTACTTCACAAATACCAACAGATTTTCTATTTAGCTCGGAAGGATTTCTTTTCAATATACTCTCTTTTTTTCTAGATTTTTTTTTTCTTTTAACATACTTTGTTTCTATTATGTATCCTCCGGTTGGTTCAAAATCAGCAAATAGACTTTATTTCCCCTTCATAACACAACGATTCCAAACATCACACAAATTGAGAATTATGAGCGCAGTTAAAAAAAACAATTTGGTTGCGGGTGTAGGATAAGCTTCGGGCTTTGGTGGATGAAGAGGAGCTGAACAAAGGAATGGTAGGCACAAATTTGGCTTGCAAAGGTGAGCGAAAAGGACATGGAATAACAAAGCTCAAACTAGCCAAAGGATGGCCTACATCATGTTTAACTCGACGAGTCGCTCTCAACCATGCTTCAAGAGTCGCTTGGGGCAAGTTCTTAGCCCACGAGAAAGGTAAACCTTCCTCCCGACTCGAGCAACACACGACTAGCACTCGTACACACAAAACACCGGGTTATCGTCAATTTCATTCAAATTCACCACTTGAGTATAATAAACCTAAATTTACGCAAAAATACTAAACATAAATTAGATGCATAGAGACAATCTAGTTCTACTCAAGTTCTACCATATCATGCGAAGTGACTAGAACACTACACGAGTCAACATCGCACTCCAAATAATAATTCCTAAGTTAACAACCTATTTCACATTCCAACCAAAATAGTTTAACCGGAACAACAACAAAAAGATAAGCGCGCACTCAAGTGGGTGAAGTGGTGTGTGAAGCATGAAAACAATGATAATGACAAGGATATAAAAGAAACAAACTTCTGGTATGCAGTGCAACTCGTGCACAGTGAATGACAACATACGCTCCCCCAGACTTAGTCTAAACAATACATCTAGAAATTGGAAGCTAAAAGAGGGGAGGAAGTGTTACCCAATGCTCAGAATTGAGCATACCAGACGATTGGCGTTTACGATCAAGAGCAGCCCGCAACATCCGCACCAAAGAACAAGACCTGCAAGCACAAAACTAAAAACAGCAAAAGCATATGTAAAAGCTGAACTAAAAAAAAGTTAGATAGAAACTACAAAATCAGGAAATCTGGGTTGTCTCCCAGTAGCGCTTTTATTTAACGTCCTTAAGCTGGACCATATACCTGTATTAACATAGTTTATAAAATGCAGGAATTAAAAGAGAAGTTCTCAGAAACAGTTCACCAAATCAGAAAAACACAAATCAGCTATAGGCGCTCTTATGGTGCGCGTCTCCTGTAGCACGTAGGCGGGAGGTGAAGGCTTTAGGGCCAGCACTGGTATCACCCACTGCTCCCCTAACCTCCGCCCTCTTGCCACGGAGAGCGGCAGCACGAGCGTCGCGCAGAAGTTTTTCCTGTTTAAGTTTAGTGACAGTCGGAGACTGCCAACGTTGAGAGTTTTCAGATTTTTCCACCTTAGTGGTGGGTGGCGTCACTTCCGGCGTCGCGGTGACTATCGGATCGGCCCAGGAGATGGAGCGCTTAGATTGTTTATTACAAGAATCAACACAGGAAGATAAATAGTCCGCGTCCCGCACTAAATTCAATTCAACGTTTCCCGAACTGCATTCTTCCTCCGTCTCGGAATCAAATTCTTTCCGGAAATCAACTTCTTCTTCCTCATTCGATTGGTGCTCCTCCTTTTCTCCTTCAATTGTTTCTTGAGCTTTTTCATTTCCTGCACAGCTCAGAGATTCATCAAAAATAACGAGAGGGGGAGGAGTGGATGTTGCAGTTGTAGCTTCGAGACGAGTGGGCTGCGGCGCCTTATTGGGTAGGAGGACACACCCCGTAGCGAAATCAAGGGTGGCGCCGCTCTCTTTCAAGGAAGGCACGCCCAAGATAGGGATAGAGTGGTTTTCCTGGGGTCCCAACACCTGAAAATCCGCGACCACAATCGTCCCCTCAACTATCACTTCTACATTTTTCACTTCCCCCTCAGATTGTATAACAGTCTCATTAGCAAGTATAAGGGATTTCCTTTCCTCCGTGTTCATCTCAAGTTGGAATTTAGCAACATCTTGCAATGCAATGACGTTGCGGGAGGAACCGGAATCGCACAAAGCTTTTGATTCAAACTTATTGATGGAACAAGGAATCACCAACTCACTTGGATCAGTCTCTACCACATTCCCAAGACTCTTCCCTTGATCTATTGGGTTCTTTTCAGTGTTGCTAGGAAGGGTCCCCTGCGACCGCTCGGTTAGCACTTGGGCCAATTGGCCCAACTGCGTTTCCAAGTTTCGCATGGATGCGGTTTGATTCACCATATTCGAGTTAGCCGCTTGCAGGAATTTCTCCATCATCTCCTCCAGATTACTCTTTTTTTGGGTTGGGGGACCTTGGTTATAATCCGGGTGTGGTGGCCTCGGTTGGCTCCCGGAGGCGTAAGCATCGTTTTGATGCTGCCCCGGTGCCCATCATTGGCCAGGCGTGTTTGGGTTCCACGAGAAGTTCGGGTGACTTCTCGCTCCCGGATAATAAGCATTATTAAAAGGTGCCCCCCTAGGCTGATTTCCTACATAATTAACAGATTCATTCAAGGTTAGGTGCACGAAGTCACCTGCTACGTTGTTCCCTGAACATTCATACGCGTGGTGGCCTCCGCCTCCACACCCTTCGCATGTAATGATAGCAGCAGGTGCGGATGGAGAGGGGAGTGAGTCGACCATGAAGAGACCTCGGCCGCTTCTTGGAGCGTTTCTCCCAGCAGTCCAGAATGTACTGTGGGAGTCGGTGTCGCGCAAAATCCAAAGGGCCTCCTCTGGAGTGTGGTTCATCAGAGTACCACCCGCAGCAGCATCGATCATTGCCCTGTAGTTTGGCTCGATCGCAAAGTAAAACGTTTCGACCACATTCCAAGGTTGGAGCTCGTGGCCCGGACAACGACGAAGGAGATCGTTAAGGCGCTCCCACGCCTCAGCAAGGGTCTCTTGATCAAGTTGGCAAAAGGTGGTGATCTCCCGCCGCAAGCTCACGATCTTATCCACAGGGTGGAATTTAGCAAGGAACTTGGATGCGAGGGCATCCCAAGTCGCAGCAGTCCCGGCCGGAATGGAGTGGAGCCACACCTTTGCTTTGTCGCGGAGTGAAAAGGGAAACAGTCTAAGCTTGACCGTGTCGTCAGCAATCCCCGCGTAGCTGAAGGTTCCGCAAATATCAGAAAACTCTGCCAGATGCAGATTTGGGTCTTCGCTGGCCATTCTAGAGAGAACTGAGCGTTGTTCCGAATGATGTTCAAGATTGCTGGTTTAATCTCGAACTGATTATTCATAATATTCGGCCCGAACCCATGATACACACTCCCAGCAGTTGGAGTGGTGTAGTCCCTCATCGTGCGGGGCTGAGGCCTAGCCGCCTCTTGCTCATCTCCAGGCTGGTGTTGCCCCACGTCGGGCATACTCGGATCAACATCATTTGGGTCTACCTGATCACCCATGGCCGCCTGTGCGGCTGCAGCGCACCTTCGTGCGCGAGCGGTCCGTTCAATCTCAGGATCAAAGGGTACGAGTTCGCCTGCGGCTTGTCTCTGCATGCACTATCACAAACAAAAAGAAAAACAAAGAGAATCAAAAACAACTGCTCGTATAATGAAAGTCACAAAACGGGACGTTACACGCCTGCATTCCCCGGCAACGGCGCCAAAAACTTGATGCGTGTCGGCAAGTGCACCGGTCGCTGTCAAGTAATAAATGTGGAGAGTGGAATCCCCGAGTGTCGATATCTTGAGGAATGCAGATTGGGTGAACGAAACGCGTTGTGTGACTCTTGTTACACAAGCACAACACACATAAAAAAGGGGGTTTTTGGTTGGTTGTTCCTAATCTTAACAACAATAAAAGAAATGTGGGTCGAAAGCACCGCTTCGCGAGGCGAGATGGATGCAACGGCCGCGATGCCGTGCTTCGTGAGGCGGATGGAGTGTGCTCTAGTGCGAGAAGGTGAGGGTCGCAAACACCTCCTCACAACCTCCGTTAGCTCTTGCCAACGCGGATCAAACACCTTGAGTGCGTGAGTGAGTGAGTGGAAACGGAGTGATTCACAAACAAGCTATGAAGAAGGGCAAAGAAACATTCATTTCAATCAAACCAAACATCACAATATTCAAGTTTACACGATTCAACGAGTACAATGAAGGAAGGAAGAAAGAGATAACCGATGGGTGAAGACTAGCGGCCGTTCACGGCCGGAATGGTAGGTTGTCGGGCTACCTCCGGACTCGGGCGGACTATGCTTCCGGCGCAGAGAGCTGTCATGATTTCTCTACGTAGCTCCGTCGTCTTCGACTTCAGATTTCCTCTTCTTCTCACCGGGCCGGAGTGGGAAAATAGCTGCTTGGAGGCTTGCGGATGGTGGAGAACGCTCCCGGACAATGGAGGAAGGCTTGAAATGGATGGAGAAGAGTTCCCCTTGCGTAGGAGATGAAGTGGAGGCGTCCCAAGATGGTGGTCGGCGGCGTACGGATCAGAAAATCCGCTCCCGGAGGCTGGATCCTGACCTAAAATTGGAACAGGCATTTATATAGGCGCTGATTTAAACAGTGCGCACGGTCATTGGCGCACGACCAGTGGTCGTGCGCACTGGAATTCTGCGATCGTGCGCACTGCCTGGGCAGAACCTGCAAGATACGAAATTTATAAAATATAATGTTCGCAAGACCGGTGGCGCACGATCGGTGGTCGTGCGCACTATCATCGGTGGTCGTGCGCACTGGTCGAGACAGAACTCATAAAATTAATGATAAGTGCGCACGAACAGTGGCGCACGACTGGTGGTCGTGCGCACTATCGTAGATGCTCATGCGCACTGCACCAAACAGAACTCATGAAAAAAGGGTTAAGTGCACACGATCAGTGGCGCACGACCAGTGGTCATGCGCAATAGAACCGGTGATCGTGCGCAGTGTTCCTGTGCAGAATTGCACCGGGAACACCTGCACGACTCCTATTCCAGCACAACCACGAATCTAGCCACTGAAAGTGGCACCTAACGGAGCATGAAAACTACTATTGAAGAAAAGCATGAAATCACACCAAAATGGGCCTAGAAGTGCACCTAGCATAGAATATCAAATATAAACTATAACAATGCTAAAGTGCGGTGAAAAGACTGAATAAAGGCCTAGATGAGTCCATAAAAGTGTATATGATCAGGACTCATCACGTAGTCCAGAATACATAGGCGTAATAAATCCTCCAGCGTTCGGTTGGTATGCTTTGTCTACCTGTCCGTCTGAGGGGTGGAAGCTGTGCTGACTATCAATCAAGTTCCTATATAAGCCTGGACTGATCTCCACTTCTTAGACGTAATCTGTCCATCCCGCTTCGACACGATCGTCCTGGGTACACTATGATAACCGACTAAACACCAACGGGAGCGTCCTTCGGATCGGGGTGACCCTAGCTATCTTGGTCGATCTATCCTCGTTGTTCTAAATAACGTTGTGCCCGGAGTGGGGATGTGGTACCCTGTGTATGAAATCCTTAATTATATCCTCGAACTTCCACTCTAACACCGATAGTGACTGTAGTAGTTCCCCAAGGACTCTTGCACTTGGCCTTCACCAGCCAACAAACCTCACTGTGCATCACAAAACCTATGACGTCTTTCTTCATTCCGGGGAAATACATGTTCCGGAATACACCATTTTTCCGGTTACTAAAGCTCTTGTTTGTATGGGTAGACAATGCCTCTATAAAGTTTTCTCTACACGTTCAGATTCTTATTCCATCAAGTACGTCCGATTAATCAATCAACTCAACTCTACAATTTATCCAGTTCTTACCATCGTAACCTTAAAATTTATATTTTAAATCCAATAATTCATCGTTTAAGATCTCTGGTTATTCATCATCATAACTTCCAAGGTTTGAGGATTATTATTGTAGTTAATATTTTTACCATGACAGGGCGTGATTTTTAACAAATCATAAGTTAATCACTTCCGAATTCCCCAAATCACAAGAACTTTTTCAAATATGATTTTATCTTGCAAGACCTAGTTTATATCCACAACTTCCAGAATGGGACACCTGCATCCCTAAGTGACTAAACATGGCCACTTTACATTTCCAATGCTTCGACTAAGGTAATGTCATTGTTCGATCAATGATGTCTATCCATTGTCCTGGTAATACTACAGATTATCATTCCAAACATACTTTTACACAATATCATCTTCGCCCGAGTAACATCGAATATGATCAACTTCAAAATCACTATGTTCACAATGCAACACTTTCTAAATTAGGTCTAAGGGTAACCCAAGTCAGTAACTAATTTGCCCAATAAACAAAGGTAAGCTCCAATAAACAAATGATAAGCAACTATCTATTTTGGACTAAGTATCTTCGATATCACTATGTTGTGTTCATCCTAGGTATGCAAACAATCCTTAGGGGATACAACCTTAGACTTCGGGTTCTATCTAGAGACCTATTGATGTATTCCATACTTTAGACTCTTCAAGGTACCCTTTACGACAACCTTATCAGTGTCAACATGTGACCCAGTCCCAAATGTGTCTCTTCTGAACTTGCATTCTTATCCAACCCTCAGGGTTTTTCATGGTGGTTGTCTCAATGTAAATTTGTCACCGATACGAGGGTTGAGTCTACGAGTCCCCTATCATTCAGCTTATGTTTCAATCTCCTTAAGGCAGCCCTATCAGTTTGGATAATCCTTTGTATGTGAAGTAGGGAAATTAGAGTTTATGGCTTAGGTGGTCGTTCTCGCATTAAACTCCTCCTCTAACCTCTTTGGGGTATCCTCGTACATTAACCAAATTTATACCTACAGTCTATTTCAGACAAGGGCATGGTATAAATTGTCATGGAAAGTCATGTGCCCTAGTGGGGTTGAGTCCAACTCATTGATTAGAGGACTATCTAATGTGATCTTTGCAGCCGGAGGTATTGCCTACTGAGGGGCAAGGTTCGCCGTAGGCTACAAAAGAAAAGATCCTTGTGAGGGGATTGGACCAAAATTCAGTTACGAGTGAACAATTACATGTGATTTCCCTATATGGGCACACCATAGTTGTCACTGCTTAGTTTGTCCTCAAACTAAACTCTGGTGGGGTGGCCCAGGGTTTGTGGACTTCTTTTCTTCTGATTGAGGTTCCCTCTGATACCAGTTTATAAGACCCCATTTTTTTGCTTCGCCATCGAGTCTTATGCCCAGAACTGCACTTTACGGTGACACCAACACACGGGAAGGTCGCCACTACGAAACGCCGATCCTGCCGACAATATCGATCACAGAAGAAAATAGAAGTATAATATTATAAACCATGTCCACATCACACAATGTAGTATAAAATCACAATGCCCACATAGCAAGAGTAACTGAGCAAAAAGATAGAATAATAAATGGGCTCCTGCCCTGTACATCAAATCCACATTACAAGACACTCGCGGAAGCAAATACTAATAATTAATCACAGCCCCTGCAGCTGCTGTAACATCTCTCAAACAACTAGACCCCTAAGATGGTTTTGTCATGACTAGGTTATGACAAAACCATAGGAAACATAAAAGACCATGTGAGCTTAGGCAAGGAGGAAAATCACAGTGGTCTGCAAATAGTAATTCTAGCTACCAAGCCTAGGGTTGGACATTAGGGCCTCACCTTGATCCTTTGACCCCACCATCACATCCCTAACCCATTATGGGTCCCTTAGAGCACCAAGGACCCATTGGGGTCAACCAAAGAGTCCAAGTTGACTAAAGTCAACCCTAGCCTTAAAATGGTCAAAGTAGCCGAATTAGGGTCAATTGGCCTCCACCATGCCAAATTGACCTTTCCCCTATCCTTATAAGGATATTAGGGACCCAATGATCCAAAAAGCCCCATCATGGGGCCACCAATTTGGCCAATTTGACCTAAGTCAACTATAGCCCTATTTTGGTCAAAGTGGCCTATTAAGAGTCAATTAGCCCTCACCTTGCCAAATTGACCCTACCTAGACCTTCCTAACCCTTAAGGGAGGCCAATGGGTCACTAGCCACCCATTGGGCTCAACCCAAATGGTCAAATTGACAAAAGTCAACTCCACCCAAAATTTAGGTTAAAATGACCTTTTTTGACATTAGCAAGCCCCAATCTGTTGAATCCGAAATCGCACCTCTGAAGGAAATCGGAGGCTTCGGGCTGCCGGTTACTTTTTAGTTAGAGAAATCGAGACCGCTGGCAGCGGTCAAGGCAAGACTTCGCCCGTCACGGCGAATGCCACTCCTGTGACGGGCTTTTCCTTTGATTGGAATAAAGAAATTACGGCGGGCTGCAAGAGCAGAAAAGAAGAAGCCGGCCGGTCAGATAGGTCACAAGACAGGAAACTCGAGACCGCAACTCAAACATGCGATCTCCTGGATTCGAGTGTGCGTGTCATGGGAACGTTGTCGCCCCCAATTTATAGGCTCGGGGGCCTGCCGGAACAGGCAGGGATAAAATAACCGCCTGCCCGGGTACAGGAGAATCGGGCAGGCGGTGACGGGATATGGATGGGAGAAAAGAGTGAAGCCACGTGGCTTGGCGGCTTGCGCTCCCGGTCTGTCTTGGCCGGAGACTGAAGATGTTGTGGTCAAGGCGATGATGCAGCCCGGGCGGTCTCCGTCTTGAGACCGCGGCTTACCTTCTAGACTTAAGCCTTGGTAGCCTTCATGGCGCAACCCGAGCGGTCTTCATCTTGAGACCCAGCTTGCCTTCTGGACTTGAGCCTTGGTAGCCTTCATGGCGCAACCCGAGCGGTCTTCATCTTGAGACCGCGACTTGCCTTCTGGACTTGAGCCTTGGTGATCTTCAATCCTTGGGGGCGATCTGAATTCTACCAGACCACCCGGTTTGTGTTGGTTGGTGCTGATGGACCCTGCTGAATTTGAACCGAGCGACTTGCACTCTCAGACCGCCCGGTCTGTGAGAAAGGTAACTCGGATGCGGTCTACTGGGTAAACATAATCCCCGCATATTTTCAAATCCCGAAGAGATTTTGAAAATATTAGTTCTAGCTGGAGACCGCGCCAATCTTGCCTCGTGGGTTATAAATGTTCTGGAAGCTTCTGTTTCTGCATAATTGAAGTTTCATAATGGATCGCTACTCGCCTCTTGCGGTCAGAACACTCCGGCTAACAAGCCCGATCAAAATGGTGAACGTTATGGCTGAGCTCGAAAACCGCCAGAAAGCCGTCAAAGACCGTGGAGACCGCGAGGAAAAGAAGAAGACTAAGAAGAAGAAGACCCATCGGCCTAAAAAGGTTGATCTGACTGTTACCATCGCTTCCAAGGGCAAGCCGACCGACCTGCCCCCTGAGTTAACCATCGATTTGACCAAAGACGAAGCGGGTGGCTCCAAGCCGCCCCCAGCTGATTTGCTTCCCCCTCCTAATAAGGAGGACAATCTGCCCGTTCTTGCAGACAGGATAAAATCCGAAGCCGCCCCCTCGAAAACCGATGGCGGAGATTCTTTTAATTTGGAGATCACCCCTTCTGGGGGTTTTAATCTGAAGATAAGAGGTGATGGAGAGGCGGTTGATTCTCCCAAACTGAACGAACAGCAAAGCCCAGTGCCGCCGGTGAATGTTGAAGATAGCCCTGTCTGCTCGCAGCAAGCCGAACAAGAGTTGGCGAAGAAGCGGAAGAGAGCAGAGACAACCACGGAGAGGCTTTTGAGGAAAGCCAAGAGTTTGAAGGCGAGGAATAGAGCGGCTTCAAGAAAGCTGGGAACGGGTAATCTTCAAGGCAAGGCACGTGAAAGGGAAGTTTTTGAGGGCCTAACAACCCCCTCCCCCAAGCCGGATGACCAAGTCCCTGCCCCTGCTCATAGCACGTCTCTGAGCGATATTATTAATTAAGGATTTTGAAACTCTGAAGAAGCAGGATGAACTGCTTGGGACTTCTGCCGACCTAAATGCGGCTGACTTCCATGGAGAAGATGCAACCAGAGCTAAGGAGGCCGCCCGGGCTGAGGATGCGGTCAGAGTTGAGAAGGCTGCACCGGCTTCCGAGGATCCTGTGAGAACCGGGCTGCAGCTGATGAAGGCGAAGGCGGAGAGAGTGCGAGATCAACTGGATAAGCCGCCACCACCGCCACTTAATCTTCTTATGCAAGGTAAAGGGGTTGCAGGTTACCGCCCTGTTCGTTTTTTCAAAACGCGGTCTCGAAACAAGTCGCACGACTTGTTACTGAACCCGTTACCAAGTTTCTTTCACTCCGCTGCTTAATTTTCTGCTGCCAAGCAGAGGCAAAGTGAGAGGTCGTGGGGAGAGCAGCGTCGAAAGATTGATTCCGAGCAAGCGAGACGACCTATCCGTCCGAACTTTACCCGAACTACTGCGGCTTGTAAGCAAGGAGAGTTTGGCAAGAGCAGTCTTCTTTTGACAGTTCCCCTGTTATATAAAATTACATTCGCTCGACCTTTCTGACTGTCTTTTTTATTGCAGACGATCATAATTCTATTCCGAAGCCGGGTGAACTAGTGACCTATCTTCCTCCGCTGGATTCATCCTTCCCGAGTTCCTCAGTGAACCCGGATACCCGGATGGAGGAGGAGGTGGCCGGTCTCCAAGAGAATTTTGAACTCCTCAAGAAGCAGTTGAAGGCCCTCGAAGAGCGAGAGAAAGTTGCCCAGGACGGAAAGGCTGCCATGCGGGCTGAGATGGAAGCTGAGCGGAAAGAGAGTCGAGCCGCAATGGAGGCCGAGAGGAAAGAACGCCGGGAGAAGGAGAAGGCGCAACAAGAACAGGTTGCTGCGCTGACCGCCCGGCTTGATAGGGGAAAGAAGGAAATCCACAAGCTCGAGGAGGACTGTGCTTACTATAGAGAAAAGTATCTTCATCTGACAAGGGAGGTCGGCGGAAGCCGACGTCCTCTTAATATAGATGATGCAGGCCGGCGTGGATCACACCGCCCGGTCGTTGGGACGAGCTCAACTCTTCCAGCGGTTGGGATGATCGACCCTGTTGCTAATGTAAATGAGGTCGCAGCGGCCTTACCTGCTCGCGTGATCCCGGTGGTGCGAGTAGAGCGAGATGCCGAGCGGCTTCATAGCATGATCATCCACCTTAATCATAGTATTAATCAGATGCAAGGAACTGTTCTTCAAATCAGCGACCATGTCGCGCGACTTCATAGAGAGGATGCGTCGAGCGATGCCCGCTAGTGATGAGCGGTTTTAAGACAATCATTTGTAATATTTTATTCGGTCCTTCGGACAACTTAACTGCTTGGGTTTAACTTTATGATATTCGGTTTGCCTTGCAGACCGTGCGGTCTGTTTATTTGAATGCATTCATTTTCTTCCTTTGTATATTGATTGATGCCTATGAATTGCTTTTCAATCCGAGCGACTTGTTTCTGATGTTCTTTAAACCGCTTGATTGGATTTTACTTCCTGTGATTTGCTGCTAATGAACTAGCTTTCTGTACGAAAATTTGTCCGCGCGGGCTGATTAGGCTAGCCACAATTTGACCTTTGCTAAATGCAGATCACTTATTCTTACAAGTAGCGCCTTTCTGAAGACCCTTTCAGCAGAATCTCAAGATGGGAGTGAAGCGTCAGCCGAAGCGACCTGCGAAGATGTCCGCTTCCCAAACTGAAGACGCTTTAGCATTCCATTCGGCAGACCATGAGGAATGCCGACTGACCAAAGCTGAGTTGGATGAATTCGTAGAGAAGCACGTGGTAGGGAGTCCGCTACTCGCGCGGCTTCCATTCCTTGATGAGCGAATAAATTCCTCCGCACCAAACCAGATCGCTATCCCAATCGATCATTTCGATTGCGGCTTCAAAATTCCAATATCCCTCGAACTCGCCATGATCTTCGACCATTACGGAGTTGTTCCCGGTCAAATTTCCCCCAATATTTTGGCGGCATATGCAACTTCATTGCTTATCTGCGGTCTGAGAGAGCCCGCTTCTCGATGGACCTCTTTAGAAAGATCTTCTCGGTGCGGGCTATCCCGGATTCCGAGTCGAATGTATTTAAAGGCCATTTGTACTTCGGTTGCAGGGGATTGAAATTGGTTAACCTTGCGAACAAGGTTACGGCCTGGTCAGAAAGATACTTGATATTTGATGGCCGCCTCGGCCTGCGAAACCCCAACCCGCAGGTTCGGCCAGAGGAGGCCTTTCAACAGATCACTGTCAAGGAGGTCGAGATGAAGACTTGCAAACTTCTTGAGAATGAGCGACTTAATGTAAGCCACTACATTCCGCTGCTTGTTGAGCTGGAGAATATCCGGCCTGAGGACAGTAAGTTTTCTTCAAACCGCTTCCTATTTTGATATTGATCGCGCGGCCTCCTGTTCTGATATTTCCACTTCTTTTTTCCAGCCAAGGCTGTAGTTCCCAAGAACAAGACGGTCAGTCTGGCCGGCTTGGTTCTGACTCAGAGGGAAAAAATGCAGAGGAGAAACAAGCCGCCGGTGTCTGACGGCGAGGATTTGGCCTCCTCCGGCGACTTCTCTTCTCTTCAATCCTTTAGCAAAGTGAAGGACTTGAAAGGCCGGATGGTCTTTGTCCTAGCACCCGGAGGGTGATGGTGTCCAGGTCTCCACTGCACTCCCCCACTGGATAAATGAAAAATCCGGCCGACACGCAGAGGCCGCCAACATTGCCATGTATGGCCGGCAGAACTTCAGGCGATTAAGAAAGATTCCTGAAGAGGAGCTCGCCCGGCAGGCCGCGCGGGTTGGTGCTGAAAATTTTATCACCAACAACTTCATGGGCATGACCTTCAAAAGGTTAATCAGAGCAAACGATCATTTAGAAAAGAAGGTCACTGCATTGGAAGAGGAAGTCGAACGACTAAAGGAGGCGAAGTTGGTTGGTTATCACCTTGTTATCCGGCTTTCTTATTTACCAGGCCGTGCGGTCTTACCTTTATTTCCTTTTGCAGAAAAAGTATGATGAGACCGACCCGGTCTATCAGGAAGAACTCTTCCCCATATAGCTTAGGGGATTGATGGAGCTTTCGACCGTCTAAGGGAACTTGGCGGGTTGGCGCCCGGCTTTGAGAACTTCACTTTCTCGGATGCCTATCCGACCTTACAAAAGAAGCTAGAAAAGCTTAGGCGGAAAGAAAAAGGAAAGAATAAGGTCGACGGGACCAGTTCAGAGGAGAGTGATGACGAAGACGATGAAGCTGAAGAGCCCGCTGCGACTAAGGAGGGAGAGAGCGGCTCGGACTCTGAGTCCAGTGATTCTGAAGAAGAAGCCGAACGCAAGTCGGGCGAACCGGGCAGCTCGTCTTCGTCGGGCAGCGAGGGCTATTCTCCCAATGTTTTGATTGATGGCAGTGAACATTCGAGCACTCCTGCATCAAAGAGGCTCAAGCCGGACGGGCAATAGTTGTATTTTGTTTTTTATTTTGAATAGCCGACATCTTGGTTTTGTTAACCGGTCAGTTATAAAACAATGTAAAGATATTTTGTTAATAAAATGGAAAGTTTTTACCTGTCTAGTTGTTTGCTTTCGGTGACTTACTTGTGTTTGCGATTTCTTTTTGTTTTGGATAATTAACATTCTTTTAATCAAGTCGTGCGACTTAACAGTAACCCGGTCGGTTCGGGTACTGAACCTTCAGAATTCCAATTAGATAGCCATTCGAATGCTGTGAATCCTGTTCGGACGGCCTGTTTCTTTGATAGAAAATGCCATATAACCCAAAAGAATATTAACCATTCATACATTGATAATAATTTGACGCGATTATAATATATAGTCGGGTGGATAGAAATTCAAACTCTATAGGTTCTTAATGTGAATACCCCATATGCAGCTTTAAGTCGCTGCGATGATTATGTCCTGATCGCCAACTATGCGACATGAATGCATCTCATGTGACTAGATGTATCCGTATATGTGAATTCAAGCCGCGCGATTACTTCCCGGTCTTGCATAATTACTTCGTAAGATAGAGAATACCAAGTCAGAAGAGAACAATCAACAGGTCGTGCGGTTAGTATTTAATTTGAGCGACTCGTAATTTCAGATTTCTGTAAGTTCCATCATTGTGTATACGATTTAACTGATAAACCCGTGCGATATGTATATAACTCGGGCGGTTAATGGCTTGATACTTGTAATAATTTCCATCTAGCAAGAACCATAATTACTTTCCTGCGAAAATCCCATTTCTACCCGAACGGATAGAACCAATACTCATAAGGATAATAGATTATAAACCAGATGGTAAGACCGACCGGTCACGGTTATGCTCAATACCCTGATAGGCTCCACGACATTGTGATATCCTGCTTTCAAATTGCCCAGTTTAATAACCAGACAGCCCGATAACTTTGGTACCTGCTTATTTCAAACCGTCTGGTTTAATAACCAGACCGCTCGATAACCTTGGTACCTGCTTATTCTAAGCCGCCCGGTTTAAGCATCAAATCGACCGGTCTGCGATGTACCTATAAAAAGTCCCGTTTTCTCCCAGATGGTCTAGAGCGACCATATGAGATGATTCCCTATGATGTAACAAGAAACAGCTACAGACTCAGATGACCAAGTGGGCAGATGGGCCTAGGCGGCGAACATTGCTTTCCTCAAGTGGTCATAAGAGCTGTAGAAAAAAAGATAAGTGCAGACCCAGATGACTAAGTGGGCAGGTGGGCCTAGGTGGCAAACATTGCTTTCCTCAAGTGGTCATAAGGGCTGTAAGCGACTCAACTGCTCTCTTGCCCATGGCTACAAGCTGAGTTGATCAATTGGACAGGTGGGCCTAGGCGGCGAACATTGCTTTCATCAGAGAGATCAACTCAGTTGTGGGTCCCACTTAGGCATCGCTTGAGAGTACCTTGGAGTATTCGATGGTCATTGACCAAGATGATCAGTTGGGCAGGTGTGGTAATGCCGCGGGGGCTATACCGACATTACTTTCCTCAGAAAGATCATCAAAGCTGTAACTATATCCCTCTCGGGGCATGATAGAGCTAACATTCACCTAGACCTCCCTTGATGCAGGGGTGTGTCAGATATCAGTCGAAATCCAAGATTCTGAAGACCACCGCACAGGAATTGGCAAGCTACCACTACACGTGTGCGAAAACTCCCCTCTACACATGATCTTCGTGGTTTTACGCTAATGACTACAATCAAAGGGGGTTCAAGCTGAACTTGGCGATGTCTTCGTGGTCCAGTGAGGAGGATATATGTATAAAAAAGTGTAAAAAGAATCATCAGACATGGAGAAGTGTCAGTATGGGGCTTCTTATTGAATATCCAAAAAATGCAAGAAATAAAGAAGATATTTTAAGGATAGAACCGTTTAAGTTCGTCACCACTCCGGGTGCGTGAGATGTCCTCTCCTTCGCTTGTCTGGAGGCGATAAACCCCGCTGTTTAGTACCTCCTTGACGATGAAAGGTCCAGCCCAGTTGGGATTTAGCTTTCCGACGTTGCCTGTTCTGGCGGCTGCATCAACTTTCTTTAGCACAATGTCTCCGACTGAAAATTGTTTTACCCTGACATTCTTGTCAAAGTACTTGGGCATTCTCCTTTTTACTTCCTCCTGTCTGATTGTTGCCTCATCCTTAAGTTCTTCGATCAGATACAGACTGTATTTGATGGCTTCGTCATTATTTTCTATCAACGCTTCTTCTCCCTCTTTTGAATACACCACCCTGAGGGTAAACACTTCAAATTCTATAGGAATAACCGCCTCTGAGCCATGCATTAACTTGAAAGGTGTTTCTCCTATAGCTTAGGATGGAGTAGTACGAAGAGTCCAAAGGATAGAAGGAAGTTGCTCTGCCCAATTTCCCTTTTGATTCAACACCCTCTTCATCAGAAGATATTAAATTTGCTTGTTGGCTGCTTCCACTTGACCATTGCTTCTGGGATGATGCACTGAGGAAAACCAAAGATCAACTCCAATCTGGTACAGAAGTTTATCATTTTTGAATTGTTGAATTGCGGGCCATTGTCAGTGACAATCGCCAGCGGGATTCCGTGCCGACAAACTATCTCTCCCCAGATAAAGTTCCTGATGACTTGGGTTGTAGTCTTTGCCAATGCCTTCGCTTCAATTCACTTGCTGAAATAGTCAATCATCACAATGATAAAACGATGCTGGCCACTAGCCATTGGGAAGGGTCCCATAAGATCCATTCCCCAAACTGCGAAGGGCCAAGGTGCGGTTATTGATCTAAGCGACTGAGCGGGCAAATGTTGAAGAGGAGCAAACTTTTGACACTGAACACATCGCTTGGCAAATGCATCGACATCTTTCCTCATGGTTGGACAAAAATACCCCTGCCTCAAGATTCTTTTCTCTAAAGTCTTCGACCCTGAATGGATGCCACATTCCCCGGAATGAACTTCCTGAAGTATGGTCAGAACTTCTTCCTCTGAAACACACCGCGCCGAGGGAGAAATCAACGTTTTCCGATATAAGATTCCCGCTATCAGGTAATAATATGTCGCCTTTCTTTTGAACTTTCTTTTGTCTTTGATAGATTGATGGAACTCTCCTTTTGATAAATATAGTTCATAGGGATCCTTCCAAGTTGGATGCTGATCGATTTGCATAAGTTCACCCTCCTCTGTTGCCGGATGAAAAATTTTAGAGGTCACTCCCCCTGATGGAAGACCGAACTTTGACAACTCATCTGCTTCCTCGTTCTGTGTCCTAGGAATATTCTCGATGATAAATGATTTGAATCTCCCAATCACCTCATTTGCTAGCAGTAGATACTTCCTCAGCATTGGCTCTCTCGTTTCGTAATTCCCCAAAACTTGAGAAGCCATTACCAATGAATCGGTTTTAACATGCACATGTTCGATGCCCAGCTCTTTTGCAAGTCTTAAGCCAGCCATGAGCGCCTCATATTCTGCCTGGTTATTTGTGACTGGAAAGAAGAACTTGATAGCCTACTCCAATTTAATGCCATTCGGGCTAATTAAAACTACTCCGGCTCCCACGGAGTTCCTGCCAGAAGCCCCAAATACAACCCAAGCCAAAGGTGATTTCTCTGCTTGTTCCGGGCTGGATCTGTTGTATCAACCAAGAAATCTGCCAAGACCTGCGCTTTAATTGCCGTTCTGGGAGTGTAAGATATTTCAAACTCGCTCAATTCAATAGCCCACTTGGCCAATCTCCCTGAATGATCTGGTTTTTTAAGAATGCTTCTCAAAGGATGATCTGCAATTACTTGGATCGGATGAGCTTGAAAATAAGGGCGGAGCCTTCGCGATGACATGACCAAAGCCAAAGCTAGCTTTTCCAGGATTGAATATTTCGTTTCTACATCCTTGAGGATATGACTGACATAATATATTGGGAACTGCTTCTTCTTTTCCTCCCGGACGAGGACAGAACTCACTGCATCTGGGCCGACCCCCAAGTATAAGAATAATATATCCCCCTCATGAGAACTTTGAAGTAGTGGAGTTGAAGTTAACTGTACTTTTAACTATTCAAAAGCTTTGCTGCATTCTTCGTTCCAATCAAATTTTGATCCTCCCCGGAGTATTTTAAAGAATGGAGCACTTTTATCTCCCGATTTGGAGATAAACCTGCTCAGGCCCGCCAACCTTCCTCCAAGTTGCTGGACCTCCTTGGTATTACGAGGTGGAATCCTATCGAGGATGGCCTTCACCTTATCTGGGTTCGGTGCAAGGCCATCGGGAGTGAGGAGATGCCCAAGAAACTTCGCCTTGTTTGCTCTGAACACACATTTCAATGGGTTCAATTTTAATTTGAACCTCCGTAGAGTAGCGAACGTCTCTACGAGGTCTTTCAAATGTATTGAGAATGTTTTACTTTTCAGGAGGAGATCGTCAACATAAACTTCAAGATTCCTGCCTTTTTGATGTTTAAAAACTGTATCCATCATTCTCTGGTATGTTGCATCCACATTTTTAAGTCCGAAGGGAATTACAAGATAGCAGTAACACCCATCGTTCGTGATGAAAGAAGTATGCGGGATATCGGGTTTATGCATTTTGATTTGGTGGTACCCCGAAAATGCGTCAAGAAAGCTCATAAAATTATACCCATCCGCGGAATCTACTAAAACATCTATCTGAGGCAAAGGGTAGCAATCTTTGGGGCACGCTTTATTGAGTTTAGTAAAATCCACACACATACGCCATTTTCCACCAGATTTTTTAACCATTACAACATTCGACATCCACGTGGGATATTGAATTTCAGAAATAAAGCCCGCTTTCAGGAGTTTGGCAACCTCCTCTCTGATGGGCACCGCCAGCTTGGTTGCCACTTCTCTCTTCTTTTGTTGGACTAGCTTGAACTCAGGAGATTTGTTCAGATGATGGCAAGCCACGTCCGGGTCTACTCCCGACATATCCTCCGCTGACCAGGCAAAGATATCCAGGTTCTCTAGAAGATAGGAGATCAGCTCCACTTTCTCCTCCTCCAGCAGCTCTATATTGATGATCAACTTCTTGCATTCCCCCTCAGAAATGGGGACTTCTTAGGTCACTTGGGCAGGTTCCAAGTGAGCCCCTTCTCGATCTTTCCTCTCCTCAGAAGCTTTCGAAGATTCAGCAATTTCCAGCACTTCAGTCGTGGCCTCGGGAAGTGGAACGTCGGTGATCATATTTACGATTTGCACGTAACACTCCCGAGCCACCTTTGGGTTGCTTCTAATTCGATACTGCCTTCCCTCAGCAGCAAACTTTAGAGCAAGGTGGAAGGTGGACACTACTGCCCTGTAGGCATTAAGAATTGGCCTTCCTAAGATGGCACAGTAATTGCTTGGGGCGTCTACCACCACAAAATTTATAAGCTTTATCACTCCACCCAGAGAAACTAGGAGCTTTACAGAACCTTCTACTTCTTTCTTCTCCCCGGAAAAGCCATAGAGGGGCCCATCGGTGGAAAGCAAAGGCTTCCCCATCTTCAGGGCTTCAAAGGTTGGACGGAAGAGGAGGTTAACGGAAGTTCCCGTGTCGATGAGGATCTTCTGAACGGTATAGTTCTCAATGACGGCTTTGATGACCACGACATCGTCAAAGGGATTGGCATTTGGAGGAAGGTCATCTTGACCAAAAGTGACGATGGTGCTTTCAGGGGGAGAAGTTGCGGTTGCTGCCACTTCTTGCTTCAGAACTCTCTCAATGCTGGATTTGCGAGACGATTCAGCGCCAACCCCTCCATGAATGCAATAAATGTCCCCCAAGGGGCCCACATCATTGACCTCAATGCATTCAGTCAAAGGGTGAATATCTCCATAGCAGCCAACGTCTTCAACGTCGGGGCATTCCCAAGTTACCTCTATTGTTTCTTTCTTCTTATCGGTGGCTGGATCAGCAGTTGCTTCCTTCCGGATTAGGCCTCGGAGTTTTCCCTCTCCCAAGAGCCTTTCTATCAACAAGCGGAGGGCCCGAAAATCTTCGGTCAGATGCCCTCCCTCCTTATGATACTCACAGTATAGATTTGGATTTCGATTACAAACATCCGATTTCAGAGGAGCAGGCCTTTTGAAGTCCGACCTTTTCTGGAGGATTTGGACGACTTCGTCCATAGTAACATTCAGAGGAGTAAATGACTCTTGCGAGGCATCATACTGGGTGGATGAGATAACTGGAGGTGGCTGCGCGGTATATTGCGGTAGGTATACCAACATTATTTATGGAAGAGGAACGAATGGAGCGGATGTGATGGCCAACGGCGGTTTCTGATCCTGAAACCGTTGATGGCCGATGAAGGGTTGCTTGTTTTTGTAATTTCTTCCCCTCTGGGAACGGGGCTCAAAGTGGGGTTGGTTTGATGGTGGATGATGGAAGGATGGATTAGACTGCTCCTTGTTGCTCACCAATTTTGCGACATAGCCAGGATTGCTTTTTTCTCCTCTGATGAACATATTAGCCAAACTTATCATCTCCTGATAAGTCCTTGGTTCCCTTATGTTTGCCTCGAATTTCAAGGGGCCTTCCCTCAAGCCATGAATAAGAGCCACCTTGTATAGTTCTGGATCCACATTCTGAACTTCCATAATCTCCTTCTGGAAACGGTCCACGAAACCGGCCCACGTTTCGTCTTCTCGCTGCCTTATATGAAAAAGGGCCCACGTTTCCTCTTTCTTGAAGTAGAAAATCTGAGCAGGAATTCCCTACGCAGCTCAGCAAAACAACTGATCGACCTGGGGTGCAACCCATAAAACCACTCCCTTGCTTGTCCTTCGAAGGATGTTACAAGGAGTTTACACTTGGTCGCATCCGAGAGGGTCCTCAGAGCAATGACCGACTCGAAAGCCTGAAGATGGACGGTTGGATCAGTTTCCCCATTATACGCCGACAGAAGTGGCTCTCTGAAATTATTCGAGGCTGGCTCCCCTCGGACTTCGTCCATGAAGGGAGAAGTTTCTTCAATATCTTCGTATAGAGGAGCAGAATAGTAAGTCGCTTGAGCCGCGGCTACTCGCGGACAAGCCACCTGGTAGGAGGAACGGACAGCGGCTTCTGGCGGGTAGGAATGATGAGCAGCGACCACAGGTGGATAGGACAGGCGGGCTGCATGAGAAGCCGCCCCTGGAAATCAAGAACTCGGGCCGGCATGCTGTGCGCGACCTCTTGGCAGAAGATTTTGCCTGGCCGTAAAACCTTCTTGCAGTGTTTGGAAGTTGGCGACTTGTGGAAGCGGGTAAGGAGGAGGTGGAGGAGGGACCGGAGTCACCGCCTGGTTAACCGCGGTTTGTTGTGGGACTAATCGCTCGGTTAATAGTGCTAAAGTCTGACTGATTGCGTCCAAACGCTGATCAGTCGCTATCTGAGCCCGTTCTGCTTCTCTTCTTGACTGCTCCAAAGCTTCCCACAAGGAGTCTTCACTGTGGTCGGAGCGGTCTCCAAGAGGGAACTGGCGGTTTGACATTATGGCAAGGATTTCACCGACAATCCGCAATCTGAAGGTCGCATGCTTCTATTGAATCCGAAATCGCACCTCCGGAGGAAATCGGAGGCTGCGGGCTGCCGGTTACTTTTTAGTTAGAGAAATCGAGACCGCTGGCAGCGGTCAAGGCCAGACTTCGCCTGTCACGGCGAATGCCACTCCTGTGATGGGCTTTTCCTTTGATTGGAATAAATAAATTACAGCTGGCTGCAAGAGCAGAAAAGAAGAAGCCAGCCGATCAGACAGGTCGCAAGACGGGAAACTCGAGACCGCAGATCAAACAAGCGAGCTCCTGGATTCGAGTGTGCGTGTCTTGGGAACGTTGCCGCCCCCTATTTATAGGCTCGGGGGCCTACCCGAATGGGTAGGGATAAAATAACCGTCTGTCTGGGTACAGGAGAATCGGGCAGGCGGTGACGAGATACAGAGGGGAGAAAAGAGTGAAGCAGCATGGCTTGGCGGCTTGCGTTCCTGGTCTGTCCTGGCCAGAGACTGAAGATGCTACGGTCAAGGTGATGATGCAGCCCGGGCGGTCCCCGTCTTGAGACCGCGGCTTGCCATCTAGACTTGAGCCTTGGTAGCCTTCATGGCGCAACCCGAGCGGTCTTCATCTTGAGACCGCGGCTTGCCTTATGGACTTGAGCCTTGGTAGCCTTCATGGCGCAACCCGAGCGGTCTTCATCTTGAGACCGCGACTTGCCTTCTGGACTTGAGCCTTGGTGATCTTCAATCCTTGGGGGCGATCTGAATTCTACCAGACCGCCCAGTTTGTGTTGGCTGGTGTTGATGGACCATGCTTAATCTGAACTCGGCGACTTGCACTCTCAGACCGCCCGGTCTATGAGAAAGGCAACTTGGATGCGGTCTATTGGATAAACACAATCCACTTCGGCTAGACCCAATTGAGGTGGTCCACCAGCTAATGGAATTGGGGGTTACTGAATTGTCCATTCAATTCCAAAGAATTCGACAAGGAGAGAGAAAGCCCCAATTTTAAAGAGAGAGAAAGGGGGAATTAATGGGGAGGAAGAAGAAACCTTCAAGCTCCCCCATTAATGGCCCCATTCATCTCCTCTTGGGGAGAGGAGGAGTTTCTGGCCTCCTCCCGTGCAAATTAGGGCCATATTCACCTCCCTCAATCAAAACCGAAATCCTCCCTTAATGGCCATTAATGGCATTTCGAGAAACCTCCCCCCTTTGCCTCAATTGACCTCTTTAACACCCTCAGAGCATGCCAAGGAGGAAAACCCCCCACTCCTCTGAAGAATTCGAGCCCTCTGAGTAAAGAATCGACATGGCTCCAAAACGAACTCTCCCTCCCATGGTCAACCCGAGAAACGCCAAGATTAATGCCCAATCAATGGCCTGATCCTCTCCTCCTCGTCTAGTGCTAGATCTCTATCGAGATTGGGGCTTGATTCGAGCCAAATTGGGCTCGAATCAATCTCCCGATAGGTCTTATTTTTGAGCCTTTTGCCCCCGCTAGAAAACCCCGTTCCGGCCACCTCCTGCCGACCAACCACCCCTAATCTCCGACCACCACCTCAACGGATGTGGTGGTGGCATTGGCCGGCCGGTGCTGCGCTCAGGTGGCCGGGAAAATGAGGTTGAAGACAGCCCATGATGGGGCTATCCCAGCTATCGGCTGGAGGAAGAAGATGAGTAGGAGCTGCTCATCTTGCTTCAGGATTCGTGCAGAGATCAAATTATTTATGTCATGGTATAATTTATTTTGTCACACTTTATGCAGCACTTAGAAATAATTATTGAAAATACTTAGGGCCCCCTGATCAGTGCATTGACCTTAACACTCAAAATGGTGCAACATGTAAAAAGGTCGTGGACCAGAACTTGATTTGTGTGCCCCCACTAAAACAGCCATCCAAATGTTCTGAAATTTGGAACATAGCCTACATACACCCCCACCCTTAACATATCCAAACATTAGAATTTTTGGAGGAATGTTTTCTAAGGTTTTTGCAAACATTTGATTCATATATAAATGAATTATAGGGTCTAGTGACATCCAAACACCACCAAATTTTGGTGGGAGGTCCTTAGGGTCATGATATCACTCTGGTAAAAACTTTATCCCATTTGGAATTGATTTTGTTGAGTAATTAATTAACCGAAGATTGGTCAAACTAGGGGTTAATAGGTCAAAAATGCACATGTTGTGTTTGAATGGTCAATCCTTTTCCAAAAGTGATGAAACCTTGGCCACTGATTTAATATCACATGAAATACTTCCTCCAAGGATTTGGGGTGGATATGCCCTAAGACCCTAGTTCAAACCTTAGGGTTGTGTTCTGAACCCATTGAAGGACATAGGGTCATATGGCCTTGGATTGACTTGAAATTTGGTAGAGGGGTTCATAGGGTGATATTAAGCCCTAGGTAATGTTTTTAGAATTTTTTGAGACATTTAGTCTCTCTGAATCATTTAAGAGTCATATAGGACACTTTCTTACTAGAAGGAATTACATGCTCATATAGCTAGGATGTTTATGAAACTTGGGCAGTGAGTTTATATTGATGATAATATCCTCTAATAATTTTACTAAGAATTTTGCAGTGTTATATATAGTACTTCATTCATAACCCCCAATATTTGCCCTATTGTTCTGAAAATTAGTTATGGGTTTAATACTCACTGGAAATTCATGAAACTTGGTCAGAGGACTTTTTAGGGCTAGTATATGGTCTATTAATTTGAACATAATTTTTCAGGTAATATATGTATGGTCTCCTTCAAAAGGTGCCCTTAGACTAATTTATTTAAATAATGGAATTATATGGTCAAATGGTTTTTGAAAATTATGGAACTCCATCAGTGAATTTTTCTGACCATTTTGGACTCTAACTAATTTTCTTGGAATTTTGAATAAGAGTTTTTAGTACTTCCTTTGTTAATCTTGGATCTTGATTAATTAGTTAATATTTTAATTGGAGGTCAAAACATTTCTGGAAAATTGTGAAATTCATATTTGACTATTATTTTATTGTTATTTAGTTGTACAAATTTTAGTGAAACCATACCATGTCAGAAAATCATACTTGATGTACAAAATCATAGGTTCCTTGATTTTGGAGATATTATAATAAATACAAATTAAGTGGAAAAATTATAAATTTCTGGAGAGGGTGTTATAATGTCATAACTCACCCCCAATAATAATCTTGGGTCATTTGGATGAATATTTGGAGTACCTCTTCTCATGCAACTCATATAGCTCGTTTGGTCTGCGTATAGTAAAATAGTAGAGATAAGATAATCGGTAGGCCATTTGGTTGGAATGGGTGGTACTTGGTGTACCTGGTCTGGTTGAAGAGAATGGAGGCCACCAATAGGAGTTGATGTGTTGAGTGTGCCCAGAAGTTATGGGTAAGTTTGTGCCCGGGATTGACGAAATATCGTCTTTCCCTTAAAGAGTCATAAAATACTTAGGGTTAATCCAAGGGTAATGATAAGAGGGGTATTCTTATGGGTAGTTACCAGTAACATTAAGTGTCTTGACAAAGGTAGGATTAGGCTATCATCCCATCGTACCTCCTAGTACTGCTGCGAGCCCCTCACAGGGTAGACTCCAAGATTAACCTTAAACTACAAGAATAAACTATTATGCAAGATTGTCTTAATAATACACACACCCACACCCCGTGGTTACAGGAGGTTAGTTGGCTTGGTCTTACGAGCGGTAGGCTTAGTGGTTGTAAGAGCGGACTAATTAGTCCGGTGAGCTTGTGACACAAAAATGGTTTTTGGACGGGCAGGTAAGCCTGGAGAGCTTATGGCTCGGGGATATAAATAGTATTCATAAATGTATATGCATAAGGTGGTGCGTCTTTAGTCTTGACGTTCATCGCACCGACGTTGATACTTTGGCTCGGTATGTGTGGTTAACACTTTTCCAAGAGAAAGTCTGGTGGACTGGCCAGCAAGAGTATGCAGGAGCTTCGTTGTTGTGTTCTTAGTATTGAGGCGTACGATAGGTCTAGGTTAGGTAGTGCAGATACCAACCTAGAGGTGGTCTAGGCCCAACCCACCGCTTCCGATTGCCACTACGGGAGTATCCTGGGTGATTTGCTAGCTCCAAAAAGGGGGAACTAAAGTCTGTGCGCATAGAGTCGAAGTGTGTGAGTTGCACTTGTGTGAACACAGCATTAAACTGCATAACTCTGCATGTCATGGCATAAGCATTGCATTTCAACCCCTACCCATATCGTAAAAATAGGTGTGATACTTTTTATATGATAGACCCTGCTAAACGATCCCTTGGCATATAGGTTTGTATTGGCATTACTATAAATCAAGGCTACTCTTCATTAATTATTTTTACCTATTACTGTTTTACTTATTATTGTTTTACTTATTACTGTTTTACTTATTACTGCCTTACTCACTGTAACATATACTGTGAAGGTAGGCATTTCCTCCCGCTCGCTGCCTAGGAGTCACCGGGGGAGGCGTAGGGGATTGGCTTAGACCTTTTTGACTAATGGTTGGTGGACCTTATCATTTTAGGGGACCGAGGAGACGCAGCAGTACCAGAGGCAGGTGCAGATGGAGGTGGGACAGTCTAGCACAGGAGCTGTAAGACCCCGGAACCGCCGCTTTGCGGTGACACCATCACTTGGGAAGGTCGCCACTACAAAACGCCGACCCTGCATGCCATATCGATCACAGAAGAAGAAAAGTATAAGCGAACAAATAGAAGTTCAAGTCCACAAATCACATGCTATATATAATAAATGTCCACATGGTATAACTGAAATAACATTGTTACAATAATAAAGGGCACATGCCCTGTACATCAGGTCCTCACTACAAGATCACTCGCAGAAGCTAGCCACTAATCAATCACTGATCCTGAAACTTATGCTCCTGTAATAGACTGGCCCGCCTCCATCTGCACCGACCTCTAGTGCAGCTGCATCTCTTCGATCCCCTAAAATGATATGGTCCACCAAACATTAGTCAAAAACACTAAGCCTTATGTTCCCACCCCACCCCCAATGGCTCCTAGGTACCATGTGGGAGGATGAAGCGGAGGACAGCAAGGGGTATAACAAAGAGCCGATGACGGTGAATCTAACTACGGAAAGTTCTACGACTATACAAGTGTATACAGATAATTGAAGCAGTAATAGAGCATGGTAAAGAGCAAGTAAGTAAAGTATGTACATAGTAGAAAAGTAACCATTGATTTATAGGAATGCACATACAAACCTATAGACTAAGGGGTCGTTTAGCAAGGTCTATCATATAAAGAGTCCCATAATCAATTTATACGATAGGGTTAGGGGTTGAAATGCAATGTTTATGCCATGACATGCAGAGTTATGCATTTTATGCTTTGTTCACAGAAGTGCAACTCACACACTTCGACTCTATGCGCACAGACCTTTAGTTCCCCCTTTTTGGAGCTAGCATGACTCCCAGGATACTCCCGTAGTGGAAAACAGAAGTGATGGGTTGGGACTCGCCCACCTCTAGGTTGGTATTCACACTACCTAACCTAGACCTATCATACGCCTCAATGCAAAACCGCGGAGCATCTGCGTACTCTCACTGGCTGGACCATCAGACTTTTATGGCAAAGTGCAAATTCCACACTTGCCGAGTCAACGTATTGACGTCGGTGTGAACGACCGTCCAATACCGAAGACCCACCACCTTCATGCACATGCAAACATGTTCTACTATATCCCGAGCCATAAACTCCCCGGGCTAACTTGCCCGTCATCATAACCTTCTGAGCCAACGGCTCGCCGGACCAACCCGTCCGAACCAACAAGCATTACTGAGTCACAAGCTCACCGGACTAACTAGTATGCTGCTTCAACCACCGAGCCTACCGCTCGTATAACCAAACCAACTAACCTCACGTAACTACGGGGTGTGGGTGTGTGCGTATTATTAAGTTAATCTTGTACATCAACTTATCCCGATAATTTATGGTTTATCCTAGACTTCCTGAGGATTACTCTGTAAGGGGATCGCTACGGTACTAGGAACTATAATGGGATGACACCCCAAAGTTCCCTTTCTCAAGACACATAGTGTTTTTGGTATCTACCCATAAGAACACGCTCCTTGTTATTACACTTGGATTACCCTGAGTATTTTATGACCCGCTAGGGGAAAGACGATCCTTCGTCAATCCCGAGCACAACTTTACCCTTAACTCACCAAGCACACCCTCATCACCTAAACTCCTTTTGATGACCTTCAATCTCTTCAACCTGACCATGTACACCAACTACATGACATTTCCACTTGGTAGGTCCGAAAATATCCAAATCTCAAATTTTTACCATACGCAGACCAAACTAACTATATGAAGCTTATAAGTAGAGGTACTCCAATTATTCATCCAACTGACTCAAGATAGTTACTGGAGGTCTATCATGATGTTTCAAAACTAAATCCAGAGAATCATATTTTTCCTTAATTATTTGCATTTATTATCATTTCTTCAATATTTGCCAAGTATGAATATGAGCATGAAGTGTAAGGTATTCTTATGATATAGCTCCCATAAATTTAAGATAAATCGATCATGCCAAAATAACAGTAAATCCAGAGTGTCACAATTTTACAATCAGGAATTGTTCTCTAATTATAATATTGAATATTTTCCCAAAATTGGAAATTAAAGAAGCAACCACCAACAATACTTGTCCAAAAATTATGGGAATACTACCAGACATTTATATTGATCAGAAAAGTTCTCAGGCCTAATTTTAGAATTTATAAAGGCATATTAATCATTCAAATAAATATTCCAAAGAAATCCAAATATGAGCATGTTGTGAAGTAGCCTACTGCTAACAATCTCCAAAAATTATATAGAAATTCACAGAGCTTCTTAGTGCTCTGAAATGTCCTATCACCAAGTTGCACATGTTTATAGAGAGTTTTGGAGCCTCAAATATATTTCTCGAGATTAAGGTAAAATAAGTGCCTTGTGAATGAAGTGCTGGTTAAATCATCTAATAAATTTCACAAAAAAATACCAGAGGTCTATAATATGATTATAAAGGCACTACCAAGGTTTCATCTTCATCCAGGATCATTTGTGCATGTAAATATCTCTTACAAGAAGTTTACCTAAATGGGTTATGACCTAATTTAGGGGGAATAAATTCTCCTAAAATTCTCTCAACATTTCCTAGGGCATAAATACATCCCATGAACATATCTCCTAGGTTCCATGTCCATTCTATAGCTTTTGACCACATGTCCTTCACAAAGCTCTATCTGCACCCCAAGGGGTAAAACTAGGGTCCCAGGGCATATCCACCTCTACACCACCCCATCTTACTCATGAAGGTGTTTTAGGTGATCCTAAATCAGTGGCCAAGGTTTCAACTCATGGTGAGGAGATTTGACCACAATATCCCAAGATAAACACCATGCCCTAATTTTGACGTAATAAAACCAAACTTGGGTTAACCAATTTCCAAACTAAATCATTCCAAATTGGGCTGAGATTTTTACAAGGGTCAGGTGATAACCCTAGGAAGTACCCACCAAAATTTGGAGGGCATTGGAGGTAATTTGACCCACTATATAAATAATATTTGATTTATGAAATTATTACAAAAACCTTAGAAAAAGTTTCTCCTAAAATTCCCATCTTTGGGTATGATGTGTGGGTAGGTGTAAATAGCCTAGGTTTCAATTTTCAAGTCAATCACATAATCTAATCAAAAGTTGTTCAAGAAATGGTGGCTGTCCTACACTAGGGACCAGTCCTAGCAAAACGACTCCACAGGGAGCTATAGTGCCCCTATTGACCTGAAACAATTTTCACTTAATCTAGACACCAAGGGATACAACATTCTTGTTGGGCACTTTTTCATTTGAGGGGTCCTATTATTTTTAATAATTAAAATGAAATACTGCAGGAAGTATGACAAAATGTGTTGGAACAAATCTCTGCGTTCGACGAAATTCCAATCTGCGTTCGGCAAACCTCGAATCTACGTTCGATGAAATCTGTTCTGCATTCGACGAACGTCGTGCCTCAGTTTGACGAAATCCGATCTGCGTGCATTCGATAAAATCTGTTCTGCGTTTGACAAATGATGTGCTTCAGTTCGACGAAATCAGTTCTCCAGCCAGTCCAGCAGATCATCTCTCAGTTCGACGAATTAATTCAGTTTGGCGAATTAATTGCGTTCGACAAACTTCGGGTTCAGTTCGACGAACTCAACTATCAGTTCGGTGAATTAATTCCGTTCGACGAACTCCGAGTTCAGTTCGTCGAACTCAACTATCAGTTCGACGAATTCCAGAGTGTGTTCGACGAATGAATTCCGTTCGACGAACTCAACTATCAGTTCGACGAACTTCTTCTACTCAGATCGAAGGATTTGATCGCTCAAGTATTTTTAACAAACTAATCTATGTACAGCAAAATATGTGAAAGAAATACTTATATTATAACATTTAATATGAAGATCTTGCACAGATCTTGAAGCAGAACGGTCGACATCCATTTGTCTTCTTCCTCTAGCCGATGGCCAGGATTAACCACACCTGGAGCTCCTTCATCCTTGTTTTCCCGGCCACCTAAGAGCCGCCCCGGCCGACCAATGCCTCCAACACCTTCGTTGAGGTGGTGGCCGGCGATTTGCGGTGGTTGGCCGACCGGAGGTGGCCAGAACAGGGGTATAGAGGTGGGATTAAAGCTCCAAAAATGGAGCTCTTGGCCTACCCGATTGGGGACCAATTGGCCCAAATCTTTGCAGGCAACCTGATAGGATCTATCCACAGAGAGAGAGGAGAAGAACCAGACCTGTGTGGAGCCTTGAAGCTTGCCGATTGGGTGGTCCTCCATCTCCGACCTCAAGCTTTTGGGTGCCATGTCAAATCCTGTCTTGGGGGCTTGAATTCATCAGGTAAGGTGGGGAAACTCCTCCTCTCCATCCACTGAAGGAGTTATATGGGTTAATTCGGGATGGGGAAGAGTGTAACTCCTAATTGCCATGAATGGCCATTAATGGCCATTTTCGGCCAAGTGAAAACTCCTCAAATTCCCCCCTCTATGTGGCCGGGAATGCCCATTAAACTCCTCCAAATTGATTGGGGAAACTGAATGGAGACATTAAAGGAGGAAATGGTGGCTATTGATCTCCCTAAGCCATGAATGCCATTAATCCCTCTCTTTCTATCTCCTCCATTCTTGGAGAAAATTTGATTTCTCTCTCCAAATCACTATTTACAGAAATTGAGTAATAACTCATGGTATTTATCAGTCTCCTAAGCTAATGGGCTACTCCAATTAGGCCTAGTCCAAGTGGAATAGGCTTGATTAAGTCAAATAGGTCATTTTGACTTAAATTTAGTGTGGAGTTGACTTTGGTCAATTTGGCATCTTCGGTTGAACCCAATGGGTCCTTGGTGCTCTAAGGGGACCCCTAAAGGGTTAGGTATGCTATGGTGGGGTCAAAGGGTCAAGGTAAGGCCCTTAAGTCCAACCCTATGCTTGTTAACAAGAAATTGCTATTTGTAGACCACTGTGGTTTCCTTCTTCCTAGCTAAGGACAAGTGGTCTATTCAAGCTTCCTAGGGTTTTGTCATGACCTAGTCATGACAAAACTACTCTAGGGGTCTAGTTGTTTGGGGGATGTTACAAATCCCAATAATCAAAAAATAATAATTTCGTCCTGGAAATTCAGGCTAGGCTAGCTTGCGGGGTGTTCACCGAGAGTGACTGAACGTAACATCCCCTAAGAATTGAAGTTATTTCTGACTTGAAGAGTACGCACTATCTCTGCCACTGTGGTTTCCTTCTTCCTAGCTAAGCTTCTCTTATCCATGATTTCTCCACAGGACCTTGACCAGCGGGACCTCCTTGCGCCGCAAGACTCGCATCTTGGTGTCGTCTATCCGGACCGGCTCCAGGTGAAGCAACCGATCGGAGGCTACCGGGTCATCAATAGTAGAAATTTGTTGCTCCGGCCGTAGTAGAGCTCTCCTAAAGTAGAAGACATCGAAGACGTCGTGCAATCCCGCTAACTCCGGTGGCAACTCCAGTCTATAAGCCAACGGGTTGATCCACTCCAGGATCCTACTATCTCAGACTGAGCTTCTTCCGCCTGCGAACCCGCAAGACTCCCTGCATCGGACGTATCTTCTGGAACACCCGGTCTCCAACCTGGAACTCTACCTTACAATACCACGCATCGTAATACCAGACCTGGCTGCTCTGGGCCTCCAGCATCCTAACTCGAATCAGTCGCACCTGGGTATCTATGTCCTCCATAAATTCCAAGCCGAGTGCCTTGGGATCCTCATCCTGGATCCAAGATAGTGGAGTCCTGCGCCTCCATCCCTCTGAGTGTGGAAAGTTGTGCTGACGTCAACCAAGAGCCCAGATAAGCCTGGACTGATCTTCACGTTTTGGACATACATTGTCCATCCTAATTCGACACGATCGTCCTGGTCACACTACGATAATGGACAAATATCTCGTCAAATCCCATCAAACACCAACGGGAGCGTCCTTTCGGCCCGGGGTGACCCTAGCTACCTTGGTCACTCTATCCTCGATGTTCTAAGTAAACTTGTGCCCGAAGTGGGGATGTGGTAACCTGTGTATGAAATCCATAATTGTATCCTCGAGCTTCCACTCTAACATGGGAAGCGACTGTGGTAGTTCTCCAAAGACTTTTGCACTTGGCCTTCACCGTGCATCACAAAACTTATGACGTCGTTCTTCATTCCGGGGAAATATACATTCTGTAATACACCATCCTTCCGGTGACTACATTTCTCATTTGTGTGGGTAGGTAGTGACTCTATAAAAACTTCTCTACCCAATCAGCTTCTTACTCCTTCAAGTATGTCTGAGTAATCAATCAACTCCACTCTACAACTTATCCTGTTCTTACCATTGGTGGAACTGATCAGATCATCAAGCGTTCCAATCATCCTCAAAATTTCAGGGGTTGCACTTGTGAATCTTATGAGTATATGTTAACCAATCTTTATTAGTATCAATGTTTGTAAGATGGCTCCCAATCATTTTCTATATGGAGTTTGATTTATAAGGTATATGGGTAAAATCTTTTGAATCCCTAAGGTTTTTCACAAGTCAATTTCATCAAGGAAGTATCACCACATTTATTTCACCAAATTCCTATTACTTCCACATATGCTAATCTTGATCACATTCGGACGGTCCAAAGTAAGATAAACTTAGATCGTTCTTATCATAGTAAACTCAAACACTATATTCTAATTCTAATAAGTTATCGTCTAAGATCATTAGTTATCTGTCATCATTGCTTCCAAGGTATAAGGGCTATTATTGTAGTTAAAATCTTCTACCAAGATAGGGTGTGCTTTTATAACGAATCACAAGTTAATCACTTCCGAAAGCCCCAAACTACAAGAACTTCATGTATAACTAATGCTTGCACGACCTAATTTCAGTTCCCAACTTCCAGAAAGGCATCTGCATCCCTAAGTGACTAAACCTAGCAACTTTACATTTCTAATGCTTCAACTAAGGTCAAGTCGTTGCTCGATCTAGGATGTCCTTTCATTGTCCTGGTAATACTTCAGATCATCATTCCAGACCTACTGTTACACCATCTCATCTTTGCCCGAGTAACATCGAATCAGATCGACTTCACAATCACCACATTCACGCCACAACACCTTCTAAATTAGATCTAAGGGAAACCCCAGTCAGTAATTAATTTGCCCAATAAACAAATGGTAAGCCCCAATAAACAAAAGATAAGCCCCAATAAAGAAAAGATAAGCCCCAATAAACAAAAGATAAGCCACTATCTATTTTGGTCTAAGTATCTTTGATATCGCCATGTTATATTCGTCCCAAGTATGTAAACAATCCTCAGGGAACACAACCTTAGACTTGGGGTTCTATCTTGAGACTTGTTGGTGTACTCCATACATTAGACTCTTCAAGGTACCCTCTACGACAACCTTATTAGGGTCAACATGTGACCCAATCCCAAACGGGTCTCTTCTGAACTTGAATTCTCATCCGACCCTCGGTGTTTGTCGTGGTGGTTGTCTCTAATGTAATCATGTCACCGGTACGAGGGTTGAGTCTACGAGTCCCCTACCATTCTACTTATGTGTCAGTATCTCTTTCTCTAGACTTTTTGGGGTATCCTTGTACCTTCACCAAGTTATATCTATGGTCTATTTCAGACTAGGGCATGGTATCAATTGTCATGGTAAGTCATGTGTCCTAGTGGGGTTTAGTCTAACTCATTGACTAAAGGACTATCTAAAGAGATCTTCACAGCCGGAGGTATTCCCTGCTGGGGGCAGGTTTCGCCGCAGGCTACAAAAGAAAACTTGTCAAAAGGTTCAGTTAAAAGTGGACTTTTTCATGTGATTTCCCCATATGGGCACACCATTGCTTCCGCTGCTTAGTTTATCCTCAAACTAAACTCGCGCGGGGTGGCCCAGGGTTTGTGGACTTCTTTTCTTCGGATCGAGGTTTGCTCTGATACCACTATGTAAGACCCCATTTTTTTTTCTTTTGAAAACCCGGGTCTTGTGCCCAGAACTGCCGCTTTGCGGTGACACCATCACTCGGGAAGGTCGCCACTACAAAATGCTGATCCTGCCGGCCATATCGATCACAGAAGAAGAAAAGTATAAGCGAACAAATAGAAGTTCAAGTCCACAAATCACATGCTATATATAATAAATGTTCACATGGTATAACTGAAATAACAATGTTACAATAATAAAGGGCACATGACCTGTACATCATGTCCTCACTACAAGATCACTCGCGGAAGCTAACCACTAATCACTCACTGATCCTGAAACTTGTGCTCCTGTAATTGACTGGACCGCCTCCATCTGCACTTGCCTCTAGTGCTGCTGCATCTCTTCGATCCCCTAAAATGATATGGTCCACCGACCGTTAGTCAAAAAGACTAAGCCTTATGTTCCCCACCCCACCCCCAATGGCTCCTAGGCACCGCGTGGGAGGATGAAGCGGAGGACAGCAATGGGTATAACAAAGAGCAGATGACTGTGAATCTAAATACGGAAAGTTCTACCACTACACATGTGTATATAGATAATTGAAGCAGTAATAGAGCATGGTAACGAGCAAGTAACTAAAGTATGTACATAGTAGAAAAGTAACCATTGTTTTATAGGAATGCACATACAAACCTATAGACCAAGTGGTCGTTTAGCAAGGCCTATCGTATAAAGAGTCCCATAACCAATTTATACGATAAGGGGTAGGGGTTGAAATGCAATGTTTATGCCATGGCATGTAGAGTTATGCAGTTTATGCTATGTTCACACAAGTGCAACTCACACACTTCGACTCTATGCGCACAGACCTTTAGTTCCCCCCTTTTGGAGCTAGCAAGACTCCCAGGATACTCCTGTAGTGGCAAACTGAAGCGGTGGGTTGGGCCTCGCCCACCTCTAGGTTGGTATTCACACTACCTAACTTAGTCCTATCGTACTCCTCAACGCAAAACCGCGGAACATCTGCGTACTCTTACTGGCTGGACCACCAGACTTTTATGGCTAAGTGCAAATTCCACACTTGCCCAGTCAACGTATTGACGTCAGTGTGAACGACCGTCCAATACCGAAGACCCACCACCTTCATGCACATGCAAACATGTTCTACTATATCCAGAGCCATAAACTCCCCGGGCTAACTTGCCCGTCATCATAACCTTCCGAGCCAACGGCTCGCCAGACCAACCCGTCCGAACCAACAAGCATTACTGAGTAACAAGCTCACCAGACTAACTGGTCCGCTGCTTCAACCACCGAGCCTACCGCTCGTACAACCAAACAAACTAACATCCCGTAACTACGGGGTGTGGGTGTGTGCGTATTATTAAGTTAATCTTATACATCAACTTATCCCTACAATTTATGGTTGATCCTGGACTTCCCGAGGATTACCCTGTAAGGGGCTCGCTACGGTACTAGGAACTATAATGGGATGACACCCCAAGGTTCCCTTTCTCAAGACACTTAGTGTTTTTGGTATCTACCCATAAGAACACCCTCCTTGTTATTACACTTGGATTACCCTAAGTATTTTATGACACACTAGGGGAAAGACTATCCTTCGTCAATCCCGAACACAACTTTACCCTTAACTCACTAAGCACACCCTCATCACCTAAACTCCTTTTGATGATCTTCAATCTCTTCAACCTGACCATGTACACCAACTACATGCCACTTCCACTTGGTAGGTCCCTAAATATCCAAATCTCACATTTTTACTATACACAGACCAAACTAACTATGTGAAGCTTATAAGTAGAGGTAATCCAAATATTCATCCAACTGACTCAAGATATTTACTGGAGGTCTATCATGATGTTTCAAAACTAAATCCAGAGAATCATATTTTTCCTTAATTATTTGCATTTATTATCATTTCTCCAATATTTGCCAAGTTTGAATATGAGCATGAAGTGCAAGGTATGCTTATGATATGGCTCCCATAAAATTGAGATAAATCTATCATGCCAAAATAACAGTAAGTCCAGAGTGTCACAATTTTACAATCAAGAATTGTCCTCTAATTATAATATTGAATATTTAACCAAAATTGGAAATTAAAGAAGCAACCACCAACAATACTTGTCCAAAAATTATGGGAATATTACCAGACATTTATATTGATCAGAAAAGTTCTCAGGCCAAATTTTAGAATTTATAAAGGCATATTAATCACTTAAATAAATATTCCAAAGAAATCAAAATATGAGCATGTTGTGAAGTTGCCTACTGATAACAATCTCCAAAAATTATATAGAAATTCACAGAGCTTCCTAGTGCTCTGAAATGTCCTATCACCAAGTTGCATATTTTTCTAGAGAGTTTTGGAGCCTCAAATATATTTCTTGAGATTAAGATAAAATAAGTGCCTTGTGAATGAAGTGCTGGTTAAATCATCTAATAAATTTCTCAAAAAAATACCAGATGTGTGTAATATGATTATAAAGGCACTACCAAGGTTTCATCATCCTCCAGGATCATTTGTGCATGTAAATATCTCTTACAAGAAGTTTACCTAAAGGGGTTATGACCTAATTTAGGGGGGATAAATTATCCTAAAATTCTCTCAAAATTCCCTAGGGCATAAATACATCCCATGAACATATCTCCTAGGTTCCATGGCCATTCTATAGCCTTTGACCATATGTCCTTCACAAAGCTCTATCTATACCCCAAGGGGTAAAACTAGGGCCCAGGGCATATCCACCTCTACACCACCCCATCTTACTCATGAAGGTGTTTTAGGTGATCCTAAATCAGTGGCCAAGGTTTCTACTCATCGTGAGGAGATTTGACCACAATATCTCAAGATAAACACCATGCCCTAATTTTTACCTAATAAGACCCAACTTGGGTTAACCAATTTCCAAACTAAATCAGTCCCAATTGGGCTGAGATTTTTAACAGGGTCAGGTGATAACCCTAAGAAGTACCCACCAAAATTTGGAGGGCATTGGAGGTCATTTGACCCACTAAATAATTAATATTTGATTTATGAAATTATTACAAAAAACCTAGAAAAAGTTTCTCCTAAAATTCCCATCTTTGGGTATGATGTGTGGGTAGGTGTAAATAGCCTAGGTATCAATTTTCAAGTCAATCCCATAATCCAATCAAAAGTTATTCAAGAAATGGCGGCTGTCCTACACGAGGGACCAGTCCTAGCAAAACAACTCCACAGGGAGCTATAGTGCCCCTATTGACCTAAAACAAATTTCCACTTAATCTAGACACCAGGAGATACAACATTCATGTTGGGAACTTTTTCATTTGAGGGGTCCTAGTATTTTTAATAATTAAAATGAAATACTACAGGAAGTATGACAAAATGTGTTGGAACAAATCTCTGCGTTCGACGAACCTCGAATCTGCATTCGACGAAATCTATTCTGCGTTTGACAAACGCCGTGCCTCGGTTTGACAAATCTGATCTGCATGCATTCGACAAAATCTGTTCTGCATTCGACGAACGACGTGCTTTAGTTCGACGAAATTAGTTCTCCAGCCAGTCCAGCAGATCATCTCTCAGTTCGACGAATTAATTCAGTTCGACGAATTAATTCAGTTCGGCGAATTAATTGCGTTCGACGAACTCTGGGTTCAGTTCGACGAAATCAACTATCAGTTCAGTGAATTAATTCCGTTCGACGAACTCTGGGTTCAGTTCATCGAACTCAACTATCAGTTCGACGAATTCCAGAGTGTGTTCGACGAATGAATTCCGTTCGACGAACTCAACTATCAGTTCGACGAACTTCTTCTACTCACATCGACGGATCCGACAGCTCAAGTATTTTTAACAAACTAATCTAAGTACAACAAAATATGTGACAGAAATACTTATATCATAACATTTAATATGAAGATCTTGCACAGATCTTGAAGCAGAACGGACGACACCTGTTTGTCTTCTTCCTCTGGACGACGACCAGGATTAACCGCACATGGAGCTACTTCATCCTTGTTTTCCCGGCCACCTAAGCGCTGCCCCAACCGACGAATGCCACCACCACCTTTGTTGAGGTGGTGACCGGCGATTTGCGGTGGTTGGCCGGTCGGAGGTGGCCGAAACAGGGGTATGGAGGCGGGATTAAAGCTCCAAAAATGGAGCTCTTGGCCTACCCGATTGGGGACTAATTGGCCCAAATCCTTACATGCAACCTGATGGGATCTATCCACAGAGAGAGAGGAGAAGAACCATACCTGTGTGGAGCCTTGAAGCTTGCCAATTGGGTGGTCCTCCATGGCCGGCCTCAAGCTTTTGGGTGCCATGTCAACTCCTGTCTTGGGGGCTCGAATTCTTCAGGTAAGGTGGGGAAACTCCTCCTCTCCATCCACTGAAGGAGTTATATAGGCTAATTGGGGAGGGGGAAGAGTGTAACTCCTAATTGCCATGAATGGCCATTAATGGCCATTTTCGGCCAAGTGAAAACTCCTCAAATTCCCCCCTCTATGTGGCTGGGAATGACCATTAAACTCCTCCAAATTGATTGGGGAAACTGAATGGAGACATTAGAAGAGGAAATGGTGGCTATTGATCTCCCTAAGCCATGAATGACATTAATCCCTCTCTTTCTCTCTCCTCCATTCTTAGAGAAAATGAGATTTCTCTCTCCTAATCACCATTTACAGAAATTGAGTAATAACTCCTGGTATTCATCAGTCTCCTAAGCTAATGGGCTACTGCAATTAGGCCTAGCCCAAGTGGATTAGGCTTGATTAAGTCAAATAGGTCATTTTGACTCAAATTTAGTGTGGAGTTGACTTTGGTCAATTTGGCCTCTTCGGTTGACCCCAATGGGTCCTTGGTGCTGTAAGGGGACCCCTAAAGGGTTAGGTATGCTATGGTGGGGTCAAAGGGTCAAGGTGAGGCCCTTAAGTCCAACCCTATGCTTGTTAACTGGAAATTGCTATTTGTAGACCACTGTGGTTTCCTTCTTCCTGGCTAAGGCCAAGTGGTCTCTTCAAGCTTCCTAGGGTTTTGTCATGACCTAGTCATGACAAAACAACTATAGGGGTCTAGTTGTTTGGGGGATGTTATAGGAGCACCATTCTCAAGATCCGTGAGTGTTACTATTAGTTTTGCTTCCGTGAGAGAACTTGTAGTGAGGATTTGATGTATTGGGAAGGAGCCCTTATTATCGCTGTCTTGTATGTAGTAATTATGCGTGGACCTCTTTTATTCTGAGATATATATTACGTGTGATGTGGACTTGAATTCTTTATATTCAAATATATACTTTTCTTCTATTGTGATCGACATGGCTGGCAGGATCGGCGTTTTGTAGTGGCGGCTTTCCCGAGTGATGGTGTCACCGCAAAGCGGGGGTTCTGGACATAAGACCTAGTAGCGAAGCAAAAAAATGGGGTCTTACAAACTGGTATCAGAGCGAAACCTTGATCTGAAGAAAAGAAGTCCACAAACCCTGGGCCACCCTGCACGAGTTTAGTTTGAGGACAAACTAGCAGTGGAAGCAATGGTGTGCCCATATGGGGAATCACATGAGAATGTCTACTTTTAATTGATTTTTTTTAGCCAGATTGCCTTACGAGTGCCAATTTTCTCTTGTAACCTGCGACGAACCCTACGTCGCAGCATGGAGTGCCTCCGAATTCAAACGTCATCCCACCACCACTAGCTCCAACTTCGTTCCAGCAAATGGAGATAGGGAAGACATGGAATGCTATACTAGAGGCATTCAGGGCCCAACAGGCACCAGCACCTCAGCCAAACCCTGGGGCCAACTGGCTGAGCATTTTCTGTGGTCTTTCCCCTCCATCATACCTCGGGACGGAGACAGTTGTTCGAACTGAGGAGTGGGTAGACATCATGTACGAGATGATGGCAGGAATTCAATGCCCGATGGATATGGCAGTACCCTTGGTGGTTTGGTGCTTGGAATCCCATGCGAAGAGATGGTGGAAGTCACAACTGGACACCATCCATGCTGGATTAGAGGCGGCTGACATCTGATGGGATGAGTTCAATAAGGCGCTGCTGGAGCACTACGTACCACAGTCTGCATGTATAGCCCTCATATTTTCCGAGTCGGTGTGACCTGATGCGGATGAGGTCGTGGTAGAGAGGGTGACCGTGATGCAGCGGACCGAACCGTTGTAGGTCGTCAAGACCAGAAAGATAAGGCCCGGGGGGGCAGACCTCCTTGGACGAGTGGACTTTGGGTCCACTCGCCCAAGGCCCCGGGGGAGTGGACCCTTGGTCCACTCGCCCAAGGACCCAGGCGAGTGGACCATTGGTCCACTCCCCGAGTGGGGAGGGGGGGGGGGAGTCGACCATGGGTCCACTCTCCCAAGGGTATGGGCGAGTGGACCAGGGTCCACTCGCTTGGTGCGTTGAGTGGACCGTAAGGTCAACTCCCCTAGTCAGGGCGGTGGACCTCGGTCCACTCATTTGACCCCCAGCAGGGGGGACTGGACGTATCATCCTCCACTCGCCCCTCCTCCTGTTTTGATCGCTCAGGTTCGTTGTTGAGCTGCGGATAGCAGAATTTTGGCTATCCGCAGCCCATAATTGGGAAGTCTATATATAGACCCCCATGGGCACCTTGGGAAGGGATGTTGGTACCCCCTCCCTCGCGTGTGAATTGTGAGCAAGCACTACCCCCCCCCTCCCCTTATCAGTGAAGGTTGACGGTGAGGTGGTCCTTAGTGCCCTCCAAGGTGCCCAGGCTCAACTTTTTCTTGGGAGGGGAAGCTCTCGTTGAACTTCCGGGTGTGTGGTGGGACCTCCTCGTTGAAGCTTAAGGGTTTCATTTCTAGATTCAAGAGTTCTTCAAGGGCAAGGTCTTTCGGCTCTTAGCAACTAGCCAAGGGTTCTAGCTCGGGTCAAGTAAGGGTTAGCTGCATCCCCCTTGCGAACGTCGAGACCAGTTCTCTGGTTTCAACATTATGGTGCGGTGAGCGTGGAAGCAGCTAGTTCGGAAAGCTCTGGGCAAGTCTCATGGCTAGAAGCGACGAGCAGGGGGACTCGCCCCCTACCAGCAAGTGCGTGAAGAAAAGGAATTTTGAAGAGTTCAAGAAGTCGGTTCAGGAACTCATGCGGGTTGCACTCCTCCCTCACAGCGAGTGCTCGACACCACCCTCACCCGTGCTCACCTTTCCATCTCCGATGGAGACGGGGCAAGCATGTCAGCAAGGGAAGGAGTTAGCAACGGGGGAAGGCTCAGGTCTCCAAGAAAGAATGCTCTTCAATAGCTCTCATGGGACCGGCTACCCCTGCGGGGAGGCAGAGAGAACGCTTTCGACTCGCCAGGGAAGATGGGGAAGTCCCTTCTGCGAGCTGATCATCTCAAATCCCGTTCCAGGGGGTTCAACGAGCCTGACATGTCTTACTACGCAGGGAAGGACGACCATATTCAACACCTCCCGTGGTTCGAAGACATGGCCTCGATCAGGCAGATCTCGGACGCCTCCAAGTGCATGCTCTTCTCCATCACCTTCAAGGGAGAGGCAAAAGACTGGTTCCACCAGCTCCCATTAGGTACCATCTACAACTTTAAGGACCTATGTCGGAGTTTCCTGTTGAGGTTCTCCACCTCAAAGAAGGGGAGGAAAGGGCCGGAGGCCCTGTTCTTGATTCAACAAAAGCAGGGGGAGACGCTGGGTAGCTACGCAAATCAGTTCCAGTAGCAAGTCCTCCTCCTCCAGATTGACCAGAGAAGCAGGAGGGACCATGAGAAAGAGAAGGAATAAGAAGACAAAGAATATGGAGGAAGTAATGAAGGAGGTGGCCAAGGTGCATGTGGCCGAGTAAGCACGAGAAAGAGCATTGTAATGGTATGTAATATATTTGTAACGTATCAAAAGTAATTAAAGATAGCATCTAGGTAAGATCCCCGACTAGAGACCATTCATCGGGATCAGTCATGCTGGTAAATGGGAGACTCATCGGGTCGACTCGCTACTTGGTAGCTGGATTGGGAGGGTGTTGAGTTCCTCTTCCTCCAGGTGAAGGTAAGCACCTTGGACGTGGATGGGTACTTCCGCTTCCAATCGGTAAGATCCCCGAATAGAGACCATTCTCCGGGCTCAGTCATGCCGGCAGATGGGAGACTCATCGGGTCGACTCGCTACTTGGTAGCTGGATTGGGAGGGTGTTGAGTTCCTCTGCCTCCAGGTAAGCTAAGCCCCAAGGACGCGGATGGGTACTTCCGCCTCCAACTGGATTGGGAAGGCGTCGAGTTCCTCTGCCTCCAGGTAAGCAAGGCACCTAAGATGAGGACGAGTACTTCCGCCTCCAATTGGTAAGATCCCACACTAGAGACCATTATCCGGGCTCAGTCATGCCGACAGATGGGAGACTCATCGGGTCAACTTGCTACTTGGTAGCTGGATTGGGAGGGTGTTGAGTTCCTATGTCTCCAGGTGAAGGTAAGCACCTAGGACGCAGACGGGTACTCCGCCTCCAATCGATAAGATCCCCAACTAGAAACCATTCTCCGGGCTAAGTCAGGCCGGCAGATGGGAGACTCATCCGGTCGACTCACTACTTGATAGCTGGATTGGGAGGGTGTTGAGTTCCTCTGCCTCCAGGTGAAGGTAAGCACCTAGGACGCGGACTGGTAATTATGCCTCCAATCGGTAAGATCCCCGACTAAAGAGCATTCTTCGTGCTCAGTCATGCCGGCAGATGGGAGACTCATCGGGTCGACTCGCTACTTGGTAGCTGGATTGGGAGGGTGTTGAGTTCTTCTGCCTTCAGGTAAGCTAAGCCCCTTGGACGCGGATGGGTACTTCTGCCTCCAACTTGATTGGGAAGGCATCGAGTTCCTCTGCCTCCAGGTAAGCAAGGCACCTAGGACGGGGATGGGTACTTCCGCCTCCAATCGGTAAGATCCCCGACTAGAGACCATTCTCCGGGCTCAGTCATGCCGGCAGATGGGAGACTCATCGGTTCGACTCGCTACTTGGTAGCTGGATTGGGAGGGTGTTGAGTTCCTCTGCCTCCAGGTAAGCTAAGCCCTTAGGACGCGGATGGGTACTTCCGCCTCCAACTAGATTGGGAAGGCGTCGAGTTCCTCTGCCTCCAGGTAAACTAAGCCCCTAGGACGTGGATGGGTACTTCTGCCTCCAACTGGATTGGGAAGGCGTCGAGTTCCTCTGCCTCCAGGTAAGCAAGGCACCTAGGACACTAACGGGTACTTCCGCCTCCAATCGGTAAGATCCCCGACTAGAGACCATTCTCCGGGCTCAGTTATGCCGGCAGATGGGAGACTCATCAGGTCGACTCGCTACTTGGTAGCTAGATTGGGAGGGTGTTGAGTTCCTCTGCCTCCAGGTAAGCTAAGCACCTAGGATGCGGATGGGTACTTCCGCCTCCAACTGGATTGGGAAGACGTCGAGTTCCTCTGCCTCCAGGTAAGCAAGGCACCTAGGACACAAACGGGTACTTCTGCCTCCGATAGGTAAGATCCCCGACTAGAGACCATTCTCCGGGCGCAGTCATGCCGGCAGATGGGAGACTCATCAGGTCGAGTCGCTACTTGGTAGCTGGATGGGGAGGGTGTTGAGTTCCTCTGCCTCCAGGTGAAGGTAATAACCTAGGACACAGACGAGTACTTCTGCCTCCAATCGGTAAGATCCCTGATTAGAGACCATTCTCCGAGCTCAGTCATGCCAGCAGATGGGAGACTCATCGGGTCGACTCGATACTTGGTAGCTGGATTGGTAAGATGGTTGAGTTCCTCCGCCACCAGGTGAGGTAAGCACTTAGGACGTGGACTGATTCTCTGCCCCCAGTTGCTTTGGTAAGATGGTTGATTTCCTCCACCTCCAGGTGAGGTAAGCACCTAGGACGTGGACTAGTTCTCTGCCCCTAGTTGCTTTGGTAAGATGGTTGAGTTCCTCTGCCTCCAGGTGAGGTAAGAACCTAGGATGTGGATTGGTTCTCTGCCCCAGTTGCTTTGGTAAGATGGTTGAGTTCCTCCACCTCCAAGTGAGGTAAGCACCTAGGACGTGGACTGGTTCTCTGCCCCCAGTTTCTTTGGTAAGATGGTTGAGTTCCTCCGCCTCCATGTGAGGTAAGCACCTAGGACGTGGACTAGTTCTCTGCCCCCCCAGTTGCTTTGGTAAGATGGTTTTGTTCCTCCGCCTCCAGGTGAGGTAAGCACCTAGGATGTGGACTGGTTCTCTACCCCCAGTTACTTTGGTAAGATGGTTGAGTTACTCCGCCTCCAAGTGAGGTAAGCACGTAGGACGTGGACTGGTTCTCTACCCCTAGTTGCTTTAGTAAGATGGAGTTCCCCAGCCTCCAGGTGAGGTAAGCACCTAGGACGTGGACTGGTTCTCTTCCCCTAGTTGCTTTGGTAAGATGGTTGAGTTCCTCCACCTCCAGGAAAGGTAAACACCTAAGACGTGGACTGGTTGTTTCCCCCAGTTGGTTAGGTAAGATGGTTGAGTTCCTCCGTCTCCAGGTGAGTTAAGCACCTATGACGTGGGCTGGTTCTCTGCCCCAGTTACTTTGGTAAGATGGTTGATTTCCTCCTCCTCCAAGTGAGGTAAGCACCTAGGACGTGGACTGGTTCTCTGCCCACAGTTGCTTTGGTAAGATGGTTGAGTTTCCTCCGCCTCCAGGTGAGGTAAGCATCTAGGACGTGGACTGGTTCTCCGCCCCCAGTTGGTTTGGGAGGATGTTGATTTTTCCTCCACCTCAGGTCAAGTTTAGTTCGACCTAAGGTGTTGAGCTTTCTCCACCTCCGGTTGAGCTCGGCTCACAAGAGAGTTGTTAAGTGGAGAAAGGTTTGCCTTCCACCCCAGGTCGAGTTTGGCTCGACTAGAGGTGTTGAGTTTTTCTTCCACCTCAGGTCAAGTTTAGTTTGACCTAAGGTGTTGATCTTTCTCCACCTCCAGTTGACCTCGGCTCACATGAGGGTTGTTAAATGGAGAAAGGTTTGCCTTCCACCTCAGTTCGAGTTCGACTCGACTAGAGGTGTTGAGTTTTTCTTCCACCTCAGGTCAAGTTTAGTTCGACCTAAGGTGTTGAGCTTACTCGACCTCCAGTTGAGCTCGGCTAATAGGAGGGTTGTTAAGTGGAGAAAGGTTTTCCTTCCACCTCAGGTCGAGTTTGGCTTGACTAGAGGTGTTGAGTTTTTCTTCCACCTCAGGTCAAGTTTAGTTCGACCAAAGGTGTTGAGATTTCTCCACCTCCAGTTGAGCTCGGCTCACATGAGGGTTGTTAAATGTAGAAAGGTTTGCCTTCCACCTCAGGTCGAGTTCGGCTCGACTAGAGGTGTTGAGTTTTTATTCCACCTCAGGTCAAGTTTTGTTCGACCTAAGGTGTTGAGCTTTCTCCACCTCCAGTTGAGCTCGGCTCACAGGAGGGTTGTTAAGTGGAGAAAGGTTTTCCTTCCACCTCAGGTCGAGTTTGGCTCGACTAGAGGTGTTGAGTTTTTCTTCCACCTCAGGTCAAGTTTAGTTCGACATAAGGTGTTGAGCTTTTTCCACCTCCAGTTGAGCTCGGCTCACAGGAGGGTTGTTAAGTGGAGAAAGGTTTGCTTCCATCTCAGGTCAAGTTCGGCTCGACTAGAGGTGTTGAGTTTTCCATCCACCTCAGGTCAAGTTTAGTTCGACCTAAGGTGTTGAGCTTTCTCCACCTCCAGTTGAGCTCGGCTCACAGGAGGGTAGTTAAGTGGAGAAAGGTTTGCCTTCCACCTCAGGTCGAGTTCGGCTCGACTAGAGGTGTTGAGTTTTTCTTCCACCTCAGGTCAAGTTTAGTTTGACCTAAGGTGTTGAGCTTTCTCCAGCTCTAGTTGAGCTCGGCTCACAGGAGGGTTGTTAAGTGGAGAAAGTTTTGCCTTCCACCTCAGGCCGAGTTCAGCTCGACTAGAGGTGTTGAGTTTTTCTTTCACCTCAGGTCAAGTTTAGTTCGACCTAAGGTGTTGAGGTTTCTCCACCTCCAGTTGAGCTCGGCTCACATGAGGGTTGTTAAGTGGAGAAATGTTTGCCTTCCACCTCAGGTCAAGTTCGGCTCGACTAGAGGTGTTGAGTTTTTCTTCCACCTTAAGTCAAGTTTAGTTCGACCTAAGGTGTTGAGCTTTCTCCACCTCCAGTTGAGCTCTGCTCATGGGAGGGTCATTAAGTGGAGAAAGGTTGGCCTTCTGCCTCAAGTCAGGTTCAGCTGATAAGCTCGGCAGGAGTATCCCATTGGCAGGACCCTTCATGGATTCCCCTAAGGTCCCACCTACTCGTCAAATAGGTGGGTTGGACTTTCTTTCCGAGCTTAAGGCAAGCTCGAAAAGAGCGGTGATTGTGTACAACCCTCATATTTTCCGAGTCGGTGTGACCCGACGCTGATGAGGTCGTGGTGGAGAGGGTGACCATGATGCAGCAGACCGAACCATTAGAGGTCATCAAGACTAGAAAGATAAGGTCCGGGGGGCAGACCTCCTTTGACGAGTGGACTTTGGGTCCACTCGCCCAAGGACCCGGGCTAGTGGACCCATGGTCCACTCGCCCGAGCGGACCCTTGGTCCACTCGCCCGAGTGGGAGGGGGATTGGACCATGGGTCCACTTGCCCGAGGGTATGGGCAAGTGGACCCAATTTCCCCGTGCAGCTGGGCGAGTGGACCAAGGGTCGACTCGCCCGGTGGGTTGAGTGGACTGTAAGGTCCACTCGCCCAGTCAGGGTGGTGGACCTCGGTCCACTCGTTTGACCCCCGACAAGGGGAGGAGTGGACGCCTGGTCCTCCACTCACCCCTCCTCCTGTTTTGATGGTTCAGGTTCATGGTTGAGCTGCGGATAGCAGAATTTTGGCTATCCGCAGCCCATTTTTGGGAAGTCTATAAATAGACCCCCATGGGCACCTTGGGAAGGGATGTTGGTACCCCTCTCCCTCGCGTGTGTATTGTGAGCAAGCGGTACCCCCCCCCCCACCCCCCCTCCCCCTGTCAGTGAAGGTTGACGGTGAGGTGGTCCTTAGTGCCCTCCAAGGTGCCCAGGCTCAACATTGGCTTGGGAGGGGAGTCTCTCATTGAACTTCAGGGTGTGTGGTGGGACCTCCTCGCTGAAGCTTAAGCGGTTCGTTTCTAGATTCAAATGTTCTTCAAGGGCAAGGTCTTTCGGCTCTTAGCAACTAGCCAAGGGTTCTAGCTCGGGTCAAGTAAGGGTTAGCTGCATCCCTCTTGCGAACGTCGAGACCAGTTCTTTGGTTTCAACACTGCGAGAGATGAGCTAGAAGACAGGTTCCTACAGTTAAGGCGGGGTAGCAGGACAGTGGTGGAGTATCACCAGGAGTTCACACACCTAGCCCGGTTTGCGGATTTGTATTAGTTGGACGATGTGGGCTACGCAAAGAGGTTCCATAAGTCCCTCCGTGATGACCTGAGGCAGGCCCTCCTCTTTGTTTCTGACGACAACCTGGCCAAGGTCTTGGATATGGCCATGAAGCTGGAGGCTGACCATCACATTGTTCGAGGTAGGAAGAGGCCGATAGAGGACCAGGGAAGGAGTGACAGAAGAGACCAGCAGAAGGGTCGTTACATTAGGGAAAGAAGAGCGGAGGACCGACCCTGCCAGGACGAGAGGCGTGAGCAGAGGGAGCCGGTAGTGTTGGCTCCTCAGCCTCTACAGATGTTGGAGGTGCTATCACAACCCGCATTTTCTCCGTATTAAATAATACGTCAGAGTAAGAGAAATACGTGTCATGATGCCACGTCATGAATGGGACAACTGCAGACGCTCAGGCAGCTTTTCCTTCACACTTTTCTTTAGAAAGCCATGAACTTTATGTTTAAAACATAATTTAAGTTTATAGTTTTCAAACACCATGTCCCTCGGTTTAATGGATCAACTAGTCCATAAATAAGAAAATATAGGCTTTCGCAGCTGAAAATACATAATTTATTTCATTTTACCCTATATGAGCATGATGAACCGGCCAGCATTTTGATTATATGCAATTTCTATATTTAGTATAAGTAAAAAAAAAAGGATTTCTTTTACGATCTTCAAAATAGAATGATATTAGATTAAAAAGAGATGTCATGTAGTAAGAATTATGCAGTTTTGTACGTAAAATATCTACTATGCAACCTAACATAAAAACATCCCAAGAGCATTTCCATTAATAGCAAGGCAACAGTAGTAGCATATACATAGCAAGACATAGTCTAACACAAAAGAAAATTAGGCTATGGGCGTCAACAAACTGACACGAACCCATCACCTTAACAAGTTCTCAAAAGAAACCAAAAGTCTACCTCTCAAGCGAGAGTAAGAAGACAACTAGCAAATCTGAAGAAGACAGATCTTGGTCAGCTCCACCTGCTACTGATCCGAACCCGAGGCATTCAAAAGAAAAGAATGCCTCAGCACAAAGGCATGAAAAGACATCATAACAAATAGTGAGAGAAAACTCAATATGAGAGGGTTACCAACCCAATCAAGAATAGCTGTGAACATCAGCAAATCAAATAAAGAAGTATTAACACTCAACAAGTAAGGAAAGACTGGCACAAAGTGCGGTCAAAGTTGCATTGCAACAACATCCAAAAAGGGGAAAGTGTCGAGTTGACCAAGAAGTGAATTCTTATCCCTGCCATAAAACAGCACTGAGGCGGAGGCATTATATCCAACCATCCATCAGACCAAAATATCCAAGGCACAAAGCACTGTGGCGGTGGTTGCAGCCCACCAACCAACAATCTACACGTCCACGGAAAAACAACAGACACTGGTGGTGGCCACTTCGTTCACCCACAGTCCAAAAACAACCAACTGGGAATAGAGACCCATAACATCCTGATCAAAACAGACACCACAGAAAAATTCGTGGAAAAACTCCCAGGAAAACCACATTCACAACAAGCTCGTCGAAAGCACTCGACGAAACCAAGGTGTACACGACGAATCCCAAGGACTCTCGATGAATTCGTTGAAACTCATTCGACGAATTTTGGCGAATCGACTTAACTGTTTCATGGAAGTCTAAATCTATTTCAATGAATTCGTCGAAATGAATCGACGAATCTACTTTGAATACTCAGCGAAATTACACGTATCTATACGATGAATCTATACTCGATGAATTAAATTAACTTCTGGATGAATTCTACTTTAGCATAAAGGACGTATTCTACAAGACTACTACAGAAATCTTGCTCGAATAACTGAACACATTACATATCATTTCTCTAAGAGGAAAAAAAAAGAATAAATAGTAAAGGGGAAAAGAGCGCACAAGAGGGGTTTAGTCCACCACTTGCCTAGTTTTCACCGGAAGCGTTCTCCGAACAATTCCTCGTCGCAGATCGACCACTAGAAAACCTAGAGGAAGAATCTCTGAAACTTTTGGAACAAAAAGGAGGGTTAGGGCTACCGGCTCTAACCTCAAAAATCTACGAAACTCAAAATACTTACCGCGCACGCGAAAAGCTCGGCGAGAGCTTTCCAGATCTATGCTCCGGCGAAGATTTCATGCTCTGGAGCTCCGGTGGCGGCGATCGAAAGTCTCACGGAAGAACACATCTCGCCGGATCGCCAAAAAGGTCCAGGAAGAAGATGAATAGAGTTCAGTTTTCTTTTCACGGGATAGAAGAAATCATACTTAAATATATAAGGTATTATAAAGATAATAATAGTAATAATAATAATAATAATAATAATAATAATAATAATAATAATAATAATAATAATAATAATAATAATAATAATAATAATAATAATAATAATAATAGAGCCAATCTTAACAGGAGGAAGGAAATAAATTTCACGGGAGATGAATAAGATTTCTCGGGAAGTATAAGATTTCACGTGAAGTATATGATTTCTATGATTATATGATTTTTACGTGAAGGTGAATAGGATTTCTCAGGAAGTACAGGATTTCAGGAAGCAGATGGATTTCACGGAGAGGAAAAATTAAATTCTCGTGAACTTACTGTTTCACGGACAAAAAAAATTTCAACGGCGAAGATATAAATATATATCTTATAGTTATCTTTATAGTTTCACCTAAGAAAATATAAAAATATATCCTATAATAATGAAAATTTCTCGAGAAGTTCATAAGTTCTCGTTAACTTCACTTCACGCACGGGGCAAAACTTCATTTCACCAGAACTATATATATTGTTATATAAATATAAAATATATATATATAATTTTATTATAGTAATACCAAAATTAAACGAATGCCGAAATTAACGAAATTCGCACCAAAGGTGCACGGCGGCTCGACGAATCCAATGACGAAGTCGGAATCTTTGAACACTCCTTATCTATAATAACCTGCCAACCCTAAGAAACTGCTTATCTCCTTAGGCGTTGTAGGCGTCTTCCAATCCAAAACAGCAGAAATCTTTGTTGTGTCTACCGAAATTCCATCCTTTACCACTACATGACCCAGGAAAGACACTTGCAAAAGCCAGAATTCGCACTTACTCAATTTCGCATACAACTGGCCCTCCCTTAGAGTAGACAATACTAAACACAAATGCGTAGCATGCTCCTCAGCACTTCTTGAATACACCAACACATCATCAATGAAAACTACCACAAAATGATCTAGGAAATCTTTGAACACTCGGTTCATCATATCCATAAATGCAGAGGGTGCATTAGTCAAACCAAAAGACATTAATAAGAACTCATAATGTCCTTAACGGGAACGAAAAGCGGTTCGAGGAACGTCTGACTCACGGATCCTCAACTGATGGTAACCTGAACGAAGATCGATCTTCGAAAACACCGAACTACCACGCAACTGATCAAACAAATCATCGATTCGCGGCAACGAATATCTATTCTTGATGGTTACCTTATTCAACTCCATATAGTCTATGCACAACCTCATAGAACCATCTTTCTTTTTCACGAACAACACTGGAGCACCCCAGGGCGAAGAACTCAGCCTAATGAATCCACACTGCAACAATTCATCTAACTGGGTACGCAACTCTTCCAGCTCACGCGGGTCCACACGGTATGGTCCTTTAGCAATATGACGAGTACCGGGCTGAAGATCAATAACAAACTCCACATCTCTCTAAGGAGGAAGACCAGGAAGACTAACAGGGAAAATATCAGGAAACTCTTGCACCACAGGAACATCCTCGATACACGGCAGACCGCTAGCAGTTTCTAACATAGAAACAAGGTAAGCAAAACAAACGGAATCTAAAGGTTTCTGAGCACACACCGAAGAGATAATCGAGGAATCCTTGCGCGAAAAGCCATACACACTCATGGGTTGACCATTGTCCATCTTGAAGTCCAAACGATTAACCTTGCATTGGATAACCGCATAATATCTGGGCAACCAGTCCATGCCCAAAATCACATTGAAATCTTCCAGGTCTAGCACGTTTAAATCCGCAAAAGCTAAGAAGTCACCTAGGAAGATATGACAATTCTGGATACCCTGGTTCGACACCACAGAGTCGCCAGAAGGAAACTTAATGCGAAACGCATTGCCAATCTGATCGAGGATCAAACGATGACACTTTATAAAAGTCCTAGCCAGTAACGAGTGGGTAGCACCAGAATCGAAAAGGACACGCGTCCAACGGTTTTTACCTTAAATTCTCCTTTAAAAATCGGATACATAACTAGCCGAACGGAAAACGAGGCTAAAGATGAAGGCTAAGAGTTAAATTAAGGTCTAACCTGAAATAACTTGGGTGGAATTCTGCGCCTCTTCCCTAGTCATCACATTCAACTTGCCGTTTCCTCTATCCTGATGTTGCGGCTGCGGAGGCGGCAAAGCCTGAAGTTGCACGGGCTGTAGAGGAGGCTGAAAATGCAGGCATTTCGTCTTAACGTGCCCCTTCTGTCCGCACTGAAAACACACCTTATCTTTAGACCATCAATGGGCAATATCATGCCCCTTTCTCTTACAGAAGGTATAGGTTAGATCTCCTTTGGGAGTGCTCTGGATTGCCGACACTTGCTGTTGCTTCTTAGCTCCCAACCTTTTGAAACATTTCTCGTACAGATGGCCCGGGCGACCATAGAAGCTACAAACTTCGCTAATTCTTTTCTTTGGTGCAGGGTTAGATACCTTGGGGCTTTCCACCTCTTCGATCTTCCTCTTGTCCTTTCTCATCAACGCGCCTCTATTCTTGGCATTGTCGATGGCCTTGACTTTCAGCGCTGCTTCTACTACTTCAGCATAGCTTTAAGATCTGTATGCGCTAGCCAATTGCTGAACGTCGCTACGAAGTCCTCTGATAAAACGCTTCACTCTTCCTGATTCTGAAGCTACTAAATCTGGATCAAATCTGCTCAGCTTACTGAATTCAACCTCATACTCACTAACCATGAGTTGCCTCTACTTCAGGTGCAGAAAATCATTCATCAGACGATCTTGCTCGACCGACGGCAAAAACTTCTTTAACACCATTGCCTTAAACGACTCCCACGAACATCCGCTACAAGGCTTTCTCTCTCCCTGATCCACCAGCTCTAAGCAAGTCTCTTCAACTAGTAAGCGACGACCATCACCTTTTGGTCCGCATAGATTCCTGAGTACGTGAACATCTCTTCAATGGCAACTAGCCAGTCATCCAACGCCATGAAATCATCCCTCCCGTCATACGTAGGAGGTCCTAGTCTTTGGAAGTGCGATATGAAGTTCATCTCTGGTGTCAACAGAACTGGAGGCACCAAAGGAGCGGGAGGAACAAGTACAGTCTGACCCACTACAGGGTCCTGCACCACAGGCTGCTGCACAGCGGCTGCAGTCATCAACATTTGAATCTGCGATTGCATCGCAACTAACTGGCTGGACAGAGCCTCATTACTTTATCGCAGACACTCGATCATAGCTTCACTCTGCGCACCCAAAGACTCACCCTCCAATTGGGGTGTGAACCTCTTCGCAACATGCCTCAACGACATAACTATAAATACGAATAAACGACTCATCAAAACCCTAGCTTGGAACTGGAACTACTCAGCTTAGCTCGAACCAAAATAGGAAAAGACACTTGCTCTAGCTACTACCTTGCTCTGGGATTTAATACAAATGATGTTATGCTTTAACTTAGGATGATATACTACCATCCTTTGACTCTTGTGCATGTCACATGGATGTATGAATGTTTAAACCTTCTTTTCAGATCATGTGTGTACGAGTGTCATCAGGTAAATATTTAGCTTGGCACGGGTGCTTTATGCAATGTTATGATATGTATGTTGTGCTATGCATTCTAAGAAAAGCCTTAATGCATGTTATGAGCGGCGTATGCATGAAATATTATGCACCCCATAATATATAATATCGCATGCAACGAAAAAGAAAAATGTGTTAATGGGCATCCATGTGATGATGGTTATGCATCGCATACTACATAACCATCACATGTTTCCACCTATGGTGGATCCATATACAAACACATATTATGCATCCCATACTACATAATATGCCCCGTATACTTCTTATCATGCTATGACTGCTGTGTTCATGCTTCAGCCAAGAGGTACGGATGACACTTCAGTGTGTGTATGCAATGAGACAAGACGATTAACACCTGATCAGAAAAAGACGTTTGACCTATTGGAGCCTATGTTCTGCATCTCTTGGTTTGAGAATAACAATACCGTGTTGTATTTGATCTTGTATTTTGAGTGTTATAGTATGCAGGTTGTACAGGAACTATCACTACATGATTAATTTGCTGATTGGAGATGACTCTCTGGAAAGAGAGCTAACGCCCCATGTTAGTAGTTAACGCCCCGTGTTAACAACTGCTGAGAAGGGCTGAGAAAGAAACCGCTGAGACTGCGTTCGATGAACTTCGAGTTCCGTTCGACGAAATTGCCTGCGCTCGACGAACTTGAGCTCGACTTATTGCGTTTGACGAAATGATCTTGAGAAAGCAGATACAATGCCAGGCATTAGCACTTTAACGCTGGCGCTAGATGTTCGACGAACATCACTAAGAGTTCGATGAAATTCCGTTCGACAAAAATTACGTTCGACGAAATGTGAAGGCCGCTCGACGAATTGGAGTTCGACGAACTGAGCTCCTGCTCGACAATATTGCGTTCGACAAACAGAACCACGCTCCAACTCAACGCCAGCGTTGACGCGTAACGCCCACGTTGAATCGACAAACTGCCACGATCTTGACGGTTGTGCAATTTCAGCCACGACAGTGCACGTTCACTAACGCCACGCGTTAGCTTTCGAGGCTATTTAAAGTACAGCCACTCTCATTCCTGATTAGTGAGGATTCCAACATTCTAATTCTTTGGAGAGAGGCTCGTCTACAGCAATTAAGAGATATCCCTTGGGCTAAAATGAAGATCTAAAGAAGTTTTTGAAGGAGGAGGTCTACAACGCATATTCCATACGAAGGACGATCATTTCAAGAACGCCAACATCTACATCGACTTCGTCTTCACCTTCAGAACCTCTTGGGGAGTTTCTCTTTACTTATCTTGTAATCTTTTATTTTTCCTTTTGTATTTTGTGTGGAGAAATCGTTCAGTGAGAACGTCAGATTCCGGGAAGGATTCCGTGGGTAAATTCGCCTTGTGTTGGCGACTAGGTCCGTGTGAGGCTTAGGGGGTAATTCGCCGCCTTGTGCGTGGCGACTAGGTCGAGGGTAGATCTAGGGGGTGGCTAGAGGCCTCATCTGGGGATAGATAGGCTATAGCCAACCGGTTCTTGGGAGAAGGACCGGTGAAACAACAAAAAGTGTTTTTACATATTTTCGCCTTGATTTCTAGCGTTATAGAAATTAAACATTTGTGTATTCAATTTATTATGAGATAAAATCATGTCTTTTAATGTTCTATTCAATTGATTTTATTTCCTCTTCAAGAATGTTTTAATTTCTATTTTCATCAAAGTATTAAAATTAACATTTGTATATTCATCTTTGAAATACAATAATTATATTCATTATCTCTGATTTTCTGGAATTGTATTTCATTTGAGAATTCATAAGTAAAATCACTGTGACAATCTTTTTGTTCTGAGGAATATTCTCTAGAGAGCTAACGCCCAGTGTTAGGACTTAACGCCAGGCATTAACAACTGACAGCAAAGAGTATTGTTCCAATTATTTAAAAAAAATCTTCATTACAATCCTATCTGGAATATTAAAATATATTTTCTTATAAAATATTTTGAAACTTCAGTCTCAAACTCGGATAAATTTTAATTAAGATTTAAATTCCATAAAACCCATATTCACCCCCCCCCCCTCTAAGGGCGCCGTAAGATCCAACACGTGGTATCAAAGCCAGGTTATTCCAAAACATCTTCACAACCGGGAATAATGGCGCTTCATGAACTCGCATCTTCTAGAGGGGATAATTTTTATGAAAATGAAAAATCTTATGCCCACCATTATTTATGGGTGAAAATTATAATGGGTGGAAAACTCTTATGGAAAAATTTCCTAAATCCTTGCATATTGAAGTTTGGAATATTACAATTAAAATGCCCCCAAATATTTTAAATAAAAATGAAATGTTTTTAAATGCCAAATCAATGAATAGTCTATATTGTGCGTCAGATCAAAATATTTTCAAACTTATTTATACACTTCCTAATGCTTATGAAGTTTGGAAATTTCTTGAGAATACATATAGTCTTCCTTCCACGGATAATGAATATGAGCAATTGAAGATGACAACATCACAATATTGGACTCATTTGATGACCAAACATCAAGCAAAAGAGAAGACGAAAATTATAGCAAGGTAAAAAATCTAAATCTTCTCTTTTTGTAATAAATTCTATTTCTACATTTCGTGTGCTTAAATTTGCTAAACGTAAAATTTCAAAGTTGAAACATGCTAATTCCAAATTATGTTTAGAAAATAAAACTTTAAAAGCAAACGCTAAAGTAGAATCTTATATTAATGTTTCAAATTCTCATTCATGCTCTTTAATTAAAAATGTTAAACATTGTTTTGATTATAATACTTTTAAAGAAGATCTCAAGGTTTTAGAAAATCGACTTTTAATTTTCAAAGAGCATAATGAAAAATTGATAAAAGAAAATGATAATTTAAAGGATAAACTAGAATCATTAAAATTGTTTATTGAAAATTTTTCAAGTAATAAAAATTCTCAAAACTCTAGTTTATTAAGAAATCTAAATTTAAAGAGCTTAACTTCATATTATAAGAGTATGTCTATAAGAAAGAGTGGAAATGAAAATCATCAAAAAAAGAATCAATCATTTAAAATTTATTGTAACCCACTCTTTCAACAATCACTTCTAAATAAAGACAATCACTCTTATAAACTTTCAAAGAATCCATATAATAAAATTCATTATGATTATCAACATCAATGTATTTTGAAAAATAATTTGAATAAACATAAATCCCAAATGAATTATTTTTCAAACAACTATCATTCCAAAAAGATGTCAAATAATCATAATATGAATTTAAAAGAAAAACAACCAAAGTATGAATGGAGGCCCAAAATTAAAAATGAAACACTAACTCCACTTGTAAAGGCCCATTCATCACTATCTCTCCAAAAGCCTACACGATGTATTTAGGTACCCAAAGGAACCATCACACTTGATCCCCTTTGGATACCTAAATCTCTCATTCACCAGGAATCATTGTATTGCATGAAGTAGAAATAAATTAAAAATGAAATTTCATTACTCTACTTCATGATATGCTTAATTGCTTTTTCTTTTGTTTATTTTTTATTTTTGAGCCAACACGCTAAGGTAACTTAGATATATTATGAAATATGGCTTTAACATTTTAAGCCTAATGTTTATCAAATCAAAATTGAATTAAACTAAATATAAAGTCATAAAATTTTCAAGTGATCCATCATTTCTTTTTCTATGTTTTATCCTTTTTAAATCCATTGCCTATAAATGTCTTATATTATCATTATAAATTGAATGATAAATTTGCTAAATGATATTATCAAGACTAATGGAATTATTTTAAAATTGGATTTAAATGGACTTTTAGGGGTCTTAGGCTAAAATATTAAATGCGCAACTAATTGCATATTTGTCTATTTTTCGTTGCTGCATATAATAGCCCCTGTATTGAAAATCATAAATCGAGAAAAATCAGAATCAAATAATAACAAAAACAATATGTTTTAAATCAAATATAGTAACTCTGTTGCTAACGCCAGGCGTTATCACTAACGCTGGCGGTAGCATATTTTTCTAAAAATTCTGATTTCTCTATTTATTATTTTCCGAAAAAAATATTTCTGTGTTAAGTATCATTGTCTTCTATTTTCAGATAACCAAAACAATTTTGTTTGTCTCTTTAAAATGATGAATATGATTTCACAATAACCACCAAGATCTTTTAATATCTTATGCTAAAAGTCACTATAATCATATATCATAATTCATGATCCATCATGACCTATCTTAAATCAACTAATTCTCTCAACCTTAGGAATTATGAAATATATGATTGCAATTGGTATTATAGTTTCATATCTTGTTTGTATGTGTGATGTGCATCTCTATTGTTTGCATGTATCTCATTATCTTTAGACCTAAGAATTAACTTGAAATAAACAAGATGAAATCAAATAGAATTGTCACTTTGCTCTAGGTCTATGAAAATTCAAAACACTATGTTTGAATACATGCAATTCAATTATATATTTGTCCAATTTTACTTAGCTTTGCACCTTTTTGTTATCATTCATCACACTAGCATTATCACTTACCATAGGAAGAAATCAATGTCCATGTGATGAGTAGTATTTATGCGTATTTTTATTATAGTATTTAGTTTAGTTTTAAGTTAATATTGCAAATATTATTTATATTTTAGTACAAGATCACTTCTTTTATAATTTCTGTTCTAAATATAGTTTACTTTTATTTTGCAGAATTTTGGGGAAAATTAGAGAAAATCACAAGTCACACCCTCAGTCACGCCCGTGACCAAGGGCGTGTAACCTAAAGATCTGCGTTCGACGAAAGTAGAGCTCCATTCGACGAAAGCTTTGCCCCTGCCGTTCGACGAAAGCTTTTCCCCTGCTGTTCGACGAAAGCTTTGCCCCTGCTGTTCGACGAAAGATTTGCCCCTGCGTTCGACGAAGTCTGAGCTTCGTTCGACGAACACTTTCTGCCACGCCGAATTCCAGCCCACGCTGCATTAATTGGCGCCGCCCAGGTACACGCCCGTGATCCGAAATCTCACGCCCGTGACCCCAATGTCACGCCCGTGACCCCAATGTCACGCCCGTGACCCCAATGTCACGCCCGTAACTCTCCCGTGTGATCTACGCACGCCACCGACGCAATCCAGCCCACGTTGCATTTAATGAAGCCGTCCAAAGTCACGCCCGTGACCCAAGTTACACGGGCGTGTAATGTTCGATTTTCTCCCATCGTCACGCAAGGTCCACGCCACTGCCAGAGCAACTATCAGCAATGTTTACACGCCCTAGGTCACGCCCGTGACCGAGGGCGTGTAACTTGAAAATTTCTGCTATAAATTCAGCGGCTCTCCTTGAGTCCAAGGTTCAGAATTTTGGAGTGAGGGAGGTGCTGCTAGAGCTGTTAGTGAGCTTTTCATGTTCATGTTCATGTTTTTCCTTAATCTTTCATGTTCTCTTTTTCATGTATTGTACTAGTTTTTAGTTCTTTCATGCACTAGTTAATTAAAGTTTGTAACCTTTATTTCCTAGCTTTGTAATCTCTCTTTAAGCTTGTAATCATTTTGGTTTTCAATAAATTTAAGTTTGCTCTCTTTCATGTTCTCTTTATCTTTAGCAATTTCTCTTTCATGCAATGGTAACATTTCTTTCCATTCATGCAATGTTTAATCTTCTCATTTAGCTTGCAAATTTTCTCTTTTTAGTTAAGCAAATCAAAACCTCAAAATTTCGTCGATAAGATAATGGTGTCTTTCCTCGAAGTAGAAGTAATCAACGCGCCCTGTGGAATACGACCTTGATATTCCTAAATATCCTATACTATAGACGATAAGGTACACTTGCCTTAATCGTATATAGTTTTGGAGAAAATCTTCAACCTTCACTTAATTTCAAAACAACGAAATTTCTATATCAAGTTTTTGGCACCGTTGCCGGGGACTTTGCATAGATATTTTGAAAAGAGGATAGCTATTAATTTTATCATGCTTCTTTTTATTTTATTTTGCTTTTTCTAAATTTCAAAAAGAAAAAAAAATTTAGTTTTTCCTCTTCCTTTCTTCTCTTTTTAGTGTATGACCCGCGGTAGCACTTCGATTATTCCTTTTGATCCGGAGATCGAGCGAACCTTTTTGAGGCACCGCCGTTCTCGTGATCAGGAAAATCAAGTAGAATCTGAAGTGTCAATCGGGGACACTAACACACCGAATATGGATCATAATCTTAATCCTCCTAATCTTAACGAGCCAAATCCTAATGAGGACGCGTAACGGACCATGTCCTATTATGCGCGGCCAAATTTGGAAGGCACACAGTCGAGTATTGCTCGCCCCACGGTGGCGAACAATAATTTTGAGATCAAGTCCAGCATCATACAAATGGTGCAACAATCGGTGACCTTCGATGGTCAACCGGACGAGGATCCTAATTCGCATATTTCTTACTTTCTTGAAATTTGTGATACTTTTAAAATCAATGGCGTCACTGATGACGCCATTCGATTATGTCTTTTTCCTTTTTCTTTGCGGTCTAAGGCCAAGCAGTGGCTGGGCTCTCTACCTAGGGGATCGATCACTACATTGGCCGAAATGGCGGAAAAATTTCTAAATAAATATTTCCCGCCTTCAAAGACCGCTAAATTGCGCACGGATATTGCGTGGTTCATGCAAATCGACTCGGAGACTCTCTATGACACATGGGAGCGCTTCAAGGAGCTTTTGCGTCGATGCCCTCACCACGCACTTGCCACTTGGCAACAAGTGCAAATATTTTATAATGGCTTAAATCTCCAAACGAGGCAAATGATTGATGCGGCCGGCGGTGGGACATTAAATAACAAAACCCCGGTCGCTGCTCAAGAGCTTTTTGAAGATATGGCCACAAATGCGTACCAATGGAACATGCCCCGAGCGAGGCCTAATAAGCCGGCCGGAATTTTTGAAATAGATGCTAACGCAAATTTGTCTTTACAAGTTGAGCCCTTAACAAAGCAAGTGGCGGATATGTCTGCTTCCTCCGCCACTCCTCCTTGGGCTAATAACGTTTTAATTGAAGAACATTATGACTACATGGGAAATCCGCCTCGGCCTTCCTATAACCCCAACACCGCTCCATATAACAACACATACAATGCTGGTTATAGGAATCATCCGAATTTCTCGTGGAGCAACCAAGGAAATGCTCAGCGTCCTATGAATTTAAATCAACCTCCCCCCAATCAACTTCTTAACTTAACTCCGCCTCGAAATTTGATTTTTCAAAATTTTAATCCACCCGGTTTTCCACCGCAACAGCAAAAACTCTCTCTGCTTGAAGAGGTTTTTTGCAAAATATATTGTTACAAATGAAACGAACATCCGGAACCTTATCGGATCGATCAAAAATTTAGAGAATCAAGTGGGTCAGCTCACAAAGATGATTTCTGAGCGTCAACAAGGAGCACTACCGGGAAATATAGAGCAAAATCTAAAGGAGAGCGCGCACGCGATTACACTCCGAAGCGGGAAGGAGGTGGTTTCAAAACAGGACGACCCAAGGTAATTTCCTCTCCTCCTCCTCCTACTTTTAATTTATCTTCGAATTTGCCCGCTACGGTAGCTCCGTACGCTTCTCTTTCAGCTCCGCACGCTTCTATTTTAAATCCACGCGCTCCTACTTCTAATATTTTGTATCCATCTAAATTTAAAAATGAGTGCGCCGAAAAAAATTATAAAAAAAATTTAGATGTTTTAAAACAAATCCATATTAATGTACCTTTCTGCGAGGCTATCTCTCGAATGCCTAAATATGCGAAATATCTTAAGGAGTTGCTCTCCAATAAGAAAAAGTTAGAAGATATTTCACATATTTCTTTAAACGCAGAATGCTCCGCGGTTGTACTCAGCAAATTGCCTAAAAAAGCAAATGACCCGGGACGGTTTTCCATCCCATGTCTATTTGGCAATTCGTTAGTAAAACACGCCTTAGCGGATCTTGGAGCAAGCATCAACCTTATGATGTTTTCATTGTTCAAAAATCTAGGTCTAGGAAATCCACGGCCCACTCAAATGAGTATTCAATTAGCAGATCGTTCTTTAAAATATCCGATAGGAATAGTGGAGGACGTGCTCGTCAAGGTTGACAAATTCATCTTCCCGGTGGATTTTGTCATTCTTGACATCGAAGAGGATGCCGAAGTACCCCTCATACTCGGCCGCCCCTTCCTTGCCACCTCCCGCGCTATTATAGACGTAAGTAACGGAAAGCTCCTCCTACGGGTTGGAGACGATGAAGTTACTTTCGGCATAAATTCCTCGATGCGGAACACATTAGAAAACTATGATTCATGTTTTTACTTGGAAGAGTGTTGTGAGTTCGATTCATCCCTCGAGTTAGTTTCATCGACAAGTAGTGATTCCGAGCCCGTAGAGCTCTTTTATGTTGAAGAAGAAGTTTCTCACCCCACACCACCCGAACCGCTATTTCTAGAAAAATTGCAAATTAAAACTTCTTATGAAGAACCACCCGAATTAGAGTTAAAACAACCCACCCACCCCCTCACCTCCAATATTTGTTGTTAGAAAAAAAAGTCTAAACAACCCGTCATCGTTTCATCCGATCTTAGCAACTCAGAAATTTCTGAGTTGACTACAGTCTTAAGAAAGCACTGCCATGCAATTTCGTGGCAATTATCAGATATTAAGGGTATAAGCCCTTCTTTCTGCACGCATAAAATCTTTCTCAAAGAAAATTCCCGCAACTTTGTCCAGCCTCAACGGCGTCTAAACCCGAACATGAAAGAAGTCGTTAAGGCCGAAGTTATAAAACTTCTGGACGCGGGAATCATCTACTCGATATTGGACAGTACTTGGGTTAGCCCAGTACAAGTCATGCCAAAGAAAGGTAGCGTCATAGTAGTTGCAAACGAAAATAATGAATTGATTCCAACCCGTACTATTACGGGTTGCCGAATGTGCATCGACTATCGGAAACTAAATGATGCCGCCCGTAAGGATAACTTCCCTCTACCATTTATCGACCAAATTTTAGAGCGCCTTTCGGGTCACTCCTACTACTGTTTTCTCGATGGTTTGTCGGGATATTTCAAAATCCCGATTTCGCCCGACGACCAAGAGAAAACTACTTTCACTTGTCCCTTTGGCACCTTCGCTTATCGAAGGATGCCATTCGGTCTTTGTAACGCGCCAGCTACGCTCCAAAGATGTATGCTGGCAATATTTGACGAGTTAGTAGAGGATGTGATGTAAGTGTTTATGGATGACTTCTCCGCGTATGGAAACTCATTTAAAAACTGTTTAAAAAATCTCGAGCGCGTGTTGCAGCGATGTGAGGAAACAAATTTAGCGCTTAATTGGGAGAAATGCCATTTTATGGTCAAAGAAGGATTAGTCCTTGGCCATAAAATTTCGGGAAAGGGGATCGAGGTCGATAGGGCCAAGATTGAAGTAATTGAAAAGCTCCCCCCTCCAACAAACGTACAAGCTATTAGGAGTTTCCTAGGCCACGTGGGGTTCTATCGGCGCTTTATACAAAATTTTTCCAAAATCACAAAGCCGTTAACCCATCTTCTTGAGAAAGAATCATCTTTTCTTTTTAACGATGAATGTCATTTAGCCTTTCAACTTATCAAAGAGAAACTTATAAACTCCCCGATTCTAGTCGCCCCAGATTGGTCGCTCCCTTTTGAAATCATGTGCGACGCGAGTGATATTGCGGTTGGTGCCATTTTAGGCCAACGGGTGAGTAAGTATTTTCACCCGATCTATTATGCGAGCAAAACACTCACGTCGGCACAAGCAAACTACACCATGACTGAGAAGGAACTTCTAGCAATCGTTTTCGCTTTTGATAAGTTTAGGTCGTATATCACGCTTTCCAAAGTCATCGTCTTCACAGATCACTCTGCGCTTAGGTATCTCTGAAGTAAATCGGACGCCAAGCCTCGTCTTTTGCGATGGATCCTCCTCTTGCAGGAGTTTGATTTAGAGATCCGGGACAAAAAGGGGAGCCGAAAACTTGGCGGCCGATCACCTTTCTCGATTAGAAAATCCCTCCTCGAAAGCATTAATAGAAGCCGACATTAACGATAAATTTCCCGAAGAGCGCCTCTTAGCTCTCGAAAATATTAATTCATCTTCTACCCCCTGGTTTTTGGATTTGGCTAACTATTTAGTAGCCCGGGTCCTGCCAAAAGAATTCTCGAGTCAGCAAAAGAAGAAATTCTTTTCTGATTTAAAGAATTATTTTTGGGAGGACCCCTTTTTATTCCGTGTTTGCGCAGACCATGTGGTGAGAAGATGCGTCTCAAGTGAGGAAGGTTTTAAAATTTTACGTCATTGCCACGAGGGACCCACCGGTGGTCATTATCATTCGAACCGAACCGCGAGGAAGGCGCTGGAGGCGGGCTTTTATTGGCCCACGCTCTTCAAAGATGCTCACACCCTTGTGAGTACTTGCGACAACTGCCAGAGGTCGGGGAACATCTCTCGCCGGGATGAGATGCCCCAAAATATTTTCTTAGAATGCGAAATTTTCGATCTTTGGGGTATTGATTTTGTTGGTCCTCTCCCTCCCTCGTATTCAAACAAATATATTCTCGTTGCGGTCGACTACGTATCGAGGTGGGCGGAAGCGCAAGCTCTCCCCACCAACAATGCGCGAGTTGTCGTTAATTTCTTAAAAAATTTATTTTCTCGATTTGGCACATCGCGCGCTATTGTGAGTGATCGGGGCACCCATTTTTGCAATTGTCAATTTACAAAAATCTTAGCAAAATATGGTGTCATGCACAAACTATCCACTACATATCACCCACAAACGAGCGGGCAAGTCGAAGTTGTTAATCGAGAATTAAAGCGGATTTTAGAAAAAACAGTTTCTATTAATCGGAATGATTGGGCAATAAAGCTCGATGACACGCTATGGGCCTATCGAACGGTGTACAAGACCGCTATCGGTTGTACACCGTATCGAATGGTTTATGGCAAGGCTTGCCACCTTCCGGTCGAACTAGAACACCGCGCATTTTGGGCGCTTAAATTTTTAAATCTCGATTCCACTTTAGCGGGCGAACAAAGAAAATTTCAAATAAACGAATTAGATGAATGGCGAGCGAATGCGTACGAGAGCAATAAGTTATATAAGGAGCGAACAAAGTTTATCATAATAAACACATAAAATTTCCGAAAACTTTTTCGCCGGGCGATCTCGTCCTCCTTTATAACTCTCGCCTTCGCCGTTTTCCGGGAAAACTAAAATCCCGATGGTCCAGACCCTTTATTGTTAAAGAGGTTTGGTCATATGGGACAATTTTAATTTCCCATCCGGAAAAATGTACATTCAAAGTAAACGGGCACCGCCTTAAGTTATATCTTCCGGGAGAGTTAACTAATGAAAAGAGTGATTCGATTTTACTTTCCCCCATTATATGATCAGCAAGTGGGTCAAGCTACGCGACCTTAAACAAAGCGCTTTTGGGAGGCCCCCCCAAAGTTATCTTTTAATTGTTTTCTCTTGTTCTTTAACATGTTTTGTAGGTAACCGCCCCCCCCCCCCCCCCCCCCCCCCCCCCCCCGCATCTTCATAACCAGGGAAGCCCTCTTAACCTCTCCTTCTTTTCTATTTTTATTTTTGTTTAGTCTTGCAATTTATTTTCTCTTACTGCATACTTAGTTTTAAACATTGGGGACAATGTTTAACTTTAAGTATGGGGGTGTAAATAGTTCTTTGTAAATAGTTCTTTTTAAATTAGAAAATTTTCAAAAAAAATATTATAAATATTTTTTCTTATGTTTTCTTCTTTTTAAGCACTTGTAAAACCCAAAAAACTCAAAATTTTTAGAAAATCGAAAATTTAAATTCTCGAAAAGGATGCTTTGGGCTTGAATTCCCATCACAGCCTCTAGTACATTGCGAGCCCTTCACCGGGTAGACCTCGGGAAGTCTGAGAATTAACAAAAACATTTTAGTTTTTTTAGTTTATGTTTACTCTTTTTTATTATTTAGATAATATCAAAAAAAAGTTAATATAAAAATTTAAAAAATATATATATATGAAAAACTTAGAAAGAAAAACCAAAAAAATATATAATACAAAAATCTTATACCTCTCCTATTTGTTGTTTTTGTGATTTCTTAGAAATTTAGTTGAGAATATTTATAAGCATGTTTAGGTTTTTAATTAGCTAAAATTTTGATTATCATAGTTTGTTAATTTTAAATTTGAGGTAATCTTGTTATAAGAATTATCTTATGATTTTAACTTGATTAGAGAACTTATTTAGCGTGACTTCTCTGTTTACTTTTAAATGGCTTTATTTTGTAGTGAATTTGCTAAACCTCTTTAGATTTCAATTATATTTTCTTCTAACTTTTTAGATCTTAGGAAATTTAATTTTACTAGAATTTGCTCTCAAAATAATTTAAAGCTAGCTAGATTTTTTTTCTCTACCCTACCCCTTTGATGGCATATAAAAAAAGTATTTTAAAAGATCATATGTCATGGGAATAAGAGGATAAAATTCATTATTCCCTAAAAATTTCCACCCAAAATCATTTAAAAGATTATATGGCATGGAGTAAGAGGATAAAATTCATTACTCCTAAACATATACATTTTGGGTTTTTATTAGAAGAGAAAAAAAAGAAAAAAATATTCATGATGAGGATAAATTCCATTTCCTCCATTCAAAAAGATCTCTTCTTATGCCAAATTTTATGAAATCCCCCTTAGCCAATTATCATTGTTCTAGATTTAGTTTAAGATTATGGAGAGAGCAATATTTAGTAAGTTACTTTTCCTTAAGTTTCTTTTAAGATAGAGTTCTTATAATTTTAATTTAATCTCGTTTTATAATTTCTACAATATTGTTAAACTAATTAATTTTCTTGAGATGTCCTTGCCTAAACATTTTTCCCTGTTTTCAAATCATCATCATAATTTAGGACTTAACTCCTCCTTGAATTTACTCTTAACTTAACTTTTGCTTTAAATGAAATTTTAGTTTAAAATTAAAAATTCTTAAGGATGTCTTATAAATTATGTCTCACACTTTTGCTCTGGAATAGCAAAACCTCAAGTATGGGGGTATTTGATGAGTAGTATTTATGCGTATTTTTATTATAGTATTTAGTTTAGTTTTAAGTTAATATTGCAAATATTATTTATATTTTAGTTCAAGATCACTTCTTTTATAATTTCTGTTCTAAATATAGTTTACTTTTATTTTTGCAGAATTTTGGGGAAAATTGGAGAAAAAATAAGTCACGCCGTCAGTCACGCCCGTGACCAAGGGCGTGTAACCTAAAGATCTGCGTTCAACAAAAGTAGAGCTCCGTTCGACGAAAGCTTTGCCCCTGCCGTTCGACGAAAGATTTGCCCCTGCGTTCGACGAAGTCTGAGCTTCGTTCGACGAACACTTTCTGCCGCGCCGAATTCCAGCCCATGCTGCATTAATTGGCGCCGCCCAGGTACACGCCCATGATCCGAAATGTCATGCCCGTGACCCCAATGTCACGCCCGTGACTTTCCCGCGTGATCTCTGCACGCCGCCGCCGCAATCCAGCCCACGCTGCATTTAATGAAGCCGTCCAAAGTCACGCCCGTGACCCAAGTTACACGGGCGTGTAATGTCTGATTTTGTCCCGCCATAACGCAAGGTCCACGCTTCTTCCAGAGCCACTGTCAGCAATGTTTACACGCCCTAGGTCACGCCCGTTACCGAGGGCGTGTAACTTGAAAATTTCTGCTATAAATTCAGAGGCTCTCCTTGAGTCCAGGGTTCAGAATTTTGAGTTAGGGAGGTGCTGCTAGAGTTGTTACTGAGCATTTCATGTTCATGTTCTTATTTTTCCTTAAGCTTTCATGTTCTCTTTTTCATGTATTGTACTAGTTTTTAGTTCTTTCATGCACTAGTTAATTAAAGTTTGTAACCTTTATTTCCTAGCTTTGTAATCTCTCTTTAAGCTTGTAATCATTTTGGTTTTCAATAAATTTAAGTTTGCTCTCTTTCATGTTCTCTTTCTCTTTAACAATTTCTCTTTCATGCAATGGTAACTTTTCTTCCCTTTCATGCAATGTTTAATCTTCTCATTTAGCTTGCAAATTTTCTCTTTTTAGTTAAGCAAATCAAAACCTCAAAATTTCGTCGATAAGATAATGGTGACTTTCCTCGAAGTAGAAGTAATCAACGCGCCCTGTGGAATATGACCTTGATATTCCTAAATATCCTATACTATAGACGATAAGGTACACTTGCCTTAATCGGATATAGTTTTGGATAAAATCTTCAACCTTCACTTAATTTCAAAACAATGAAATTTCTATATCACCATGCTAGTTATATCTTGCAATGCTAAAGTAAATAATATCATTAAAATATGAAAATCATATTTTTCTTTGTAGTTATTTGCATGAATAAAACTTTTCTAAATGGATTTAAAATCAACAATCTTCGATAAAATTGTAAATCCAAAACTAATCATGCAATTATACCATAGTTAATATATTTAAGGCTTACACGCTTAGTATGTCCATAATCATTAAACCTATGACATGTGTCTCACAATAGAGAGGGCGTAGGATTGTGTGCATTGGAGACCTAACCTCTAAGTCATATCTTGTCCTTAACCGGGGAGGGTTCCAGTGGGGCCTTGAGAGGCACTAGGGCAAAGAGTGCTAGGTTGATAGTCGTCTTTTGTATGCATATGGGATTAACACCCCAACCTACGGCATGCGTGCAGCTCCTCATGCCCATCCGTCACTTAGTACGGGGCTAGAGTGTAGTCATGTTGTTGAGGTATCTTGATCTTAGATATACTTATATTATATTCATTGCATGAACATTATCTCACTCTTTATACATAAATCATGCATATTTGTTTTTGTTCTAACATTGCATCTTGTGTTTGCATATTTTATTATTTTGAGCTTTAATGATTTTACCAAACACAAGTACTTGAAAAATCACTAAAAACATGCTAAAAGAGCCTTCAAATCTAATCAATATACTCTGAAATTTCAACTGAAGGAAGGTCTCCTTATACTTCAAATGAATCATAAAAATGATTTTTTCAAAACATCAAAATTCAATGTTCTATTTTGGCGTTAATAAGTTAACGCCTGGCGTTAACTCCTTTGCTCCAAAATATATTTTTTGTTTTGAATTATTTCTGATATTATTTTAATATTTTGTGTGTGTTTTATTTCTCTGTTTGTAAAAGTTTTCTATCTTTTTATTCCCTTTAAAACAAATTTTATTTCTTACAAAAAAAATTATGTATTTTCTCATACATTATTTTTGTTTATTTTCTCTGGCATAGAATATCATTTACTGAAAGGGCTATTAAAAACTTCTATGATTTCCAGAGCATATACATAAAAAAAAATACAAAATTACAAAACAATTTCAAAGAACAAAAATATGTTTTCCTTTATGTGTGTTTATTGTTTTGTGCATATATAAAAAATTCAAAAATTTATAAAAACTGATTGTTATTCATTGTCATTGTCAAGGATGATTAATTATATCAATTAAAGATTAAATTCAATGTTTAATTTAACTTTCAAATTTCTTAAAAGACATTGTTTTGTATTTATCATGTCTTGAATATTATCTTGTTATGTGCAATGAAATTAATTGTAGATAAACATGTGTAGAAACGCTTAGCATGCCTCTAAGTATGAGTAATGTATTATGTTTTATAATGATTCATTCACTCACTTATTTTTGATAACCTACATGTGTTTACAATCTTATTCTTACATGATTGTGTAGTGTAATAACATAAATAATTAAAATGCTTAAATAGATTACCGACACAACATTGAATTGGTTATTACAATTCTTTGTCTTTCATGCACTTATTCTTTAGAGAGATGTGGTTTAAATAAAATGCTATGTTTGCAAATCAAGTGAATTCGGAGTCCTTAGTCACTAAACTAAAAAGCAAATAATAAATGACAAGGAAAACTCCACCAAGCACTACTCACCCTCCTGATAAGTCTTAATGAGCATTGTGAGGTTGAGCACATTGGCTAAGAATTGTAAAATGTCTTGTAACAAACAATTTATACACCACTTCTCTTAGTGCACCAGATCATAAAAAATTGAAAATAAAGCTAAGAAGTATAAATGTGATCCCCAAGCACTACTTTGCACCCTGATAAGTTTTAATAAGCATTGTGTGTGCAGAGCACCTTGGTAGTTGTACTATTTATTCATGTGCATTGAAATAGTGTGGAAGTAATATTTTTTGTGTATTTTAATGTTGTGTTATTTCATTATATATGTCATGTGTTTTTTCATTGATTCACTTGTATACTTTATCAAAACACTACTTTGTACACATCATTATCTTTCATAAAACTTCTACTCATGAGAATTGGATCCTAATGCTCATCTACTCAAATCTCTACAAACTTAAGTAAATGCACTAGATAACTAAGCATGATCGCTACAATGTTTATGTTTACTTGAAATGCAAATTTTATTACATTGTAGTTTGTGTATCATTTCTTGATATTATGAAATCATGCTTGCAATTTTTTTATCTTAATGGAATAGCATCTCTTCAATCTTTAACTCAAACATCAACTTTTCAAATTTAAAACTCATTATCCTTTATATGGTTTTATCTTCTAAAATGATGTTTATGTTTAAGAGTGCTTATTATTTTTAACACCGTGTTTTTCCTTTCAGAAAGTGGTATCTTAAAATAGAATGCTTACTTTATCATGTTAGCTATGTTGCTTACTACTTTATGTTACATCATGCTTATATTTTTCTCAACAAGTAGTATTTAACAAGCTTTTGATTGCATCCTATTTTTCTTCTCGACATAAAATATATTACTCCTCATCATACATACTCACTCCTAAACCCTCTTTTGATTCTACCAAAAGGGGAGATTAAATTGCATAAATCTAATATTTAGGGGGAGTGCATTATAATGATATTAAACTCAAAAAAGGGGTATATTTGTAGGGGGAGTAATCATATAGGAGGTGCATACACTATCATATGCTCGATCATGAAAATCCTTCAATAAGTGGTTCCTTATATATCTTAAAAGATATACACTCATCCCTACCCACTTTTGTTAATAACAAAGGGGGAGAAGAAATTGAGAAATCTAGTAAAATAGATATTTAGGGTGAGTAAATTATAAGAGAACACTTATGTAGGGGGAGGCTTCATACAGAAAGAGTATGCATTATAGCAATCAAATCTATCATGCTTTTACCCTGTTATTCATGCATATCTTATTACCGCACTTATCTATGTACACAAATGGTTTTAAGTTCACTAATTTCTCATACAGGTATTTGTTATTATCAAAAGGGGGAGATTGTTGGAGCCTATGTTCCGCATCTCTTGGTTTGAGAATAACAAATACCGTGTTGTATTTGATCTTGTATTTTGTGTGTTTATAGTATGCAGGTCGTACAGGAACTGTCGCAACATGATTAGTTTGCTGATTGGAGATGACTCTCTGGTAAGAGAGCTAACGCCCCGCGTTAGTAGTTAATGCCCCGCGTTAACAACCGCTGAGAAGGGCTGAGAAAGAAACCGCTGAGACTGCGTTCGACGAACTTCGAGTTCTGTTCGACGAAATTGCCTGCGCTCGACGAACTTGAGCTCGACTTATTGCGTTCGACGAAATGATCTTGAGAAAGCAGAGACAACGCCAGGCGTTAGCACTTAACGCTTGCGCTAGCTGTTCGACGAACTTCGCTAAGAGTTCGATGAAATTCTGTTCGATGAAAATTCCGTTCAACGAAATGTGAAGGCCGCTCGACGAATTGGAGTTCGACGAACTGAGCTCCTGCTCAACATTATTGCGTTCGACAAACAGAACCGCACTCCAATTCAACGCCAGCATTGACGCGTAACACCCACGTTGAATCGACAAACTGCCATGATCTTGACGGTTGCGCAATTTCAGCCACGATAGTGCACGTTCACTAACGCCAATGTTAACCCTTAACGTCGTGCGTTAGCTTCCGAGGCTATTTAAAGTACAGCCCCTCTCATTCCTAATTAGAGAGGATTCCAGCATTCTGATTCTTTGGAGAAAGGCTCGTCTACAGCAATTAAGAGATCTCCCTTGGGCTAAGATGAAGATCAAAAGAAGTTTTTGAAGGAGGAGGTCTACAACGCATATTCCATACGAAGGACGATCATTTCAAGAATGCCAACATCTACATCGACTTCGTCTTTACCTTCATAACCTCTTGGGGAGTTTCTCTTTACTTATCTTGTAATCTTTTATTTTTCCTTTTGTATTTTGTGTGGAGAAATCATTCGGTGAGAACGTCGGATTCTGGGAAGGATTCCGTGGGTAAATTCGCCTTGTGTTGGCGACTAGGTCCGTGTGAGGCTTAGGGGGTAATTCGCCACCTTGTGCGTGGCGACTAGGCTGAGGGTAGATCTAGGGGGTGGCTAGAGGCCTCATCTGGGGATAGGCAACCGGTCCTTGGGAGAAGGACTAGTGAAACAACAAAAAGTGTTTTTACATATTTTCGCCTTGATTTCTAGCGTTATAGAAATTAAACATTTGTGTATTCAATTTATTATGAAATAAAATCATGTCTTTTAATGTTCTATTCAATTGATTTTATTTCCTCTTCAAGAATGTTTTAATTTCTATTTTCATCAAAGTATTAAAATTATCATTTGTATAATCATCTTTGAAATACAATAATTATTTTCATTATCTCTGATTTTCTGGAATTGTATTTCATTTGAGAATTCATAAGTAAAATCACTGTGTCAATCTTTTTATTCTGAGGAATATTCTCTGGAGAGCTAACGCCCAGCATTAGGACTTAACGCCAGACGTTAGCAACTGACAGCAAAAAGTATTGTTCCAATTATTTAAAAAGAAATCTTCATTACAATCCTATATGGAATATTAAAATATATTTTCTTATAAAATATTTTGAAACTTCAGTCTCAAACTCTGATAAATATTAATTAAGATTTAAATTCCATAAAACCCTTATTCACCCCCCCCCCCCTCTAAGGGCACCGTAAGATCCAACACGGCCAATTTGTCAAACAACCCATATCTGATACCAACTGTCACAACCCGCATTTTTTCCGTATTAAATAATACGTCAGAGTAAGAGAAAATACGTGTCATGATGCCACGTCATGCAGGGGACAACTACAGATGCTCAGGCAGCTTTACCTTCACACTTTTCTTTAGAAAGCCATGAACTTTATGTTTAAAACATAATTTAAGTTTAAGGTTTTCAAACACCGTTTCCCTCGGTTTAATGGATCAACTAGTCCATAAATAAGAAAATATATGTTTTCGCAGCGGAAAATACATAATTTATTTCATTTTACCCTATATGAGCATAATGAGCTGACCAGCATTATGATGATATGCAATTTCTATATTTAGTATAATAAAAAAAAGGATTTCTTTTACGAGCTTCAAAATAGAATGATATTAGTTTAAAAAGAGATGTCATGTAGTAAGAATTATGCAGTTTTGTACGTAAAATATCTATTATGCAACCTAGCATAAAAACTTCCCAAGAACATTTACACTAATAGCAAGGCAACAATTATAGCATATACATAGCAAGACAAAGTCTAACACAGGAGAAAATTTGGCTATGGGCATCAACAAACTGACACGAACCCATCACCTTAACAAGTTCTCAAAAGAAACCAAAAGTCTACCTTTCAAGAGAGAGCAAGAAGACAACTAGCAAATCAGAAGAAGACAGATCTTGGTCAGCTCCACCTGCTACTAATCCAAACCTCAGGCATTCAAAAGAAAAGAATGCCTCAGCACAAAGGCATGAAAAGACATCATAACAAAGTGTGAGAGAAAACTGAACAAAAGAGGGTTACCAACCCAATCAAGAATAGTTGTGAACATCAGCAAATCAAATAAAGAAGAATTAACATTCAACAAGTAAGGTAAGACTGGCACAAAGTGCGGTCAAAGTTGCATTGCAACAACATCCAAAAAGGGGAAAGTGTCGAGTTGACCAAGAAGTGAATTCCTATCCCAGCCATAAAACAACACTGAGGCGGAGGCATTATTTCCAACCACCCATTAGACCAAAATATCCAAGGCACAAAGCATTGTGGCGGTGGTTGCAGCCCACCAACCAATAGTTTACACATCCATGCAAAAACAACAGGCACTGGTGGTGGCCACTTCGTCCACCCACAGTCCAAAAACAACCAACTGGGAATAGAAACCCATAACATCCTGACCAAAACAGACACCACAGAAAAACCCATAGAAAAACTCCCAGGAAAACCACTTTCACAACAAGCTCGTCGAAAGCACTCGACGAAACCAAGGTAAACTCAATGAATCCCAAGGACTCTCGACGAATTCGTCGACACTTATTCGACGAATTTTGGTGAATCGACTTAACTATTTCACAGAAGTCTATATCTATTTCAACGAATTCGTCGAAATGAATCGACGAATCTACTTCAAATACTCGGCGAAATTACACGTATCTATACGATGAATCTATACTCGATGAATGAACTTAACTTCTGGACGAATTCTACTTTAGCATAAACGACGTATTCTACAAGTCTACTACAGAAATCTTGCTCGAATAACTGAACACATTACATATCATTTCTCTAAGAGGAAAAAAAGAATAAATAGTAAAGGGGAAAAAGAGCGCGCAAGAGGGGTTTAGTCCACCACTTGCCTAGTTTTCACCGGAAACGTTCTCTAAACAACTCCTCGTCGCAGATCGGCCGCTAGAAAACCTCGAGGAAGAATCTATGAAACTTTTGGAATGAAAAGGAGGGTTAGGGCTACCGGCTCTAACCTCAAAAATCTACGAAACTCAAAATACTTACCGCGCACGCGAAGAGCTCGGCGAGAGATTTCCAGATCTATGCTCCGACGAAGATTTCGTGCTCCCGAGCTCCGGTGGCGGCGATCGGAAGTCTCACGGAAGAATGCCTCTCGCCGGATCGCCAAAAAGGTCCGGGAAGAAGATGAATAGGGTTCGGTTTTCTTTTCACGGGATAGAAGAAATCATACTTAAATATATAAGGTATAATAATAAAGATAATAATAATAATAATAATAATAGAGCCAATCTTAACAGGAGGAAGGAAATAAATTTCACGGGAGATGAATAGGATTTCTCGGGAAGTATAAGATTTCACGTGAAGTATATGATTTTTATGATTATATGATTTTTACGTGAACGTGAATAGGATTTCTCGAGAAGTATAGGATTTCAGGAAGCAGATGGATTTCACGGGAAGGAAAAATTAAATTCTCGCGAACTTATAGTTTCACGGACAGAAAAAATTTCAACGGCGAAGATATAAATATATATCTTATAGTTCTCTTTATAGTTTCACGTGAGAAGATATAAATATATATACTATAATAATGAAAATTTCTCGAGAACTTCATAAGTTCTTGTGAACTTCACTTCACGCACGGGGCAAAACTTCATTTCACGAGAACTATATATACTGTTATATAAAAATATATTTATATAATATTATTATAGTAATACCAAAATTAAACGAACGCCAAAATCGACGAAATTCGTACCAATGGTGAACGCTACGAATCCAATGGCGAAGTCGGAATCAAAATCCGACGTGCCGTTCTCGAGATATAAATTTCTGAAGTTTGCTGCGACGTTAAATATACAAATCTTTGAAAATTCACCTAGGCTTTAATTTTGCTCGGAACGCCACGAAACTTTAACAACCTTTCTAAAATTAAATAATCAATTCCGGGCCATTCCACAATTTGGTAGACTTGACCGAACGGACATGAAAATGCGCAAACGACAGTGCACCGTTAACTCCACACTAACGTAACGCCCTTACGTCATTATGACATCGATAATATATTTCCAAATAATAGCCAAAAATTTAGGGGCGTTACAGGTGCTAAAGATAGGAAGAGGTGGGCCACCTCCCCTACAAGAGTACTACCAGTGTCATCAGTCGGGCCACATCCGAATGAACTGCCCTCAGAGGAATGCACCACCATCACTACAGGCTGCCCCATACGACCAACATTTCAGGGGTCGAGGATGTGGACGATGTCGTAGGTTCCAAGATCGTGATCACAGGCAGGACAGGGACCAGATGCATGCCTTGGACCTGGCACAGCCCCGGAACCCAGAAAGGATGATAACAGGTACGCCAGAAAAATTTAAATTCTTTTCATTCCCAGGTAGTAAAAATTGATATAGAACTGTTAGGACTAGGAAAGAAAACCCATAAACAAACTAGCTAAGATTATACAATAATCCAGGAGTGGTGATGGTGTGTGGCAATCCTGCCCACACTCTATTCGACACGGGAGCCTCTCATAACTACGTCTCGGAGGACTTCTTCGAGGAGTTGGGCCAGCTTCAGATCTATGAGGGAGTCGCCAGAAGGGTGCGTCTTCCGAACAACATAGAGATGCAGTTTACTATAAAGTGCATCCTGAAAGTGACTATCGACGGTCTAACATTGGATGCTCCAGCAACCATCTTGAGAATGCCGGTCTTTGATCTGGTCCTGGGTATGACATGGCTCACCTGGAACCATGCTCAGATAGACTGCCCGGCAAGGAAGTTTGTGCTGAGATACGAAACCACCTTTGCGACCTTCGAAGGTACAACCCCGGTCTCCCATTATATACTTTCATCTATTCAGGCCGCCAAGGCCCATGTACAGGGAGATGATGTATATCAGGTGTTGTTCGAAGCAATCGAGGCGAAGGACTCTGTGGCCAGTATCCCGGTAGTACAGGATTTTGCCGACATATTCCCGGAGAAGTTGTCAGGGCTGCCACCGCACTGCGAGAAGGATTTTCAGATCCAGTTGGTGTCGGGGGCTAAGCCGGTATCTAGAGCTCCTTATTGGATTCCCCCGAAGGAGTTAGTGAAATTTCGGAGCTAGTTACAGGAGCTGGTGGAAGCTGGGTTCGTCAGACCGAGTTCCTCACCTTGGGGAGCTCCGGTGATATTCGTGAAGAAGAAGGATTGGTCGCTCAGACTCTGCATTGATTATAAAGCCCTGAACAGGCTAACGGTGCGGAAAACATACCCATTACTGAGGATAGATGAGCTGTTTGACCGATTGGAGGGATCTCACTAGTTCTCAAAGCTGGATTTGAGATCAGGGTACTATTAGCTACGGATTCAGGAGGAGGACATCCTGAAGACCACATTCAACAGTAGATATGGGTTGTACGAGTTCACTGTGATGCCTTTCGGGCTCACGAATGCACCATCAGCATTTATGAGTTTGATGACCGGGTGTTTGAGCCATATCTCAACATTTTTGTCTTCGTGTTCATCGACGACATTCTAATCTACTCGAGGACGGAAGAGGAGCATGCACGCATCTGACACTAACATTGTAGAAGCTTCGAGAACACAGTCTCTACGCAAAGTTCAGTAAGTGTCTATTTTGGATGAAGGAGGTGGGCTTCCTGGATCACATTATCAGTGGACCTGGACGAGCAGTGGATCCAACAACGATCCAGCAGTATGGGATTGGCCACCAATGAAGATGGCCACCGACGTGCAGAGTTTCTTGGGACATGCTGGCTATTACCGGAAGTTCGTGCATGGGTTTTCTCAGATAGCCCTCCCGCTCACATCCTTGATGAAGAAGGATACCAATTTTATTTGGACGCTGCAGTGCGAGGCAGCTTTCCAGGAGCTAAAGTATCGGCTTACGACAGCTCCCATCCATTCCCTTCCATCGGGGAAGGAATGATTCCAAGTGTATACAGATGCATCCTATCAGGGGATCAGTGCTGTTCTGATGCAGAACGAGCACGTGATAGCATACGCCTCCCAACAGTTGAAGAATCATGAGCGGAACTACCCGGTGCACGATTTGGAGATGAGAGCGGTTATATTCGCTCTGAAGATCTGGCGGCACTACCTCTACGGTGTTCACTGCGATATATTCTCAGATCACAATAATCTAAAGTACGTGGACACACAGAAGGAGCTGAATATCCAATAGAAGCGATGGGTGGAGATCTTATCAGATTATCAGTACACAATGCACTACCACCCAGGGAAGGAAAATGTGGTAGCGGACGTACTAAGCATGAGAGTTACCATATCAGGACTGGAGCCCAGTTGATGGCCATGGAGCTAGTACAGATGCTTGAGGACATGCAGATCTCATTGGTGTCTCAAGATGACCCTGAGCTCTACGAGGAGTACTTGGCGGCGATGAGTATCACAGATGACATTCGAGACTGTATAGGAATGGGCAAAGGCAGGATGCCAAGTTAGAGCCGATATTCAGGGCCTTGGAGGCAGGCTCGGCAGGAGACTATTCATTGAAGGACGACCTGCTGATTTTAAGATGCCGAATATATATACCGGCAGGGGACTGGATTCGGGGAGATAGTATGACATAGACTCACTGCAGTAGGTATTCGGTGCACCCGAGTATCAACAAGATTACGCCGGACCCTGAAGGGGACCATGTACTGGCCAGGCATGAAGAGAGACATCACGTACTTTGTGACCCACAGCGAGTCTTGTGATGCACTAATTCGGCACTGCTAATTAGCAGGCACGAAATGCGATACGACGGCAGTGCTCTGGTCGCTCAAGTAATAAAATAGGGAGGAACTCCCCGAATATCGTTCTCAAAGGACCGCAAGTTGGGTAGTACGATTTGCTCAAACCAGGAAATCAGTTAAAGGGTTAATAAGTAACAACGGGAGGTTTGGTTTGAGATCCTATGCTATTGCAGAATAAAGAGAGATGCGGGTCAAAACTCCGCTTCGCAAGGCGAGATGGATGCAACGACCGTGATGTGCTTCGGAAGGCGCGTGGACGGAATGTAACTATGATGGTTGAGGGTCGCACACACCTATTCTCTAAACATCACCACTAGCAATTGTTAGTGGCTTCATGATGAGTCCTGATCATATACACTTTTATGGACTCATCTGGGCCGTTTTTCTAGTCATTCCACTGCACTTTAGCCTGTTTTAGCTTATATTTGTTATTCCTTGCTATGTGCACTTCTAGGCCCGTTTTGGTGTTATTTCTTGTTTATCTTCATCATTAGCTTTCATGTATTGTTAAGTGCCACCTTCAGTGGCTAGATTGGTGGTTGTGCTGGAATGGGAGTCGTGCATGTGTTCCCAGTGCAATTCTGCACAGGAACACTGCGCACGATCACCGATTCTATTGCGCACGACCACTGGTCGTGCGCCACTGATCGTGTGCACTTAACCCTTTTTCACGAGTTCTATTTGGTGCAGTGCGCACGACCACCAACACCAGTGCGCACGACCACCAACGCCAGTGCGCACGACCACCGGTAGTGTGCCACTGCTCGTGCGCACTTACCATTTAATTTCCGAGTTCTGTTTGCTGTAGTGCGCAAGACCATCAACTCCAGTGCGCACGACCACCGGTCGTGCGCCACTGGTCGTGCGAACATGTTATTTCATAATTTCTGTCTTTGCAGGTTCCGTCCAGGCAGAGCGCACGATCATCGAATTCTAGTGCGCACGACCACTGGTCGTGCGCCACTGACCGTGCACACTGTTTAATTCCAGTGCCTATAAATTCCATGCTCGCAATTTAGGTCAGAACCGCCCGCCGTATTCCGCCGTTTTCTGCTCCAGTTCGTCCGACGTCGCCCCTCCATCGCCGCCCACCATCTAGAGGTGCTCCGGGCTTGCTCTTCACGCCAATCTTGAGCCGGAGTTTCCTCTCGGCCTCCTCCTTCATCCAAGAGCTCCAAAAGAAGACCTAGCCGCCATTACCATCAAGCAAGAGGAAGTTTGCAACCTCTACCGGATCGTGACACGAAGAAGACGGGTCCATTGGAGAGTCGTGACAGCTCTCTCTACCCCGGACGTAGTTGCGGACCGAGCTTGGACGCGGATTGACAACCCGGCGATTCCAACCGTGAATCTACAACGAGACTTTGGATTCGGTCGATTTCTTGCCTTATTCTTCTCTTATTGATTGTTGTAATAGCTAGATCTATATATTTTGATGAAGTTGCACTTAGACTTGCTTCTATTTATATAGATTTCATGTTTGTGTGAAATGCTTTTGTGGTCTATGTGTTTATGAGGAGCGCCACCATCCATTTTCCACTTCACCACCGCGTTCGTGTGCCGCACTAGCAATTGCTAGTGGCGTGCTTGTCGAAGAGGTGCTTGCGACCCTCATTCCATTAGCCTACTCGCCCATCCGCCTACCGAAGCGTGGCATCGCGGCCCGTATTCCATCCGCCTAACGAAGCAGTGCGCTCAAGGCCTGCACAGTTCGATTCCGCTTGCCTACTCGTCCATCCGCCCTTTCGACGCAGCGCGCTCAAGGCCTGCCTAGTCTCCATCCCGACAAGCGAAGCATTGCATAGCGGCATTGCATAGGAGTAGTTGATAGCTTTTATTTTATTTTCCAAAAGCCAACCCAACTCCCCCGCATTCCATCCGACGTTAAGGACTTCAATCTCAAGTCCTACCTCGAACGTTAACTCCACCTTACTGTGTTCCTTGAGAGATTCGATACTCGGGGATTACTCCTCGTTTTATATTACTTGAACGATCGGTACACTGCCGTTTCGTGTCGCAGTCGAGCTACCGCCTATAGCGGTGTGTGAGATTTGCGCCATCAAGTTTTTGGCGCCGTTGCCGGGGAACACAGTTGTGTGAGTTTTCTGGAGAGGGAGAATCTGAGAGAGAAGCCCTTCCATTTGTTTATCGCATCTTTTGTTTTATTTCTGTTCTCTTTATTCCATTTTCTTGTTTTATAGTAGGTTGCTTTAGTAAATTTTTGTTAGGTGTAGTATTTCGCACAATAATGTTCTTCTTTTTGAATCGTTTTATCTTCTCACTATGTGGGCACATCTCAATTTTCGTTGCCGTTGGTGTGGAGCTACCTCCCACTCTAGTGATGAATGCCCCACGGAGAATAGTAGGCATACTTCTTATAGCCCAGCATATGGAGCACCTACTTCGTCTGGTACTCCATATGGTGCACGTAAGTCTTATGGCTACTCTGCTGAGCCTTTACCGTCTTACTGCTATTCGGCCTCAGCCCCCGCTGTGCCAAAGAAGCCTGCTAGGCAGTGCCAGTTTTGTCGGAGCACAGATCATGCCCTGTAGGATTGTGCCGAGTATCTTCGCCAATTGGACGAGGATGACGAGCCGGATATCCAGATCGTCCCGAATCCTAACTCTAGCGGCACACCTTCAACATCCGGTTTTGTGTCCTTGCCACCTTCACATCTTGAAGGGTATGGCGTTGACACAGTTATCGGATGTGCGGCTGATCTATGCACCGACATTGCTGAGCCTATTCTCCATGTGCATCCACCACCCCTAGTGGATTCGATTCTTTGTGAAGAATCGGTGCTCGACTTTTATCCGAGCACTACTCCTCCCCCTATTGTGCATACTATACTCGTCTCCGACGACATTGTTGAGGATGTGTCGCAGGATGAGGCTGGCGATCTGAGTGTTGTGCCTATTCCTATGGAGGAGGACAACCTTCTAGGTGAAGAGGAGTTTTCCTCAACACCGGTGGAGGAAGCCCAAATCTTAAGCCTGGCCACCATTGATCCCGCCGAATCTTGTAGCATTGATGACAATGCAAACATTTTTTTACTTCCCCAACCTAATGGGAGTGAGACCGGGACCACTCCCCCCATTTTTGATTATTTATGTCATTCTTCTCTTTTATTTCTGGACCCCCTTCTTCTTCCGAGCCTGTGCAGGTTGAGTCTTTACAGGTGCCCCAGGAGGACTTGGAGCTTTTTGCTCAAGTCAATGATGAGAGTATCCTCTCATGCGAGGAGGTTTATTCCCCCTCCGTTGAGGAAGCTCCACTCATTGCCTTTACCTCCTGCTTCCTCCCTGTTGACGATACCTTGCTAGGCAAGGATGTGTTTTGTGAGATGAGTGAGGACCAGGCCTCCTCCTCTTCTTACTTTCTTTTCCCTCTACCTGTGTCAAGCAGGTATTATCTATATTTAGGTAGAGGGGTGACTGCTCTGTCTCCGTATCGGTACCCGCTACCGATGCGCATATTAGAACAGTTACCTGTGCACTTTTCTTTTCATAGGCCTATAAGCTAGAACTGTACAAAATCTGAATTAGTCGTGCTGGGATGACAATAACCCCAGTAGTTATCTTACTTTTCATGCATTTTATTTTATTCAATCCTGTTTAGTTAGCTGTAGTATTGTAGTTTATGTTTTTCTGTTTCTTTTGTTTTGCGGAGCTGACCCCTGCAGGTACTTCTTCTGGATGGCGGATGCTGCAGCTTAGTCGTGGTTTAAACGCCAATCTTCTGGTGTGCTCATTTCTGAGCACTGGGTACTCTCTTTCCCTAGCTTTTTCTGATTTTCATGTCATATATTCTGTGGATTGTTTAGTTTACGTCTGGGGGAGAGTAGTTTTGTTTACCCGCTCACGTGCACTATTGCACTGCATACTAGAAGATTTCATTTAAATTGTTGTTCATTTTCATTGCACACCACCGCACCCACTTGAGCACGTACTAGCCTGTATGCATGCTCTGTAGTGAATTTAATTCTTCTGCTTATTTGGGAAAGTCTAGGTGATGGCTTAGGACTATGTAGCAGAGTAAAATGTTGACTCTAGTAGTGCTCCTAGTCGAGTGCTCGGTTGCATAGAAATTCGTGTAGATTAGATTTCTTTTTATACTATGGTTTTATATTTTTCTCTATTAGTGTAAATGTTGTTTACTCTACTCAAATGGTGAATCCGGTGTGAATCAAACGGTAGCATAGGGATGTGTGTAAACGATCGCTAGACTCGTATTGCTTGAGTCGGGAGAAAGGAGAATCTTTCTCGGTGGCTAGAACTTGCCCCAAGAGATTCTTGAAGCATGGGTATACGGTTAGTCAATTGCGTGAATGTGATATAGGCCATCATTTTGGCCCGGTTGAGCCTTTGTGCCTATCCCTACCGCTATATCCTCGCTAGCCCAGTTGTGCCTACCCGTTCTTTGATTCAGCCCCACTTTTATTTCACCAAAGCCCAAAAGCCAATCCTAGTCGCACACCCAAATCTGAGCTTTAGCTTTTTATTATTTTCATGAGTTGGGCTGTTGATGTGGTAATATGTTTGTGAAGATGTGGATGTGTCCTTTTGTTTATTTGCTGAAAATGATAAGAAAAGAAAAAAAATGAGAAAAAGAAAAGAAGTTAAAAAGAAAGGTAAGAGAAGGAGTGTTTAATTGAAAATCTTTATGTATAGATTTATGTTTGGGAGTAGGCGGTGCACGCACCCGTGCTGTTAAGTTCAAGTCTGGGGGTGTTGTGTACCCGCGTGTTTGTGTGGTGAATGAGGATAGTTTCCTGCATTAGCTCATTTGGGTTTAGTGCTTGAGCCGTCGTTTTTATCTTTGTTTATCCTCACCTAAACCCAAGCCTCATTTAAAACCTAAAGTCCTATTGATTCACGCATTTGAGTCAAACCAGTGCCGTGCAGAGAATGTGACCGGGCAAGCCTATGGTCACCGACACCGATGGATTTCGGTGGAGTTTATCCGGCACCCCAATCTTGAGCAATGCTCATCTCAGCGTTTAGTTTACTTTCTCCGTATGCATGACCGAACGATTCACTGTTGTTCACCATTTTGAGTAGTTGTAATATGCTTTTACTCTTTTAGAAATATATAGACTGTTTATATAATCAGAAATCTTCTCTACTATTCTTCTTACGCACGTGAGCATGCGACTTCGCATGGTACTCTATATTGTAGTTTTAAGCCATCTACTTTTCTTTCCCCGTTCGCTTAGAATTTGTTTGCTCGGGACGCGCAAACAGGTAAGTCTGGGGGTGTGATGAGTCCTGATCATATACACTTTTATGGACTCATCTGGGCCGTTTTTCTAGTCATTCCACTGCACTTTAGCCTGTTTTAGCTTATATTTGTTATTCCTTGCTATGTGCACTTCTAGGCCCGTTTTGGTGTTATTTCTTGTTTATCTTCATCATTAGCTTTCATGTATTGTTAAGTGCCACCTTCAGTGGCTAGATTGGTGGTTGTGCTGGAATGGGAGTCGTGCAGGTATTCCCGGTGCAATTCTGCACAGGAACACTGCGCACGATCACCGATTCTATTGCGCACGACCACTGGTCGTGCGCCACTAATCGTGTGCACTTAACCCTTTTTCACGAGTTCTGTTTGGTGCAGTGCGCACGACCACCAATGCCAGTGCGCACGACCACCGGTAGTGCGCCACTGCTCGTGCACACTTACCATTTAATTTCCGAGTTCTGTTTGCTGTAGTGCGCACGACCATCAACTCCAGTGCGCACGACCACCGGTCGTGCGCCACTGGTCGTGCGAACATGTTATTTCATAATTTCTGTCTTTGCAGGTTCCGTCCAGGCAGAGCGCACGATCATCGAATTCTAGTGCGCACGACCACTGGTCGTGCGCCACTGACCGTGCGCACTGTTTAATTCCAGCGCCTATAAATTCCCTGCTCGTGATTTAGGTCAGAACCGCCCGCCGTATTCCGCCATTTTCTGCTCCAGTTCGTCCGACTTCGCCCCTCCATCGCCGCCCACCATCTAGAGGTGCTCCGGGCTTGCTCTTCACGCCAATCTTGAGCTGGAGTTTTCTCTCGGCCTCCTCCTTCATCCAAGAGCTCCAAAGGAAGACCTAGCCGCCATTACCATCAAGCAAGAGGAAGTTTGCAACCTCTACCGGATCGTGACACGAAGAAGACGGGTCCATTGGAGAGTCGTGACAGCTCTCTCTACCCCGGACGTAGTTGCGGACCGAGCTTGGACGCGGATTGACAACCCGGCGATTCCAACCGTGAATCTACAACGAGACTTCGGATTCGGTCGATTTCTTGCCTTATTCTTCTCTTATTGATTGTTGTAATAGCTAGATCTATATATTTTGATGAAGTTGCACTTAGACTTGCTTCTATTTATATAGATTTCATGTTTGTGTGAAATGCTTTTGTGGTCTATGTGTTTATGAGGAGCGCCACCATCCATTTTCCACTTCACCACCGCGTTCGTGTGACGCACTAGCAATTGCTAGTGGCGTGCTTGTCGAAGAGGTGCTTGCGACCCTCATTTCGTTATCCTACTCGTCCATCCGCCTACCGAAGCGTGGCATTGCGGCCCGTATTCCATCCCGCCTAACGAAGCAGTGCGCTCAAGGCCTGCACAGTTCGATTTCGCTTTCCTACTCGTCCATCCGCCCTTTCGACGCAGCGCGCTCAAGGCCTGCCTAGTCTCCATCCCGCCAAGCGAAGCATTGCATAGCGGCATTGCATAGGAGTAGTTGATAGCTTTTATTTTATTTTCCAAAAGCCAACCCAACTCCCCCGTATTCCATCCGACGTTAAGGACTTCAATCTCATGTCCTACCTCGAACGTTAACTCCACCTTACTGTGTTCCTTGAGAGATTCGATACTCGGGGATTACTCCTCATTTTATATTACTTGAACGATCGGTACACTGCCGTTTCGTGTCGCAGTCGAGCTACCGCCTATAGCGGTGTGTGAGATTTGCGCCATCACTTCACACACAACGAATCTCATAAATCACTAGGAAAAAGGGTTATTCATGTCATCACAACAACATTGCATATGAACACAAGCAATATTCCTTAAGATTAACTTAACAAGCATTCATAAAACAACAACAAAGAAGTTCAAGCATCAAAGGTTAGAGAGGACCACAAAGAAGAAGTCACGTCTTGGGTTCACGTCCGGAATGAGAGGTTGTCGGGCTCTCTCCGGACTCGTCCCTCAGATGGTGAGCTTGGCTCGAAGGAGGCTGTCACCGCTCCTACGATCTTCAGCGCTTCTCTGATCTCTCGGCGAGGAATGCTTGAGCTAATGATGGAGAAAGCTTCCTAGTGCTCCCGGATTGAAGGATGGAGGTCGAAATCACTGGAAATAACCTCTATGGTGGTGGATATGATGGGGAAGCCTCCAGCCCTCAAGAGCAGCGGGAAGGAAGTGATTTCCCGCTCTCTGAATCGCTCCAGTCCGCCTCCAATCGCTCTCCCCGTTGACTGCCTCGATTCCTGCTTTTTATAGCAAACAAGCTGAAAAATGGTCACGCACGGTCGAACGCACGAACGTGCGCAGACCGTGCGATATTAACGGATAAAATATGGCTTGGGGGAGAAGCTGCGCCGCCCGTGCGATTTGCTCACGCACGACCAATACCGCCCGTGCGTTCAAACGCACGGGTAAACTCCGACGCTCTGAAATCACAGAGAAAAGGTCGACAGTGCGTTTTACTCACGCACCGGCGAATCCGCCCGTGCGTAAAAATGCACGAGTAAACTCTGACGCTCCATTTTCTGCCCAGACACAAACGCACGATCGCAACCGACCGTGCGTCAAGGAAACGCATGACCGTGCGATATGCACAGAAATTACTTCTGGGGAAAACGGGACGATTAGATGACCTGCTTATAAGATATAACAGCTGGGAATAAACGTCCAGCATCAGAAAAACATAAAAGAAGGGAAGGGGAGCAACATGTGCTTACCCCAAACAACAAGGAATGTAATTACACACCGAAATGAGCTTAATAGTGCACCTAGCATGGAATAATACTTATGAATGAAAACGTGCCTAAAATGTGGTGCAAAGACTAGAATATCAGCCCAAATGAGTCCAAAAATATATATATATATATATGGGACTTATCACACCCCCATACTTAACCATTTGTACGTCTCGGGCAAACTACTCAGCTCTCATGTCGGAACAATTGAATGTTAGCATGAGTTTGAGCGGTAGAGAACAATGCGAAGTCGCATGCTCTCGCGCTTAGAAATGCATTAGAACAGAATTAAACTCAAGATTGTATCTAATTATTTCTAAAATAGTAAATTGAAATTTAATTTACTTGGATGGTGAATCCTGGTGAATCTTTCGGTCGCGCAAAAGGGAAAATAGCGTGACTAATGAGTATTACTCGAACTGAAGCTAGGGGCAAACTCCTAAGAAATCCATCAAAGTCGGCGTCCATAGGCTTGCACGTCCGTACTCTCTCTACTGCATGAGACGACTCGTGTCTAAAATCAATAGGACTGATAGGCAATTATTGGGCTTAGGTTGAGTATAGGCTAGGTAAGTAGAAGGACGATGGGAATCACACTTAACACAACCTGAGCACTCAAGATAATAACAATCACCAATACAATTTTTTCAGTAATTACACGACACCCCCAGACTTCAACTGAACACTAGGTGCGTGCCGAGCCAGATATAAATAGAATTTGCCGATAGAAAATTATTTTTAGACAACTTTTTTTATTTTTTTCTTCTCTCTTTTCGACAAAATAACATTTTTTTAAGCACAATAAAACGACTTCTTTAGCTAAATCAAAGCTGCCATACATAACACAGATGACACCAAATGTGATCGAAACAGAAATTTCTTTCAGCTCATCGGTTGGTGCACAAATAGGTTCGGCCGTATGGCTTTGGTTAAATTTTTAGTGGAGCTAAAAAAGGAGGAAAGGTAGGCTCAAGTGGGCTTGCAACGGTGATTACGTAGGTAAGGATTTCCAAAGCTCAACCGGATCAAGAAATGGCCTATATCACATTTTATGACGAGTACTTCAACACAATCGTGTCGAGAGTCGCCTAGTGCAAGTTCTAGCCACCGAGAAAGGTTGTCCTTCCTTCCGACCCTAGTAATAGGCTACTACTAGTCTGCTACACTCGACCTTATGCTACCGCTGGATTCACCGGATTCACGACTAAAGTAAAATAAATTTCATTTACTATAAAAGAAATAACTAAATTATAATTTTGAATTTCATTCTACTCTAATTGAATTTCTAGGCGTGACGGGAGCACTTGACTAGAGCACTACTCGAGTCAACATTTTTCTCTACTCCTCAGTCACATGCTAACAATTCAATTCTTACGAGTGGGAAAACCTCTCAGCGATACCCAAAAAGCACGCGTGATCAAGTGCGCGTGAATTAGGTGCAAGTGTATGCAATGTGCGCAACAAAATATAAATCCTAACTCAGCACATTCTAGCATGTCATGCAAAGTGTGTGCATGTGCACATCTCGCTCTCTCCCCCAGACTTGAATAAAACTAACTAGAATAAACAATTCAAACATAAGTAAGAGAGGGGTAGAGTTGACCTATGCTCATAAAAGAGCATGCCAGAAGTGCGGTAATCCCATTTTTTTTTAAAAATATTTCCCCTTCATCATCGTCCACAAGAGAGCATCCTCCTACAATGTTAGCAAAACAGAAATAACAGTGCACATAATGAATTAAAAAGTTAGACGGAACCGAGTGGTTCCCCATGGGTTGTCTCCCAAGAAGCCCTTTTGTTTAACGTCCTTTAAGGTGGACCAAATACCTGTATTAAGCATTGTTCAAGGAGCAGAAAGATATTGTTCCAAAATAAATAAAACAGAACAACACAGCAAAGAAGCATGAAATAACATAAAGAAAAGATATCCAGAATCACACCCTAGGGGCGATGCCCTAGTCGAATAATGTCAGATCAAAATTAAAGTACACCACAACTAGTTTAACATAAATAAAACTAACTAAGACGACACATCACCAAGGAAGCTGCAAATGAATGATCACGACGGAGATGATGGAGAAAAATGTGAAGGAGGAGGAGGAGGAGTACGCTGCCGCCTAGATCCAGAAACTGAAGCCCGGGCAGGGACATCCAGAGGTACGACTCCCAGATGCGGACCAATCCGCGACGAAAGCTCGTACTGCATGGCCATGGTATCTTCCATGCGTAAAAATCTCTCGTAAAACTCCGGATAGTGTTGCTCGATGTTAGGCCGAGGGGCTTGCCATTGAGCATCCGGGGGCGCGAAATGTGGAACGAAAGAGGGCTGCCCACTTGTCCCCGCCGAAGTACTAGGTCCGGTAGTGTCAGTATGATCGCGCCGCTCCTCTCGTCCAGGCCCTGCTCCATAGAGTTCGAAACGCCAATTGTGGCCTACCTTCACTCTCTTGACAAGTTTAAAAGTTGTCATCATGGCTATTGTGATGTCGGAACCCTCGGAGACTGGAGTCATGGGGGGAAGTGTATCCCAAATCCCAAGCCCTTTGGCAATCCTAGTGATGTACTGAGAACATCCGATCGCCTTCAAGGGGAGGTATATGGCTTGCCGAAGAAGGTACTGGGCGAGCACTAGCCCAAGATGGAGGGGTACTCCCTGATGCATGTTGTAAAGGTAGAGAAGATCCTGCCATCCTGCTACGTTTTGACTCATGGCACGGGCATTGATGTTGTGCCCGATCAAATGCTAGACGTAGCGGAGCTCGGGAGAGATAATGTGGGACGACTTTGCAGCACGAGCTTCGTAAGGCTGATCCCATCCCGTGATGGACTGCCAGAACTCGCTAGGAGATACCCCATCCGGGAACTCACTCGGACGGCTGATAATGTCGGTCCGGAGGAGTTCATCTTTGGTGTAAATCCCGGCGCAAACCGCCAGTTGGCCAACACCCATGGTATAGGAACAGCCCTTCATCCGGAATGAAACCAACGTAGTCTCTCCGGTTTCCTCATCGAGGTAGTCAATGATGCGGAAGGTGGAAAGGAACTCAAGTGTGAGTTCACGGTATCCCGTCTCCGTGATGGAGAAGAGGGTTACCCATGAACCCACATTGAGAAGCCGATTCACCGCCGCCACTAACTCGACCTTTTAGAGTTCCGACACAGAGACGACGCGATGATAAGGAAAATCTTTTGACACAGCAGGTTGTACCTTTCCAAGAACTCTGGCTTCCCAAACTGCAGCATTGCTTCGAAACAAGGGTCGTCAGATCTTGAAGCCGGAACTCCTCCTCTGCGGCGAAATATGCTCACGGTCCTCTTGAATCCCATTGAGCTCCACTTGCAAGCTACAGAAGGGTGACAAAGATGAATGGAAGAGAAAACGTAGGAGACAATGGAGAAGGGAAGAGAGATCGCGCACGGGAGAAGAAGGGTTTCGCGAGGCGGACGGGAGAAGAGAGCTCAGGAAGAAAAGCCGGCGTGCGATTTTTAACGGGGCTAGGGCCGATTTATGATATCCGAAAATCGCATGGTCGTGCAATACCAATGCTCACGTCCGACCTGATCGTGCGTTTGTAAATTTCAGCAAAATTTCTCCAATTTTTGCGAGTCGGTGGAATCAGAAAAATTTCACACGCAACAAACTTGGACGGAGGGAACAGATAAGAGCGCACCGACATCAATTGCCTAACTACTAACTCCACAGGGCACGCGTGCACGCAAAAATTACACAAACAAGAGAAAACAATTGCTAAAAGCAAACAGAAATTAAAACTAAAGATGATAAAATCTAAATTAGCTACTCCTATACCTAAATAACTGTTGGGCTACATGTCTGTTGAAATTGTTGAAGTGGAAGTTTGGAGGCTTTTGGACCTGGGCGGTCTGGGAAGAGACCGGGCGGTCTGGCGTGACCGCACGGTCTGGCGGTCTGACAATGGCGATCCGTTCTATTGGTCAGCTGCAGCTTCCGGGTTGACCGCTGGTCTGGTCCAAGGGCGAGCTGGCTGTGTTTGCGGTCTCAGGCGAACACAGGTGGTGGGTGACTTCTAGGCGGTCTGGCGATCTCCGTGTGGAGTCGTGTTCAGACCAAGGGAGTAGCGATCTCCCGCGGTCTGGAGTGAAGTCGGCGCTCACCAAAAATGAAGCAGGAGGGTTGCAGTGATCGCGCGGGTTGACCGGTAAGGTCGCGCGATCTGATGGGTGGTGACTCTATCTCATAGGGTGGTGACTGGATCAGGTCTCACGCCTATAAATAGGGAGCCACTGTTGCAACAACTAGAACACACCAAGTGTAAGCCGAGTTTGCCTAGTTCCTGCGGTCTGTGTTTATTTGACCGAGCGGTCTCTGATTGAATTCTTCCTTGTGCAGCTTCTGCGGATAGTGCAGGCAGCAGCGATCACCTCTTCCTCTGAAAGTGTTCGGGCGGTCTGCGGCTTGGAGTTGTGGTGCTGGAGTTCGGGAATCAGGAGATCGGCAAAGGAGCGGTCTGGTGCAGCGGTTTGGTGGTGTTTCGAGATCGGGAGCGGTTGCGATCAGGCAGCAGCGGTCTGGCGAGCTGCTGAGTTCGGCAAGAGACCGTGCGGTCTCAATTATCTTCAGTTTCTGTTTTTTCTCTTTGAAGGTTTGTGCTGACGAAATCATGTCTCGTCGAGCATGTCTTGCCCTGTAATTGAAGTATTGCTATCAATAAAGATCGTTTTTTGTTCGCCTAAGATTGTCTCTGGTTGTTTGGCTTGTATCTCTAGTTGTTATTCCTGCTTGCTCTCACAAGGTCCGAAAAATTTCACATGGTATCAAAGCGAGGTTGGAGTTGAAAGAGCAGTGAATAACTTAGAGTAGCCATCGCCTTTGTGAAGAAGGAACCAGAGGAAGAGCAATGGAAGGTGGTTTTGCAAGAGGTCTTGGTATTGAGATGCTTACGTCGACTAACTTCAAGAAGTGGAAGTCGTGTATGCAGAGCTATCTTCTGGGTGAGGACCTCTGGGAGGTGGTAGGAGGAGATGAAACAGAAGAGGTGAAGGCAGTAGAAGGAGGTGATAATGGACCGGCCGTGAGGGCATGGAGGAAGACCAACGCCAAGGCCGAGTTCACCTTGAAGCGTGCCATTTCACCAGAACTATTTGATCACATCTTAGGGTGTGGATCAGCTGCCGAAATCTGGAGAGCCCTGGATGGGCTGTTTAACAAGAAGAATGTGGCGAGGCTGCAGTTCTTGGAGAATGAGCTGGCAAGGTCGGCTCAGGGTGATCTTTCTATCTCAAACTTCTTTCTGAAGATGAAGAACCTCTGCGCTGAGATATCAGCACTGGATCCTGATGAGCCAATTTCTGAGGCAAAGCTGAAGAGGCACATCATCCGCGGCTTGCGGAAGGAATATGTGGCCTTTGTGACGTCGGTACAGGGATGGGCAAATCAGCCGTCTCTGCTAGAGCTGGAGAATTTGCTAGCGTCGCAGGAAAGTCTGGCAAGGCAGATGGCGGGAGTGTCAGTGACTGGGGGAGACGGCGAGGTGCTCTTCTCAGGGAAAAAGAAGAAGTGGGAGAAGAAGAAAAAGATTGCGGGAGGCTATGGGCCTTCAACTTCTGGGCAGCAGGAAAGGGGGTATGCTCCCAAAGCTGACGGGAAGAAGAAGGGGGAAGGTCCGAGATGCTTCAAGTGCGGGAAGGTTGGGCACTTCAAGAAGGAATGCCCAGTTGTTACTCAATCGGGGCATGTTGCTGGAAAGGTGGAAGTGGAGGCCAGGCACATTGATGGAGGATGGGGAGGAGCCTTCTCGGCTTCGGTTGAAGCCTCGGCTACTATCAACTATCAAGAAGACTGGATCGTGGACTCGGGGTGTGGTCATCACCTCACCGGAGATGAGTCGAAGCTTTCATCAGCACAACCCTATACAGGTAACAATGCTATCATCACCGCTGATAATACTGTGCATCCAGTCGAGAAGGTGGGGGTTGTTTCTTTGGGCAGTGATAGAGGGCCACTTACCTTGAAGAGTGTCTATCATGTGCCCGGAATGAAGAAAAACCTCTTCTCCGTGACCAACGCTGTTGACGCTGGGTATCACGTTCTGTTCGGCCCGACAGAAGTGAAATTTCTACGAAATGTAGAGGCCGTGAAGGCCGAGGTCGTCCACGTCGGGAGACGGGCAAAGGACTTGTTTGTTTTATCAACAAGTTCCTACGTCGACAAGATGAAGACGAATGATGGTGCCGTGATATGGCATGAGAGGTTGGGGCATGTAGGGATGGACAAGCTGAAAGCTATGGCGGTGAGAGGTCTGGTCAAGGGCCTGCCAAGTCTATCCTCCTACGGAGAAGGTCATGTTTGCGCGGGATGTCAGCTCGGCAAGTCTCATCGACTACCGTTTGACAAGTCACAGACAAGGAATAGTGTGCCGTTGGAGTGCATCCATGGTGACTTGATGGGACCAACTGCTACCCCAAGCCTCGGAGGCAGCAGGTATATGCTGGTGTTGATCGATGATTACACCAGATATGTCTGGGTATATTTCCTGAAGGAGAAGGCGGAAGCGTTTGCCAAGTTTGTGGAGTTCAAGGAGCTCGTGGAAGGTCGGCTGAATCTGCGGATCAAGAAGCTGAGGACGGACAACGGAGGAGAGTTCACCTCTGCTGAGTTCTCCAGTTTTTGCAGGAAGGCAGGCATCCGGAGGGAGCTTACTTGTGCACATACTCCACAGCAGAACGGTGTTGCAGAGCGGAAGATCCGTCATCTGACGGAGACCTGCAAGTGTTGGCTGCATGCCAAGAGTATTCCAAAGTCCTTCTGGGCGGAGGGAATGTCTTGTGCTGCTTACGTCATCAACAGGATGCCTCTGAGCCCCATCAACATGTTGACCCCGCATGAGATGATGTTCAAGGAGAAGCCAAGTGTGGCACACCTTAGGGTGTTCGGTTCCACCTGTTACGTGCACATCCCTGATGCTCTTCGGACAAAGCTAGAAGCGAAGGCTAGGAAGCTAGTCTTTGTGGGATACGATGAGAGGAAGAAAGGGTGGAAGTGCATGGACCCGGAGACGCGGAGATTTGTTGTATCTCGCGACGTCGTGTTCGATGAGGTGACATCTTACAGGGGGTCCTCTGGAGTGGAGTTACCAGAGAGCAGGGTGGAGGAGCCGGAGCAAGCTGTGGAAAATCTTCAGGTGGAGCTACCTGTGTCACCAGGTGGTCCATCGCCTTCTAGTTCTGAGACGGGAGCTTCTGGTTCAGGGAGCAGGGGGAGCAATGCTCCTAGCACGTCTGGAAGGGGAGCTAGGGAAGAAGCAGCTGAAGATGATGCGGTTCAGGGGAAGGAGCTGAGGAGATCGAAGCGAGCGATCATCGCCCCTGATCGCTATACAGGAGGAAACACCGTGAGCTTTGTCTCATGTTTCTTCGCTGGTCCCTTAGATGAGAGGGAACCGTCAAGCTTTGAGAAGGCCCAAGGTGTGAAGGAGTGGGATGTTGCGATGCAAGAAGAGATGGCAGCTCTCGAGAAGAATGAGACCTGGTCTCTTGTGCCCAAGCCGAAGGGCATCGCTCCTGTGACATGCAAGTGGGTCTACAAGCTGAAGAAGAAAGCTGACGGCAGTATCGAGCGTTACAAGGCTCGTCTTGTAGCTCGGGGGTTCTCGCAGCAATACGGTGAAGACTATGATGAGACATTCAGTCCGGTGGCAAAAATGACTTCAGTTCGGTTCATCATTGCCTTGGCGGCGTTCAGTGGATGGGAGATTTGGCAGCTCGACGTCAAGAACGCTTTCTTGTACGGCGAGATTGACAAGGACATCTTCATGGTCCAGCCACCAGGTTTTGTGTCTGAAGATTTTCCGGAGCATGTCTGCAAGTTGAAGAAGGCCCTGTATGGGTTGAAGCAAGCGCCGAGGGCGTGGTATGGGAAGATCGCAGAATATCTCCTATTCTGTGGATTTGTTGCTTCAGACTCAGACTCAAGCTTGTTCGTCAAGAAGAGCGGGGAGCTTCAAGTCATCGTGTTGCTCTACGTCGACGATATGATCGTGACGGGGAACTCGAAGGAGGAGGTAGCACAGCTTCGGGCCGAGCTGGCTATCAGGTTCGAGATGAAGGATCTTGGTGAGCTTCACCATTTTCTTGGACTTGAGGTGCAGAGGAAGGAAGGTGGAGTGCTGGTGACCCAAGCCGGATATGCGGAGCGGATCGTGGAACGATTCGGCATGAAGGAAGGGAAGTGCACTTCCACACCTCTGGAGAAGGCTATGAAGCTTCGGAAGGATGAGGGAAGGATCATGCAAGATCCGTTGGTGTTCCGAGCTCTAGTTGGGAGCTTAATCTATCTGACGATCACGAGGCCGGACATTGCATATGCAGTGGGCAGGGTGAGTCGGTTTATGGCGGAACCACGAGTACCTCATCTGCTAGCGGCCAAGAACATTCTGAAGTATGTCAAGGCGACCTCGGACATGGGTCTCTTATACAGGAAGGATGCGGGCTTCGAGGTGCATGGATACATGGATGCCGATTACGGGGGAGATTCGGATGATCGAAAGTCGACATCTGGATTCGTCTTCATGGCGGGCCCTACGGCTATATCATGGTGCAGCAAGAAGCAGGATTCCGTGTCAGTCTCTACTACGGAAGCGGAATACAAGGCTTCGGCCTTGGCAGCTCAGGAAGCCATCTGGCTTAGGAGGTTGGTAGGAGACGTCCATAAGGAGGTTCGGGAGCCGACTCTGCTACGCGGTGACAACGAGAGTGCTCTCAAACTGGTAACCAATCCAGTTTGTCACGCGAGGACCAAGCATATTGAGATCGAGCATCACTTCATACGGGAGAAGGTGCTGGAGGGATCTCTTTCGGTCGAGCATGTGCGAAGTGCGGACAATGTCGCAGACATCTTCACAAAGGCGCTGGCAAAGGGGCCGTTCACACGGCTAAGGGAGCTACTTGGGCTAGTTTCCACTTCCCACTTCAAGGGGGAGTGTTGAAATTGTTGAAGTGGAAGTTTGGAGGCTTTTGGACCTGGGCGGTCTGGGAAGAGACCGGGCGGTCTGGCGTGACCGCACGGTCTGGCGGTCTGACAATGGCGATCCGTTCTATTGGTCAGCTGCAGCTTCCGGGTTGACCGCTGGTCTGGTCCAAGGGCGAGCTGGCTGTGTTTGCGGTCTCAGGCGAACACAGGTGGTGGGTGACTTCTAGGCGGTCTGGCGATCTCCGTGTGGAGTCGTGTTCAGACCAAGGGAGTAGCGATCTCCCGCGGTCTGGAGTGAAGTCGGCGCTCACCAAAAATGAAGCAGGAGGGTTGCAGTGATCGCGCGGGTTGACCGGTAAGGTCGCGCGATCTGATGGGTGGTGACTCTATCTCATAGGGTGGTGACTGGATCAGGTCTCACGCCTATAAATAGGGAGCCACTGTTGCAACAACTAGAACACACCAAGTGTAAGCCGAGTTTGCCTAGTTCCTGCGGTCTGTGTTTATTTGACCGAGCGGTCTCTGATTGAATTCTTCCTTGTGCAGCTTCTGCGGATAGTGCAGGCAGCAGCGATCACCTCTTCCTCTGAAAGTGTTCGGGCGGTCTGCGGCTTGGAGTTGTGGTGCTGGAGTTCGGGAATCAGGAGATCGGCAAAGGAGCGGTCTGGTGCAGCGGTTTGGTGGTGTTTCGAGATCGGGAGCGGTTGCGATCAGGCAGCAGCGGTCTGGCGAGCTGCTGAGTTCGGCAAGAGACCGTGCGGTCTCAATTATCTTCAGTTTCTGTTTTTTCTCTTTGAAGGTTTGTGCTGACGAAATCATGTCTCGTCGAGCATGTCTTGCCCTGTAATTGAAGTATTGCTATCAATAAAGATCGTTTTTTGTTCGCCTAAGATTGTCTCTGGTTGTTTGGCTTGTATCTCTAGTTGTTATTCCTGCTTGCTCTCACAAGGTCCGAAAAATTTCACAATGTCCCCCCAACGGGACTTATTCAAGCACTTGAAATGCAGGTTAACTAATAGTTGAATGAAAGCGAAAATGGTCAGGTAATTGTTCATGCTCATGCTTCTGCAGTATGTACCGGAGTGGGGATAAAATAGTTGCCCAAATACCCGTGAGATAATAATGCCTGACATGGATGTCAGGCAAGGGCACAACATATGTTGTGAAGCTCCCCGTATCTAGCTCCACCTGCACTGGATTCCTTTCAATGCTAGGCCTTGTTACAGGCTCATACACCCACGAAATAGGCTCCATAATGTGGTCCTGCAGAGGAGAAGATACAGGAGCAGGGTCAGGAAATAAAATAGACGAAAAACTAAGAGAAATCTCATCTGAGGGGATAATCCCGGCTTCATCCCCCATAGGGTGCGGCAAGGATAAACTGATGACATCGTCGGAGATCTCACTAGACTCGACAGAGCACACAATGACCTCCTCTCTAACTTGGACTTTCTCGCACTGAACCAAAATGGTTGCTTCAGCACAATCAAGACTGTCCGCCTCCATGAGAGTGGGCACGACACTGCGCAGACTTGCACCATCCTGCAAATTGATCTCAACGATAACATCAGAAATAGATGTAAGTTCGTGAATAGTGGGAGGAAACGTGCCACTTAAGAGTTTGGGCTCGCTCTCCACACAAGGGTATAAATCTACGCAAAGTGGTACATGAACCGAAGAGGTATAGGGGGTCGCGTCAGAAACAGAGTCAAGAGGGGCACTGATGCACGTGTCGATTCCAGAGACTTCAAGAAGTGAAGGTGGAAGGGATACGTAACCAGAGGAAGAAGCTGTGCTCGCAGAATTCGAAGATGGGACAATCCGGATATCCGGCTCATCGTCATCCTCCAATTGGCGAAGGTAATCCGCATAGTCCTTCAAGGCATGCTCTCTACTTTTGCAAAATAAACACTGTCTCACCGGCTTAGCCGGCACCCAAGGTGCGGCAACCGCGTGAGAGTGCGTCAACGGAGTTGCAGTAGAGTAGCCAAAATACTTATGGGTTCCGTACAGTTTCTGAACAACACCATTTTCTTTGGGACACCTATCACTAGCGTGGGATGTGTCTCCACACCAATGACATCGAATATTCAAATGCGCCCACATGATACAGAATAAGAAAATAGCATACTGAAGAAAAACAAAATATCTTAAAACGAATTTCCAAATAAAAACAAATCAAACACGCTTGCAGTCCCCGGCAACGGCGCCAAAAACTTGATGCGCTAATTCGGCACTGCTAATTAGCAGGCACGAAATGCGATACGACGGCAGTGCACCGGTCGCTCAAGTAATAAAGTAGGGAGGAACTCCCCGAATATCGTTCTCAAAGGACCGCAAGTTGGGTAGTACGATTTGCTCAAACTAGAAAATCAGTTAAAAGGGTTAATAAGTAACAACGGGATGTTTGGTTTGGGATCTTATGCTATTGCAAAATAAAGAGAGATGCGGGTCAAAACTCCGCTTCGCAAGGCGAGATGGATGCAACGGCCGCGATGCCGTGCTTCGGAAGGCGCGTGGACGGAATGTAATTATGATAGTTGAGGGTCGCACACACCTCTTCTCTAAACATCACCACTAGCAATTGCTAGTGGCTTCACACACAACGAATCTCAGAAATCACTAGGAAAAAGGGCTATTCATGCTATCACAACAACATTGCATATGAACACAAGCAATATTCCTTAAGATTAACTTAACAAGCATTCATAAAACAACAACAAAGAAGTTCAAGCATCAAAGGTTAGAGAGGACCACAAAGAAGAAGTCACGTCTTGGGTTCACGGCCGGAATGAGAGGTTGTCGGGCTCTCTCCAGACTCGGCCCTCAGATGGTGAGCTTGGCTCGAAGGAGGCTGTCACCGCTCCTATGATCTTCAGTGCTTATCTGATCTCTCGGCGAGGAATGCTTGAGCTAATGATGGAGAAAGCTTCCTAGTGCTCCCGGATGGAAGGATGGAGGTGGAAATCACCGGAAATAACCTCTATGGTGGTGGAGATGAAGGGGAAGCCTTCAATCCTCTAGAGCAGCGGGAAGGAAGTGATTTCCCGCTCTCTGAATCGCTCCAGTCTGCCTCCAATCGCTCTCCCCGTTGACTGCCTCGATTCCTGCTTTTTATAGCAAACAAGTTGAAAAATGGTCACGCACGGTCGAACGCACGACCGTGCGCAGACCGTGCGATATTAAAGGATAAAATATGGCTTGTGGGAGAAGCTGCGCAGCCCGTGCAATTTGCTCACGCACGACCAATACCGCCCGTGCGTTCAAACGCACGGGTAAACTACGACGCTCTGAAATCACAAAGACACAGGTCGACCATGCGTTTTACTCACGCACGGGCGAATCCGCCCGTGCATCAAAACGCACGAGTAAACTCTGACGCTTCATTTTCTGCACAGACAAAAACGCACGACCGTAACCGACCGTGCGTAAAGGAAACACACGACCGTGCGATATGCACAAAAATTACTTCTTGGGAAAATTGGACGATCAGATCACCTGCATACAAGATATAACAGTTGGGAATACACGTCCAACATCAGAAAAACATAAAAGAAGGGAAGGGGAGCACCATGTGCTTACCCCCAACAACAAGGAATGCAATTGCACATCGAAATGAGCTTAATAGTGCACCTAGCATGGAATAATACATATGAATGAAAACGTGCTTAAAATGTGCTGCAAAGACTAGAATATCAGCCCAAATGAGTCCAAAATATATATATATAAATGAGACTCATCATCTTGCCAAATCGTAAAGGCGGCATGCAAGAACCCGGTCGGACTATTGCAGCCACTCCCAGTGCTGAAGTGGAGGTTCGACGACATAGCGATGGTCATCAAACAGGGTCTTCCCCAATCACATGTGGGGAATGATTCGATATGGGTGATCGTCGGTAGGTTGACGAAGGTGGCCAAATTCATTCCAGTTAGGAAGGAAGGCTAGGTCGGAGATTTGGTTCGGAGGTTTGTGGAGAAGTTTGTCTGATACCATGGCGTGCATAGGACAGTCGCGTCAGATCAGGATGGACAATTTAGATCTAGGGATTAGAGAGTGGTGCAGGCATACCTGGGTACCCGAGTGACATTCAGCACTGCATTCCACCCTTAGACAGACGGGAAAATAGAGCGGACCAACCAGACCTTGGAGGATCTTCTATGTCTGTGCATTCTGGACCGCAGGGAGCCATGTGAGGGACTGTTGCTGTTGGTCGAGTTCTCGTACAACAACAGTCACCAGGGCAGCATAGTCCCTACGAGGCATTATACTGACGAAGATGCCGGACCCCATTGTCTTGGATCCAGTATGATGATCCCAAGGCACTCGGCTCAGAGTACGTGGAGGACACTAAGGCTCAGGTGCGGCTGATTTAAGACAGGATGTTGGAGGCCCAGAGCAGGTAGGCCAAGTATTACGATGCACGACATCGTATGGTGGAGTTCCAAGTGGGAGAGGCCAAGCTTACATGCTGGAGCTACCACCGGAGTTAGAGGGATTGCACGACGTCTTCCACATCTCCTCCCTTAGGAGGGCTCTACTACAACCAGAGAAGCATATATATACTACATAGGGGCCAGTAGCCACTGATTGATCGGTTCACCTAGAGTAGGTCCGGATAGACAATACGGAGACGCGAGTCTTGCGGCGCAAGAAGTTTCCGCTAGTCAAAGTCCTATGGAGAAATCATGGACAGGAGGAGCACACCCATGATCCACTGTACTTGATACATCAAAAGTATCTGGAGCTCTTTACGACAGGTATAATTTAACCTTTTGGGATGTTAAATTTAATCACTTGTGGTAGGAACATCGCAGGCCTAACCTAAATTTTGGGGATGAAATTTTTATTTTTATGTATTGGGATTTGTAACATCCCGCAAACAACTAGAACCCTAAGATGATTTTGTCATGACTAGGTCATGGCAAAACCATTGGAAGCACAAAAGACCATGTGAGCTTAGGCAAGAAGGAGGAAAACGATAGTGGTCTGCAAATAGCAATTCTAGCTACCAAGCCTAGGGTTGGACTTTAGGGCCTCACCTTGATCCTTTGACCCTACCATAGAATCCTTAACCCATTAGGGGTCCCTTAGAGCACCAAGGACCCATTGGGGTCAACCAAAGAAGCCAAGTTGACCAAAGTCAACCCTAGCCTAAAAATGGTCAAAGTAGCCTAATTAGGGTCAATTGTCCTCCACCATGCCAAATTGACCTTGCCCCTACCCTTATAAGGATATTAGGGACCCAATGTATGAAAAATCCCCATCATGGGGCCACTAATTTGGCCAATTTGACCAAATTAAACTATAGCCCTGTTTTGGTCAAAGTGGCCTATTAAGGTTCAATTGGTCCTCACCTTGCCAATTGAGGTCAATGGGTCACTAGACACCCATTGGGGTCAACCCAAATGGTCAAATTGACCAAAGTCAACTCCACCGTAAATTTATGTCAAAATGACCTCTTTTGACCTAATCAAGCCCAATCCACTTGGGCTAGACCCAATTGAGGTGGTCCACCAGCTAATGGTGTTGGGGGTTACTGAATTGGCCATTCAATTCCAAAGAATTTGACCCGGAGAGAAAAAGACCCAATATGAATGAAAGAGAGAGAGAATGGGTGAATTAATGGGGAGGAAGAAGAAACCATCAAGCTCCCCCATTAGTGGCCCCATTCATCTCCTCTTAGGGAGAGGAGGAGTTTCCATCCTCCTCCCGGCCAAATTAGCGCCATATTCACCTCCCTCAATCAAAACTGAAATCCTCCCTTAATGGATATTAATGACATTTCGAGAAACCTCCTCCCTTTAACTCAATTGACCTCTTTAACACCCTCAGAGCATGGCAAGGAGCAAAACCCCCCACTCCTGAGAAGAATTAGCGCCCTCTGAGTGAAGAATCGACAAGGATCCAAAATGAACTCTCCCTCCCAAGGTCAACCCGAGAAACACCAAGGCTATTGCCCAATCAAAGGTCTGATCCTCTCCTCCTCCCATAGTGCTAGATCTCTATCGAGATTGGGGCTTGATTCGAGCCAAATCGGGCTCGAATCAAGCTCCCGAAAGGTCTCATTTTTAAGACTTTTCCCCAGCTAGAAAACCCCGTTCTGGCCACCTCCGGCCGGCCAATTACCCCCTAATCGCCGGCCACAACCTCATCAGAGGTGGTGGTGGCATTGGCCGGCCGGGGTGGTGCTCAGGTGGCCTAGAAAACGATGTTGAAGACAGCCAAGGACGGGTCTATCCCAACCATCGGCTTGAGGAAGAAGATGAGCAGGAGTCGCTCATCTAGCTTCAGGATTCGTGCATAAATCAAATTATTTATGTTATGGTATAATTGTATTTTGTCACACTTTTATGCAGCACTTAGAAATAATTATAGAAAATACTTAGGGCCCCCTGATGTTGAAACCAATAAATGTTCTCGGTGGAGTTCGGGGCCCCCAACGGGTTGGGGGGCGACTGGCACTTAATAATCTCGCGAGAGAACAGATCGGAGCCTCGGAATTGGACACTGATCCTTAGGCTCAGCTAGGAGGACCCACCACACACCCAGAAGATCTTTAGAGCGCTTCCCCTCCCAAGCCAAAAGCTGAAGCCCGGGCACCTTGGAGAGCTCAAGGAAGGCCTGAGGAGAGAGAAGCTCCAAAAGGAAGAAGTCCTCTCCAAAGGTGCCCTTTGGATACTATTTATAGATTTTTTGATCTGTCCTGCAAATAGCAGGATTCCGCCTCTCGATTTTACTATACGCACCCCAAATTTGGTCTGCTGATAGCCAATCTCCGCTGTTCGGAGGGGCTATTGGCAGGCCACGAGGATAAAAGGATAATTTCTCTCATGGGCCTAGGGGCAAAGGGTCTGCGAGGATAGTACTCGCGAGAGCTCTCGCTGGCCTCCCCGCGTACCTCGCTCGCCAGTCGGCGAGTCCTCCTTTTGGAGGGTACATGCCGGGGTCCGACCTCGCTAACCTGCCGGGGTCCGACCTCACAAACCTCCATGTTGCCGAGAATAGGTCATCTCGCGGGTGCCTGACGAGTACTCATCTCGCCCTCCTACCAGCATGCCGTCGGCGAACGCCCGTCTCGTCTGCCCCTTTTTGAGGGAACCTTGACCGTTTGGTCTTTTCCCGTCTCTCTCATCCTAGCAAATATCGGGGTTGTACACAATCCCCGCTCTTCGCGAGGCTATCTAGGCTCGCGAAGAAACATCCAACCCCCAGTATTTGCCAGCCTGGTGGTGAGCTGTCAAGAATCTTTAGTGGGGCCCACCGGAGGGTTATATATACGTCTCCTTCCACAGCGGCGCACGCCGCTATTTTACTCTCCTTTCCTTTCTCTTTATTGTAGCAATTGCTGATGTCACTGTCCAAAGATTTCGAGGATCGGCTAAAGGCCAACAAGGCCAGCGGGATGACTTCCATGGCAAAAGTCCCCGCTTGAATGAAGCGCCCGCCTCCCCCTCGGGTGTCAAAAACCAAAAAGGCAAAAGCGGTCTGCCGAGCCGGGGATGAGTCCGTCCTACTGGAGTCTTCCCCCGTCAATCAGCCCGGCGAGAAGGTATGAAATATCTATAGTTAGGTCAGTGAGAATCATCTTACCAAGTCTCGCCCGCTGGAAGGATAGCGACGCTCACCAGGGTGGCGACGAGCACAGAGGTGTATCCCCACATGCTTCCCCAATGCACACAGTCCTCGCTACTGAGAAGGCTACCGGTATGCGTTCTCCCTCGCTAGCTTCCCCGCATGTTGTCAACCACTCACCTTCCTTTTCCCCCCTCGCAGGCTCGCCCATGAAGACAACGACCCACCAGGGCTCGCGAACCGTCTCCCCCGTCATCCCTGAGACCACCCTAAAAATGTCGGGCTTCAATCTTCTGCAGAGCGATGACTCTGGGGGCTCGCGACCCCCAAAGATTCCTCCTGTCAACGACAAGGCCTATCGTCCCGGCCTGGGTAAGTCATTATTGCCTCACTACGGCCACGTCTTCGAGGGTCGGCCAGACCCTTCTCGCCTTCTTCCGAGTAAGGTCTTATTCCTTTGCGACGTTTTGCAACCTTCCTCCTTTTGATGCTAAACTTTCTTATGGTCCCTCGCAGGGACCTCTGAATCTCCTCACATTGATTCCAACTACGGGGATGATGAGATGTCCCCCCTCCCGGAGCAGTTGGAAGACTTCCTAGGAGATCCGCGAGACCCCGAGGCGATGAAGCAGAGAACCGTTGAGCTATTTCAGAAACAACATGGAATGCTGCTGGACCTCAATCTTCAAGCGATGTGGGATAGGGAGGCTGCCGAGGCCAGAAACGCTGCTCTGAGGGATGAGTGCGCGAGACTCCGAGCCGCGATGCCCCGAGATCATGTTGAGGGGGCTTCCTCGCCGGAGGTGTACATCGCACAGATGAGAGACTACGCCTTCTTGACGGATAGGGCAGGCCGCTCCGCCCTCGAATATTACAATCCGAGAATGCCACTGAGGTCCGGACCGCGAGGGGGTGGCAAGTGGAAATGGCTCCCACATTAGCCTCGCGATCCTTCTTTCTTTCAAAAACATTTCGTATTATTATTTCTTAGGGCGGACGATTGCACTCGCACACTATTACTCGCTGTGAACTCTCGCTAGTCGAGCGACGATTGACTTTATTTATTGGTTCTCGCTCGCTCCTTGTTTAGGAATGCTATTATCTTGTTGAATGCCTGATGCTCTGCCGAAAATTAGTTGGCACTAACCTCGCAGGTCCTTCTCGCTCGCTCGCAATTTCGCGGAGTAACATTCACTCTCTCCAGTGATACTGATGTGACAGCCTGACTACTCGCACCCCGCTGCGCTTGGACTTATTCCCGCCTTTTTTTTTATTTTTCTATAAATAGGGTCTCATAACTACGAGCCACCTACCGTATTTATCGCCAACCTTCTTCCTTCTCTTCTCGGGAGCTCTCGCTTCTTTCTCCCTTCTCGCACTTTCGTCTACTCTGCAGGTCTCTCCCAAGATGGTTAACGACGCTGCCGAGGCGGAGGGTCGCCGGAAGTGAGCCTGGGCTTTCGCAGACCACACCTTCTACCACCATAACCTGACCAAGGAGGAGTACCTCAAAGCAATCTCTGCCTTCGTCCCTGCCGGGTTTATTCCGCGTTGTCCTGGAGAAGATGACACGATCAACATTCCCTACCCCGATGAGCTAGCCCTCCCCATGGCCCACTTCGCGGTCGGCCTGCGGCTGCCTCTGTGGCCGGAGGTCCGCCAGGTACCTCCTTGTCTCAACTACTTTCTCTTCGCCGATTAATCTCTCGCCCGCAGTTAACTAACCTTTCCCAGCCTTGCTCGACAGGTACTCAAGCATTATGGTGTGGTCCCCGCCCAGCTCACCCCCAATGCCGTCGCGGTCATCGTCGCCTTCGCCTGCTACATGCGCGAGGAGCGCATTGAATTTAGCTTGCCGGTGTTCCGGAAGTTGTTCTCCTTCCGAGCCTACAAGGACGGCACCGCCTACTTCGTGGGGTCGGGTCCCAAGGTCGTCGAGACCGTGAACAAGGCCCACAACTGGGCCCAGAAGTTTATCTTAGTGAAGGGGAACTTCGGCAACATTCCTCTCTCGCCGATCCAGTATAGCGAGACCACCTACAAGCCACCGACCCTCGGCGGCCATGACGCCACCTTGTGCCAGTTCTTCAGCAAGAAGAACTTCGAGGTGGCCCATCTCCGCCGCAACGTCGACTCGCTGGCTCCAGTTCCTCCTGGGGAAGGTAATAGTCTCGCTCGCTACTTTCCACGTCTGTGACCCTATCCAAAAATTAATCATTTAACCTTTCAGGGCTGCGAGATCTACCATTCAACCCCCCCTACTTGAGCAGCAGAAAACCTTCCTCCACCTTCGATCTCGCGACCATGGGCACCGAGGCCTGCCGCGAGACCGTCACCCCTGCTCCGACGTCCTCTCGCAAGAGACTTGAGGCCTCCAGCAGCCACAACCAACCTTCCAGATCTCCCTCGAAGAAGAAGCAGAGGAAGAGTAAGGGCTCGCACCCCTCCGAAAAAGCGAAGGGCCATGCCGAGCCAGACTTCGACAAGATCGACCTCACCATCCTATCAGATGGGCAGGAGGTCGACGAGCAAAGCGAGGAGGTCATAAAGACCTCTGACCCACCAATCCCTGTCAATCACTTTAACTTCGGCCTGGGTCAGAGGCATCGCGACGACTCGGGCGAGCTCCTGCTGTGCTGGAGGCTGGAGGACAACAAGGCCAAGGTCTCCACCATCCTCCCCTCCTGGGTGGAGAAGTCCATCGTCAGCGGTCACGGCTTCTCCCTTTCCTTTGGCTTGTATGGTCGCGAGGATGCGGGAGCATACAAGGGCGCGACAGCGAGGACCCTTGCCTATGAGAGCGCGAGGTCGCAGATGCGTTCCCTCGAGCTCGCTCACATGACCGGGAGGCGGTGCCTACAGCTGGAGCGCCAGAACGTTGGGCTCACCACTGCCTACCGGGGCGTTCTTGCCGAGAATACTCAGCTGAAGGACCAACTGCGGTCTTCTGAGGGCGGCGTGGTGAGTCTTCGCATCGCGCAACCACTTATTTCTTCGTCGAGTTCAGCTCTCATTTCTTTCATCTGTGCAGGATGTCGAGACTGCCAAGAGGGCAGATGCTCGAATTCGGGACCTGGAGGGTGAGATTGCAGGGTTGAAGGCCCTTAACAAAGATTTGGTTTGCGCGGTTGTACCTCCCTCTCCTCATCGCCTGAAGGAAGAGAAGCGAGCGCGAGACGAGGAGATCCGGAAGGAGGCCTCCGAATCGTCGTTATACATATTTCAGCTGATGCAAAAGTCCGGCATGTTAACCACCGAGGTGGCCTCCATGAGTCTTGAGGATATCGTCCCGGAGCTCTTCATTCCTCTTCCGTCGGTCGAGGGCAGCGATGAGGACGAGGGGTCAGTGAGCGACCGCGAAGACTGATCTTTTTGATTTGGTTTTATTTTTGTAACCCATTTTGGGCTGGCGAGACCGCCGCCTGATGTAAATGAACAGGGAATATTTTTATTATGTGGACCACTGGTTCCGTTTTGTGCTCGCATTTTTATTTTGTGATGTGTTCTTTCCTCGCCTTTATATCTTATTCTCGCACATTTTCTAGAGTTCTCGCGATACTTATTCTCGTGAATGATACCTTTGGATAGCTTCTGTATAGGATAAGTACTTTCGCTTGATGCCTTTATCCTCCACCTTGGGCCGTGGATTTTCTAGGATCGTCTCTCCACCTTGACCTCGCGGGGACCAATCCTTTTTTCAATCACCTTTTACAAGCGGTTCCCTCGCGGGGCCTTCGCATTAGTCAATGGGTATTTGCCTACCTTCGCGGGTCGGTTCGCATTTTGCCGAGCACTAGCCGTCGAGAATAGGAATATAAGGTTCTCGCCCCCTACTTATTTAGCAAGAATGCCCTGGTCGATACTAAGGATTTTCCAGCCAAAGACGTCATTCTAGTCATCACCAAGGACATGTACATCTCGCCAGCCTCTCCGCGAGATGCACCTGACCCACCGGCTAGTGAGAGCCCGGCAGCGGGATCATCCGGGGCAATCCGACACCACGAACTTGCACATCTCGCCAGCCTCTCCGCGAGATCTACCTGACCCACCGGCTAGTGAGAGCCCGGCAGTGGGATCATCCGGGGCAATCCAGCACCAGGAACTTGCACATCTCGCCAGCCTCTCCGCGAGATCTACCTGACCCTTCGGCTAGTGAGAGCCCGGTAGCGGGATCATCCGGGGCAATCCAGCACTATGAATTTGCATATCTCGCCAGCCACTCCGTGAGATCTACCTGACCCACCGGCTGGTGAGAGCCCGGCAACGGGATCATCCGGGGCAATCCGGCACCATGAATTTGCACATCTCGCCAGCCTCTCCGCGAGATCTACCTGACCCACCGGCTGGTGAGAGCCCGACAGTGGGATCATCCGAGGCAATCCAGCACCAGGAACTTGCACATCTCGCCACCCTCTCCGCGAGATCTACCTGACCCACCGGCTAGTGAGAGCCCGGCAGCGGGATCATCCGGGGCAATCCAGCACCACGAACTTGCACACCTCGCCAGCCTCTCCGCGAGATCTACCTGACCCACCGGCTAGTGAGAGTCCGGCAGTGGGATCATCCGGGGCAATCCAGCACCAGGAACTTGCACATCTCGCCAGCCTCTCCGCGAGATCTACCTGACCCACCGGCTAGTGAGAGCCCGGCAGCGGGATCATCCGGGGCAATCCAACACCATGAATTTGCACATCTCTCCAGCCTCTCCGCGAGATCTACCTGACCCACCATCTAGTGAGAGCCCGACAGCGGGATCATCCGGGGCAATCCAGCACCAGGAACTTGCACATCTCGACAGCCTCTCCGCGAGATCTACCTGACCCACCGGCTAGTGAGAGCCCGGCAACGGGATCATCCGGGGCAATCCAGCACCATGAACTTGCACATCTATTAGCATGACTAGCTACTATCAGTATGTAATAGACAAATCAATAAAGGGTTTATAGTAGGAAATCTTTTAAGGGTAAAATCATTTTAAGTCATCCCCACTCCTGGCCCGGTCGAGGGATATCCCTTCCACATCCTGGAGGTGGTATCCTCCCGACTTGAGCACTTCACTTAGAATATATGGCCCCTCCCAGTTAGGGTTAAGTTTGCCGACCGCGGCCCCTCTTCCCGTTGCATCGACCTTCTTCAAGACCAAGTCCCCTTTCTGGAAGTGCTTCACCAGAATGTGTTTGTCAAAGTATCGGGACATCCGTCGTTTGATCTCCTCCTGCCGAATAGTGGCCAGATCCCTGAGTTCTTCCACTAGATCTAAAGATAATCTCTGCCCCTCTTCATTGTCCGTTCGCCATTCCTCATCTCCTTCCCCCGCGTCGATCACCCTTGGTGACTTTACCTCAAACTCAACTTGGAGGACGGCCTCTGGCCCGTGGGAGAGCTTGAAAGGAGTCTCTCCGGTAGCTGTGTTTGGGGTGGTCCTTAGGGCCCAGAGAACCGAAGGCAATTGTTCCACCCAGCTTCCCCTAAGGTTTTCCACCTTCTTTTTCAAAAGGTTCACAATGATTTTGTTCGCCGCCTCCACCTGTCCATTGCTCCTGGGGTGGTGGACCGATGCGAAACGGAGGTCTATGCCGAGTTGGGTGCAAAAGCTAACGAATTCGTCGCTCGCGAACTGTGGCCCGTTGTCCATGACTATGGCCAGAGGGAGCCCATGCCTGCAAATTATTTTGCCCCAAACAAAATTTCTCACTACCTGGGATGTTACCTTAGCGAGGGCTTTCGCTTCGATCCACTTAGAGAAATAATCCACCATCACCAGTAGGAACTTTCTTTGGCCGCTCGCCTGAGGGAAAGGCCCAACCAAATCCAAACCCCATATCGCAAAGGGCCAGGGGTTGTGATCGTCCGGAGCCTCTGAGTGGGAAGGAGCTGGAGGGGGGCGTAGAGTTGGCACTTGGAGCATTTTCTAGAAAACTCTGCCGCATCTTTGCTGAGGGTGGGCCAAAAATAGCCCTGCCTTAGTACTCTCCCTTCTAGGGTCCTGCCCCCCGAGTGACTGTCGCACTCCCCCGAGTGGATCACTTCTAGGACCTTTGGGGCTTCCTCATCCAAGACACAACGGGCTAGGAGCCCCGAGAGAGTCTTTCGATATAGTGACCCTGCATGCAAGGAGTAATATGCCGATTTATACCTGAGCCGCCGCTTGTCTACCTCTTCCTCGGGGAACTTCCCCGTTGTTAAGTAGATGATGAAGGGATCCATCCACGACACCCGCTGGTCCACCTTCATCATCTCCCCCTCCTCGATAGAGGGTCGGAAAAGCTCCGACACTGTTCCCCCTGCCCGGGGACCAAACTTGGCTAGGAGGTCCGCCTGGGTACTCTCTTCTCTTAGAATGTGCTTGATGGAGAAGGTGTGAAACTGTCCCACTACCCCTTTGACCTTCTCCATGTACCGTTGGAGAGTTGGTTCTTTGACTTCGAATTCCCCCCTGATCTGGCACGCCACCACCATGGAGTCCGTCGAGACCTCCACGTCCTGCACCCCCAACTCTTGTGCCAAGTGGAGGCCTGCTACCACAACCTCGTACTCGGCTTGGTTATTAGTGAGGGGAAATGGATGTTTATCGCTTGCACTATCCTGGTTCCTTGGGGACTTACCAACACCACCCCTCCTCCGATGGAATGCTTTCCCGACGCACCATCGACCAGCATCTTCCAAGCCACCGGGTGGGGTACTTCAGATTCCTCTAACTCGGTCACGTAGTCGGCCATGAAATCTGCCACCGCCTGCGCCTTTATGGATACCCTGGGCACGTATGAGACATTAAACTCACTCAATTCTACCGCCCACTTCGCCAACCTCCCGGAGTGCTCCACCCCTTCCATGACGCCACGAAGGGGGTGGTCAGTCACCACTTTGATTGAGTGTGCCTGAAAGTAAGGTCTGAGCCGCCTAGCCGACACCACTAAGGTGAACGCTAACCTTTCGAGGATAGGATATCTGAGTTCGGCCTTCTTGAGTACCGGGCTGACGTACTAAATGGGGAGTTGTTTCTTCCCCTCCTCTCGAACCAACACTGAGCTAACCGCTTCCGACCCTACCCCTAAGTACAGGTATAGGTCTTCTCCTTGTCTCGGCCCTTGTAATAATGGGGCCTGGATCAGTTGTTCCTTTAGCGCTTGAAAAGACCTTTCGCACTAGGGAGTCCATTCGAATTTTTGGTTACCCCATAATACCTTGAAGAAGGGAGAACATTTTTCTCCTGCCTTGGAAAGGAACCTGCTCAACCCGGCTAACTTCCCTGTCAGACGCTGGACCTCTTTTGCACTCCGTGGAGATCTCAACTCAAGGATCGCCTTTACCTTGTCTGGATTAGGCTCCACTCCAAGAGGGGTGAGCAAATGACCTAAGAACTTCCCTCGACTGGCCCCGAAGACACACTTAAAGGGGTTAAGCCTCATTTTAAACTTTCTCATGGTTTCAAAAGTCTCTTCGAGGTCACTGAGATGGGACTCGAGATTCCGGCTCTTGATCATCAGGTCATCCACATAGACCTCCAAGTTCCTTCCCTTCTGCTCGCGAAACACCCTATCCATCATACGCTGATATGTGGCCCATACGTTCTTCAAACCGAATGACATCATTTTGTAACAATAGCACCCATCCCCGGTGATGAAGGACACATCTTTAATGTCGGGAGGGTGCATGCGGATCTGGTGATAACCTGAAAAAGCATCTAAAAAAGACATCACAGAAAAACCGACGGCTGAGTCAACCAACGCGTCGAGTCTAGGCAAGGGATAACAATCCTAAGGGCACAATTTATTAAGCAAAGAAAAATCCACACACATTCTCCACTCACCCTCCCCCTTTGTTACCATCACGATTTTGGAGACCCAGCCTGGATACTGGATCTTCGATATAAAGCCAGCTTTGAGGAGCTTGTTCACCTCCTCCCGGATGGGCACCTCCAGCTTGTCCGCCGTGGACCTCCTCTTTTGGCGGATGGGGCGAGCGCCGGGATCGAGGTTGAGGCAATGACACGCCACGTCCGCATCGATCCCCGGCATCTCTGCAGTGCTCCATGCGAAGACGTCCACATTGTCCTGGACGCAGACCAAGATCATTTCCCGATCCTCCGGGCTGAGCTCCCCATTGATCTTGATCTTCTCGATCATCCCGGCCTTAGTGGTGATCTCCACCTCCACCACTTCATCTACAGCCTCTAGCCTGTACTGCTCCCCCCAGAGGCTCTGCTCTTCCTCTTTCTCTCCCTCTTTCTTCCCCGCCCTGGGCCCTTCACCGACCCCTTCCTGGGCACGAACTACTTCTCTCCTCCCTTCCTCTCCTACCTCCATTAGCTCCTCCACCCCTCCCCCTAGGGCCTCCTCTTCTCCTTGCTCTTCTTCTTCCTCTCCAGCCCTGGGTCCCTCACCGACTCCTTCCTGGGCACGAACTACTCCTTCCTCTTCCTCTTCCGTCGTGGCCACTTCTTCCATTACCTTATCCCATTCCTCCGCCTCCTCCATCCAAGAGATGGTATTGACGGCGGTCACATAGCACTGCCTCGCCACCTTGGGATCTCCCCTGACCCGGACCTGGATTCCCCCTATGCTGAACTTGAGGCATTGATGGAAAGTGGATGGGACACACCGGAACGCGATGATAAGAGGCCTTCCGAAGATGGCGCTATAGCTACTGCGGGCATCCACTATCACAAAGCGGCAGTTCTAGGACTACCCTCCCAGGGTCACATGGAGTCCCACTCCCCCCTCTACTTCCTTCCTTTCTCCTGAGAATCCGAACAGCGGGCCATCCGAGGCCAACACCCTCCTGGGCTCTACCTTCATCTCGTCAAATGCCTTCTTGAAAATAACATTGACCGAGCTCCCGTTGTCCACCAGGACTCGAGAGACGGTGAAGTTCTCGATGGATGTCTGGATGACCAGCGCATCGCAGAATGGGTCTTCATGACCGGGCAGGTCCTTCTGTGAGAAGGTGATCTTCTCCGCGGAGGGTGGGGCTTGGGATGTCGAAGCTACACTCCGACGGTACATGGCATGGAGGCTCGCCTTCCGGGTTGCCTCGACCCCCACCCCTCCATGGATCTCTCTGATCCCTCCTCGGGTCCCTTCGTCCGCCCGATCCTCGCACCTTTCAACCTCATCTCCCTGAGGTATAATCTCTTCTATCCTTGCTCCCCCTTGCTGTGCTTGTGGTGCTGGGGCTCTCGCCCCTCTGACTTCCAAGAACTCAGGGCAGGTGGCCATTGTGTGGCCTTCCTCCTGATGGAAGTCACAGTACGGCAGCGCCACCCCCTTGCCTCATCCCCAACTCCTCGGTTCCTTCTTCTGGGGCCGGCTCCTCCGGCTCCCCCTCCTCTTCCTCTTCCTGCTCTTCCTCTACCGATCTCCATCGCCTGATGGGGGGGGGGGGGGGGGGGGGTGGAAATGGCCTCGGGCCCTATCTCCACCCCAGCTGGTGAGGTCTTCCCTACCCTCCTTGGAAATTACCTCCCCCGTGGGGGAAACCCCTCCCTGGGCCTTGCATTCCCCCACCCTGCTGCCTCCACCCCAACTCCGGTGCCCTCGCTTCCTCTCTCCTCCTTGGCTCTTGATGCCTCCCTTCCGGCTCACTCAGCCGTGCCAATCTCTTCGCGAACTCGAGGTTTGCTGCCTCCCCTTCTACCTCCTCTGCCGCTCTCTCCATCAGTTCTTCATAAGATTGAGGAGCCCTCTTCTTGAGGTCCATCTTGAAGAAGCCTTCCCTCAGCCCCAACGTGAAGGCGAGCTGGAGGGTATATCCGGGGACCTCTTGGACAAGGAGGACCTCCTCTTTGAACTGCTCCAGATAATGAGCCAATGACTCTCCTAACCTCTGTTTGATGTCGAAGAGCGACTCTGGATCCTTCTTTCTTTTCTTCATGGTGGAAAAATGTAAGAGAAAACCCTTGCGCAAGTTCTCGAAGGTATAGATCGATCCTGAAGGAATCTAGTGGAACCAGTCCCTCGCCTTTTCCATCAGGGTAGTAGCAAAGAGTCGACACTTGAAGGCTTCCGACATGGGTCTGATCGAGACCATATCCTCGAACCACTGCAGGTGTTGAATGGGGTCATCATTTCCAGAATACAACATCATGGTCGGCTTCCTGAATCCTTCGGGGAGTGGTGCCGAGAGCACCATCTCGCAGAAAGGACTTCCCCCGATCACCCTCTAAACTTGTTCTACCCTTCTCGCGAGCTCCTCGGGCGACCCTACTCCTGCCGATCTCTCCAGAGGACAGCTCACCGGGACCTCCCTGGCCGAGCAACCCCCCCCCCCCCCCCCCCCCCCCCCCCCGCGAGAGCCTCCCTTTGCCGGATTCTCGCTTCCCCCAGCAGGGCTGGGGAACAGCTCTCGCCGACTCCAGGTTGATGAGCCACCTGGGGCGCCGGGGTCGCGAAACTGCCGAGCGCAGTGGCGAGAGCGCTCTGAAAAGCTCCAAGAAGATCTCGCCTAAGATCCGCCAACATATCCACTATGGCTGGTGCTCCTGGGGGTGGCGAGCCTCCGGGTTTCGCGTCCCGCTCGTCCTCGCCGGTCATGCTTTCCCTGAGATTTTCTTGAGCTAGCCGCACTCCACGCTCACCGCACCAAAAATGTTGAAACCAATAAATGGTCTCGGTGGATTTCGGGGCCCCCAACGGGTTGGGGGGCGACTGGCACATACTAATCTCGCGAGAGAACAGATCGGAGCCTCGGAATTGGACACTGATCCTTAGGCTCAGCTAGGAGGACCCACCACACACCCAGAAGATCTTTAGAGCGCTTCCCCTCCCAAGCCAAAAGCTGAAGCCCGGGCACCTTGGAGAGCTCAAGGAAGGACTGAGGAGAGAGAAGCTCCAAAAGGAAGAAGTCCTCTCCAAAGGTGCCCTTTGGATCCTATTTATAGATTTTCTGATCTGGCTTGCAAATAGCAGGATTCCGCCTCTCAATTTTACTATACGCTCCCCAAATTTTTTCTGCTGATAGCCAATCTCCGCTGTTCGGAGGGGCTATTGGCAGGCCACGAGGGTAAAAGGATAATTTCTCTCATGGGCCTAGGGGCAAAGGGTCTGCGAGGACAGTACTCGCGAGAGCTCTCGCTGGCCTCCTCGTGTACCTCGCTCGCCAGTCGGCGAGTCCTCCTTTTGGAGGGTACATGACGGGGTCTGACCTCGCAAACCTGCCGGGGTCCGACCTCGCAAACCTCCATGTTGCCGAGAATAGGTCATCTCGCGGGTGCCCGACGAGTACTCATCTCGCCCTCCTACCAGCATGCCGTCGGCGAACACCCGTCTCGTCTGCCCCTTTTTGAGGGAACCTTGACCGTTTGGTCTTTTCCCGTCTCTCTCGTCCTGGCGAATATCGGGGTTGTACACCTGATGGAAAGGTGTTCAACACCAAACTTGTAGCCCTTGGTGTCTACTTTATTTTAAAATTTGTTTCACACCATTCGGGTCAGTGGTTTGACCTCAACACTCAAAATGGTGCAACATGTACAAAGGGTGGACCAGAGCTTGATTTGTGTGCCCCCACTAAACCAGCCATCCAAATGTTCTGAAATTTGGAACATAGCCTACATACACCCCCACCTTCAACATATCCAAAAATTAGAATATTTGGAGGACCTTTTTCTAAGGTTTCTACAAACATTTGATAATTCATTTATAAATTAATTATAGGGTCTAGTAACATCCAAACACCACCAAATTTTGGTGGGTGGTCTTTTGGGTCATGATATGACTTTGGTAAAAATTTCATCCCATTTTGAATTGATTTGGTTGAGTAATTAATTAACTGAAGATTGGTCAACAAGGGGTTAAAAGGTCAATAATGCACATGTTGGGTTTGAATGGTCAATCCTTATCCAAAAGTGATGAAACCTTGGCCACTGATTTAATATCACATAAAATACTTCCTCCAAGGATTTGGGGTGATATGGGGTGGATATGCCCTAAGACCCTAGTTCAAACCTTAGAGTTGTGTTTTGAACCCATTGAAGGACATATGGTCATATGGCCTTGGATTGACTTGAAATTTGGTAGAGGGGTTCATATGGTGATATTAAGCCCTAAGTAATTTATTTGGAATTTTTAGAGACATTTAGTCTTTCTGAATCATTTAAGAGTCATTGAGGACACTTTCTTACTAGAAAGAATTACATGTTCATATAGTCTAGGATGTTTACGAAACTTGGGCAGTGAGTTTATATTGATGATAGTATACTCTGATAATTTTACTATGAATTTTGCAGTGTTATATATAATACTTCATTCATAACCCCCAATTTTGCCCTAGTTGTATGAGAATTAGTTATGGGTTTAATACTCACTGGAAAATCAAGGAAAAGGTCAGAGGACTTTTTAGGGCTAGTATATGGTCTGTTAATTTGAGCATAATATTTGGGATAATATATGTATGGTCTCCTTCACAAAGTGCCCTTAGACTGATTTATTTAAATAATGGAATTTTTGAATAAGAGTTTCTAGTACTTGCTTTGTTAATCTTAGATCTTGATTAATTAGTTAATAGTTTAATTGGAGCTCAAAAACCTTCTGGAAAATTGTGAAATTCATATTTGGCTGTTATTTTACTATTATTTAGTTGTACAAATTTTAGTGAAGCCATACCATATCAGAAAACCATACTTGATGTACAAAATCATAGGTTCCCTGATTTTGGAGAAATTATAATAAATACCAAATTAAGTGAAAAAATTATATATTTCTGGAGAGGGTGTTATAATGTCACAACTCACCCCCAATAATAATCTTGGGTCATTTGGATGATTATTTGGAGTACCTCTTCTCATGCAACTCATATAGCTCATTTGGTCTGCGTATAGTAAAATAGTAGAGATAAGATAATCTGTAGGCCATTTGGTAGGAATGGGTGGTATTTGGTGTACCTGGTCTGGTTGAAGAGATCGGTGGCGACAAATAAGAGTTGATGTGTTGAGTGTGCCCATAATTTAAGGGTAAGTTTGTGCCCGGGATTGATGAAAGATCGTCTTTCCCTTAGAGAGTCATAAAATACTTAGGGTTAATCAAAGTGTAATGATAAGAGGGGTATTATTATGGGTAGTTACCAATAACATTAAGTGTCTTGAGAAAGGGAGGTTTGGGCTATCATCCCATTATACCTTTTAGTACCGTTGCGAGCCCCACACAGGGTAGTCCTCGGGAAGTCCAAGATTAACCTTAAACTGCAGGAATAAACTATTATGCAAGATTGTCTTAATAATACTCACACCCACACCCCGTGGTTAAGGGAGGTTAGTTGGTTTGGTCTTACGAGCGGTATGATCGGTGGTTGTAGGAGCGGACTAATTAGGTCGGTGAGCTTGTGACACAGAAATGATTCTTGGACGGGTAGGTAAGCCAGGGGGAGCTTATGGCTCGAAGAAATAAATAGTTTTCATAATTGTATGTGCATAAGGTGGTGGGTCTTTATTCTTGACGGTCGTCGCACCGACGTCGATACTTTGGCTCGGTAAGAGTGGTTAACACTTTACAAAGAAAAAGTCTGGTGGACTAGCCAGCAAGAGTACGCAGGAGCTCTGTTGCTGTGTTCTTAGCGTTGAGGCGTACGATAGGTCTAGGTTAGGTAGTGTAGATACCAACCTAGAGGTGGGTGAGGCCCAACACAACGCTTCCGTTTGCCACTACGGGAGTATCCTGTGAGTTTTGCTAGCTCCAAAAAGGGGGAACTAAAGGCTTGTCCGCATAGGGTTGAAGTGTGTGAGTTGCACTTGTGTGAACATAGCATTAAACTGCATAACTCTGCATGTCATGGCATAAACAATGCATTTCAACCCCTGCACGTCGTATAAATTGGTATGGAACTTTTTATACGATAGACCCATCTAAACGACCCCTTGGTCTATAGGTTTGTATGGACATTCCTAAAAATCATGGTTACTCTTCTTTAATTACTTTTACTTATTACTATTTTACTTATAGCTGTTTTACTTATTACTGATTTACTTATTACTGCTTTACTCACTGTTACATGTACTGCGAAGGTAGACATTTCGTATAGATTAGGTTCACCGTCACCTGCTATTGTTTATACCCTTGGTGTCCTCCGCCTCATTCCTCCCACTTGGTTCCTAGGAGTCACCAGGGGAGGGGTGGGGGATTGGCTTAGTCTTTTTGACTAATGGTCGTTGGACCTTATCATTTTAGGGGACCGGGGAGACATAACAACACCAGAGGCAGGTGCAGATGGAGGCGGGACAGTCTAGCGCAGGAGCACTAGTCTCAGGATCCGTGAGTGTTACTACTAGTTTTGCTTCCGTGAGAGAAATTGTAGTAAGGATGTGATGTATTGGGTAGGAGCCCTTATTATCGCTATCTTTTATTCAGTTATTATGTGTGGACCTCTTTTATTCTGAGATATTATATTACGTGTGAGTGGACTTGAATTCAATATGTTCAAATATATACTTTCTTCTATTGTGATCGACATGGCTGGCAGGATCGGCGTTTTGTAGTGGTGACTTTCCCGAGTGATAGTGTCACCGCAAAGCGGCAGTTCTGGGCATAAGACCCGGCAGCGAAGAAAAAAAAGGGGTCTTAGAAACTCGTATCAGAGCGAAACCTCGATCCGAAGAAAAGAAGTCCACAAACCCTGGGCCACCCCGCGCGAGCTTAGTTTGAGGGCAAACTAGCAGCGGAAGCAATGGTGTGCCCATATTGGGAAACACATGAAAAAGCCCACTTTTAACTGAATTTTTTTTAGCCAGATTGCCTTACGAGGCCAATTTTCTCTTGTAGCCTACGAAGAACCCTACCCCGCTGTATGGAGTGCCTCCGACTCCAAACGTCATCCCACCACCACCGTCTCCTACTCCATTCCAGTAAACGGAGATGGGGCAGACATTCACTCTATATTGGAGGCATTCAGGGCCCAGCAGGCACCAGATCCTCAACCAAACCCTGGGGCCAACTGGCTGAGCGTCTTTCAAGGACTTTCCCCTCCATCATACCTCCGGATGGAGATAGTTGTTTAGACTGAGGAGTGGGTAGACATCATGTACGAGATGCTGGCAGAAATTCAGTGCCCGACAGATATGACAGTACCCTTGGTGGTTTCGTGCTTGGAATCCCATGCGAAGAGATGGTGGAAGTCACTAATGGACACCACCCATGCTGTATTAGAGGCAGATGAGTTCAAGACGGTGCTGCTGGAGCACTACGTACCACAGTCTATGAGAGCTGAGCCAGATGACAGGTTCCTGCAGTTGAGGCAGGGTAGCAGGACAGTGATGGAGTATCACCAGGAGTTCACACACCTAGCCCGGTTTGCAGATTCATATCAGTTTGACGATGTGGGCAACGAAAAGAGGTTCTTTAAGGGCCTCCGTGATGACCTGAGGTAGACCCTCCTCTTTGATTCTCACGGTAGCCTGGCCAACTTCTTAGAGATGGCCAAGAAGCTGGAGGCCGACCAACACATCGTTTGAGGTAGGAAGAGGACGACATAGGACAAGGGAAGGAGTGGCAGAAGAGACCAGCAGAAGGGTCATTACATTGGGGAAAGAAGAGCGGAGGACCGACCCCGCCAGGAGGAGAGACAGGAGCAGAGGGAGCCGGTAGTGTTGGCTCCTCAGCCTCTACAGATGCGGGAGGTGCTAAAGAAAGGAGGAGGTGGGCCACCTCCCCTACATGAGTGCTACCAGTGTCATCAGCCAGGCCATATCCGGAGGAACTACCCTCAGAGGAATTCACCACCAGCACAACAGGCTGCCCCACAGGCCCAACGTTTCAGGGTCCGAGGATGTGGACGAGGTTGTGGATTCCATGATCGTGACGCAGGCATGACAGGGACTACATGTATGCCTTGGACTTGGCACAACCCCAGAACCTAGAAAGGGTGATAGCAGGTACGCCAGAAAAATTTAAATTCTTTTCATTCCCAGATAGTAAAAATTGATATAGAACTGTTAGGACTAGGAAAGAAAACCCACAAACAAACTAGCTAAAATTATACAATAATCCAGGAGTGATGATGGTGTGTGGCAGGCCTGCCCACACTCTATTCGACACGGGAGCCTCTCACAACTTTGTCTTAGAGGACTTCTTCGAGGAGTTGGGCCAGCTTCAGATCTATGAGGGAGTCGCCAAGAGGGTGCGTCTTCCGAATAGCATAGAGATGCATTCTACTACAAAGTGCATCCTGAAAGTGACTATCGACATTCTGACATTAGATGCTCCAACAACCATCTTGAGAATGTCGAACTTTAATCTGGTCTGGGTATGACATGGCTCACCTGGAACCATGCTCAGATAGACTGCCCAATAAGGAAGGTTGTGCTGAGATACGACACCACCATTGTGACCTTCGAAGGTATAACCACGGTCTCCCGTTATTTACTTTCATCTATTCAGGCCGCCAAGGACATCAACAGGGAGATGAGGTATATCAGGTGCTGTTCGAAGCAATCGAGGCGAAGGACTCTGTGGCCAGTATCCCGATAGTATGGGATTTTGCCGATGTATTCTCGGAGAAGTTGCCAGGGCTGCCACTTGATGCGCAAATCTCGCACACCGCTATAGGCGGTAGCTAGACTGTGGCACAAAATGGCAGCGTACTGATCGTTCAAGTAATATAAAATGTGGGAGTGAATCCCCAAGAATTGATCTCGAAGGACCACAGTAAGTTGGAGTTAACTATTGAGGACGGACTTGATATTGAAGTCCTTAAGTCGGATGGAATGCGGGATAGTTGATTTGGCTTTTGGAAAATAAAAGAAAACAACTACAACTACTCCTATGCAATGCCGCTATGCAATGCTTCTCCAGGCGGGATGGAAAACTATGTAGGCCTTGAATACACTACTTCGCAAGGGCGGATGGACGAGTAGGCAAGCGGAATCGAACTGTGTAGGCCTTGAGCGCGCTGCTTCATTAGGCGAATGGATTTCACGGGCCGCTATGCCACACTTCACTAGGCGGATGGAGGAGTAGGCTTGCGGATGGAGTGGGTCACACCGGCGGAATGAGGGTCGCAATCACCTCGTCAACAAGCACGCCAATAACAATTGCTAGTGCGGCAACACCAAACACTGACACTACAGTCACCACAAAAGCACACCTCAAGCACTCATAAAGCATGAAAACATTTCATAATATATAACATAAAGTTCAACAAATATAGAGTGCAACATCATCAAGATATAAGAGATCTACCATCTACAACTACCAATACAAAGAGAGAGAGAGAGCAAGGAATCGACCCAATCCGAAGTCTCGTCGAAGATTCACGGTTGGAATCGCTGGGTTGTAAATCCGCGTCCAAACTCGGTCCTCAACTGTGTCCGGGGTAGAGAAGGCTGTCACTACCTTCCATTGGCCCGTCTTCTTCGTGTCACGATCTGGCTGCACGCTCTAGCTTCCTTCTCCTTGGATAATGGTGGATGTAGGGCTAGATCCCTATCCTTGGAGCTCTAGGATGATGTGAGGTGGCCTTGGGCAAAAGGTGGAGGAAGAAGTGAAGAAAACGGAGCTAGAACTTCCCTTGCGGCGGAAAAAGGCGGAACTGTACGGTCCTCTATTAGGTTGAAAACTGCAGCTTTAATAGGAAAAGATCAGAAATTTGATCACGCACGGTCGAACACACGACCGTGCATAAACCGTGCGATTTTAATTAAGAAGAAATGCCAGGAAGACGGCCCAGAGCGCCCATGTGTTTTACTCACACACGGTCGAATCCGATCGTGCATAAGAATGCAAGGGTAAATTCGGAAAGCACTAAATCCGGCAAAGAACAGGATGTCGTGTGTTTTGTTCGCGCACGGTTGAGTCCAACCATGCGTGAAGAAAATGCAGGAGCGGGGCAGATCACCATATTGACCAGCCGATCATAGAGCAAGACCGCTACCGACCATGTGTCAAGTAAACGCACGACCGTGCGATTCATACAGGATGAATTCTGGGCACTATGGATGATCTGCCCACCTGCACAACGAAACACCACACGGGGAAAACACCTCCAGCATAAGTATAATAACAGAAAAAGAATGAGGAGCACAATGTACTTTCCCCCAACAAAATAGAGCGCAATTGCACACTACAACGGGCCAACAAGTGCACTTCGTGAAGAAATGTGATTAAGTGGAATATGAGCAATAATAAACAAGAAGTGAAGTGCAAGTGCGTTAAAACAAGCCCAGATGAGTCCGAAAATGTGTATAAAATTGGGACTCATTACACCCCCAGACGTACCTATTTGCGCGTCCCGAGCAAACAAATCCGGAGGGATAAGAAAATGGTAGTTAGCGTAGAGAATTGCAAAGAAATAGTAGGATGCGAAGTATCATACTCATGCAAATAGAAATTCAGTAAAAGAAGATTCTAACTATGCTAACTAATTTATAATAGTATAAATGCGTAAATAAAGATTTAAGTTTACTCAGATAGTGAATCATGCAGAATTTTGCAATCATGCCCCAGTGTGAAAGTAAACAAGCCACTCAGGAGGGTGTTGCAAAAGACCGGTATTTCAGGATAACTCCGCTGAAATCCATCAACGACGAGAGCCATAAGCTTGCCCGGTTACACTCTCTCCACGGCGCTAGCGAACTCACAAGTTAAATCAGTAGGACTTTCAGGTTATAATGGGGCTTAGGTTAAGGTATGATAGTCAATGATAAATGAGATGGCTACGCAACCCAATTGAGTTAACCGAAAACGCTGCACGAAGACAAGAACAAGACCAATGCTAATGTGACACACCCCCAGACTTGACTTGAAAACTGGGTGTGCACACAGCCTACTCCAACAAATACAACAGAATTTTCTATTACGCTCAAAAGGGATTTCTTTTTATTCCAATACTTTTCAGATTTTTCTTTTAACTTTTTTCTTTTTCTTTTTCTTTTATCCCCTAGTTGGTTCACAATAAAGAGTTCAACAAATAATACAGATTTTTCTTTCACAACACAAAGGTTCCATACATCACACCAATTCAAAAAAATATGGTTTCAGTTAACTCGCTATTTGGTTGCAAAAATAGGATAGGCTTCAGGTTTTGGTGATTGAAAGAGGAGCTGATCAAAGGAAGGGTTGGCACAAATTTGGCTTGCGATGGTATGCGAATCGATCACAGAAAACAAAGCTCAAACTAGCCAAAAAGATGGCCTACATCACGTTTTAACTTAATGAGTAGCTCTCACCCATGCTTCAATAGTTGCTTGGGGCAAGTTCTTAGCCCACGAGAAAGATAAACCTTCCTTCCGACTCGAGCAACTCACAACTAGTGCTCGCTTACACACAACACCGTGCTACCGCAAATTTCAGTCACATTCACCAAATGAGTAAAATAAATCAAAAACTACGCAAAAACACTAATTGTAAATTAAGAGCATAAAGATAATCTAATTTTACCCAAATTTTTATGCAAGCACGAATATGCGACTAGAACACTACTGGAGTCAACATCACACTCTAACTTGCAGTACCTAAACTAACATCCTATTTCAAAATCCCATCCAAAATAAGCGTGAACGGAATCACACAAACAAGTGAGTGCGCGCTCATGTGGGTGATGTGGTGTGTGAAGAAAGTAAATAAAACATTTTGAGTAAAAGCTTCTAGTATGCAATGCAATAGTGCACGTGAATGGGCGCATAAAATGACTCTCCCCCAAACTTAAACTAAACAGACCACATAATGCATATCATGAAAATAAAAAATAGAGCTAGGGGAAGAGAGTACCCAATGCTCAGCAAGTGAGCATACCAGAAGACGCATGAAAATCCAAGGTAACGCAGCCATACGAAGAATCACGACCACCGTCTGCACAAATAGAGAATACCTGCAGGGGTGAGCTCCGCAAAAGCAAACTAAAACAACACATAACTAACTAGTTTTTGATGGCGAGAAATTAAAAGACAAGAAAAAGAAAGAAAGAAAAAATAAGATAACTACTGGGGTTATTGTCGTCCCAGCACGACTTATTCAGAAAGTAGAGGGTTTTATCTAATGGGAGTATGGAAGGAGAAGTGGACAGGCAACTGTTCTAATATCCGTGTCGGTAACGGGTACCGATACGGTGATAGAACCACAACTCCTCTACCTACAAAATAATACCTACTTGTCACAGGTAGAGGAGAGAGAAAGAAAGAGGTGGAGGGATAGTCCTCCACTCTACTTTCACCAAAATAAATTTCCTTGCCTAGCAAGGTGTCGTCTTCAGGGAGGCAGCAGGAGGGGGACACAATGACTGAGGTTTCCACTATGAAAGAAGGGTCAACCTTCTCACATAAGAGGACATCCTCATCATTGGTTGGAGCAAAATGATCCAAGTCCTCCTGAAATACCTATGAAGGCTCAACCTGCATAGGCTCAGAAGAAAAAGAAGGTGGTTCGGGAAATAAAGGAGGAGAATGACATAAATAAGCAGAAATCGGTGGATTGGTCCCGGTCTCACTCCCATCAGGTTGGAGAAGCAAAATAATGTTTGCACTGTCATCAATGCTAAAAGGTTTGGAGGGATCAACAGTGGCCCTGCCCAAGATTTGGACTTCCTCCACCGGTGCTGAGGAAAGCTCCTCTTCACCTAGAAGGTTGTCCTCCTCCATAGAAGTAGGCATAACACATAGATCGCCAGCCTCATCCTGCGACACATCCTCAATAATGTCGTCAGAGACGAATGTAGTATGCACAACAGGGGGAGAAATAGGGCTTGGATAAAATTCAAGAACCGATTTCTCACAACGAATCGAATCCATGCATGGTAATATATGCACAGGGGAGATGGGCTCAGCCATGTCAGAGCCTAGATCAGCCACAACTCTGATGAGTGTGTTTGCATCATTCCCTTCAAAACTTGAAGGTGATACATCAACGTAATCAGAGGTGGAAGGTGTGCTGTCAGGGTTAGGAGTTAGGACGATCTGAATATCTGGCTCGTCATCCTCGTCCAATTGGCGAAGAAATGCAGCATAATCCTTCAAGGCATGATCCATAATCCAACAAAATAAGCACTGTTTTGCATTTTTCTTCGGCTCATATTGGGCCGGAAATGAATGCAAAAAGGGCATGTGCGGAGCGGAAGAGTAGCCATAGGACTTACGCGCACCATATGGAGTACCAGACGAAGTCGGTGCTCCATATCCTTGGCCATGAGTGTTAGGACTACTATCTCCCTTTGGACATCTATCACTAGCATGAGATATATCTCCGCACAAATGGCAACAAATATTAAATGAAGCCCACATTGTGTGAAGATAACAAGATTCAAAAGGAAAATACAATTGTGCAAAATACTACACCTAACAATAATTACTAAAGCAACCTAATATAAAACAGGAAAACGGAATAAGAAAAACTCAAATAAAATAAAGGATGCAATTTACAAATGGAAGGGCTTCTCTCTCAGATTCTCCCTCTCCAGAAAACTCATTCGTCTGTGCTCCCCGGCAATGGCGCCAAAAACTTGATGCGCAAATCTCGCACACCGCTATAGGCGGTAGCTAGACTGCGGAACGAAACGGCAGTGTACCGATCGTTCAAGTAATATAAAATGTGGGAGTGAATCCCCAAGTATCGATCTCGAAGGAACACAGTAAGGTGTTGTTAACAATTGAGGACGGACTTGAGATTGAAGTCCTTAAGTCGAATGGAATGTAGGAGAGTTGATTTGGCTTTTGGAAAATAAAAGAAAACAACTACAACTACTCCTATGCAATGCCGCTATGCAATGCTTCGCCAGGCGGGATGGAAAACTACGTTGGCCTTGAACGCACTACTTCGCAAGGGCGAATGGACGAGTAGGCAAGCGGAATCGAACTATGCAGGCCTTGAGCGCGCTACTTTGTTAGGCGAATGGATTTCACGAGCCGTTATGCCACGCTTCACTAGGCGGATGGAGGAGTAGGCTTGCGGATGGAGTGGGTCATACCGGGGGAATGCGGGTCGCAAGAACCTCATCAACAAGCACGCCACTAACAATTGCTAGTGCGGCAACACCAAACACTCACACTACAGTCACCACAAAAGCACACCTCAAGCACTCATAAAGCATGAAAACATTTCATAATATATAACATTAAGTTCAACAAATATAGAGTGCAACATCATCAAGATATAAGAGATCTACCATCTACAACTACCAATACAAAAAGAGAGAGAGAGAGAGAGAGAGAGAGAGAGAGCAAGGAATCGACCCAATCCGAAGTCTCATCGAAGATTCATGGTTGGAATCACTGGGTTGTCAATCCGCGTCCAAACTCGGTCCTCAACTACGTCCGGGGTAGAGAAGGCTGTCACTACCTTTCAGTGGCCCGTATACTTCGTGTCACGATCTGGCCGCACGCTCTAGCTTCCTTCTCCTTAGATAATGGTGGATGTAGGTCTAGATCCCTATCCTTGGAGCTCTTGGATGATGTGAGGTAGCCTTGGGCAAAAGGTGGAGAAGAAGTGAAGAAAATGGAACTAGAACTCCCCTTGCGGCGGAAAAAGGCGGAACTGCACGGTCCTCTATTAGGTTGAAAACTGCAGCTTCTATAGGAAAAGATCAGAAATTTGATCACGCACGGTGGAACGCAAGGCCGTGCGTGAATCGTGCGATATTAATTAAGAAGAAATGCCACGAAGATGGCCCAGAGCGCCCATGCGTTTTACTCACGCACGGTTGAATCCGATCATGCGTAAGAACGCACGGGTAAATTTGGAAAGCACTAAATCCGGCAAAGAACGGGATGTCGTGCGTTTTGTTCGCGCACGGTTGAGTCCAACCGTGCGTGAAGAAAATGCGAGTGGGGAAGATCACCATATTGACCAGCCGATCATAGCGCACGACCGCAGCTAACCGTGCGTCAAGTAAACGCACGACCGTGCGATTCATACAAGATGAATTCTGGGCACTATGGATGATCTGCCCACCTGCACAACGAAACACCACGCTGGGAACACACCTCCAGCATAAGTATAATAACAGAAAAAGAATGAGGAGCACAATTTGCTTGCCCCCAACAAAATAGCACACAATTGCACACTACAATGGGCCAACAAGTGCACTTCGTGAAGAAATGTGATTAAGTGGAATATAAGCAATAATAAACTAGAAGTGAAGTCCAAGTGCATGAAAACAAGCCCAGATGAGTCCGAAAATGTGTATAAAATTGGGACTCATCACCACCGCACCGTGAGAAGGATTTTTAGTTCCAGTTGGTGACAGGGGCTAAGCCAGTATCTATAGCTCCTTGTTGGATGGCCCTGAATAAATTAGTGGAATTTCGGAGCCAGTTATAGGAGCTGGTGGAAGCTGGATTCGTCAGACCGAGTTCCTCACCTTGAGGAGCTCCGGTGCTATTCGTGAAGAAGAAGGATGGGTCGCTCAGACTCTGCATTGATTATAGAGCACTAAACAGGCTGATGGTGCGGAACACATACCCATCACCGAGGATAGACGAGCTGGTTGACCAATTGGAGGGATCTCACTTGATCTCGAAGCTGGATTTTATGTCGGTGTACTATCAACTACAGATTAAGGAGGAGGACATCCCGAAGACCACATTCAACAGTAGATATGGTTTGTACGAGTTCACTGTGATGTGTTTCGGGCTCACGAATTCACCAACAGCATTTATGAGTTTGATGAACTGGGTGTTCGAGCCATATCTCAACATCTTTGTCATCGTTTTCATCGACGACATTCTCATCTACTTGAGGATGGAAGAGGAGCATGCATGGCATCTGTCACTGACATTGGAGAAGCTTTGAGAGCACAGTCTCTATGCGAACTTCAGCAAATGTTAGTTTTAACTGAAGGAGGTGGCCTTCCTGGGTCACATTATCAGTGGAGTTGGACTAGCAATGGATCCAGCGAAGATCCAGGCCATACGGGATTGGCCACTGCTGAAGACGGCCACCGACGTGCGGAGTTTCTTGGGACTTGCCGACTATTATCGGAAGTTTGTGCAGGGGTTTTCTGATAAGTACTATTTATATAACTTTTTAATCAAATTTTTTTAATTATTTAATATGAATTTTTTACTTTCATGTCAATTTTAGGTTATAAGTAGTTCTTTTGTAATTTTGATTCTAACTTAGCTGAATTGCAATTTTTGCAGAATTTTGGGACAAATTGGAGAAATTTACAAGTCACGCCCTCGGTCACGCCCGTGACCAAGGGCGTGTAGCCTGAAGATCTGTCCAGAATTGATGCCGCGCTGATTGAGCTAGTCCACAACAAGTCACGCCCTAGGTCACGCCCATGACCGAAAGTCACGCCCATGACAGAGGGCGTGTAAACTTAGAATATTCCCAGCAAGCTGCCGTCGACGTGGAGGCGTCGTCGAGAAGTCAATAAAATTTAGTTGGCTCTCTTTCTTTTTCTACTTCTATCTTTGTAATTTTTCCTTTATGAAATTTTATTTTTCTTTCTCTCTCCCCTCCACTATGATTAACTAATTCTCATTTGTGCTCGATCGAAATGATCCGAGGATGAGATAAGCATATTATGATTTTCTAAGCTCTCTTTTTCCATTTTTTAACACTTGAATTACCATTGATTTTTAACTAGTGAGGCCATATTTTCAATGCATGGTTTTCATACTTAGCTATCCGAGAGGCTCAAAGTATGAATCGATCACTCAAGGGCAAAGAGAGTTGCACGCACCCCTCAAGAGAGTATGGCGTAAATCTCCCGGATTGGAGTCAAATCCAATAGTGGGGTTCACAGCGTAAAACAAGTTTTAGGTAATTGATTATAGAACGAGAGTTCTGTTGATTTTTCCTAAACTTAGTTGGGCATTAACCTCGAGAGAGGCATGTTCAAGCTTCGGGAACCTCCATGGTCAAGTTGTTTAATTAAAACAGAATTAGATTTATTTTTCTTTCACTTGATTATTCTCACACCAAGGTGATTTTAGATTGAACACTAATCTTTTTCCATTGTTTAAACCCTACTTTTAGTTTGCAAATTTTCTCTTTTAGTAAGTAAATCAAAACCTCAAAAAATTATTAGATAAGATAATAGTGACCTCCTCAACGTAGAAGTAATCAATGCGCCCCGAGGAATATGACCTTGATATTTCTAAATATCCTATATTATAGACGATAAGGTACACTTGCCTTTATCGGATATAGTTTTGGAAAACATCTTTAATCCTTCGCCTTGCAAATCTGAAATTTTTAATATCAAGTTTTTGGCGCCATTGCTGGGCACTTTGCGTAGATATTTTGAAAAGAGGATAGCTATTAATTTTATCATGTTATTTTATTTTTACTTTTTCTAATTTCGAAAATCTTGAGGGTGAAATTTAAATCTTGCAAAGGGACGTTTGGTTTATCATCCCATCGCACCTCCTAGTTCCGGTGAGAACCCCTCACAGGGTATACCTTGGGAAATCCAAGACCAACTTAATCAACCTACAAGAAAAAAATATATAATAATCAAGTTTTCCACTTTCTTTATTTTTAGTTCTATTATTCCCTCTTTTCTCTTTTTTCGCTTTCTTCTTTCCATTTTTCCTTTTTAGTGTATGACCCGGGGTAGCACTTCGAATATTCCATTTGATCCAGAGATCGAGCAAACCCTTTCGCGGCGCCGCCGTTCTCGTGATCAGTAAGTACACTTATTATTCAAAGAGTTGATCGGGGAGACTAACACAACAAATATGGATCCTAATCTTAATCTTCCTAATCTTAACGCACCCAATCCTAATAAGGCTGCGCAATGGACAATGTCCTATTATGCACGGCCAAATCTGGAAGGCACACAATCAAGTATTGTTCACCCCGCGGTGGCGAACAAGAACTTTGAGATCAAGTCCAGCATCATACAAATGGTGCAACAATCAATGACCTTCGATGGTCATCCGAACAAAGATCAAAACTGTCATATTTCAAATTTTCTCGAAAATTGCGACACATTTGAAATTAATGGCGTCACCGATGATGCCATTCGATTATGTCTTTTTCCTTTTTCTTTGCGGTCTAGGGCCAAGCAGTGGTTGGGCTCACTTACTTGGGAGTCCATCACTATATGGGTCGATATGGCAGGAAAAATTCTCACTAAATATTCCCCGCCTGCAAAGACCGCCAAATTACGAGCAGATATTGCATCATTTGTGCAAATCGACTCGGAGACTCTCTATGATACATGAGAGTGCTTCAAGAAGCTTTTGCGTAGATGCCCTCACCACGCACTTCCCACTTGGCAACAAGTGCAAATCTTTTATAATGGATTGAATTTCCAAACTAGGCAAATGATTGATGCGTTCGCCGAGGTACATTAAATAAAAAGACCTCGGAGGCCGCTCAAGAGCTTTTTGAGGAAATGGCCATAATGCTTATCAATGGAACTTGCCCCGAGCGTGGCCTAATAAGCCAGCCGGAATTTTTGAAATAGACGCTTCTTCTAATTTGGCTTTACAAGTTGAGCACTTAACAAAGCAAATGGCGGAGATGTCTGCTTCCTCCGCCACTCCTCCTTGTTCTAATAATATTTTAATTGAAGAGCAGGTTGAATACATGGGAAATCCACCTCAGTCTTCCTAAAAACAGAACTCCGCTCCGTACAATAACACCTACAATGCGGGTTATAGGAACCATCCGAATTTCTCGGGGAGCAACCAAGGAAATGCTCAGCGTCCTTTAAATATGAATCAACCTCCTAATCAAATTCTTAATTTAACTCCCCCTCTAAACCTTAATCCACCTAGTTTTCCACCGCAACAACAAAAGCCCTCTCCGCTTGAAGAGGTCTTTGCAAAATATGTTGCTACAAATGAAACGAACATCTAGAACCTCACCAGATCGATCAAAAATTTATAGAATCAATTGAGGCGGCTAGCAAAAATGTTCTCCGAGCGTCAACAAGGAGCACTACCGGGAAATACAGAGCTAAATCCTAGGGAGAGCGCAAACGTGATTACACTCTGAAGCGTGGAAGGAGGTGGTTTCAAATTAGGCCGAACCCAAGGTAACTTCTTCTCCTCCTCCTCATACTCCTATTTTATCGTCAAATTTGCCCTCTACGCTATCTCCGCACGCTTTTAGTTCAAATATTCCGTATCCATCTAAGCTTAGGAGCGAGTGCGCTGAGAAAAATTACAAAATTTTCTTAGAAATTTTAAAACAAATTCATATTAATGTACCCTTCTGCGAGGCTATCTCTCAAATGCCGAAGTATGCGAAATATCTTAAGGAGTTGCTCTCCAATAAGAATAAATTAGAAGATATTTTGCATATTTCCTTAAACGCAGAATGCTCCGCGGTTGTACTTAACAAATTGCCTCAAAAAGCAATTGACCAGGGACGGTTCTCCATCCCGTGTCTATTTGGCAATTCGTTAGTAAAACACGCCTTAGCAGATCTTGGATCAAGCATCAACCTCATGCCTTTTTCGTTATTCAAAAAGTTAGGTCTAGGAAATCCTACCCCACTCGAATGAGTATTCAATTAGCAGATCGTTCATTAATTTATCGGGTTGCGATAGTGGAGGATGTGCTCGTTAAGGTTGACAAGTTCATCTTCCCGGGGAACTTTGTCATTCTTGATATCGAAGAGGATGCCGAAGTACCCCTCATACTTGGTCTCCCCTTCCTTACCAGCTCGCGTGCAATTATCGACGTAAGTAATGGAAAGATCCTCCTTCAGGTTGGAGACGATGAAGTTACTTTTAGTATAAATACCTCGATGCGAAACACCTTAGAGAATGATGATTCGTGCTTCTATTTAGAAGAGTGTTTTGAGAACGAGTTTTATTCACTTCCCAAGTTAGTCTCCACATCGAGTAACGATTCCGAGCTCGCCAAGCTCTTTTGTCTTGAAGAAGAAGTCTCTCGCTCCACACCACCCAAACCACTATTTTTAGAAAAATTAAAAATCAAAACTTCTTATGAAGAGCCACCCGTTTTAGAATTGAAACAACTCCCTCCTCAACTAAAATATCTATTTTTAGAAAAAGACTCGAAGCTACTCGTTATTGTATCATCTGAACTTAGCGATTCAGAAATTTTTGAATTGACTCAAGTCTTAAGCAATCACCGACACGAAATAGCGTGGCAAATATTGGATATCAAGGGTATTAACCCTTCCTTCCGCACTCACAAAATCTTCTTCAAAGATAATTCCCATAACACTGTCCAGCCTCAATGACGGCTAAACCCGAATATGAAAGAAGTCGTTAAGGCCGAAGTTATCAAACTTTTAGACGCATGAATCATCTACCCGATCTCGGATAGTACTTGGGTTATCCCAGTACAAGTCGTGCCGAAAAAGGAGGCGTAACTGTAGTAGCAAATGAAAATAACGAATTGATCCCAACCCGTACCGTTCCAGGTTGGCGGATGTGCATCGATTATCGAAAACTAAATGAGGCCACCCGTAAGGATCACTTCCTATTACCTCATATCGATCAAATCTTAGAGCGCCTTTCAGGTCACTCCTGCTATTGTTTTCTCGATAGTTTGTCGGGATATTTTCAAATCCCTATTTCTCCCGATGACCAAGAGAAAACACCATTCACTTGTCCCTTTGGCACCTTTGCTTATCGAAGGATGCCATTTGGTCTTTGTAACGCATCAGCTATATTCTAAAGATGTATGCTGGCGATTTTTGTCGAGTTAGTAGAGGAAGTGATGGAAGTTTTCATGGATGACTTTTCCGTTTTCAGAAACTCTTTCAAAAATTGTTTAAAAAATCTTGAACGCGTGATACAACGTTGTGAGGAAACAAATTTAGCCATTAATTGGGAGAAATGCTGTTTTATGGTTAAAGAAGGATTAGTCCTTGGAAATAAAATATCGGGCAAAGGGATCGAGGTCGATAGGGCCAAGATCGAAGTAATCGAAAAGCCCCCCTCCAATGATTGTAAAAGCTATTAGAAGTTTCCAAGGTCCCGCGGGGTTTTATCGGCGCTCTATACAAAATTTTTCCAAAATCACAAAGCCGTTAACCCATCTCCTCGAGAAAGAGTCTTCCTTCCTTTTTAACAACGAATGTCATTTGACCTTTAAACTTATCAAAGAAAAGCTTATAAATTCTCCGATTCTAGTTACGCCGAATTTGTCGCTACCCTTTGAAATTATGTGCGACGCGAGTGATATTGGGTTAGGCGCCGTGTTAGTTCAATGGGTGAGTAAGTATTTCCACCCAATTTATTATGCGATCAAGACACTCACGTCGGCACAAACGAACTACACCACTACCGAGAAGGAGCTTCTAGCCATATTTTTTGCTTTTGATAAGTTTAGGTCGTACATCACGCTCTCCAAAGTTATCGTCTTCACAGATCACTCTGCGATTAGATTTCCTTTAAGTAAATCGGATGCCAAGCACCATCTTTTGTGATGGATCCTCCTCTTGCAGAAGTGTGATTTAGAGATCTGGGACAAAAGGGGAGCCGAAAACTTGGCGGCCGATCATCTTTCTCGTTTAGAAAATCCCACTTTGGAAGTATTAATAGAAGCCGACATTAATGATAAATTTCCTGAAGAGCGCCTCCTTGCTCTCGAAAATTTAAATACATCTTCCACCACCTGGTTTGCGGATTTGGCTAACTATCTAGTAGCCCGGGTCCTACCAAAAGAATTCTCGAATCAGCAAAAGAAGAAATTCTTTTCTAATTTAAAGAATTATTTTTGGGAGGACCCTTTTTATTCCGTGTTTGCGCAGACCAGGTAGTGAGAAGATGCGTCTCGTGTGAGGAAGGTCTAAAAATTTTACGGCATTGTCACGAGGGACCAACCGTTGGTCATTATCAAGCGAACCGAACCGCGAGGACGGTGCTGGAGGCGGGCTTTTATTGGCCCACACTCTTTAAAGATGCTCAAACCCTTGTGAGTACTTGCATCCCTTTAATTTGAGAATAACAAATCCTACTTATATTTGATCTTGTTTGCCATTGTGTTTTTAGCATGCAGGTTTGGACAGATATGACACCAGGTTGCTGCAATACTGGTCTGGTACTATCCACAAGCAGAAGGATTGAAAGATGTTTAATGCCAGGCGTTAGGTCTTAACGCTGGGCGTTAGCGATCGATGGGATGGTCTGCCGATCGACGGGATGGGATGCCAATCGACGGGATGACTTGCTTACTGAATAAAAAGAGAGAGAAACTCAATGTCAGGCGTTAGGTCTTAACGCTGGGCATTAGCGATCGACGGGATGGTCTGCCGATCGACGGGATGGGATGCCGATTGACGGAATGGCTTGCTGACTGAATCAAAAGAGAGAGAAACTCAACGTCAGGCGTTAGTACTTAACGCCCGGCATTATCGGTCGACGATTATGGAAAGGAGGAAGCAGCCGTGATTGCAGGAGGAAATTTTGGAATGATTTGCCCAATGCTTGCATTCACCTTAACGTCGTTGCCTAAAATAAAACAATTACTAAAGTGTAGAATCTCCTTCATCTTCTGAAGATCCGAGCCATCAATATGTTGTTATACATGGTCAACGCCGACGTAAGAACCTAACACCGGCGTTAGCTCAAAGTCTATAAATTGGATAGCTTCGTCGTCTCTAACTACTGATTGCTAAGAGCCCTATTCCAGCACTTCAGAAACTCCTTAAGGGATGTATTTCCCGACCAACACTTCTCCCACTCAATTTCAAAAGGAGGAATCGAAGGAAGCTTGGATCAATACGCTAACTTAATGCAAAGAACGCACCCTTGGACTTCAACGATCTTTAGCGATTCTTCAGCGCCTCCTTCAGAGTACCTCATAAGGAGTTTTATTTTTGTCTTTTGTAATTGTCTTTTATTTTTATCTTTGTAATCGGTTCAGAAATTTGCCTTGTGTTGGCGAATAGGTCTTGGTAGGACTTAGGGAGTAATTCGCCTCGTGTTGGAGACTAGGTCTAGGGTGTAGATCTAGGGGGAGCTCGAGGCCTTTCTGGGGATAGGAAGGCTAGAGCGGCTTGAGGTCGTATCTAGGGAGAGATCGGCTAAAGCCAACCGGTTCATGGGGATACGAGTCGGTATAGAAAATGAAAAGAGTCTTTCATATTTCGCCTTGATTTCTTGCGTCATTGAAATCAATTTTTGTAATCAATTTTATAAATGATAAGCATGTCTTTTCTTGTTTTGTAAAATTGATTTCATTTCTAATTTCTAGCTCTTTACTTTTGATTCACTCCTATTCAAATAAAATATCAAAAGTTTTCTATTAAATATTAAAGTTTTCTAAAACCCTTATTCACCCCCCCTCTAAGGGCGCGTCACAATCCAACAAGTGGTATCAGAGCCAGGTTATTCCAAAACGGTTTCACCACCAGGAATAACGGCGTCTCTTGATCATGATCTCGCTTCTACTAGTGAGGAAAATTTTTATATAAATGAAAAATCACTTGCACCACATTTATTCGAAGAGAAAAGTTATAAAAGGTGGAAAAATTTAATGGAAAAATTTCTCAAGTCCTTAGGCATAGATGTTTGGAACATTACTATTGAAAATCCACCTAGCGTATTAAATAGGAACAAAATGGTTTTAAATGCAAAATCTATGAATAGTTTATTTTGTGCGTTAGATCAAAATATTTTCAAACTTATTTATAATTTACCTACCGCATATGAAATTTGGAATTCTCTTGAAAGAACCTATGATTCTCCTTCTACAGGTATTGAACAAATGCAAGACATGGAGAATAGACAAGCTTGCACAGATATTGAATAAAGCTCCTCTCATGATGGATCAATGGAGTGCACATCAAGTGGAATAGAAGAAGAAATCTTATCTTTGGAAGAGGAGTGCCAAAAAGATGTAAAAGGAACTATATGTTCGAATATCGCATCGCCCACAAGCAATGTAAGGAAATCAAAATCCATCATTTGTACGTCTATTTCTACATTTCAATTGCTATAAACTACTAAATGTAAGATTAAGAAATTAAAAAGGGCTAATGCAAAACTATGTTTAGAAAATAAAACTTTGAAAGCAAATGTGAATGTAGAATCCAAAAATGACGTGTTTGAATCTCCATCATGCTCTTCATTTGAAAACTCCACACCTTGTATTGATTATAATGAATTAAAAGAAAAATTCAAAGAACTTGAAAAAGAAATTATTTTTGTAAAAGAACAAGATGAAAGATTATGTTTAGAAAACCCTTCTTTGAAAAATGATTGTGCTAAGTGTGAAGGCTATAAAATTGAAATTGAAGAGATGGATGAAACATTTGAGGAATATAGAAATAAATATCAAAATCATATTGATTCAATTGTTTCCACTCTTAAAAATAACACAATTGCGTATAATAAAGCTAGACATAATCTCAATGTTAAAAACTATGAATTAGAAAATAAAGTCAACTTGCTTAAGGAAATTATAAAGAAATATTTTCAAAACACACACTCACAATATCAAGGAAAATCCAAAAGCAAGTTGAATATGAATTTTCATTATTTATCTAAGCCAAACAAAAGAAATGAAAAACTTCAAAAGCTTGCTGATATAGATTTTTCGGTTTTGAAATTTAGTGAAGAATTGAGATTTTCTCCAAAACTATATCTGATATAGGCAAGTGTACCTTATCGTCTATAGTATAGGATATTTAGGAATATCAAGGTCGTATTCCACGGGGCGTGTTGATTACTTCTACTTCGAGGAAAATCACCATTATCTTATCGACGAAAGTTCGATTGGTTTGTTTTTGCTTAACTATAATTAAAACTAATTGCAAGCTAAATGAAAGGATTAAACGTTGCATGAAAAGAAAGAGAAATTGACATTGCAAAAGAAAGATATAACTAAGGAGAGAGATTGACATTGCATGAAAAGGAAGAAATTACTTAAGGAGAAAGAGAACATGAAAGAGAAAACTAATTTTATTGAAAATCAAAGAACTATTACAAACCTTAATTTAAGAGTGCAAGGCTAAGGAAAATAAAGATTACAAACTTGAGAAAACTAGTGCATGAAAACCACATTCAAAACATGGCATGAATTTGAAAGGGAAGAGAACATGAAAGCCTTAAGAAACATGAACATCAACTTTAAAAACTCACTCTCAGCTCTAACATCACCTCCCCATCTCCAAATTTCTGAACCCTGGACTCAAGGAGAGCCTCTGAATTTATAGGAAAAAAATTCAGATTACACACCCTCGGTCACGGGCGTGACCAAGGGTGTGACTGCACTATTTACATCAGATCTGACAGCGGCGTGGGCTTTCTGGATGGCGCGGCGAAAAGTGACATGTCACGGGCGTGACATGTCGGGTCACGGCCGTGACTTTGGACGGCTGCATTAAATGCGGCGTGGGCTGGAATTCGGTGCGGCGGCAGAGCAGGGATCACGCTGGAAAGTCACGGCCGTGACATGTGGGTCACGGGCGTGACTTAGGTTGACTTCTCGACAGCATCTCCACGTCTCGACGGCGGCTCCACGTGGAAGATTCTAAGTTTACACGCCCTTGGTCACGGGCGTGACTTTGGGTCACAGGCGTGACCTGGGGCGTGACTTGGTGTAGGCTAGCTCAGACAGCGCAGCATCCTTCTGGACTGATCTTTAGGATACACGCCCTTGGTCACGGGCGTGACCGAGGGCGTGACATGCCATTTTTTCCGATTTGTCCCAAAATTCTGCAAATATTGAAATTAAGCTAAGTTATAATCAAAATTACAAAAAGAACTACTTATAACCTAAAATTGACATAAAAAGGAAAATTCACATTAAATATTTACAAAATTTTCTATTAAAAAGTTATAAAAATACTACTTATCAAATACCCCCATACTTGAGGTTTTGCTATTCCAGAGCAAAAGTGTGAGACATAATTTATAAGACATCCTTAAAAAATTTTAATTTAAAACTAAAATTTCATTTAACCAAAAGTTAAGTTAAGAGTAAATTCAAGGGGGAGTTAAGTCCTAAATTATGATGATGATTTGAAAAGAGGGAAAAATGTTTAGGCAAGAACTTCTCAAGAAAATTAAGTAGTTTGACAAAATTGTAGAAATTATAAAACTAAATTAAATTAAAATTATAAGAACTCTATCTTAAAAGAATCTTAAGGAAAAGTAAATTACTAAATATTGCTCTCTCCATAATTTTCAACTAAAACTAGAACAATGATAATTGGCTAAGGGGGATTTCATAAAATTTGTCATAAGAAGAGAAATTTTTGAATGGAGGAAATGGAATTTATCATGAAATTTCCTTTTTTTTCTTTCTTTTTTTTCTCTTCTAATAAAAACCCAAAATGTATATGGTTTAGGAGTAATGAATTTTATCCTCTTACTCCATGCCATATAATCTTTTCAAATATTTTGGGTGCATATATTTTAGGGAATAATGAATTTTATCATCTTATTCCCATGACATATGATCTTTTAAAGTTCATTTTTTTATGCCACAAAGGGGGTAAGGAAGGGAAATAAATCTAGCTAGCTTTAAATTATATTGAGAGCAAATTCTAGTAACATTAAATTTCCTAAGATCTAAAAAGTTAGAAGAAAATATAATTGAAATCTAAAGAGGTTTAGGAAATTCACTACAAAATGAAGCCATTTAAAAATAAAATGAGAAGTCATGCTAACAAAATTCTCTAATCAATTTAAAATCATAAGATGATTCTTAAATCAAGATTACCTCAAATTTAAAATTAACAAACTATGATAAGAAAAATTTTAGCCAATTAAAAACTTAAACATGCTTATAAACATTCTCAACTAGATTTCTAAGAAATCACAAAAACAACAAGAAGGAGGGATATAAGAATTTTTGGAATTTTTGATATTATCTTTTTTTGAATTTTTCTCATTAAAAACTATTTACAAAGAAAGGAAACTAGCTTTAAAACTTAACAATTTTTGTTAAGTCTTGGACTTCCCAAGGGCTACCCGGTGAAGGGTTCGCAAGGTACTAGGATGTGTGATGGGATGAAATCCCAAACGTCCCTTTCCAAGATTTAAAATTTCGATATTCTATATTTTTTTGAGTTTTTGGATTTTACAAGTGCTTAAATAAAGGAAAACATAGAAACAAAATTAAAATTTTCTTTTTGTTTCTTTTTCCTTTTTCTTTTTTTTTTTGAAAATTTTCTTTTTTAAAACTATTTACAAATATTTACAATGGGCTATTTACACCCCCATACTTAAAGTTAAACATTGTCCCCAATGTTTAAAAATAAGTATGAAGTAAGAAAAGGTAAAAAGAAATGCAAAAACGAAAGAAGAGAAGGAAAAAGGGCTTCCCTGATTTCTTTTTTGAAGTTCTTGAAGCTTTTGTTGGGAAGTCGCGATTACCTGCAAAAGTTGTTAAAGAAGAAAAGAAAAGACAAGAGAAAATAACAAAAGATAACTTTGGGGTGCCTCCCAAAAGCGCTTTGTTTAAGGTGGCGTAGCTTGACCCACTTGCCGATCATATTATAGGTTGAAATACAATCGAATCACTCTTTTCATTAGTTAATTCTCCCGGAAGATATAATTTAAGGAGGTGGCCATTTACTTTGAAGGTACCTTTTTCCGGGTGGGAAATTAAAATTGTCCCATAGGACCAAACCTCTTTAACAATAAAGGGTCCGGACCATCGGGATTTTAGTTTTCCCGGAAAAAGGCGAAGGCGGGAATTATAAAGGAGGACGAGATCGCCCGGCGAAAAAGTTTTTGGAAATTTTATATGCTTATCGTGATAAAACTTTGTTCACTCCTTATATAATTTATTGCTCTCATACGCATTCGCTCGCCACTAATCTAATTCGTTCATTTGGAATTTTCTTTGTTCTCCCGCTTGAGTGGAATCGAGGTTTAAAAATTTAAGCGCCCAAAATGCGCGGTGTTCTAATTCGACCGGAAGGTGCCAAGCCTTGCCATAAACCCTTCGATACGGTGTACAACCGATAGCGGTCTTGTACACCGTTCGATAGGCCCATAGCGCGTCATCGAGCTTTATTGCCCAATCCTTCCGATTAATAGAAACTATTTTTTCTAAAATCCGTTTTAATTCTCGATTAACAACTTCGACTTGGCCGCTCGTTTGTGGGTGATATGCGGTGGATAATTTGTGAGTGACACCATATTTTGCTAAATTTTTTGTAAATTGAGTATTGCAAAAATGGGTGCCCCGATCACTCACAATAGCGCGCGGCAAGCCAAATCGAGAAAATATTTTTTTTAAGAAATTTTAAAATCCGTTTTGCTCGCATAATAGATCGGGTGAAAAATATTTACTCACTCGTTGGCCTAAAATGGCACCAACCGCAATATCACTCGCGTCGCACATGATTTCAAAGGGGAGCGACCAATTTGGGGCGACTAGAATCGGGGAGTTTATAAGTTTCTATTTGATAAGTTGAAAAGCTAAATGACATTCATCGCTAAAAAGAAAAGATGAATCTTTCTCGAGAAGATGGGTTAACGGCCTTGTAATTTTTTAAAAATTTTGTATAAAGCGCCGATAGAACCCCGCGTGGCCTAGGAAACTCCTAATAGCTTTAACGTTTGTGGGAGGGGGGAGTTTTTCAATTACTTCAATCTTGGCCCTATCGACCTCGATCCCCTTGCCCGAAATTTTATGGCCAAGGACTAGTCCTTCCTTGACCATAAAATGGCATTTTCCCAATTAAGCGCAAATTCGTTTCCTCACATCGCTGCAACACGCGCTCGAGATTTTTTAAACAGTTTTCAAATGAACTCCCGTACACGGAAAAATCGTCCATAAATACTTCCATCACCTCCTCCACTAACTCGTCAAAAATTGCCAGCATACATCTTTGGAATGTAGTTGGCGCGTTACAAAGACAGAATGGCATCCTTCGATAAGCGAAGGTGCCAAAGGGACAAGTGAAAGTGGTTTTCTCTTGGTCGTCGGGCGAAATAGGAATTTGGAAGTATCCCGACAAACCATCTAGAAAACAGTAGTAGGAGTGACCCGAAAGGCGTTCTAAAATTTGGTCAATATATGGTAGAGGGAAGTGATCCTTACGGGTGGCATCATTTAATTTCCGATAGTCGATGCACATCCGCCAACCCGTACCAGTACGGGTTAGGATCAATTCGTTATTTTCGTTCGCAACTACCGTGACACCGACTTTCTTTGGCACGACTTGTACTGGGCTAACCCAAGTACTGTCCGATATAGGGTAGATGATTCCCGCATCCAGAAGTTTTATAACTTCGGTCTTAACGAATTCTTTCATGTTAGGGTTTAGCCGTCGTTGAGGCTGGACTGAATTTCGGGAATTATCTTCGAGAAATATTTTATGAGTGCAGAAAGATGGGTTTATACCCTTAATGTTCGATAATTGCCACGCAATTGCATGGCGGTACTTTCTTAAGACTATAGTCAACTCAGAAATTTCTGAGTTGCTAAGATCGGATGAAATGATGACGGGTAGCTTAGACTCTTTTTCCAAAAACAAGTATTTAAGGTGAGGGGGGAGTTGTTTCAACTCCAATACGGGTGGTTCTTCATAAGAAGTCTTGATTTTTAATTTTTCTAAAAATAATGGTTCGGGTGGTGTGGGGTGAGAAACTTCTTCTTCATCACAAAAGTGCTCTACGGGCTCGGAATCACTACTCGCTGATGAAACTAACTCGAGGGATGAATCGAACTCACAACACTCTTCTAAGTAAAAACATGAATCGTCATTTTCTAGCGTGTTCCGCATCGAGGAATTTATGCCGAAAGTAACTTCATCGTCTCCAACCCGTAGGAGGAGCTTTCCGTTACTTACGTCGATAATAGCGCGGGAGGTGGCAAGGAAGGGGCGGCCGAGTATGAGGGGCACTTCGGCATCCTCTTCGATGTCAAGAATGACAAAATCCACCGGGAAGATGAATTTGTCAACCTTGACGAGCACGTCCTCCACTATTCCTATCAGATATTTTAAAGAACGATCCGCTAATTGGATACTCATTCGAGTGGGCCTTGGATTTCCTAGACCTAGCTTTTTGAACAAAGAAAATGGCATAAGGTTGATGCTTGCTCCAAGATCCGCTAAGGCGTGTTTTACTAACGAATTGCCAAATAGACATGGGATGGAAAACCGTCCCGGGTCATTTGCTTTTTTCGGTAATTTGTTGAGTACAACCGCGGAGCATTCTGCGTTTAAAGAAATATGCGAAATATCTTCTAACATTTTCTTATTGGAGAGCAACTCCTTAAGATATTTCGCATATTTAGGCATTTGTGAGATAGCCTCGCAGAAAGGTACATTAATATGGATTTGTTTTAAAACATCTAAAAACTTTTTATAATTTTTTTCGGCGCTTTCATTTTTAAATTTCGATGGATATGGAATATTAGAAGTAGGAGCGCGCGGATTTAAAATAGATGTGTGCGGAGCTATCGTAGCGGGCAAATTCGAAGATGAATTAAAAGTAGGAGGAGGATAGGAAATTACCTTGGGTTCGTCCTATTTTTGAACCACCTCCTTCCCGCTTTGGAGTGTAATCGCGTGCGCGCTCTCCTTTGGATTTTGCTCGGTGTTCCCCGGTAGTGCTCCTTGTTGACGCTCAGAAATCATCTTTGCGAGTTGGCCCACTTGATTCTCTAAATTTTTGATCGATCCGGTAAGGTTCCGGATGTTCGTTTCATTTGTAGCAACATATTTTGCAAAAACCTCTTCAATCGGAGAGAGTTTTTGCTGTTGCGGTGGAAAACCGGGTGGATTATAATTTTGAGAAATCAAATTTGGAGGCGGAGTTAAGTTAAGAAGTTGATTAGGGGGAGGTTGATTTAAATTCATAGGACGCTGAGCATTTCCTTGGTTGCTCCATGAGAAATTCGGATGATTCCTATAACCCGCATTGTAGTTGTTATTATACGGAGCGGTGTTCGGGTTATAGGAAGGCCGAGGTGGATTTCCCATGTAGTCAACATGTTCTTCAATTAAAACGTTATTAGCCCAAGGAGGAGTGGCGGAGGAAGCAGACATCTCCGCCACTTGCTTTGTTAAGCGCTCAACTTGTAAAGCCAAATTTGCGTTTGCGTCTATTTCAAAAATTCCGGCCGGCTTATTAGGCCGCGCTCGGGGCATATTTCATTGATACGCATTTGTGGCCATCTCTTCGAAAAGCTCTTGAGTGGCGATCGGGGTTTTGTTATTTAATGTCCCCCCGGCGGCCGCATCAATCATTTGCCTCGTTTGGAGATTTAAGCCATTATAAAATATTTGCACTTGTTGCCAAGTGGCAAGTGCGTGGTGAGGGCATCGACGCAAAAGCTCCTTGAAGCGCTCCCATGTATCATAGAGAGTCTCCGAGTCGATTTGCATGAATGACACAATATCCGTGCGCAATTTAGCGGTCTTTGAAGGCGGGAAATATTTATTAAGAAATTTTTCCGCCATTTTGGCCCATGTAGTGATGGATCCCCTAGGTAGGGAGCCCAGCCACTGCTTGGCCTTAGACCGCAAAGAAAAAGGAAAAAGATGTAATCGAATGGCGTCATCGGTGACGCCATTGATCTTAAAAGTGTCGCAAATTTCAAGAAAGTAAGAGATATGCGAATTAGGATCCTCGTCCGGTTGACCATCAAAGGTCACAGATTGTTGCACCATTTGTATGATGCTGGACTTGATCTCAAAATTATTGTTCGCCACCGTGGGGCAAACAATACTCAATTGTGTGCCTTCCAAATTTGGCTGCGCATAATAGGACATGGTCCGTTGCGCGTCCTCATCAGGATTTGGCTCGTTAAGATTAGGAGGATTAAGATTATGATTCATATTCGCTGTGTTAGTGTCCCCGATCGACTCTTCGGATTCTACTTGATTTCCCTGATCACGAGAATGGCGGTGCCTCAAGAGGGTTCGCTCGATCTCCGGATCAAAAGGAAGAATCGAAGTGCTACCTCGGGTCATACACTAAAAAGAGAAGAAGGGAAGAGGAAAAACTGAAATAATTTTTTTTTCTTTTTGAAATTTATAAAAAGGAAAATAAAATAAAAAGAAACATGATAAAATTAATAGCTATCCTCTTTTCAAAATATCTACGCAAAATCCCCGGCAACGGCGCCAAAAACTTGATATAGATTTTTCGGTTTTGAAATTTAGTGAAGAATTGAGATTTTCTCCAAAACTATATCCGATAAAGGAAAGTGTACCTTATCGTCTATAGTATCGGATATTTAGGAATATCAAGGTCGTATTCCACGGGGCGCGTTGATTACTTCTACTTCGAGGAAAATCGCTATTATCTTATCGACGAAAGTTCGATTGGTTTGTTTTTGCTTAACTAAAATTAAAACTAATTGCAAGCTAAATGAAAGGATTAAACGTTGCATGAAAAAAAAGAGAAATTGACATTGCAAAAAAAAAGATATAACTAAGGAGAGAAAGATTGACATTGCATGAAAAGGAAGAAATTACTTAAGTTGAAAGAGAACATGAAAGAGAAAACTAATTTTATTGAAAATCAAAGAACTATTACAAACCTTAATTTAAGAGTGCAAGGCTAAGGAAAATAAAGATTACAAACTTGAGAAAACTAGTGCATGAAAACTACATTCAAAACATTGCATGAATTTGAAAGTGAAGAGAACATGAAAGCCTTAAGAAACATGAACATCAACTTGAAAAACTCACTCTCAGCTCTAACAGCACCTCCCCATCTCCAAATTTCTGAACCCTGGACTCAAGGAGAGCCTCTGAATTTATAGGAAAAAATTTCAGATTACACACCCTCGGTCACGGGCGTGACCAAGGGCGTGACTGCACTATTCACATCGGATCCGACAGCGGCGTGGGCTTTCTGGATGGCGCGGCGAAAAGTGACATGTCACGGGCGTGACATGTTGGGTCACGACCGTGACTTTGGACGGCTGCATTAAATGCGGCGTGGGCTCGAATTCGGCGCGGCGGCAGAGCAGGGATCACGCTGGAAAGTCACGGCCGTGACATGTGGGTCACAGGCGTGACTTAGGTTGACTTCTCGACAGCATCTCCACGTCTCGACGGCGGCTCCACGTGGAAGATTCTAAGTTTACACGCCCTTGGTCACGGGCGTGACCTGGGGCGTGACTTGGTGTGGGCTAGCTCAGACAGCGCGGCATCCTTCTGGACTGATCTTTAGGTTACACGCCCTTGGTCACGGGCGTGACCGAGGGCGTGACATGCCATTTTTCCCGATTTGTCCCAAAATTCTGCAAATATTGAAATTAAGCTAAGTTAGAATCAAAATTACAAAAAGAACTACTTATAACCTAAAATTGACATAAAAAGGAAAATTCACATTAAATATTTGCAAAATTAAATATTTACTCCGGTGAGTTTATTCTTCGCGGCTTATTTACTCCGGTGAGTTTGGACAAAAACGCGACTATCATAGAATGTATGTTTGGCATGACAAAGGTTATGACCACTACCAAGAAAATAAACTAGTTTTGTGCATAAAGTGCATGAAAGTTTTTAGGTGAGGTCTCATGACCACTGCATTCACGACCTCCACCACCGCGCCAAACGAAGCCCTAATAACCTATCTTTACTGCATTATCTGGTATCCGATGTGCCGCGGGCATCGACCGTGTTGGTATCATAATAAGGATTTGGCCGGTGTTACTAGGAATATGATCCTCTTCATTTGGAGTGAAGCTGATAGTATACATTTCACGGTCCAGATCTATTTCTGGTTGATCCGACGGGTTCACTAATCCCATCCTTTTATATTTTTTTATAATAAAAAAAATTTGAACCATTAGATCAAGTGAGAATACATCCACACCATAAAATGGACCTTTATTTAGAGTGAATCCTCATGTGTTACAAAGTGGTGAATGGGACAAAAGTTCCTTAATAGTTGAGTGGGCCTGAAGAGTGAAACAAGTTTATTTTTAAAATTAAGCTAGTTTATCAAATTAGGTTAATATGAACTTAAAATTAAAAAAGGGAATTGTTAGTAGCACAGTAGTTTTGGCTATGTGCACCGCATTTTTACGTGCATTTTGGAAATACGTCTTGTACGTGCATTTTTAGGAAAAGTGTTCAACACGAAAGTTGTAGTTCTCGTCGAGATCTACAACTTTCGTGTTGAACACTTTTCCAAAAAATGCACGCACAATGCGTATTTCCAAAAATTCGTTATAGTTACGCCAATGTTTCAATCAAGGCGGCAATACGCTTTGTACATGCATTTTTAGGAAAAGTGTTCAACACTAAAGTTGTAGATCTCGACGAGATCTACAACTTTGGTGTTGAACACTTTTCCTGAAAATGCATGTACAAAAGGTATTTTCAAAATGCGCGTAATAACTCGTACAAAATGTGATGCACATAGCCAAAACTGCGGTGCTCTTAACAACTCTCTTAAAAAAAATTTGCAACTCCCAATCCTGCTACCAAATTAAATTTTTTTTTTTAAATGCAGGCTAAAGTTATGCCTATATTTCAATCTTATGGTGGGACTTTTCCCCGGAACCTTGCTGTGCGGGGATGCTTTGTGCGTCGGGCTGCTCTTTATAAGAAAATAGATGCACTCGAGTATATTTTTATAAAGAATTAAATATTTTGATCAAATTATATGAACTTTAGACGTGAAAGAAAGTAGTAAAATCAAACTTTTGACTTACCTCAAGTGACATGGCAACTAGGGAATACTTTAATATTTCCTTTGATTTATAAAAGGTGGCAGCTCCATCATATCCACGCAGGACGGAAGAAGAAAACTCCAACCTGCGAAACTCAAACGAGTGAATCCCAAGCTACTCTTGATCTCGAGGCCAAGGGCCGCGGCTGGCGCCGGCGAACGCAGGAGCACGTCGGCAGGGGCGGATGCTGGTACAGGGAGGCGGAGGTGGGATGCAACAAGTGCGGCAAGGCGGCGATGGGCTGCAATGAGTGCGGCCAGGCTGAGGCGGGCTGCAACGTGTGCAACAAGGCAACGTGTGCAGCAAGATTGCTGCGCGCTAGAGCGGGTGTGACGAGTTTATGGTTGGTGGAGACACGATGGCGGGCTGCATAAGCGCTGTAAGGCCAAGCCTCAGCGGGGTGCAAATGAAACTACTAAATATTTAATGTGAATTTACATTAAATTTACTTATCACTTGCAAATGAAACTACTAAACACTATCATCATAATCATTTACAACAAAACTCTTCTCACAATATAAAATTGAAAATTAACAAATTTCCTATAAACAATGTTTTAAAAAATCATCATGGAAATTTCAAGTATAAAAACATTAACCCAAAGTATGAATGGAGACCCATACTTAAGAATGATGAACTAATCTCAAATTAAAGGGCCCACTCATCCTTGTCTCCCCAAAGGCCAACTCGATGTATTTGAGTACCCAAAGAAACCATCACTCATGGTCCAATTTGGATACCTAAATCTCAAATCCATTAAGATTCATCAAATGCATGAAGTAGAGTTGTTTTTTTAAAGTGCAAATATCTACTTCATGATTTACTTTAAGTTTTTTTCTACATTTGAAAGTTTAACTCTTTTTTAAAAAAAAATTAAATTTTATAAATTAGATCAAATTAAAAGTCAAGTTTCTATCTCTTAAATGATCAATCTATTATCACATAAGACATGAGTATCCTATAATATCAAATGATTGTTCAAAACTGAAAAAAAATTATAATTAGGAGTGATGTTGAAACCCTAATACAAAATCATAAAATAAAACGTCACACCATTGCTTATCCGTACAAGTCATCAAACAAATTTAAAACTAGAAAAACATAGTATTACATCCTTAAACAATTCAATATTCTAATCCAATACCTATAAAATACCTTAGATAGTTTTTTTCATTGTAAAATTCACCAAAGATTAAGTGAAATTTGTTGTGCTCCAAAATTAAAAATTATGAAATCCTGGATAAATACTTGAACACAACACAGAAACAGTTCACAGATAAGATAAAAACAAAAATAAAAGGAAAAGCACGATAACAGCTAACACTAGGCGCAAGCAGTAATGCCAGGCATTAGACAATATTGTCCTAATACTAAAAACTGTTATTATAGAACTGAAAAGCACTTTAAAATTGTCTACTTTCACTAATTGAGTCTGATTCCCCAGTAGTTGAACTACCACATTCCCTTGAACTTCGAGTACGGTGAGTCGAGTGACGTGGAGGATCCTCCACGAAAACCTCCCAATCCCTTTCTTCTGCTGGTGTCGGTTTCAACTTTAGGGCCCTGATCATATATCACATCATTTTCTCGATCCGTGACATTCTTCTTATCGCATTCTCCTTGAATTATTCAAATGACTCCTGATGCTCCCGATTTATCTCACGGAGTGATGCTCCTCATCGTAAAGGTGGTTGAGAAGATAATGGTATATCTCGTGACCTAGGAACTCGAATGGCACAAGTAGAATACGCATATTTCTCCATCACCACCCTCTGTATGATTCCTCCTAAGGGAAGTGTGTTGAGACGAGACCTCCTTGGATCCCTCAACTTAAAAGTATAACGAATCTGAGAAAGTATGAGATCTGCCACATCAAAATTTTCTTCCTGCATAATGTGATAAGTCACTATACTCAGTTGTGCAGTGATCTTCTTTGTATCTCCGGACTTCAACATTCCCGTGTGTCGCAAAATATCTTGAATTATGAATGCTTCTTCCCTAAGTGAAGAAACATCTGTAAAATGCTCTCTTGTCTCCTTCCCATGCAAAATTGAATTCATATGTGTCCAGTCTCGCTTTGCCCTATACTTCTCCACCACATCCATATGATTCTCACTCTCTATTAACCCAAAATGATTACGTAAGTCTTCATGTGTAATCTGGACAATCTCAAACTGAATCAGAGACATCACACCTCAATATAGTTCTGTTTCTAAAGGATCAACCAAATGGTTATAAAACTCTCGAACAAAATCTATTGAAAAACAGTCGTCAGTAATCACTGATAACACTCCTGATCTTGCTAGGAGGTTCTGAATATGAGCATGATGTGGGAGGTCTATTTGCAAAACCATGCCTACTCCAAAAGTTGCCTTTTCAATACCCACATAAGATTGATAAGACTCTTGTGGTGAATGGGCTGATGACTTTCTGGCACGAACTCCATGTCCACTAGAAGAAGCCATAACCTGCACATTAGGACACCAAAAATTAAATCTGCAAAAGATCACTTTTTATTCAACGCCCGACGTTAATATTAACGCCAGGCGCATGCTCTGGAACGTGCTATCACTACCAGTACATAATGCCAACCTCCAGTATCCCTTATAACTCAAAAATTTCATAAAAAGAAGGAGGAATAAATCAAAAACACCATTAAAACTCATAACAACTAAAATGGTAAAGCAAGGACTCATCCTTGAAAAGAATCTCAAAACCCCATTCTAGAACTCAAAAACCAAAACCCTAGATCTCAAAATCCTAGATCTATCATATGCCATAACAAAACACTTCAATACTTAAAAGGATTTCATTTTAAGGGTAGAGAAATGAGTTAATCACAAAAAATATGAATACAAACATCCACTTTACCTAGATCTGAAGAGGGCTATCAGCGAAAACTAGAGAGAAAAGGGTTGAAATGGAGAGAAAAGAAAAGAACTCAGATTCAGGGCTTTTTATATAAAGTAGACTCAATGCGGGCGTTGACTTTAACGCCATGCGTTAGCCTCTTTTCTTACATTATTGCAAATATCTTTGCTCTACTTAGACTAGAATTAGGAGTCTTAGATATAACAAACTGAAAATCACCACATGATATGTCTCCTTCCAAATAAAAAAATTATATATATTTTTTATTAGATAAAAAATATTTTAAAACCACCAAAATATGCTTAAATAAGCCTTCTAAACATATCAACTTTTTCTGAAATTTCTACCCGAAGAAGGCCTATGTACATACTCCCTATTCCAAAGATTTTTTTTTCAAAAACCTCAAAAATCGAGTACTATTTCGCCGTTAACAACTTAATGCCAAGAGTTAGCCTTTTTCTCCCTATCAAAGTTCTGCTTTCACTAGTTATTTCGGGTATTTTTCAATAGATTTTTCTCAGTTTATTTTGTCTGATTTCAGATTATTTTGTTATTAATGTTGTCGTTTCATTCCAAAATACAAAAAAAAAATTCAAAATGATCAAAAATATGTATTTATTATTTGTTTTGCTCTTTACAAAATTATGGTTTGACTATAAATCTTCACATGAGCAAACATCTTTGTTAATTTTTTGTTACCAATGGTCAAAATTGATTTTGGCATACTCACAAGGATTTTCTTCAATGTCTAATTTTAATTTCAAATTTCCTAAACATTGTTTTTGTCATGCCTTGACCTTAATCTGATTATGTGCAATGAAATAGTCTATAGATAATTGTGTATGATTGCCTAACATGCCTCTAAGTATGAGTAATATTTTATGCTTATCAATGATTCATACACTCACTATTTTGATAATCTACACGTGTTCATAATATTAGTCTTGCATGTTTGTGTAGTGTAATAGTTTTAACTCATTAAGTTGTATGTCTAAATTACCTACCCTATCTTTTAAAAATAAATTTCTTGCACACATAGAAGTGTTACTTCAAAATTATACATGTTTGCAACAATAAGTGAATTCAGAGACTTTTGGTCTCAGCAAAAAATCAATTAATAATATGCCAAAGATAACTCCACCAAGCAATACTCACCCTCCTAATAAGTCTTATTGAGCATTGTGAGGTTGAGCACCTTGGAAAGAATTGTAAAGTATCTTGTGCAAACATATTTCTTTTTCTCAATTCTATTTGTACACCTGATCATTAAAATAAAATTTGTATACAAATGCTTATGTGATCCCCCAAGCAATACTTCGCTCCCTGATAAGTCCTAATGAGCATTGTGTGGGCAAAGTACCTTGGTAGTTGTACTTATATTTGTGCTTTGAAATTTCATTCTAAATATGATGTGTGAAAGTAATTATAAGATTGCATTCTTAATATTGCATTTACTATTTCATTACATATGACATGTGTTTTGATTATTTCATTTGTATACTTTTATCAAAACACCTTATGGATACATCATTGATTTTCATAAAGCTTCTACTCATGAGAATTGGATCCTAAAGCAAATTTACATAATTCTCTCAAAACTTAAGTAAAAGCACTAGATTGCAGTCCATGATTTCTACAATGTTTTCTTTACTTGAAATACGAATTAGTTTCATTGTAGTTATTATCTTTATGAATATGTTAATTCATGCTTACCTATGTGTTATGAAAATTTTCAAATTTAAAATGCTCAAATGTGAAGAGTCTAAATACATTGTTGAAATAGTCAAACTATTACAAAAATTTTAATCTTAATAACTTTGTTTTATCTTTCCACATTCCTATTTAATCATGTATCTTTTTTTACCATGTGTTATCATGCTTATTTCTAAGGATTTGTCTTTCACTTGTACTTGTCAAACAATATTACATTTCTTTCAACAAGTACTATTCTTCTTAAAATTTAATTTGAAAAGCAAGTGGTAGAATTATTTTGGTAAAATCATGGTATGTTGTTCTCTCATGCTTATCATATATATTTTTTCGTTGTGCCACTATCTCCCTTAGCTCGTTCACGATTTATCTTATGTTAAAAACAAATCTCTTCTTCCTCTCTTAGTTATGTTCAACCTTTTGCCCTCTCTTTTTTTACACTCCACCCTCTTTTGCTAATAACAAAAGGGGGAGAATAAAATGATAAATCACAAGGAGTAGGATTCATTAGATTAAGTGGGAGAATGAATCTAGTCTATGGGTGCATACAGTAAGGGGGAGCACTTAAGTAGGGGGAGCAAAATGTTAAAAGAACTATAACTCTTATTATTATCTCTATGATTACTTTGTCTCATATATCCTTCTAAAAACACATATCTTATATATGATTATGATTTATCTCTATTGGATTTGTTATTATCAAAAGCAGGAGATTGTTGGAACATGGCTTTTCGCATCCCTTTAATTTGAGAATAACAAATCCTACATGCATTTGATCTTGTTTGCCATTGTTTTTTTTAGCATGCAGGTTTGGACAGATGTTACACCAGGTTGCTGCAATACTGGTGTGGCTCTATCCACAAGCAGAAGGATTGAAAGATGTCTAACACCAGGCGTTAGGTCTTAACGTTGGGCGTTAGCAATCGATGCGATGGTTTGCTGATAGACGGGATGGGATGCCGATCGACGGAATGGCTTGCTGACTGAATAAAAAGAGAGAGAAACTCAACTCCAGGCGTTAGGTCTTAACACTGGGCATTAGCAATCGACGAGATGGTCTGCCAATCGACTGGATAGGATGCCGATCGACGGGATGGCTTACTGACTGAATAAAAAGAGAGAGAAACTCGACGCCAGGCATTATTACTTAACGCCCGGCGTTATCGATCGACGATTATGGAAAGGAGGAAGCAGCCGTGATTGCAGGAGGAACTTTAGGAATGATTTGCCCAACGCCTGCATTAGCCTGAACGCCGACGTTAGTATTGCCTAAAATAAAACAATTCCTAAAGTGCAGAATCTCCTTCCTCTTTTGATGATCCGAGCCATCAATATATTGCTATACATGGTCAATGCCTGGCGTTAGAAGCTAACTCCGGCGTTAGCTCAAAGTCTATAAATTGGATGGCCTCGTCATCTCTGACTACTGATTGCTAAGAGCCCTATTCCAGCACTTCAGAAACTCCTTGAGGGCCATATTTCCAGACCAACACTTCTCCCACTCAATTTCAGAAGGAGGAATCGAAGGAGGCTTGGATCAACATGCTAACTCAATGCAAAGAATACATGCTTGGATTTCAACGATCTTCAATGATTCTTCAGCGTCTCCTTCAGAGTACCTCATAGGGAGTTTTATATTTGTCTTTTGTATCTGTCTTTTATTTTTATCTTTGTAATCAGTTCGAAAATTTGCCTAGTGTTGGAGACTAGGCCTGGGTAGGACTTAGGGAGTAATTCGCTTCGTGTTGGCGACTAGGTCTAGGGTGTAGATCTAGGGGGAGCTCGAGGCCTTTCTGGGGATAGGAAGGCTAGAGCGGCTTGAGGCCGTATCTGGGGAGAGATCGGCTAAAGCCAACCGATTCATGGGGATACCAGTCGGTATTGAAAAAGAAAAATGTCTTTCATATTTCGCCTTGATTTCTAGCGTCATTGAATTTAGTTTTTGTAATCAATTTTATAAATGATAATCATGTCTTTTCTTGTTTTGTAAAATTGATTTCATTTCTAATTTCTAGCTCTTTACTTTTGATTCACTCTTATTCAAATAAAATATCAAAAGTTTTCTATTAAATATTAAAGTTTTCTAAAACCCTTATCCCCGCTCTTAGGGCGCCTCACAATCCAACAAAGTCTTGCCACCTTCCGGTTGAACTAGAACACTGCGCATTTTGGGCGCTTAAATTTCTAAATCTCGATTCTATGTTAGCGGATGAGCAAAGAAAATTTCAAATGAATGAATTAGACGAGTGGCGCGCGAATGCGTACGAAAGTAACAAATTATATAAGGAGCGAACAAAGTTTTACCATGATAAAAATATAAAATTTCCAAAAACTTTTTCATCGGGCGATCTCGTCCTCCTTTATAATTATTGTCTTCGCCTTTTTCCGGGAAAGCTAAAATCTCGATGGTCCGGACCCTTTATTGTTAAAGAGGTTTGGTCCTATGGGATAATTCTAATTTCCCACCCGGAAAAAGGTTCCTTCAACGTAATCGGGCACCGCCTTAAGTTATATCTTCCAGGAGGTCTGTTGAATGAAAAGAGTGATTCAATAATTCTTCCACCAATATCGTGAGCGCTAATTGGGTCAAGCTACACGACCTTGAACAAAGCGCTTTTGGGAAGCAGCCCAAAGTTATATTTTTATTGTTTTCTCTTGTTTTTGTTTCTTCTTTGATATGTTTTGTAGGTAACCACCACTTCCCCCCCGCATCCTCAAAATCAGGGAAGACATTTTTCCTTCTTCTTCCTTCTCTTTAATCTTGCATTTCTTTTTTGTTTTGTCATGAACATTATTTACTTTTTCTCCTTTTTTATACTTCATACTTAGTTTTAAGCATTGGGGACAATGTTTAACTTTCAGTATGGGGGTGTAAATATCTCTTAAAAATGTAGTTCTTAATTTAGAAAATCTTCAAAAAAAAATTATTTACTTATGTTTTCTTTCATTTAAGCACTTGTAAAACCCAAAAATTAAAATAAATTAGAAAATTGAAAATTTGAATCTTGGAAAGGGATGTTTGGGCTATCATCCCATCGCACCTCCTAGTACCGTTGAGAACCCTTTATAGGGTATACCTCGGGAAATCCAAGAGTTAAAAAAAATTGTTAGGTTTAAAACTAGTTTCCTTTCTTTTATTATCAAAAATCCAAAAAAAGATAATATCAAAAATTCCAAAAAATATATGAAAAACTTAGAACAAAAACCAATTTTTTTTATTAAACCCCTACTTGTTGTTTTTGTGATTTCTTAGAAATTTAGTTGAGAATATTTATAAGCATTTTTATGTTTTTAATTGGCTAAAATTGTGTTTATCATAGTTTGTTAAATCTAAATTTTAGGTAATCTTGTTTTAAGAATCATTTTATGTTTTGAGCTTGATTAGAGAATTTTTTTTAGCATGACTTCTCTTTTAATTTTAAATGGCTTCGTTTTGTAGTAAATTTGCTAAACTTCTTTAGATTTATATTATATTTTCCTCTAGCTTTTTAGATCATAGGAAATTTAAATTTACTAGAATTTGCTCTCAGCATAGTTTAATTTATAAGCTAGAAATTTTTCCTATCCACCCCTTTTGATGGAATAAAAAGTGTTTTAAGAGATCATATGTCATGGGAATAAGAGGATAAAATTAATTATTCCCTAAACATATGCACCCAAAATCATTTAAAAGATTATATGGCATGTGTACAACCCTCATATTTCCCGAGTCGGTGTGACCCGACCCGGACGAGACCAAGACAATTCAAGGTGGTCGAGACGGTCGAAACTGATCAAGGCAAGAAGAGGCCGCGGAAGAGACGAAGGAAGCACCCGCTACCCCGGCTCCCTTGGGTGGGTAGGAGAAATCCTCCCACTCAGGCCCTTTGCGAGGGGAGTGGGAGGAGTGCTCCCACTCACCGGGCGAGTGGGAGCAGCTCTCCCACTCGCCGAGCGAGTGGGAAAGGCCTCCCACTCGCCGGGCGATTGGGAGGGGGCCTCCCACTCGCCGGCCGAGTGGGAGGGCTGCTCCCACTCGCCGACCGAGTGGGATGGGACCTCCCACTCGCTGCCCCCTTAGGGGGCGAGTGGGAGAGGCCTCCCACTCGCCCGGTGTAGGTAGGGAGGTCAGTGCGACCTCCTGTGAGGGGGGGGGGGAGTGGACACCGTGAGTCCCACTCGCCCCCTGTAACATCCTGCCAGTACGAAGAGTATAATAGCAGGTCCGGCCGGGACCCCACGCCATACAAACCACACTAGCTAGGAGTTAAAAGGTGATAACCAGAAAAGTAACAACTAAACGAGAGTACAAAACGTAAGCGGAAGCATTAATTAAACCATTCAAATAGAACTGTCCACTATCATAGGAATGTATCCTGAATAAGAGTTACGGCCTTAAGGCCTTACATTCATCCAATGCACAAAACTCCAAAAGCATACATCGTCACGCAGGCCGACCATACATGAATAACAGGAAAAGGGCTGGCCTTCGAGGGCCAACATTGCAAAGAGCCATCGCCCGCTATTTCCCGCTAGGCTCACCTGCACCTGCATAAGAACATTCCACCAAGCGGTGGCAAACAAAGTAACGGTCAGCACAGCTGACCAAATTATAACGACCCCACCCCTTTTCCGGGGTGGCGGAGCTTCTACCCTGCAAGCAAGCCATACAAGCACAAGTACTAAATATAAAGAAAGTGCAAACTACACAAGGTGAGGTTTCAAGCACAATCAATCTTCTAGGTTGAGCATCAAAAGAGAGGGGAACCTAGGTATGCACATGATGTTCGTTGGGTTCACCCAAAGGTTCCCCACAACCGCCTAAGCAATCGCATGAGGCTAATCATAACATCCATTTCACAAAACACTCCACCGTAAGGGCCACAACCTTGGGTGGAAACAAGAGCTTTTGGTCGGTCTAGGTATGACACCTTCCACGACCTCTCCCATGATCACACGGCTTTCCTGAGGAAGGGACCTCTTACCGATCTGCATGGAAACGGGTTCGGTTTAGCTTTGCCCGTGCTCTAATCGTCGCGATCTATCGCACGACGCGGGTACGGCTTCGCCTCGGCCCGTAAGGGTTTAGCACTTTCAAGTGCTACACTAATTATACGCTACGCACCTAACCCCTTCACAAGGATCTAGGTTTCACGAATACTCAACAAGGGAGGTGCAATACGCTCCGCATCAATTTCGTGGTGAAGGTTTGCCTTCAACCAATCTCAAAGCATGGGGCTTTCGTTAGCATCTTCACAAGACGCCTATACTTATTTCCCACACTACTATAGTTGATTTCACGGAGTCATTCTCTGGCACGCATTCTAGGCCTAACCTAAGTGCAACGTCGCAAATCAAGCATCACCGATTCGGGCTCACGGCCACGAATAGGCTTCACACAAAATGCCTAAATCCGCACGACTACCGGATTTTCTACATGCAATAATGTCGGGGACGGACACAATCTACCCGGAGTTCCGAAGAACTTGAGGAAATCCTACACTTCACCCATTTGGTGAAAGGGATTCCTCATGCAAGCATAGAAAGAGGAACGAAAGGACAAATACAAGTCCAAAGTTCGGGAGGAAGAATCGTTACCCTAGACGCGTTCTTTTTCTCCATAGATCCGAGATTCTACACGGAAAGAAACGACTGCACCGGGCTGCACTCTCCAAATCTGGAAACGGCTCGCGAAACGGAGCTCCGGAGCTCCGTCAATGGCGGGATCTACCTTCTTCTTCCTTGGCTCCTCCTTCTTTCTCTAGGGTTTGGAGAGAGAATGGCTTAGAGAATATGAGGGTTTAACCCCCTCTCATCAGCCCTAAAGGTCTCCCGCAACTAAACCTAGCCGTTGGATCAATTTCCAAAAGATTTGGACGGTCCGATCTTCTTCTCCGCTCAAAATCGCGGAACAGAATAAACAGGGCGCACGATCGCTGGCGCACGATCACTGGTCGTGCGCGAAGAGGGAAATGGTCGTGCGCACTGTCCGAGACAGAACTCGATTCTCTTCTGAATTAACGCACGATCGCTGGCGCACGATCACTGGTCGTGCGCGAAGAGGGAAATGGTCGTGCGCTAAGAGCAGAAAGGGAAGATTTAGCCTGCTTCAAGTGCAGCACTACCACTCCGCCTACTTCGCTGAACCACGATTTTTGGGGTGTTACAACTCCACCCCCCTTAAAAGAATTTCGTCCCGAAATTTATAAAACAGAAATAGCAAGAAATTCAGCTATAAATTACCTGAGAGAAATAGCTCGGGGTACTCCGCAAGCATCGCTTGCTCTCTCTCCCAAGAGAGCTCCTCTCGGCCGCAATTATCCCACCGGACTTTTACCATCCGAATGGACTTGTTCCGCAGCTGCTTTACTTCGGTATCTTCGATGCGTAAGGGCTTGACCTTCGTCGACAACCCACTATCAACCGGAACTTTGCCGACCGCAACGATATGAGTAGGCTCTTGCACTGCCTTCCTCAACACTGAAATGTGAAACACGTCGTGCAGACCGCTCAGCTCTGCAGATAGTGCAAGCCGATAAGCCGCATCACCAACACACTCCACGATCTCAAACGGTCCTAAGTACCTTGGACTGAGCTTTTTCAAGCGTCGGATCCTTGATACCCCTTTGCACGGTTTGATCTTCAAGTAAACCCGGTCACCGACGGCAAACTCTAGGTTCCTATGCTTGGCATTGAAATACTTTGCTTGCCTATCCTGGGCAACCAATAGCCTTTCACGTATAGTCCGGATCGTCGAAGTTGCTACTTCAACATCCTTTCGCTTCAATAGCTTAGTATCGCCCGTTTCCGCCCAAGACAACGACGCACGACACTTCTTACCATAGAGGGCTTCGAAGGGAGCCATCTTTATACTGGCTTGATAGCTATTATTGTAGGCGAACTCGATCATGTAAAGATGATCTTCCCACCTCTTTCCAAAATCTAGAGTGCACATTCGGAGCATATCCTCCATAGTCCTGTTGGTTCTCTCGGTCTGTCCATCCGTTTGCGGGTGGAAGGCCGTGCTGAACTTCAATTTCGTGCCCAACAGTTCATGGATAAGCCTCCAATCTTTCGATGTGAAATGCCCGTCACGATCGCTGACGATACTACGGGGGACACCGTGCAGTCTCACAATACTATCAACATAGAGCTTTGCTAGCTTCTCTACAGAATCATCCTTCCGGTTCGGAATGAAGTGTGATACCTTCGTCAAACGGTCCACGATCACCCAGATGGCATCGTTTCCATGCTGCGATCTCGGCAATCCGTGCACGAAATACATCGAAATATCATCAAACTTCCATTCCGGAATCGGCAGGGACTTCAGAAACCCACCGGGACGTTGACATTCCGCTTTCACCAACGCGCAAGTATGACACTTGGCCACGTAAAGGGCAATGTCTTTCTTCATACCCGGCCACCAGAAAAGCTTCTTCAAATCCATATACATTTTAGCGCTCCCCGGGTGGATCGAGTACTTGGTATGATGAGCCTCGTACATCAACTCCGCCCATAGAGTGCCAACGTTTGGGATGCACAACCTTTCCTGTTTCCACATAAGGTCATCTTTGAAGGAGAAATCAGCGTTTAACCCCTCAACGGTTTCCGCCTTATAGCGTTTCATGCTCTCGTCCAGCTCCAACGCTTGTCGAACTCGGTCGGCAAGGTCGTATTGAACCTCCGTCCAGTTCAAGCATGTTGAAGTAGACGTTCTCCTATCAATGCAAATGATCTCCATTTCTTCCAGCTCGCGGATTAGACGCTCATCGTGCATCAAAATCCAATTTGCTTGAGCGGGAGCCCGACGACTCAGCGCGTCCGCTACTACGTTTCCCTCACCGGGAGTATAATTGATGTCGAAGGTGTAGTCCCCAAGGAACTACATCCACCTCCTTTGACGCATATTCAACTCCCTTTGATCCAGCAAGTACTTGAGGCTCTTGTGGTCGGCAAAGATATCGATCTTCACGCCATATAAATAATGCCTCCAAAGCTTAAGAGCAAATACCACGGCCGCTAGCTCCAAATCATGGACCGGGTAATTCCTCTCATGAACCTTCAGTTGCCGGGATCCGTAGGCAATTACCTTCCCGAACTGCACTAGGACACAACCCAAACCACTTCCTGAGGCGTCGCTATAAATTTCGTAGCCTTCCGTACCTTGTGGCGAGCATAGAATGGGCGCCGTGGTCAGACGGCTCTTCAGTTCTTCAAAAGCTCGTGCGCACTCGGGCGACCAAACGAACTTATGATCCTTCCTAGTCAGTTTTGTGAGAGGAAGTGCGATCCTCGAGAAGTTTTCCACAAAGCGCCTATAATAGCCGGCAAGTCCTAAGAAACTTCGGACTTCCGCTACGTTTTTCAACAAAGGCCACGCTCGAATCGCTTCTATCTTCGACGGATCTACCGCAATTCCATCTCCACTAACGACGTGACCAAGGAATGCTACTGACGGTAGCCAAAACTCGCACTTGGAGAACTTGACATAGAGCTGACTCCTCCTCAAGGTGCTCAGAATGGCGTGCAGATGCCTTACATGCTCCTCTTCCGATTGAGAGTATACCAAAATGTCGTCGATAAAGACGATCACAAATTGATCCAAATACTCACGGAACGTCCTGTTCATTAAGTGCATGAATACCGACGGTGCATTGGACAGACCGAACGGCATCACCGTGAACTCATAGTGCCCAAAGCGGGTACTGAACGCTGTTTTTGGAATGTCACATTCCCTTATCCGCAGTTGGTAATAGCCGGACCTTAGGTCCAGCTTGGAGTAAACCGTCGACCCCACCAATTGGTCGAATAGATCATCGATTCTTGGAATTGGATATCGGTTCTTCTCGGTCAACTTGTTTAGCTCTCGATAATCAATACATAGTCGCAAGCTCCTGTCCTTCTTTTTCACAAAGAGGACCGGTGCACTCCAAGGCGATGAACTTGGACGTACGTAGCCTTGCTCTAGCAGCTCTTGCAATTGAACCTTCAGCTCTGCCAATTCCTTTGGCGCTATCCGGTACGGTGAGCGGGCCACAGGTTTGGCACCTGGCACCAACTCGATACAGAAATCGATCTCCCGCTGAGGCGGAGCCCCAGGGAGTTCGTTAGGAAACACGTCGGCGTACTCCGCTACAACTGGGACATCACATAACCTGGGCATTGGCTCTGAAGTCTCCAACAAGGTGAAGAACAACTCGGCGCCTTTTCTCACCGCCTTAACCACCTGGAGAGCAGACATCAGCGTCTTGCTCGCTCCTCGCATACCGGCGAACATGGTTTCTCCTTCGGTGTCCCTTCCCAGAGTGATCTCCTTTGTATTGCAATCTATGCATGCCCGCTGCTCCGAGAGCCAGTCCATGCCGAAGATCACATCAAATTCAGCCAACGGTAATAACGACGCTTCCAAGTCAAAATCCTGACTTCCGATCCGCACCTTCACACGGCTCTTCCTATCCGCACTCATTCGAGATCCATTGGGTAGCACTACTTCCAATCTATCCTCTACGAAGGTAGACGGCACTCCGATTCGCACAATGAAGTCCTCGGACAGAAAAGAGTGCGATGCACCCGTATCAAATAGAGCTCTCGCCGGATAGTTGAAAATTAGGACGAAACCTAATTGCACACAAATAAAGCATATAGTCGTACCACAGTATGAATTATATATATAGCTGTAAAAGCTAACTTCTAATTCGTACCTGTGACGACATCAGTTTGGTAAACTCATGCAAGTAATCGTCAACGGAGCGATCACCTTGTGTCAACCTCAAGAACTGGTTTTGCAACGCAATGCGCTGGGCAGAGGGGATAAACCTTTGGAGGAACGACTTTGAAAACTCAGCCATTGTAATTTCAGTAATATCTCTACCGCAGAACTTATGCAGCTCCTGCTCTTCCCACCACAGCACAGCCTCTCCTTCAAGAAGGAAAGTGGCTAAGGTGACCATCATGGCTTCGTCCGTCGCTGTCGCCCTCAGAGTTCTTCTAACTCTTGACAACCAGTCTTCTGCCTCCGTTGGGGACTCAGATCCCGAGAAGGTAGGAGGATTAAAGCTCAGGAAATGCTTTAATTGCTTGTCACGCGCTCGCCCCGCAACTACTTGCGTAACTTGAGGTTCCACCCTCGGCGCTACCGCAGGTTCTACTGCAGCTACAGGCACAGGGGCCTCCACCCTTGGTTCCGCCGCAGGTTCCACTGCAGCAACAGCCTCAGGGGCCACATCCGGAGTAGGAGTAGCAGGCTGGACTAGCCTTTGGGGTTGAGCGTTGATCATCGCGAAGACCGCTTCTGCGACTAATTTGATCATTTCAGCAGAAGGAGTGGTCGCTGGCACTTCAGCCGACCCACTACTTTCAGCGGTGTTACGGGGTCGAGACTGCCCCGCAGCACTTCTAGTCACCTATAATCATGCAAAGCACAATTTAGTGACCCAAAACATATCAAACATCAATCATGGGACGCTCAGGTTCCGCAAACAAGTATGTTTTCTTTTCATTCCTAAGTGGACATTCTTATTAGTTTTTGTCGTTTTAGGTGAATGCACAACCCGTGCGCACCACCCCTTAAAAGGAATTCGTCCCGAATTCGCTGAACTACGGATCGACGCCTTAAGTCCGATACCAAATTGTAACATCCTGCCAGTACGAAGAGTATAACAGCAGGTCCGGCCGGGACCCCACGCCATACAAACCACACTAGCTAGGAGTTAAAAGGTGATAACCAGAAAAGTAACAACTAAATGAGAGTACAAAACGTAAGCGGAAGCATTAATTAAACCATTCAAATAGAACTGTCCACTATCATAGGAATGTATCCTGAATAAGAGTTACGGCCTTAAGGCCTTACATTCATCCAATGCACAAAACTCCAAAAGCATACATCAGCACGCAGGCCGGCCATACATGAATAACAGGAAAAAGGCTGGTCTTCGAGGGCCAACATTGCAAAGGGCCATCGCCCGCTATTTCCCGCTAGGCTCACCTGCACCTGCATAAGAACATTCCACCAAGCGGTGGCAAACAAAGTAACGGTCAGCACAGCTGACCAAATTATAATGACCCCACCCCTTTTCCGGGGTGGCGGAGCTTCTACCCTGCAAGCAAGCCATACTAGCACAAGTACTAAATATAAAGAAAGTGCAAACTACACAAGGTGAGGTTTCAAGCACAATCAATCTTCTAGGTTGAGCATCAAAAGAGAGGGGAACCTAGGTATGCACATGATGTTGGTTGGGTTCACCCGAAGGTTCCCCACAACCGCCTAAGCAATCGCATGAAGCTAATCATAACATCCATTTCACAAAACACTCCACCGTAAGGGCCACAACCTTGGGTGGAAACAAGAGCTTTTGGTCGGTCTAGGTATGACACCTTCCACGACCTCTCCCATGATCACACGGCTTTCCTAAGGAAGGGACCTCTTACCGATCTGCATGGAAACGGGTTCGGTTTAGCTTTGCCCGTGCTCTAATCGTCGCGATCTATTGCACGACGCGGGTACGGCTTCGCCTCGGCCCGTAAGGGTTTAGCACTTTCAAGTGCTACACTAATTATACGCTACGCACCTAACCCCTTCACAAGGATCTAGGTTTCACGAATACTCAACAAGGGAGGTGCAATACGCTCCGCATCAATTTCGTGGTGAAGGTTTGCCTTCAACCAATATCAAAGCATGGGGCTTTCGTTAGCATCTTCACAAGACGCCTATACTTATTTCCCGCACTACTATAGATGATTTCACGGAGTCATTCTCCGGCATGCATTCTAGGCTTAACCTAAATGCAACGTCGCAAATCAAGCATCACCGATTCGGGCTCACGGCCACGAATAGGCTTCACACAAAATGCCTAAATCCGCACGACTACCGGATTTTCTACATGCAATAATGCCGGGGACGGACACAATCTACCCGGAGTTCCGAAGAACTTGAGGAAATCCTACACTTCACCCATTTGGTGAAAGGGATTCCTCATGCAAGCACAGAAAGAGGAACGAAAGGACAAATACAAGTCCAAAGTTCGGGAGGAAGAATCGTTACCCTAGACGCGTTCTTTTTCACCATAGATCCGAGATTCTACACGGAGAGAAACGACCGCACCGGGCTGCACTCTCCAAATCTGGAAACGGCTCGCGAAACGGAGCTCCGGAGCTCTGTCAATGGCGGGATCTACCTTCTTCTTCCTTGGCTCCTCCTTCTTTCTCTAGGGTTTGGAGAGAGAATGGCTTAGAGAATATGAGGGTTTAACCCCCTCTCATCAGCCCTAAAGGTCTCCCGCAACTAAACCTAGCCGTTGGATCAATTTCCAAAAGATTTGGACGGTCCGATCTTCTTCTCCGCTCATAATCGCGGAACAGAATAAACAGGGCGCACGATCGCTGGCGCACGATCACTAGTCGTGCGCGAAGAGGGAAATGGTCGTGCGCACTGTCCGAGACAGAACTCGATTCTCTTCTGAATTAACGCACGATCGCTGGCGCACGATCACTGGTCGTGCGCGAAGAGGGAAATGGTCGTGCGCTAAGAGCAGAAAGGGAAGATTTAGCCTGCTTCAAGTGCAGCACTACCACTCTGCCTACTTTGCTGAACCACGATTTTTGGGGTGTTACACCCCCCCTCAGGCGTGATCGATGGCGGTCATGGTTGGACTGCGGATAGCAGGATTTTTGCTATCCGCAGTCCATTTTTGGGAAAGTCTATAAATAGACCCCCATGGGCACCTTGGGATGGGTTGGTCTCTACCCCCCTCCCTCGCGTGTGCGTTGTGAGCAAGCACTACCCCTCCCCTTCCCCTTGTCATGTAAGGTGGACGGTGAGGTGATCCTTAGTGCCCTCCAAGGTGCCCAGGCTCAGCATTGGCTTGGGAGGGGAAGCGCTCTAAGATCTTCCGGGTATGTGGAGGGACCTCCTCGCTGAAGCTTAAGGGGTTCGTTTTCTAGATTCAAGTGTTCTTCAAGGGCAGGGTCTTTCAGTTCCTAGTAACCGGTAAAGGGTCTAGGCTTAGGTCAAGTAAGGGTTAGTCACAACCCCCTTTCGAACGCTAAAGCCGGGAAACTAGTTTCAACAGCATGGAGTAAGAGGATAAAATTCGTTACTCCTAAACATATACATTTTGCATTTTTATTAGAAGAGAATTATAAAAGATTATATGACATGGAGTAAGAGGATAAAATTCATTAATCCTAAGCAAATACAAATTAGAAAATAAATTTTGAGTTTCATAGATCTCTTCTTATGCCAAATTTTGTGAAACCCCCCTTAGCCAATTATCATTGATCTAGATTTAGTATAAATTATGTAGAGTAATATTTAGTAAGTTACATTTCCTTAAGTTTCTCTTAAGATAGATGTACAACCCCGATATTCTCCATGCGAGGAGGCACGGTTTAAGAAGGCAACAGGATGATGTAATAAGAGATGGAGGACTTAGGGCCAAAGACCTCGCGAGAGAGACCTTGGAGAAGTCCGTCTCGGAGGGCTCGCTGAGAGGCGAGCGAGAAGGGTCGGAGAGATAAACGCTCGCAAGCAGTTTGAGGAAGTTTTCTGAGTTCGACGAAAGGAGTACTGCGTTCGACGAACTCTCCTGTGTTCGTCGAGCTCACCTGACTTCGTCGAGCTCACCCCTGTTCGGCGAAATCATCAGAAGTCGACAAAGTATTCTATGCTCATTAAAGCCAAAGCGACGGTCTCGCAAGAGGAATCGCGAGATCCAGACCTCGGCAGATATCCTCAAAAGACTGGGCCAAGCGAGGGCTGACAAACCAATACCTCGCAGGCCACTGGCGGAAGAGACCTATGTTCAGTAAAGACGTGTTCAGCGAAATGTATTCAGTGTGTGGCAAAGTCAATAGGCGATCTCGCAGGAAGGCTCGCGAGTTTAGAGCCTCAGCATCCAGCGAGCGCAATTCTGCGTTCGACGAATGTCGAAGGGAGCTCAGCATTCGTCGGACGGAGCTCAGCATTCGTCGGACGGAGCCCGAGCTCAGCATTCATCGAACGGAGTTTGACTGTTAGCAGACCCATTTGGGGTGCGGGTAGTAAAATCAAAAGGCGGGATCCTGCTATTTTCAGGCCAGATCAGAAAACCTATAAATAAGACCTAAAGGGCACCTTTGGAGAGGAATTCACTTCAGCTTCTCTCTCCTCAGGCTCTCCTTGGTTAGCATTTCCAGAGCTCTCCAAGGTGCCCGAGTCTCAGCTTTGGCTTGGGAGGGGAAGCGCTCAACGATCTTCCGGGTTAGTGGAGGGACCTCCTCACTGTGACTAAGGTTTTAGTCATCTTCCTAGTCTTCAGCCTACCTTCTCCGAGGGATCAGTAAGGGCTAGCTGCCCCTCATTTCGGTGAGGGCCCCGAGCTGCACAAGAGGTCGAGAAATCGGTTTCAACATTTTGGTGCGGTGAGCGTGGAGCGTGGCTGGTCCAAGAAAGTTCCAAGGAGCAGATATGACAGGAGGCGAGGATCAAGGCGAGGAGCTCAGCGAGTCACCACAGGTGGTGACGCCGAGGATGTTCGCGGATTTCAGGAGGGAGGTGCTCGACACTTTCGGACTCACGGTCGCGGCGATGCGATGTGAGTTCACGACCCCAGCACCTCAGGCGACCCATCCCCTAGCAGCGATTGGCGAGAATGCCCCGGGGGGAAGGGCCGGAAAGGGAATCGCCAGATGTTCAGTCCAAGACTTGGAGGGGCGAGTGCTGTTCGCCAGCCCGGCGAGCTCTGTACCGGCGAGCTCTATGCCGGCGAGCGCGGCGCAGATAAGCGCGCGCCCGGAGGTTGTAGCGACTGTGGTAGTGGTTCAGGCGAACACCATTCTCGTTAGCGCAGTCCCCGCGATCGCGAGTTCGGCGACAGAGCTCGAGGGGCGTGTGGAGCGAGAAAGGATGCAAGAAGGGGGAAGTCCCTTCTGCGAGATAGTACTTTCTGCACCTGTCCCGGCAGGGCTTGAAGGAAAGGGTCGGAAGGAGGAGATGGAGCAGAGGTACGAAGAGCCGATGGAGGAAGAAGAGGTAGAGGGTCAGGCCCCGGGAGGGGGGACAGAAGAGTTGATGGTGGTCGGAGAATAAGGAAAGGAGGGGGAGGTTGAAGCACTCGCTAGCGGCGATGAGGAGGGAGAGATAGGGGAAGAGAAGTGCTTAAGTCGGGGGTATCACCTCCGAGATGTGGAAGGGGTACCTCTCGGCTAAGCCAGAAGTGGAGATGATTTGAAGCGATTCTACCCTCGAAAGTTTTATTATGAAATTAGTTGAATATTTTACTCCTTCACTTGATAGTTATAACTGTTATGCGAGAGCAAGTAAAGTGACAAGTATTGATGCTGGAGTGCCCCAGATCGATTCCACTCCCGGGCTCTCACTAGATGAGGGGTTTCAGGTTGATCTCTGGAGAGCAAGCAAGGTGACAAGTATTGATGCTGGAATGCCCCAGATCGATTCCGCTCCCGGGCTCTCACTAGACGGGGGGTTTCAGGTTGATCTTTGAAGAGGCTGGCAAGGTGACGAGTATTGATGCTGGAATGCCCCAGATCGATTCCGCTCCCGGGCTCTCATTAGACGGGGGGTTTCGAGTTGATCTCTGGAGAGGCTGGCAAAGTGACAAGTATTGATGCTGGAATGCCCCAGATCAATTCCGCTCCTGGGCTCTGATACGCAAAACTATGCTTGCAAATGATAACGGCAAGTGTACCGTATCGAATGTAGTATAGGTTATAAAAAAAACAAGGTCGTATAAAAATCCGGGCGTGTTGATTACTCTTACTCAAGACGATCTTTATTGTTCTATCAAATGAAACTTTGATTTGTTTGCAATGAGAAAAGTAACTTGACTAGAAAATTATAACTAAAGAAAAGAGAGGTGGACAAACTAGGAGAATGGATGAATAAAAACAACAAATTTTATTAATTCATGAAAAGAGATTACAACTATTGAAAGAGAACTTACAATTGCAAGAAAAAGTAAAGCTAGATTACTCAAACACAGGAGAAAAAATGCAGAAAATGGAGCCTTGGACTCCAAAACAAGGTGTAAAATAATCTGGAGGAGCTGCCCTTTTATAACTGAAAAATTTTGGGTACACGCCCTCGGTCACGCCCGTGACCAAGGGCGTGTAAGGCGCGCGATCATCTCGGAACGGAAAGGGCGCAATCTGGCTTTAATGCTGACGATATTTGCGTGTCACGCCCTAGGTCACGCCCGTGACCTAGGGCGTGTAACCTTCAAAACGTGCTGCTGGCGGGAATCTTTGGCCGGAAGAAGCGGGGAGTGGCGCAGGATGAGTCACGCCCGTGACATTGAGTCACGCCCCTGGTCACGCCCGTGACCTGGGGCGTGTAAATTTAATTGACGTGGCAGGCTGATTCTGGATGCTTGCGGCGGGTCGCGGCCGTGACATTGGGTCACGCCCTTGGTCACGCCCGTGACCTGGGGCGTGTACTTGGCGAAATCTTCACGGAACGCACCCGTGGTGGCGGAAACAGGTCTGGAGCACCGCGCAGGTTACACACCCGTGACCTTGGACGTGTACTTGAAGTTTTTGTCTAATGCGTCCAAAAAAACTGAAATACACAGAAAAAGCTTAAGTTAGTTTATAAAATTGAAAACATAATAATTTTAATAAGAAAAACATAAAAAACTAATTAATTTCATATTAAAATAAATTAAACTTATATTAAAAGATGAGTACAAAAAGTACTCATCAAACACCCCCATACTTACTCGTTTTCTAGTCCCGAGCAAACAACTTTTCATAGGAGTAGAAAAATTTAAATACTAGAAAAGAAATTTGAACTCAAGGAATAAAAACGCGAAGTCTTACGCCTACGTGTAGAGAACCTAGTTGAAAGATCTATTCACCATAATGATTAGCTTATAATTTTCAGTAGTGCGAATTAACAAATTGCTTTTACTTTTAAATTGAAAGTTCGGCAAATTCTAGAATGTTATTCAGGGAGAGGGTAGCGTGTTTTCTAAGATCAATATTACCCAAAATTGAGTTTCGGGATAGCCTCCAAAGAAATCCATCAATGACGATGGCAATAGGCTTGCCCGGTCGCACTCTCTCCACTACACAAGTATAATGTTATAGCTTAAAGATCAAAAGGGCTTTCATTAGGAGTGAAACTTGGCTTAGGTATATGATTTGGATTTGGAAATCAAAAAGATAGAATATTACGGCTAAGAATCACACTAAACCAAGGTGAGAGTTACCCAAAATTATCCAAATTTTAAACCTCGCATAAAAGTTGTTATGAAGCAAAACTCTCATATTTTTCAAAAATGAGGCCATGAATACTTTTTTTTTATATTTTTTTTCACAGTTGGCCAATAATTTTAAATATATATTTTTTATATCCCCTTTTTTTCATAATAGCTCCGAATAAGAAGTTGTAATTTCCTTATTTTCACAATTGAACCCATTGCAGAATTTTAATAAATCTCAATTATTTAGTGTGATCATGGGCTGGATGTTTTGGCTTTGGTGAAAATGAAAGGTGGAGGTAGCAAAGGAAATAAGGTAAGGCCCAAAGTGTGTAAGCAATGAAAAATTTAAAAAGGTGGGCAAACAGGCACAAACGATCAAAACGTGGCCTAAATCACTTCTAAAAACTATTACAAAACTATGTAAATGCTTCGAGAATCGCTAGAGGCAAGTTCTAGACATCGAGAAAGGACACCCTTCCGTTCAAAATGTGTAATATTTCTCTAGTAAGCTTCTACATACTCACTTGAATTATTCTCAAATTCTACCGGATTCAAGGTAAAAGTAAAACAAGAATTGTTTTTTTTCGCATTTAGAAAAACATAAATCTAATTTTATGCTGAATAGTTAATTTGATATAGAATTCTACAAACGCGTGCGTTTAACTAGGAACACTGCATGAGTCAACAATTTTATTCCAAAATTCAAAATCTAATGAAGTATAAAAAATTCCCTACTACACTAAACAAAAGCAAATCTACTAAGGATTTTGCAAATGAGTAAGTATAAAAATTCAGCAAAATTTTTTTTTAACTTTTTAGATTAAAAATAAATTTTTTTTTCAACTATAAAGTAGAAATATAAAGAAAGCAAATCTACACCCCCATACTTAAAATTAAACATTGTCCCCAATGTTTAAAACTAAGTATGAAGAACACTTGAAAGAAAACAAACTTTAAAAAAAAATACATTAAATTAAAGATAAGCAAGGCGTGCCTCCCAAGAGCGGTTTCTTTTTCCCGTCTTTAAGCTAGACGGTTAGTGTTAGGAAAACGGAAACCTAAAAGAGAAGTGGACAGGTAACTCCCTTAATTCACGCGTAGGTGAATGTGCCGGCGTCAGTCGCCCGGATACTCCTCCGCTTAACATGTGATTCTTCGTTTGTCTTTGATCTTGAAAATGCAAATCCAAATCACCTATACATACCTGAGGTGATTTGGATTTATAAAGATGAGCGGCATATGGATCATCAATTATTTGGGGTAGCAATGACTCATCTTCTACCTGAAAATTATTGGCATCTAAAGAATCACAAATAAATGATTCAGAAAAATTATCGCAAGGAGGAGGCGCTTGCGAAATTATAAAATTAAGCTTTGGTTGTTCCTTTTCTAAAATAAAATTTTCATTCGAAAAATCTAGTGCATTACCAAGCGGAATAAGATTTTCGGGCACTAAAGTTTCATGAATTTCCGGTTGAATTAAAATAGAAGACATTTGCGAAAATTCATGAAAAAGAAAAGAAGATCCGGGTGAAGTAGGGGAAGAAACTTGTTCTTCTTCTAGTTCATCCGGGGTGCCCAAAACATTAAGAATTTCTTGGTAAGAGATTTTTTCTTCATCTTTGGTAAAAGAAGTTATGGGATTACATTTTCGCACATGGTCCTCCATAACGAAATTTTTCAAAGACAAGGAAAAAGCACTAGAAGGAAGAAAATTCTCATCTAAATTCTGGGGCGGAGCATCAAATTGAGAAAGCGGACATTCCCCAAAATTAGAGTACGAAAATTGTGACGCAAAAGAAGAAGAACAAGAATTCGGATCTACAGATTTATCTTCATCGCCCCGAAAACTATCTGGGTGACCTTGCCACCAAGAATAATCTACTTCGGGGTTAAGAAAAATCATTAGAAGCCGAACAATTATTCTCGTGAAAATTAGAGAAAGCACTAGACGAAAAAAAATTTTCCTCTAAATTTTGGGGGGAAGTATCTATTTGGATCTGCGGAATTTACCCAAAATTAGAGAAAGAAAATTGTGGCACAAAAGAAGAAGAACAAAAATTCGGATCTGAAGATTTATCTTCATCGCCCTGAAAATTATCCGGGTGACCTTGCCACCAAGAAGAATCTACTTCGGAGCTAGAAGAAAAATTATTAGAATTCGAAAAATTATTCTCATTAAAATTAGAAAAATTATTTTCTTTAAGGTTTGAAAAATTATTTTCATTAAAAGAGGAAAAATTATGATCATAATTATTGTCAAAATTATTTGCATAATATTGAGAAAAATTATTTTCATAATAATTATTTTGAGCATATGAATGTAAATAACATTCCTCACTTTGATGAGGCGCATTACAATAAGAACAACAATTTTGGCATTTTTGTGCCGCTTCCAAGAGATATACTTGGCTTTGAAGATCAGCAACTTTTACGGCCAATTCAAGGGATTGCATAATAAAAATAAAAAGGAAACAACCTTTACTCAAATGAATGGAATTTTATAAATATTTTTATTATATAATGTTTTTCAAAAAGCGGGTTAAATTAGTCCCGGACTTCCTAAGGTCAACCCGGTGAAGGGCTCGCAAGGTACTAGAGACTATGATGGGAATTCAAGACCAAAGCGTCCTTTCCGAGAATTTAGATTACGCTTTTTAAGATTTTTTTTAAAATTTAAAGAGAAGGGGGAGAAGAAAGAGAATGATAAAATTAATAAATATTTCTTTTTTCGAAATATCAACCGTGTCCCCGGCAACGGCGCCAAAAACTTGATACGCAAAACTATTCTTGCAAACGATAACGGCAAGTGTACCGTATCGAATGTAGTATAGGTTATAAAAAAACAAGGTCGTATAAAAATCCGAGCGTGTTGATTACTCTTACTCAAGACAATTTCTATTGTTCTATCAAATGAAACTTTGATTTGTTTGCAATGACAAAAGTTACTTGACTAGAAGATTATAACAAAAGAAAAGAGAGGTGGACAAACTAGGAGAATGGATGAATAAAAACAACAAATTTTATTAATTCATGAAAAGAGATTACAACTATTGAAAGAGAACTTACAATTGAAAGAAAAAGTAAAGCTAGATTACTCAAACACAGGAGAAAAAATGCAGAAAATGGAGGCTTGGACTCCAAAACAAGGTGTAAAATAATCTGGAGGAGCTGCCCTTTTATAACTGAAAAATTCTGGGTACACGCCCTCGGTCACGCCCGTGACCAAGGGCGTGTAAGGCGCGCGATCATCTCGGAACGGAAAGGGCGCAATCTGGCTTTAATGCTGACGATATTTGCGTGTCACGCCCTAGGTCACGCCCGTGACCTAGGGCGTGTAACCTTCAAAATGTGCTGCTGGCGGGAATCTTCGGCGGGAAGAAGCGGGGAGTGGCGCGGGATGAGTCACGCCCGTGACATTGAGTCACGCCCCTGGTCACGCCCGTGACCTGGGGCGTGTAAATTTAATTGACGTGGCAGGCTGATTCTGGATGCTTGCGGCGGGTCGCGGCCGTGACATTGGGTCACGCCCTTGGTCACGCCCGTGACCTGGGGCGTGTACTTGGCGAAATCTTCACGGAACTCACCCGTGGTGGTGAAAACAGGTCTGGAGCACCACGCAGGTTACACGCCCATGGTCACGCCCGTGACCTTGGACGTGTACTTGAAGTTTTTGTCTAATGCATCCAAAAAAACTGAAATACACAGAAAAAGCTTAAGTTAGTTTATAAAATTGAAAAGATAATAATTTTAATAAGAAAAACATAAAAAAACTAATTAATTTCATATTAAAATAAATTAAACTTATATTAAAAGATGAGTACAAAAAGTACTCATCAGGCTCTCACTAGACGGGGGGTTTCAGGTTGATCTCTGGAGAGGCTGGCAAGGTGACAAGTATTGATGCTGGAATGCCCCAGATCGATTCCGCTCCCGGGCTCTCATTAGACGGGGGGTTTCAGGTTGATCTCTGGAGAGGCTGGCAAGGTGACAAGTATTGATGTTGGAATGCCCCAGATCGATTCCGCTCCCGGGCTCTCACTAGACGGGGGGTTTCAGGTTGATCTCTGGAGAGGCTGGCAAGGTGACAAGTATTGATGCTGGAATGCCCCAGATCGATTCCTCTCCCGGTCTCTCACTAGATGGGGGGGGGGGGGGTTCAGGTTGATCTCTGGAGTGGCTGGCATGGTGACAAGTATTGATGATGGAATGCCCCAGATCGATTCCGCTCCCGGGCTCTCACTAGACGGGGGGTTTCAGGTTGATCTCTTGAGAGGATGGCTAAGTGACGAGTATCGATGCTGGAATGCCTCAGATCAATTCCGCTCCTAGGCTCTTACTAGACGGTGTTGGAACATGGTCTTCCGCATCTCCTAGGTTTGAGAATAACAAATCCTATGTGTATTTGATCTTGTGTGTTCAAGTGTGCAGGTTAGTATAGTACACATGACTCAAGGAGTACTTATGATGTCTGCCCCCAAAATTGAGGCCAAAATTTGAACAAGTTCACTAGCGCCGACGGTAGCGATAGCGCTCGGCACTAGCATTGATTAGCTCGATTCCGGCGGCATTTTTAGAAGGAGCTAGCGCCTGGCGGTAGCTACTAGCGCTGGCAGTTGCATGGCGCACAAGAGGCATGGAGAAATATGTTGTCGCGGATTGAAGATCCTGCCGCGCAAAATGTTTCCTAATCCGGGCTAGCGCCGACGGTAGCACTAGCGCCGGTGGTAGCGTAAAGGCTATAAATTGGATCCTTTGGCTCTGAATTCTTCATCCTCCTCCAATCCCAAACTCCAGAGCTTCGTGCCACAGCAGAGAGAGGAAGATTCAGAGCGATACTCCCACAATTCCATAAAGCCTTAAGGAGATCCGTGGAGAAGATTTCAACACGCGTCATCATCGTGACGAAAGGCCGCATCGACTACGATCATACTCTGCAGGCCTTCGTCCACTTCTCCAAGAGATCCACATAGAGGGAGTTTTTATATTATTTTCTTTTCATTTCATATCTTTTTTGTAAACGGTAGTGAAATCGCCTCGTGTTGGCGACTAGGTCTGGGGTAGGACTTAGGGCTGAAATTTGCCTCGTGTTGGCGACTAGATCTAGGTTAGGTCTAGGGGGTGCTCGAGGCCTTTCTGGGGATAGATCGGCTAGAGCGGCTTGAGGCCGTACCTGGGGAGAGATCGGCTAAAGCCAACCGGTTCGTGGGGATACGAGTCGGTATAGAAAACGAAAAAGAATTTTTATTAGTCGCCTCTGATTTCTAGCATCATAGAAATCAAGTTTTGTAAAACATTATTTGATATTAATAAAGCATATCTCTTTATTATTGTTTTACTTGATGTCTCTTTATTAATCTTGCAATATTCCGAAGTTTTTCTAAATATAATCTAAAGTTTTTGAAAACCCTTATTCACCCCCCCCCCCCTCTAAGGGCGCCGACCGATCCAACAGACGGGAGGTGTAGGTTGATCTCTGGGGAAGTAGGCAAGGAGATGAGTTCTTCGTAAGTTCAGGTTGATAAGCCTCAGGTTGGCGAGCCTTCGGCGCTGACCCGGGCCTTCTCGCTCGGCAAGAAGAAAGATGTCGCACAATAGTATATGAGTGACGAGAATCAACCCTAAGCACTCCGGGGCAACTGGTGCTCGGCAGAGAGGTCGCCGGCACAGGGTGGGAGGTGAGCTCTCGCCGAGAAGGAAAGTACCTTGCTAAACCTAGAGGAAAATGCATACCTAAAGTGTAATAATCCTAAGGCAAATGGCGAAAGGCCAGAGCAGCCAAAAATGTCCTATGCCTATCTATTCGATAACATAATGTGCGAGAACGAACATCGCGAGAATAACCTCGCAAAGACAAATATCGAGGCATGCGAGAACGAGATATCAACATGAGAAACAATATAGCGAGCACAGTACAAGGCCAAAAAACATGCATCTATGCATTTCACGGTTTGATTTACATGAGGCGGCGATCTCGCCAGCCCAAAAGGAAACAAGAAATAAAACCAAAAATTACAAATATCAGGGATCACTCGCGAACCCTTCCTCGTCATCGCTGCTCTTCACTGGCGGGAGTGGGATGAAAAGCTCCAGGATGATGTCTTCCAGAGTCATGTCGGCCGCGTCGGCAGCTAGGAGGCCGACCGCCTTCATCGTCTGGATGATATAGCGAGCTGACTCGGTGGACTCCTCGCGGATTTCCTCGTCTCGCGCTCGCCGCTCTTCCTTCAGACCGCGGGGAGAAGGGGGAACGACGGCATGGGTGAGCTCGCAATTTAGAGTTTTTAGCCCGGCCACCTCGCCCTCCAGGTCCTGGATGCGAGCGTCGGCTCTTCCCGCGGCCTCGACATCCTACAAGTAAGATAAATTAAGGGAGCAAAATGGCCAAAGGAGAGGAGGGTGACGAGGTCTAGGTAACTCACCACACTGGCCTCTACGGCGAGCAGCTTCTCCTTCAGCTGCGTGTACTCGGCAAGAAGCCCCTGATAGGCCCTCGCAAGCTCCGCGTTCTAAAGCTTCAGTTGCAAGCAGTGCCAACCCGTCATGTGGGCGAGCTCGACAGAGCGCAACTGAGACCTCGCGCTCTCAAAAGCGAGAGTCCTCGCAGTCTCGTCTTTGTAAGCCCCCGCGTCCTCGCGTCCATAGAGGACGAACGAGAAATCAAAGGCATGACCACTGATGGTCTCCTTCTCCACCCAGGTTGGGAGGATGGTGGAGATGTCCGCCCAGTTCGTCTCCGGCTTCCAGTTCACCAAGAGCTCGCCGGTCTCATCCCGGTGCCTCTGGACGTGACCGAAGTTATAGTGGTTGACGGGGATGGGCGGAGCGAAGGTTCTAGCTGCCTCCTGGCTGGGCTCATCGTCCTCACCTCCCGCGGAGAGGCCGGTAAGGTCGAACCCATCAAAAGCGGCCTCGCCAGGATCCTTCCCCTTCGAAGAGGCGAGCGAGACCCGGCTCTTCTTATTCTTTTTCTTCGGCGGGGATTTTGGGGGAAGGCCATGGCTACTAGAAACCACCGATCTCTTGCGAGAGGAGGGCTCACCTGGTGTGATGGCGCCTCGGCAAGCTTCCGCCCCCATGGTCGCGAGAGCAAGGGTAGCGTCGGTCTTCCGATTGCTCGCGTAGGGGGGATGGATGGGGAGATCTCGCTCGCCTAAAAAAGTGTTGAAACTTTAATAAATACGGAGTTACTGGGAATGGCAATAGTTATTGAGCAAGACCTTTACCTTCCCCAGCGAGCACAAGAAGCAGCGAGTCGAGGTTGCGGCGGAGATGAACAACCTCAAAGTTCTTCTTACAAAAGAACTGATAAAGGACGGCGTCATGTCCTCCGAGGGCAGTGGGCCGATAGGTGGTCTCGCCGTGCTGGACTGGCGAGATTAGGATATTGCCGAAGTTCCCCTTGACAAAGAGGAACTTCTGGGCCTAGAAGTGGGCCTTGTTGACGGACTCGTCGACTTTAGGACCCGAGCCCACGAAGTAGGCGCTCCCATCCTTATAGGCGTGGAAGGAGAACAGCTTCCGAAAAACTGGAAGGCTGAACTCGATGCGCTCCTCGCGCAGGTAGCATGTGAAAGCTGCGATCACCACCATGGCATTGGTAGTAAGTTAACCCGGAACAACGCCGTAATGCTTGAGCACCTGGCGAGCAACAAGAAAACCAGGATTAGTTTATATAATGAGCGAGACTTGACCTGCAGAGAATAAGAAATGAGCGAGAGCGATTATTACCTGGCGAACTTCCGGCCACAAGGGGAGACGCAAGCCGACCGCGAAATGAGCGGTGGGGATGGCCAGCTCGTCAACACGCGGCGCGTTGATCACGTCGTTATCACTATGACGGCGCGTGATGAGATAAATTCGCGCTGCGCAAAATTAAAATATTATCCACGTATAATTCGATAAGGCAAGTGTACCTATCGCTTTATGCGCAAAATTAAAATATTATCCACGTATAATTCGATAAGGCAAGTGTACCTATCGCTTTATAGTATAGGATTTAGAAAATCAAGTGTCGTATTTTTCCGGGCTTGTTGAGTACTTCTACTCACAAAGAAGAGCTATTATTTTATCGATCAAAAGTTGGGTTTGTTTTGGAAAAAACGATTTGGAGAAAATTAACTACGAAGAAAGATTATGATTAAAAGGATTAGCACTTGGTCTTGAATCCCTTTGGAATAAAATTTAATTTTATAAAAGATGAAACCGCAAACTCTTATTGAAATATATTCGACCGTGGAGGTTCCCAAAATATGGTAGAGCCTCTCTCGAGAGAACTACCACCTAACCTTAGGTTGATCGATTAAGACCCCTCGGCCAGTCGAAACCCCCTAAGCTTGCTTTAAGCGGTGAACCCCACTATTGGATTTGACTCCAATCCGGAAGATTTGCGTCACCCTCTCTCGAGGAATGCATACAACTCTTTTTATCTTTGAGTGATCTCCTCGTTCGCATGGATCTCTCGATCACTAGCAAACGAATCTTAGATTGAAAGTCATATTCCGGACATATGAAATCAAAACGAAATAATTCAAAGATAAATCGAAGATAAACAATACGAGAGTTTGCTAATTAGAAAAATTCAAAACATATTTTATTTCATTCCAAAGTTCATCATGACCAAGTGCTAAAGAAAATTTAGCTACTCATCATGATGGAGGAAACACATATGATAAGAGAGAAATACATGATTTTAAAAAAAAACTAGAATACTTGAAATGAAATTACAATAATAAAAGCTTTCAACTTGAAGAAAAACTAGCTAGAACAACGATAATAGTAGACTAAAGCTGTAAGTAAACTCCAAAATCGAACCCCCCAACTTCTGGAGATTGCTGCCTTTTATAGCTGAAAAATCGGGGAGTCACGCCCTTGGTCACGCCCGTGACCAAGGGCGTGTAAGCTGCGTAATTGCTGTCATGAAAGCCCGGGACGTTGGGGAAGAGAAACCGGCAGAAATCAATTGCATGGCGGGTCACGGCCTCGGTCACGCCCGTGACCGAGGGCGTGTCTTGAACGGGCCAGGAAACGGCGGGAAACGCCGCGAACAGGAGTTATTCTGGCGGTTGCAGAAGAGTCACGGCCTTGGTCACGCCCGTGACCAAGGGCGTGTAAGCTAGAAACGGCGAGAATTGATTGCAGGCTGAATTGAACGTATTCCGGGCGTGTCACGCCCGTGACACTCTAGGTCACGCCCTCTGTCACGCCCGTGACGGAGGGCGTGTAATTTTAAACTGACGTGGCGGACGGCTTTTTCAACTGGAATGCGCGGGGCTGGATCACGGCCGTGACAAAACGTCACGCCCTAGGTCACGCCCGTGACCGAGGGCGTGTACTTTGCGATTTCGGCCGAAATGCTCCAAATAATCTTCTGATTATTCCTATGAGCTTGAAATTGCTATTGGCAGCCCATATTACCTGAAAATACAAAAAGAAGATAAATTAGTGAAAAATTAACTAAAACTAAATTAAATTAAATTAATTATTAATAAAATATTATATGAAAATAACTATAAATATAGGATTATCAAATACCCCCATACTTATTCGTTTGCTAGTCCCGAGCAAACAACTTTCCATAGGAGTAGAAAAATTTAAATACTAGAAAAGAATTTTGAACCTAAGGAGTAAAAATGCGAAGTCTTGCGCCTAAGCGTGTAGAAATCCTAGTAGAAAAACATATTCAGCATAAAGATTAGCTTATAATTTTCAAGAATGCGTTATAACATATTGTTTTTACTTTTTAATTGAAAAATCCGGTAAATCCTAAAATGATATTTAAGGAGCGGGTAGCGTGTTTACTAAGATCAATATTACATAAAATCAAAGTTCGGGATAGCCTCCAAAGAAATCCATCAATGACGATGGCCATAGGCTTGCCCTTTCACACTCTCGCCACGGCACTAGTTTAACTCATAAGCACGAATCAATAGGACTTAATTAGGTTGAAATGTGGCTTAGGTTCAAGGTGCGGAAATCAAAAGATAAACGTGAAGGGTTAAGGCACACTTAAAACAAAAATAAGAGCTTTGCAAAAACTTGTATGCTAATTAATTTTTACACCCCAAATAATTTTGAAATATAAAGGTAGGGGTCAAAAATGCACGCTGCAAATTTTTTCCTCAATATTTTCTTATTTTTTTTTATATATTTATTTTTTTTCATTATTTTTTTTCTTTTTTTTTTCTTCTTTTGCAGCAAAATGATACAAAAATTAAAATCACCATTTTCACAAATAAGATACACAAGCTAGCAACAAATAAAGCTCTAAATTTCAAGCGTGCATCATAGGTAGGCTATTTGGCTTTGGTGAAAATGAGTGGGGCTTACAAAAGAAACGGTAAAAAGAACAAAATGGCTAGCAATGGTTAAGATTTTATGGCTTGGAATGCAAAGGCTCAAACGAATCAAGAGGTGGCCTAAATCATTTTCATGCTCATGAATCTAACTTATGCAAATGTCTTGAGAGTCGCTAGAGGCAAGTTCTAGACATCGAGAAAGAATACCCTTCCGTTCAAATTGGGTAATATTTCTCCAGTAAACTTCTACATACTCACTTAAAGTATTTTTGGATTTTACCGGTTTCAAATTAAAAGTAAAACAAAAATATTCTACGCAATTAGAAAAACATAAATCTAATTTTATGCTGAATAGTTAATTCGACATGAGATCCTACTAACGCGTGCGCGTAACTAGAACACTGCACGAGTCAACAATTTTACTCCAAAACTCAAAATCTAATGAAGTATATAAAATTTTCTACAACACTATGTAAAAGTAAATCTACTAAAAACTTTGCAAACAAGTAAATATAGAAATATTGATAAAACTATATATATATATATATATATTTTTTTTTTGTAGATTTTTTAATTTTGTATTTTTTTTATTATTTTTTTTTGCTTCTTTTTTTTTTTTTGTTACAAAAGTTTTTTTTTAAATTTTGTAATTTTGTAGATATGTTTTTATATATATATTTTTTTGATAAAAACTTTTGGGTGTTGCTTTGCAATACAACCGACGTGAAATACCCTCCCCCATACTTAAGAAAAAAACAGTGTCCCCAATGTTTTAGAAATAAGTACGAGTAAAGAAGAGAAAACTTCCCTGATGAAGAGCAAATCAATACCCAAGCCATCCTGAAGAAAAACATGAAGCAAAACATTTTTTTTATATTTTTAATATTTTGGCAGGAATAAAAGAGAAATAAAACAAATACAAAAGTGCAGGACAGAAAATAAAAGATACAGACGACCAAAAATAAAAATCTCAAACATCATCGTCGTCGTCCTCCTGCTGATAATAAGCACGCAAATCAGCAAATTCCCGCTGCAGATGCTCCATAGAGGAAGCATGGCGCTGCTCGAGGGTATCAAAACGTGCGTCAAAATGAGTGCGCATGGACAGCTGCTCTGTGTGAATCTGATCCAAACAAGTGTGGATCCGCCCAAACTGCTGATCGAAATAAGTGGATGAGTCGGGCGCAGGGGGAAAATGCTGCTGTGGCGGCTGTGGAAACTGCGGAGCTGGAGCAACGCCACCGGAATCAGCTTCGAAATCAAGATCGATCGGGTCGCCACCCACTTCGCCAGGAACGGCCTCGTACTCGCGGCCACGCCTACGCATCAAACCAAGGGCTCGGAGGTTTTGGAAAGTGATAGGCGCGGGCGTTTGGAGTGGAGACATGGGAGGAAGTGTATCCCAGAGCCCCAAACGCTTGGCCAAAAATGTAACAAACGAGCCTCCATGTAGCGCACTAAGCCTCCGATTTTCGGCCTGATGCCGGAAAAACATCGCTAGCGCCGAACCAAGATTGAGGGGGACTCGTTCGTGCATGCTATATAAATATAACAGGTCCGCGCGGGTCACCACTCCATGGCTATCGCCGCGAGCGGAAAGTGTGAAAGTGAGGAGGTAGTGGAGATAGCGTAAGGCGGGGGAGAGGAGATGACTACCCTTGGATTTTTTAGGCGAATATGAATTGGGGTCGTTACTGATTTCCGCCCAAAATCCGGGAAGATTATACTCACGAGGGAAATCAAGGGAGAGAGCGGTGTAGGCCTCCGTAAGGGTGAAGGCCTCGTCGCAGAAGCCCATGAGAACGTTGAACTGACGCAAAGGAAGAGTCTGCGAAAGCCCGCCCATTCGGAATTCAAGCACGTTGTCGGCCCCGGCCCAGTGAAAATCAAAGGAGGAGAAAAACTCCACCGTCAGCTCGTAGTACGCCGGCTCCGAAATGGAGAAGAAAGGAGCCCACCCCGGAGTAGTGAGTAGATCTCGCACCGCGTTCGCCTGCCCGAGGGTGGTGAGAACGTTCCAATCGATGACGCGGAAAACTCCAAATTCTTTCCCACGGAGGCGGGTACTTCGGTCTTGATGAGCGGGATGGGAAAAATTGAGCATAGCCTCCGCATCAAAAGTTTCATCGGGGAGTGAAGAGGAGGATCCGCCAATGGCGTGATTGCGGCGGCGGCCGGCCATTTGGAAGGAAGAAATGAAGTAATCGGCCAAAGATGAGAGAAAAGAAGGGAGAGATGGTGGACAAGGTGTGGAGAAAAGAGAGGGGAAAGTGGCCTTTAAATAGGTGAAAATTTAGGTGTCACGCCCTCGGTCACGCCCGTGACCGAGGGCGTGTAAGGGGCGACACGTGAAAAGATGGCGTGAGGGAGGAATCCGAGGCTGGACCGGTCAAAAAGCGAATTTTTAGCATGTCACGCCCTCGGTCACGCCCGTGTCCGAGGGCGTGTAACTGGAAAAGCAGGACCGGCCAGAGAATCCAATGCTGGCCGGTCAAAAGGCGGTCCCCGAGGTGTCATCGGTCATAGTCACGCCCGTGACCATGGGCGTGACTTGACTGTCACGGGCGTGACAGTCAAAGGGAATCTTTGACCGGGTGCTGTGGAGGTGATGTGCCAGCGGGATGAGTCACGGCCGTGACCTTCAAATGTCACGGGCGTGACTCGAGTTGTCACGGGCGTGACATGTCATGTTGAGTCCGGGAGTGCCGTGATGGGTGAAAATGTTCTTCCGCCAATGTCACGCCCGTGACCAAGGTTGGTCACGCCCGTGACTTTTGCGGAAGGCGGAATGGGAGGCAGCTCGTCGAGAGACTCGCCAGGAAAACGAAGCATGACGCGCCACGCCCTAGTCACGGCCGTGACTGAGGCCGTGACCAAGACTTTTTTTCAGAAACATTTTTTTTTTTTTTTTTTTGGGTTTTGGAATCTTTTTTATCTTTTTTTTGAAAAGAAAACAAAAAATAAAAAAAACAAAAGCAAGGTAATAAAAATAAAAAGAGAAATACTAAAAAGAAAGTACCGACTTGGAGAGCGGGGTTTCATGCGTATGCGCGAGTGACCGTTATCACGCAAATCTCCTCCAAACCTGTAAAAACCTCAAAATAGAATAATAACATTTTTTTTTATTTGTTTTTTCCATTTTTATATGTTGTAATTTTTTTATTGTTTTTTTTTTTTAAAAAACAAGAATAAAAATACTTAGAATTTTTTAAACGGAAGAAAAATAAAATAAGATAAAAACATGGGTTGCCTCCCAAGAGCGCTTTGGTTACGGTCGTTGAGCTCGACCATAGTGGCACGCCGATTTAGGTGTTCGGAAGGTGAATTTCCTCCCGGTGCTCATGAAAATTATCGCCGGTGAAAAATAATTTCAACCGGTGCCCATTCACTTTAAATTCACCTTTTTCAGGATGTGTTATTGAAACGGTCCCGTAGGGCCAAACCTCTTTGACGATAAAGGGGCCGGACCAACGGGACTTAAGTTTTCCCGGAAAAAGTCGTAAGCGCGAGTTATAGAGGAGAACTTGGTCTCCCGGTCGAAAAGTTTTAGGATTCCTAAGTTTCTTATCATGATAAAATTTAGTGCGCTCCTTGTATAATTTATTACTTTCATAAGCAAGGGAGCGCCATTCATCGAGCTCGTTAAGTTGGAACTTGCGGAGCTCGGAAGCAATATTGCTATCTAGATTAAGAAATTTAAGCGCCCAAAAGGCGCGATGCTCAAGTTCGACCGGTAAATGACATGCTTTCCCATAGACCAATCGATACGGCGTACAACCGATAGCGGTCTTGTACGCGGTCCGATAGGCCCATAAAGCATCATCGAGTTTATGCGACCAATCTTTCCTATTGGTGGAAACCGTTTTTTCTAAAATTCGTTTTAATTCACGGTTAACCACTTCTACTTGGCCACTTGTTTGAGGGTGATATGGGGTGGCCATCCTATGTGTAACGCCATATTTAGATAAAACTTTAGTGAACTGGGCGTTACAAAAATGAGTTCCCCTATCGCTAATTATCGCCCGCGGTGCTCCAAATCGCGAAAAGAGTTTTTTGAGAAATTGGGTTACGACTCGGGCATCATTGGTGGGAAGGGCTTGCGCTTCCGCCCACCGAGACACGTAATCGACTGCTACCAAAATATATCGATTTCCAAAAGAAACTGGTAGCGGGCCGACAAAATCGATCCCCCATAAATCAAAAACCTCAATTTCTAAAATAGATTTTAAGGGCATTTCATCAAGACGGGAGATATTACCTGAGCGTTGGCATTGTTCACAACGACTTACATGTGCGTGAGCGTCTTTGAAGATGCTCGGCCAATAGAAGCCCGCTTCAAGTACCTTCCGTGCCGTCCGATTTGCTTTATAATGCCCACCGGCGGGTCCCTCGTGGCAATGCTTTAAAATTTGAGCGCCCTCCTCATGAGATACACACCTCCGCACCACTTGGTCCGCACAAACTCGAAAAAGGAACGGATCCTCCCAAAAATAATTTTTCAAATCGGAAAAGAATTTCTTCTTTTCTTGATAGGAAAAATCTTTTGGGAGAAATCTCGCAACAAGGTAGTTTGCGAAATCGGCGAACCAAGGGGTGGGGAGATCTATTACCTTATGAATAACGAGGAGGCGTTCCTCAGGAAAAGTATCATTAATTTCTTCCTCTATGAGCTCCTCCGAATTGGGATTCTCCAACCGAGAAAGATGATCCGCCGCCAAATTTTCCGCTCCCCGTTTGTCCCGGATCTCCAAATCAAATTCTTGTAAAAGTAAGATCCACCTAATCAACCTTGGCTTGGCATCAGTTTTTGTTAGCAAATAACGTAAAGCCGAGTGATCAGTAAAAACAATTACTTTAGATAAAGTAAGATAAGAGCGAAATTTATCAAAAGCAAAAATCACGGCTAAAAGCTCTTTCTCGGTTGTTGTGTAATTCTCTTGTGCGTCGGTAAGTGTCTTGCTCGCATAATAAATAGGATGAAAATTTTTATTTATGCGTTGTCCTAGGACTGCACCAACGGCAAAACTACTAGCATCGCACATAATCTCAAAAGGAAGATCCCAATTGGGAGCTATCATAATAGGAGCGTTTATTAATTTTTCTTTAATAATAGAAAAAGAATGCAAACAATTTTCATCAAAAATAAACGGTGCATCTTTTTCTAATAAGTGAGTGAGGGGCTTGGTTATTTTAGAAAAGTCTTTTATAAACCGGCGATAGAAACCGGCATGCCCAAGAAAACTACGTACGGCCTTAACATTTGAAGGGGGAGGTAATTTTTCTATAGTTTCAATTTTAGCTTTATCTACCTCTATACCCTTACTAGAAATTTTGTGGCCTAAAACTAAACCTTCCCGTACCATAAAATGGCACTTCTCCCAATTTAACACTAAATTTGTCTCCTCACATCTTTGGAGAACGCGGGAAAGGTTAGTCAAACATAAATCAAATGAATCTCCGAAAACGGAGAAATCATCCATAAAAACTTCCATAATATCCTCCACTAGCTCGTCAAAAATTGCTAGCATACATCTTTGGAATGTAGCCGGCGCATTGCATAACCCAAATGGCATCCTACGATAGGCGAAGGTGCCAAACGGACAAGTGAAGGTTGTTTTCTCTTGGTCCTCGGGCGCAATTGGGATTTGAAAATACCCCGAGAGACCGTCAAGAAAACAATAAAACGAGTGTCCGGATAATCGTTCAAGGATTTGGTCGATGAACGGTAAAGGAAAATGATCCTTACGGGTCACATCATTTAATTTGCGATAATCAATACAAACCCGCCATCCGGTAACGGTTCTAGTTGGGATTAATTCATTTTTTTCGTTTGGCACTACCGTTAACCCTCCTTTCTTTGGCACCACTTGGACCGGACTAACCCAAGAGCTATCCGAAATTGGATAGATGATGCCCGCATCTAATAATTTAATTACCTCCGCCTTAACCACCTCCTTCATATTAGGATTGAGGCGGCGTTGAGGTTGAATAGATTTACGTGAAGTTTCTTCTAATAAAATTTTATGCGTACAAAAGGAGGGATTAATCCCTTTTAAATCCGTAATTTTCCACGCAATTGCGCGGCGATGAAGTTTTAAAACATTTAATAATTTTAATTTTTCTTCATCGGACAGAAACGCCGACACGATTACGGGAAGCTTAGAATCCTCCGCTAGAAATAAATATTCTAAATGATTAGGCAATTGTTTTAGTTCTACTACGGGAGGTTCCTCATAAGAAGTTTTTAATCGATCACTACTTAATTCTAAAATTTCAAAAATAGGTTCGTGAGTGATCGTGTCGTCAATAATTTCATGAGAAATAAGTTCGAGATTTTCAAATTCTTCATCATAGAAAGATGACGGTGAAATATATTCAGAAAATAAAATTGAGTCTTCATCAGGTGAAGCCTCCAAGAAAAAACAAGAGTCGTCATTTGAGAGCGTATTTTTCATAGAAGAATTTATAGTAAAGGTAACTTCCTCATCTCCGACTCTAAGGAGAAGTTTACCGTTACTAACATCAATTATGGCGCGCGAGGTGGCAAGAAAAGGGCGACCGAGAATGAGTGGTACCTCGGCGTCCTCATCTATGTCAAGGATGACAAAATCTACCGGAAAGATAAATTTATCAACCTTGACAAGCACATCCTCGATAATACCCATTGGGTATTTTATGGATCGATCCGCCAATTGGATGCTCATTCTCGTAGGATTAGGCTCTCCTAAACCCAATTTTTGGAAAAGAGAATAAGGCATCAAATTTATAGAGGCGCCTAGATCGGCCAACGCATGTTTTACTAAGAAATCGCCAAATAAACAAGGAATTGAGAAACTACCCGGATCGGTTAATTTCTTAGGTAATTTATTAAGTAAAACTGCCGAGCACTCCGCGTTCAATTGAACGGTAGAAATATCCTCAAGTTTCTTTTTATTAGACAAAAGCTCCTTGAGGTATTTAGCATACTTCGGCATTTGCGCGATAGCTTCGCAAAACGGTAGATTAATTTGAATTTGTTTAAACATATCTAAAAATTTACCGTAATGCTCATCATTTCGATCTTTTTTTAATTTAGACGGATAGGGAAGTGGTTGTTGAAATTCCTTAATTTTATTTTGCGTTGGAACTTGAGGAGGAGGAGAAGATGAAGAGATTGTTACCTCTGGTTCAACCAATTGTGAAGGGGTAGTTACCTCCTTCCCGCTTCGTAGCGTGATAGCCTTTGCTTGCTCCTTTGGGTTGGGCTCCGTATTGCCTGGAAGTGCTCCCTGCTGGCGATCGGAGAGCATCTTCGCGATTTGCCCAATTTGATTCTCCAAATTGCGAACAGATCCGGTAAGATTCCGGATATTGGCATCGTTATTTGCTGCATATTTGGTGAAAACCTCCTCAAGAGAGGGAGATTTTGGAGCTTGTGGTGGAGGAAAACCAGGTGGAATTGTGTTTGGGGGTTGTGCCGCATTCCCTGGATTACTCCAAGAGAAATTTGGGTGGTTACGGAAACCCGGGTGATATGTGTTACCATAATGAGTGTTACCCGAATTAAAGTTTGGCCGATTCGGATTACCCATGTAATCCACATGTTCGGCGATGGTGGAGGGGGATCCCCAGGTAGGTGTAGAAGAGGAAGCAGTCATCTCTTCTATTTTTCTATTTAAAAGCTCAACCTGGACAGATAAATTCGAAATTGCATCAACTTCATACAAACCGGCCGGTTTATTTGAGCGCGACCGAGGTGTACTCCATTGATACGTATTCATGGCCATACTCTCTAAAAGCTCTTGCGCTCCTGCCGGTGTTTTGTTATTCAAGGTACCACCGGCGGCGGCATCAATCATTTGACGCGTTTGAGAATTGAGGCCGTTATAAAATGTCTGAATTTGCAACCAATCGGGGATTGCATGATGGGGGCATCGGCGCAAATATTCCTTAAACCGCTCCCAAGTATCATAAAGCGTTTCCGATTCAACTTGGGAGAAAGAAATGATATCCTTACGCAATTGAGCTGATTTAGCGGGCGGAAAATATTTTGTGAGAAATTGTTCCGTCATTTGGGCCCATGTGGTGATAGATCCTCTTGGAAGAGAACTGAGCCACTGCTTAGCCTTATTGCGCAAAGAGAAAGGAAAAAGACGAAGCCTTATTGCGTCATCGGATACCCCGTTAATTTTGAAAGTATCGCATATTTCTAGAAAACTAAAAATATGCGCGTTGGGATCCTCATCTTGAAGCCCATCAAATTGTACATATTGTTGTACCATTTGAATGATGCTTGGCTTTAATTCAAAATTATTGTTCGCTATAGCAGGTCGAACAATACAAGAAGTGGTATCCTCTAGATTAGGCCGGGCATAATAGGACATAGTCCGTTGCGCGACCTCATCCGGATTTGGATCACCCATATTAGAAGAGGTAGAAAAGGAGGGGGAAGAAAAAGAAGATGAAGAAGGAAGAGTATTCGGAAAGGAAGTGTCACCTACGGATTCCTCAATCGGATCTTGAGAACTTGGTCGTTGGAATCTTAAGCGTCGCCGAATGGTTTGCTCGATTTCCGGATCCAATTCAAGAAGATCAGACGGATTCCTTCGGGTCATACACCAAACAGAAAAAACGTAGAAAAGAGAGAAGAAGAGAAAAAAATGATAAAATTAATAGAACTAAGCTTTCAAAATATCAACAATTTTTCCCCGGCAACGGCGCCAAAAACTTGATGAGATAAATTCGCGCTGCGCAAAATTAAAATATTATCCACGTATAATTCGATAAGGCAAGTGTACCTATCGCTTTATAGTATAGGATTTAGAAAATCAAGTGTCGTATTTTTCCGGGCTTGTTGAGTACTTCTACTCACAAAGAAGAGCTATTATTTTATCGATCAAAAGTTGGGTTTGTTTTGGAAAAAACGATTTGGAGAAAATTAACTACGAAGAAAGATTATGATTAAAAGGATTAGCACTTGGTCTTGAATCCCTTTGGAATAAAATTTAATTTTATAAAAGATGAAACCGCAAACTCTTATTGAAATATATTCGACCGTGGAGGTTCCCAAAATATGGTAGAGCCTCTCTCGAGAGAACTACCACCTAACCTTAGGTTGATCGATTAAGACCCCTCGGCCAGTCGAAACCCCCTAAGCTTGCTTTAAGCGGTGAACCCCACTATTGGATTTGACTCCAATCCGGAAGATTTGCGTCACCCTCTCTCGAGGAATGCATACAACTCTTTTTATCTTTGAGTGATCTCCTCGTTCGCATGGATCTCTCGATCACTAGCAAACGAATCTTAGATTGAAAGTCATATTCCGGACATATGAAATCAAAACGAAATAATTCAAAGATAAATCGAAGATAAACAATACGAGAGTTTGCTAATTAGAAAAATTCAAAACATATTTTATTTCATTCCAAAGTTCATCATGACCAAGTGCTAAAGAAAATTTAGCTACTCATCATGATGGAGGAAACACATATGATAAGAGAGAAATACATGATTTTAAAAAAAAAACTAGAATACTTGAAATGAAATTACAATAATAAAAGCTTTCAACTTGAAGAAAAACTAGCTAGAACAACGATAATAGTAGACTAAAGCTGTAAGTAAACTCCAAAATCGAAACCCCCAACTTCTGGAGATTGCTGCCTTTTATAGCTGAAAAATCGGGGAGTCACGCCCTTGGTCACGCCCGTGACCAAGGGCGTGTAAGCTGCGTAATTGCTGTCATGAAAGCCCGGGACGTTGGGGAAGAGAAACCGGCAGAAATCAATTGCATGGCGGGTCACGGCCTCGGTCACGCCCGTGACCGAGGGCGTGTCTTGAACGGGCCAGGAAACGGCGGGAAACGCCGCGAACAGGAGTTATTCTGGCGGTTGCAGAAGAGTCACGGCCTTGGTCACGCCCGTGACCAAGGGCGTGTAAGCTAGAAACGGCGAGAATTGATTGCAGGCTGAATTGAACGTATTCCGGGCGTGTCACGCCCGTGACACTCTAGGTCACGCCCTCTGTCACGCCCGTGACGGAGGGCGTGTAATTTTAAACTGACGTGGCGGACGGCTTTTTCAACTGGAATGCGCGGGGCTGGATCACGGCCGTGACAAAACGTCACGCCCTAGGTCACGCCCGTGACCGAGGGCGTGTACTTTGCGATTTCGGCCGAAATGCTCCAAATAATCTTCTGATTATTCCTATGAGCTTGAAATTGCTATTGGCAGCCCATATTACCTGAAAATACAAAAAGAAGATAAATTAGTGAAAAATTAACTAAAACTAAATTAAATTAAATTAATTATTAATAAAATATTATATGAAAATAACTATAAATATAGGATTATCAGCGCGCCGCAAATGGAGGGGTGACGTAGTCGGCGACTGCGGTGAAGTATTCCTCATCTGTCAGGTTGCAATGAAAGAAGCTATGCTCGGCGAAAGCCTTAGCAATCTTTCACCGACTGATGGCGCAAATCTCGCACACTGCTATATGCTGTGGCGAGACTGCGGCACGAAACGGCAGTGTACCAATCGTTCAAGTAATATAAAATGGGAATGAATCCCCAAGTATCGAATTTCAGAAGGAACACAGTAAGGTGGAGTTTACGTTCGAGGAAGGACTTGAGATCGAAGTCCTAAAGTCGAATGGATGCGAAAGGGGGTGAATTGGCTTATGGAAAATCAATGAAAACAACTAAACTACTCCTATGCAGGCCTTGAGCGCACTGCTCCGCCGGGCGGATGGAAACTATACGGGCCGCAATGCACCGAATCGCTGGGCGGATGGACGAGTAGGCTCGTGGATGGAGTGGAGGGAATGACGGAATCGAACTGTGCAGGCCTTGAGTGCACTGCTTCGTTAGGTGGATGGATTACACGGGCCGCTATGCCACGCTTCGCTAGGCGGAAGGAAGAGAAGGCTAGCGGATGGAATAGTTCGCACCGGTGGAGTCGGAATGGACTACACGGGCCGCTATGCCACGCTTCGCTAGGCGGATGGAAGAGTAGGCATACGGATGAGGGTCGCAAGCACCTCGTCGACAAGCATGCCACTAGCAATTGCTAGTGCGGCACACGAACGTGACGGCGGGATGGAGGATGGAATGGGGCGCTCCTCAAATCACATAAACCACAAAGATAACCACAAAACTATGGAAAAATACACTAATAACATTTAGGGTTTATGGACATCATTCGTATAGAAACATACAACCACACATATCAAATAGAATCAGCAAAAATAACAAGGAGGAGGTAAGATTACAACCGAAGCACGAAGACTCGTTGGAGATTCACGGCCGGAATCTAGGGTTGTCAATCCTCGTCCGGGCTCGGTCTTCAACTGCCGTCCGGGGTAGAAGAGGGATGTCACTACCTCCCAATTAACCCGTCTTCTTCGTCAATAGCCTTCAGCCACGATCTTGCCGGAGAACTCCAAGGATATAGTGCACAATCCGTTGAAATGGAGCTTGGAAGCATCTGAATGATGGAGGAGGCCGAGAGGATACTCCGGCTCGAGATTGGCGTGGAGAGTATGTCCGGAGCACCTCCAGATGGTGGGCGGCGATGGAGGGGCGAAATGGGAGCTCTGGAGAAGGAAACGGCGCAGCTGGGCGGAGTCGGGAGATGGATCCCGACCTAAAATCGCGCTTGCCTATTTATAGGCGGAGCAGAAATAAACAACGCGCACGATCAGGCGCACGACCAATGGTCGTGCACGAAGGAATGCCTCTGATCGTGCGCGAAGAACCTGTAGCTCAATCCAAATCTGCACAAAAGCGCACGGTCAGCGGCGCACGACCAGTGGTCGTGCGCGAAGAAGGCCAATGATCGTGCGCCGTCGCTCAGTCTGGGAGGGGAATTAACGCACGACCACTGGTCGTGCGCCTGATCGTGCGTTAAGGAATGCGCACGATCAGTGGCCTTTTTGACTGAAAATTCCCCAGAACCAATCCCGAGTGTCGCACAACCCTTGGACCTGCATGAAAATATACCAGACCTCATAATTACATGAAATCACACCAAGATGGGGCATAAATGTGCTCTAAGCAATGAAATGGGCAACGTGATCAAATATGAATGAAAACATGCCTAAAATGTAGTGCAAAGACTAGATAATCGGCCTAGATGAGTCCATAAATGTGTATATAATTGGGACTCATCACCGACCCTCCGACTCATTAGCATCGCCGCCCATTTCAAAAACCTGCGAGAAAGGAAGTAGAACGAGAACGGGAAGGAGTGAGAGCTCTGAAGCAGAGGAGGAAGAAGGTTGACAGTAAATGCGGTGGTTGACTCAGCTAGGACAACCTATTTATAGCAAAAGTAAAAGGGCGGGAAGAAGCCCAAGCGCCGGTGAGCGCGGTTAGCCAAAACATCACATCACGACCGCGAGCGAGAAAGGCCCGCGAGGCTAGTACAAGCAACATCTTCGCGAGAACAGCACAAACAAATATAATGGCGTAAAAAAGGGGGAGGGCACCGCGAGATACATTTAGCGAGAACGGAGGCTCCCCGCGAACACAAGATAGCATGAAAATGAAATGGACATATTAGCAGCGAGCGAGAACTAATAAAAACTAGTAATAATTATTACCAGACGAAATAAAGCCAATATATAAGTTGCAAGCCATTGCGAGATTGTCCAGAATAGCGGCACTCATTAACAGGTAATTGATAACGCACTATTAATCCTAAATTATAACGTAAAAATATTAAATATTTTGATAAAAATATATCATCTCGCCTATTAAAAAAATTGGTTTTAAAGATAATTTATTTTCCTCGCAAAATTTATGCTAACGTTACTATTATTATTATTTTGCAGGCCTGGGGAAATTTTATGCATGTTTCGATAAAGAAGCCCGCTGCGAAGTTTTGATCCAAATATATGCGTACGCGCATCTTTGCAAAGTCCAAGCCGTCCATGTCGCCATCGTCGCGCCATCAATAATTTCATGTCGTTGTAACCTCCGCTTTGCCGCGCCATCTTCGCCAACTCTGCAAGCTCATGCCGCGCCATCTTCCAAGCTACACTTGCCGCATCGTCATCGCCGAGCCATATGAAGCAGCCGGCCACTTTGAAGATCCAACCTTGCAGCCCGTCACTTGATCCAGCCCGCCACCTCCACTTGGTCAAACCCGAGCAGCTCCTTTGGTGCAGCCCGTCAACACCCATGCAGCACACCTCCAATATTTCCAAATTAAATACGCTCTCCTTTATTCACTACTTCTAATTTCATGTTTTATCCATATGATTTCACGTGACCCTCCCCATCCATTTTAATTCATGCCACTACTCTTACCTCTTAATAATAATATAATATATTATTTCACATTCACGCCAACATCAAATTCATGCATGCACTCCACCTCCGTTCAAAGCTACAATTGCATTTCATCTCCATATTAAAATAACGCCACCTCACCTTGAATTCCTTGCATGGCCAAAATATAATTATGCATGACATTTTTCTCTCTCATCCATTGCATGCATCTCTCTCACCTTAATCAATTATATATTCATGCATTTTCTCTCTCCCTACCATCCTCTCTCTCTCCCCTATTTATTTTACTCTCTCCAATTTATTTCTCATGCATCCCCCCTTATTTTCTATTTTAATTTTATTTGTCTTTTTTATATTTCCAATATAATACAATGCAATGATTCATGCATGTAGCCTCTTCTCTCTCCACCTCATTAAAATCCATTCATGCACTTTCCCATTCATGCACCTTCTCCTCCATTTCTAGAATCTTCCCCCTCATCTATAAAAGTAACCCCTATCTCAAGCATGAAGGAGGTTAGAAGTTAGAGAGGAAGTATAGTGCTAGTGGTAATCTTGTTTTTTTTTCCTTGTTGTAATTTCTCTTCCTAGTTGTAATTTCATTCCATTGTTGTAATCTTCTTTTAGTAATAATATTGTGCTCTTTCTATCGTTGTAGTTCCCTTTTTTATATAATCAATGAAAAAATTCTCTTTATTTCGTTGTTGTTTCCTTTTTAAATAATGCGTAGCTAATTTTGTTGGCGCCCGATCGCGATAATCTTTGCAATGAAATAACGCATCTCCCATTTTATGTTTACTTTTGTATTTTTATTTTTGATCCGACCTTGATTAATATCGTATCGACTCCGTATTTCATGTATACGGTAGTAGATTCTGATCTCATATTTGAGTAGCCAAGAGGCTCGTGAATGTGAAAGATCACTCAAGGAAGGAAGGAGTTGCATGCAACCCTAGAGATAGGATGACGTAAATCCTCCGGATTGGAGTCAAATCCAATAGCGCGGTTCACTTCGATAATGCGACTTTAGGCCTTTTGATTTGCAACGAGATTTCGGTCAAAATGTCTAGAAGTTAGGAGATTTAATGCTCTAGCGAGATTATTTCTCATATTAGGATCCGCCACGGTCTTTATAAAATTGCAAATGTCAAACTAATTTATTCCGTTATTTTATTTCAAAGTGAATCGTCGATCGAGCACTCTTTTCGTAATAGTTTATTTCTCTTTTAATTAAGCTTACTTTATTTTTATTTTCAAAACCCACCAATCATTCAGTAGGATAATAGAGTCGTTGTGAGTAATAGTGCTTGCTAAACCCGAGTTTAAATACGACCTTGATATATTTTATATCCTATGCTATATTTCGATAGGTACACTTGCCTTAATCGAGTATAGATTGGAGAACACAAATTTCTCTATCAGTAATAAGAGTTCGCGACAACGAAGAAGTTAGCGAGAATCATGGTGCAACCACTTCCACCTACCCCCACCCCGCGACCCAGACCACGGCGGTACCCTAGAATTATAGTAATCCTCGACCGCGCGGCCCTCCCGGTCCATGGGGAAGGCATAATCCCTCATCCTCGCTATATGGACCTCCGGCGTCGTGATGTTCTCATCGTGATCATGTTGTCTCGTGGCCCGGAGCCTCGCACACTCTTCCATCAAGACAGCATGCCTATCCTCGGTCGCCTCTCTGTCCCGCCTCACCTGCATGTTGAGGTCCATCAGCATCCGACCATGTTTTCTAAGCAACTCTGCGACTCGTTGTTTCATCGTCTCAAGATCTCACGGATCCCCTAAGAAGTCTTCCACTTGGTCAGGGAGGGGGGACATCTCCTCTTCGCCCAACTCGGAATCGGTAGGCAGATTTTTAGAATTCTCTGTGAAATATTACGAAAAGGTTAGATAGCGCGCTTGAGTTCGCACAGGGCATGGGGCCATCAGAATGCTTACCCAGAGGGTGGAGAGAAGTCCCAGGGCGGCCCTGGAAAATGTTACCATAGTGGGGGTAGAGAGATTTACCCAGACAAGGAGGGTAGGCTGCGCTGTTGGTCGGAGGGATCTTTGGCGGTACAGAGCCGCCGGTCTCCTCGCTCGTCAGGAGTCAGAACCCTGGCCTATCTATAGTTTTGTCGGGAGAAGGCGGAGACGGAGGCCGCAATGCCTGGCGAGCCGGGGACTTCCGGGGCGAGACTGTAAGAAGCAGGGAATGAAGGTCAGATAGTTGACAAAAAGAGGGCTGGCATGTGAGATTAAGGGCGTACCTGCGACATTTTTCCCAGCAAGATTTGTATCCGCCGACAGACTTTTGTGAGACCCACCAGCAGGTTCGCTAGCGTCCTCGTTCGGCAAAGCATCCTGCGAGTAGGCATGAATCACAGGCAAACTTATTGACTTAAGCTAGAGGGATAGCTCATACCTTCTCGTGGGGACGGTTATCCGGGGAGGAGTCCCGCAGCACGGAGCCATCCCCGGTTCGGCAAGCCGCCTTCGCCTTCTTAGTCTTCGGCGACTGAGCGGGAGGCGGCTGATTCATCCAGGCGGGGACCCTGGTCGTGGAGGATAGCCCGCCGGCTCTCACAGCCCTCAGATGAGCCTCAGCTTCTTCGGAAAGCGGCATCTCCTGGCAGCTACAGTACAGGGCAAAAAGAAAGAATAGGAAGTGGCGGCGCACGCCACTAAGGATTCGGGACGATATTTATAGCCCTCAAGGTGGGCCCTACTAAAGATTCCCGACAGATCATCAAGGGGCTGGCGAATACCAGGGGTTGGATGTTTCTTCGCGAGCCCAAATAGCCTCGCGAAGAGCGGGGATTGTGTACAACCCCGATATTCGCCAGGCGAGGAGGCACGGTTTAAGAAGGCAACAGGATGAAGCAATAAGAGATGGAGTGATGGCGCGGCCCCTCCGACACTCCTTGATGATGACCCGTCTCCCACCTTATCTTGTGTGTGTTCATCTTCTTTGTTGGGTAATCTCTTTCTCATATTGTGATTTCTTTCTGTGAGATTTGTGGAGGTTTATTCGAACTGTCTTTTCCGTGAGTTTAAAACGCATCGCTTGCAAGTTCTGATTTCGATTCGTTGTTATTGAATCTCTTGGATCCGGATTGGGACGATCCGTTGCGGGAGCACACTCGACCTAGCCTTGACTTGCTCTCCAAGATTTGGCACAATTAGTGTTAACAAGGGAATTAATCTAAACTAAAGTTCCGACCGCTACTAATCGTTTGCCGCCTCTCCGAAATAAATTAATTGTTGCATTTGAAATGGCTCAAGTTGAAAGAATAGATGCTTGTGTAGGTGCGGTGAGTTGTGTGCTTGTTGGAGAGGTAGGTCTTAAGGACGTTATATCGAGTCCGGCTTTCGGTGAGTTGTGTGCTTGTTGGAGGTGTAGGTCCTAAGGACGTTGTATCGACTCCGGCTTAATTTTATCAATCGGATTTTGGAGCCAACCGACCCCTTTTCGTTCGCTTTTGGTCGGAGCCCTCTTATGTTGTTTTTAATTTCTATGATGATGGTTTCCGTTAGCGTAAACAAACGCGTGTCCCATCTTCCACTACATCAATTTGGTATCAGAGGCAGTCGTTTCAACTCCCACGTTGCAAACATCCTCTCTGCGTTCCTTGTTGGTCGTTCTAATCATTAGAAAATAAAAAAAAAATCGGTGGTCTGCGAATAGCGGGCTAAATTTGTCATTTTTCAGCGAAATTCTAGAAAAAAAAATATTAACAATCTACGTATTATCCACATCAGGAATCTATAAAAATATCCTATCTTCAACATAGCTACAGCCCTAGGGAAAATTATCTTTCCAAAGTTTTCCTGAACCTGAATGCGCACTAGGCTAGGAACGGAGTACACGACACCGTCTAAGTCTAGGATGGCAGCGAATCATCATGATGATCCGAACACCGAGGCCATAGCAGGTCTACGTACCGAAGTGACTGAGCTTAGGATGATGTTGGCACAAATCCTTCTGAATCAAGGAGGACCACCACCACCACCCGTTAATGTTGGGCAGCCAGACCGACACCAACAGGTCCATGATTCGGATTCCGATGGGAACTCTCCTCGAGTGCCCCCTCGATAGCATCACACCGGGCGCGCCTTCGACATCACTAGGGCCGTTAAGATTGACGCCCCCACTTACGATGGTTTGGGAGACCCCCAGGTCTTCCTTACTTGGATGTGGAATGTTACTTTGAATGGCACAACCTGACGGACCCTCAAAAGGTCCAAGTTGACAGGATGAAGTTAACAGGTCGTCTGAAGACTTATTGGCTGAATGAGGAGCGAAGATTAGGAGCTGGGCAGGGAGTCCCACCTATAGATTGGCCTATAATGAAGAATCTACTGACCGATCAGTACGTCCCAGCGTACCACCGAACACAAATGTTCGATGAGCTTGCCACCCTATGGCAGGGCTCGAATTCGGTAGCCGAATAGATGGGAGAACTGAAGGACCGCATGGTATGTTGCGATCTTAGAGGGATTCCGAAAGTTATCTAGGTCCCGTGGACGACTGGAAGAGGATGAGTATATTTTCCCTGATCTTTATGAGTGGCGAGAAACTTTGCAAACTAGTTATTGATGGCGGTAGTTGCGTGAACGCCATTTTTGAGAACGCCGTTAAGCGTATGTCCTTAACTGCTGAACCGCATCCAACCCCATATCAGGTTGCTTGGATCAGTAAGGTTACTATTAAGGTTTCCCAGCGCTGCTTAGTCCCCCTGTCATTCAAATCCTACACTGATGAGGTTTAGTGCGACATCCTGCCGATGGACGTTTGTCATGTGTTGTTAGGCCGCCCCTGGCTCTATGACCGTGATGTGATGCACTATGGTTGCGCCAACATATATGAGTTCAAGTTCAATGGCAAGACCGTCACCTTGAGACCGACTGTGCCGAAAGAACCGGTAGTGTTGGCTAAGGATACCTCTGTCTCGGTAGAAAGGAAAGCGTTGAGTTTAGTTGGAAGGAAGGAATTTGTGAAGGACTCCTTCCTTGAGGGTATGATGTACGCTCTTGTTCTCATGAGTGCAAAGACTGATAGTGGCATAATGGATGATTTAACCCGAGAGCTACGGGTATTGTTGGAAGAGTTTAAGGATGTTTACCCGGACGAGCTGCCTTCGTCATTGCCACCACTTAGAGATATACAACATGCCATATATCTTATCCCCGGATTGTCCCTACCCAACCAGCCCCACTATAGGCTTAATCCAGCTGCCCATAAAGAGTTACAAACCCAGATTGAGGACTTACTGTGTAAGGGATTCATTAGGACGAGTATGAGCCCATGTGCTGTCCCAGCCCTTCTTGCCCCTAAGAAGGATGGCACTTGGCGCATGTGTGTTGATAGCCGAGCTCTCAACAAAATTACTATAAAATATAGGTTTCCAATTCCGCGACTAGACGATCTCTTGGATGTCCTATCAGGTGCCACTATTTTCTCGAAGTTAGACTTACGGAGTGGTTACCATCAGATTAGGATTCGGGAAGGGGATGAGTGGAAGACAGCGTTCAAATCGAAGGACGGGTTGTATGACTGGCTGGTGATGCCCTTTGGGTTATCCATTGCCCCCAGCACCTTCTCTCGAATGATGACGCACGTTTTTAGGCCGTATATGGGGAAGTTTGTTGCAGTAAATTTCGACGACATCCTAGTCCTTAGCACCTCCCCCGCCGAACATCTCTCCCACATAAAAGTGATCTTCTCCACCTTAAGATAGGAAACCTTATTTCTAAACCTAAGGAAGTGCACATTTTATGTTCCGGAGGTCGAGTTCTTGGGTTACATCGTTGGTTCTGAAGGTGTTCCTGTTGACCCAGGAAAGGTCCAAGTGATTAGAGACTGGCCCTCTAGCCTATGAGAGGTACGAAGTTTCCACGGGTTAGCCACGTTCTACCGTCGTTTCATACGCGATTTTAGTAGTATCATGGCGCCCATTACTGACTGTATGAAGAAGGGCGAATTCACATTGACGAAATCCGCCACGTTTGCATTCCGTCGTATAAAAGAGCTTATGACCGAAGCACTGGTGTTGCGTCTCCCTGACTTCACCAAGGTCTTCGAGCTTACTTGTGATGCATCTGGCGTAGGAATTGGAGGCGTCTTGAGTCAAGAGGGTCACCCGATTAGTTATTTTAGTGAGAAATTAGCGGGCGCTAAGTTAAATTATTCCAATTACGATAGGGAGTTTTAGGCGGTCGTTAGATGTGTACATCATTGGAGGCACTATCTCCTTTCTAAGGAATTTGTGATCCTCTCTGATCATGAAGCGTTACGATTCATCAATGGTCAGCACAAAATCAGCCCACACCACGCTAAATGGGTATCCTTCTTGCAAGAGTACACATTTAATCTTAAGCACCTTAAGGGGTCCGAAAATCGAGTTGGAGACGCACTCAGTCGCCTCACCCTCTTGCTTTCCTCCATGCAAGTTCACGTGGTTGGGTTCGAGCGCATAAGGGATGAATACGCCACATGCCCTGATTTTCAGGAGCCATATCTATCTGCCAAGGATAGCTCTCCCACGACCATTTCGGCCTTTTCACTTAGGGACGGTTATCTGTTCAAACACAGGAAATTGTGTATCCCTCGCTCCTCTTTGCGACTCCACATCATTTGGGAGCTACACAATGGTGGATTGAGTGGGCACTTCGGAAGAGACAAAATGACTACGCTCGTAGAGGAGAAATTCTATTGGGCCAAGCTGAAGGCGATGGTTGGGAGGGTAGTGAGCAGTTGCCGTACGTGTCAAGTTTCTAAGGGTACTAAGACCAATGTCGGTTTGTACACCCCTCTACCTATCCCGTCCATACCATGGGAAGACGTGAGCATGGACTTCGTATTAGGCCTTCCCCCCACCCTTCGATGTCACGACTCTATTTTTGTCGTTGTGGATAGGTTCTCCAAAATGGCATACTTCCTCCCATGTAGTAAGACTGACGACGCTTCTCACATGGCGAAGCTGTGTTTTAAGGACGTCGTTAGTCACCGCGGAGTCCCGAAGACTATTGTCTCGGATAAGGACGTAGAGTTCACTAGCTACTTTTGGAAAACCTTGTGGATTCATCTGGGAACCAAATTACTATTCTCCGCGGCTTATCATCCACAAACTGATGGGCAGACGGATGTAGTTAATAGAAGCCTAGGAAACCTTCTTAGATGTCTAGTGAGCGATCATAAAGGCACGTGGGATCTTCTTCTTCCTCACGCCCAGCTGGCCTATAATAACTCCAAAAATTGGTCCATCGGTCTGTCTCCAAACGAGATTGTTTACAGATACAAGGCCCCTGTGCCTCTTGACTTGGTTACGTTGCCCCCAACGTACAAGACAAGTCAGTTCGCACAATCCTTTGCCCAACATATTCATGACTTACATGCACGTATACGAGCTACCTTGACCGATCAATACGAGTCTTATCGAACGCACGCTAATTTACATAGGAGGGTGTCACACTTTAAAGTCGGCGATCTGGTTTTAGTACGGATAGTTCCGGAACGAATGCCAACTGGCACCATTAAAAAGTTAGCACCAAAGCTTGCCGGCCCTTTTCGGATTATAAAGTCGCTAGGTGACAACGCTTTCGTGTTAGATTTGCCGGTTGATTGGGGTATATCCCCTATTTTTAATGTCTCGGATTTGACGCCATTTGTTTCGCCTCCGCATGAGTTGGATTCTTTGTCGTCTTCTCCCTCCACTTAAAATTCTAATGGGTTGGGGAGTGGTAGTTCGGATGATCTCTCTCCTTCGGTCCTCGCAGGTATAACATCGGATGGTACGTTGTTTTCCTTTATTCCTACTGCTGACATGTTTCCCAGGTTCCCCAATACATTTCTCACTCCAGATGTGATCCTCGCTGCTGAGCCACTTTCTACTCCGGATGGTGCTACCTATCGCTTCCTCATCCGTTGGCTTGACCGCCCTCCCTCAGACGACTCATGGGTATTCGCGACAGAGCTTCAATGTTTGGACGCCGAGCTTCTCTGCCGCTATCTCTCGGACCACGCATCGGAGATACATGATTTTAAGTGGGGGGGGGGGGGATTGATGGCACGACCCCTCCGACACTCCTTGATGATGACCTGGTTGCCGAGGCGCTGCGACACAAAGATCTGAGGAGCCATGATGATGCTGAAGGAAGTCCGCGTTATAGTCTCTGGCCGTGGTGTGCCAAAGCCGCCGTGAAAAATTAAAGTTTTATTTATGCACTTTTATTTTATATTTATGAAAATAAAATTATTTAATGTTTGATGATAATTTTATATTCATAAAAGTCTGTCATTTTATTTTGGGACATTTTATTTTTATTATGGTGTGTATTTAACCATACGGATGGATGAGATTACATCTCCATCATGGATGGTTAAGGTTTTGTTGTAACTCCTATATAAGGAGGCCTTTATGATGAGATTAGAAGCATTGAAGAAAAAAAACAAACCCTATTTCCCTCATTGGAAATTTCGGCCACAAGGAGGACTCCTCTAGCCGCCGCCCCCTTGGTGTGAAGCCTCCCTTGCGATCTCCATCCCGTTCGGTGCGACTCCGGCATGGCTTCCTCGGTGCGACTCCAAGGAAGAAGGTTGCAATCCCATTCGGTGTGACGCCGGTGGATCCGTGGAGAGAGTGAATCTCCCACCTTATCTTGTGTCTGTTCATCTTCTTGGTTGGGTAATCTCTTTCTCATATTGTGATTTCTTTCTGTGAGATTTGTGGAGGTTTATTCGAACCGTCTTTTCCGTGATTTTTAAAACGCATCGCTTGCAATTTCTGATTTCGATTCGTTGTTATTGAATCTCTTGTGATCCGGATTGGGAAGATCCGTTGCGGGAGCAAACTCAGCCTAGCCTTGACTTGCTCTCCAAGATTTGACACAATTAGTGTTAACAAGGGAATTAATCTCAACTAAAGATCCGACCGCTACTAATCGTTTGCCGCCGCTCCGAAATAAATTAATTGCTGCGTTTGAAACAGCTCAAGTTGAAAAAATAGATGCTTGTGTAGGTGCGGTGAGTTGTGTGCTTGTTGGAGAGGTAGGTCTAAAGGACGTGGTATCGAGTCCGGCTTTCGGTGAGTTGTGTGCTTGTTGGAGGGGTAGGTCCTAAGGACGTTGTATCGAGTCCGGCTTAATTTTATCAATCGGATTTTGGAGCCAACCGACCCCTTTTCGTTCGCTTTTGGTCGGAGCCCTCCTATGTTGTTTTTAATTTCTGTGATGAGGGTTTTCCATTAGCGTAAACGAACGCGTGTACCATCTTCCACTACATCATGGAGGCCTTAGGGCCAAAGACCTCGCGAGAGAGACATTGGAGAAGTCCGTCTCGGAGGGCTCGCTGAGAGGCGAGATAAACTCTCGCAAGCAGTTTGAGGAAGTTTTCTGAGTTCGACGAAAGGAGTACTGCATTCGACGAACTCTCCCGTGTTCGTCGAGCTCACCTGACTTCGTCGAGCTCACTCCTATTCGGCAAAATCATCTGAAGTCGACGATTTGTTCTATGCTCATTAAGGCCAAAGGGACGGTCTCGCAAGAGGAATCACGAGATCCAGACCTCGACAGATATCCTCAAAAGACTGGGCCAAGCGAGGGCTGACAAACCAATACCTCGCAGGTCGCTGGCGGAAGAGACCTATGTTCAGTAAAGAGGTGTTCAGCGAAATGTGTTCAGTGCGCGACAAAGTCAATAGGCGATCTCGCAGGAAGGCTCGCGAGTTTAGAGCCTCAGCGTCCAACGAGCTCAATTCTGTGTTCGACGAATGTCGAACGGAGCTCAGCTTTCGTCGGACGGTGCCCGACGAACAAAATATATTCTATAGCAGCACTCGACAAACTACAGCAGGGAAGCAGCGGTCGACGAACTGCCCGTCTCAGCGGACAGCGAACAATTTAACGTTCTGCATTCGTCGAGCTCGTCTGTGATCGGCGAAGTGCCCTGCGTTCGACGAAAGGTGTGTTGAGCTCGACGAAGTCAGGAGGCGGTCTCCCAGGAAGGTTCGCGAGATCGGACCTCGGCAGAAACCCCCAGAATGGGCCAGCGAGGTCCTCGCAGGGCGATCGCCTAGGAGAGGCATCGCGTGCAGGGCTCGCGAGAAGGCCCGCGAGAGCTTCGGCAGTAAGGTTCTCGCAGTTCCTTGCCCATAGGTTGATAGGGCCAAATTACCCTTTTACACCTAGTGGTCTGCCTTTAACCTCTCAAAACAGCGGAGTTTGGCTGTTAGCAGGCCCATTTGGGGTGCGGATAGTAAAATCAAAAGGCGGGATCCTGCTATTTGCAGGCCATATCAGAAAACCTATAAATAAGACCTAAAGGGCACCTTTGGAGAGGACTTCACTTCAGCTTCTCTCTCCTCAGGCTCTCCTTGGTTAGCATTTCCAGAGCTCTCCAAGGTGCTCGAGTCTCAGCTTTGGCTTGGGAGGGGAAGCGCTCAACGATCTTCCGGGTTTGTGGAGGGACCTTCTCGCTGTGACTAAGGTCTTAGTCATCTTCCTAGTCTTCAGTCTACCTTCTCCGAGGGATCAGTAAGGGCTAGCTGCCCCTCATTTCGGTGAGGGCCCCGAGCTCCATAAGAGGCCGAGAAATCAGTTTCAATAATAGAGTTCTTATAATTTTAATCTAATTTAGTTTTATAATTTCTACAAATTTATTTTCTAGTTAGTTATTTCGAGAAGTCCTTGCCTAAACACTTCCTCTCTTTTCAAATCATTATCATAATTTAGGACTTAATTCCTCCTAGAATTTATTTTTCCACTAACTTTTGGTTAAATGAAATTTTAGTTTATAATTAAAAATTTTATGGTTGTCTTATAAATTATGTCTCATACTTTTGATCTGGAATAGCAAAACCTAAAGTATGGGGTATTTGATAAGTAGTATTTATATAACTTTTTAATCAAAACATTTGTAATTATATAATATGAATTTTTCTTTTTCAAGTAAATTTTAGGTTATAAGTAGTTCCTTTGTAATTTTGATTTTAACTTAGCTTAATTAAATTTTTTGTAGATTTTTGGGACAAATTGGAGAAATTTGTGACCAAGGGCGTGTAGCCTGAAGATCAGTCCAGAATCAATGTCGCATTGATTGAGCTACTCCACAGCAAGTCACGCCCTCGATCACGACCGTGACCCAAAGTCACGCCCGTGACCCAAAGTCACGCCCGTGACCGAGGGTGTGTAAACTTAGAATCTTCCCAGCAAGCTGCCGTCGACATGGAGGTGTCGTCGAGAGGTCAACATAAGTCACGCCTGATGAGTCCCATATATATATATATATATATATATTTGGACTCATTTGGGTTGATATTCTAGTGTTTGCATCACATTTTAGGCACGTTTTCATTTATATATATTATTCCATGCTAGGTGCACTATTAAGCCCATTTCGGTGTGCAATTGCATTCCTTGTTGTTGGGGGTAAGCACATTGTGCTCCCCTTCCCTTCTTTTATGTGTTTCTGTGCTGGACGTGTATTCCCAGCTGTTATATCTTGTTTGCAAGTGACCTGATCGCCTCGTTTTCCCCAAAAGTAATTTCTGTGCATATCGCACGGTCGTGCGTTTCCTTGACGCACGGTCCGGGCGGTCGTGCGTTTGTGTCTGGGAAGAAAATGGAGCGTCGGAGTTTACTCGTGCGTTTTAACGCACGGGCGAATTCGCCCGTGCATGAGTAAAACGCACGGTCGACCTGTATCTTTGTGATTTCAGAGCGTCGGATTTTACCCGTGCGTTTGAAAGCACGTGCAACGTTGGTCGTGCGTGAACAAATCGCACGGGCGGCGCATCGTCTTCTCCAAGCTATATTTTATCTGTTAATATCGCACGGTCTGCGCACGATCGTGCGTTCGACCGTGCGTGACCAATTTTCAGCCTGTTTCCTATAAAAAGCAGGAATCGAGGCAGTCAACGGGGGGGGGGGGGGGGGGGGGGGGGCGACAGAGGACGATTGGGAGCGATTCAGAGGGCGGGAAATCTCTTCCTTCCCGCTGCTCTTGAGGGTTGAAGGCTTCCCCTTCATCTCCTCAACCATCAAGGCCATTTCCGGTGATTTCCACCTCCATCCTTCCATTCGGGAGCATTAGGAAGCTTCATCCACCATTAGCTCAAGCATTCCTCGCCAAGGAGACCAAGGAAGCGCTGAAGATCGTAGGAGCGGTGACATCCTTCTTCGAGCCAAGCTCACCATTTGAGGGCCGAGTCCGGAGAGAGCCCGACAACCTCTCATTTCGGCCGTGAACCCAAGACGTGACTTCTTCTTTGTGGTCCTCTCTAACCTTGAAAGCTTATACTTCGTTTTTGTGTTGTATGAATACTTGTTAAGTTAATCTTAAGGATTATTGCTTTCGTTCATATGCACTGATGTTGTGGTGGCATGAATAGCCCCTTGTTCCTAGTGATTTTCTGAGTTTCGTTGTGGGTGAAGCCACTAGCAATTGCTAGTGGTGATGTTTTGAGAAGAGGTGTGTGCGACCCTCAACCGTCATAGTGATTTCCCATCCACGCGCCTTCCGAAGCACGGCATCACGGCCGTTGCACCCATCTCGCCGTGCGAAGCGGAGTTTTGACCCGCATCTTTCTTCATTTTGCAATAGCGTAGGAAACCAAATCAAATCCCCCCATTGTTACTTATTAATCCTTTTAACTGATTTCCTGTTTAGAGCAAGTCGTACTACCCAACTTGCGGTCCTTTGAGAACGATATTCGGGGAGTCCCTCCCTATTTTATTACTTGAGCGACTGGTGCACTGTCGTCGTATCGAATTACGTGGCTGCTAATTAGCAGTGCCGAAATAGCGCATCATGTTTTTGGCGCCTTTGCCGGGGACTGCAAGCGTGTGTGATTTGTTTTTCTTTGGAGATCCGTTTTAAGGTCTTTTTGTCTTTTTTTTCTGATTATCTGCTTTCGTTTTGAAGAAGTGTATGCATAGAAGAGATCCGGGTGAGTGTGCAGCATTTGACCCTGAGATAGAGCGTACTCTGCGGGCGCGTCTATGTGCTGCTGCCACGATGGGTGTTAATGGAAATCAGGCTAATCCCGGAGTGGGAAATGCACCGGCCGTGGCTCAGGCTGCTGACGAGAATGAAGTGGCTAGACCACGACCTAGGACTATGAGAGACTAGACTACACCCACTGTTGGGAGTGTGTACCCTGGATTTGGCCCAGCTATCTCCAACAACAACTTTGAGATAAAGCCGACCATCCTGAACATGATCCGCAATTAGGCCCAGTTCTCTGGATTAGCAAGTGAAGACCCCCATCTTCACTTAATTGAATTTGCAGAAATTTGTGGAACATTTCGTTATGCAGGACTGGCTAACGAGACGGTGAAGCTCAGGCTATTCCCTTTTTCTCTATGTGACAAGGCAAAGGCGTGGCTCCACACGATCCCTGCCGGTACAGCAACCACTTGGGACGCCCTGCAAGAAAAATTCTTGGCAAAGTTTCACCCTGTTGACAAAGTTGTGAACTTGCGGAGGGAAATAGCAACCTTCCAACAGCTTGATCAGGAGGCTCTCTCAGAAGCTTGGGAGAGGTTCATGAACCTTCTCCGGAAATTCCCCCAGCATGAGCTGCAACCATGGGCCATAGTAGAAATTTTTTATTTTGCTATTGAACCTAACTACAGGGCCATGATTGATGCTGCTGCAGGCGGAACTTTGATGAACCACACCCCTGAAGAAGCATTACGGATCGTCCAAGACACTGCCATTCATAGTTCCTTTTGGACTGCTGGAAGAAACGCTCCAAGGAACACTCGCGGTCTTTTTGAGGTGAACACGTCTGGTACACCTACCGAAAGTACCATGCTGCTTAAGAGGCCTACCCTCCCTTCTGCCCCAGTGATGATGATCTCATGTCAAGGTTGTGGAAACCCAGGGCATCATGCATATGAGTGCCCCACAGGTGAGCAACCTACTGAAGTTTCTTTTGATGAAAGTGTTAATTATATTAATGATCAAACTCAAGGAGCACCATTCAATAACACTTATAACTCGGGCGTGAGAAGTCATCCGAACTTCTCTTGGAAACAAAATGTTCCTGGCCAACGATGGCAAGGAGGCTCGAATCAATACGATGCTCAAGCCTCCGGTAGCCAACCGCGGCCGCCTCAACCGAGTTATAATAAAGGTGCCCCAACTCTTAAGAAGAGCAACCTTGAAGAAATGATGGAAAGGTTTATGCATGCCGCGAACTCTAACATGGTTAACCAAACCGCATCCATGCGCAACTTGGAGACGCAATTGGGCCAATTGGCTCAATTGTTAACCGAGCGGTCGCAAGGGAACCATACTAGCAACACAGAAAAAATCCTATAAATCAAGGGAAGAGTCGCACCGACACGGATGTGGTTGACCCAAATGAATTAGTAATCAATTGTTCTATTAATAATTTCCAAACTGCTGCCTTATGTGACTCCGGATCATCCCGCAACGTCCTTGCATTGCAAGACGTGGCTAAACTGCAACTCAAGATGAACCCGGATGATCGGAATTCTTTGGTGCTCGCTAATGGGACCATTATTTAGTCGGAGGGAGAAGTAAAGAATGTTGAAATCATGGTTGAGGGAACGGTGGTGGTCGCTGACTTCCAAGTGTTGGGACCCCAGGAGAATAACTCTATCCCCATCTTGGGAGTGCCGTTCTTGAAAGAGAGCGGTGCCACTTTGGATTTTTCCGCTGGGAAAGTTATCATCCCTACTTGCCCCAAAATTGTGACTGAAACATTACCTTGCTTTTCCCAAAGTATTTCTGATAAATCTCTTAGTGATGCAGGAATCAAGGTTGAAATAGTATTGTTGGAAGAAGAAAAGGAGGAGAAACAATCATGCGGAAAATAAGAAGAATTAGATTTGAGAAAGGAATGTGACCCGGAAAGGAAGGAAGATCTGGTGTCTGAACCCATTCAGCTGAACTTAACCCGGGACAATGTCCCATTCTTATCTAACAATAAATTTTGTAATAAACTTTTTAAACAGACGGTCTCTTGGGCTGACCCAGTTGCCACCACGGTAACGAGAGTGACGCCACCCACCACTAAGGTGGGAAAATCTGACGACTACCAACGCTGACGCTCTCCTACCGTGGAGAAACTGAAACTTGAAAGAAGAGAGCGTGGTGCTCGCTCCACTGCTTCCAGTGGCAAGTTGGCAGTGGCTAGGGGAAAATTGGGTAATACCAATTTTGGCCCTAAAGCTTTCACCTCCAGCCTACAAGCCACTGGGTACGTGCACTACAAAAGCGCGTATAGCTGAGTTCCTTTTTCTTATGATGTGATCTCTGTCTGTGAAACTGTTCTCTAGATTCTCTGCTATTTGAACAATGATTAATACAGGTATTTGGTCCACCTTAAAGGACGTTAAACAAAAGGGCTTCTTGGGAGACAACCCATGGGAACAACCCGGTTCCGTATATCTTTTTAATCCTTTTGTGTATTGTTATTTCAGTTTTGCTAACATTGTAGGTGTAGCTATGCTCTCGCGTGGAAGGAGATTTATTTTTAAAGAAATTGGGATTACCGCACTTCTGGCATGCTCCTTTGTGAGCATAGGTCAACTCTTCCCCTCTCTTACTTATGTTTGAATTGCTTATTTTAGGTGTTCTCAATCAAGTCTGGGGGAGAGAGCAAGCTGTGCACATGCACGTACGTTGCATGACATGCTAGAATGTGCTGAGTTAGGATTTATATTTTGTTGCATACACTTGCACCTAGTTCACGCGCACTTGATCACGCGTGCTTATTGGGTATCGCTGCCAGGTTTTCCCGCTCATAAGAATTGAATTGTTAGTGTTTGAGTGAAGAGTAGAGAAAAATGTTGACTCGAGTAGTGCTCTAGTCATGTGCTCCCGTCACACCTAGAAATTCAATTAGGGTAGAATAAAATTCAGAGTTGTAATGTAATTATTTCTGCTATAGTAGATGAAATTTATTTTGCTTTAGTGGTGAATCCAGTGAACCCAACGGTAGCAATAGGTCGAGTGTAGCAGACTAGTAGTAGCTTATTACTAGGGTCGAAAGGAAGGACAACCTTTCTCGTTTGCTAGAACTTGCACTAGGCGACTCTCGACACGATTGTGTTGAGGTACTCGTCATGAAATGTGATGTAGGCAATCTCTTGATCCGTTTGTGCTTTTGAAATCCTTACCTACGTAATCACCATTGCAAGCCCATTTGAGCCTACTCTTCCTCCTTGTTTAGCTCCACTAATAATGTAACCAAAGCCATACAGCCGAACCTATGTTCGCACCAACCGTTGAGCTGAAAGAAATTTCTTTCTCGATCGCATTTGGTGTCATCTATGTTGTGTATGGCAGCTTTAATTTAGCTAAAGGAGTCGTTTTATTGCGCTTAAAAATGTTCTTTTGCCGAAAAGAGAAAAGAAAAGAAAAGAAAGAAAAGAAAAGAAAAATAAAAGAGTTGTGCAATAATAATTTTCTCTTGGCAAAATTTTTGTATATCTGGCTCAACGCGCGCCTAATGTTCAGTTGAAGTCCGCGGGTGTCGTGTAAGTACTGAAAATGTTGTATTGGTGATTGTCATTCTCTTGAGTGCGACGGTTGTGTTGAGTGCGATGCCCATTGTCCTTCTACTTACCTAGCCTATACTCAACCTAAGCCCAATAATTGCCTATAAGTCCTATTGATTTTTGATACGAGTCATCACATGCAGTAGAGAGTGTGCGAACGTGCAAGCCTATGGACACCGACTTTGATGGATTTCTTAGGAGATTGTCCCTAGCTTCGATTTGAGTAATACTTTACTCATTAGTCACACTATTTTCCCTTTTTGCGCGACCGAAAGATTCACTAGGATTCACCATCCAAGTAAAGTAAATTCCAAACTACTATTTTAGAAATAATTAGATATAACCTTGAGTTTAATTATGTTCTAATGTATTTCTACGCACGAGAGCATGCGACTTCGCATAATTCTCTACCGCTCAAACTCATGCTAACATTCAATTGTTCCGACAGGAGAGCTGAGTAGTTTGCCCGAGACGTGCAAATGGTTAAGTCTGGGGGTGTGATGAGTCCTATATATATATATATATATATATATATATATATATATATATATATTTGGACTCATTTGGGCTGAAATTCTAGTGTTTGCATCACATTTTAGGCACGTTTTCATTTATATATACTTTTCCATGCTAGGTGCACTATTAAGCCCATTTCGGTGTGCAATTGCATTCCTTGTTGTTGGGGGTAAGCACATTGTGCTCTCCTTCCCTTCTTTTATGTGTTTCTGTGCTGGACGTGTATTCCCAGCTGGTATATCTTGTTTGCAGGTGACCTGATCGCCCCGTTTTCCCCAAAAGTAATTTCTATGCATATCGCACGGTCGTGCGTTTCCTTGACGCACGGTCCGTGCGGTCGTGCGTTTGTGTCTGGGAAGAAAATGGAGCGACGGAGTTTACCCGTGCGTGAGTAAAACGCACGGTCGACCTGTATCTTTGTGATTTCAGAGCGTCGGATTTTACCCGTGCGTTTGAACGCACGGGCGGCGTTGGTCGTGCGTGAACAAATCACACGGGCGGCGCGTCTTCTCCAAGCCATATTTTATCCGCTAATATCGCACGGTCTGCGCACGATCGTGCGTTCGACCGTGCGTGACCAATTTTCAGCCTGTTTCCTATAAAAAGCAGGAATCGAGGCAGTCAACGGGGGGGGGGGGGGGGGGGGGGGGGGGGGGCGACAGAGGACGATCGGGAGCGATTCAGAGGGCGGGAAATCTCTTCCTTCCCGCTTCTCTTGAGGGCTGAAGGCTTCCCCTTCATCTCCTCCACCATCAAGGCCATTTCCGGTGATTTCCACCTCCATCCTTCCATCCGGGAGCATTAGGAAGCTTCATCCACCATTAGCTCAAACATTCCTCGCCATGGAGACCAAGGATGCGCTGAAGATCGTAGGAGCGGTGACAGCCTCCTTCGAGCCAAGCTCACCATCTGAGGGCCGAGTTCGGAGAGAGCCCGACAACCTCTCATTCCGGCTGTGAACCCAAGACGTGACTTCTTCTTTGTGGTCCTCTCTAACCTTGAAAGCTTATACTTCATTTTTGTCTTGTTTGAATACATGTTAAGTTAATCTTAAGGATTATTGCTTTCGTTCATATGCACTGATGTTGTGGTGGCATGAATAGCCCCTTGTTCCTAGTGATTTTCTGAGTTACGTTGTGGGTGAAGCCACTAGCAATTGCTAGTGGTGATGTTTTGAGAAGAGGTGTGTGCGACCCTCAACCGTCATAGTGATTTCCCATCCACGCGCCTTCTGAAGCACGGCATCGCGGCCGTTGCACCCATCTCGCCGTGCGAAGCGGAGTTTTGACCCGCATCTTTCTTCATTTTGCAATAGCGTAGGAAACCAAATCAAATCCCCCCGTTGTTACCTATTAATCCTTTTAACTGATTTCCTGTTTAGAGCAAGTCGTACTACGCAACTTGCGGTCCTTTGAGAACGATATTCGGGGAGTCCCTCCCTATTTTATTACTTGAGCGACCGGTGCACTGCCGTCGTATCGCATTACGTGCCTGCTAATTAGCAGTGCCGAAATAGCGCATCAACGCCCGTGACCCAGATTCCACGACCGTGACTTTCCCGTGTGATCCTTGCACACCGCCACGCCGCAATCAAGCCCACGCCGCATTAAATGAAGCCATCCAAGGTCATGTCAGTGACCCATATGTCATGGCCGTGACATGCACTTTTTGCCGTGCCATCACGCAATCGCCCACGCCTTTTGGGAGCTGAGCCGAACAGTGGTTACACGCCCTTGATCACGCCCGTGACCGAGGGCGTGTAACATGAATTTTTTTTTCTATAAATTTAGAGGTTCTCCTTGAGTCCAGAGTTCAGAAATATGGAGAGGGGGAGGTACTACTAGAGCTGTTAGTGAGATTTTTCTTGTTTCTTTCATGCTTTTTCAAGTCTTTACATTTCATGTTCTCTTTCTCTTCATGTCAAGTAATGTTTTAAATTTCCTTCATGCAATAGCCTAGTTTAAGCTTGTAATATTTTCCTTTTTAGCATTGTAATCCCTTTTATAGCTTATCATAGTTTCGGTTATCAATAAAATTTAGTTTGCTCTCTTTCTTTTTCTCCTTCTATCTTAGTAATTTTTCCTTTATGCAATTTTATTTTTCTTTCTCTCTCCCCTCCACTATGATTAACTAATTCTCATTAGTGCTCGATCTAAATGATCCGAGGATGATATAATCATGTTATGATTTTCTAAGCTCTCTTTTTCCATTTTTTTAACACTTGAATTACCCTTGTTTTTTAATTAGTGAGGCCATATTTTTGATGTATGGTTTTCGCTTAGGTTTTCATACTTAGCTAGCCGAGAGGATCAAAGTATGAATCAATCACTCAAGGGTAAAGAGATTTGCACGGACCCCTCGAGAGAGGATGACGTAAATCTCCCGGATTGGTGTTAAATCCAATAGTGGGGTTCACATCGTAAAGCATGTTTTAGGTAATCTATTATAGAATGAGAGTTCTGTTGATTTTTCCTAAACTTAGTTGGGCATTAACCTCGAGAGAGGCATGTTCAAGCTTCAGGAACCTCCACGGTCAAATTGTCTAATTAAAATGTAATTAGATTTATTTTTCTTTCACTTGATTATTATCACTCCAAGGTGATTTTATATTGAGCACTAATCTTTTGCCATTGTTCATACCCTACTTTTAGTTTGCAAATTTTCACGTTTAGCTAAGTAAAACAAAACCTCAAAAATATATTAGATAAGATAATAGTGACCTCCTCAAAGTAGAAGTAATCAACGCGCCCTGAGGAATACGGCATTGGTATTTCTAAATATCCTATATTATAGACGATAAGGTACACTTGCCTTTATCGGATATTGTTTTGGAAAATATCTTTAATCCGTCGCCTTGCAAATCCGAAATTTTCTATATCATTTTCTCAGATAGCCCTCCTGCTCACATCCTTGACAAAAAGGATACCATTTTTATTTGGACGTCGCAGTGCAAGGCGGCCTTCCAGGAGCAGAAGGGTCGGCTTACGACGGATCCCATCCTTTCCCTTCCATCAGGGAAGGAAGGATTCCAGGTGTATACAAATGCATCCTACCGGGGGATGGGTGTCGTTGTGATGCAGAATGAGCACGTGATAGCATACGGCTCCCGACAGTTGAAGAATCATGAGCGGAACTACCCGGTGCACGATTTGGAGGTGGGAGCAGTTATATTCGCTCTGAAGATCTAGCGGCACTACCTCTACGGTTTTCACTGCGATATATTCTCAAATCACAAAAATCTAAAGTACGTGGACACGTAGAAGGAGCTGAATATCCGACAGAGGCGATGGGTGGAGTTCTTATCAGATTATCAGTACACGGTGCACTACCACCTAGGGAAGGCAAATGTGGTAGCAGATGCAGTGAGCAGGGGAGCTACCACATCAGGATCGAAGCCGCAGTTGATGGCCATGGAGTTGGTACGGATGCTTGAGGACATGCAGATCTCATTGGTGTAAGAGGATGAACTTGAGCTCTATGAGGAGTACTTGGCGGCGATGAGTACCATAAATGACATTCGAGACCGTATCTGGGATGAGCAAAGGCAGGATGCCAATTTATAGATGATATTTAGGGCCTTGGAGGCACACTTGGACGAAGACTATTCAATGAAAGATGGCCTGTCGAGTATTAGAGGCTGAAAATATATACTATATGGGGATCGGATTTGGGACGACATTATGACAGATGCTCACTGCAGTAGGTATTCGGTGCACCCGAGTATCACCAAAATGACGGCGGACTTGTAGAGGATAATGTACTGGTCGGGCATGAAGAGAGACAACACGTACTTTGTGACCCACTACGAGTCTTGCCAACTCGTAAAGGCGGAATACAAGAACCCGGCCGGACTTTTGCAGCCACTCCTGGTGTGGGCGTGGAAGTTTGACGACATAGCGATGGACTTAATACATGGTCTTCCACGATCACATGCGGGGAATGATTTGATATAGGTGATCGTCAACAGGTTGACGAAGGTGGACAGATTCATTCCGGTCAGGATGGACTCCCCGGTCGGAGATTTGGTACGGAGGTTTGTGGAGCAGTTTGTCTGATACCATGGTATGCCTAGGACGATCATGTCGGATAGGGATGGACGGTTTACATCTAGGGAATGGAGAGCGGTGTAGGCTTACCTGGGTACCTAATTAACATTCAACATCACATTCCACCCTCAGACAGATGGGAAAATAGAGCGTACCAACCGGACCTTGGAGGATCTTCTACGTCTGTGTATTCTGGACCGTGGGGTGCCATGGGAGAGATTGTTGTCATTGGTCGAGTTCTTGTACAACAACAGTCACCAGGCCAGCATATGCATGTCACCCTACGAGGCATTATACAGATGGAGATGTTGGACGCCATTGTCTTGGATCTCAGATGAGGATCCCAAGGCACTCGGCTCAGAGTTTGTGGAGGACACTTAGGCTCAGGTGCGGGTGATTCGAGACAGGATGATGGAGGACCAAATCAGGCAGTCCAAGTATTACGATGCACGACATCGTGTGGTAGAATTCTAGGTGGGACATCGGGTATTCTTGAAGATACGCCCGATGCATGGAGTCTCGAGGGTATGCGGGCGGAAGAAGCTCAATCCGAGATATATGGGGCCCTATAGGATCCTGGAGCGGATCGACCCCTTGGCTTATAGGATGGAGCTACCGAAGAAGTTAGCGGGATTGCACAACGTCTTCTACGTCTCCTCACTTTGGAGGGCTCTACTACGGCCAGAGTAGCAAATATCTAAAACAGAGGGGCCAGTAGCTACTGATTGATCGGTTCACCTGGAGCCGGTCCGAATAGACGATACGGAGATGCGAGTCTTGTGACGCAAGAAGGTTCCGCTGATCAAAGTCCTGTAGAGGAATAAAGGATAGGAGGAGCACACCTGGGATCCACTGGACTTGATGCAGCAAAAGTATCTGGAGCTCTTTACGACAGGTATAATTTAACCTTTTGGGATGTTACATTTAATCACTTGCGGTAGGAACCTCGTCGGCCTAACCTGAATTTTGGGGACAAAATTTTTATTTTTATATATTGGGATTTGTAACATCCCTCGAACAACTAGATCCATAAGATGGTTTTATCATGACTATGTCATGACAAAACCATAGGAAGCACAAAAGACCATGTGAGCTTAGGCAAGAAGGAGGGAAACCACAGTGGTTGGCAAATAACAATTCTACCTACCAAGCCTAGGGTTGGACTTTAGGGCCTCACCTTGATCCTTTGACCCCCACAATAGCATCCCTAACCAATTAGGGGTCCCTTAGAGCACTAAGGACCCATTGGGGTCAACCAAAGAGGCCAAGTTGCCCCAAGTCAACCCTAGCCTTAAAATGGTCAAAGTAGCCAAATTTGGGTCAATTAGCCTCCACCTTGCCAAACTGACCTTGCCCCTACCCTTATTAGGATAATGCGGACCCAATGTACCAAAACGCCCCATCACTGGGCCACCACTTTGGCCAAAGTGACCTATTAAGGGTTAATTGGCCCTCACCTTGCCAAATTGACCCTTCCTAGACCTTCCTAACCTTTAAGGGAGGCCAATGGGTCACTAGCCACCAATTAGGGTCAACCCAAATGGTCAAATTGACCAAAGTCAGCTCCACCCTAAATTTAGGTCAAAATGACCTATTTTGACCTAATCAAGCCCAATCCACATGGGCTAGACCCAATTGAGGTGGTCCACCAGCTAATGGAGTTGGGGGTTACTGAATTGGCCATTTAATTCCAACGAATTCGACCAGGAGAGAGAAAGCACCAATTTGAAAGAGAGAGAGAAAGGGGGAATTAATGGGGAGGAAGAAGAAACCTTCAAGCTCCCCCATTAATGGCCCCATTTATCTCCTCTTGGGGAGAGGCGGAGTTTCCAACCTCCTCCCGGCCAAATTAGGGCCATATTCACCTCCCTCAATCTAAACCGAAATCCTCCCTTAATGGCCATTAATGGCATTTCGAGAAACCTCCCCCTTTTGCCTCAATTGACCTCTTTAACACCCCCAGAGCATGACAAGGATGAAAACCCCCCACTCCTCTAAAGTATTCGAGCCCTCTGAGCGAAGAATCGGCATGGCTCCAAAACGAACTCTCCCTCCCATGGTCAACCCAAGAAACACCACGGCTAATGCCCAATCAAAGGTATGATCCTCTCCTCCTCCCCTAGCGCTAGATCTCTATCATGATTGGGTCTTTATTCAAGCCAAATCAGGCTCGAATCAAGCTCCCTAAAGGTGTCATTTTTGAGCCTTTTCCCCTTCTAGAAAACCCCATTCTGGCCACCTCCAGCGGGCCAACTACCCCTAATCGTCGGCCACCACCTCAACGGAGGTGGTCGTGGCATTGGTCGGATGGGGAGCCGCTCAGGTGGCTTGGAAAACAAGGTTGCAGACGACCTAGGACTGGGCTATCCTAGCCGTCATCTAGAGGAAGAAGATGAGCAAGAGTCGCTCATCTTGCTTCAGGATTCGTGCAGAGATCAAATTATTTATGTTGTGGTATAATTGTATTTTGTTACACTTTATGCAGCACTTAGAAATAAATATAGGAAACACTTCGGGCCCCCTGATGGAAAGGTGTTCAACACCAAACTTGTGGCCCTTGGGGTCTACTTTATTTTAAAATTTGTTTCATACCATTTGGGTAAGTGGTTTGACCTCAGCACTAAAAATGGTGCAACATGTACAAAGGGTGGACCAGGGTTTGATTTGTATGCCCCCACTAAACCAGCCATCCAAATGTTCTGAAATTTGGAACATAGCCTACATACAACCCCAACCTCAATATATCCAAAAATTAGAATATTTGGAGGAACTTTTATTAAGGTTTCTGCAAACATTTGATAATTCATTTATAAATTAATTATAGGGTCTAGTGACATCCAAACACCACCAAATTTTGGTGGGAGGTCTATCGGGTTATGATATGACTTTACTAAAAATTTCATCCTATTTTGGATTGATTTGGTTGAGTAATTAATTAACCGAAGATTGGTCAAACTAGGGGTTAAAAGGTCAAAAATGAACATGTTGGGTTTGAATTGTCAATCCTTATCCAAAAGTGATGAAACCTTGGCCACAAATTTAATATCACATAAAATACTTCCTCCAAGGATTTGTGGTAATTTGGGGTGGATATGACATAAGACCCTAATTCAAACCTTAGAGTTATGTTTTGAACCCATTGAAGGACTTAGGGTCATATGACCTTGGATTGACTTGAAAATTGGTAGAGGGGGGTCATAGGGTGATATTAAGCCCTAGGTAATTTATTTGGAATTTTTTGAGACATTTTGTCTCTTTGAATCATTTAAGAGTCATTTAGGACACTTTCTTACTAGAAGGAATTACATGATCATATAGCCTAGGATGTTTATGAAACTTTGGCAGTGCGTTTATATTGATGATAGTATCCTCTAATAATTTTACTATGAATTTTGCAGTGATATATATAGTACTTCATTCATAACCTCCAATGTTTTCCCTAGTTGTATGAGAATTAGTTATGGGCTTAATACTCACTAGAAAATCATGAAACTTGGTCAGAGGACTTTTTAGGGCTAATATATGGTCTGTTAATTTGAGAATAATTTTTGGGGTAATATATGTATGGTCTCCTTCATAAAGGGCCATTAGACTGATTTATTTACATAATGGAATTATATGGTCAAATTATTTTAGAAAATTATGGAACTCCATCAGTGATCTTTTCTGACCATCTTGGACACCAGCTAATTTTCTTGGAATTTTTGAATAAGAGTTTATAGTACTTCCTTTGTTAATCCTAGATCTTGATTAATTATTTAATATTTTAATTGGAGGTCAAAAACAATCTGGAAAATTATGAAATTTATATTTGGCTGTCATTTTATTGTTATTTAGTTGTACAAATTTTAGTGAAGCCATACCATGTCAGAAAACCATACTTGATGTACAAAATCATAGATTCCTTGATTTTGGAGAAATAATAATAAATACCAAATTAAGTGGAAAATTATAAATTCTTGGAGAGGGTGTTATAATGTCACAACTCACCCCCAATAATAATCTTGGGTCATTTGGATGATTATTTGGAGTACCTCTTCATATGCAACTCATATAGCTCGTTTGGTCTGCGTATAGTAAAACAGTAGAGATAAGATAATTTGTAGGCCATTTGGTAGGAATGGGTGGTACTTGGTGTACCTGGTCTGGTAGAAGAGACCGGAGGCCACCAATAGGAGTTGATGTGTTGAGTGTGCCCAGAAGTTAAGGGTAAGTTTGTGCCCCGGATTGAAGAAAGATCGTCTTTCCCTTAGAGAGTCATAAAATACTTAGGGTTAATCCAAGTGTAATGATAATAGGGGTATTCTTATGGGTAGTTACCAATAACATTAAGTGTCTTGAGAAAGGGAGGTTTGGGCTATCATCCCATCGTACCTCCTAGTACTGATGCGAGCCCCTCACAGGGTAGACCTTGGGAAGTCCAAGATTAACCTTAAACTGCAGAAATAAACTGTTATGCAAGATTGTCTTAATAATACACAAACCCACACCCCGTGGTTACGGGAGGTTATTTTGTTTGGTATTACGAGCGGTAGGCTCGGTGGTTGTAGGAGCAGACTATTTAGTCCGGTGAGCTTGTGACACAGAAATGGTTGTTGGGCGGGCATGTAATCCCAGGGAGCTTTTGGCTCAGGGTTATAAATAGTATTCATAAATGTATGTTGTAAGGTGGTGGGTCTTTAGTCTTGACGGTCATCGCACCGACGTCGATACTTTGGCTCGGTAAGTGTGGTTAACACTTTACCAAGAAAAAGTCTAGTGGACTGGCCAGCAAGAGTATGCAGGAGCTCTGTTGTTGTGTTCTTAGCGTTGAGGCATACGATATGTCTAGGTTAGGTAGTGCAGATACCAACCTAGAGGTGGGGGAGCCCAACCCACCGCTTCCGTTTGCCATAACGGGAGTATCCTGGGAGTTTTGCTAGCTCTAAAAAGGTGGAACTAAAGGTCTATGCGCATAGATTCGAAGTGTGTGAGTTGCACTTGAGTGAACATAGCATTAAACTGCATAACTCTGCATGTCATGGCGTAAGCATTGCATTTCAACCTCTACTCTTATCGTATAAATCAGTATGAGACTTTATATGATAGCCCTGCTAAACGACCCCTTGGTCTATAGGTTTATATGGGCGTACGTTCCTATAAATCAAGATTATTCTTCTTTAATTACTTTTACTTATTACTATTTTACTTATTACTGCTTTACTCACTGTAACATATACTACAAAGGTAGACATTTCTTATAGATTAGGTTCACAGTCACCTGCTATTGTCACCGGGGGAGGGGCGTGGGATTGGCTTAGTCGTTTTGACTAATGGTTGGTGGACCTTATCATTTTAGGGTACCGAGGAGACACAGCAGCACCAGAGGCAGGTGCAGATGGAGGCGGGACAGTCAAGCACATGAGCACCCATCTCAGGATCCGTGAGTGTTATTACCAGTTTTGCTTCCGTGAGAGAACTTGTAGTGAGGATTTGATGTATTGGGCAAGAGCCCTTATTATCGCTGTCTTTTATTCTGTTATTATGTGTGGACCTCTTTTATTCTGAGAAATTATATTACGTGTGATGTGGACTTGAATTCAATATGTTCAAATATATACTTTTCTTCTATTGTGATTGACAAGGCCGACAGGATCCGCGATTTGTAGTGGCGACCTTCCCGAGTGATGGTGTTGTTGGATCGATTGGCACCCTTAGACTGGGGGGGGGGGGGGGGGGAATAAGGGAGTAAAATTCTTTTTAAATTTTTAGATGATTTACCAAATTGTTTAAAGTAAATTAGAACAAAATAACAATTTAGCTTAAAGGAAGAAACAATTGTAATTTGCAATTTTATAATTTATGCCAAATGAAAGAAATCAAGTAAACACAAATAGAGACATGATTATATTATATAAAAGGTGTTTACATAAATTTGATTTCAATATCGCTAGAAATCGGAGGCGTACAAAGCAAAACATTTTTTTCTTTTCTATACTGACTTGTATCCCCACAAACCGGTTGGATTTAGCCAATCCTTCCCCGGATATGGCCTCAAGCCGCTCTATCCAATCCTTCCCCGGATATGGCCTCAAGCACCCCTAGATCTAATCACCTAGATCTAGTCGCCAACTCACGTGACGAATTACTCCGTAAGCCGCACAAGGACCTTGTTGCCAACACAAGGCGAATTCTACTACAAAAATAACAATAATGAAATAAAGAAAATAATAAGAACACCCTCTATGAGATTTCTGAAGTTGAGGATGAAGGATCGATGTAGCACAAGCGAGGTTGAAGCGATCGTTCTTCGGATGCAGCGCGGGGCCTTCCTTCTCCAGAAATCTTCTTTGGCTTTGAGTGGGAGTTGAACTTTCGGCAGAGTAACAGCTCTGGAAATTTGGCAAAAGTACTCTCTCTAGAAGCTCTAACCAAAATGAGAGAGAGCCCATCAATTTTTAGACCTTGAAGATAGCGGTTGCGGTAGCTCCTACTGCCTGCGGTAGCATTCGTGTGGAGCGGTTGCGAAACAGTCAGTGGCGTGGCGCTGTGAACGAACTTGAGCTAGCACCAGGCAGTAGCACTAGCGCTAGCGCCTGCGTTAACCCTTAATGCTGGCGGTAGTGCTTCAGTTCAGTTCGTTGGTTCCAAGCTGTTTTCTACCTGTGGAGTATTGCACCTATAGTTCCTGCACACTATAAAAACACAATAAGCAAGATCAAATACAATTTGGGATTTGTTATTCTCAAACAAAGGGATGTTACACACATGCCCAACAATCCCCCCTTTTGATAATAATAAATCCTCTTAGCAAGAAATGAACAAAGGTGTTTATGGTATATGATAAGCGAGATAAAAGTGCAACTATAGAATTTGATAAGCATGAGAATAGAGCATACTCCCCCTATCTTAATGCTCCCCTATATAAATGCAATTAATGTTTTGTATTCCCCCTAAATGTATGAATTATTTATTATCCCCTAAATCTTCTAGATTTCTCCTCTAGATTCTCTAGATTTTTTTCAAATTAATCTCCCCCTTTTGGTATTATCAAAAGAAGGTGGGGTGAGGGTTAGTAAGGAGGAATTCATTAGGATGTATATATCAAGATCGAGCTTTTTGAAATATAGATAATGATAAAGAGTTTAAGTATTGTGTTTAAAGAGATTTCAAATAAAAAGATAAGAGTTTGAAGCAAGCGGAAGATTAGAAGAAACATCTTTTTGTAAGCATGAAAATCATAATTATATATATGAGTTTAAGTTCAAAATGTAAAGATGTTATAACCTTTTTGAAATCTCATAAGTTGACATAAAGTTTACCAAGCATGAAATGACTATATCATAAAGAGAATATACTACAATGTTACTTAATTTCAAGTGTAAGAGATATCAAAAACATTGTAGAGATCATGCTAGGTTATCTTGTGCATTTCTTATATAATGAGTAGTATATATAAAGCATTAGAATCCAATATTCATGAGAAGAAGTGTTATGAAAGATAATGATGTGCACAAAAGTGTATTTTGAGCAATATTAACAATTGATTTAATTCACAAAATACAAGACATATGTAAAGTAAAGTGCACAATAAAACACAAGTATGTCACTTTAACACACTATAATGCACATATTTTTTTGTAAAAAAGTGGTGAACTAATCAAGGGTTGCACACAACACTTTACTATTCTTTCCAAGATGCTCAACCTCACAATGCCCATGAAGACTTATTAGGAGGTTCAAGTAGTGCTTGATGGAGTTATATTTGTCCATATATTTTTTGTTCACATTTGTGAGACAATATTCTCCGAATACACTTGTTTTGCAAATCCAAAATTTTTAAACTTAACCATTTTTCTAAATTTCTTGAGTGCAATTTAAATGTAGTGTATGAAATAAACTTATGCAATTTTAATTCATTGTACAATTACAATACACAAGTAAGCATTTTTAGATTTAAAAAAAATGTACATTGCCAAACATAAGTGAGTGGAAAACTATCATTATCAATCATAATACATTTACTCATACTTAGAGGCATGCTAAGCTTGGTTCTACATATATTTTTAAATTCATTTTATGCACATTAAATAGATATATTAAAGCATGATAAACAAAACAATGTTCATAGTAATTTGAAGGAATAAGTTTTATCATTGTAAATAATTCTAAATAATAGAATTCATACATGCTTGATATTGCCAATAAAGATCATAAAGTTTTTTTGTTGTTTTAACATTTATATAAATGAAATAAAAAACAGAAAATCACAAAAAAAAAAATTTGTATTTTTGAAATTTGAAATTTTGCAGTTGATTTTCCACAAAATGAATAAAACAAAAATAACAAAAATCAGAAGTACAAAATTACAGTAGTAAATATGAACTAAAATATTTTTGTAAATTTTTAGAAATTTTGAAAAACACAAAATTCAGATACTCACGCTAGCGCTAGCACTGGAAACAGTACACGATTTTTTGAGAATTTTAAAAATCTGATTTTTGATATTTATTAGGAGCCTTAAGAGTAGTCTTTTGCAGAATTTTTGTAATTTTTGGAGATGCCTTGATTGCTCAAATTGCATAAAACTTTAGCGTTTTTCATATACTTCATCCTAAGATGTCTAAGACTCCTAATTCCATCCTTAACATTTGAAACCTTGCATCGGGAAGAGGTTTAGTAAATATTTCAGCAAGTTGAGAGTCCGTGCCAATGAAACTTATCTTAACATTTTCCTTTTTAATGTGATCCCTTATGAAATGATGACGTACATCTATATGTTTGGATCTAGAATGGTGTACCAGATTATTTGTGAGGTCAATGGCACTTTTATTGTCATATTTTAATTCAATATGTTTTAGATGAAAACCAAAGTCCTATAGAGTTCGGCTCATCCATAGTGTTTGTGCACAACAACTCCCTAATGCAATATATTCGGCCTCCATGGTGGAGAGTGCAACCAAATTTTGTTTCCTACTAGACCATGTTGTTGGGTATATTGCCCTCAATATTACCTTGATTTGAAGAGGCGTCACTCTCAATGTTAAGGACATATTGTATTTAACAAAGCTATACTTGTGTAGGATATACAGGCACAGGTAACTCAAAAGGAAGGGCCAAACATGGCCTTAGATGAGAAGAAACCATCCACAAGGAGATGAAGATCTGTCTCAGCAGATCCGCTGAGATGAAGGGTCATAACCGCTGAGACAAGGATCCATCTCAGCGGATCCACTGAGAATGAGACTGGAGAAACCACTGAGAAGGGGACTGGAGCTGCTGCTGAGACTGGAAGCTGTCTCAGCCCAACCGCTGAGACTGGATGCTGTCTCAGCCCAACCGCTGAGACAGATCCAAATGTGCTGACGGGATCTGCTTTTGGCGCAAATGACAATTGAGAGGGAAAAGAAACTCCAATCTGACACATACTGTGTCAGGAGGATCGATATAGCCGTTGAAGCCTTCTGGAGGTATAAAAGAAGAAGCTAGGGCACAACAACAAGTACTGTTCGATTGAAAAAGCCTTTGTTGTATGCCGCAATCGAGCATTCATGTTTTAGCCAGTTGAAGTTGTTCTATGCAGCTGAAGTTAATCTTCTAAGGGAGATTAGTAAGCTCTTCATGTACAAACTCAAGAAGGGCAAGTTGATCTTCTGCTTTGCTGAAGGAGAAGATCAAGGTGATACAAATCTGAAGCTGTTGTTTTAAGATCTGAAGAAAGGATTCAGAAGACCTAAGAGTAAACCTTTTGTCCTTTGTATCTAGCTCAAAATCTATTATATCTTTGTAAGGCATTGTTGCCTGAGTAAAAGGCTGTTGAGTCTGTGTGTAAAGGTGTGTTGACAGCTTGAGTGGTAGGACTTCTTGATAGGTCCTAGGTAGGAAATCTGTGGGATTTCTGAGTGGTAGGAGTTACATAACTCTGAGCTGTAGGACTGTTGTGCCTGAGGTGTATGGTTGTTGAGCCTGAGGGGTAGGGCTATTGAGCCCGAGTGTAGGGCTGTTGAGCCTGAGTGTAGGGCTGTTGTGCATGAGGTAGGATCACTATTGATCTGAGAAGTTCTGAGGAACTTGTGGTGTAAGCTCAAGGAGCCGAGATTGGAGTTTGTGGCCTTGTCTAACTCACTGTTAGAAAGGTGAAGGGGGAAAGAGGACTACTCAAGACACCCGGTCTTGAGGAACCTCTATACATCCTTGTGTGCTTTCTGTGATTGTGTTTTCTGCAGCTAGAAACATTAGGTTTAAACAAAGAAAATAAGTAAAACCTATTCACCCCCCCCCCTCTAGGTATTATTGACTACACCTATATAAACTATCAATTGGTATCAGAGGGAGGTTGATCAAAAGGACTTAATAGTCTGATCAGATCCTATACAGGAGTAGTCAAATCTGAAATCAAATGGCCAACAGTGGAATGAAGAAGGAGTTGGGGTCAATGAAGTTGCATATATGCTCCAAAGAAAACTTTGGCATATGGAAGCAAAGGGTAAGGCTATTCATGGAAGCATCAGACCCAAGGATCTTTTTTACTATCAAAAATGGTCCTTATACCTTTGAGAAAGTCTCCACAATTGACCCTACTAGAAAAGTACTTAAGGTATTTTTTGAACTGACCAATGATGAGATAGCACTGTACACTATGGACAAGAGAGCCCAAAACATAATAGTAAATGCCATTGATGACACTACATTTCAGAACTTGGTACACTGCCAAACTGCCAAGGAAATGTGGGACACATTGGTTGTCTATATGGAGGGAACATCTGAAGTAAGGGATGATAGAAAGTCACTCCTCAATCAGGAGTATTAAGCCTTCAGACAGCTGAGCCAGGAGAATATCTCCATGTGCTATGAAAGGTTCTTTAGGATTGTAAATGAACTAAGAACCTATGGAAGGGTGTTCACAGATTATGAACTTAATGACAAGTTCCTTAGATCTCTAACTAGAGAATGAGACACTAAAATCTGTGCAATCAGGGAAGGGGCAAGACTTGGAGAAACCCCCACCCATACACTGTTTGGGAAACTGCTCTCACATGAGATGCAGCTTTCTGCAAGAAATGAGGAGGACTCTTCCTCCAGGGCTCACACAAGGGAGAGATCTGTTGCTCTCAAAGATGAAAGCTCTAAGAGGAACAAGGTTAGAGTGCAGTCACCTCCAAGAAAGGTTGCTGAATCTTAGAAATCTGAGAGCAGCAAATCAGACAGCTCCTCTTCTGATGAGGAGTTTGCTTCCTTCACAAGGCAGTTCAAGAAGATGATCAAGAGGAAACAATGGAAGAACAAACCTTCCTCCTCTTCTCATCCCAAGAAGGATCATTACAGATCTGAGAGGCAACATCCCAAAGGGGACAGGTATGACTCTAAAACTAGTAAACATGTTTCAACTAACATAATTTGCTATTGCTGTAGTAAGCCTGGACATGTCATTGCTGACTGCCCAGTCAAGAGAAAGGAAAGAGGTGACAAGAACTCTCATCACCAGAAGGAGAGGAAGGGAGAAAAATCCTTCCTAGCTAAGAAAGACAAGAGCTGGAGTGAATCTGAATCTTCATCTTCAGATTCAGATGGTGAGGAGGAAGCCTACTTGGGGTTGTTTGCTGATCAGGAAGAAGAAGACTATCCTGCTACCAGGATAGGAATAAGGGCCCCTCTATCACATTCAGATAGTGATGAAGAGGAGGATGAGGCCACTCTTGATGACCATGGGATGATGGCTATAACTGAAGATGAGGACAGCCACAGCAATTCGGTACATGAGCAGGTATTGATACACTGCATTTCTTCTTCCTCTGATTATGAAACAGGTCCAGAATCTGAATCTCCTCCATCTAAAGTTGGCAGTGAATCAGATTCTGAGGAGGATGTCAATCAATTGATTGATAAGTATGGTGTACTCCTGGAAGCTCTGAAAAAGAGCAAAATGCTAGCCAATAGGCAAGCTCAAGAAATTGCTTCCCTAAAGCAATAAAAATCTGAGTGCATTGAGCATGCTACCCAGCTAGCTCTAATGAGCAAGGAGATTGACAAGCTAAGGGGAATGTCAATCATCCATGTGGGCACCATAAGCCACAAGAACAAGATCATTAAGGATCTTGAAGAAAAGCTTCTCAAGGAGAGGATGCTGGTGGCTAAGTTCTCCAAGCCCAAGACAGTGCTGCCAATTATTGACACCTTTAACTCCCATGACATGAGAGGTGTTGATTTCAACAAGGAGGCAGCTACTAGCAACACTAAGGGAAAGGTTAAGGACTTAAAAGAATCTAAGACCTCCTTTGTGAAAGTCTTGATGCCCTCAAACAAGTATGACCAAGAAAGTGTTCATGGTCACTTATTAAATGGAAGATCCAATAACTTGAGCAAGAATGCTCACAGCTATGGATATAGAAAGGAGTTAGGATTGAGTGCCTTCAAGGCTCTGCATGAGGAAATTCAAATGGCCCATCATGGACCTTTTGTTTTTGGAACCTCAGCCCCTTCACTCAAGATAACCAAGGCTGTCAACTCTAAACATTGTTCAGCAAAGTCCATGGTTGTTGACTGTCCTGTAACCAAGCCAAAAAGCCCAGTTTCTGATGCCATCCACACATTTTTAGCTGCCAAGCTAGAGGGTGTTGATGTCAAACAAAAACTGGCTGCCTTGACTGATTATAGGAAGGTAAAAAGGCAGGCCTTTACTGATCAAACAAAGAAAACAGCAGATGTGTCCTCTACTGAACAGAAACAGGGAGCTTCATCTTCTAGGACTGTTCAGAAGAGGAGATATAATATATATGAGTGTTGGTGCTGTGGCAAAGTGGTACACTTTTCAATTGATTGTTGGCAAAACCCCAATGTGCCAAAGGCAAGGATTGAACCTCAAGCCAAACCAACCATTTCTAGGAATATCCCCTATGGTGTTAACATGAACCTAGGACCCAAAGTCAGTTGGGATCCTAAGGTACATTAAATTTTGTGTTGCATGATACATCAAGTACCAGTCTCAACCAAATATGGTACTTGGATAGTGGGTGCTCAAGGCACATGACAGGAATTAAGGATCTTCTAAAGGATTACCATCCAGTGAAAAATGAACCCAAAGTTATCTTTGGTGGATCTGAAAAGGGAGTCACCAAAGGATATGGTATGATTTCAAATGGCATAGTCTCAATCACAAGGGTAGCTTATGTTGAAGGGTTGCAACACAACCTTGTAAGCATAAGCCAACTATGTGACTTAGGCTATGTCATTGAATTCCGCAATGACAAGTGCTTGATCAAAAAGTCTAATGACTTGGAGACCATTCTCTCAGGCACTAGGAGTGGAAATGTTTATTGCTTAGACTTCATTTGCAATTATTCTATCTCTTCTGTGTGTCTTGTAGCTAATGAAAGTGAGTCACTTTGTTTCCAATGGCACAAGAGACTTGCCCACACTAATTATAAGACAATGTGTAGATTATTTTCTAAAGACCTTGTTAGAAATAGTCCTAAACTAAAATGTGTTAAAAGTGGTCCCTGTCATGCTTGCCAAATGGGTAAGCAAACTAGGGACACCTTTAAAAGTATTGGCTCCAAGGATACTGAAAAGGTGTTTATACCTATTGCTCATGGACTTGTTTGGTCCTTTGCCAATTCAGAGCCTAGGTGGGAAGTTGTATACCTTGGTAATTGTAGATGATCATTCAAAGTATACATGGGTATTCTTCCTTAAGAAGAAGTCAGATACCTTACATGTCTTTATAAATTATGTCAAGGCTATTCAGAATGATCTACTATGTACTGTGGTCAGGACAAGAACTGACCATGGCACAGAATTTCAATCTGAAGCCATGACAAAATTTTGTCAAGAATTTGGTATCACCCAAGAGTTCTCCTCCCCAAGGACTCCACAGCAAAATGGTGTGGCTGAGAGGAGGAATAGGACCTTGATAGAAGCTGGGAGAACATTGCTTAGTGACTCCTCACTCCCAGAATACTTCTGGGCTGAGGCAGTCATTACAGCCTTTTATGTTCTCAATAGAGCCTCCATCAATAAGTTCCTTGGGAAAACTCCTTATGAGATTCTGAAAGGCAAACAACCTACAATTTCCTACTTTAGAATCTTTGGTTGCAAATGCTACATTCTAAATAATGGAAAATCTCAATTAACAAAGTTTGCAGAAAAATGCAATGTGGGGGTTCTTGTTGGGTATAGCTCACATAGTAGAGCTTATAGAGTTTATAACAAGAAAACCCATGTTGTAGAAGAATCTATGCATGTTGTATTTGATGAGACCAGCCTTCTCTACAAAGAATAGTCTAGTTCTTCTATTGTGACAGGAAATGAAAAAGGGATGCATGAGCTGACTGTCCAAGACAAGCCCAGCAGCAGCAACACACAGACAGCTGCTGCAATTCCTGAAGAAGAAGAGGTACAAGATGAAGTCATAGCTGAACCAGTGGAACAAATACAGCCACCAGAGGACACTCTTCCTGCTGCTGCAAGCCACCTGAGAGATCATCCAAGAGATCTAATAATCGGGGATCATACCCAAGGCATATTGACAAGAAGCAGAGCTCATAATGAAGCACTATTCTAGAGCTTCCTTTCTCAAATGGAGCCCAAGAAGTTTGAAGAGGCCAATCAAGACATCTTTTGGATTGAAGCAATGCAAGAAGAGCTCCTACAATTCAAGAGATGCAAAGTATGGAAGCTGGTGCCAAGACCTCAGGGACACAATGTGATTGGCACTAAATGGGTATACAGGAACAAGCTTGATGAGAATGGTACAATCATCAAGAACAAGGCCAGATTAGTAGCCAAAGGATACATGCAAGAGGAAGGTATAAACTTTGATCAAACCTTTGCACCAGTTGCAAGGTTGGAAGCAATTAGGCTATTCCTTGCCTATGCTGCCCACAAGGGGTTCAAAGTCTACCAGATGGATGTCAAATCAGCCTTTCTCAATGGAGACTTGAAGGAAGAGGTATATGTTGAACAACCTTCAGGTTTTGTGCATCCAACCGTAACTTCTCATGTTTATCTTCTTAGGAAAGCACTATATGGTCTCAAGCAAGCTCCAAGAGCTTGGTATGAGACTTTGTCCAACTTTCTCCTCAAGAATAAGTTCATGAGGGGAAAGATTGATAACACATGGTTTCTTAGGGAAACAAGGGGCAAGTGTCTCTTAGTCCAAATCTATGTTGATGACATAATCTTAGGGTCTACTGATGACAACCTCTGCAAGAGATTTGCAAATCTAATGCAGGGGGAGTTTGAAATGAGCAGTATGGGTGAGCTCAAATATTTCCTTGGGCTCCAAGTGAAACAGTCTGATGATGGAATTTTCATCTCCCAGACCAAGTACACTAAGGAGCTCATCAAGAAAATTGGGATGGAATCAGCCTCCACCATGAGAACACCCATGGGGTCCAATGTATCATTAGACAAGGATGAAAAGGGAAAGGCCTTTGATGAGTCCATGTACAGATGCATCATTGGATCCCTATTATACTTGACTGCTAGTAGGCCAGACATTATGTATTCTACATGTGTTTGTGCTAGGTATCAAGCGTGTCCTAAGGAATCTCACTACACCTCTGTGAAGAGGATTCTGAGATACCTTAAGGGCAGCTTGCATCTTGGACTTTGGTACCCTAAGAACAATGACCTTGAACTAACAGGCTTTTCAGATGCAGATTTTGCAGGTTGCAAAGAAGACAGGAAGAGTACAAGTGGTACTTGTCAGTTCCTAGGGAGAATATTGATATCTTGGAGGAGCAAGAAACAAACCAGTGTGGCAATATCCACAACTGAGTCTGAATACATTGCTGCAGGTAGCTGTTGTGCACAACTCCTTTGGACACATCATCAATTGGAGGATTACAACCTGAAGGTAAGGGAATCTCCTTTATATTGTGATTCATCCAGTGCAATATCTATTGCTAAAAATCCTGTCTCTCATAGCAGGACTAAGCACATAGAGATTAGATATCATTTTATTAGGGAACATGTAGAGTGTAAAGACATCTCTCTTGAATTTGTCCCAACTGACAAACAAGTAGCTGATATCTTTACAAAGCCACTGGATGAATCTAAATTCAATGCTTTCAAAATTGATCTTGGCATGCTTAGTATAGAATAGTTCTAAATGTATGAGTAATAGCTGTCACTGTTGATGATTATACATGGTGAATTATCAAACTTTACATTATTGTAAACTAAAACTTAGTGACATGACTAGGACACATCTTCAGCCAAATTATCTACATTATATCTAATCTCTATGATCAGCTAAACTGCAGGAGTATATTCAGCTGAATCAGCTGCGAAAAATCCCAGCTGAACCGCTGAGACGAGCAAACTGTCCCAGCGGTTGACAGTTCACTGTCCCAGCGGCCTAGGTCTCCGTCTTAGCTGAACCGCTGAGACGGGGTATGTTCAATATGAAATCTATTAATTAACCCAAAACTCCTTAACACAATAAGGTAATTAAGTCTAAAAGCCTATGGTTAATAAAAACGAAACTAAGATTCTATAAATTTATACACTGTAACCTAAAACATACCACAAAGCCAAACCCTTAGCCGTCGAGATGATTCATCTTCTCTCCCGTCTCAGCGCCTCGATTTTCTGATTCCATGGTGCCAAAAGCTCAAAAGATCTCCTGGAGGGCTATGAAATAGTAAGAGATGGATTCTCTCATGCCTCAGAAGAAGTAAGACACATGATTCATCTAATGGAAGCTCAAGGTCTGGAGCACATGCTATCCGAACCGTGCTGCATTCTCAGAACTGAAGTTCTGGAATGGTTCAACAATGTCAAATTATCTCCTTCCAAAACCATCCTGAAGTCCAAGATAGGAAGTGAGAAGATAAAGATTACAGCTAAAAGGTTGGAGAAGGGGCTGAAATTAACTCCCTGCAGTAAAACTAATGAGGAGGAAATATCTGAAAAGGATAAGAGGACTGCCCTAAAGTGGACAGGGTACATTGATACTAAAACCAGTTGTCTAAGGAGGAAGTTCTTCAATCAACAGGGGAAGCTGTTGTCTGATATAGTGGGCAAAGCTATCCTATGCAAGCCTGGTTCACATGACACTGTCTCACAGTTCATGTTTGAATTAATGACTAGAATAATTCTGTCCAAGAGAACCTCATGGGGAGAAGTTATCTTTCAAAGGATAAAGGAATATCTACAAGCCCCCAATATGGGAAGAATACTATCTCTGTACCTACAGAATAGTCATTCAGAGACCTTTGCAAACTCAAAGGGGTCAAATCTCCATTATCTCAAAAGAATGGACATTAAGACTCTGGATAGATTCTCCAGAGTGCTCCCTATGAGCCAGCCATCTGTGGAAAAGGAAAAGAAGAAAGATTCATCTCAGCACAAATCAGACTCATCCTCAAAGTCAAATGGGTCTGGAAATGAAGATATTCATGGGTCTGATCGTAGATCTAGCAGCAACCCTATGAACATTGATAATGAAGAGGTCCCCAAGACAAATGAGGAGCCCCAAGGAAGAGTTGTGCCCAATCCTGAGCCAACCCAGATGAATGCTGATCCAGCTGTTCATCAAGCTGAAGATGAATTTCCCAACTCACCTATACATGGTAAATTAGGACTTCAGTTAGGCCTCTCTTCTCTATCAATAGTATAGTCTAGGTGTCTAACTCATCAATCATTTTTCAGGTGACCTTAGACAAAATTCTCCTCCTAAGGATGCCCCAAGTGAGGGGGAGCATAGCCCTGCCTATGAAGGAGGAGGTGGGTATGCTAGTGAGGGAGAACATCAACAGGAATTGGTATCACATAATGCCCTATTTGAGGGGGAGCAGATCCCTGATAATGAGAGGGCTAATGCTCAAAGTGGAGCTGAAATGATGGCTGAAAAGGAATTAGCCCAGGAAAGGCCAGTTGCAGCTCTGGACACATCTAATCTGTTAAACTCAATACAAATAATGATTGAGGGTCAGATGTTGTCTATGAAAGAGATTGTTGCTGAAAAGGTTCATGATGTCTCTGCCCAGATACGGAATGAATTGTATACAATAAGAGCTGCATTGACTCAGGAGATCCAGGCTAGTGAGCAAAGAATGGAGTCAAGAGTGACTACAGTGAGAACTGAACTGAATACCCAGGTTAATTATGTCAAAACTGCATCAGATCATATCCTTCTGCAGATGACAAGATGGTTTGAAATGGCCCAAAATACTGTTGCTGCCCAGCACACAGTTATGAAGGATATTGCAGACCATCAAGGGGATTCCACAAAGTACATCACATCTGTAAAGAATCAGCTCTACAAAAATGAGAATGTCTGGGAAAAAGCTGTTGCCAGAATGGCACAAGTGGTCAACACATCGAGCAGCCAAGTTAAGTCCCACATTGACAAGGCAAAGGAATGCATTTTGGATGATGTGGACATCACCTTTCAGACTCTTTCTCAATCCATATTGGATCAACACTCTGAAATTGAGAAGAAGATAGTGGAACATAGCAAAGAAGGCGAGGAGAAGATACTCAATCTACATGCTTAGCTGAAAGGAGCTCACATACAGTTGTATAACAACATGGAGTCCTCCCACAAACTGATACTCTCCAATCAAGAAGAAGCCAGCAAGCAAATGGTGGAAGTGGTCAACAATGCCTCTAGTGCTATTCAAGAAAATATCCTTACCATGGTCATAAAGGTCACTGATAATCAATGGGACTCAAGCTTAAAAGTGCTGCAAGGAACAAGAATTGCTTTGAATCTGCCAATCTTGAACCCTAGCAGAGATGAAGACTTTGACTTCCAAAGTCAATCAAATCTGATTGCTGATGAGAGAGCGGCAAAGAGGAGAAGGGTAGAGGGTATTCAAACTGCTGAAGAATACATGGCACAGAAAAGAATGGAAAGATTAGAGGATCCACTCCATGAAGATGACAATCTGGAGTTGGACACAATTGTTGTCAATACCTGGGTGAGCCATGGAAATCCAATGAAGGACATTGACCATGTCTATTCAGCTGCTGAGTGGATCAAACACCTTGAAAGGGAATCTTTAAGGGAAAGGATTCTCAAAGAAAACATGGTTAGAAGGGAAACTCCTTTAAGAATTCCCTCCAGATATCTTCCCAAGCCACTTCTGTACTTCAAAGTAAAGGAGCAGATCAAGGCTGCTGCTGAAACTAGGAAAAGAAAATCTACAGATGGAGAAAGCTCTTCCAAGGGTCAATCTTAGAAAAACCAGCCATGACATTTTTTTTGGATTGAATGTACAAGTATAAGTTGAATTTTCTTTTATATATCTGTACTGAACATTTAAAGTGAAATGATATTTCATATTCTGATCATAATGTTGTGTTTGTTACTATTGATATATGTACTCTGTATTTATTCTCTTTAGTATTCACTACCTTAAATGGGATGTTCAAATTGAAATGGATCAACTATTACAGAAAATAGCTCTCCAATTGAGTGGGAGTAAATTCCCTGCTCAAGTTGAGGGGAAGTTGGCAAATGTTAAGAGTGTACAGGTTAGCCTATAGATTGATCCAAAGGGATCTACAGCTATTGTCCCTCTATCCATAGCAAGTTAAGGTTGAAAAAGCCAGAAAGGGGGAGATAGGGCCAGTACCAATGCTGGAGAAAGTGGGAGAAAGGGCCAGTGCAAATGCTTATGCTTAGGGTGTTAGGTCCTATGCTTCACAAATCATTTTTTTCTGTGATAAGATTTTTTTTGTTAATGGACCTTAGCATTGGGGATGTTCTGCCTTCTTCAAATAGGGGGAGATTGTTGGGTATATTGCCCTCAATATTACCTTGATTTGAAGAGGCATCACTCTCAATGCTAAGGACATATTGTATTTAACAAAGCTATATTTGTGTAGGATATACAGGCACAGGTAACTCAAAAGGAAGGGCCAAACATGGCCTTAGATGAGAAGAAACCATCCACAAGGAGATGAAGATCTGTCTCAGCAGATCCGTTGAGACGAAGGGTCATAAACGCTGAGACAAGGAGCCATCTCAGCGGATCCACTGAGAAGGAGACTGGAGCAACCGCTGAGAAGGGGACTGGAGCTGCCGCTGAGACTGGAAGCTGTCTCAGCCCAACCGCTGAGACTGGATGCTGTCTCAGCCCAACCGCTGAGACAGATCCAAATGTGCTGACGGGATGTGCTTTTGGCGCAAACGACAATTGAGAGGTAAAAGAAACTCTAATCTGACCCATACTGTGTCAGGAGGATCGATATAGCCGTTGAAGCCTTCTGGAGGTATAAAAGAAGAAGCTAGGGAACAACAACAAGTACTGTTGTATTGAAAAAGCCTTTGTTGTACGCTGCAATCGAGCATTCACGTTTCAGCCAGTTGAAGTTGTTCTATGCAGCTGAAGTTAATCTTCTAAGGGAGATTAGTAAGCTCTTCCTGTACAAACTCAAGAAGGGCAAGTTGATCTTCTGCTTTGCTGAAGGAGAAGATCAAGGTGATACAAATCTGAAGCTATTGTTTTCAGATCTGAAGAAAGGATTCAGAAGACCTAAGAGTAAAACTTTTGTCTTTTGTATCTAGCTCAAACTCTATTATATCTTTGTAAGGCATTGTTGCCTGAGTAAAAGGCTGTTGAGCCTGTGTGTAAAGCTGTGTTGACAGCTTGAGTGGTAGGACTTCTTGATAGGTCTGAGGTAGGAAATCTGTGGGATTTCTGAGTGGTAGGAGTTACATAACTCTGAGCTGTAGGGCTGCTGTGCCTGAGGTGTAGGGCTGTTGAGCCTGAAGGGTAGGGCTGTTGAGCCTGAGTGTAGGGTTGTTGAGCCTGAGTGTAGGGCTGCTCTGCCTAAGGTAGGATCACTATTGATCTGAGAAGTTCTGAGGAACTTGTGGTGTAAGCTCAAGGAGCCGAGATTGGAGTTTGTGGCCTTGTCTAACTCACTGTTAGAAAGGTGAAGGGGGAAATAGGACAACTCAAGACACCCGGTCTTGAGGAACCTCTATACATCCTTGTGTGCTTTCTGTGATTGTGTTTTCTGCAGCTAAAAACATTAGGTTTAAACAAAGAAAATAAGTAAAACCTATTCACCCCTAGGTATTATTGACTACACCTATATAAACTATCACATGCAACTAATGAAGGTCCTAGAAAATGACAAGTACCACTAGTGCTTTTTCTATCAAGTGAACATCTGGCATAGTCCGAATTGGAATAGCCATGAAGGGTAAATGAATTATTGTGCGAGTACCATAATCCTAATCTAGATGACCCAATAAGATATATAAATATTTGTTTTACCACTTTTAAATGAGATTCTTTTGGATTGGCTTGAAATCGAGCACATAAGCATACGACAAACATAATATCGGGTATAGTTGGACTTAGGTAAAGTAGAGATCCTATCATACCTCTATATAGAGTTTGATCTATAGAAATTCCCAATTCATCTTATCCTAATTTTAGTGATGCACTCACTGGTGTAGAAGCATGTTTAGGGTTTTCAAATCCAAAACGTTTAAGCATATCATGGACATATTTAGTTTGACATATAAAGATACCATCAATTTTTTGTGATATTTGAAAACCAAGGAAACAAGAAAGTTCTCCTACAAGACTAATACTCATTTCAAATTCATTTTTCATCACTAAAATAACTTCTTTACACATCTCTTCATTGGTAGATCCAAAAATAATGTCATCAACATATATTTGTAAAATAATCATATCATCATTGTTGTGCTTAATGAAGAGAGTATTATCCGCACTTCGCATAATATAACCGTGTTTTAATAAAAATGATGTAAGTCTTTAATACCATGCACGGGGCGCTTGTTTTAAACCATAAAGTGTTTTTTCTAGTTCATAAACATGATTGGGAAATTTTTCATTAATAAAACCGGGGGGTTGTTAAACATAAACTTCTTCTTTTACAAACCCGTTGAGAAAAGCACTTTTTACATCCATTTGAAATTGTTTTATTCTTTTAAAGCTTGCAAATGCTAGAAAAAATCTAATGGATTCCAACCTAGCAACGGGTGCAAAAGTTTCATCAAAATCTATCCCGTCGATTTGTGAATATCCTTGTGCTACTAAGCGTGCCTTATTCCTAGTGATTCTAGACTCTCCATCTAATTTATTTTTAAAAATCCATTTTACACCTACAACCGTGTGATTAAATGGTCTTTCTACTAATTTCCAAACATTATGTCGCTCAAATTGTTCTAACTCTTCATTCATAGCCAAAAACTAAAATTCATCATTTAAAGCGGTAGAAACAGTTTTTGGTTCAATTTTGGAAACAAAACAGATATTTGAATAAGATTCATGAAGAGAAGAGCGAGTTCTTACCCCAATAGATGGTTCACCAATTATTAATTCTCGTGGATGATCCTTTGTGAATTTCAAGTCACTTGGAGGTACATATTCATCTTCCTTGGCCTCCTCTTCTACTTCTTTTGAAGGTTCCTCATCACCATGCTCCAAAGGTTGTAAGAGACCATCCTCGTTGCCTGCGAAAAGTTTTTCTACACAAGGAACAAACTCATCAAAGTTCACATTTATTGACTCTTCAACTCTACTAGTTCTTTTATTAAAAATTCTATAAGTTTTACTAGTTGAAGAGTACCCAAGAAATGTTACTTCATCACATTTTTCATCAAACTTTCCCAAACTATCTTTTGTATTCAAAATAAAACATTTACAAGCAAAAACTTTGAAATAAGATACATTAAGCTTCTTTTGAAAATAAAGTTGATATGGTGTGAGATTAAGAGATGGGTGAAGCATGATTCTATTCATAACATAACATCATGTATTTACGGCTTCGGCCCTAAAGGACTTAGGTAATTTATATTCACATAGCATAGTCCGTGCTAGTTCTTGAAGTGTCCTATTCTTTCTTTCTACAACACCATTTTGTTGTGGTGTGCGTGGTGCGGAGAACTCATGTTTAATGCCTAACATATCACAAAAGGATGTAAAATTTTCATTTTCAAATTCTCCTCCATGATCCGAGCGAATGCATTTAATTTTTAAATCACTTTCATTTTGAATATGAGTACATAATTTTGCAAATTCGCAAAACGCATCGGATTTGGAAGAGAGAAATAATGTCCAACAATATCTTGAAAAATCATCTATTAAAACAAATGTATATAATCTACCACCAAGACTTGTAGTGCTAACGGGACCAAAAAGATCCATATGAATTATTTACAAGGGTTTTGTTGTAGAAATGAAATTTTTACTTTTGAAAGAGGATCTAGAAAATTTACCTTTTTGACATGGTGAACAAAGTGAAGGTAAAGTTCCATTTAACCTAGGCAATCCTCTAATTAAATTACTTTTGGCAAGTTTTACAAGGAGCTTTGTGCTACCATGCCCTAGTCTTCTATGCCAAAGTTCTAATTCATCATTTTTAGTGATAAAACATTTTATAGATGATTTAGAAAGATCATGAAAAGAAACTATATAGACATTATGAATTCTTGGTGCAGTTAGTAAAATATCTTTTGTAGTAGGATTAGATATTTTTGCATAGATTAGTAGAGGATTCAAATAACACATCTAATCCTTTATAACATAATTGGCTAATAGAAACTAAATTGTGTTTTAATCCTTTCACATAAAGAACATTAGATATAGTAAAGGATTTGTTACCAACTGTACCAATTCCCATGATCCTCCCTTTTCTGTTGTCACCAAACATCACGATCCCTCCCTTCTTCTTCTCTAGGCTAAGGAACTTTGCTTTATTTCCCTTCATGTGCTTGGAGCATCAAGAATCCAAGTACCACACGTCTTCATTGTCCTTAGCCTGCCTGCACATCTAGAAAGAAGTTGAGAGTAAAGAACCGGATACCCAAGTGGCACCACCCATGGAATAAGTGGAAGCCTTAGGTACCCAGATTTGCTTTAAAGTAGTTTGTTTTAATTTCTCGCAAGAACTAGATGTGTGACCAAACCTATAACAGTTTGCACATGAAATAAAGGGGGTTGAGAGCCTTTTCTAGAATATTTCCTTGCTGGAAGAAATTAGATTTACAGAAGAAAAACATTTTGAAAAAGAGAATTCATGCTTCTTGTATGAGGTGCTAGCGCCTAAGTTACTGGCTAGCGCCGGGCGGTAGCCCTTACCTCGATATCCGAGCCCAAATTTTCTAAAACCGTGGCACTGGTTTCCTAAAATCATTTCCAGTGATTTTTGGCCAATTCCAAAATTTTTAATGGCCATGGTGAGATCATTAACTTGTGCTTTAAGTGAAGAATTTTCTTTCGGAAGCATGACACGCCTATTTTCAAAACCTTTTTTTATTATTTTTGATTTGCAAAAGAGAGGCTTCTAATTCCCCCTTCTCTTTTGTAAGAGTTTTGGCATGAAAGAGGGCTTTAGAAAGTGACTCTTCAATATCTTTTGCCAATTTAGTGGAGTGATCACACTCTTGGCAAGAAACCTTTCTCTTTTCTAAAACAATTAATTTTTTGGAAAGTATTTGATTTTCTTTAATAAGAGATTCATTTTCACGATTCAATAAAATACTATCTTTCATATTTTTATCAAAAACTTTGCAAGTTTTAAGGAATTCATTAAAGAGTTAATCATAAGTGGGAGGAGTTACCTTAGTGTAGCTAAGAACACTGGTGTCGTCGCCGTCGTTTCCATGTCCCATGAGGCACATGTTTGCTTCCTCATCTTCACTTGATGAAGACCCGCTTGATTCTTCCGAGTAGGAGGAGGAGTCATCCCATGTTCTAGCTTTTAACACCTTCCTCTTCTCCTTACCTTTGTGCTGCTTGTGTTGGATCTTACGGCGCCCTTAGAGGGGGGGGGGGGGTGAATAAGGGAATAAATTCTTTCTTATAATTTTAAGAAAATTACTAAATTGTTTTATAATATGAGAAGGTAAAATAACAATTTAGCTAAATGAATAGAAAATTATGATTTGCAATTTTAGAAACAAGTACTAAATTGTTTTATGATGAAAGAGATTGACCTAAACAATTTAGATTTAGAATTGAAAACTTAGAACACAATATAATAGAGATTACGCCAAATGAGAGAAATCAAGTAAACACAAATAGAGACATGATTATATTATATGAAAAGGTGTTTACAAAAATTGATTTCAATATCGCTTGAAATCGGAGGCGACAAATATGTAAATAATTTTTCCTTTTCTATACCGACTCGTATCCCCACAAACCGGTTAGCTTTAGCCTATCCTTCCACGGATATGGCCTCAAGCCGCTCTAGCCAATCCTTCCCCGGATATGGCCTCGAGAACCCCCTAGATCTAATCACCTAGACCTAGTCGCCAACACAAGGCGAATTTCCCCCTAAGTCCTACCCAGACCTAGTCGCCAACACAAGGCGAATTCTCTAAACGGTTACAAAAAGTATGGAATGGAAAATAAAGATAACAATAATAAAACTCTCTATATGAGATCTTCTGAAGTCGGAGATGAAGGATCGATGTAGTATAAGCGAGGTCGAAGCGATCGTCCTTCGGATGTAGCATGTCGTAGTCCTCCTCCAGAATTCTCCTTAAGCTTTTTGTGGGAGATCCATCTTCGGCAGCATAACAGTACTGGAATTGTGGCACAAGCAACCTCTCTGGGATGGATTTTCCCAAAATGAGATGCAAAGCTCCAATATATAGAACTTCTCGCTAGCGCCTGCGGTATCTCCTAGCGCCTGCTGTATCGTTCGCGTGGAGCGGTTGCAAAACCGTTGGTGGCGTGGCGCTGTGCACGAACATGAGATAGCGCCTGGTGGTAGCGCTAGCGCTGGCGGTAGCTGTTGTGAAACCGTCGGTGGCGTGGTGGAACAAACTTTTGTCGAATGAAATTTTCGTCGAACGAAATTTTCGTCGAACGGAATTTTTCGTCGAACGGAATTTTCGTCGAACAAAAATTTTTGTCGAACGGAGCTTCAAGTTCGTCGAACGAGCTAGCGCCCGGAGGTAGCGCTAGCGCTAGCGGTAGCGCATTTTTCCAGATGTTTGAATTCAGCTGTTTTCTACTTGTGGAGTATTGCACCTATAGTTCATGCACACTATAAACACACGACAAGCAAGATCAAATACAATTTGGGATTTGTTATTGATGGAGATGACGGCCCTCAACAAGAAGATGATAGCAAAGTGATGCTTACGGATGCAACCGACACGCTTGCGGACGACGACGCCTCTCCAACAAAAGACTTGTGCCGCCATCACCGCGATGATTTTAATGACGGACGCCATCGCCACTACAACCTCCGTCCACGACATAAGAACATTAATTAATAATTATAATAATTTAATTATAATTATAAAGTAATATTATCAAGCTTTTTAAAATAAGAATATTTTAATTAATAATTATCCTTATAGTTATTAATTAAAATTGGTCTCGTTTTATTTTATTTATTGGAACTTTTCATGTTTTGTTTATTGTTTTAATTTGGACTGCGATTAGCCGCTGTGATTGTAAAGCCTATATAAGGCAATGTCTTGGAGGATTTGAAAGACAAGGAATGAAATAAAAATTTGAAACCTAAATCTCTCTCTCTTGGATTTTCCCCCCCTCTTTCTCTTTGGCCGCCCCTCTCTCTTCCCCTTCTCTCCTCCATCTTCTAGCCGCCGGCCACTCTCCCCTCTTGGAGATCTTCCCCTCTCCTCCCCTCTAGCCCCCCCCCCTCTCTACCACAAAATTATCCCACCACCTTTCCTCTCTCCTAGCCTTGGACGGTTCTTCATTCTCTACGGATTCCTCCACGGGATCTAAGCGGTATTCGGCGGATCTTGGATACGGTGAAGCAAGACGGCGAACGGATTCCTCTCCAAACAACGCGCCTCCGGTGGATCCGAAAGAGAAACGGTATGGCGAGTGTATTGCTTGAGGCCAATCCTATCTCAAGCGGGTAACGAACAAACCACTTGTGTGTTTTCTCTCTTGATTTTTCTTGTGGTGGAATACTGTGGCGTGATCTTCGAATCACTGATTTTCGTGGTTTTCTTTATATTGAAAGTTGCATTTTTTTCATCCGTTATTTTAATATTCGAAGGGGTTTGGCGAGCCCCGCTTTTTGTTGGGAGAGATCTACCATTTTCCGAATCGATATTTTTCGGTGGATCTCTTTTGGTACAACGCATAGCTCGATCGGATCGGGTGGGTCCTTTTCGCTTGATCGAACATTGGCTTATCGCCCTTGGGAGATCTCTAGAGGATTAGCGGTCCTTCGTGTGGCAATTGTCTCTCTTTGCCTAGTCCGGTGCACTTGCACCGTGTGGCTTGCATTTGCACATATCGTAGATCTACCCGGTAACGAGTGTATTGGAGAGCGTAGGCCTACATCAATTTGGTATCAGCGATAGGTTCGTGTCAATTTCTTAATTGACGCATTCCTATTATTTTCTTAGAACGCCGGCACTCACAATCGTCACACGATTTGGCATTCAAAATTTAAAAATAAAATTTCGTCGGTCTGCGAATAGCGGTCTAAAATTCTCATTTTTTTGCGAAATTCAAAAACAAAAATTTTCTGGATATTCTACTTATTATTTTCAACAAGAAAATCAAAAAATATTTTACTTACCTTAGTTATTAAGCGAGAATAAAAATATCTTTCGTAAAATTTTAGCCTGTTTAGAAGTTCTGGTCTGCGTATAGCATCCTAAATCTGTTATTTTCCAGCAAAAAAATAAAATAAAAATAAAAATAACAAAAAAAAAATTAATCTTTATCAGTACCATCATAATTTATTTCTTACTGTAGGACGCCGACATATAATTAATCGTGCACGATTACTTTCCAAAACAACCAAATCTTAATTAATCCTGCACGATTCCTTTCCAAAACAACCAAATCTTAATTAATCTAGCACGATTCCTTTCCAAAAACAATTCAAATTCAAAATTCGAAATTTTGGAATTCAAAATTCAAATTTTTGAAATTCAAAATTCAAATTTTTGAAATTCACAATTCAAATTCAAAATTCAAATTTCTGAAATTCAAAATTAAAATTCAAAATTCAAAATTTTGACTTTCAAAATTCAAATTCAAAATTCAAATTTTTGAAATTCAAAATTCAAATTTTAAAATTTTCGGATTGGTCTGCATTTAGTAAAAGCCTCGGAATTTTAAAACTTGTCAAAAAAAATCTAAAAATTTTTCTGTAGCTTCCTGCTCTTATTTCCAACAACATTAAAACAGAAAATTTTTCGATTCGACCACGTTAGGGTGGCCTGAAAAATTGGAGACATTATAACTTTGTTTGTGTCAGCACATGAACTCTCACTAGTAATGACTACTAGGCTGAACCCGGGGTATCCCCCGGCACTCTCACGAATAACTATACCACCGGCTAATTTAAAGGAGTTAGGTAAGGGTCGGAATGACGCTGTGAAGGTGATTAGGCTCCACCGCGACCCGAAACATCAATTTCGTTTAAACTTTAAGCACGGTGAGAAGTGGTGCAGGTTGGTCGTTGATAGCGTCTGTCATATCAACGCTATAACGGAGAATGCGGTGTCTAGAATGTTGGTGACCACCGAGCCACATCCTTGCCCATACCACCTTGTGTGTCCTGATGAGAGTGTTATTCTTGTGTCCCAACGATGTTTGGTGCCCCTCACCATCAAAGCTTATTCTGAGAATGTTTGGTGTGATGTCCTTCCTATGAAGGACTTCCATGTGTTGTTAGGACGCCCTTGGCTTGCTATCCATGATATTATATACGATGATCGCGATGACACCTTAGACTTCATGCATCAAGGTCGGCTTATATCTCTTAGGTCCACTCTGCCTACGAAGCCATCGGTCCCATCTAGGGACATTTGTAGCCCTGCTGAGTCGACACCCCTATGCTTAGCAACGAAATGGGATGTTGACACCACTAGTCAAAATCAGCCTATAGACTGTATTAGCCACTCAGAAAAGAACACTTTATGCCTAACCGTTAAACCCGAGACTAGTCCGGTTAGTCCTAGCCTGCCCATAGGTCATATTGTCCATGTTGATACTCCCACGATTGGCTTAGTGTCTGAGACCGAGGTTGCCCTGGTTAGTCAACCTTTACATGATCCCATTAGCTTTAGGGAGCCTCCTGTTGGTCATCCCGAGATCATTCCAGAGGTTGTTGAAAATTCTTAAATAGAGCCAAGTGATTCTGATGATGTAGGTGAGAAAGCCGAGGAGATGGGGCGACCCTTATTAGCTCCTCACACCCTTGATAGCTGGATTAGGGCTAGTGAGTTTCCTGTGTCTTCTAGTGGGGAGGACAAGTGGTCCAATCCGTTATCGGTTGGTAGTAGTTGTGTGGGCACATTCTCTACACTAGTGGACCATATGTTAGTGTTAGCTCCCCCGTTGAACCGTCACCCATTTATGGTTGCTTGGGTCCCCCCTACTTCGGTCCCGACCTTGAAGTATGGTATGGAACCCGTTACCACCGCGGGACGAGATGAGTGGTTTCGTTGGGTTGTCCTTCCTATGCTAGTTGACCATAAATTTTGGGATCGTCCTAGGCGTCGTGCTCCCGAAACCACTCCCTTTGGGAGTGCTGGTATGTTTGAATCTAGTCTTGGGAACGATGTTATGAACTTTTTAACATTCTTATCTCCCAAAGACCCCGCTGCTATAGTTCGTGCGACTACCCATCCTAGGATGAACTTGGATTTAAAATTATATAATGAATTAGTGGGTTTTCCAAGAAGTCTTAACTCACCCAAACATGATGAATTGGTGCTAGCCGACCCATCTGGGTCCGTTCACTTTGTAGTCACCGCACCACGTAGATCTGACTACGTATCACATTTGCCTATTCAATTTTCCGCGTGCCCGCCTACGTTTTTGACCTCGCCTACACCGATTCTGACTCCTTGCCCATTGTGCCTTTGGATGTGGTGTCACTTTAACATACCTATATACCACACCCGTTTGCACGCATTTACCCACCGCCTTTTGATGACCCTCATTTCCACATGTTAATGACTATAGAAAGGCCTCTTGAGTTGTGTCGCTCGCACATCCTTGCACATACCGGAGTGATCAACTCTATGGTGTTTGATGAGCGGTTCTCCTTGGCATATCTTCATGCCAAGCGAGAGTATTTAAAATATAAAATTATAGCTAAAAAGTTGGAATCCTTTCAAATCATTTTTAATTATAAGGCTCTCGTGCCACCTGACTTAGTCCACTTATCCTCCGAAGTCGGGTCAAGTCATGTAGCACATGGGTTCAGTCCTCATGTATCTAGGACGTTAGTGTTTCATTTTAAAATATGTCGCACACACTTCGACTCCCATCTGAGACCGTCCTACGCTAAAATTACTGATTTGGATTTAGTCCGGTTAGTCCCTGGGCGGATGCCGTCTGGCTCCGTTAATAAATTAATTTGTAGGTACGCTGACCCATCCATGATCATGAAGAACGTCGGATTTAATGCTTTTATTTCAGATTTTTATAAAGCACAGGGTTTTGCCGCTCATGTTCATGAATTACGTAAACACGTGAAGGACACGCTCGAGACTCAATACGCGTCCTATCATGTTCACGCTAACGTACATAGGAGGGCATCCCATTTGAAAGCGGGAGATTTGGTTATGGTGCGTCTTGTCCCTGAACGGATGCCTTCTGGCACCATAAAAAAGTTGGTTAATCGGCGAGCGGGCCGGTTTCGAATATTAAAAAAACTAGGAGAAAATGCATTTCTTTTGGAGTTACCCACTGATTGGGGCATCTCGCCTATTTTCAATGTTTCAGATTTAACACCGTATGTTTCTCCACCACTTGATTTATCGGTCTGCCCATTTGGTTCCACTTCTTTGTCTACTGGGTGTGGGGGTGAGGTTATGCCAGGACCGCTCTCTTCTTCGGTCCCCACTGGAGGTACGTTGAATGTTGATGACGGAATTAATTCTCCTTATTTGCCTAATGCGTTTACAAGGTTCCCCCGAACCATTTATATTCCTGACAGGATCCTTAGAGATGAAGTGCTTTCCTCGCCCAGTGGTACCAGTCACCGCTACTTGATTCGCTGGCGTGACCATCCAGCTTCTGATGACTCGTGGCTTCCAGAATCGGAGGTGACCCTTTTGGATGATGCTCTTCTCCACCGCTACCGCCAACGCAACTCATCGGTGATGAGTACTTTTGAGTGGGGGAGGATTGATGGAGACGACGGCCCTCAACAAGAAGATGATAGCAAAGAGATGCTTACGGATGCTACCGGCACGCTTGCGGACGACGACGCCTCTCCAACCAAAGACTTGCGCCGCCATCACCGCGACGATTTTAATGACGGATGCCATCACCACTGCAACCTCCGTCCGCGACACAAGAACATTAATTAATAATTATAATAATTTAATTATAATTATTAATTAATATTTTCAAGCTTTTTCAAATAAGAATATATTAATTAATAATTATCCTTATAATTATTAATTATAATTGGTCTCGCTTTATTTTATTTATTGGAACTTTTCATGTTTTGTTTATTGTTTTAATTTGGACTGCGATTAGCCGCTGTGATTGTAAAGCCTATATAAGGCTATGTTTTGGAGGATTTGAAAGACAAGGAATGAAATAAAAATTTGAAACCTAAATCTCTCTCTCTTGGATTCCCCCCCCCCCCCTCTTTCTCTTTGGCCGCCCCTCTCTCTTCCCCTCCTCTCCTCCATCTTCTAGCCGCCGGCCACTCTCCCCTCTTGGAGATCTTCCCCTCTCCTACCCTCTAGCCCCCCCCCCCTCTCTACCACGAAATTATCCCACCACCTTTCCTCTCTCCTAGCCTTGGACGGTTCTTCATTCTCTACGGATTCCTCCACAGGATCTAAGCGGCATTCGGCGGATCTTGGATACGGTGAAGCAAGACGGCGAACGAATTCCTCTCCAAACAACACGCCTCCGGTGGATCCGAAAGAGAAACGGTCTGGCGAGTGTATTGCTTGAGGCTAATCCCATCTCAAGCGGGTAACGAACAAACCACTTGTGTGTTTTCTCTCTTGATTTTTCTTGTGGTGGAATACTGTGGCGTGATCTTCGAATCACTGATTTTTCGTGGTTTTTTTCATATTGAAAGTTGCATTTTTTTCATCCGTTATTTTAATGTTCGAAGGGGTTTGGGTAGCCCCGCTTTTTGTTGGGAGAGATCTACCATTTTCCGAATCGATATTTTTCGGTGGATCTCTTTTGGTACAACGCATAGCTTGATCGGATCGGGTGGGTCCTTTTCTCTTGATCGAACATTGGCTTATCGCCCTTGGGAGATCTCTAGAGGATTAGCGGTCCTTCGTGTGGCAATTGTCTCTCTTTGCCTAGTCCAGTGCACTTGCACTGTGTGGCTTGCATTTGCATCATTTTCTTGAGTCGCGCGTTCGTCATAGATCTACCCGGTAACGAGTTTATTGGAGAGCGTAGGCTACATCAATTATTCTCAAACCAAGGGATGTGACATACATGTCCAACAATCTCCCCCTTTTGATAATAACAAATCCTCTTAGAAAGAAATTAACAATAGTGTTTATAGTATATGATAAGCAAGATGATAGTGCAACTATAGTATATGATAAGCATGATAATGTGCATACTCCCCCTATCTTAATGCTCCACCTACATAAATGTAATTTATGTTTTACTCCCCCCAAATGACCTTAATCTTCTATATTTCTCCTATATAGATTACTTCAATTAATCTCCCCCTTTTGGTATTATCAAAAGAAGGTGTGGTGAGGGTAGTAAGGAGGCATTTTTTTATAAATGATAAAGCATGATCGAGCTTTTGTAATATAGATAATGATAAAGATTTTAAGCATAGTATATATAATGATAAAGATTTTAAGCATAGTATATATAATGATAAAGATTTTAAGCATAGTATATAAGAGATTTCAAATAAAAGATAAGAGTTGTAAGCAAGCGGAAGATTATAAGAAACATCTTTTTGTAAGCATGAAAAGCATAAGTAAAAATATGAGTTATAGTTCAAAATTGAAAGATGTTTTAACCTTTGAAATCTCAAAGTTTTTCATAAAGATACCAAGCATGAAATGAACATATCAAAAAAAGATTATATTACAATGTTACTTAATTTTTAAGTTCAAGAAATACCAAAACATTGTAGAGATCATGCTAGGTTATCTAGTGCATTTCTTATATAAAGAGTAGTATAGATAAAGCATTAGAATCCAATACTCATGAGAAGAAGTGTTATGAAAGATAATGATGTGCACATAAGTGTATTTTGGGCAATGTTAACAATTGATTTAAATCAACAAAATACAAGACATATGTAAAGTAAAGTGCACAATAAAACACAAGTAAATTACTTTCACACACTTGTAATGCACATAATTTTTTAACAAAGTGGTGTAATAACCAAGGTTTGCACAAGACACTTTACTATTCTTTCCAAGGTGCTCAACCTCACAATGCTTATGAAGACTTATCAGGAGGTTCAAGTAGTGCTTGGTGGAGTTATATTTGTCTACATATATAATTCTTTGTTCACATTTCTGAGACAACATTCTTCGAATACACTTGTTTTGCAAACCCAAATTTTTAACTTAACCACTTTTCTAAATTTCATAAGTGCAATTCAAATGTAGTGTAGGCAATAAACTTATGCAAGTTTTAATTCATTGTACAAATACAATACACAAGCAAGCATTTCTAGATTTAAAAACACATGTTGATTACCAAAATAAGTGAGTAAAAGGTATCATTATCAATCATAATATATTTACTCATACTTAGAGGCATGCTAAGCGTGGTTCTACACATATTTTTCAATACAATTGATGCACTTTAAATAGATATATTAAAGCATGATAAGCAAAACAATGTTCATAGTAATTTGAAAGAATATTTTTTAACATAGTAAATAATTCTAAATAATAGAATTCATACATGCTTTATATTGGCAATAAAGATCATACCGTTTTTTTTGTTTTAAAAAAAATTAATGAAATAAAAGCAAAAAAATCACACAAACATATTTTTGTATTTTTGAATTTTGAATTTTTGTAGTTGATTTTTCATAATGCAAATAAAACAAAAATAAAATAGACAGAAACACAAAAATAAATTTTTACATATAAACTAACATATTTTTGTTGATTTTTAGAAATATTAAGAAACAGAAAAATCACAAACCCACGCTGGCACCGGCGCTAGTGATAGCGCGGCAAATAGTACACGATTTTTTAAGAATTTTAAATTTTTGATTTTTGATATTGATTAGGGTTCTTAAGAGTAGTCTTATGCAGCAATTATGTAATATTCAGAGATGTCTTGATTGCTCAAATTGCATAAAACATTAGCGTTTTACATATTATTCATCCTAAGATGTCTAAGACTCCTAATTCCAACCTTAACATTTGAAACCTTGCATCGGGAAGAGGTTTAGTAAATATATCAGCAAGTTGAGAGTCGGTGCCAATGAAACTAATCCTTACATTTTCATTTTTAATGTGATCTCTTATGAAATGATGACGCATATCAATATGTTTGGATCTAGAGTGGTGTACCGGATTATTTGTGAGATCAATGGCACTTTTGTTGTCACATTTTAATTCAATAAGTTTTAGGTGAAAACCAAAGTCCTCTAATGTTTGGATCATCCATAGTGCTTGTGCACAACAACTCCCTAATGCAATGTATTCGGCCTCCGTGGTGGAGAGTGCAACCAAATTTTGTTTCCTACTAGACCATGCAACTAATGAAGGTCCTAGAATATGACAAGCACCACTAGTGCTTTTTCTATCAAGTGAACAACCAGCATAATCCGAATCGGAGTAGCCGTGAAGTGTAAATGAATTATTGTGCGGGTACCATAATTCTAACCTAGATGACCCAATGACATATCTAAAAATTTATTTTACCGCTTTTAAATGAGATTCTTTTGGATTGGCTTGAAATCGAGCACATAAGCATACGACAAACATAATATCGGGTCTAGTTGCACTTAGATAAAGTAGAGATCCAATCATACCTCTATATAAAGTTTGATCTATAGAAATTCCTGATTCATGTTTACCTAATTTTAGTGATGCACTCATTGGTGTAGAAGCATATTTAAGGTTTTCAAATCCAAAATGTTTAAGCATATCATGGACATATTTAGTTTGACATACAAAGATACCATCAATTCTTTGTGATATTTGAAAACTAAGGAAATAAGAAAGTTCTCCTACAAGACTCATTTCAAATTCTTTTTTCATCACTAAAATAACTTCTTTACACATCTCTTCATTAGTAGATCCAAAAATAAAAACATCAACATATATTTGTAAAATAATTATATCATCATTGTTGTGCTTAATGAAGAGAGTATTATCCGCACTTCCCATATTATAACCGTGCTTTAATAAAAATGATGTAAGTCTTTCATACCATGCACGGGGCGCTTATTTTAAACCATAAAGCGCTTTCTCTAGTTTATAAACATGATTTGGAAAATTTTCACTAATAAAACCGGGGGGTTGTTCAACATAAACTTCTTCTTTTACAAACCAGTTTAGAAAAGCACTTTTCACGTCCATTTGAAATAGTTTTATTCTCTTAAAGCTTGCAAATGCTAGAAAAATTCTTATAGACTCTAATCTAGCAACGGGTGCAAAAGATTCTTCAAAATCTATCCCCTCAATTTGAGAATATCCTTGTGCTACTAATCGTGCTTTATTTCTAGAGATTCTTGACTCACCATCTAATTTATTTTTAAAAATCCATTTTACACCTACAACCGGGTGATTAGATGGTCTTTCAACTAATTTCCAAACATTATGTTGCTCAAATTGTTCTAACTCTTCATTCATAGCCAAAAACCAAAATTCATCATTAAAAGCAGTAGAAATGTTTTTTGGTTCTATTTCGGAAACAAAATAAATATTTGAAAATGATTCATGAAGAGAAGAGCGAGTTCTTACCCCGATGGATGGTTCACCAATTATCAATTCCCGTGGATGATCCTTTGTGAATTTCAAGGCACTTGGAGTTACATATTCATCTTCCTTGGCCTCCTCTTCTTCTTCTTTGGAAGGTTCCTCATCACCATGCTCCAAAGGTTGTAAGAGATCATCCACGTTGCCTGCGGAAAGTTTTTCTACACAAGGAACAAACTCATCAAATTTTACATTTATTGACTCTTCAACTTTACTAGTTCTTTTATAAAAAATTCTATAAGCTTTACTAGTTGAAGAGTACCCAAGAAAAGTTCCTTCATCACATTTTTCATCAAACTTTCCCAAGCTATCTTTTGTATTCAAAATAAAACACTTACAACCAAAAACTTTTAAATAAGATACATTAGGCTTCTTTTGAAAATAGAGTTCATATGGTGTGAGATTAAGAGATGGGCGAAGCATGATTCTATTCAAAATATAACACAATGTACTTACGGCTTCGGCCCATAAGGACTTAGGTAATTTATATTCACATAACATAGTGCGTGCTAGTTCTTGAAGTGTCCTATTCTTTCTTTCTACAACACCATTTTGTTGTGGTGTGCGTGGTGCAGAGAACTCATGTTTAATGCATAACATATCACAAAAGGATGTAAATTTTTCATTTTCAAATTATCCTCCATGATCCGAGCGGATGCATTTAATTTTTAAATCACTTTCATTTTGAATACGAGTACATAATTTTGCAAATTCACAAAACGCATCGGATTTGGAAGAGAGAAATAATGTCCAACAATATCTTGAAAAATCATCTATTAAAACATATGTATATCATCTACCACCAAGACTTGCAGTGCTAACGGGACCAAAAAGATCCATATGAATTATTTGCAAGGGTCTTGTAGTAGAAATGAAATTTTTACTTTTGAAAGAGGATCTAGAAAATTTACCTTTTTGACATGGTGAACAAAGTAAAGGTAAAGTTCCATTTAACCTAGGCAATCCTCTAATTAAATGACTTTTGGCAAGTTTTACAATGAGCTTTGTGGTAGCATGTCCTAGTCTTCTATGCCAAAGTTCTAATTCATCATTTTTAATGATAAAGCATTTTATAGATGATTTAGAAAGATCATGAAAAGAAACTATATAAACATTATGTATTCTTGGTGCAGTTAGTAAAATATCTTTTGTAGTAGGATTAGATATTTTGCATAAGTTAGTGGAAGGTTCAAATAACACATCTAATCCTTTATCACATAATTGGCTAATAGAAATTAAATTGTGTTTTAATCCTTTCACATAAAGAACATTAGATATAGTAAAGGATTTGTTACCAACTGTACCAATTCCCATGATCATTCCTTTTCTGTTATCACCAAACGTCATGATCCCTCCCTTCTTCTTTTCTAGGCTAAGGAACTTTGCTTTATTGCCCGTCATGTGCTTGGAGCATCCTGAATCCAAGTACCACACGTCTTCATTGTCCTTAGCCTGCCTGCACATCTAGAAAGAAGATGAGAGTAAAGATCTGGATACCCAAGTGGTAACACCCATAGAATAAGTGGAAGCCTTAGGTACCCAGATTTGCTTTAAAGTATTTTGTTTTATTTTCCTGCAAGAACTAGTCGTGTGACCCAACCTATAACAGTTTGCAAATGAAATAAAGGGGGTTGAGACCCTTTTCTGAAAAATTTTCTTGCTGGAATAAATTGGATTTACAGAAGGAGAGCATTTTGAAAAAGAAAATTCAGGTTTCTGGTATGAGGTGCTATGCCGGCGTTAGTGGCTAGCGCCGGGCGGTATCCCTCACCTCGATATCCGAGCCCAAATTTTCCAGAACCATGGCACTGGTTCCCTAAAATCATTTCTAGTGATTTTTGGCCTATTCCAAATTTTTTAATGGTCATGGTGAGATCATGGACTTGTGCTTTAAGTGAAGAATTTTCTTTCACAAGCTTGACACACCTATTTTCAAAACCTTTTTAATTATTTTTGATTTGCAAAAGAGAGATTTCTAATTTCCTTTCTAATTCCCCCTTCTCTTTTGTAAGAGTTTTGGCATGAGAGAGGGCTTTAGAAAGTGACTCTTCAATATCTTTTGCCAATTTAGTGGAGTGAACACACTCTTGGCAAGAAACCTTTCTCTTTTCTAAAGCAATTACCTTTTTGGAAACCTTTTGATTTTCTTTAATAAGATATTCATTTTCACGATTCAATAAAATATTATCTTTCACATTTTTATCAAAAGCTTTGCAAGTTTCAAGGAATTCATTATAGAGTTCATCATAAGTGGGAGGAGTTACCTCAGTGTCGCTAAGAACACCGGTGTCATCGCTGTCGTTTCCATGTCCCATGAGGCACATGTTTGCTTCCTCATCTTCGCTTGATGAAGACCCGCTTGATTCTTCGGAGGAGGAGGAGGAGTCATCCCATGTTCTAGCTTCTAGCACTTTCTTCTTCTCCTTCCCTTTGTGCCGCTTTTCTTTCTTCTCCATCAAGAACTTTGGGCACTGGCTCTGAATGTGCCCGGTCTTCCTACAATGAAAGCATTCTGGTGGAGGTCTTTCTTCTTCATCGTCGCTCTTCTTTTCCTTCTTTGAGGACGACCCTTTCCATCTTCAATCTTTTTGGATAAATTTCCGGAAAGTGTTTCGCCTTTCCGGATTTCGCACGAACTTTGGGAAGTTCTTCACCAAAAGACTTTCTTCATCTTCATCCTCATCCTCTTGGCACTCCTTCTTTGATTTTAATGCCAGCACCTTTTTCTTTGGCTCCTTGTTGTATTCATCATGTTGGATGTTGAGTTCTACCTCATGGTTTTGAGATTCCCAATGAGGCTCTCAACTTGGAGCGTCCTTAGATTGTGCGATTCTGAAATGGCCGTCACCTTCGGGTTGAATTTTGGTGGAAGGGAATGAAGGATCTTTCAGACCAATACGCCGTTGGAGAAGGTCTTTCCAAGTGCTTTGGAGGCATTGACGATCTTGGTGAAGCGCATGTACATGGCATCAACATCTTCACTTTCATCCATCCAGAGTTTTTCATATTTCGACTCAAGTTGGAAAAGCTTTGAATCTTTAACCTGCGATGTACCTTCATGAGTAACTTCCAAATGATTCCAAATTTCATAAGCAATAGTACATGCAGAAATTCTATCAAATTCATTTCTATCTAACGCACAAAATAAAGCATTTAAGGCCTTGGCGTTATTTTTGCATTTTAGTTTATCCCTATCATCCCATTTATCTTTTGGTTTATCAAAAGTTATCTCTCCAACTACAAATGTAGGAGGAGAGTATTCTTCTTCTACAATATTCCATACCTCAATATCTAGGGTCATAAGAAAGCAACGCATCCTATTTTTCCAATAATTATAATCTGACCCGGTAAAGAGTGGAGGTCTACTAATTCCCTGACCCTCGGAAAAAGCGAGATCATAAGATGCCATTATTCCTGGTTTTTACACCGTTTGGAATAACCTACCCTCTGATACCACTTATTGGATCTTACGGCGCCCTTAGAGGGGGGGGGGGGGGTGAATAAGGGAATAAAATTCTTTCTTATAATTTTAAGAAAATTACTAAATTATTTTATAATATGAGAAGGTAAAATAACAATTTAGCTAAATGAATAGAAAATTATGATTTGCAATTTTAGAAATAAGTACTAAATTGTCTTATGATGAAAGAGATTGAACTAAACAATTTAGATTTAGAAATGAAAACTTAGAACACAATATAATAGAGATTACGCCAAATGAGAGAAATGAAGTAAACACAAATAGAGACATGATTATATTATATGAAAAGGTGTTTACAAAAATTGATTTTAATATCGCTTGAAATCGGAGGCGACAAATATGTAAATAATTTTTCCTTTTCTATACCGACTCGTATCCCCAAGAACCGGTTGGCTTTAGCCTATCCTTCCCCGGATATGGCCTCAAGCCGCTCTAGCCAATCCTTCCCCGGATATGGCCTCGAGCACCCCCTAGATCTAATCACCTAGACCTAGTCGCCAACACAAGGCGAATTTCCCCCTAAGTCCTACCCAGACCTAGTCGCCAACACAAGGCGAATTCTCTAAACGGTTACAAAAAGTATGGAATGGAAAATAAAGATAACAATAATAAAACTCCCTATATGAGATCTTCTAAAGTCGGAGATTATGGATCGTTGTAGTATAAACGAGGTCGAAGCGATCATCCTTCGGATGTAGCGTGACGTAGTCCTCCTCCAGAATTCTCCTTAAGCTTTTTGTGGGAGATCCATCTTTGGCAGCATAACAACACTGGAATTGTGGCACAAGCAACCTCTCTGTGATGGATTTTCCCAAAAAGAGAAGCAAAGCTCCAATATAAAGAACTTCTCGCTAGCGCCTGCGGTATTTCCTAGTGCCTGCGGTATCGTTCGTGTGGAGAGGTTGCGAAACCGTCGGTGGCGTGGCGCTGTGCACGAACTTGAGATAGCACATGGCGGTAGCGCTAGCTCTGGCGGTAGCGGTTGCGAAACCGTCGGCGGCGTGGCGGAACAAACTTTCGTCGAATGAAATTTTCGTCGAACGAAATTTTTGTCGAACGGAGCTCCAATTTCGTCGAACGAAAATTTTCGTCGAACGGAGCTTCAAGTTCGTCGAACGAGCTAGCGCCCGGCGGTAGTGCTAGCGCTGGCGGTAGCGCATTTTTCCAGATGTTTGAATTCAGCTGCTTGCTACTTGTGGAGTATTGCACTTATAGTTCCTGCACACTATAGACACACGACAAGCAAGATCAAATACAATTTAGGATTTATTATTCTCAAACAAAGGGATGTGACACACATGTCCAACAACTTGTCCTTCTTCTCCTTCAAGAACTTTGGGCACTGGCTCCGAATATGCTAGGTCTTCCTGCAATGATAGCATTCCGGTGGCGGTCTTTCTTCTTCATCGTCACTCTCCTTTTCCTTCTTCGAAGATGACCCTTTCCATCTTCCTTCCTTTTGGAAATATTTCCGGAAGGTGTTTCTCCTTTCCGGATTCCTCATGAACTTTCGGAAGTTCTTTACCAAAAGGCTTTCTTCATCTTCATCCTCATCCTCTTGGAGCTCCTTCTTTGATTTTAGTGCCAACGCCTTCTTCTTTGGCTCCTTGTTGTATTCATCATATTGAATTTTGAGTTCTACCTCGTGGGTTTTGAGATTCCCAATGAGGCTCTCAACTTGGAGTGTTCTTAGATTGTGCGATTCTGAAATGGCCGTCACCTTCGGGTTGAATTTTGGAGGAAGAGAACGAAGGATCTTTTGGACTAAATCGCCATTTAAGAAGGTCTTTCCAAGAGCTTTTGAGGCATTGACGATCTTAGTGAATCGCGTGTACATTCCATCAACATCTTCTCTTTCATCCATCCGGGACTTTTCATATTCTGACTCTAGTTGGAAAAGCTTTGAATCTTTAACCTGCAATGTACCTTCATGAGTAATTTCCAAATGATTCCATATATCATAAGCAGTAGTACATGCAGAAATTCTATTAAATTCATTTCTATCTAACGCACAAAATAGAGCATTCATGGCTTTTGCGTTATTTTTGCATTTGAGTTTATTCCTATCATCCCATTTATCCTTAGGTTTTTCTAATGTTACTTCTCCAACTATAAATGTAGGAGGAGAGTATTCCTCTTCTACCATATTCCAAACCTCAATATCTAGGGTCATAAGAAAACATCTCATCCTATTTTTCCAATAATTATAATCTGACCCGGTAAATAGTGGATGTCTACTAATTCCCTGACCCTTTGAAAAAGCAAGATCATAAGACACCATTATTCCTGGTTTTTAAACCGTTTGGAATAACCTCCTCTGATACCACTTGTTGGATCGATTGGCGCCCTTAGAGGGGGGGTGAATAAGGGAATAATTTTTTTTTTTAATTTTTAGACGGTTTACTAAATTGTTTAAAGTAAATTAGAATGAAATAACAATTTAGCTTAAAGGAAGAAACAATTGTAATTTGTAATTTTATAATTTATGCCAAATGAAAGAAATCAAGTAAACACAAATAGAAACATGATTGTAATATATAAAAAGGTGTTTACATAAATTTGATTTCAATATCACTAGAAATCGGAGGGGCACAAAGTAGAACAATTTTTCCTTTTCTATACCGACTTGTATCCCCACAAACTGGTTGGCTTTAGCCAATCATTCCCCGGATATGGCCTCAAGCCGCTCTAGCCAATCCTTCCTAGGATATGGCCTCATGCACCCCTATATCTAATCACCTGGATCTAGTCGCCAACTCACGTGGCGAATTACCCCCTAAGCCGAGCAAGGACCTAGTCGCCAACACAAGGCGAATTCTACTACAAAAACTACAATAATGAAATAAAGAAAATAACAAGAACTCCCTCTATGATATTTCTGAAGTTAAGGATGAAGGATCGCTGTAGCACAAGCGAGGTTGAAGCGATCATTCTTCGGATGCATCGTGGGGCCTTCCTTCTCTAGAAATCTTCTTTGGCTTTGAGTGGGAGATGAACTTTCGGCAGAGTAACAGCTCTGGAAATTTGGCACAAGTAATCTCTCTATAAGCTCTAACAAAAATGAGAGAGAGCCCATCAATTTATAGACCTTGAAGATAGCGCCTGTGGTAGCTCCTAGCGCATGCGGTAGCTCCTAGCGCCTGCGGTAGAATTCGTGTGGAGCAGTTGCAAAACCGTCGGCGGCGTGGCGCTGTGCACGAACTTGAGCTAGTGCCAGGCGGTAGCGCTAGCGCTGGCGATAGTGCTAGCGCCTGCGTTAACCCCTAACACTGGCGGTAGTGCTTCAGTTCGGTTTGTTGGTTCCAAGCTATTTTCTACCTGTGGAGTATTGCACTTATAGTTCCTGCACACTATAAACACACAACAAGCAAGATCAAATACAATTTGGGATTTGTTATTCTCAAACAAAGGGATGTGACACACATGTCCAACAGGTGTCACCGCAAAGCGATGGTTCTGGGCATAAGATCTGGTAACGAAGCAAAAAACAATGGGGTCTTACAACTGCTACTGCTCTACTAGACTGGCCCACCTCCGACTGCACCGACCTCCAGTGGTGCTGTGTCTCCTGGTGCTGCTCCTCAATCCCCTAAATTTTATGGTCCACCAATCGTTAGTCAAAATAATAATCCTTATTTCCCCCAACCCCCCCCCCCCCCCCCCCCCCCCCTCCAAAATTGCTCATGGGCACCGTGCGGGAGGAATGAAGTGGAAGGACAGCAAGGGGTATAAATCATAACAGATGACAAGACCTAGCAACAGGAATATCTACGACTAGGCAGGTGTGTGTATATATATATAAATAAGTAAAGTAGGGTAAAGAACAAGTAAAGAATAGTAAAGGAGTAAAGTACAAACTACAGCTAGCTACCACAGATAACGTAAAGTGAAGTAAGTAAGAAAGGTGACCTTTATTTATAGGAATGCCCATACAGACCTATAGACCGAGGGATCGTTTAGCAAGGCCTATCGTATACAATACCCAAACCAAATTATACGATATGGGTAGGGGTTTAAATGCAATGCTTATGCTATGACATGCAGTGTTATGCAATTTAATGTTATGTTCATATAAGTGTAACACACACCCGACTCTATGCACACAGACTTTTAGTTCCCCCTTTTTGGAGCTAGCAAAACTCCCAGGATACCTCCGTAGTGGCAAACGGAGGTAGTGGGTTGGGCCTCACCCACCTCTAGGTTGGTATTCACACTAACTAACCTAGACCTTTCGTACGTCTCAACGTGAAGAACACAACCTCAGAGCGCCTGCGTACTTTTATTGGCTGGTCCACCAGACTTTTCCTTGGCTAAGTGATAACCACACCTGCTGATTCATCATATCGATGTTGGTACGAACGATCATCCAATACCGAAGACCCACCAGCTTTATGCACATGCAATTATGATTACCATATATCTCCGAGCCATAGGCTCCCAGACCAACCTGTACGTCACGAAAACCTTCTGTGCCACCGGCTCGTGGAACTAAACCAACTAAACACTCGTAGCAATGAGATGGGGGTGAGTGTATTTTTAAGTTAAGCTCACAGCGGTTCTAGGAACTATGATGGGCTGAATCAAAAAGTTCGCTTTCCATGACACTTATTATTGTTGGTAACTATCCATGCCCAAGCTCCTCTTACCATTACACTTAGCTAACCCTAAGTGTATTTTATAACGCTCTAGGGAAACAGATGCCCCGTCGTTGATCCCGGGAATAACCTTGCCACTTAACCACTGGCACACACTACCTTGACTCCTATTGGTGACCTCTTTCATCCTCAACTAGACTAGGTACACCAAACTACCTCCCATTTCCACTTAGTGGCTAAAAAGTTACCTTAACTCTACTGTTTTACAATGCTCAGACCTAGTAAACTATATAAGGTGCATGAAAGGAGGCACTCCAAATAATCATCCAAATGACCCAAGACTATTATTAGGGGTGTGTTATGACATTTTTAGACTAACTCCAGAAATTCATAATTTTCCCAATTTATTTGCCATTTGTTATAATTTCTCCAAAAGCAGGGCACCTATGACTTTGAACACCAAGTATGGTTTTCTGATAAGCTATGACCTTAATAAAATTTGTACACTATATATCATCAAATTAATAGCCATATATGAAGTTCATAAATTTCCAGAAAGCTTTTGACCTCAAAATAAAATATTGATTAATTTATCAATATCAGGGATTCACAATGGAAGTACCGAAAATACTAATTCAAAAATTACAAGAAAAATTAGCAGAGGTCTAATTTAATCAGGAAAGCTCACTTCTTTAGTTTCATAATTTTCCAGACTCATTTGACCATATAAATCCTTTATTAAAAGTAAACCAAGCCTAGGACACATTGTGAAGAGAACCATATATAAATTCTAGCAAAATTTCTAACAACTTTTGCAGATCATATAGTTGCCCTAAAAAGTCCTCTGTCCAAGTTTCATGATTTGCCAGTGATTATTAAATCTAATATGAAATTACTTGTAATTAGGTCAAATACTGGAATTGTGAAGGATTTACTAATTATATTAACCAAAAATTCATGTAAAATTTAACAGAGAGCAAAAACATGAATATAACATCACTGCCAAAATTCCATGACGTTCCAGTAAATATTTAGCCCTAAATTCATTAAATTCCAAAATTAGGGCAAACCATAGATCGTGAAGCAAGTACTAAATTCACTTAACTAAAATTCTTCATAAAATTTTCAGAGGATAGTAGAATCATTAAAAGTTTCAATTCAAAGTTTCATAATCCTTTAAGTTCATATGACCATGAAATGATACTTGGAAGAAAAGTGACCTAAATTAATAATCACTAATTCAAGGGGGTATTTGTACAACCCCATGTTCGCCCGAGAAGGAAAGGTCCGGAAACGTGCGAATTAAGCTAGAAATGGTCTCGTCACTAAGGAGTCGCTAGAACCAGGGGGGTGCGAGCCGGAGAGAGCTCGCAGGAGAGAATGCGAGACCTGGCCTCGGTTGTTGTCGTTAGAAGGAGGGCGATCGGGGCCTTCGCAGAATGCTTGCCTAAGAGGGGTTTCACGAGCAATACTCGCGAGGAGACTCGCGGGAGCTCTCGCGAGTGGCATTCTCGCAGGCCACTTGCCCATAGGCTAAGAAGGTGAAATTACCACTCTTCCCCTGGTGGTCTGCAGTTAGCCCCTCCAAACAGTGGAGTTTGGCTGTTAGCAGGCCAAATTGGGGTGCGCTTAGTAAAACCAAAAGGCGGAACCCCACTATTAGCAGACCAGTCCAGAAAAAATATAAATAGGACCCTAAGGGCACCTTTGGAGAGGACTTCTTTTTGGCTTCTCTCACCTCAGGTCATCTTTGGTTAGCATCTTCAGAGCTCTCCAAGGTGCCCGACTATAGTTCTTGGCTTAGGAGGGGAAGCGCTCTACGATCTTCTGGGTGTGTGGTGGGACCTCCACACTGTCGCCAAGGGTCTCAGTTCTAGGTCTTCAACCAAGTCGATCTGAGGGATCAGTAAGCGCAAGTTGCACCCATCTATGGGGTCCGAACTCCTCGTTGGGCCAAATCCCGGTTCCAACACTTTTGGTGCGGTGAGCGTGGACAACAGCTAGTGCAGGAAAGTTTCAAGGAAGCAGCATGGAGGAAGATGAAGGGCAGGGCGATGAGCTTGGCGGCTCGCAGCAGGCGGTGATGTTGGGGATGTTCGCGGACCTCAGGAGGGGGTCCTCGAGAGCATCGGTCTAGCTTTCGCCGCGGTGTGAAACGAGTTCGCAACCCCGGCACCTCAGGTGATCCCACCTCCGGGGTCGGTGAGAGTGCCCTGGGGGGAAGACAACGAAAGGAGGGCAGGGCGAGAGCTTTTCGCCAGCCCAACGAGTGTTGGAACACGGTCTTCCGCATCTCCTAGGTTTGAGAATAACAAATCCTATGTGTATTTGATCTTGTGTGTTCAAGTGTGCAAGTTAACACAGTCCACATGACTCAAGGAGTACTCATGATGTCTGCCCCCAAAATTGAGGCCAAAATTCAAACAAGCTCACTAGCGCCGGAGGTAGCGATAGCGCCCGATGCTAGCATTGATTAGCTCGATTCCGGCGGCATTTTTAGAAAGAGCTAGAGCCCGGCGGTAGCTACTAGCGCTGGCGGTAGCATGGCGCACAAGAGGCATAGAGCAAATTGTTGCCACGGATGGGAGATTCGGCCGCGCAAGATCATTCCTGATCCGGGCTAGCGTCGGCGGTAGCGTGAAGGCTATAAATTGGATGCTTTGGCTCTGAATTCTTCATCCTCCTCCAATCCCAAACTCCAGAGCTTCGTGCCACAGCAGAGAGAGGAAGATTCAGAGCGATACTCCCACAATTCCATAAAGCCTTAAGGAGATCCGTGGAGAAGATTTCAACACGCGTCATCATCGTGACGAAAGGCCACATCGACTACGATCATACTCTGCGGGCCTTCATCCACTTCTCCAAGATATCCACATAGAGGGAGTTTTTATATTATTGTCTTTTCATTTCATATCTTTTCTGTAAACGGTAGTGAAATCGCCTCGTGTTGGCGACTAGGTCTGGGGTAGGACTTAGGGCTGAAATTCGCCTCGTGTTGGCGACTAGATCTAGGCTAGGTCTAGGGTGTGCTCGAGGCCTTTCTGGGGATAGATTGGCTAGAGCGGCTTGAGGTCGTATCTGGGGAGAGATCGGATAAAGCCAACCGGTTCGTGGGGATACGAGTCGGTATAGAAAACGAAAAAGAGTTTTTATTATTCGCCTCCGATCTCTAGCGCCATTGAGATCAAGTTTTGTAAAACTTATTTAATATCAATAAAGCTTGTCTCTCTTTTTGTTTTACTTGACTTCTTGTTTTATTATTGCAATATTCCAAAGTTTTCTAAATAAAATATAAAGTTTTTGAAAACCCTTATTCACCCCCCCTCTAAGGGCGCCGACCGATCCAACAAGTGGTATCAGAGCGGTTTTATTCCAATCGGCTTAACAACCGAGAATAATGGCGTCTCATGATCTCGCTTCTACTAGTGGGGGAGATTTTTGTGAAGAGGAAAAATCACTTGCACCACCTTTATTTGAAGGGATAAATTATAAAGGATGGAAAATCTTAATTGAAAAATTTATTAAAACTTTAGACATCGAAGTTTGGAATTTAGCAATAGCAAGACCCGCAAATGATTCAAATAAAAAAGAACTTCAATTAAATGCAAAAGCTAAACACTATTTGTTTTGCGGTCTATCTAATGAAATTTTCAAATTGATATATTGTTTTTCAAGTGCATATAAAGTATGGCAATTTCTTGAAGAAATGTATGATTCTCCATCTACAGGTATGGAACAATCGCAAGAACCGGAGATTATGCAAGCGTGCACAAATCATCAAGAATGCCCTCCTCAGGACGAATCAATGGAGCACACATCAAAGGAAAGAGATGAAGCAATCTTACTTTTGGAAGAGGAGTGCCAAGAAGAAGACAAAGGAACATTATGTTCAAATCCTCCCTCATCCAAAAGAAATGTAAGGAAATCAAACTTCATCGCTTGTACTTCCATTTCTACTTTACAATTGCTACAAATTACAAAGCGCAAACTTAAGAAACTAAAAAATGCAAATTGCAAATTGCGCTTAGAAAATAAAAAATTAAAAGCAAAACTTAAAGTAGTATCAAAATCTGATTTATCTAGCTTTACTCATGTCACTTCAATTGAAAATACAAAACCTTGTCTTGATTGCAATAATATTAAAGAAAAATTTAAGGAACTTGAAAAAGAAATTATTTTTGTAAAAGAACAAAATGAAAAATTACATTTAGAAAATTCATCTTTGATAAATGATTGTGCTAATTGTAAAGAATATAAAATTGAAATTAAAGAGATGGATGAAACATTTGATGAATATAGAAACAACTATCAAGATCATATTAATTCAATTGTTTCCATTCTTAAAAATAGCACAATCACTTATAATAAAGCTAGACATAATTTAAAAATTAAAAATGATGAATTAAAATCAAAAATCAACTTACTTATGAAAATTGTAAATACAAATTCACAAAATCATACAATATCCAAAAGCAAGATGAATACAAATATGAATATCTTACTTAAACCTATTATTGGGAATAAGAAACAAAAAGCTTTTGGAAATCTTAAACCAAGTCTTGAATGGAGACCAAAAAGCAAAAATGAAAACTTAAATGAAAGGATCCATTCATCACATTCTTTTCCCAACTTAAATTCAAATGAAAACAAATTTCCATTATATAATAAATTTAAGAGTAATGATTATGGAAATTTGAAAAACAAAAATTACATTTTTTCATGGTTCGAATGGAAACCCATACTTAAGAATGACACATTAATGTCAAACGAAAGGGCCCATTCAAACATATCTCCCCAAAAAAAACACGATGTATTTGGGAACCCAAAGGAACCGTCACACCCGGTCCTCTTTGGATACCTAAATCTCTTATTCATTAGTATCCCATCATTTGCATGAAGTAGAAATCAATTAAAATGAAATATTATTTCCCTACTTCATGATGTGCTTAAACTTTCTTTTTGTTTATTTTCTTTTGTTTTTTTTTTCTTAAAACCATCATGATATGATCACTTTATATATCTTGTAATATGACTTTCATAAATTAAACCATAATTCATAAATGAATCAAATTTAATAAAATTGAATAAAAGTCATATCAATTTTTAGTGATCTACTTATCATTTTTATTTTTACCTTCTAAATCCATTACTTTTTAAATGTCTTGAATTATAAATTGTAAATTGAAATTATTGTCAAGACTAATGATATTACTTTAATGGATTTAAATGGTTTATTAAAGGGCTTAGGCTAAAAATTAAAAAGCGAAATGCATTGATCTTGTTTTGTTGATTATGATAGCCTTTATAATGAAGAGAAATATTTTTCACAAAATACATGATTAATCCTATGTTTAACATTGCATCCAAACTCATCATCCTAACATCTCGTGTTGGTCTATGCTTATATATCTATGCTAGGTACAACATTTATGATGTTATTCATATTTTATGACAACTATGTGATTTGAAATCATAATAGAATACTAAAATTCCATCAATCACATAGTTTATGGATTAATCATTAGAACATGTATTATTTGGCTGATTCAAACATGATGTCTTGTGTTTAAATTCTCTATCTATTTTCAGTTTACATTATTTTGGTAAACACAAGCCTTTAAAATATCATAATAAAGATATAAGAAAATATGTCTCATGCGATGGTTAGGTAGTCTAGTCATATAAGAAAATCGCTAACGTTTCATGCAATTTGCACTATCTAAACATCTCCGAAAAATCTGAAAATTCAGCATGGAACTACTAATGGGACACCTAATCAAGTTCAAGCATCAAAATTTTTAAAACCCTAAAAATCACTTACTATTTCTCGCGCTAGCGCTAGCGCCGGCGCTAGCGTCGAGGTTCGTTTTTCTATAATTTTAAAATTTTGAAAAATCCCTACAAATATACTAATCTATATGTACTATTTAGTTTTGCACTTCGGATTTTATTTTATTTTTGAAAAATCAAATACAAAAATATAAAATCCAAATTACAAAAAAATATGTTCTGTCTTTTGGTTTTTTTTTGTCATTTGTTTAAATTCTATTTCCTAAAGCAAAAATCAAATACAAAAATATAAAACAAAATTTTTTTTATCAAAAATCAGTTTTTGAACTTAACTTTTTACTTGTATCTTGCGAAAGGGTGATTGGGCTATCATCCCATCATATCATCTAGTACCGGGCGAACCTCTCACAAGGTAGTCCTCGGGAAGTCCAAGATCAATTTTATAAGTTCAAACATTAAATAAAAATTATTTTTCAAAAATATCTGTATGGACTTTATTGTAAAAATCAAGCATGATTTAATCTATTATTCAAAACTTCTATAATGTTGCAATTTATCTTTTCAAACTTCTTTGAACATTGTTTTCATCATGCTTAGATATATCTATTAATATGTGCATAAATTATATTGAAAAAGGTGTGTAGAACTATGCGTAGCATGCCTCTAAGTATGAGTAATGTTTTATGTTTGATAATGATCGCAATTCACTCACTTATTTTTGTATTGTCTACTTATGTGTTTAATCTAAGAATGTTTGTGTATGTTTTGTAATAGTACAATGAATTAAAATTGCACAAGTATCTTACCTACACAACCTTTATTTGCACTTTTAAAAGTTAAGAAAAGTGGTTATCTTTTTCATAAATTATATTGGTTTGCAAAACAAGTGTATTCGGAGAACTTTGTACAAAACAAAATCATAAAATAAAGTGACAAAGATAACTCCACCAAGCACTACTTGAACCTCCTGATAAGTCTTTATAAGCGTTGTGAGGTTGAGCACCTTGGAAAGAATAATAAAGTATCTTGTGCAAACCATAACTTTCTTTCAAAATAAAAAACACTTATGTTGGAGCATGCGTTTCGCACTCCTCCGGTTTGATAATAACAAAGTCCCTTTTGTATTTGATTCTATTTTCATTAATGGTGTGCAGATAACAGGTATGAGATGTTCACATTGCTGCTGGAGCTAAAATTGAATGTGGGAAAATTTCACTGTCGGAAAATTCCGACAGCCACTGTCGCCCAGGCGACAGCAGAGAAGTTACAACTACTTCCCTCCACGGCAGATCGACGAAAGACAGTTTTGCGCTGTCGGAATTCTGACAGCGATGTCGCCCAGGCGACAGCTCGGCGGTTACCACAACTGCCCACGTCTCCACCCACGACCGGCAGTTTTGCACTGTCGGAAATCCGACATCGATGTTGCCCAGGCGACAGCTCGACGGTTACACCAACTGCCCACGACTCCACCCACGACGGCACTCCAGCGGCAGTTTAGCACTGTCGGAAAATTCCGACAGTCACTGTCGCCCAGGCGACAGTGAATTTCTATAAATTGGTTCCTTTGGTTCGTGCATTCCAAGCTTTTGAGAATTCCAGTCCCTTCCTGAGTGCATATGAACCAGAGAGCTCTAGAACCTCCTCAACTCCCATTTTTGCAAAGAAGGATTGAAGATTGAAGACGAGATCGGGTGTGCTTCTACATCATCGATCATCTCGAGGCTTCAACAATCCATTCAGAGATCTGATCTTCTAGGGAGTTGTTCTTTTCATATTGTATTTTCATTCACATACTTTTTCATTTTGTATTGGTAGAGAAATCGTCGTCTTGCGTGCGGCGTCTAAGTCCTTGCGCGGCTTAGGGGAAAATCGCTTCCTTGTGCGGAGCGTCCAAGTCCTTGCGAGGCTTGGTGGGAAATCGTGGCCTTGTGTGCTACGTCTAGATCTTGGGAAGATCTAGAGGATAGGCTTGGGCTTTGTCTTGGGAGAGACAAGCGATAGCCTTCCGATCCTTGGGAGAAGGATTGGTAAACCAAAATTATTGTATTTTTATTATCATAATTGTGCCTTGATCTTAAGCATTGTTAAGATCATTTTTATTGTATGCAAATTTCATGATTAATATAATTATGCTCTTTTCACTAATTGCAATTTTGTTTGCTTAAATCTTTATCTTAGAAATTTGTGTTTGGTTAAATACAAAAATTACATTGGTTTAAAATTATTTATAAGTAACCTTTTTAGTAAAGTAAAATTTGTCTAAAAATTATTAAGTAAAAATTATATTTTTAAACACACCCTTATTCACCCCCCCTCTAAGGGCGTCACACGATCCAACAAGTGGTATCAGAGGGAGGTTACTCCAAAACGGTTTTACCACCGGGAGTAATGGCGCACAACGATCACGCGTTCGTTGAGGGGCAAGGAATTAGTAGGCCACCACTTTTCACGGGCACAGACTATAATAATTGGAAAACACGTATGCGTTGTTTTCTAATTGCGCTAGATATAGAAGTCTGGAATATGGTAGAATCTAGTTACACTTCTCCAACAATTGTTGTAGGAGATGTAACTATGGATAAGCCCAAAGATAAGTGGGATGATAATGATATATTAAGATGTAAGAACAATGCAAAAGCCATGAATGCTTTATTTTGCGCACTAGATCGCACTGAATTTAATAGAGTTTGTGCTTGTAATTCTGCATTTGAAATTTGGAATTTATTAGAAATCACTCATGAAGGTACTTCGCAGGTAAAGGATTCAAAGCTTTTTCAACTGGAATCTGAATTTGAAAGGTTCAAAATGGAGGTAGATGAAGAGATTGATACAATATACACACGGTTTACAAAAATCGTGAACGACTCAAAGGTGCTAGGAAAGGTTTTCTCAAATGGAGATTTGGTAAGGAAAATCTTAAGATCACTTCCCCCGAAGTTCAATCCTAAAGTGACTGCAATTTCCGAGTCACATGATCTTAAGACCTTACAATTGGAGAGCCTCATTGGAAACTTGAAAACTCATGAAGTTGAATTAAAAATTCAACAACAAGAGTATATGGAGCCAAGGAAGAAGGGATTGGCTCTAAGATCAAAGAAGGAAGAAACTAGTGATTCTGAGGAGGATGAAGAAGATGAGGAAAGTTTATTTGTTAAAAAATTTAGAAAATTTATGAAAAATCCGGAGAGAAAAAATTCGTTTAAGAAGTATTTTAAGAAGGAGACCTTTAGGAAGAAAAAAGGAAAGGAGGGCGATGAGGAGGAAGAGAGACCGCCACCGGAGTGCTACCACTGCAAGAAGTTAGGACACATTCGAAGCAAGTGTCCAAAGTACTTGAAAGAACTTAAAGAAAAGAAGCACAAAGGGTCGAAGAAGGTGTTGAAGGCGGAAACCTGGGATGATACTACTTCTGAGGATGCAAGCAGTTCCGACTCAAGTAAAGAGGAGGAGGCCAACATATGCTTAATGGGAAAGAGCGTCATATCTGATGACGAATGCAGTGTCCAAAGCGACACTGAGGTAACTCCTCCAACCTATGATGAATTGTTTTCTGAATTTTTAAAGACTTGCAAATTTTTTGAAAAAAGTTTAAAAGATAATGATCTTCTAAAATCTGAAAATGGAATTTTACTTAAAGAAAACAAAAAGTTGTTAAATGAAATTAAGACTATTGGAAAAAGAGATATTTCTTGCCAAGAGTGTGATCACTCTTTGGGAAGAATTAAAGAACTTGAAGAATCTCTTTCCAAATCTCATTCTACAATAAAAATTCTTACTAAAAAGAATGAGATTTTAGAGAGAGATCTAAAATCTTCAATTTCCAAAGTCCATGAGGGAAAGAAATCTTTTGATCGGAGATGCGTAAATCTAGTATCCGAGAATACAAAAATGAGACACCAGATTCATGACTTAACACTAGCCATGAAAAAATTTGGAATGGGCCGAAGATCACTGGATATGATCTTAGGATACCAACGCCATGGATCTGGAAGGTTTGGGCTCGGATACACATCTGGAAGCTGTCGCCCGGCGACAACCACTGTCGCCGGCGACAGTGAAAAGTCCAGAAAATTCACTTTTAAAAATTCTAAAATTAATGAAATATCAAATACTGCATCCTCATCCAGTAAAAGTCCAGAAAAATTATACTCTTCTAAATACATTACATGTGCCAAATGCAATAGATTTGGTCACACTACGGACTCTTGCTAGAAAGAAGGAAAAAGTAAAATCAAACAAATCTGTGTGCCTAAGGCTTCTACCTATACTATGGGTGGAACCACTTGGGTAACCAGATCTTTACTCACCTCTTCTTTCTAGGTGTGTTGGCAGGCTAAGGACAAAGAAGACGTGTGGTACTTGGACTCGGGTTGTTCAAAGCACATGACGGGCAATAAAGAGAAGTTCCTTAGCCTGGAGATGAAGAAAGGAGGAGTTGTTACATTCGGTGACAATGGAAAAGGAAAAATCATCGGCATCGGTGTTGTGGGTAACGAAAATTTTTCAATTTCAAATGTTTTATTTGTAGAAGGATTAAAGCATAATTTGATTTCTATTAGTCAATTATGTGATAAGGGTTTAAATGTTTTTTTTGAATCTTCTACAAATTTGTGCAAAATTATTAATTCCAAAACAAATGAAATTGTTTTTACCGCACCTAGATGTCATAATGTATATATGATTAAATTTCTTGATTTTTCAAATTCTACTTTAAAATGTTTTTTATCAAAAAATGATGAATTAGATTTATGGCATAGGCGACTTGGACATGCTAGTGCCAAGTTAATTTCAAAACTTTCAAAAGATAAATTAATTAAAGGTTTACCTTTGCTAAATGGAAATTTATCTTCTTCACTATGTGTGCCTTGCCAAAAAGGAAAATTTTCAAAATCATCTTTCAAAAGTAAAAACATTATTTCTACCACTAGGCCACTTCAATTAATACATATGGACTTATTTGGACCAATTGGAATTTCTAGCTTAGGAGGTAGAAAATACACATTTGTTTTGATTGATGATTATTCTCATTTTTGTTGGACTTTATTTCTAACCTCCAAATCCGATGCATTTTCAGAATTTTCAAAATTATGTTTGCGTATCCAAAATGAATTTGAGTTGAAAATTAAACGCATACGATCGGATCATGGAGGAGAATTTGAAAATGAAAAGTTTATTTCTTTTTGTACGGAGTTAGGAATTAAACATGAATTTTCCGCTCCACGCACACCACAGCAAAATGGTGTAGTGGAGAGGAAAAATAGAACTCTTCAAGAGTTAGCCCGTACGATGTTATCTGAATTTAAATTACCAAAATCTTTTTGGGCTGAAGCGCTTAGCACGGCATGTTATGTAATTAATAGAGTAATGCTTCGCCCTATTTTAAAATTAACTCCTTATGAATTAATATTTAGTAAGAAACCAAATGTTTCTTATTTCAAAGTTTTTGGTTGTAAATGTTTTATTTTAAATTCTAAAGATTCCTTAGGAAAATTTGATGAAAAATGTGATGAAGGTATTTTTATTGGCTATTCTTCAACTAGTAAAGCTTATAGGATTTTTAATAAAAGAACAAAAATAGTTGAAGAATCGATTCATGTTAGGTTTGATGAGTTTGCTTCATGTGTAGAAAAGAAAATTACAGGAAAAGAAGATGAACCCCTTCCATTGGTGGAGAATGATGAAGAAGAACTTGGAGAAAATGAAGAAGAAAAAGAAGAAGAAAGAGAAGAAGAAAGAGGAGAAGAAGATAGAGAAGAAGAAGAAAGAGAAGGATATGTGCCTCCAAGTGATTTGAGATTCTCAAAGGATCATCCAAAGGAGCTTATCATTGGGGATCTGCAAAAAGGGGTTAGTACTCGTTCATCACTACATGTTTTATTTTCAAACCTTTGTTTTGTTTCTGAAATAGAACCAAAAGATGTTTCCACCGCTTTAAATGATGAATTTTGGTTTTTAGCTATGAATGAAGAACTTAATCAATTTGAACGTAATAAGGTTTGGAATCTTGTAGAACGACCAAAAAATCGTCCTGTAGTTGGTGTTAAGTGGATTTTTAAAAATAAAATGGATAATGAATCTAGAATTGTTAGAAATAAAGCCAGATTAGTTGCAAAAGGTTATGCACAAATTGAAGGGGTAGATTTTGATGAAACTTTTATACCCGTAGCAAGATTAGAAGCGGTTAGAATATTTCTTGCATTTGCTTGTTTTAAAAGATTTAAATTATATCAAATGGATGTCAAAACCGCATTTTTAAACGGGTATATAAAAGAAGAAGTTTATGTAGAACAACCCCCTGGCTTTATAAATGAGAAATATCCAAATTATGTTTATAAATTAGATAAAGCGCTTTATGGATTAAAACAAGCGCCTCGTGCTTGGTATGATCGATTAACTCAATATTTGTTAAAGCACGATTATAAAATAGGAAGTGCTGATTCTACACTCTTCATTAAGCAAATTGATCATGATTTAGTCATTTTACAAATTTATGTTGATGATATTATTTTTGGAGCCACTAATGAAGAGTTGTGTAATGAAGTAGTTCAAATTATGAAAAATGAATTTGAAATGAGTATGGTTGGAGAACTTTCATATTTTCTAGGTTTTCAAATTACACAAAAACATGATGGAATCTTTATATGTCAAACCAAGTATATTCATGATATGTTAAAAAGATTTGGATTTGAAAATCTTAAGCATGTAAACACTCCTATGAGTACTTCTCTAAAATTAGGGAAAGATGAAAGTGGTGTTTCAATTGAACAAACCCTTTATAGAAGTATGATAGGGTCTTTATTGTATTTAACCGCATCTAGACCTGATATTATGTTTGCCGTTTGTTTATGTGCTAGATTTCAAGCTAATCCTAAAGAGTCACATTTAAAAGCGGTGAAACGTATCTTTAGATATCTCATTGGAACATCAAAATTAGGTTTATGGTATCCTCATAATGATTCTTTTATTTTGCATGGTTTTTCGGATTCTGATTATGCGGGATGTTCTTTAGATAGGAAAAGCACTAGTGGCACTTGTCACTTTATCGGCCCTTCACTTATTTCATGGTCGAGTAGGAAACAGAATTCTGTTGCCCTCTCTACTACCGATGCCGAATATATTGCACTCGGTAGTTGTTGTGCCCAAGCACTTTGGATGTCCCAAATGTTAGAAGATTTTGGCATACAACAAAGTAGTGTAGAATTAAAGTGTGATAATAAAAGTGCTATAGACTTAACAAACAATCCAGTATTACATTCTAGATCTAAGCATATAGACGTCCGACATCATTTTATAAGGGATCACATTAAGAAGGGTAATATAAAAATCAACTTTATAGGCACGGAAAATCAACTAGCGGATATATTCACTAAGCCGTTACCGGATTCCCGTTTTTCTATGCTTAGGCTAGAATTGGGCATTCTAGACATTTCACAATGAATATATCACAATTTAAAGCCTATAAAATAAAAATTATTATCACAAAACATAAACAATGTAAAAACAAAAAGCCAAAATTCTAAAAATCAAAACATAAAATTTCAAAGGACTTAACAAAAATTCAACATCATTAATATTACATCAATATTGTTCACATAAAAATAGTAGAACAAACTTAAGGATCAAGTTCTTTAAACAAAAACAGAAATCTAAAGAAGTTCACTGTCGCCCAAGCGAAAGTGGATGTCGGAATTTTCCGACATCGCCCAGCAGCAGCAGCAACATAAAACTACTCTGAATCTTCATAACCAGCCCCGCTGCTCTCTGGACAATCTTCTGGAGGTCCTCGTCTCACGGCTTTACCACGGCGAGTCCGCCTCACCGATTCGCGTGGCGGTTCTTCGTCCGGAACTTGCCATTCGGCCTCTTCCTCCGGAGTTGGTTTCAACTTCAGACCTTTGACGAGAAACTTCATAAATTTCTGCATTCGACTACGGTCCTTCTTCACTTCCCTCTTGTGATCCTCTAATGAATCACGCAAATCATCAATGGACTCTCGTAGTGATCCTGCCCTAGAAATGGTCGGCTCTCTAATCTCAATCCCCGGATGAGCTTTTCTCTGCGGCTTCTTCACCTTCATTGAACCCGTATAATATATTTCCGGATAACAATCATCCAAATAAGCATCTTGCACTATCCATCCATACTTCTTATAGTGTACACGCTGTATTAACGCCCCCATTGGCAGCGTATGAACCTTCACCCATCTTGGATGCCTTAATCTATACGTATACCTAATCTGGGAGAGTATGAAGTCCGCCACATCAAAAAGCTCATCCTCCATAATATAGTATGTAAAGAGGGTCAACTGAGCCGTAATGCTTCTTGTGTCTCCACTCTTCAACATCACTGAATTCCTTAATATATCTTGGACTAAGAACGCATCCGGAGTAAGTGAGGTAACTTCAGTGGTAAGGGTCTTCTTTTGATTCCCATGTAAACTCATGTTTACAAGGGTCCAATCTCTATCCTTTCGATAATTCTCCACTATATCAGGCATATTCTCACTCATCACTAGTCCAAATTCCTCTCGAAGATCAACATGTGTTATTTCCACATGTTGACCTTGGATCTTTGATCTCACTCCGCCATCCAATTCAGTGAAATTTGGGTCTTCCAAATGGTTATAAAATTCACGAATGAAAAAGGAAGAAAACCCCTCTGGTGTGATTATTGAAATTATACCTGCGTTCACAAGCCGATCATAGATATGATCATGCTTTGGCGACTCAAATTCCACATACTTCGCTATTCCAACAATAGCCTTCTCCACCCCCGGAAAAACTTGATATGAAGTATGTGCATCTTCCGAAGTACTCTTTCGAGCTTTGGAACTGGAAGCCATTCTGCAATAACATACAAAAAATTTTGATTAAACAAGGTATCACATTGTGCACTGGAACACTGTCGCCCAGGCGATAGTGGCTGTCGGAAATTTCCGACAGCCCTCCAAGTGATTTTCTCTCAAAATTTTTACATATACTTCCAGATCTACTCAAAATAAATGTTATTTCAACATCAAGTTTTTAAAAAAAAAATATATATATATATATTTTTTCAAATCAACATATTCTACAAATCCTTTACTATTCATCATCTTCCACCTTCTTCTCTAAACTAGATCTACAACAATCCTTTAGTAAATGAACAAATGGAAACCTTAATAAAGATAAAAATTTAAGCAAAGATCCACCAAGATCCACTTGTTTTAAACTAGATCTACAATTTTCAAATCAAAAAATTTCAAAACCTACACCATTCATCAAAAATCAACATGAAAACTACATTTTCCTTCTACTCTACTATCAAAATCACAAATCCCTAAAATTTTTTTGAGTTAAAAACACCAAAATCAAAAACCCATACCTTAGATCTAGGGATGTCGCCGACTTCCGACAGCCTTCCTCTCATTTTTAACTCCAGGAAATGATGCACAATAGGGTTTGACTCGGTCCCCATCCCTATTTATATTTTTCACTGTCGCCCAGGCGACAGTGACTGTCGGAAATTTACGACAGCTCCCATTTTAACAAAACTCCAATTTTAGGTCCCTTTGATGATCTACAATAGTTATATGTCATTATTAATGCTTCACCTCATGACTTGATGACAAACCATGTGCTATTTATTTAAAAAATGACTTACATGTTCATATGATTTCATTTCCAAGCTATCATCGTATTGACAATCCTACTTAGTTGTTTAGACCATTGGAAATTGTTTTCGCATGCCTCTAAGTATGAGAAATTGTTTATCTATCATAATGAACTATCACGTTCACTTCTTTTGATCAATACGTATGTCTTTTTAGTTAATACATGGATCATCTTTGCTTTCACATAATAAAATAGCATTTCTTAAATACAACTTTCAACATTGATTTGTTAGCACAACAAAATATACACCATCTTTTGCGATTCAAGTGAATTCGGAGATCCTTGGTCATTTAAAAAAAATATATATCAATATATCACAATTAAGATATCACAACGTCTGTGATCAAAAAAAATAAAAATAAAGACAAGGATACTCCACCAAGCACTACTTACCCTCCTGATAAGTCTTAATGAGCATTATGAGGTTAAGCACCTTGGAAAGAATTGTAAAGTGTCTTGTGCAAAAGAAACATGGTTTTCTATTCATCTTGTGCTATATCCTCAAAGTCAAAGTTGCCTTTATATGCTTTTATTATGTTCTACATTTTAATGATCATGTAAATTAAATAACTTCATATGTTTGATCTAAGTATCACATGTACACATCATTATGTTATATAAACATTCATCTCATGAGAATTGGACCGAAAATATTCCATATATCTATACACTATTGTGTCTTTTTATGATACTTTCAAATGACCTTACTCATGTTTAAGTTATTTTCTTTCATTAATGGCTATACCGTCACTTCATGGGCTTATTCATACTATGGCATATTCCTATTATTTCATGGACTTCAATCATTACCAACAAATTGCTTCCGCTTACTCTTCATTTCTATTTTCTATTACCTTTCCCTTAAAAGCTACTCTTTTATCTAATATTCATTTTTGCTAATACCAAAAGGGGGAGAATTTAAAGTATAAAAAGAAAAGTCACAAATCTATCACACCTAAATATTCCACCTACACAATACATCATATATTTAGGGGGAGCATATATTTAGGGGGAGCATATATGTAGGGGGAGCTTTCATTTAGGGGGAGTTTTCATCTAAAGATAGATCATTTATTTTCAAGAAATATATATTATGTTAATTTTGTGCACACACCAAAGGTTAAAATCAACAATCTAAATAGACATGATTTCTTTTTATACGGATTTGTTATTATCAAAAGGGGGAGATTGTTGGAGCATGCGTTTCGCACTCCTCCGGTTTGATAATAACAAAGTCCCTTTTGTATTTGATTCTATTTTCATTAATGGTGTCCAGATAACAGGTATGAGATGTTCACATTGCTGCTGGAGCTAAAATTGAATGTGGGAAAATTTCACTGTCGGAAAATTCCGACAGCCACTGTCGCCCAGGCGACAGCAGAGAAGTTACAACTACTTCCCTCCACGGCAGATCGACGAAAGACAGTTTTGCGCTGTCGGAATTCCGACAGCGATGTCGCCCAGGAGACAGCTCGGCGGTTACCACAACTGCCCACATCTCCACCCACGACCGGCAGTTTTGCACTGTCGGAAATCCGACATCAATGTCGCCCAGGCGACAGCTCGACGGTTACACCAACTGCCCACGACTCCACCCACGACGGCACTCCAGTGGCAGTTTAGCACTGTCAGAAAATTCCGACAGTCACTGTCGCCCAGGCGACAGTGAATTTCTATAAATTGGTTCCTTTGGTTCGTGCATTCCAAGCTTTTGAGAATTCCAGTCCCTTCCTGAGTGCATACGAACCAGAGAGCTCCAGAACCTCCTCAACTCCCATTTGTGCAAAGAAGGATTGAAGATTGAAGACGAGATCGGGCGTGCTTCTACATCATCGATCATCTCGAGGCTTCAACAATCCATTCAGAGATCTGATCTTCTAAGGAGTTGTTCTTTTCATATTGTATTTTCATTCACATACTTTTTCATTTTGTATTGGTAGAGAAATCGTCGTCTTGCGTGCGGCGTCTAAGTCCTTGCGCGGCTTAGGGGAAAATCGCTTCCTTGTGCGGAGCGTCCAAGTCCTTGCGAGGCTTGGTGGGAAATCGTGGCCTTGTGTGCTACGTCTAGATTTTGGGAAGATCTAGAGGATAGGCTTGGGCTTTGTCTTGGGAGAGACAAGCGATAGCCTTCCGATCCTTGGGAGAAGGATTGGTAAACCAAAATTATTGTATTTTTATTATCATAATTGTGCCTTGATCTTAAGCATTGTTAAGATCATTTTTATTGTATGCAAATTTCATGATTAATATAATTATGCTCTTTTCACTAATTGCAATTTTGTTTGCTTAAATCTTTATCTTAGAAATTTGTGTTTGGTTAAATACAAAAATTACATTGGTTTAAAATTATTTATAAGTAACCTTTTTAGTAAAGTAAAATTTGTCTAAAAATTATTAAGTAAAAATTATATTTTTAAACACACCCTTATTCACCCCCCCTCTAAGGGCGTCACACGATCCAACAACTTATTCTTAAGTACACCGGATCACAATAAAAATCAATCTTGAAGAATAAAACTATGTGTTCCCCCAAGCACTACTTTGCACCCTGATAAGTCTTGATGAGCATTGTGTGTGCAGAGCACCTTGGTAGTTGTATATTTTTCTTTGTGCATTGAAGTGAGTGGAAGTAAAATTATTTGTGTTTTATTGTGCTCTTTACTTTACATATTACTTGTATTTTTTATTTAAACATTTGTTTACTCTATTCAAAATACACCTTTATGCACATCATTATCTTCCATAACACTTCTTCTCATGAGTATTGGATCCTAATGCTAATTCTATACTATTCTTTATTTATGAAATGCACTAGATAACCTAGCATGCTTTCTATAATGTTTGGTATGTTTTGAAATTGTGAATTAAAGTAACATTGTAGTAATCTCTTTTTGATAAGATTATTTCATGCTTGGTTACTGTATTGTCAAAATAAAAATTTTAAATGCAAAATGATTTACAAAAGCATCTTCTTTTTGAAATTGAACTCATATATCTTTTTATGAACCATCATTGATTACCATAAGATGTTTTTTGTACTTCTATATGTCTTCCACATCATAACCATATAATTGTTTTACCTTGCACTTTAATACTTATTTAAAATCTTTCATCTTATGTGCATCATCACTTGAATCTTCAAATTCCTTTCTTGCAACAAGTGGTAGACTTGCTTGGTAAACTTTATATTGGTTGAATTTTTTTTGCTTATAACTCTGATCTATTTCTATTCTAAACACTCCTCCAACAAGTGAAATATTGCTTATAAAACATCTCTTTTTAACTTAAACTCTTATTTAGTATTATGATGTTTCTTTTTCGAAATCTTCCGCAATACTCAAACTCTGATTCATTCATGAATTTCAATATAGCTATGTGAGTTTTATTTCAAAAATTCAAATAAAAATATAAACCCATATGCTATAATATTTCCCATTAGATTTAAATTCTTAATGTTTCCAATAATTGTTATCCATGACTTCATTTCTCACCATAGCGGGGGCGTAGGGTTGTAGACATTAGATAACCTTATCTCTAGTCATGTCTTGTCCTTAACCGGGGAGGGTTCCAGTGGGGCCTTGCGAGGCACTGGGGGAAAAGAGTGCTAGGTTAAGTTTTTGTCTAGTGTTTGCATATGGGATTAACACCCCAACCTACGGCATGTTTGCAGCTCCTCATGCCCATCCGTCACTTAGTACGGGGCTAGGGTGTTGACATATTGTCTGGGTAGATTGGTTACTTGGAAATGATGATTGTTTTTAGGCTTAAAACTCTTATTTAAAGGGGAAATCATTATTTTTTGCTTAAACTCTGATATATAAAAGGGGGAGAACTACAAACAAAAGGGATAAAATAAGTCATAACTCTGATCATTTTCAATGAAAGATAAGTCTAAAACTCCTTATCATTTAATTAAAAAGCTCGATCATGCCTTCTCTTTTATTTACACATTTTTAGTGCTTTGTTTCCCTACCCACTTTTGCTAATAACAAAGGTGGAGAACTAACATGATAAAATGCAAAAGGGGGAGAACTAACAATGATAAATGTAACCCGCTATCATAAACCCAACATGACAAATTCAGTTGATAGCATACATATTAAGGGAGCATTCACATAGGGGGAGCATATATTTAGGGGGAGCAATTCTAAATGCTAAAATCAATAATCATCCTAAAGTCATCACTCTCTCACACACACAAGTATAGTCTCATCATGCTTATTTATTAATGCTTTGATTTATCATTAATGGATTTGTTATTATCAAAAGGGGGAGTTTGTTGGAACACGGTCTTCCGCATCTCCTAGGTTTGATAATAACAAATCCTATGTGTATTTGATCTTGTGTGTTCAAGTGTGCAGGTTAACATAGTCCACATGACTCAAGGAGTACTCATGATGTCTGCCCCCAAAATTGAGGCCAAAATTCGAACAAGCTCACTAGCACCGGCGGTAACGATAGCACCCGGCGCTAGCATTGATTAGCTTGATTCCGGCGGCATTTTTAGAAGGAGCTAGCGCCTGGAGGTAGCTACTAGCGCTGGCGGTAGCATGGCGCACAAGAGGCATAGAGCAAATTGTTGCCACGGATGGGAGATTCGGCCGCGCAAGATCATTCCTAATCCGGGCTAGCGCCGGCGGTAGCGCTAGCGCCTGCGGTAGCGTGAAGGCTATAAATTGGATGCTTTGGCTCCAAATTCTTCATCCTCCTCCAATCCCAAACTCCAGAGCTTCGTGCCACAGCAGAGAGAGGAAGATTCAGAGCGATACTCCCACAATTCCATAAAGCCTTAAGGAGATCCGTGGAGAAGATTTCAACATGCGTCATCATCGTGACGAAAGGCCGCATCGACTACGATCATACTCTGCGGGCCTTCGTCCACTTCTACAAGAGATCCACATAGAGGGAGTTTTTATATTATTGTCTTTTCATTTCATATCTTTTTTGTAAACGGTAGTGAAATCGCCTCGTGTTGGCGACTAGGTCTGGGGTAGGACTTAGGGCTGAAATTCGCCTCATGTTGGCGACTAGATCTAGGCTAGGTCTACGGGGTGCTCGAGGCCTTTCTGGGGATAGATTGGCTAGAGCGGCTTGAGGCCATATCTGGGGAGAGATCGGCTAAAGCCAACCGGTTCGTGGGGATACGAGTCGGTATAGAGAATGAAAAAGAGTTTTTATTATTCGCCTCCGATCACTTGCGCCATTGAGATCAAGTTTTGTAAAACTTATTTAATATCAATAAAGCTTGTCTCTCCTTTTGTTTTACTTGACTTCTTGTTTTATTATTGCAATATTCCAAAGTTTTCTAAATAAAATATAATGTTTTTGAAAACCCTTATTCACCCCCCCTCTAAGGGCACCGACCGATCCAACAGCGAGTGCCACTACGACAGGTCCGGTTTCAGCGAGTGGTGCTCCAACGAGCGCAGTCCCGGCGAGAGCAGTCCTGGCGAGTGCAGCTCTGGCGAGCTCGGGTCCTGCGAGAGAAGTCGTAGGACATGTTTAGTAGGAGAGGATTGTGAGCGAGAGCAGCCCCTTTTGCGATCTGGTGCTTTTAGCACCTGTCCCGGAAGGGTTCAGGGAGTGGGACATGGTATTCTACTGCGGCAAGGATGACCATGTCCAGCACTTGCAGTCTTTCAAGGACTCGGTCTTTATCCGGTCGATGTCAGGTGCATTTAAGTGTAGGCTCTTTATCGTCACTCTGAAGGAGAAGACTAGGGACTGGTTCCATCAACTCCCGGCCGGGTCGATCTACCAGTTCGAGGGCTTGTGCAGAGGCTTCTTGTTGTGCTTCTCGACTTTGAATAAGAGGAAGAGGGACACCGAGTCGCTTTTTAAGGTCAAGTAGGAGCCGGGGGAGTCGCTGGCCCATTACGCGGACCGGTTCCAGGAAGTGGTTCTACTTACCCAAGAGATGCCTGGGTTTGCCCTCCAACTTGCCTTCACAGTAGGGCTGAGTGAGAGTTTCTTCAAGATTAGTTTGAAGAGGAAGGCCCTCATCTCCTACTAGGAGTTGATGGAGAGGGTGGCAGAGGAGATTGAAGGGGAAGAGGCTAACCCAGAACTCACCAAAAGGCTAGCAAAGCTCAGTGAGCAAGAAGTCAAGCAGCAGGAAGTGTGGAGAAGAGAAGAGCCCAGGGCCTCGTAGGTGGGGTGTAGGCATCAAGGCAGAGGAGCGCAGGTTCAAGGGAGGGGTTACTCCCCGGGAGGGGGTAACTTCCATGGGGGTCAAGGGAGACCCCATCAGTTAGGGTGGAGGCAGGGTCCGAGGCAGGTGCCTCCCCCGCCTCAGCAGGCCATGGCGATCAGGAGAGGAAGAGGAGGAAGAGAAAGAAGAGAAGGAGCAAGAGTGGGAGCAGGAAGAAGAAGGGGGAATAGGGGGAGGAGCCCGGGAGAGGGGAAGTGGCATTGCCGTATTGTGACTTCCATCGGGAGGAAGGGCACGCAATGGCCACCTACCCAGAATTCCTAGAAGTGAGAGAGGCCAGGATACCGGCACCGCGGGAGCAGCGGGCGGTGAGGATCGAAGAAGGTCCTGCCTCAGGATGAGGAGGACGAGAGGTGTGAAGACCGGGCCTATGTGGGGGCCTGAGGGGGAATCTGGGTGATCCATGCGGGGGGGGGGGGGGGGGTAGGGATTGAGGCGACCCGGAAGGCCAGCATCCATGTCATGTACCGTCGTAGCGTAGCTTCGACGTCCCTAGCCCCGCCCCCGGCAAAGAAGGTTTTCATTCACCCAGAAGGACATGCAGGGTCATGAAGACCCGTTCTACGATGCGCTAGTCATTCAGACGGCGATAGAGAACTTCACCGCCTCCCGAATCATTATGGATAACAGGAGCCCAGTCAATGTCATATTCTAGAAGGCATTTGACGGGATGGGGGTGGAGGCGCGAAGGGTGTTGGCCTTAGATGGCCCTTTGTTTGGATTCTCCGGGGAGAGGAAGGAGGTAGAGGGGGGAGTGGGACTCCATGTAGACCTGGGCGGGGGGGGGGGGGGGGGGGGGGGGGGGGGGGCAATCCAGGAATTGTCGTTTTGTCATAGTGGACGCCCCCAGCAGCTACAACTCCATATTTGGATGGCCACTCATTAGCGCGTTCCGTTGTGTCCCCTCCACCTTCCACTAGTGCCTTCAGTTCAATGATGGAGGAGTCCAGGTTTGGATAAGGGGAGACCCGAAGGTGGCCCGATTATGCTATGTGATTGTCGTGATCACCATCTCTTGGATGGGCGAGGCGGAGAAATGGGATCGAGAGATGGGGGAGCCAGCGAGGCTCATCGAAAGAGAGGAGGAAGGAGTGCTAGGGTCGGAAGGACCGGTAGAGGGGAAGGAGAAGGAAGAAAGGGAGGCCCAGGAGGAAGGGGCGGAAGAGGTGATGAAGGTTCGGGAAGGAGATGGGGAGGAGAAGGTCGAAGCGCCGACGTGCGATGAGGAGAAGGAAGAAGTTTGGGGAGAGCAGTCCCGGTTGGAGGTCGTGGATGAAGTCATGGAGCTTGAGGTCACACCCAGGAAGGGGTGGTAGAAAGGGTCAAGGTCAGCGGCGAGCTCAGCCCAGAGGAGCAGACGCAAATCCTGGCCTGCGTCCAGGAGAATGTTCATGGAGTGCTGCGGAGATGCCCGGGATCGATGCAGATGTGGCTTGCCATCTTCTCAACCTCAACCCCCGCACCCGCCTCATCCGTCAAAAGAAGAGGGCCATAGCAGACAAGCTGGAGGGGTCCATCCGAGAGGAGGTGGGTAAGCTCCTACAGGCAGGGTTTGTATCGGAGATCTAGTATCCAGGCTGGGTCTCCAACGTGGTTATGGTGTAAAAGGGAGGAGGTAAGTGGAGGATGTGTATCGAATTTTCCTTGCTTAATAAATCATGCCCCAAGGATTGCTACCCCTTGCCTAGAATCGACGCGCTGGTTGACTCAGGCGTCAGTTTCCATGTAATGTCTTTTTTAGATGCTTTTTAGGTTATCACCAGATCCGCATGCACCCCTCCCCCCCCCCCCCCCCCCCCCCCCCCCCCCCCCCCCCCCGACATCAAGGATGTCTCCTTCATCACAGGAGATGGGTGCTACTGTTATAAAATGATGCCCTTTAGGCTAAAAAATGCAGGGGCAACATATCAGCGGATGATGGATAGGGTTTTCCGGGAACAGAAAGGAAGGAACCTGGAGGTCTATGTGGACGGCCTCATGATTAAAAGCCGAGACCTAGGATCCCACCTCCGGGACCTCGAAGAGACCTTTGGAACTTTGCGAAAGTATAAAAAGAAACTCAATCCCCAGAAGTGTGTCTTTGGGGCTAGCCGAGGGAAGTTCCTAGGTCACTTGCTCACCCCAGCAGGGGTGGAGCCCAATCCAGACAATGTCAAGGCTGTCATGGAGTTGGGATCCCCAAGGAACGCGAAGGAGGTTCAGTGGCTAACGGGGAAATTAGCTGGGCTCAGCATGTTCCTCTCCCGAGCAGGAGAAAAGTGCGCACCTTTCTTCAAGGTATTGAGAGGAAATCAGAAATTCGAATGGACCACGAAGTGTGAAGAGGCCTTTCAGGCATTGATGAGGCAACTCACTCAGGTCCCTCTACTCCAGAGGCCAAGGCAGGGGAGGACCTATCCTTAAACCAGGGGGTAGGATCCGAGACGGTGAGTTCAGTGCTGGTACGGGAAGAAGGCACCTTCCAATTTACTACATCAGCCGAGTGCTGAGGAAGGCGGAGCTCCAATACCCCATCCTAGAGAAATTGGCCTTCACCTTGGTAGTATCGGCTCGGAAGCTCTGACCTTATTTCCAAGCACATTCAATTAAGGTGGTAACCGACCACCCCCTTCGCAATGTCATGGAAGGGGTAGAGCACTCGGGAAGGCTAGCCAAGTAGTCTGTGGAGCTGAGCGAGTTTGATATCTCATTTGTGCCAAGGTTATCAATAAAGGCACAGGATGTGGCAGATTTCCTGGCGGATTATGTGATCGAGGTAGAGCAGGAGGCGCCCCACTCGGAGGCTTGGAAGATGTTAGTGGATGGGGCATCGGGGAAGCACTCCTTTGAGGAGGAGTTATCCTAATAAGTACACAAGGGACAAGGATTGAGCAGGCCATCATCATTCATTTCCCAATCACCAACAACCAGACTGAGTACGAGGCAGTGATAGCGGGCTTACAGCTGGCCCGGGAATTGGGTGTGCAAGACATGGAGGTCTTGACGGACTCCATGGTGGTGGCATGCCAGATCAGGGGGGAGTTTAAGGAAAAGGAGCCCACCCTCCAGCGCTACCTGGAGAAGGTCAAGGGGGTCATCGAGCAATTCCGTACTTTCACCATCAATCATGTGCCAAGGGAGGAGAGCACTCCTGCAGACTTTCTAGCCAAGTTTGACCCCAGGCAGGGGGCAGTGTCAGAGCTCTTCCGACCGTCCATCGATGAAGGGGAGCTGATGGAGATAGACCAGCAAGAGTCATGGATGAGTCCCATCATCACCTTCCTGACGTCGGGGAGGTTCCCCGAAGGGGATGTGGACAAGCGACGACTCAAGTACAAATCTGCCTATTACTCCATGCATGCAGGTGGGCTGTATCATAAGACCCTCTCGGGACTCCTCGCCCATTGTGTAGACGAGGGGGAAGTCCCAAAGGTCTTGGAGGAGATCCACTCAGGGGAGTGTAGCAGCCACTCGGGGAGCAGCACATTAGAAGGAAGGGTGCTGAGACAAGGTTATTTCTGGCCTACCCTTAGCAAGGATGCAACGAAGTTCGCAAAGAAGTGCTCTAAGTCTCAGCTCTATGCTCCACTCCAAATTCTCCAAGCTCAGAGGCTTCGGACCATCACAACTCCGTGGCCCTTCGTGATATGGGGGATGGACCTGGTTGGTCCCTTCCCCCGGGCAAGTGGTCAGAGAAGGTTCCTGCTGGTAATGATAGACTACTTCTCCAAGTGGCTGGAGGAGAAGGCGCTAGCCAAGGTGACATTCCAAGTGGTAAGAAATTTTGTATGGGGTGAAATCATTTGCATGCACCGTCTCCAATTGGCCATAGTGACGGACAACGGGCCGCAGTTTGCCAGCGATGAGTTCATCAGTTTCTGCACTCAGCTTTGTACAACCCCGATATTCGCCAGGAGATGGGCATAAATGGAGAAGTCGATATGCAAAAGAAGTAACAAGGAAGGAAGATTCTTTCAAGTTTCCGTGTTCGACGAACTTCAATCTGCGTTTGACGAAATCCGTTCTGCGTTCGATGAACGTCACGCTTCAGTTCGATAAAACTGCTTCTCAGCTCTACAAGCCCAATCTTCCAGCCAGTTCAGCAGATTGAGAAGTCAACAGGCGAAGGAAGTAACAAGGAAGGCTAGCCAGAGTCTCAAAGGTCGCCCGCAGGAAGGCGGGCGAGCCGGGCACTCGCCGACCGCTTGCAAGAATGCGGGCGAGATGGACACTCACTGACCGCTCGCGAGGAAGGTGGACGAGCCAGATCCTCGCGGTCCACTGATGCGCAAATCTTAGCACACCGCTATAAGCGGTAGCAAGACTGCGGCACGAAATGGCAGTGTACCGATCGTTCAAGTAATATAAAATGAGGAGTAATCCCTGAGTATTGAATCTCGAAGGAACACAGTAAGGTGGAGTTAAATATTGAGGAAGGACTTGAGATTGAAGTCCTTAAGGTCGGATGGAATGCGGGAGAGTGGGTTTGGCTTTTGGAAAATAAAAGAAAACAACTACAACTACTCCTATGCAATGCCGCTATGCAATGCTTCGCTTGGCGGGATGGAGACTAGGCAGGCCTTGAGCGCGCTGCGTCGCAAGGGCGGATGGATGAGTAGGCAAGCGGAGTCGAACTATGCAGGCCTTGAGCGCACTGCTTCGTTGGGCGAATGGATTACACGGGCCGCTATGCCACGCTTCACTAGGCGGATGGACGAGAAGGCTAGCGGATGAAATGGTTCGCACCGGCGGAGTCGGAATGGATTACACGGGCCGCTATGCCACGCTTCGCTAGGCGGATGGAAGAGTAGGCATACGGATGAGGGTCACAAGCACCTCGCCGACAAGCACGCCACTAGCAATTGCTAGTGCGGCACATGAACGTGACGGCAGGATGGAAGATGGAATGGTGCGCTCCTCAAATCACATAAACCACAAAGATAACCACAAAACTATGGAAAAATACACTAATAACATTTAGGGTTTATGGACATCATTCGCATAGAAACATACAACCACACATATCAAATAGAATCAGCAAAAATAACAAGGAGGAGGTAAGATTACAACCGAAGCACGAAGACTCGTTGGAGATTCACGGCCGGAATCTAGGGTTGTCAATCCTCATCCGGGCTCGGTCTTCAACTGCCGTCCGGGGTAGAAGAGGGCTGTCACTACCTCCCAATTGACCCGTCTTCTTCGTCAATAGCCTTCAGCCACAATCTTGCCGGAGAACTCCAAGGATATAATGCACAATCCGTTGAAATGGAGCTTGGAAGATTCTGAATGATGGAGGAGGCCGAGAGGATACTCCGGCTCGAGATTGGCGTGAAGAATATGTCTGGAGCACCTCCAGATGGTGGGCGGCGATGGAGGGGTGAAATGGGCGCTCTGGAGCAGGAAACGGCGCTGAAATAGACCTAAAATACGGGTTTCGGCGAAAGGATTCGTGAAAACGCGTATTTATAGAAAGCAGAGTTTTGAGCGCGCACGGTCAGTGGCGCACGACCAGTGACCGTGCGTGAAGGAATGCCTGTGATAGTGCGCGAAGAACCTGTAGCATAATCCTGAACTGCAAAATAGCGCACGATTAGTGGCGCACGATCAGTGGCGCACGATCAGTGGCGCACGACCAGTGGTCGTGCGCACTATATCCAGTGGTCGTGCGAAGTGCCGGACAGGCCCATTTTAAGTGATAATTAATGCACGATCAGTGGCGCACGGCCAGTGGTCGTGCGCACTAATGGCTAGTGCTCGTGCGCAGTGTTCCTATGTAGTTTTTGCGCCCCGGAACACTCGCACAACTCCCGTGTCAACATGAAAGATCGTCGGGCCACGCAAATGGGCATTCCACACATTCTCAAATCTCTGAAATTAAATGGCAACATAAAGCATGAGTAAGATAATCATGAAAATACACCGAAATGGGCCTAAAAGTGCACTTAGCATGGAATATCAAATATGCATGAAAACATGCATAAAGTGTAGTGCAAAGACTAGATAATCGGCCCAAATGAGTCCAAAAATATGTATATAATTGGGACTCATCACACCCCCAGACTTACCTGTTTGCGTCCCGAGCAAAATATCTCCCATGTGGACTAGAAAAATCATAAGCTGGCGTAGTAATTGAATATGCGTAGTACCATGCGAAGTCGCTTACTCGCACTTGTAGAAATTTTAGTAGAAAAATCTTTTAAACATGCAAAGTAGATTAACATCTTCTAAATTGCGTATCTACTTATTATTATTACTCGTAATTTGAATCGCGGTGAATCCTTTGGTCACGCATAGGTGGAAAGTAGCTTGATCACTAAGTGGAATATTACTAAAGATCGAATATCAGGACAACCTCCAAAGAAATCCATCAATGACGATGGCCATAAGCTTGCCCGTTCACACTCTCTCCACGACACTGGTTACGTTCAAAGTGCAAATCAATAGGACTTTAGGTTATGATTTAGGCTTAGGTTACGGTGTGGTAAACAATGATAAATGTGTGGGCTTAGCACACATAACCCAAATGAGCTCGCAATAAAAACACTATCCCAGCAATAATAAAAATGTGTACACCACACCCCCAGACTTAAACATGAACTTGTGGGGGGTGTACACCGCCTATTTACATCTCTTTGCACATTTTTCTTTTTTTTACTTTCATTTCTTTTCACATTTTTTCTTTTCAACTTTATAACTTTGCACGATTAATAACAAAGACCGTTATATCTTCAATAACGCATTTCCACCACAATCACAAATATACACCACATCAACACCCAACCCTTTTTCAAATGCAAAAATTGCTTGAGCTCATAATTTGGTGTGCGATTAGGATAGTCATTTTGTCTTTGGCGAATTGAAGGTGGAGCTGAATCAAGAGGTGGCGGTTAGGAACAAAATGGCTAAGCAAGGATAGAGCGTGTAGGAATGGTGCAAAGGCTCAACCGGGCCAACGAATGGCCTATATCACACTTGCACAAATGAACTAACCTATACCCATGCTTCAAGAGTCGCTAGGGGCAAGTTCTTAGCCACCGAGAAAGAATATCCTTCCTCCGACTCGAGCAATACATCACTAGTGATCGCATACACACTCACCTACACTACCATCGGATTCTACTGGATTCACAAATTACGAGTAGAATAAACAGTAGTCACGCAATTAGAAAATTATAAAACTAAATGCACGAGAAAAAGCTAATTCTACACGAATTCTACACGTACAGGAGCACTCGACTAGGAGCACTACAAGAGTCGACATGTTACTTCACAACTCAATCCTATGCCAGCACAAAAAAAAAACTTTCCAATCGAACATGAAAAATTGGGTTTGACCCAAGACGCTCAAAACAAGTGAGTACGCGCTCAAGTGGGTGTAGTGATGTGCATGGAAAAAGCTGAAATTTATTGAATTTTGAAAAGTTAAACCGAAATTTGCTTTTGGTATGCAGATGAAGTGGTGCACGGGCATGTGGGTAATAAAGTTCGTTACACTCTCCCCCAGACTTATGACATACTATGCGTGGAAATAATATAACATTACAATCTAAAGCAAGAAGAGGAGAAGAGGTTACCCAATGCTCAGTAAATGAGCATACCAGAAGATTGGCGTTAAACTCTGAAAATTTAGGTCCAAGAGTCTACCACCAAGGAAAGTGCCGCGCACCTGCAGGCAAAAGACTCCACGCAAAAATATATAAAACTAAACTATGAGCATATTAGGGAAAAATAAAAGCAACAAAAACATGGGTTGTCTCCCAGCAACGCTTTTGTTTACCGTCCTTAAGCTGGACTTAATACCTGTATTAAGTAGTTAATAATATTGTCTAAACATAAAAGAGAAAACTAAAATATCCTAATTATTACAAGCATGCCAAAAAGATCAACTGTACGTTGATTTAAAGTGGTAACTGAAAATAAAAGAGATGGGCCCGAAGACCCAACAGCAGCAGTCAAGAGGATCAGGAGCTTTCCATCTCCATATTTCATCTTTCGTCATCCTCTTCCTCTCCTCCAATCTGCTGTCATGGATGAAGTAGCGTTTACCACCCTGCACCCAGTCTTTCAAGGAAAATGCAGGCAATGATGATGAGGTGGAATAGGCGATGGATTTCATCATTGCCGTTTTCTTTTCCTTCCAAGACTGCCACACAGAATTGCCCAAAAATGGGTCTAGATATTCATGCACCTGCAGAGGGGTAAATGAAATATCAGACAATAAAGTAGGCGAGGAAGCAGGAAGGATGAATTTATCAATATTAACATTAAAAGAGGGATGATTAGGAAATAAAATAGATGAAGAAGTAGAAGGTTCAAATAAAGGAGGAGTGGCCCCGGTGTCACTCCTGGCAGGTTCCCAAGCCTGATCGCTGTCGGTGTCATAAGAATCAAAACGAGGTGCATCTGAGAACTCGAAGGAATCAGTGGTGCGGCAGATCTCCTTCACCAATGAAGAGGTGCACAACTCCTCATCAGAAAGGTCGTCCTCGTCATCCCACTTCGGTTCATCTTGGAGGTCCAAAACATCACTCTGCAAATAATCTTCGACAGGATCATAAGAAAAAGGTGTAGAAAAAGCATGCAAAGAAACTGGAGGAACATCAGAATCAGAAAGTAAAATATCAGGTTCCTCCGCAAAAATATCTGCAAGCACCTCCCCACTAGAGAGAACACTCTCCTCATCCCACTCTGGTTCATCATGGAGCTCCCAAATCTCACCTTGTTGGCCATCAAATGAATCATCGTCATGACTAGTAGTAAAGCCATATGCAGGGAGCGAAGAGTCCATGCAAGAAATAAGCTCGGGGGTTGAGGGCTCGATTCCCTCCATGGGTAAAGACTGAGCGATATGGACTTTGTCATCTGGATGTGAAGGACTGCAGTCGGGAATTGGAATAGGTAAAAGACTGGGGCAGTCCTTCAAAACATGATTTTCAATTTTACAAATTAAACAAACAAAGCCCTTACGATACGTAGCATTTAATTCCCTCATTTGATCGATATAAGCGCTCATCTTGTCATAAATGCTAGGTTCAGTCCAGGAATACATTTTTTTTGAAGGATGCAGATATAACAAAAATTGAAATTCTTTGCAAGAAAATCTACACAATCAACTAAAACTACTTCAGAACAACTTGCCTAAAAAAATTAAACAGGAAAGTGGGAAATAATAAAAATAAGAAAAGCAAAAATTAAATAAAAAGCAAACAAAATAACAAGAGGACTATAAACAATGGAAGAACTTCTAACTCTCGTCTACCTCTCCAGAAACTCACACGACTGTGTTCCCCGGCAACGGCGCCAAAAACTTGATGCGCAAATCATAGCAAAACGCTATAGGCGGTAGCAAGACTGCGGCACGAAACGGCAGTGTACCGATCGTTCAAGTAATATAAAACGAGGAGTAATCCCCGAGTATCGAATCTCGAAGGAACACAGTAAGGTGGAGTTAACTATTGAGGAAGGAATTGAGATTGAATTCCTTAAGGTCGGATGGAATGCGGGAGAGTTGGTTTGGCTTTTGGAAAATAAAAGAAAACAACTACAACTACTCCTATGCAATGCCGCTATGCAATGCTTCGCTTGGCGGGATGGAGACTAGGCAGGCGTTGAGCGCGCTGCGTCCCAAGGGAGGATGGACGAGTAGGCATTCAGATTTGAACTGTGCAGGCCTTGAGCGCACTACTTCGTTGGGCGAATGGATTACATGGGCCCCTATGCCACGCTTCACTAGGCGGATGGACGAGAAGGCTAGCGGATGAAATGGTTCGCACCGGCGGAGTCGGAATGGATTACACGGGTCGCTATGCCACGCTTCGCTAGGCAGATGGAAGAGTAGGCATACTGATGAGTCGCAAGCACCTCGTCGACAAGCACGCCACTAGCAATTGCTAGTGCGGCACATGAACGTGACGGCGGGATGGAAGATGGAATGGGGCGCTCCTCAAATCACATAAACCACAAAGATAACCACAAAACTATGGAAAAATACAATAATAACATTTAGGGTTTATGGACATCATTCGTATAGAAACATACAACCACACATATCAAATAGAATCAGCAAAAATAACAAGGAGGAGGTAAGATTACAACCGAAGCACGAAGACTCGTTGGAGATTCACGGCCGGAATCTAGGGTTGTCAATCGTCGTCCGGGCTCGGTCTTCAACTGCCGTCCGGGGTAGAAGAGGGCTGTCACTACCTCCCTATTGACCCGTATTCTTCGTCAATAGCCTTCAGCCACAATCTTGCCGGAGAACTCCAAGGATATAGTGCACAATCCGTTGAAATGGAGCTTGGAAGCTTCTGAATGATGGAGGAGGTCGAGAGGATACTCCGGCTCGAGATTGGCGTGAAGAATATGTCCGGAGCACCTCCAGATTGTGGGCGACGATGGAGGGGCGAAATGGGCGCTCTGGAGCAGGAAACTGCGCTGAAATAGACCTAAAATACGGGTTCCGGCGAAAGGATTCGTGAAAACGCGTATTTATAGAAAGCAGAATTTTGAGCGCGCACGACCAGTGACCGTGCGTGAAGGAATGCCTGTGATAGTGCGCGAAGAACCTGTAGCATAATCCTGAACTGCAAAATAGCGCACGATCAGTGGCGCACGACCAGTGGTCGTGCGCACTATATCCAGTGGTCGTGCGAAGTGCCGGACAGTCCCATTTTAAGTGAGAATTAATACACGATCAGTGGCGCACGACCAGTGGTCGTGCGCACTAATGGCTAGTGCTCGTGCGCAGTGTTCCTATGCAGTTTTTGCGCCCCGGAACACTCGCACAACCCTCGTGTCAACATGAAAGATCGTCGGGCCACGCAAATGGGCATTCCACACATTCTCAAATCTCCGAAATTAAATTGCAACATAAAGCATGAGTAAGATAATCATGAAAATACACCGAAACGGGCCTAAAAGTGCACTTAGCATGGAATATCAAATATGCATGAAAACATGCCTAAAGTGTAGTGCAAAGACTAGATAATCGGCCCAAATGAGTCCGAAAATATGTATATAATTGGGACTCATCATCCACAAACAGTGGTCTTCTAGGCGAGCCGGATTCTTTCCAAGTTTCGGTGTTCGACGAACTTCAATCTTTGTTCGACGAAATCCATTCTGCGTTCGACGAACTTCACGCTTTAGTTCGACGAAATTGTTTCTCAGCTCGGCTTGCTCAATCTTCCATCTAGTTCAGCAGATTTTCACAGGGCCAAGGGGAGCTCTCAGGAAGGCATGAGAGACCCGTCCTCGGTGGATGTCGCCAGAAGGGGTGCGAACGGGGCCTTTGCAGGGCGCTCGCCTAAGAGGGGTTTCACGAGCCATACTCGCGAGGAGACTCACGGGAGCTCTCGCGAGTAGCCTTCTCGCAGGACACTTATCCATAGGCTAAGGAGGTAAAATTACCCCTCTGCCCATGGTGGTCTGATGTTAGCCCCTCCAAACAGCAGAGTTTGGCTGTTAGCAGGACAAATTGGGGTGCGTTTAGTAAAACCAAAAGGAGGAATTCTGCTATTAACAGACAACGAACAAAAAACTATAAATAGACCTTGAAGGGCACCATGGGAGAGGATTCCAATCTCAGTTCTCTGAGCTTCTTCCTCACTTTGTTACTTTGGTTTAGCACTCTTGCTCTCCAAGGTGCCCAAGTCTCAGCTTTGGCTTGGGAGAGGAAGCGCTCAACGTTCTTCCGGGTTTGTGGTGGGACCTCCTTGCTGTGACTAAGGTCTTAGTCTATTTCCGAGACTCCAGTATGCTCCTTCCGAGGGACTAGTAAGGGCTAGCTGCCACTCAAATTGTTGAGGGCCCGAGCTTCACAAGAGACCGAGAAATCGGTTTCAACATTTTGGTGCGGTGAGCGTGGAGTGTGGCTAGTCTAAGAAAGTTCCTAGGAAGGGGCATGGCAGGAGACAAAGAGCAGGGCAAGGAGTTTTGCGGGTCGCCCCCGGTGTTTATGCCAAGGATGTTCTCAGACTTCAGGAGGGAAGTCCTCGACACCCTTGGGTTCGCAGTCGCAGCGATGAGAAGCGAGTTCGTGACCTCGGTGGTTCAGACGTCCCATCCTCCAGCAGCGGTTGGCGAGGATGCCCTGGGAGGAAGGGCTGGAAAGTAGGTGGCTGGGGGGTCAGTGCTGTACCTATAGGGGCGAGTGCTGTTCGCCAGTCCGATGAGTTCGGTGCCAATGAGCACGGGGCAGGCAAGTGCGGCGCAGGCGAGCGCGGCGCAGGCGAGTGCGGAGCAGGCGAGTGCAGGGCAGGCGAGAGCGATCCTGGTGGGCACGGCGCCCATATGAGCGTCTCCGGCGAGTGTGGCTCTCGCTAGCATGGCCCCTGCGAGCTCAAGCCTGGCGAGGGAGCTCGGGGGGAGAGTGGAGCAGGAAAGGATAGCAGGTGGAGGAAGCCTCTTCTGCGAGCTGGTGCTTTCCGCACCCGTACCGGAAGGGTTCAGGGAATGGGACAGGGTCTACTACCATGGCAGGGACGACCCAGTCCAGCACCTGCAGTCGTTCGAGGATTCGATTTCTATCAGACTAATGATTCAATTCAGATTTTTCTTCTTTTTAATTTGGTTTGCGCAACCTTTATATGACGAGATTAGAATTAGGCGGGTGTTTTCAAAGAGTTTCGCAAGTATTCCTACTTTGAGAAACTAACCGTTATTCTACCGAAAGATAGAAGTAACAGTCTTTCTCTTCTTTCGAAATATTGACGATTGCACCCCGACTACAACGCCAAATTCTATTGATTTTTAAAATAGAAAAGGAGAGTTTTACACTAATCTGGTTTGAAAAGCTTTTGTTTGAATTTTAATCCAAACTAATCATATGATAAAGGCAAGTATACCTTATCGTGAGTAATACAGGATATTTTGTTTTAAAAAATATCGAGGTCGTATATTTCCGCGGATCGTGTTGATTATACCTACTTTGAGGAACGAACTATTATTTTATCGGAATAAGTTTTTAGTGTGGGTTTTTAAAAGCGAATGATAATAAGCGTATAACTAGAGTTCTAAACGACGATAATAAATAGCACCCAATGTCGAATTACCTTGAGACGAATATAGTATTTTAGAAGTAAAAGTGATGACTTCTCAAAATATTAGAACGGCTTGGCCGTGGAGGTTCCATAATTATGAATGCTCCTCTCTTGAGGGTACGCCCACCTGAGATTATGAATATTCGACCAAACTCCCGTTCTTTAATCGAATCTCCTTAATACTCGCTTTATGTTGTGAACCCCGCTATTGGGTTTTTACTTCCAAATCGGGAGACTTTCCTCATCCTCTCTAGAGTGTAGAGCGCACTTCTCTTTACTAGTGAGCAATCAGTCCGTACGCATGAGCCTCTCGGCTAACTAGTGTACGAAAATAAAAATGAAAACCACACATCAATTATGTGGCTCCACTCAACGTTGTTTTCGGGTAAACCTTAAGCTCGTTAAATATCTTAGAACGAGATGTTTTATTTTTAGAAAAACAATTTTTGTGTCTTAATGCTCTTCGACATCATGTGCTAAAGGAAATTATCCACTCATTGGAATGGAGACGGCATTAATAATTAAAAAATACATGTTTAATAATTTAAGCGGATAAAAAAAGAAATAAAAAGACTTATATAAAAGTAGTAATAGTATCCGTCCCAACCGTCTTAATCAAGCGCTAAAGAAACTTAGCCTCTCATCCAGGATGGGGGTGGTATAGAGCAGTTATATAAAGACTGAAATAAAGCTATGTTGAAAAAAACAAATGAATAAAAAACGAAAGAAAGCGTTTAAATGAAAGCGATTAATAAAGTGTTGAAAGAAAGGCAATAAACTATTTTTATGAAAACAGTAAACCTAAGTTATGAAAGCATTCAACCAAAATTATGAAAGCAATAAACTATTCTCATACACACACACACACTAACATAAATTGAAAAAAGAAGATGATCCAAATGAGAAAACAAATTTTTTTTCTAAAATAAGCATTACAATTAGACTAAAAAGGCAAAAATTACAAACAAACTTAAGCTGAATTGCATAAAGAAAAACTCACAATCACTCAAAAGAACTCAAAATACACAAACAAGCACTCAAAATTTGGATCAAAATTCCTTCAACTGAGCCCCTCTATTTATAAGCCAAATTTTATTTTTACACGCCCTAGGTCACGGGCGTGTCTTATGTGTCACGGCCGTGACTTAGGGCGTGACATTTGCTCGGCTGTAACGACCGCCTTCTCGAAGGATCCGCCATCAAATAAGGTTGCACACGGGCGTGTCTTGATGGGTCACTGGCGTGACTACGGGCGGCACATATCTGCTTTAACTTGGGCGTGACGGCTGGCGTGTGCGCTGGATTCTTGCGGGCGCGGAGAGGGATTCGTCGAACGCCTGGACAAAGAGAGTTCGTCAAATGCAGAGAGAGTTCGTCGTTCGTCAAACGCTGAGACACGGAGAGTGCGTTGAACGCTTAGACACGGAGAGTTTGTCGAATGCTGAGACACGGAGAGTGCGTCGAACGCTGAGGGAGTTCGCCGTTCGTCGAATGCTGAGACGTGGAGAGTGCGTCGAATGCTGAGACGCGAAGAGTTCGTAGAACACAAAGAGAGTTTGCCGTTCATCGAACGCTGAGAGAGTTCACCATTCGTCGAACGCTGAGAAAGTTCGTCATTTTAAAATTACACGCCCTTGGGTCACGGGCGTGACTTGACAAAAAAAATGCCAAAATCTGTAAAAACTAAAATAAAGCTAAGTTAGTAACAAAAATAATAAAACAAGCAATTTATTTATTAATTTACATAAAAAATTTACAATATTAATTAAAACTATATTAATAATTATACTAAAAATATATATATTTTACTACTCATCAAATACCCACATACTTAAGATTTTGCTATTCCAGAGCAAAAGTACGAGAGATCTATACGAGATTATCATAAGTTCTAATTTCTAGCTATCATTTTATTTTAATCATAAGAGACTGAAAAATAAAAATTCGGAGTAATAAGGGTTAAGTCCTAAATTATGCAAATGATTTAAGTAGAAAGAAATGTCCTGGCCAAAAGACTTCTTAATTAACCAAATAACAAACAAAATTGCAATCATTAGTAAACGAGATTAGATCGAAATTATAATAACCTTTGTTTAAAGAAACATGAAGGAAAAATATAAGTTATTAATTATGCTCTCAAATGATTTTTTGAATTAGAACTAGAAACAATAATTTGGCTAAGGGAAAAGGGGTAAAAAGCCTTGGCAAAAAGAATAGTTTTTAGGGGTGATGGTTTTTATTCGTCCACCCCTTCATTTTAGCTTTTTTGGTGTCCCCGTGAGGGAAAACAATTTCATTTTTATTAACCCAATGCCTATGTTTACGGAACGAAATCTTATTCCCATTGACATAAGATCTTTTAATGTATTTATTGGGTGTCTATGTTTACGGAACGAATTCTTATTCCCATTGACATAAGATCTTTTTCTTCTTTTAAATTTTTTATTTGTCATGCTAAATTGGTGTATATAAGGGGTTTTCAAGAGAAATTCTAGAATAATAAAAAAAGTTTTGAGAGCAACCTTAGTAATTTGAATATTCCTAGATACCTAAAGACATAAAGTAGGGATAATTGCAATCAAAAGTTGTTTTGCCAACATAATACACATGTCTCTATTTTAGCTAGTAGAAGTAGTGCTTGAAAACAAAGCATTTATTTAAATTAAAAACACAAGATATTCTTTAAAACTTAACCCTGAACGTTTAAATATATCGATCTTAGATAAATAAGAAAATAGTAAAACTATAGATTATGAAAAGCCACAAACAGATATTCTCGAAACTAAATGCTTTTAAGAATAAAAGTAAAGTAGGGTTTATTATTTTTAGATTTTTTTTGTATTTTTATACTACGACAAAGTAATAAAAGAAAAAACATGTTTTTTTAAAATTTTTGTGGTTTTTAAACATTTTTTGTAGTTTTGTTCAAGATTATATTTACAAAAGTAGGCAAGATGAAATAAATCATTTTATTGAAAAAAAATTTGTTTGTTTGAAAGAAAACGGTAAAACACCCCCATACTTACAACCCAACATTGTGTTGGAGTTACCATTGTGATCTAGAAGTGGTCAAACATGTAATGTCACTGCCAACGCGATATGAGCCTGCAGGGTCGCACATAAGAGCATGTGGAGAAGTTGGAAGATTGACTATGTTGGTAAAGGTTACCAATCACCATATAGAATGGGGGAAGTCCAGCAAATGTTGCTGTCGGAATTCGTCGGATATGATTCGTCGGATTCGTCGGAAGTCGTCGGATGGTTCCGTGGAAACTCGACGAATTATTATAGAGTCCCTTAACTCGGCAAGTGTTGCCGTCTGATCGGATTCTTCGGAATTCGTCGGATCGTTCCGTGGAAACTCGACGAACTGTTACATAGATCATTAACTCGGCAAATGTTGCCGTCTGACATGATTCGTCGGATTCATCGGGATTCGTCGGATTGTTCCGTGGAATCTCGACGAATTATCACAGAGAGCATTAACTCGGCAAATGTTGCCGTCTGATGTGATTCGTCGGAATTCGTCGGATTATCCCATGAAAACTCGACGAATGTTGTTCCGTGGAAACCCGACGAATTGTAACAGAAGCCCCTATTCTGCTGTGTGGTCTGCGGATAGCGATTCTTCTAGAAGATGTTTATCCTTTGGGTATAAATAGGACTTCATTTAGGGTTCTTATAACTAATGAAGACTTGAGCCGACGGAAAGAGTTCCGCCTCTCGCCCTAGCCGACGGAAGAGTTCCGCCGTCTGAATCGCCTCCGCCGACTTCCTCTCCGACGATTGTCGCCGGTGTTGTTCTTCCTGAAGTGGATCTAGCAATCCGTGGAAGCGCAAGGTGTAGTCTTCTTCTCCCGGCTCGTGTGGACTGCTGTAGAGACGTAGACATTATTCTACGTGAGAACTCTTGCAAAGCCGACGAAGGCAATCTTCTTCTTGGAGCATCTTGGTTGGATTTGATCCAATCCCACAAAGGTAATTTCATACCTAGCATTTTGATTAACTTCTTGATTCAATATTCATGGTCGATCTGAATCTTTTGGGTTGTTTCTCTTCATTTCCGCTGCGCCTACATTTGATGTATGGTTCTAGAAAAACCCAATAGTGGTATCAGAGCTAGGTTCCGGTCATGAATGTTGTTTCAGAAGTTAGGTTATTCCAGTACGTGCAAATCTAGGTATTTGGAAGCGTTCTAAATGTCAAGATTTCTTCTTGGAATATCACATTTGAAGCGAGACCACCGCCAGGGGCGCTGCCCCTTGGACCCCATTAGGGGCTCTGCCCCTAAGACCCCGCCAGGGGCACGGCCCCTTGGAACCCCGCCAGGAACGTCTGGGATTTCGTGGTTATTTCTAATTGTTAGAAATTGTTGTCTCCTTAGCAGTAACCGTCCCTCAAGTGGTTAATGAACCCTATATTGTTTTGGATTTTGAATCCAACAATGAGAGACGAGCTTGTCTACTGCTTTAAGTCGAGTTGTCTTTGCCTTTGTCCAATGCATGTAAATCTGAAGATTTGGAAGAGTTCTAAATGTCCAGATTTAGCCCTTTTGTCTATCAAAGGTTAATAGTCTTATGTTGTGCACATAAGAGATGCATGTGGATTTTAGAAAGCTTGTTTTTCAGTTGATGTGCACTTGATCAAATGTTGATCATGGTTAAGTGTTAACTTATTATTAAAAATTAAAATCCCTTCATCAAATATTAAGTGTTCGGATGCCTTCCGATGGATGACACTCTTCCTGCCTCGATCGATGAAGTGTGGGCTTGCCAAAGCAAGGTGCATTAATCTATCTTGGTAAGGGTGCGAGCGGATAATTGTGATATCCCACTGTCGACATCGGGTCTAACTTAACTAGGTGACCTCAAAGGTTGAGTGCCTAGAGGCATAGGGTTGGCATGCACCATATGATGGATGCGAATAAGGAGTTATTCACCACCCATACAAGAGTTGCATGAGGATGCAATTGGCAAGCGTTGCCTACCTAAATAACCGCATTATGAGAGGAACGCCAAAGCGGACTCGTGGTGTTGGTGAAATACGGATCTTGTCCACTAAGAGAGTAGCTCACATGGACTCTCCGAATTGATAGTGAGGGCTATAAATTTGAATAAAATAGTGGGAGTATTTAATTGAAGTCCAAATTAAAATAAATTGTTTTTGGAAATTTTGGTACTGATTAAATTCTGCATGAATTCTTGTAGAATTCCATGGCAAGTGGTTCACATTCCACCTTGTCCCTGAGAGCTATCCTTGAGAAGGACACGCTTAGTGGGACGAATTACATGGACTGGTATAGGAACATGAGAATTGTTCTCAGGCAAGAGCGAAAGCTCTACGTCTTGGAAGAAGAAGCCCCCGAGGTGCCGACCGGGAACTCATCCCATGTTGATAAGGATGCTTATAAGAATTATACCGATGACGCCTTAGACGTCGAGTGCCTTATGCTTGCCACCATGAACTCTGAGCTTCAGAAGCAACACGAGAACATGGGGTACAAGGAGATTGACGAGCACCTAAAGAAAATGTTTCAAGGGCAAGCTCGTCAAGAGAGGTTCGATGTCACGAAGGCCTTGTTTCAGTGCAAAATGGGAGCTCGAGACTCAGTTGGTACTCACGTACTCAAGATGATTGGGTATATAGAGAACCTGGAGAGACTGGGTTTTCCTCTGGGCCAAGAGTTGGCCACAGATCTTATCCTGCAATCGTTGCCGGATAATTATGAGTAGTTCGTCTTGAACTACAACATGAATGAAATAGACAAGACACTGCGCGAGCTCCTAGGCATGTTGCGAACTGTCAAAATTAACATGAAGAAGGCCAAGCCTGCTAGTCCCATATTGATGGTACATAAAGACAAGGGTAAGGCCAAGGGCTTCAAGAAGATGAAGGTGGGACCTAAGTCACATCTTGAGCCCAAATCTTCTGCGCTGAAAAAGAAGAGCACCGTGAAGGAAGGGAAATGCCACCACTGTGGCAAGGCTGGTCATTGGAGGAGGAATTATCCTTCGTACATTGACGGTCTGCGGAAATTGAAGGGAGGTATGACTTCCGCTTCGAATATTTACGTTATAGAGATAAACCTTTCTGCTCCTTCATCTTGGGTATTGGATACCGGATGTGGTTCTCACATTTGTACAAATGTGCAGGAACTGGGAAGGAGGAGATTGCTGAGTAAAGGAGAGGTGGACCTGCGCGTCGGCAATGGAGCAAGAGTTGTTGCTGTAGCCGTAGGGGTTTACCGTCTTTCTTTGCCCAGTGGGCTTATAATAGAACTTGATAATTGTTATTATGTTCCGGCCATAACTAGAAACATTATATCCATTTCATGCTTAGACATGATTGGATTTTCTTTTATAATTAAGAACAATTGTTGTTCTATATTTAAGAATGATGTTTGTTATGCTGTAGCTCAATTGTTTAATGGTCTTTATGTTTTGAACCTGGACCATCCGATCTATAATGTAGATAATAATAAAAGACTAAGAACAAATGACTCAAATCCTACATATCTCTGGCATTGTCGTTTGGGCCATATAAACGAGAAGCGCATATCCAAGCTCCATAAAGATGGACTATTGGACTCATTTGATTATGAATCATTCGAGCGATGCGAGTCTTGTTTGTTAGGCAAGATGACTAAAGCCCCTTTCACTGGTTATACTGAGAGGGCTGAGGATCTCTTGGGTGTTGTACATAGTGATGTATGCAGACCCATGAGTTCTATGGCTAGAGGTGGGTATTTCTACTTCCTTACATTTACTGATGATTTCAGTAGATACAGATACGTGTATCTTATGAAGTGCAAATCCGAAACTTTTGAAAAGTTCAAAGAGTTTAAGAACGAAGTGGAGAACCAATTGGGTAAAAGGGTTAAAGCACTCCGATCTGATCGAGGTGGCGAATACCTGAGTCATGAGTTCCGTGATCATCTGAAAGAGTGTGGTATTGTATCACAGCTCACTCCACCTAGGACACCGCAGCATAATGGTGTGTCTGAGAGGAGAAATCGTACTCTGTTAGACATGGTACGGTCGATGATGAGTCATTCAGACTTGCCTGTTTCTTTTTGGGGTTTTGCTTTAGAGACTGCTGCAATGACGCTGAATCGCGCTCCGACGAAAACGGTTCTAAAGACACCATATGAGATATGGACTGGGAAGCGTCCTAGTATGTCATTCATTAAAATTTGGGGCTGTGAGGCATACGTACGACGTCAAATGCCTGACAAGCTGGAACCCAAATCAGATAAGTGTTATCTGGTGGGATATCCTAAGGAAACGAAAGGATATTACTTTTACCTACCATCTGAGGGCAAAGTGTTTGTCGCAAGGACGGGTGTCTTCTTGGAGAAAGAGTTCTTGTCAAGAAAGACGCAAAAGGTAGAACTTGAAGAAGTTCAAGAACCACAAGTAGTGAATGAACCAGAGTTGGATTCTGAGCCAGGACTACAAGATGTTGTAGCTGGAGAACCTGCTCAAGAGACACAAGTCCTACGTAGATCTGGTAGACCAAGATTTGAGCCTGAGAGATATGGATTTCTCGTGTCTCAAATAGGTAATGTGTTGCTTATGGATCATGAAGATGAACCAGCGACCTACCAAGAGGCTATGAATGGACCGGACTCCGACAAATGGCTTGAGGCTATGAAATCTGAAATGGACTCCATGTATACAAACGAAGTTTGGAACTTGGTGGAACCACCTGAAGGGGTACGACCCATAGGGTGCAAGTGGGTCTTCAAGAAGAAGACCGACATGGATGGGAATGTACAGACATTCAAAGGGCGACTGGTGGCTAAAGGTTTCAAGCAAATTCATGGTGTTTACTATGATGAGACCTTTTCCCCTGTTGCCATGGTAAAGTCCATTAGGATATTGCTTGCTATTGCTGCGTATTATGACTACGAGATCTGGCAGATGGATGTCAAAATGGCTTTCCTAAATGGAAACCTCCTTGAGGAAGTGTACATGACACAACCCGAGGGTTTTGTATCCCCAAATGAAGCCACTAAAATATGCAAGCTGAATAGGTCCATCTATGGATTGAAACAGGCCTCTAGAAGTTGGAATCTTCGTTTTGATGAGAAGATCAAAGAGTTTGGTTTTGTCAAGAATGAAGATGAACCGTGTGTTTACAAGCGAATCAGTGGGAGCATTGTTGTCTTCCTGATATTGTATGTAGATGACATACTGTTGATCGGGAATGACATACCTACCCTGAAAGTTGTTAAGAACAACCTAGGGAACTGCTTTTCTATGAAGGACTTGGGTGAAGCGACTTACATACTCAGTATTAAGATCTGTAGAGATAGATCGAAGAAGTTGCTGGGTTTGACCCAGAGTACGTACATTGAGAAGGTGTTGAAGCGGTTCAACATGCTTTAGTCCAAGAAAGGATTTTTGCCCATGTCTCATGGTGTAAATCTCTCTAAGGACCAGTGTCCAAAATCTTGCGAAGATAAGGACCGCATGAAGTTGATTACATATGCTTCGGCAATTGGGTCAATCATGTATGCAATGTTATGTACTCGACCCGATGTATCTTTTGCTTTGAGCATGACTAGCAGGTATCAGTCTGATCCCGGTGAATGTCACTGGATAGCCGTAAAGAATATCCTAAAGTACTTGAGAAGGACTAAGGATGTATTCTTGGTGTATGGTGGAAAGGAAGAGCTCGTTGTAAGTGGTTACACGGATGCCAGCTTCCAAACTGATAGGGATGATTCGAAGTCTCAGTCAGGGTTTGTGTTTTGCCTGAATGGAGGAGCTGTTAGCTGGAAGAGTTCCAAGCAAGAGACAGTTGCTGATTCTACAACTGAGGCCGAGTATGTCGCTGCGGCAAACGCAGCGAAGGAGGCTGTATGGATTAGGAAATTCATCGGCGAGCTAGATGTAGTTCCTAGCATTATTGGTCCCGTAGTTCTCTACTCTGATAACAATGGTGCAATTGCACAATCTAAGGAACCTAGATCCCATCAGCGCTCCAAGCACATACTTCGGCGGTTCCATCTTATTCGTGAGATTGTCGAACGAGGAGATGTGAACATTTGCAGAGTGCCGACTGAGGAGAATATTGCAGATCCACTGACAAAGCCTCTCGCGCAGAGAAAGCATGATGGTCATATTAGATCAATGGGTATACGATACCTGAGTGATCATCTCTAGTGGGATTCTTGTGGGTTGCATGTAAAATATATATTCTGTTGGCTGTTTTTATTTATTCATATGATGAATTGTGTACCAATTATTTCTTTTTACAATTAATGGTAAGTTCTTTTATTACGATATGCTGTTTCTATATGATAGAATAAAATTCGTGATAAATACCCTTAGAATGTTCGCTTCCATAGGACATCAAGTACGTGACTTGAATGTGAGAGCCTATGATTTCGAAGCTTCATTCTTAAAAGGTCCCTGGTCGAGGTATCATCATAGAAGCTAAGGGTGATGATGATACATTAAGACTAGCATGTGTGTTGACTGATGACCGGTTCTCACAGGTCATGATATTGTGATATCAAGTCATCACGTGGTACTTGTTAGTGAACAAGTTGTACTGGATAGACCCAACCTGAGACTACTTTGTGGATTGTTACTTAAAAGTGTCACAAGTAGGTCTCATTTGACAATGGTGTTGTGGTCCTTTGACCTGAAGTCACAGCATTCATCGAGTGAGGAAGAGCGTGCTTTGATGTCATCTAAAGTCTTCCTTGAAGAAGGTTGATGATAAGGGTGGTCGTTGGGTACGTTACGAATCATTTGGGTGTTTGGGTGTGAGCAGATATGGGATTTGTCCTCCTACATAACAGGAGTTGCATCCATGGGCCCCTTGGTGGAATTGGACTGAGAAATGCATGGCCATGCTTGGTTGAGTCAATATGTGATATTGAGCTCACCATTCTCTGGAAGTCCGTTCTAGATCAAGAAACTTGGATTGAGCTATTATGAGGGTGACACGGTCCATGCCTCTAGTTCTTTCCGGATGTAAGGGACAAAGACAACGCTGGAACATTGGTCATAAAGGCTTATGAGTTATGAACTCTTATTGCTTGGGGAGCAATGATGCATTGCTAGATGCCGCTCATTGTTTGTGAAGTTTTTTGTTTGATACTTTCAAGATCAAGTGGGAGACTGTTGGAGTTACCAATGTGATCTAGAAGTGGTTAAACATGTAATGTCACTGCCAACGCGATATGAGCCTGCAGGGTCGCACATAAGAGCATGTGGAGAAGTTGGAAGATTGACTATGTTGGTAAAGGTTACCAATCACCATATAGAATGGGGGAAGTCCAGCAAATGTTGCTGTCGGAATTCGTCGGATATGATTCGTCGGATTCGTCGGAAGTCGTCGGATGGTTCCGTGGAAACTCGACGAATTATTACAGAGTCCCTTAACTCGGCAAGTGTTGCCGTCTGATCGGATTCGTCGGAATTCGTCGGATCGTTCCGTGGAAACTCGACGAACTGTTACAGAGATCATTAACTCGGCAAATGTTGCCTTCTGACATGATTCGTCGGGATTCGTCGGATTGTTCCGTGGAATCTCGACGAATTATCACAGAGAGCATTAACTCGACAAATGTTGCCGTCTGATGTGATTCGTCAGAATTCGTCGGATTGTCCCGTGAAAACTCGACGAATGCTGTTCCGTGGAAACCCGACGAATTGTAACAGAAGCCCCTATTCTGCTGTGTGGTCTGCGGATAGCGATTCTTCTAGAAGATGTTTATCCTTTGGGTATAAATAGGACTTCTTTTAGGGTTCTTATAACTAATGAAGACTTGAGCCGACGGAAAGAGTTCCGCCTCTCGCCCTAGCCGACGGAAGAGTTCCGCCGTCTGAATCACCTCCGCCGACTTCCTCTCCGACGATTGTCGCCGGTGTTGTTCTTCCTGAAGCGAATCTAGCAATCCGTGGAAGCGCAAGGTGTAGTCTTCTTCTCCCGACTCGTGTGGACTGCTGTAGAGATGTAGACATTATTCTACGTGAGAACTCTTGCAAAGCCGACGAAGGCAATCTTCTTCTTGGAGCATCTTGGTTGGATTTGATCCAATCCCGCAAAGGTAATTTCATACCTAGCATTTTGATTAACTTCTTGATTCAATATTCATGGTCGATCCGAATCTTTTGGGTTGTTTTTCTTCATTTCCGCTGCGCCTACATTTGATGTATGGTTCTAGAAAAACCCAACACATTGTCCCCAATGTTGTAATGTAAGTATGAAGAAGAGAAAATCAGAAAAAACACAGTATGTACAAAAAAAGGTAGAGAGAGCAAAAAAGGCTTCCCTGAACTAAAACTGGCGGGGCCAAACGAAACCCTGCAAAAAACATATAAAAGAACAAAACATAATAAAAGATTAGATTAATATGGGGTGTCTCCCACGAGCGCTTTGTTTACCGTCGCGTAGCTTGACTAAGCTAAAGTACCGGGATCATCGTTTGATAGGGAGTGTTGTAGTGAGGGATTAACGTGCAGAGTAACTTCGACGTCTCCCACCCGAAGGAGGAGTAGACCATTACTGACATCAATTAGTGCACAGGAGGTGGCGAGGAAGGGGAAACTGAGGATGATAGGTACCTCAGCGTCCTCCTCGATGTCCAGGATGACAAAGTCTACCGGGAAGATAAACTTGTCTACCTGGACCATAACATCCTCCACTACCCCTATAGGGTACTTTATCGAGTTATCCATAAGTTGGATACTCATATTTGTCGGGCTTGGGACGCCTAAATTGAGTTTTGTAAAAAGAGAAAAGGGCATTAAATTGATGCTGGCGCCCAAGTCCGCTAGAGCGTACTTAATTAACAAGTTGCGGAAGAGGCACGGGATGGAGAACCGTCCCGAGTCGTTTAATTTTGGAGGCAATTTGTTAAGGAAAACTGCCGAGTAGTCCACGTTGAGGGAAATGCACGAAACATCTTCGGGTCGCTTTTTGTCAGAAAGCAACTCTTTAAGATATTTCGCGTATTTCGGCATTTGGGAGAGTGCCTCGTAGAAGGGAACATTTATTAATATTTGTTTAAAAATTTGTAAGAATTTTCAATATTGGTCGTCCTTCCACTCATTATTTAATTGTGAAGCATAAGGAAGAGGCGAGCAAGAAACGTTCAGCACAATCAGAAGACTCAGTGATTTATCTATCGAAGGAGAGGGTGTAGGGGTCAGTGTCGAAAAATGTACCTTAGGCTCGACCCATTTTGGGGAGGTTACCTCCTCGCCACTGCGAAGATTTATGGCGTTGGCAGTATCTCTGGGGTTCGGCTCCGTGTTCCTTGGTAGAGCTCCATATGGCCGCTCAGAGACCATCTTTGCCAGCTGTCCCACCTGATTTTCCAAGTTTTTAATCGATCTGGTAATATTCCGGATATTTGACTCGGTGGACGCAACATATTTAACAAAATATCTTCGAGCGGAGAAGGTTTTGGAGGTGGAGGTTGAAATCTATTTGGAAATCCTTACGGAAATCATTGCAGATTTACAATTGGGGGCCTCTGAGCATTATTAGGATTGCTCCAGGAAAAATTTGGGTGGTTCCTCCAATCCAGATTATAATTATTACTATACGGATTGTTATTAGGGTTGAAGGTGGGCCTAACTAGGTTGCCTAGGTAATCTACAGTTTCTTCGACAAAATTATTATTATTATTTTTTTATTATTATTATTACGCCAAGTGGGAGTGGAGGAGGAAGCAGTCATCTCTGCCACTTGCTTACTTAACCTTTCGACTTGAGAGGCTAAGTGAGAAGTGGCATCCACTTCATATATCCCGGTTGGTTTATTAGGGAATGATCTAGGTGCATTCCATTGATAGGCGTTCATGGCCATTTCCTCGAACTGAGCTTGGGCGGCCTCTGGGGTTTTGTTGTTTAACGTTCCCCCGGCGGCCTCATCGATCATCTGTCGTGTTGAGAAATTTAAACCATTATAAAACATCTGCACCTGCAGCGAGGACGGCAGAGCATGATGAGGAAACCTACGCAAGAACTCTTTACAACGCTCCCAAGTCTCATAGAGAGACTCAAAATCATATTGAATGAAAGAGGCGATATCTATGCGTAGTTTTGCGGTTTTAGTTGGGGGAAAATATTTTGTTAAAAAATTTTTCGTCAATTGTGCCCACGTAGTTATGGATCCTATGGGGAGAGAACTTAACCACGCCTTGGCTTTCGTCCGCAGTGAAAATGGAAATAAGCATAAACGAATAGCGTCATCAGTAACGCCATTAATTTTGAAAGTATCGCAGACTTCCAAAAAATTCAAAAGATGTAAGTCTGGATCCTCATCTGGCAAACCGTCAAATTGTACTAACTGTTGTACCATTTGAATGATGCCAGATTTTATTTCAAAATTATTATTAGCCACTGTTGGGCGTGTAATACTCGATCCGGTATCTTCCAAATTTGGCCTGGCATAATATGCCATGGTCCGTGGCGGGGCCACATCTGGAATTTGATCGGCCATAGGTTCAGTGTAAATATCTCCGACAGACTCTTCGGGAAATTCGAGTAAGTTTTGTTCACAAAGTCGGAGGCGCTCACGAAATGTGCGCTCGATTTCGGGGTCAAAAGGGATATTCTAATCGTCCGAGGAGTTTCCTCGGGTCATATACTAATAATAAAAATTATTATATAGGTTTGGCTTTTTCTATTTTTTTCTATTTTTATTTATACTTTTTTTATATATTATATTGTTTTTAATATATATGATAAAAGTAATAGTAATTCCTTGTGTCAATATAACAACACTATTTTCCGCGGCAACGGCGCCAAAAACTTGATAATTCAATTCGGATTTTTCTTCTTTTTAATTTGGTTTACGCAACCTTTATATGACGAGATTACAATTAGGAGGGTGTTTTCAAAGAGTTTCGCAAGTATTCCTACTTTGAGAAACTAACAGTTATTCACTCGAAAGATAGAAGTAACGGTCTTTTTCTTCTTTCGAAATATTGACGATTACACCCCAACTACAACGCCGAATTCTATTGATTTTTAAAATAGAAAAGGAAAGTTTTGCACTAAATTGGTTTGAAAAGCTTTTGTTTAAATTTTAATCCAAACTAATCATATGATAAAGGCAAGTATACCTTAACGTGAGTAATACAAGATATTTTGTTTTAGAAAATATCGAGGTCGTATATTTCCGTGGATCATGTTGATTATACCTACTTTGAGGAATGAACAATTATTTTATTGGAATAAGTTTTTAGTGTGTGTTTTTAAAAGCGAACAATAATAAGCGTATAACTAGAGTTCTAAACGATGATAATAAAAGCACCCGATGTCGAATTACCTTGAGACGAAAATAGTTTTTTAGAAGTAAAAGTGATGACTTTTCAAAACATTAGAACGGCTTGGCCGTGGAGGTTCCATAATTATGAACGCTCCTCTCTCGAGGGTACACCCACCTGAGATTATGAATATTTGACCGAAATCTCATTCTTTAATCGAATCTCCTTAATACTAGCTTTATGTTGTGAACCCCGTTATTGGGTTTTTACTTCCAATTCGGGAGACTTACCTCATCCTCTCTCGAGGGTAGAGCGCACTTCTCTTTACCCGTGAGCGATCAGTCCGTACGCACGAGCCTCTCAGCTAACTAGTTATGAAAACGGAAATGAAAACCACACATCGATTATGTGGCTCCACTCAACGTTGTTCTCGGGTAAACCTTAAGCTCGTTAATTATTTTAGAAAGAGATGATTTATTTTTAGAAAAACTATTTTTGTGTCCCAATGCTCTTCGACATCATGTGCTAAAGGAAATTAGCCACTCATCGGAATGGAGACGACATTAATAATTAAAAAATACATGTTTAATGATTTAAGCGGATATAAGCGGATAAAAAAAATAAATAAAAAGACTCATATAAAAGCAGTAATAGTATCCGTCCCAACCGTCTTAATCAGGTGCTAAAGAAACTTAGCCTCTCATCCGGGATGGGGGTGGTATAGAGCAGTTATATAAAGACTGAAATAAAGCTATGTTAAAAAAACAAAAGGAAAAAAAATGAATGAAAGCGTTTAAATGAAAGCGATAAATAAAGCGTTGAAAGAAAGGCAATAAACTATTTTTATGAAAACAGTAAACCTAAGTTATGAAAGCAGTCAACCTAAATTATGAAAGCAATAAACTATTCTCATACACACACACACTAACATACATTGAAAAAGAAGATGATCCAAATGAGAAAACAATATTTTATTTCAAAAATAAGCATTACAACTAGACTAAAAAGGTGAAAATTACAAACAAACTTAAACTGAATTGCATAAAGAAAAACTCACAATCACTCAAAAGAACTAAAAATGCATTAACAAGCACTCAAAATTTGGATCAAAATTCCTTCAGCCGAGTCCCTCTATTTATAGGCCAAATTTTATTTTTACACGCCCTAGGTAACGGGCGTGTCTTGTATGCCACGACCGTGACTTAGGGCGTGACATTTGCTCGGCTGTAACGACCGCTTTCTCGAAGGATCTGCCTTCAAATAAGGCTGCACATGGGTGTGTCTTGATGGGTCATGGGCATGACTATGGGCGGCACATATCTGCTTTAACTGGGGCGCGATGGCTGGCGTGTGCGCTGGATTCTGGCAGGCGTGGAGAGGGATTCGTCGAACGCCTGGATAGAGAGAGTTCGTCGAACGCAAAGAGAGTTCGTCGAACGAGAGAGAGTTCATCGTTCATCGAACGCTGAGACGCGGAGAGTGCGTCGAACGCTGAGAGAGTTTGTCGTTCGTCAAATGCTAAGATGCGGAGAGTGCGTCGAACGCTGAGACGCGAAGAGTTTGTCGAACGTAGAGAGAGTTCGCCGTTCGTCGAACGCTGAAAGAGTCCGTCGTTCGTCGAACGCTGAGAAAGTTCGTCATTTTAAAATTACACGCCCTTGGGTCACGGGCGTGACTCAGGGGCGTGACTTGACAAAAAATTGCCAAAATCTGTAAAAACAAAAATAAAGCTAATTTAGTAACAAAAATAATAAAACAAGCAATTTATTTATTAATTTACATAAAAAATTTACAATATTAATTAAAATTGTACTAATAACTATACTAAAAATACATATATTTTTCTACTCATCACAGACCGATGTCGGACGCCTTTAAGTGTCGGCTCTTCGTCGTCACCCTAAAAGAGAAGACCAGGGATTGGTTCCACCAACACACTGTTGGGTCAATCTACGCATTTGAGGACTTGCGTAGAAGCTTCTTGTTGTAGTTTTCAACTTCAAAGAAGAGGAAGAAGGACGTCGAGTCCCTCTTCAAGCAGAAGCAGGAGAAGGAAGGAGAAGGGGGAATAGGGCGGCAGAGGCCAAGAGGGGGGAGGTGACGTTGCCATACTGTGACTTCCATGATGAGCAAGGTCACACAACGGCCACCTGCCCGGAGTTTTTGGAGACAAAGAGGGCCAGAGTGCCGGCACATCATCAGCAACAGCAAGTGAGGATTGAGGAGGTCCTGCCTCAGGAGGATGAGGAGGAAAGGTGCGAGGACCGGGTCAATGTGGGGACCCAAGGAGGGATCAGAGTGATCCACAGGGGAGTAGGGAGGGAGGCAACCCACAAGGCGAGCCTCCATACCATCTAACGCCGGAGCGTGGCTTCGACATCCACGGCCCCACCCCCAGTAGAAAAAATTACTTTCTCCTAAAGGGACATGTCGGGTCATGAGGACCCTTTCTGCGATGCGTTGGTCATCCAAACCGCCATCGAGAACTTCACGGTGTCCCGGATTCTCGTGGACAACGGAAGCTCCATCAACGTCATCTTCAAAAAGGCGTTCGATGAGATTAAGGTGGAAACCAAGAGGGTGTTGGCCTCGGATGGCCCGTTGTACGGGTTCTCCGAAGAGAGGAAGGAGGTAGAGGGGGGAGTGGGGCTCCATGTGGTCCTGGGCGGGCAATCTCGAAATTTCCGCTTCGTCATAGTGGATGCCCCCAGCAGCTATAGTGCCATCTTCGGACGGTCACTAAATAGTGCTTTCCGCTGCGTCCCCTCTATTGGACATGTGTGTCACATCCCTTTATTTGAGAATAACAAATACCAAATTGTATTTGATCTTGCTTGTCGTGTCTTTATAGTATGCAGGAACTATAGGTACAATACTCCATAGGTAGAAAACAGCTGAATTCAAACATCTGGAAGAATGCACTACCGCCAGCGTTAGTGCTAACGCTCTGCGGTAGATCATTTTGTCTCAATAGTTTCGTCTCAGCGGTTCCGTCTCAGCGATTTCATCTCAGCGGTTCCGTCTCAGCAGTTTAGTCTCAGCGGTTTAGTTTCGTCTCAGTGGTTCCTTAGCGCTACCGCCAGCGCTAGCGCTACCGCCAGGCACTAGCTCAAGTTCGTGTACAGCGCCACGCCGCTAACGGTTTTGCAACCACTCCACACGAACGCTACCGCAGGCGCTTGGAGCTATCGCAGGCGCTATCTTCAAGTTTTATAAATTGATGGGCTCTCTCTCATTTTTAGTTAGTGCTTCCAGAGAGATTAATTGTGCCAAATTTCCAGAGCTGCTACTCTGCCGAAAGTTCATTTCACACAAAAAGCTTAAGGAGGATTCTGGAGGAGGACTATGTCACGCTACATCCGAAGGACGATCGCTTCAACCTCGCTCATACTACAACGATCCTTCATCCTCATCTTCAGAGATCTCATATAGGGAGTTTTATTATTGTTATCTTTATTTTCATTAAATATATTTTTGCAACCGTTTAGAGAATTCACCTTTTGTTGGCGACTAGGTCTGGGTAGGACTTAGGGAGGAATTCGCCTTGTGTTGGCGAATAGTTCTAGGTGATTAGATCTAGGGGGTGCTCGAGGCCATATCCGGGGAAGGATTGGCTAGAGCAGCTTGAGGACTTATCCGGGAAGGATAGGCTAAATAAAGCCAACCGGTTTGTGGGGATACAAGTCGGTATAGAAAAGGAAAACTGGTTTTACTTTGTACGCCTCTGATTTATAGCGATATTGAAATCAAATTTATGTAAACACTTTTTTATATAACATAATTATGTCTTTTTTGTGTTTACTTGATTTCTATCATTTGGCATAATTTATAGAAGTGCAAATTATAATTGTTTCCTCCTTTAAGTTAAATTGTTATTTTGTTCTAATTTTCTCTAAACAATTTAGTAAAAATTTACAAAGAATTTTATTCCCTTATTCACCACACCTCTAAGGGCGCCAATCGATCCAACAAGTGGTATCAAAGCATAGGTTATTCCAAACGGTTTAAAAACCAGGAATAATGGCGTCTTATGATCTCGCTTTTTCTGAGGGTCCGGGAATTAGTAGACCTCCACTATTTACCGGGTCAGATTATAATTATTAGAAAAATAGGATGAGATGTTTCCTTATGACCCTAGATATTGAGGTATGGAATATGGTCAAAGAGGAATACTCTCCTCCTACATGTGTAGTTGGAGAGATAACTTTAGAGAAACCAAAAGATAAATGGGACGATAGGGATAAGCTAAAATGCAAAAACAACGCCAAGGCCATGAATGCTTTATTTTGTGCGTTAGATAGAAATGAATTTAATAGAATTTCTGCATGTACTACGGCTTATGAAATTTGGAATCATTTGGAAGTTACTCATGAAGGTACATCGCAGGTTAAAGATTCAAAGCTTTTCCAACTTGAGTCAGAATAAGAAAAATTCCGGATGGATGAAAGTGAAGATGTTGATACCATGTACACGCGCTTCACCAAGATCGTCAATGCCTCCAAAGCTCTTGGAAAGACCTTCTCCAACAGCGACTTGGTCTGAAAGATCCTTCGTTCCCTTCCACCAAAATTCAACCCGAAGGTGATGGCCATTTCAGAATCGCACAATTTAAGGACGCTCCAAGTTGAGAGCCTCATTGGGAATCTCAAAACCCATGAGGTAGAACTCAAAATCAAACATGATGAATACAACAAGGAGCCAAAGAAGAAGGCGTTGGCATTAAAATCAAAGGAGTGCCAAGAGGATGGGGATGAAGATGAAGAAAGTCTTTTGGTGAAGAACTTCCGAAAGTTCATGCGAAATCCGGAAAGGCAAAACACTTTCAAGAAATTTATCCAAAAGGATGCAAGATGGAAAGGGTCGCCCTCAAAGAAGGAAAAGGAGAGCGGCGATGAAGAAGAAAGACCTCCACCGGAATGCTTTCATTGTAGGAAGACCGGGCACATTCAGAGCCAGTGCCCAAAGTTCTCGAAGGAGAAGAAAGAAAAGCGGCACAAAGGGAAGGAGAAGAAGAAGGTGCTAAAAGCTAGAACAAGGGATGACTCATCCTCCTCCTCCTCCGAAGAATCAAGCGGGTCTTCATCAAGTGAAGATGAGGAAGCAAACATGTGCCTCATTGGACATGGAAACGACGGCGACGACACCAGTTTTCTTAGCGACACTGAGGTAACTCCTCCCACTTATGATGAACTCTTTAATGAATTCCTTGAAACTTGCAAAGCTTTTGATAAAAATATGAAAGATAGTATTTTATTGAATCGTGAAAATGAATCTCTTATTAAAGAAAATCAAAAGCTTGGCAAAAAGATAATTGTTTTAGAAAAGAGAAAGGTTTATTGCCAAGAGTGTGATCACTCCACTAAGTTGGCAAGAGATATTGAAGAGTCACTTCCTAAAGCCCTCTCTCAAACCAAAACTCTTACAAAAGAGAAGGGGGAATTAGAAAGGAAATTAGAAGCCTCTCTTTTGCAAATCAAAAATAATAAAAAAGGTTTTGAAAATAGGTGTGTCAAGCTTGTGAAAGAAATTTTTTCACTTAAAGCACAAGTTCAAGATCTCACCATGGCCATTAAAAAATTTGGAATAGGCCAAAAATCACTGAAAAATGATTTTAGGGAACGCAATGGTTTTGGAAAATTTGGGCTCAGATATCGAGGTGAGGGCTACCGCTCGGCGCTAGGCACTAATGCCGGCGCTAGCACCTCTTATAAGAAGCCTGAATTTTCTTTCTCAAAATGTTTTTCTTCTGTAAATCTAATTTCTTCCAGCAGGAAAATATTCCATAAATGGGTTTTAACCCCTTTTATTTTGTGTGCAAATTGTTATAGGTTAGGTCACGCATCTAGTTCTTGCAGGAAAATAAAACAAAACACTTTAAAGCAAATCTGGGTACCTAAGGCTTCCACTTATTCTATGGGTGGTTGCACTTTGGTATCCGGATCTATACTCTCATCTTATTTCTAGATGTGCAGGCAGGCTAAGGACAATGAAGATGTGTGGTACTTGGATTCAGGATGATCTAAGCACATGACGGGCAATAAAGCAAAGTTCCTTAGCCTAGAAAAGAAGAAGGGAGGGATCGTGACGTTTGGTGATAACGAAAAAGAAAGGATCATGGGAATTGGTACAGTTGGTAACAAATCCTTTACTATATCTAATGTTCTTTTTGTGAAAAGATTAAAACACAACTTAATTTCAATTAGCCAATTATGTGATAAAGGATTATATGTGTTATTTGAGTCTTCCACTAATTTATGCAAAATATCTAATCCTACGATGAAAGATATTTGAGTCTTCCACTATTTTTCCAAAAGTAATTTAATTAGAGGATTGCCTATGTTAAATGGAACTTTACCTTCACTTTGTTCATCATGTTAAAAAGGTAAATTTTCTAGATCCTCTTTCAAAAGTAAAAATTTCATTTCTACTACAAGACCTTTGCAAATAATTCATATGGATCTTTTTGGTCCCGTTAGCACTCCAAGTCTTGGTGGTAGATTATATACATATGTTTTAATAGATGATTTTTCAAGATATTGTTGGACATTATTTCTCTCTTTCAAATCCGATGCGTTTTGTGAATTTGCAAAATTATGTACTCGTATTCAAAATGAAAGTGATTTAAAAATTAAATGCATTCGCTCGGATCATGGAGGAGAATTTGAAAATGAAAAATTTACATCCTTTTGTGATATGTTAGGCATTAAACATGAGTTCTCTGCACCACGCACACCACAACAAAATGGTGTTGTAGAAAGAAAGAATAGGACACTTCAAGAACTAGCACGCACTATGTTATGTGAATATAAATTACCTAAGTCCTTTTGGGCCGAAGCCTTAAATACATCATGCTATGTTATGAATAGATTCATGCTTCGCCCATCTCTTAATCTCACACCATATGAACTCTATTTTCAAAAGAAGCCTAATGTATCTTATTTCAAAGTTTTTGGTTGTAAATGTTTTATTTTGAATACAAAAGATAGCTTGGGAAAGTTTGATGAAAAATGTGATGAAGGAACTTTTCTTGGGTACTCTTCAACTAGTAAAGCTTATAGAATTTTTAATAAAACAACTAGTAGAGTTGAAGAATCAATAAATGTAAAATTTGATGAGTTTGTTCCTTGTGTAGAAAAACTTTCCGCAAGCAACGAGGATGATCTATTACCACCTTTGGAGCATGGTGACAAAGAACCTTCCAAAGAAGAAGAAGAGGAGGCCAAGGAAGATGAATATGTACCTCCAAGTACCTTAAAATTCACAAAGGATCATCCACAGGAATTGATAGTTGGTGAACTATCCATCGGGGTAAGAACTCGCTCTTCTCTTCATGAATCATTTTCAAATATTTGTTTTGTTTCCGAAATAGAACCAAAAACCGTTTCAACTGCTTTAAATGATGAATTTTAGTTTTTGGCTATGAATGAAGAGTTAGAGCAATTTGAGCGACATAATGTTTGGAAATTAGTTGAAAGACCATCTAATCACCCGGTTGTAGGTGTAAAGTGGATTTTTAAAAATAAATTAGATGGTGAGTCAAGAATCTCTAGAAATAAAGCACGATTAGTAGCACAAGGATATTCTCAAATCGAGGGGATAGATTTTGATGAATCTTTTGCACCCGTTGCTAGATTAGAGTCTATAAGAATTTTTCTAGCATTTGCAAGCTTTAAAAGTATTAAACTATTTCAAATGAATGTAAAAAGTGCTTTTCTAAACGGGTTTGTAAAAGAAGTAGTTTATGTTGAACAACCCCCCGGTTTTATTATTGAAAAATTTCCAAATCATGTTTATAAACTAGAGAAAGCGCTTTATGGTTTAAAACAAGCACCTCGTGCATGGTATGAAAGACTTACATCATTTTTATTAAAGCACGGTTATATTATGGGAAGTGCGGATAATACTCTCTTCATTAAGCGCAACAATGATGATATTATTATTTTACAAATATATGTTGATGATATTATTTTTGGATCTACTAATGAAGAGATGTGTAAAGAAGTTATTTTAGTGATGAAAAATGAATTTGAAATGAGTCTTGTAGGAGAACTTTCTTATTTCCTTGGTTTTCAAATATCACAAAGAATTGATGGTATCTTTGTATGTCAAACTAAATATGTCCATGATATGCTTAAACGTCTTGGATTTGAAAACCTTAAACATGCTTGTACACCAATGAGCGCATCACTAAAATTAGGAAAAGATGAATCAGGAATTTCTATAGATCAAACTTTATATAGAGGTATGATAGGATCTCTACTTTATCTAAGTGCAACTAGACCCGATATTATGTTTGTCGTATGCTTATGTGCTCGATTTCAAGCCAATCCAAAAGAATCTCATTTAAAAGCGGTAAAACGAATTTTTAGATATCTCATTGGTTCATCTAGATTAGGATTATGGTACCTGCACAATAATTCATTTACACTTCACGGCTACTCCGATTCGGACTACGCCGGTTGTTCACTTGATAGAAAAAGCACTAGTGGTACTTGTCATTTTCTAGGACCTTCATTAGTTGCATGGTCTAGTAGGAAACAAAACTCGGTTGCACTCTCCACCACGGAGGCCGATACATTGCATTAGGAAGTTGTTGTGCACAAGCACTATGGATGAGCCAAACTTTAGAGGACTTTGGTTTTCATCTAAAACTTATTGAACTAAAATGTGACAACAAAGGTGCCATTGATCTCACAAATACTCCGGTACACCATTCTAGATCCAAACATATAGATGTACGTCATCATTTCATAAGGGATCACATTAAGAAGGAAAATGTTAGAATAAGTTTCATTGGCACGGACTCTCAACTTGCTGATATATTCACTAACCTCTTCCCGATGCAAGGTTTCAAATGTTAAGGTTGGAATTATGAGTCTTAGACATCTTAGGATGAATAACATGTAAAACGCTAATGTTTTATGCAATTTGAGCAACCAAGACATCTCTTAAAATTACAAAACTTCTGCATAAGACTACTCTTAAGACCCCTAATCAATATCTGAAAGTATCTAGTTGCGGCCTAAATCACCTAGAGGGGGGTGAATAGGTGGATTCTATGTCTTAAAGCAGAATTAAAAAATTAACACAGAAAAGCAAACAAACAACCACAGCACAGACACAAGGATTTTATAGAGGTTCCCCGATGTGGGTAGTCCTCTTTCCCGCCTCGCCTATCTAGCACTTCGAGGCTAGACTCGGCTACTTCACCAAACTCAGATTATAACTAATCTTACACCTCGGAGTTAAAAACTCCTACAACTCGGAGTATAACAACTCCTACAACTCGGAGTAAAACAACTCCTACAACTCGGAGTATAACAACTCCTACAAAAGAAAATATAGGGAAACAAAATATTTCTTCTTAACCTCTAAAGAGATTAACTTCAGATCTTGAAAACAGAGTCTTCTTCTCAACCTTGAAAGAAAGCTTGGCACTAGAAAGATGAGAAGAGAGAAGACTTGGCTAACCAGATCTGACCAGGCCCTTTGACTTGCTTGAAAGAATCTTCAATAAAGTGAGCAGCACTAAGATCAAAGGCCTTCTTCTGAGAAATCTCTAATCACAAAAGTTAGATCTCAGAATTCTTGTTCAGCAAAAGAGGAAGAGAAGAAGGACTTTTTGCTTTTTCTTTTCTGAACTGACGGCTGAAGAAGGTTTTTAGGTCGATTCTTTTTGATGGATCATTTTGCCCTAAAATAATGACATATTTATAGGGAGGACTTCAACGGCTCTTGCGACAAAGAAGGGAGAGGCGACACGTGTACTGATCATGTCGGCTAACCCTAATTTTCAAAAACGAAACGAGGATAAGAAATCCGTCTGTCCGTCATTCGTCGGGATTCGTCGGGAGAACACGAGAGCATCCGACGAATTGACTTAGCTGCAGAGTTTTCCTCAGAACCTAGACAAGATTGACCTCTGTCAGCATTCGTCGGGATTCGTCGGAATGACCCGAGTCATCTCGACGAATGGACTTGGCTTCAGAAAATTCTTCACAACCCAGCAAAAATGTCCTCTGTCAACATTCGTCGGAATTCGTCGGAATGACCCGAGTCATCTCGACGAATGGACTTGGCTTCAGGAATTTCTTTAACACCCAGCCAAACTGTCCTCTGTCAACATTCGTCGGGATTCGTCGGAATGACCCGAGTCATCTCGACGAATGGACTTGGCTTCAGGAATTTCTTTAACACCCAGCCAAACTGTCCTCTGTCAACATTCGTCGGGATTCGTCGGAATGACCCGAGTCATCTCGACGAATGGACTCAGCAAACATTTTCTTTCTTCTGAAACCCTGCTCCACTCCACAACTTTGAACACCTTCAGTTATGTATATGAAGTGCACCCCAAAAGAGAGATTACACATGGACCAACACTTTGTTCTATACAATGAGGGATTACATTGTTTAGAACTGTGTTTGGTGATCCATTGCAACCTGACTTTGGTATGCACTTAGCATTACGACCTGTCATAACACATCTAAACAAAAGTCATCAAATACAAATACAATTCACTTTAGTTTACTAGGGGACATCTTCAAATCAAGGTGATTGTAGACACAATACCCAACAATCTCCCCCTATTTGAAGATGTCATAACCCTAGGCACTAACTTGAATTGCACAGAAAGAATACTAAATAAGAATGCAGAACCCAGGCAGTAATATATATAATGAAAAGCAGAGTAGGACTAAATGTTTTAGCTTAAACACAAAAGAATTGAGTATATATATATATAAGCAAAGAAAACATCAAGATTCCAGATAAGCACAGCTTATTCATGACCTTTGCCTTTCATCTTTGCAACCATTCTGTCCACTGCCTCAGTTTTCTTCTTCAGTTCTGAATCCATTCTCTCAAAAAATGCCTTTGGCTTAGGCCAGTATTTGTCAGGAGCAGACTCTTTAGATCCACCATTCTTGAAGTGAATTCTTCTTTCATTTGTCCTTTTCTCAAACTTGCTCCATTCTTCTGAACTATAGTGGTCACTGACCTTTTCATTCTGATTGCTGACTTTATCAAAAGCAGAGAGAATAATACTTTTGGAGATAGGGCTCCAGCTTTCTTGGAAGTTTCTAGGAGGAGGCCTATCATAAAACTCTCTGATCTTCTTAAATGGATTAGACTTCTTAGCAGGTGGCTTATCATCAAAAAGCTTCCTTTTTAAAGACTTCTCAGCTGGTTCAGCAAAATAGGTGCTGTCAGGATCTTGAACAAGGGATGGATCATCCCAAAATTCCTGATAAGATGAAGCAGGGATGACTTCATCAGCAAACACAGAGTCCTCAGCAGGATTTGGAGAGAAACCAGGAGCCCTGGGACCTGGAGCACTTGAGGAGGGAACAACAGGCCCTTTTTCCACAACAGCAAACCCAAGCATTTCAGCCACTTGCTTGAACAGCCAGCTTTGAGCTTCATGAGTATACCAATTTACATCCTTAACATTTTGTAAGATGTTTTCCTTGAGATCTTGCATTTGAGAAGCTACACTTTCATTTAAAACATCCAATTTGCTTGCATTTTCTTCTAACTTGGAGACCACACTCTCCTCCCCCTTTATGACATCTTCATGTAGGAGGGTATACAATCTTTTCAGCTGATTTTCAACTTGATCATCCAAGTAAGATATTCCTTGATCATGAGCAGAGCTGAGAGTAGAGATAGCAGAAGTCAGGTGCAACACATCTTCACTTACCTGATGCAGATTCTGGAGAGCATGCCCAACAGCTTTATTTGTATGATCCAAAGCTTTCCCTGCAGATAGCATCCAGGCTTCTTGATCAGTCTTGAATCTGCCCATATCATGCTTGATCTCAGCCATGTCTTGCCTCAGAGAACTATCAACTGAGTCAATCTTCTTATATACTTGCTTTATAGAGTGATCAAAGTGATCAGTCTGACCCTGTAGCATCCCTGCTATGGACTTCAGCAAAGAAGAGTGAGAGCTATCACCAGTCTCACCCTCTTCAGGAGAAAGTTTTTCAGCTACAAAACTTGAGGACTGTGCTAAGTTGTCAAGCACAGTTGCTCTTGGAGAGGTGCTCCTAGCCACAAAAACTTCTGGAGGAGGCAAGAGCAGCAGAGGAGGAAGGACCTCAGAAGGAACAGATTCAGCCATGAAGAGATCTTCCTGGACTTTCTCCCCCTTAGGTAGAGACATCTCCTTAGCCAACCTCAGCATGGCACCAAGGCTGCCCTGCTCCCCAGAATCAGATTGCTCAAGAGGAGTGTCTGGCAAGATTTCATGATCTTCAGAAAGAGAATCAACCATGGCAGGTGATCTCCTTGAATCTTCCAGCTGAGGAGCCTCAACAAACACAGCAGCAACCTCTGGACCTTCCAAGCCAAGATCAGCAACACTAGGAGGAGCATCATCTGCAGCACCACTGCTTGCACCAATGTCTCTTGGGGTTGGAAACTCCCCCTCAACATGTGCATCTCTGTCCTGTGCAGGAGCTGGATCAAGTCCACTCCCCCTGGAGGATTGCCCTGCTTCAGTGGACCTATGTTCATCAGGGAGAGGGGCCTCATCATCACTCAAAGGAGCCCTCACTCCAGCATTCCCTAATCCCTTGGGAATTACCCTTTCCCATTTGGTGAAAATGGAGGAATTGATTTTCTTAGTGTGGTGGATGGGGGTACCTCTTCCAAGATTGAAAAATTCTGGATTGCCACTATGCAGAAGCAGACTGAGAATCCTTCCAAAATTTGGAGCAAGAAAGCTCTCTTTAATCTTCTCAAAGATGACTTCACCAAAATTGAAATTTTTCTGACAAATTATAGCGGTGTGAATTTTAAAAGCCTCTTCAGATATGTAGTCGTGAGAACCTACCTTGCATAATAAAACTTTGCCTATAATATCAGACAGAAGCTTACCTCCTTCATTCATGAATTTTCTTCGGATTTTGGCGCTTTGATCAAGAATTCCACAAAATCTTCTGGCTCTGAAAATATCTTCAACAGACAACTCTTCAGATTCAACCATTGGCATCCTCAACGATCGGTTGATACCACTAGCCTTCAAAGTTATTTTGCAGGAACGAATAGAGCTTTTGATCTTCTTACCTTGACCTGTGATTTTGGCATTTCGATAAAACTCCAGAATATCCTGTTCTAGAACTTTGGCCGGCTCTTCCAAGATGAAACTTAGCCCAGCGACATCAAGCATCATGATCACATTGCGAAACTCATCAGAAGCTGAGCGGAAGGCGCCTCTCACCAACTCTCCCCCTGAGTTGAAGCCACCGGAGGCTTTGGGCGCCATTGATGTCGTCGACGTCGAGGAAGAAAAATAGGGAAATCGCGACGGAGAAGACGAACGGACGGGTAGGGTTTCACGGAAGAGGAATTTGAGAAGACGAATCCTTCCGTGAAATCGTGATGTTTTCTTTTAATTTATATATATATATATATATAAAATTTAAGTAGAGCGCGCACCTGTAGAGAAATGATTCCACGGAAGAGGAATTAGAGAGGAATAAATATCCAGAAAAAAAATTGTCCCGTGAACACCCGTGAAACGTCATGAAATTTTCTGAGTTAATACGTGAAGTCTCGAGCAATTTCGTGAAATTTCAACAGTCCCGACTTCAAGATTCCTTGTTAAGCATTCCAAGTTCCATTTTGAAGAAATTGAATTTGGTTTCGTCCAGAGGCTTCGTAAAAATATCTGCAATTTGTTTGTCAGTATTAACATATAACAAATTTATGTCCTTACTCTCGACATGTTCTCGGATGAAGTGATAGCGAAGCTCAATATGCTTCGTTCTGCTGTGAGAGACGGGATTATTCGCTATGGCAATAGCACTTGAGGAGTCACAGAACATGGGGATTTCTGAGAGCTTTACATTATAGTCCTCAAGCTGATTTTTCATCCACAAAAGTTGTGCGCAGCAACTGCCTGCAGAGATATATTCCGATTCAGCAGTTGATATTGCAACGCAATTTTGCTTCTTACTACTCCAGGAAATGAGCCTTTTTCCCAAGAACTGGCAAGTTCCCGAAGTGCTCTTCCTATCATCTTTGCTACCTGCAAAATCAGCGTCTGAAAAGCCAATTAGTTCAAAATCATTGCTTCTTGGGTACCATAAGCCGAGATTTGGTGTAGCCTTAAGGTATCTCAATATCCTCTTTGCAGCGGCATAATGAGATTCCTTACAGTTCACTTGATACCTGGCACATACACATGTTGAGAACATTATATCCGGTCTAGTAGCAGTGAGATAGAGCAAGGACCCAATTATGCTTCTGTACTTGGTTTCATCAAAAGGTTTCCCTTTCTCATCCTTGTCCAGAGACATACTTGAGCCCATTGGAGTCCTCATTGAGGTTGCACTCTCCATTCCAAATTTCTTAAGAAGCTCTTTAGTGAACTTCGTCTGAGAGATGAAGATTCCATCTTCAGATTGGTGCACCTGGAGTCCTAAGAAATATTTCAGCTCTCCCATACTGCTCATTTCAAACTTACCTTGCATCAAGCTAGAAAACTTTTTGCAAAGTTTGTCATCAGTAGAGCCAAAGATAATATCGTCGACATAGATTTGCACCAGCAAAATCTCGCCTTTAACTTCCCTAAGAAACAATGTCTTGTCTATTGTTCCTCTTGTAAATTTGTTCTCAAGAAGAAACTTAGACAATGTCTCATACCAGGCTCGGGGTGCCTGTTTGAGACCATACAAGGCTTTATGTAAATAAAATACATGATCAGGAAAGTTAGGATCGACAAAACCTGGAGGCTGAGCTACATACACTTCCTCTTTAAGGTCTCCATTCAGAAATGCGGACTTTACGTCCATCTGGAAAACCTTAAAGCCCTTATATGCAGCATAAGCCAGAAATAATCTGATGGCTTCAAGTCTTGCTACGGGTGCGAAGGTCTGATCAAAGTCAATCCCTTCTTCTTGCATGTATCCTTGAGCAACCAGTCTTGCTTTGTTCTTGGTGATGATGCCCTTTTCATCAAGCTTGTTTCGGAAGATCCACTTGGTTCCAATCACATTATGCCCTTTGGGTCTAGGTACCAACTCCCAAACTTTACATCTTTTGAATTGGTTGAGCTCCTCTTGCATAGCAAGGATCCAAGAGGGATCGGTGTTTGCTTCTTCAAACTTCTTCGGTTCAATCTGTGAAAGAAAACTTAAATGTAAAATTTCGTTAGTTGTACCTCTTCTAGTTAGAACTCTGCTTGAAGGATCTCCGATGATTTGATCTGCTGGATGATCTCTCAAATGTCTGATCACTCCAACATTTAGATGATTATGAGGTTCCTGTATTTCAGGTACATCTTCATCTTCCTGAGGATCATCATCCTCACATGCTGAAGGGGCAATTACTTCAATAGATTGTGGAACGTCTTCCTTTACCACTTCTTCTAAGTGTAGATCTTTGAATCTTGCATCTGCATCTTCAACAAAGACACTAGAAGAGCTGCTATGAAGCATACTCGTCTCATCAAATATAACATTAAGAGTTTCTTCTACAACCAGGGTTTTCTTGTTGAAAATCCTATATGTCTTACTATGGCTACTATAACCTACAAAAATACCTTCAAAACATTTTTCACTAAACTTAGTTTTATAATACTTTCCATTGTTAAGCACGAAGCATTTACTGCCAAAGATTCTAAAATAAGACAGAGTTGGTTTCTTGCCTTTCAGAAGTTCATAGGGAGTCTTATGATGATTTTTGTTGATTAGTGCTCTGTTTTGCACGTGGCAAGCAGTGTTGATACCTTCAGCCCAGAAGTACTCCGGTAGTGAAGAATCACTCAACATTGTCCTGCAAGCCTCTATGAGTGTTCTATTCTTTCTCTCGGCAACACCATTTTGCTGTGGAGTGCGGGGAGAGGAAAACTCATGAAAGATACCTTGACTTTCACAAAATTCAGTCATGGCCCCAGACTTGAATTCTGTGCCATGGTCACTTCTGATTTTGACCACAGAGCATTCTAATTCATTCTGAATTTGCCTGACGAATGAGGTGAAAGAATCATAGGTGTCTGACTTATGTTTTAGAAAGAATACCCAAGCAAAACGTGAGTAATCATCGACAATGACCAACGTATAAGACTTACCCCCTAAACTCCGAATTGGCATGGGACCAAATAAGTCCATATGAAGTAGATATAAACATCTGGTAGAGTCTTTGCCAATAATGCTCTTAAAGCTAGCCCTCGTCTGCTTGCCCATTTGGCATGCGTGACAAGGTCTCTCTTTAATGCACTTAACATCAGGAGCATCACGAACTAAGTTGTGAGAAAATAACATATTTATAGTTTTGAAATTTATATGTGCTAGTCTCTTGTGCCATTGGTCACAGAGAGATGCACTATCTTTTGCCAAAAAGCACACTGGTGTAGAAGTATCTAAACATAGAAAATTTAAACAAAAAATATTTCTACTCCGAGTGCCTGTTAAAATAGTTTCTGATTTATCAGACAGCTTTATCAGGCACTTGTCCTTGTAGAATTCTACCATATAGCCTTTGTCACAAAGTTGACTTATGCTAATGAGATTATGTTGTAATCCTTTAACATAAGCCACGTCTGTGAAAGAGACTGTACCATTTGTGATCATACCGTAGCCTTGTGTGATTCCCCGATCAGATCCGCCAAAAATAACTTTTGGACCATCTTTCACGGGGGTAAACTCTTGTAGTAGGCTTCTTGTTCCGGTCATGTGCCGTGAACAACCACTGTCCAAGTACCAGATTGGATTTGTATTGGCCTTTGGACATACCTGCAATCAACAATCAATTGCCCTTAGGAACCCAAACTGATTTGGGTCCTTGGCTTCGTGTTAGATGACCACCACTTGGAATGTTAACATTGCGAGGGGTCATTCTTGCATTGTTAATCCGTGGAGTCGAGACATTTCTCGGATTAAACCAACAGTCTATGGCAAAGTGACCAATCTTGCCACAACACCAACAATCGAATCGATTGTACCTTCTCTTTGTCTCCTGTTTTGCCTTTTGAACGGGAGGTGCAACAGGAGTGACTTTCTTAGAGGAAGTCTTCTTAGAAGTGGGGGCCTCATGGTGACAGCACACACATGGCTCCAACTTCTTCTCAACAGGTTTGGGTGCAATCGTTCTAATTTTCGGTGCTTTCTTGTGAGCTGATCCGTGAACAAATGGACCATGATCTTTGAGGATTATTTCTTCATGAGGGGCTTTGAAGGGAGAGTTGTCAAAGTTTCGGGGAAAGCTCCATCCTTGATATCTATTACTAGGTTCAACATGTGTTGGCCTAGCAAAATGACCGTAGGATGAATCAAAGTCAAACGGATTTGATGGAAAAATGACCTTCCTAAATGAAGGTTGACTTTGATTAGCAGCTCCCTTTCCCTTCACGACTCTCTTTTCAGCAGCCTTACTACTTTCAGCCTTATGACCAATTCCACTACCCTTCGCAGGAGCAGAAAACGTATCAATGAATGGAAGAATAGTCTTAGGCTTGGAGAAGCTTTCTACGAGCTTCCTTTCCGCCTTCAACTTATTTTCTAGTTCACTTATAGTTTTCTCCTTTAAGTTTAACAACTCAGTGGAGCTTTTCAGTTCGTCTTTCAAGAGTTGGATTTCATCTTTGAGGGGAGTTAATTGTTCAATTTCCTCCCTCAAAGCTAATTCCACTGTCTTGAGAGATTCAATTTCTTTTGACTTGGATTTGACGACCTTGCGGCACTTGTCAAATCCTTTCACAAGGGCTTCATACTGAGTTATTAACTTAAAGTCCTCCTCTGAGGAGTAGCCCTCATTTGCTACAGATGCAGTCTCATCTTCAGAAGCAGACAGAGGGGTATGAGAGTTTACCTTCCCCTTATGAGAGGAGTCGCCTGTTTCTTCGTCTAGATGAGCCATTAGCCCAAAGTAGGCTTCTTCATCTGAGCTTGACGCATCAGAGTCACTGTCGCTCAGAGTCTTGGCCTTCTTGGCGAGAAGACTCTTTTCTTTCTTCCTTCCTTTAAAAGATCTCTTTTCTTCCTTCTTTGATCCTTCTTTCTTCTTGTATGGACACTCGGCAATTACGTGTCCTGGCTTATTGCAACAATAACAAATAATGTCAGTAGAATCAAATTTGTTCGGTTTAGATTTATACCTGTCATTATTGTAGTCCTTTTTGTGATGATCCCCATCACGTCTTGATCTTCTGTGATCAAATGCAGTGGATTGCCCTCTCTTCTGCTTTCTTTTATTCAGAAGTCTTTTGAATTGTTTGGAGAGAAGAGAAAATTCTCCATCAGACATCTCTGAACCTGATGGGCTAGCATCAGACTCATCCTCATCAGAAGATGGTCTCCTTACAAGTGGGAGAGCCTTGCACTTCCTTGAGCTTTCAGCTTTTAGGGCAGAGGACTTCTCCCTTCCAAAGGCTCTGACCCCCTCTTCTTCAGCTTTGCGGGAATTTAGCTTCAACTCATGGGACAGGAGCTTACCAAACAACATTTGTGGCTCCGTGGTTCCGAGCTTTCCGAATTCTCTGATGGCTATAACCTTGGTATCCCATTCTTTCGTCAGGGATCTCAAAAATTTGTCATTTAGTTCGCCAGTTGTGAATTCTCTATCATAGTTCCTAAGGCCATTTACGATCTTGAAGAACTTCTCGTAGGTGTCAGAAATGGAGTCTCTTGGATCTTGCTTGAATGCTTCATATTCTTGGTTCAGCAATGATCTTCGGTCATCCCTCACTTCTTCGGTCCCTTCCATCAGAACGACTAGTGAGTCCCACATCTCTTTAGCAGATTTGCAGTGAAGCAGATTTTGCAACATTGAATCATCAACTGCACCTGCTATGATATTTTTTGCTTTCTTGTCTAGGGCCACTAGAGCGATCTCATCTTTGTTCAGTTCCAACATCTTCTTTGGGATCATGATGGTGGAGTTTATTGAAGATGGTTTCATCGGAATATGGGGACCTTCTTCCACGATCTGAAAGATTCTTGGGTCAGCAGCTTCCATGTAGAATCTTACTCTTTCCTTCCACATAGGAAAGTTCTCTTTGGTGCAAACTGGCAACTTGACGGAGTCCTTGGTCTTATCCATTCCAGACATGTTTGCTTTAGCAACTAGATGAGGAGATCTTGTTCAAGGTGTTAGCCTTATAGCGAACAACCTGCCTCTGATACCAATTGAAAGTATCTAGTTGCGGCCTAAATCACCTAGAGGGGGGTGAATAGGTGGATTCTATGTCTTAAAGCGGAATTAAAAAATTAACACAGAAAAGCAAACAAACAACCACAGCACAGACACAAGGATTTTATAGAGGTTCCCCGATGTGGGTAGTCCTCTTTCCCGCCTCGCCTATCTAGCACTTCGAGGCTAGACTCGGCTACTTCACCAAACTCAGATTATAACTAATCTTACACCTCGGAGTTAAAAACTCCTACAACTCGGAGTATAACAACTCCTACAACTCGGAGTAAAACAACTCCTACAACTCGGAGTATAACAACTCCTACAAAAGAAAATATAGGGAAACAAAATATTTCTTCTTAACCTCTAAAGAGATTAACTTCAGATCTTGAAAACAGAGTCTTCTTCTCAACCTTGAAAGAAAGCTTGGCACTAGAAAGATGAGAAGAGAGAAGACTTGGCTAACCAGATCTGACCAGGCCCTTTGACTTGCTTGAAAGAATCTTCAATAAAGTGAGCAGCACTAAGATCAAAGGCCTTCTTCTGAGAAATCTCTAATCACAAAAGATAGATCTCAGAATTCTTGTTCAGCAAAAGAGGAAGAGAAGAAGGACTTTTTGCTTTTTCTTTTCTGAACTGACGGCTGAAGAAGGTTTTTAGGTCGATTCTTTTTGATGGATCATTTTGCCCTAAAATAATGACATATTTATAGGGAGGACTTCAACGGCTCTTGCGACAAAGAAGGGAGAGGCGACACGTGTACTGATCATGTCGGCTAACCCTAATTTTCAAAAACGAAACGAGGATAAGAAATCCGTCTGTCCGTCATTCGTCGGGATTCGTCGGGAGAACACGAGAGCATCCGACGAATTGACTTAGCTGCAGAGTTTTCCTCAGAACCTAGACAAGATTGACCTCTGTCAGCATTCGTCGGGATTCGTCGGAATGACCCGAGTCATCTCGACGAATGGACTTGGCTTCAGAAAATTCTTCACAACCCAGCAAAAATGTCCTCTGTCAACATTCGTCGGAATTCGTCGGAATGACCCGAGTCATCTCGACGAATGGACTTGGCTTCAGGAATTTCTTTAACACCCAGCCAAACTGTCCTCTGTCAACATTCGTCGGGATTCGTCGGAATGACCCGAGTCATCTCGACGAATGGACTTGGCTTCAGGAATTTCTTTAACACCCAGCCAAACTGTCCTCTGTCAACATTCGTCGGGATTCGTCGGAATGACCCGAGTCATCTCGACGAATGGACTCAGCAAACATTTTCTTTTCTTCTGAAACCCTGCTCCACTCCACAACTTTGAACACCTTCAGTTATGTATATGAAGTGCACCCCAAAAGAGAGATTACACATGGACCAACACTTTGTTCTATACAATGAGGGATTACATTGTTTAGAACTGTGTTTGGTGATCCATTGCAACCTGACTTTGGTATGCACTTAGCATTACGACCTGTCATAACACATCTAAACAAAAGTCATCAAATACAAATACAATTCACTTTAGTTTACTAGGGGACATCTTCAAATCAAGGTGATTGTAGACACAATACCCAACAATATCAAAAATCAGGTTATTAAAATTCTTAAAAATTCGTGTACTATTTCCAGCGCTAGTGTGAATGTTTGAATTTTGTGTTTTTCAAAATTTCTAAAAAATCCTTACAAATATGTTAGTTTATGTGTACTAATTTATTTTTGAGTTTTTGACTATTTAATTTTTGTTTTATTATGAAAAATCAACTACAAATATTCAAAAATATAAAAATATATTTGTGTGATTTTTCTGTGTTTATTTCATTAAAAAATTTCAAAACAACAAAAAAAATGTATGATCTTTATTGCTAATATCAAGCATGAATGAATTCTATTATTTAGAATTATTTACAATGTTAAAATTTATTCCTTGAAATTACTATGAACATTGTTTTGTTTATCATGCTTTGATATATCTATTTAAAGTGCATCAATTATATTGAAAAATATGTGTAGAACCAAGCTTAGCATGCCTCTAAGTATGAGTAAATGTTTTATGATTGATAATGATACATTTCACTCATTTATTTTGATAATCAACATATGTATTTAAATCCAAAATGCTTGCTTGTGTATTGTATTTGTACAATGAATTAAAACTTGCATAAGTTTATTGCCTACACTACATTTGAATTGCACTTATGAAATTTAGAAAAGTGGTTAAGTTGAAAAATTGGGTTTGCAAAACAAGTGTATTCAGAGAATGTTGTCTCACAAATGTGAACAAAAAATTATATATGTAGACAAATATAACTCGACCAAGCACTACTTGAACCTCCTTATAAGTCTTCATAAGCATTGCGAGGTTGAGCACCTTGGAAAGATTAGTAAAGTGTCTTGTGCAAACCTTGGTTACTACACCACTTTGATAAAAATTATGTGCATTAAAAGTGTGTGAAAGTTGATATACTTGTGTTTTATTGTGCACTTTACTCTACATATGTCTTGTATTTTGTGATTTAAATTAATTGTTAACATTGCTCAAAATACACTTATGTGCACATCATTATCTTTCATAACACTTCTTCTCATGAGTATTGGATTCTAATGCTTTATCTATACTACTCTTTATATAAGAAATGCACTAGATAACCAAGCATGATCTCTACAATTTTTTCGTATCTCTTGAACTTAAAATTAAGTAACATTGTAGTATAATCTCTCCTTGATATGTTCATTCCATGCTTGGTATCTTTATGAAAAACATTGAGATTTCAAAAAGGTTAAAACATCTTTCAATTTTGAACAAAAACTCATATTTTTACTTATGCTTTTCTTGCTTACAAAAAGATGTTTCTTATAATCTTCCGCTTGCTTACAACTCTTATCTTTTTATTTGAAATCTCTTATATATACTATGCTTAAAATCTTTATCATTATCTATATTACAAAAGCTCGATCATGCTTTATCATTTATAAGAAATGCCTCCTTACTACCCTCACCATACCTTCTTTTGATAATACCAAAAGGGAGAGATTAATTGAAGAAATCTATATAGGGGAAATATAGAAGATTAAGGGGATAATAATTCATGTAATCTACCATTTAGGGAGAGTAAAACATAAAATGCATTTATGTAGGGGAGCATTAAGATAGAGGGAGTATGCACATTATCATGCTTATCATATTCTATATTTGCACTATCATCTTGCTTATCCTATATTATAAACACTATTGTTGAATTTTTGCTAAGAGGATTTGTTATTATCAAAAGGGGGAGATTGTTGCACATGTGTGTCACATCCCTTTGTTTGAGAATAACAAATCCCAAATTGTATTTGATCTTGCTTGTCGTGTGTTTATATTATGCAGGAACTATAGGTGCAATACTCCACAGGTAGAAAGCAGCTGAATTCAAACATCTGGAAGAATGCACTACCGCCAGCGTTAGTGCTAACGCTCCGCGGTAGATCATTTTGTCTCAGCGGTTTCGTCTCAGCGGTTCCGGCTCAGCGGTTTCGTCTCAGCGATTTAGTTTTCTCTCAGCGGTTCCTTAGTGCTAGCGCTACCGCCAGGCGCTAGCTCAAGTTCGTGCACAGCGCCACGCCGCCGACGGTTTTGCAACCGCTCCACACGAACGCTACCACAGGCGCTAGGAGCTATCGCAGGCGCTATCTTCAAGTTCTATAAAGTGATGGGCTCTCTCTCGGTTTTAGTTAGTGCTTCTAGAGAGATTAATTGTGCCAAATTTCCAGAGCTGCTACTCTGCCGAAAGTTCATCTCCCACAAAAAGCTTAAGGAGAATTCTGGAGGAGGACTATGTCATGTTACATCCGAAGGACGATCGCTTCAACCTCGCTCATACTACAGCGATCCTTCATCTTCATCTTCAGAGATATCATATAGGGAGTTTTATTATTGTTATCTTTATTTTCATTCCATATATTTTTGTAACCGTTTAGAGAATTTGTCTTGTGTTGGCGACTTGGACTGGGTAGGACTTAGGGAGGAATTCGCCTTGTGTTGGCGACTAGTTCTAGGTGATTAGATATAGGGGGTGCTCGAGGCCATATCCGGGGAAGGATTTGCTAGAGCGGCTTGAGGCCTTATCCGGGGAAGGATATGCTAAAGCCAATCGGTTTGTGGGGATACAAGTCGGTATGGAAAAGGAAAACTTGTTTTACTTTGTACGCCTCCGATTTCTAGCGATATTGAAATCAAATTTATGTAAACACTTTTTTATATAATATAATTATGTCTCTTTTTGTGTTTACTTGATTTCTATCATTTGGCATAATTTATAGAAGTGCAAATTACAATTGTTTCCTCCTTTAAGTTAAATTGTTATTTTGTTCTAATTTTCTCTAAACAATTTAGTAAAAATTTACAAAGAATATTATTCCCTTATTCACCCCCCCCCCCCCCCATAAAGGCGCCAATCGATCCAACACCCTCCACCTTCCACCAATGTCTCAAATTCAAATCGAGAGGAGTCCAGATTCGGGTACGAGGGGATCCGAAGGTAGCAAGGCAGTGCTACGTGACGGCAGTAAACACCATCTATTGGATGGCCGAAGCAGAGAAATGGGATCAGGAGATGGGTGAGCCGGCGGGTCTCAGAGAAAAAGCGGGGGAGGAGAACGAAGAGGTAGAGGGTCAGGCCCAGGAGGAAGGGGCGGAAGAGGTGATGAAGGTTCAGGGGGGAGAAGGAGAGGAGAAGGTTGAAGTGCCGACTTGCGATGAGGAGAAGGAAGAAGTTTGGGTAGAGCAGTCCCGGATAGAAGTCGTGGAGTAGGTCGTGGAACTCGAGTTCACCACCCGGGCTGGGGTGGTGGAGAAGGTCTGCATCAGCGGGGAGCTCGGCCTGGAGGAGCAGAAGCAAATCCTAGTCTGCGTCCAGGAAAATGTGGATGCATTCGCTTGGAATGTCGCGGAGATGCCTGGGATCGATGTAGATGTGGCTTGCCATCGCCTCAATCTCAACCCCGGCACCCGCCCCATCCGTCAAAAGAGGAGGGCCATAACAGACAAGCTGGAAGGCCCCATTAGGGAAGAGGTGGGCAAGCTCCTACATGGGGTTTTGTATCAGAGATCCAGTATCCAGGCTGGGTCTCCAACATGGTTATGGTGAAAAGGGGAGGAGGTAAGTGGAGGATGTGTATCGATTTTTCCTTGCTTAATAAATCATGTCCCAAGGATTGCTACCCCTGCCTAGAATCGACGCGCTGGTTGACTCAGCCGTCGGTTTCCCTGTAATGTCTTTTTTAGATGCTCTTTCAGGTTATCATCAGATCCGCATGCACCCCCCCCCCCCTCCCCCCCCCCCCGACATCAAGAATGTCTCCTTCATCACAGGGGATGGGTGTTATTGTTATAAGATGATGCCCGTTAGGCTCAAGAATGCAGGGGCCACGTACCAACGAATGAAGGACAGGATCTTCCGAGAGCAGAAGGGAAGAAACCTGGAGGTCTATGTTGATGACCTCATGATAAAGAGTCGGGACCTCAAGTCTCACCTCAAAGACCTTGAAGAGACCTTTGGGACCTTGCGGAAGTATAAGATGAAACTCAACCCCCTGAAGTGTGTCTTCGGGGCTAGCAGGGGAAAGTTCCTGGGTCACTTGCTCACCCTAGCAGGGGTGGAGCCTAACCCAGATAAAGTTAAAGCAATCGTGGAGTTGGGATCGCCAAGAAATGCGAAGGAGGTTCAGTGCCTCACGGGAAAATTGGCCAGGCTCAGCAGGTTCCTATCCAAGGCAGGTGAGAAGTGTGAACCTTTCTTCAAGGTGCTATGGGGAAACAAGAAATTTGAATGGACCTCGGAATGTGAGGAAGCTTTTCAAGCTTTGAAAGGGCAGCTCACCCAGACTCATCTACTCCAGGGACCAAGGCAAGGGGAGGATCTATCCCTATACTTGGGGGTAGGATCTGAGGCAGTAAGTTCGGTATTGGTCCGGGAAGAAGGGAGGAGGAAGTTCCCCATCTACTACGTCAGCCGAGTGCTGAGGAAGGCGGAGCTACGATACCCAATTTTAGAAAAGTTGGCTTTCGCTTTGGTTGTATCGGCTCGGAAGCTTAGGCCATACTTCCAAGCACACTCAATCAACGTGGTGACCGACCACCCGCTTTGCAAAGTCATGGAAGGAGTGGAGCATTCGGGGAGGTTAGCAAAATGGTCCGTGGAGCTGAGCGAGTTCGACGTCGCGTTTGTGCCTTGGATGTCGATCAAAGCACAAGCGGTGGCAGACTTCATGGCGGACTATGCAACCGAAGTGGGGGAGCATGAATCACCACCCCCGGTGGCATGGAAGATGTTGGTGGATGGTGCGTCAGGGAAGCACTCCAATGGAGGAGGAATCATCCTAATAAGCCCCAAACGGACGAAGATTGAGCAAGCCTTGAGCATCCTTTTTCCAATTACCAACAACCAGGCCAAGTACGAGGCTGTGATAGCAGGCCTGCGGCTGGCCAGGGAGCTGGGAGTGCAAGACGTGGAGGTCTCAACGTACTCCATGGTGGTGGCATGCCAAATCAGGGGAGAATTTTAAGCAAAGGAGCCGACCCTCAAACGCTACCTGAAGAAGGTCAAGGGGTCATCGGTCAATTTCACACTTTCTCCATCAAGCATGTGCCGAGGAGGAGAACACACCGGCGGACCTCCTAGACAAGTTTGGGCCTCGAGCTGTAGGGACAGTATCGGAACTCTTCCGACCTTCCATCGAGGAAGGGGAGCTGATGGAGGTGGATCAGCGAGCATCATGGATGGATCCCTTCGTCACCTTCCTGGCTTCGGGAAAGTTCCCTGGAGGGCACGTGGATAAGCGACGCTTCAGGTATAAGTCGGCTAATTATTCCTTACATGCAGGAGGACTATACAAAAAACACTCTCGGGGCTCCTGGCCCGTTGCTTATCAGAGGAGGAGGTCCCGAGAGTCCTCGAAGAAATCCACTCGGGGGAACGTGGCAGTCACTCCGGGAGCCGAACTCTGGAGGGAAGAGTGTTGAGGTAAGGCTATTTTTGGCCTACGCTCAGCAAGGATGCGGCAGAATTTGCAGGGAAGTGTTCAAACTGTCAGCTCTATGCTCCACTCAAACTCCTCCCAGCTCAGAGGCTCCGGACCATCACAGCTCCGTGGCCCTTCGCCATATGGGGTCTGGACCTAGTGGGTCCTTTCCCACAAGCTAGCGGCCAAAGGAAGTTCCTATTGGTAATGATTGACTATTTCTCCAAGTGGGTATAAGTAAAGGCGCTGGCCAAGGTGACATCCCAGGTGGTGAACAATTTTGTATGGGGGGAGATAATTTGCAGGCACGGGCTCCCCTTGGCCATAGTGACGGACAACGGACCATAATTTACCGGCGAATAGTTTGTTAGTTTCTGCACCAAACTCGGCAAAGACCTCAGGTTTTTGTCGGTCCACCACCCGTGAAATAATGGACAGGTGAAAGCAGCAAACAAGATAATTGTCAACCTGCTCAAGAAGAAAGTGGAAAATCTCAGGGGAAACTGGGTAGAGCAGCTGCCCTCGGTCCTATGGGCCTTGAGGACTACTCCAAACACGGCCACAGGGGAGACCCCCTTCAAACTGTCTTATGGGTCCGAGGTCGTCCTCCTGATAGAATTCGAGGTAAAAACCCCCAGGGTGATCACCGCAGGCGAAGGGGATGAAGAATGGCTAGTGGAAAATGATGCAGAGCAAAGGTTATCTCTGGACCTAGTAGAAGAGCTCCGAGTCCTCGCTACTGTTCGACGGGAGGAAGTCAAAAGGCGAATGGCCAGGTACTTTGATCAACATATCATAATAAAACAATTCGAGAATGGAGACTTGGTCATGAAGAAGGTAGATGCGGCAGGGAGAGGAGCCGTTGTAGGTAATCTAGAGCCCAACTGGGAGGGGCCTTACATTGTAAGCGAAGTGCTCAAGTCAGGAGGGTACCACGTCCAGGATTGGGAAGGGATACCCCTTGGCCGAGCCAGGAGTGGGGACGATTTGAAAAGATTCTATCCTTGAAACTTTTGTAACTAACTTATTGTGTGTTTCATTAATCATGCATAGATTCTGGGGTCGTTTTTGAGCAGGTAACAAGCATTGGTGCTGGAATGCCCCAGATCGATTCCGTTGTCGGGCTCTCATAGATGGTGGGTCAAGTTGATCTCTGGAGAGGCTGCCAAGTAACAAGTTCTTTGGTGCTGGAATGCCCCAGATCGATTCTGCTATCGGGCTCTCATAGATGGTGGGTCAGGTTGATCCTAGGAGAGGCTGGCAAGTAACAAGTTCTTTGGTGGTGGAATGCTCCATATCGATTCCACTGTCGGGCTCTCAGAGACGGTGGGTCAAGTTGATCTCTGGAGAGGCTGGAAAGTAACAAGTTCTTTGGTGCTGGAATGCCCCAGATCGATTCTGTTGTCGGGCTCTCATAGACGGTGGGTCAGGTTTATCTCTGGAGAGGCTAGCATGTGGCAAGGTTTTTGGTGCTGGAATGCCCCAGATCGATTCTGTTGTCGGGCTCTCATAGATGGTGGGTCAGGTTGATCTCTAGAGAGGCTGGCAAGTAACAAGTTCTTTGGTGCTGGAATGCCCTAGATCGATTCTGCTGTCGGGCTCTCATAGACGGTGGGTCAGGTTGATCTCTGGAGAGGCTGGCAAGTAACAAGTTCTTTGGTGCTGGAATGCCCCAGATCGATTCCGCTGTCGTGCTCTCATAGACGGTGGGTTAGGTTGATCTCTGGAGAGGCTAGCAAGTGGCAAGTTTTTTGGTGTTGGAATGCCCCAGATGGATTCTGCTGTCGGGCTCTCATGATGGTGGGTCGGGTTGATCTCTAGAGAGGCTGGCAAGGAACAAGTTTTTTGTGCTGGAATGCCCCAGATTGATTCCGCTGCCGGGATCTCATAGGCGGTGGGTCAGGTTGATCTCTGGAGAGGCTGGAAAGTGGCAAGTTCTTTGGTGCTAGAATGCCCCAGATCGATTCTGCTGTCGGGCTCTCATAGACGGTGGGTCAGGTTGATCTCTGGAGAGGCTGGCAAGTAACAAGTTTTTTGGTGCTGGAATGCCTGGATCGATTCCGCTGTCGGGCTCTCATAGACGGTGGTTCAGGTTGATATGTGGAGAGTCTGTGGAGAGTCTGGCAAGTGGAAAGTTCTTTGGTGCTGGAATGCCCCAGATCGATTCCGTTGTCGGGCTCTCATAGACGGTGGGTCAGGTTGATCTCTGGAGAGGCTGGCAAGTGGCAAGTTCTTTGGTTCTGGAATGCCCCAGATCAATTCCGCTGTCGGGCTCTTATATATGGTGGGTCAGGTTGATCTTTGGAGAGGCTGACAAGTGGCAAGTTCTTTGGTGCTGGAATGCCCCAGATCGATTCCGCTGCCGGGCTCTCAAAGGAGGTGGGTCAGGTTGATCTCTGGAGAGGCTGGCAAAGGGGGAAGTTTTTGATTGCCAACAGGGCCTCAAAATGAGAGAACGGGTGATCTCGCAAGGCGAGACCATGACCCCCTCCCCTCTCCCCCTGTATAATGAGGTGCACGCAGACAATCTAAGGGAAAGGCGACAAGTGGGCGGCCCAAATGGGCGAGCTGCACGAAAAAGATCATTCAAGTCTCTGGAAATAGCGCGAGAAGCAGCGCAGGGACCTCGCTCGCCGAAATTAAAAGGGAGACATTGCCCCCTTCCCCCGACCCCCTGTGAGAAAGAAATTCGGAGGGGTGGATCCTGAAATCTCTCTAAGTCCGGCTAGAAGGGCGAGAACTAGTGTGGTGAGTATCCTAAGTCGAGGTTACACATTTGCGTGATAGGCGGATGCGAGCACGACGAATGCAGTGGTAAAAGAACAAGTAATAAATGTGAGAAAAAGGCAGCATACATAAATAACGAGAACACAACGAACCAGCAGAAAAACAAATTCATCTATTTCTTTCAAGTCTATTACATCAACCGCGGCGGTCTCGCCAACCAAAAAGGGGACGAAATAAAAAATATATATATACAACAATTTAACAATCATTGAAGAGCAACTAGTCCTCGCTGTCTGTAGGGGGAAGATGTGGCAAGAATAGCTTCGGGACCACATCTTCAATCGTCAAGTCAGACGCCTCGGCGGATAGCAGGTTGGCTCCCTGCATGGCCCGAAATATGTAGTGCGCCGAGGTCATGGAGGCCTCTCGCCATTCTTCCTCCCGGGCTTGCTGGTCGTTTCTCAGACGGAGAGGGGACGGAGGGACGGTGGCGCCGGCCAACTCGCAGTTGTGAGCTTTCAGCCCAGCGACCTCATTCTCTAGGCTGGAAATGCGAGAGCGAAGCTCCTGGGTGGTCTCGGCATTCTGCAGGGGAAATGGGTAAGCCATAGGAGGGAGGCGAGAACTCAGATACTTACCCCGCCCTGGCGGCCGGGAGAGAGTACTTCGGAGGCGAGCAGCCTTTCCTTCAAGCTTGTTATCTCGGCGGCGGAATCTTTGTAGGAGAGGGCGAGCTCCTCATTGTGACGCTCCACCTGGAGACATCGCCGACCCATCATATGAGCGAGCACCATAGAGCGGAGCTCGGCTTGCGCACTCTCGTACGCCAAGGTTCTCGCGCTCTCGGCCTTCAAGACCTAGGCGTCCTCGCGGCCATACAGTCCGAAGCAGAGCGAGAATGCCTGCCATTGACTGTTGGCTGATCCACCCAAGTAGGGAGGAGGGTGAATATGGTGGCTTTATTGACTTCTGGATTCCAGTACAGCAGGTACTCGCCGGCCTCGTCCGTGTGCCTTTGGTCGAGACCGAAGTTCCAATGATTTATCGGCACTGGCATAGAGGGGATCCTGGTGACCTTCTCGACCGACTCGCTGGACTCCCTTTCTTCGGGGAAATCAGTCGATAGGACCTCACCAGGGGAGGCCTCGACGTGCTCCTTTCCCTTCTAAGAGGGGAGTTGGTTCTTCTTACTCTTCTTCTGGGAGGGGTGCGAGGAGGAGTCCTTTCGACCAGAGGACTCACCCCTTTTCTTGGTAGGAGGGGCAGCAGGACAGGAGGTCTCGCGGCAGGCGTCCGCTCCCATCTTAGTGAGCTCCAGGTCCGCAGGAAAAGACTGGCTGCTCGCATAGGGGGGATGGACGAGGAGATCTCGCTCAACTCTAACAGTTCAGCAATTAAAAACGTTAAGCGAGAAATTTGAGAAGAAGAGGGGGAGCGAGCACGATACATACCCTCCCCGGGGAGCACTGGTGGTAGCGAGTCATATGAGTATACCCTCAGCAATCACTCCGGGAGCTGAACTCTGGAGGGAAGAGTGTTGAGGCAAGGCTATTTTTGGCCTACCCTCAGCAAGGATGCGGCAGAATTCGCAAGGAAGTGTTCAAAGTGTCCGCACTATGCTCCACTCCAACTCCTCCCAGCTCAGAGGCTCCGGACCATCACAGCTCCGTAGCCCTTCGCCATATGGGGTCTGGACCTAATGGGTCCTTTCCCACAAGCTAGCGGCCAAAGGAAGTTCCTATTGGTAATGATTGACTTTTTCTCCAAGTGGGTAGAAGTAAAGGCGCTGGCCAAGGCAACATCCCAGGTGGTGAGAAATTATGTATGGGGGGAGATAATTTGCAGGCACGGGCTCCCCTTGGCCAAAGTGATGGACAACGGACCACAATTTACCAGCGAAGAGTTTGTTAGTTTCTGCACCCAACTCGGCAAAGACCTTAGGTTTGCGCCGGTCCACCACCTGAGGAGTAATGGCCAGGTGGAGGCAACAAACAAGATAATTGTCAACCTACTCAAGAAGAAAGTGGAGAATCTCAGGGGCAACTGGATAGAGCAGCTTCCCTCGGTCCTGTGGGCCTTGAGGACTACTCCAAACACGGACACAGAGGAGACCCCCTTCAAACTGTCTCATGGGTCCGAGGCCATCCTCCCGATAGAATTCGAGGTAAAAACCCCCATGGTGATCACCGCGGGCGAATGGGATGATGAATGGCTAGTGGAAAATGATGCAGAGCAAAGGTTGTCTCTGGACCTGGTAGACGAGCTCCGAGACCTCGCTACTGTTCGACAGGAGGAAGTCAAAAGGCGAATGGCCAGTTACTTTTATCAACATATCAGAATAAAATAATTCGAGAAAGGAGACTTGGTCCTGAAGAAGGTAGATGCGTCAGGGAGAGGATCCGATGTAGGTAAGCTAGAGCCCAACTGGGATGGGCCTTACATTGTAAGTGAAGTGTTCAAGTCAGGAGGGTACCACCTCCAGGATATTGAAGGGATACCCCTTGCCCGAGCCAGGAGTGGGGACGATTTGAAAAGATTCTATCCTTGAAACTTTCGTAACTAACTTATTGTGTGTTTCATTACCTATACATAGATTCTGTGGTCGTTTTTGAGCAGGTAACAAGCATTGGTGCTGGAATGCCCCAGATCGATTCCGCTGTCGGGCTCTCATAGATGGTGGGTCAAGTTGATCTCTGTAGAGGTTGGCAAGTGGCAAGTTCTTTAGTGCTGAAATGCCCCAGATCGATTTCGCTGTCGGGCTCTCATAGATGGTGGGTCAGGTTGATCTCTGGAGAGGCTGACAAGTGGCAAGTTCTTTGGTGCTGGAATGCCCCAGATCGATTCCGTTGCCAGGCTCTCATAGACGGTGGGTCAGGTTGATCTCTGGAGAGGTTGGCCAAGGGGGAAGTTTTTGATTGCCAACAGGATCTCAAAATGGGGAGAACGGGTGATCTCGCAAGGCGAGACCACAAACCCCCTCCCCCCCCCCCCCCCCGTAAAATTAGGTCCACGCGGACAATCTAAAGGAAAGGAGACAAGTGGGCGGCCCAGATGGGCGAGCCATACGAAAAAGATCATTCAAGTTTCTAGAAATAGCGCGAGAAGCAGCGCAGGGACATCGCTCGCCGAAATTAAAAGGGATGCCCCAGATTGATTCCGTTGTCAAGCTCTCATAGACGGTGGGTCAGGTTGATCTCTGGAGAGGCTGGCAAGTAACAAGTTCTTTGGTGCTGGAATGGCCCAGATCGATTCCACTGTCGGGATCTCATAGGCGGTGGGTCAGATTGATCTCTGGAGAGGGTGGCAAGTAACAAGTTCTTTGGTGTTAGAATGCCCCAGATCGATTCCGCTGTCGGGCTCTCATAGACGGTGGGTCAGGTTGATCTCTGGAGAGGCTAGCAAGTGGCAAGTTTTTTGGTGCTGGAATTCCCCAGATCGATTCTGCTGTCGGGCTCTCATAGATGATGGGTCAGGTTGATCTCTGGAGAGGCTGGCAAGTAACAAGTTTTTTGGTGCTGGAATGCCCCAGATTGATTCCGCTGTCAGGCTCTCATAGACGGTAGGTTAGGTTGATCTGTGGAGAGGCTGGCAAGTGGCAAGTTCTTTGGTGCTGGAATGCCCCAGATCGATTCCGTTGTCGGGCTCTCATAGACGGTGGGTCAGGTTGATCTATGGAGAGGTTGGAAAGTGGTAAGTTCTTTGGTGCTGGAATGCCCCAGATCGATTCCGCTGCCGGGCTATCATAGACAGTGGGTCAAGTTGATCTCTGGAGAGGCTGACAAGTGGCAAGTTCTTTGGTGCTGGAATGCCCCAGATCGATTCCATAGCCGAGCTCTCATAGACGGTGGGTCACATTGATCTCTGGAGAGGCTGGCAAAGGGGGAAGTTTTTGATTGCCAACATGGCCTCAAAATGGAGAGAACGGGTGATCTCGCAAGACGATACCACGCCCCCCTTGCCCCCCCACCCACCCCCCCCCCCCCCCCCCGTAAAATGAGGCCCACGCAGACAATCTAAGGGAAAGGCGACAAGTGGGCGGCCCAGATGGTCGAACCATACAAAAAAGATCATTCAAGTCTCTGGAAATGGAGCGAGAAGCAGCGCAGGGACCTCGCTAGCCAAAATTAAATGGGAGACATTCACGCCCCCCCCCCCCTCCCCCCCATCCACCCACTCATTGGTGCTGGAATGCCCCAGATCGATTCCGCTGTCGGGCTCTCATAGATGGTGGGTCAAGTTGATCTCTGTAGAGGTTGGCAAGTGGCAAGTTCTTTAGTGCTGAAATGCCCCAGATCGATTTCGCTGTCGGGCTCTCATAGATGGTGGGTCAGGTTGATCTCTGGAGAGGCTGACAAGTGGCAAGTTCTTTGGTGCTGGAATGCCCCAGATCGATTCCGTTGCCAGGCTCTCATAGACGGTGGGTCAGGTTGATCTCTGGAGAGGTTGGCCAAGGGGGAAGTTTTTGATTGCCAACAGGATCTCAAAATGGGGAGAACGGGTGATCTCGCAAGGCGAGACCACAAACCCCCCCCCCCCCCCCCCCCCCCGTAAAATTAGGTCCACGCGGACAATCTAAAGGAAAGGAGACAAGTGGGCGGCCCAGATGGGCGAGCCATACGAAAAAGATCATTCAAGTTTCTAGAAATAGCGCGAGAAGCAGCGCAGGGACATCGCTCGCCGAAATTAAAAGGGATGCCCCAGATTAATTCCGTTGTCAGGCTCTCATAGACGGTGGGTCAGGTTGATCTCTGGAGAGGCTGGCAAGTAACAAGTTCTTTGGTGCTGGAATGGCCCAGATCGATTCCACTGTCGGGATCTCATAGGCGGTGGGTCAGATTGATCTCTGGAGAGGGTGGCAAGTAACAAGTTCTTTGGTGTTAGAATGCCCCAGATCGATTCCGCTGTCGGGCTCTCATAGACGGTGGGTCAGGTTGATCTCTGGAGAGGCTAGCAAGTGGCAAGTTTTTTGGTGCTGGAATTCCCCAGATCGATTCTGCTGTCGGGATCTCATAGATGACGGGTCAGGTTGATCTCTGGAGAGGCTGGCAAGTAACAAGTTTTTTGGTGCTGGAATGCCCCAGATCGATTCCGCTGTCGGGCTCTCATAGACGGTAGGTTAGGTTGATCTGTGGAGAGGCTGGCAAGTGGCAAGTTCTTTGGTGCTGGAATGCCCCAGATCGATTCCGTTGTCGGGCTCTCATAGACGGTGGGTCAGGTTGATCTATGGAGAGGTTGGAAAGTGGTAAGTTCTTTGGTGCTGGAATGCCCCAGATCGATTCCGCTGCCGGGCTATCATAGACAGTGGGTCAAGTTGATCTCTGGAGAGGCTGACAAGTGGCAAGTTCTTTGGTGCTGGAATGCCCCAGATCGATTCCATAGCCGAGCTCTCATAGACGGTGGGTCACATTGATCTCTGGAGAGGCTGGCAAAGGGGGAAGTTTTTGATTGCCAACATGGCCTCAAAATGGAGAGAACGGGTGATCTCGCAAGACGATACCACGCCCCCCTTGCCCCCCCCCACCCACCCCCCCCCCCCCCCCCCACCCACCCCCCCCCCCCCCCCCCCCCGTAAAATGAGGCCCACGCAGACAATCTAAGGGAAAGGCGACAAGTGGGCGGCCCAGATGGTCGAACCATACAAAAAAGATCATTCAAGTCTCTGGAAATGGAGCGAGAAGCAGCGCAGGGACCTCGCTAGCCAAAATTAAATGGGAGACATTCACGCCCCCCCCCCCCCCCTCCCCCCCATCCACCCACCCCCCCCCCCCCCCTCCCCCCCCCCCCCCCCCCCCCCCCCCCCCCCGCGAGAAAGAAATTCAGAGGGGTGGATCCTGAAATCCCTCAATGGCCGGCTAGAAGGACGAGAACTAGCGTGGTGAGTATCCTAAGTCGAAGTTACACAATTGCTTGATAGGCGGACGCGAGCACGACGAATGCAGTGGTTAAAGAACAAGTAATAAATGTGAGAAAAAGGCAGCATACATAAATAGCGAGAACACAATGAACCAACAGAAAAAAATTTCATCTATTTCTTTCAAGTCTATTACATCCACCGCGGCGGTCTCGCCAGCCAAAAAGGGGACGAAATAAAAAATATATATATATAAAACAATTTAACTATCGCTGAGGAATGGTTGGTCCTCGTTGTCTGCATGGGGCGGATGGGGCAAGAATAGCTCCGGGACCACATCTTCAATCGTCAAGTCAGACGCCTCGGCGGATAGCAGGCCGGCTCCCTGCATGGCCCGAAAAATGTAGCGCGCCGAGGTCATGGAGGCCTCTCAGCATTCTTCCTCCCGGGCACGCTGGTCATTCCTCAGACGGCGAGGGGACGGAGGGACGGCGGCGCCAGCCAACTCGCGGTTGTGAGTTTTCAGCCCGACGACCTCATTCTCTAGGCCAGAAATGCGAGAGCAAAGCTCCTGGGTGGTCTCGGCATTCTGCAGGTGAAATGTGTAAGCCATAGGAACAATTAGGAAAGGAGGGAGGCGAGAACTCAAATACTTACCCCACACTTGCCCCCGGGAGAGAGCACCTCAGAGGCGAGCAGCCTTTCCTTCAAGCTCGTTATCTCGGCGGCGGAATCTTTGTAGGCGAGGGCGAGCTCCTCATTGTGACGCTCCAGTTGGAGACATCGCCGGCCCGTCATATGAGTGAGCTCCATAGAGCGGAGCTCGGCTCGCGCACTCTCGTACGCCAAGGTTCTCGCGGTCTCGGCGTTGAAGACCGAGGCATCCTCGCGGCCATACAGTCCGAAGCAGAGCGAGAACGCCTGCACATTGACTGTTGGCTGCTCCACCTGATGAGTCCGAGAATTACACTGTTTTCGGGACACAACTGGGCTATTTTTCACGCTTGTGCACTACACTCTTAGCTACTTTGCGTTCATATTGATCTATATAGGATTTCATGCACGAGTGCACTATTTTGCCAAGTGTTTGCTTGTTATTAATAATTTCCTAAGTTTTTACTATTGAATGTCTAATTTATGGGATCCTTGGGAGTTTTCATTGCAGCCTGGAGGCATTTGGGAGAGATCGGGCCTTTTTGTGCACTTCTGACCAAACGCATGGTCATGCATTTTCGAACGCATGGTTTGTCGACTGTGCGCGAAGAAGGGCTCATAATCGGGGGCCTGTCTTTACCCGTGCGTTTTTGTTCACGCACGGGCACCTGCCCGTGCGCGAAGGAGAATGCCCGTGCGTTTTTGATGTTTCTCTTTTTATAAATAGGGGCTCGCCCTAATGTCGCAGGATCCATCTCCGCTCCGTAGCCGCCCATCCACGGATATTTGGGAGTTTCTCTCCCCCCATTCGCCTCCCTTCGTCCATCCATCCTCCGTTCAAGATCCGGGCATCGATTCATCATCCGAACGCTCCGCATCCTCCACTCCGGCGAGTTCTCAACCAAGCAATGCTATTCCGACGAAAAGACAAAAAGACGCAGAGATTCGGTGCAAGTTTCAGAGGTTCAAGTGAAGAAGACGAGACGTTAGCGGAGGATTGACAACCCTTCGAGTATCCCGGACGTTAGCCGAAGCCGAGCGCGGATCCGGATTGACAACCCGGAATTCCAGCCGAGAACGATGGCGAGTCTTCATCCTTTGGTGAGGAAACCTCTATCTCTCGTTTCCATATTATTATTCGTTGTGTAATTTCTGAGATTTTGATGTATTGAACAATTAATTTTGATAATATAATCATGTCTCGTTATGTTATTGGTTGATGATCTCGTTGTGATAATCGTTCCATTTCATTCACGTTCACAATCCACGCAATAGCAAAAGTGTTATCAGCATTTGCGAAGAGGTGTGTTCGACCCTCAATCGTCATTATTACTTTCCATCCACGCGCTTTACGAAGCACGGCATCACGGCCGTTACATCCATCCCGCCTTGCGAAGCGGATTTTTGACCCGCATCTCATTTCTGTGTAGTAATTTAGGAAACCAAAATCAAAGCTCTGATTTTTCCTTTAATTTACTCTCGTAATTATTTTCTCAATCTGAAGAGTCGAACTAACCACGCGCATTTCTTGAGAGACGATATTCGGGGAAACTATTCCCATGATTATTACTTGACAGCGACTAGTGCACTTGCCGAACGCGCATCAAGATTTTGGCTCCGTTGCCGGGGAATGCAGGCGTAGTTTGATTTTGGTGTTTGAGTTAATAGTTACAGGAGTTGTTGTTTTTTGTTTATTTCTATTGTTTTTGGGTTGTGTGTATGCAGGAGCGATGTCATGTTCTTTACTGCCACTGTCACAGCATGATGAGGATACAACCTATTTGGAGGAGAAATTCTTCAAATTTGCTCAAATTATAATTCAATGCCTTGAAACGCAGCAAAAGTATATTGATAGATTGACTATGCAGGTTGAGACTTTGTTGACTCTTGCCTCGGCGGTGTTGCAAGAACCTCCTCATGATGTGATAGTTGTACAATAAGAACCTGCAGGGAGTGAAACCGGGATCACTCCCTCAACCAATAATTCTTTATGTTCTTCATCTAGTTTGTTTCTTGACCCTCTTTCATTGGTTATAATTCAACAGGAAGAGTTAGCGTTGGTCATCCAGGTGGAATCTGATCATCTCTCACGGGAGGATGTCACTTGTGACATTTCTTCCTCCTGCTTTGCTCCTACGGATGTTGAGTCTACTCTCGCTCCATCTCTTCCTGTTATTTCTAACATCGTTTCATTTATGCCCCCGCAGAATTTGGAATATGTTGACCTATTTTTGGGCAGTCGGATAATGCATTCCTGGCCGGATAAGCATGTTGCAGTGGCAGACGATATTGCTTTGTCCACTCCAGCGTCACTACATGTGCTTCCCCAAAAGGACTGGCTGCAGGGGGGAAAGCGATTTTTCTTTGAAGAAATACTCTTGGAAGAGAGAAAGAGAGCAAAAAAAGAGGAGACTTGGGGATGGAGGCTAAACCTCTTACTTCGTTGCCATCAGTTGTGGGTCTCCAGACATTTTTCTTCTATATGCAGTTACTATTTTAAATCAACGTATAGTTGATTTCTCTGTATGGTTGTGTAATAATACTACGTAGACTTGGATGATCTCCTCTCTTTAATATTGCGTGAACAATTCTATAATCTGCTAATACAGGTATTTGGTCCACCTTAAGGACGGTAAACAAAAGGGCTTCTTGGGAGACAACCCATGGGAACCACCAGGTTTCATTTGCTTATTTAATTTCTATTATGTTTTGTTTGCTTGTTTTTATGCTAACAATGCAGGTGTGAACTCGCTTGGAGGAAGAGGAGGGAGAACCTTAAAGATGGAATTGACCACACTTCTGGCATGCTCTTATGAGCATAGGTACTCCTAACCTAGCTTTATTTTTGCTATGAAATGTTATATTTGATGTGTTTTTCAAATCAAGTCTGGGGGAGTGGGCGTTTGCTTACGAATCACGCGCATACATGCTAGAATGTTGTTTTAGGAAATTTATATTGATTGTCACATTGCATAACACACACCACACGTGTTTTATTTTTTACTCGTGCGCAATTATCGTGTAAGTGCTTGATGTATATGTTTAGAAGTTTGATTGTTAGTTTAGGATTGTGAGGCGGAATAGGATGTGACCCATGCGGTCCTACTAGTAGAGCGCTCACGCAGCATAAAAATTCACGTAGAATAGATTTAATTACAAAGTTATAGTTTTATTTACTTCATTTGTATAATTACTTAATACTCTACTCAAACGGTGAATTTGGTGAATCTAGCGGCAGCCCTAGGTTGAGTGTAGAAGAGCTGTTAGCCTCGTGTTGTTTGAGTTGGAAGGAGAGGAGACCTCGCTCGGTGGTTAAGAACTTGCCCCAAGCTATTTTCAAAATGAGTGCGTTGAAAGATCTTGTTGGGAGCATGACGTAGTGTTGGAACATAGTTCAACCCTATTACTGATTTGGGCTAGGATGTCTATTTCTAGGTATAGGATTTGTTTTGACCCATCATATATAGTATAAGGGTCATAGGATAAGTCTAGAAGAGATTTGAAGATTAGCTAAGTCAAGGTGTTCGACGAACGTCGAACACGTTCGACGAATTCAAGAATCCGTTCGACGAACTTGGTTCGACGAACTACAAAGTTCTGTTCGACGAAAGTTTCTTCTTGTTCGACGAACTTCCCAGTTTAAGTTCGACGAACTTTCCCTCAGGTCGACGAACTTCTTCAGAGTTTCTATATTCAGTGACCTCTTCTATTCAGAGTATTATTTTGGAGTTATCCTCAGGATTTCTTATGAAGGCTGACAGCTGTTCTTATTATAATATAAGTCAGTTATTGCAATATTTTCTATCAAAGATTTTATGGTCGTTGCTGCATTAATTAAGGGCTGCGTGCAGATTATTTTATAAGGCAGATTGCAAGTTTCAAGGAATTTAATATATTCCTTTTTCTGTCAGAGGCAAATCTTTCCTTTTTGTCTCATTCCTTTCCAGCCCTGTTTGAAATTTGAAAGAGGATCAACTCTCTCCCTTCCAGAGATTATCATTGTTATTTATTCTAGAGAGAGACACAGATACAGAAAATAATCTTTTGCTACTCAGTTTTCATTTCTCTCAAGAACTCTCTCTGATTTTCTCTGAAGTCTTCATCTTCTCCAGACACCTACTCTTAATCTCTAGGAATCATCTGCATCAATTCCTTCTAGAGAACTTTTGCTGGAGATACTCTGAAGATCAAGAAGACCTACACCCTGAGCAGATTTTCTCTCCTATTTTTCTTACTCTTATACACAGGGGGAGATCTGACAATCATTCAACAATCCCCTAGTCTTCTCTGTTGTTAGAGAAAAGAGAAGACACCATCATCTTTATATACTTTTATTTTATAACTGTGTACAGGGTTGTAACTCCCTTCAAAAGTTGATTTTTGGTTTTGAGCACCTGATCAAATGCTCTGTGGTGGTTTTGAGCACCTGATCAAAAGCTCTGTGGTGAAGGCTCACCTGATCAAAAAGCCATAGTGGATTTCCTACCAGGGTGGTAGAAGAGTAGATGTACCTAGGTTTTGGGGAACTACTATAGATCCTTGTGTCTTCTGTGTTTGCCTTTATTATTTGTGATGTGCTGTGTGTGCTGTGTTTTAGTTTATGTTTATATCTATGCTGCACTCACTTACACATATACTTAAATAACTCAAATTGTTTTCTACAGATTTCTGTAAGCTAAGTAAAATTATTTTAAAATACTCTATTCACCCCCCCCCCCCCCCCTCTACAGTAATCTTGATCTATCCCCACTTTCAATTGGTATCAAAGCTTGGGTTGGTTGTTATAGGCTAACACCTGGACCAATAGATCTGATAGATCTAGACTACTTTAAAGGTTTTTTTGTTTATTAGAACCATGGCACAGAACAAAGAATATTCAAGCACAAGACCTCCTATGTGCAATCTGAACAAGTTTGCACTATGTCAAGCAAGGATCAAACTTTACATGAATTCTATTGATGAGGATATTTTTAATTCTATTTTGACAGGACCTCCAACTGCATCAACCTCAACAACAACAGACACAACTGCTTTCCCTCCTCCAGAATGGACAGAAACACAAAAGAAACATAAAACTGCTGATGCAAAGGCCATGAATATCTTGGCACAAACCATGTCTGATGACATATTTCAGAAGGTGGTTGACTGCACCTCTGCCAAAGAAATTTGGGACTCACTCACAAGAATGGTGGCAGGATCAGCAGATGAGAGAAAGGACAGAAGATCACATTTGATCTCCCAGTACGAGAATTTCAAAAAGGGAGAATCAGAGACTGTTGCAGAGATGTGCAACAGACTCAGCCTCATCATCAATGAGCTGAGAGCCCTGGAGAAAGTGATCACAGTCACTGAAATTAATGACAAGATCCTGATGTGCTTCCCCAGCACATGGGACACAAGAATCTGGCCAATTAAAGATGCCAGAGGACTAAGTGAGATTGCAACTGAGAATCTCCTTGGGAAGCTCAAATCTTATGAGCAGCTGATAAAGAGAAGAGAAGCAGAAGCCTCTCCATCTTCATCCTCAAAGAAAGAGAAGAGCAATACCTTTCAGGCAACAGAGGAAGAATACAAGATTGGTTATCAGGAGATGTTGAGTCTATTAGCAAAGAGATTTTACAAGATGGCAAGGAAGGACTTTAGAAGAAAGTCCAACAGGCACAATGAAAAGCCAAGGTATGATAAAACTCCATCTAAAGAAATAATATGCTTTGGTTGCAGGAAGCCTGGACACATCCTCACTGAGTGTCTAGAAGCTCACAAGAAAAGTAGGAGAAAAGAGCAGGAACACTCCAGCAAACACTCATCAAAAAGCCACAAGAAAAGAGAAAAAGGCTTTGTTGCTGAAACCTGGAGTGACACTGAATCTGAGTCATCCTCCAGTTCTAGTGATGAGGAGAAGGAAGCAGAAGACAAGGAATTCTGCATGATGGCAATCAATGCCTCCTCATCAAATGACAACTCAGATGATGAATCTGAAGCTAATGGGGATGAGGTAATTTCCAGTTTTGATTTTCATTCAGAACAGTTTAAAGATGACTTTAAACAGTTGTGTAAAGATATGATTAGATCAGAGAAAGAAATTATTTCTCTGAGAGATAAGTTAGTTAAGATGGATGGAATATCCACTAAAAACACTAAGCTCAAAAATGAGCTAAGGATTTCCAGGGAACAAGTGAGTTCTCTAGAAACACAGCTAACTGAGGCCAAGCAGCTAGAGAATTCTCTAAATGGGAGAAGTCTCAAGCTGATGGATATCACAAGCACAGTGAATGCAAGGCTGAATGGAAAACTGGGCTTGGGGGCATCATCTAATCAACCTCTTCTTTTGAAGAAGAATATGTTATCTACCCCAGTAAAATTTGTATCTGCAAAAGGGAAAGAAGCAATACAAGACACAGGAAAAATTCCTAAAATAAATATTGCTCAAGCAAGTTCGTCGAACGGCGATCGACGAAACCAACAGGTTTTGTCGAACACAGATCGACGAAAACCAATGCCTGAATCTAAGCAGAAAACCTGCTGCAGACAGGGCTCGACGAATGCCACATCTTTCGTCGAACCAGGTCGACGAACACAACAAAGTTCGTCGAACGCCAATTTTACTAAGGACAGACAACATACATCCTCTTCTAAACTGAAGAATTCCTTTAGTGATTGGATTATCCCTCCTAGAAGATATCACCCTCTAGGTTATCATAGTCAACCTGCTGTCTCATATATTTCTGCATTTCAAGGTTACAAAAAGCAACCCAAGGTAACCTGGGTTAAGAACACCTAACCCTCCTTATATTTCAGAAAAAGAATTGTCCTACCACAGAGGAACAGTGGTACTTGGACAGTGGATGTTCAAGACATATGACAGGAACAAGAGCCAAATTAATCAACTATAAGGCAAATCTTGAACCAAGAGTGATTTTTGGAGATTCCAATTGGGGACAAACAGAAGGCTATGGGTCAGTCCAGATTGGGACAATCATATTCAAAAAGGTAGCCTATGTAAGTGGACTCAAACATAACCTCATCAGCATAGGTCAACTATGTGATGAAGGATATTAGGTATGCTTCAACCAATCTAGATGCATTATCTTTTCTGAAAATAATATTGTTATTTTAGGAAATAGACAAGGTAATGTTTATTTAGTAGATTTTAATTCAGCCAAACCTGAGATCTGCTTGTTTAACCAAGTCAGTAAAAATACTAATTTGTGGCATAGGAGACTAGGTCATGTGAACCATAGGACCCTAGCCAAGTTATCAAAGGGCAACCTTGTCAGGGGACTACCTTCTGGATCATACAAGAAGGAAAACCTTTGCAGGGCATGTCAATTGGGAAAGCAGACTAAGAGCAGCTTTAAGTCACTATCTAAGAGTGATTCTCCTAGGATTTTGTACTTGCTGCACTTAGATCTTTTTGGACCCCTTCCCATACACAGTTTGGGAGGTAAGTCTTACACCTTAGTTATTGTTAATGACTTCTCTAGATTCAGTTGGGTATTCTTTCTGAGAAGCGAGTCAGATAACTTCAAGGTTCTTACAGACTTTCTCAGGAGCATCAAGATTGAGTATTCTACTCAGATTGCATTGATCAGAAGTGATTATGGCACTGAGTTTGAATCTCTTCTGATGAGAGAATTCTATGAGAAGGAAGGTATCATGCAATGCTTTTCAGCTCCTAGAACTCCTCAACAAAATGGGGTAGCTGAAAGGAAAAATAGAACACTGATTGAATCTGGAAGAACATTGCTTGCAGATGCTGTTTTGCCCCAATCCTTTTGGGCTGAGGCTGTCAGCACAGCAAACTATGTCTTAAACAGAAGTTTAATTCATAAACAAAAGGGCAAGACACCTTATGAACTGCTTAAAGGGAAGAAGCCTAGAGTAAATTACTTTAGGGCTTTTGGCTGTAAGTGCTTCATTCATAATAATGACAAGAAGCACCTAGGAAAATTTAAGCAAAAGCTTCAGATGGCATTTTCCTTGGTTATTCAGTTAGTAGTAAAGCTAACAGATTATTTAACAAATCTTCTCTTAAAATAGAAGAATCTATTCATGTATCTTTTGATGAAACTAACTTGAGTTGCAAGGAGAGAAATATCTCTACCTCACAAGATGCACAGGTACAATTCTCTGTGAGAAGTTAGATAATCTAACTCTACAGAAAGAGGATTTAATAAATCCTTTTCTATTACCTAATGAGGACAGTGAAGAAGAATGTCCAATTGCACCAACATTGGATACATCAAATATTCCTACAAATCTTGAGGCTGTTAATGCTGAAGTTCAGGAGGACATAGAAATTCCTCATAGAGAAAATGAACAAGCTCAAGGAGAAGTTATTTTCCCTACTGATTATGTCAACATAAGAGATCACCCTAGATCTCAAGTAATTGGTGACATCTCAGTGGGTGTGCAAACAAGAAATCAACTAAATCAAAATAATTTGCACACCTGTTTCCTCTCTCAAATTGAACCTCAATCCATCAAAGATGCAGAGCAAGATCCCAACTGGATTACTGCTATGCAAGAGGAATTAAATCAATTTGGAATGAACAAAGTATGGGAACTTGTTCCAATACCCAAGAATCATCCAGTGAGTGGCACTAAATGGGTATTCAGAAATAAATTGGATGCTCAAGGAGTCATAGTCAGAAATAAGGCAAGACTAGTGACTCAAGGATACTGCCAAGAGGAAGGCATAGACTATGATCAGACTTTTGCACCTGTAGCAAGGCTGGAAGCAATTAGAATATTCCTAGCATTTGCTACATACAAAAGATTCAAGGTATTTCAAATGGATGTTAAGAGTGCCTTTCTAAATGGAGATATCAAAGAAGAAGTATATGTGGAACAACCACCAGGTTTTATTTCTCCAACTCAACCCTCTTATGTTTTTAGATTACATAAAGCTTTGTATGGTCTCAAACAAGCTCCTAGAGCATGGTATGAGACCCTTACAAACTTTCTTTTGGAGAATAAGTTTTCTAGAGGAAAAGTAGACCAGACACTGTTTTTTAGAAATCATAAATCTGAAACCCTATTGGTACAAATATATATAGATGATATAATATTTGGTTCTACTTACTCTAAGTTATGCAAAAGATTTTCAAATCTAATGCATTCAAAATTTGAAATGAGCAGTATGGGAGAACTGTCTTACTTTCTTGGTTTGCAAGTTAAGCAAACAACAGAAGGCATCTTCATATCCCAATCTAAATATGCTAAAGAGCTTGTTAAAAGATTTGGGATGTTAGATGCCTCCCCCATGAAAACTCACATGCCTTCAAATGCAGCTGTTGGCACTGATGAATCAGGAAAACCTGTTGATCAGAAAGTATATAGATCCATTGTGGGGTCTCTTTTATACTTAACAGCCAGTAGACCAGATATCATGTTTGCCACATGTATTAGTGCTAGATTTCAGGTAAATCCTAAAGAATCTCACTATATTTTATTAAAAAGGATTTTAAGACATATAAAGGGTTGTCCAGATCTAGGACTCTGGTATCCTACTGAATCAGGATTTGAGTTAACTGGATACTCAGATGTTGATTATGCTGGATGCAGAATAGACAGGAAAGGCACCTCAGGGACTTGTCAGTTCCTTGGAGATAAGCTTGTGTCCTGGTTTTGTAAGAAACAAACCTCTGTGTCTACATCAACTGCAGAAGTTGAATACATAGCAGCTGACAGTTATTGTTCACAAATTTTGTGGATACAGAACCAGCTCCTAGACTATGGTTACAATCTAAATAATTCCAAAATCTTTTGTGATAACAGCAGTGCAATATCAATAGCACAAAATCCAGTACTCCACAGTAGAACTAAACATATTGAGATCAGACACCACTTTATCAGAGATAATGTGGAGAAGGGAAAAATATGTTTAGACTTCATACCAACTGATTTGTAGAGAGCTGACATTTTCACCAAGCCTTTGGATGAAAAGAAACATCAATTCTTTATAAATCAGCTTGGAATGATAAATGGGGATTCAATCTAATTGGCAAAGTTTTCTACCCAACAAAATTTTTCAATATATTAAGGTTCAGAAAATTCGTCGAATGCGCTCGACGAACGACATCTTTTTCGTCGAACGAGGTCAACGAACTGGTCAAGATTTCTTTCTAAAGTTCTGAAGAATTTTCGTCAAACTCGATCGACGAAGTCTCGATTTCGTCGAACCCGATCGATGAAGTCTCTGACGTTCTATCTTCCTTATGAAAGAAGTTTTGAAAAGTTATTAGTTGAACGAGATCGACGAAATATTTCATTCGTCGAACGGGATTGACGAAAGACAGCTTTTTATTTCCCGCTAACACGTGTCTTCTCGTCAAATCCGTTCCGCGCAAACCCTCGTCTTCGCCGAACCCTAATATTTAATCTCTATTCGTCTGGATTCTGTCTTTTGCGCTCTCAATCTCTTCTTCTCCCTCCAGTTCCCTTTGCACTTGATCATTTTTCTTTCTTTGCAGGAACAATGTCGATCACTGCTGGAGTCCTCGCCTCAATAAAGTTCGATACGGGATTCGATATTGATCTGGAATCATTTGCCCAGTCAGGAGAAGGCTTCACAGACATTCTGAATCTCTTTGAAGACCCAAAGTTGCGCAAGTTTATGACTTGCCGGCCCAAGATTCATATCAATGAGATAAAGGAATGGGCATTCACTTCTGAGATTCGAAATGGCACAGAAATTGCAGGAAAGGTTTCAGGGAATGAAGTTGTTCTGAGTGCTACTGTTTTGTCTGAGATATTTGAATTTGAAAATGGAGATGATGATTTGGAACTCACTGGGGAAGAGTTCAATCTGATGCTGGACAGGATGGGGTACTCTGGGAGTAACCCTAAACATCTTCTGAAACGTGATTTTGCAGTGGAATACACTTTCCTGGCAGATGTTGTGGGAAAGGTTCTGATGGGGAAGAGCTCATCTCATGACTACATAAACAGGCAGCAATTTCTAGTCATGAGTGCTTTGATTGAGAAGAGGCACATCAACTGGGGTCTGACTCTGTTTGATTCCATCAAAAAGAAAGTGACCTCAAGGAATCTAGGCTATGGAAGGATTCTGGGAATCTTCCTTCAGGCCAAGTGTCCAGCCCTCTCAGTTTCTACTGTTGTTGGCATTAATGCCTCAAAGAAACTGACTCCCCTTCTTTTCAAGAAGTGGGATAGGACATTCCAGAAGAAATCAGCTCCAGTGGCTCCAACAGTTCAAGCTTCTGAGGACACCAGGGCTGCAATAGCCACTCCCCCACCCCAGATTCCTCCTCCTCTCTCACAGAATCTTCAACATTCTGAAGAGCCTGCCTCCTCTTCTCTTCCTCCTCCACCTCCAGAAAACCTCTCCACTCTATCTCCACCTTCACCTCCTCAAAATTCTCCTCCTCCTCCACAAGACACTTCCATTCCAGACTTTTCTCAGGATGAAATCCCATCAGATTTCACTCCTCCTCCTCCTCCATCCTATTCTTGTGCTCATACCACATCTTCCATCCCTTCTTCTTCTTCTCACCCAACTCCAGATGTACTGGTTGTGGATGTCTCACAGATAGCCACCCAGGTGTTTGGTCACATAGCTTCTAAATTACAGGAGCTTATTGATCAAAGTCTGGCCCTAGTGCATTCAAAGCTTGATCTTATTCTCTCTCAACTTGCTTCTCTCTCCTCTTCTCTCTCAACTTGCTTCTCTCTCCTCTTCCTCTTTCACTTCATCTGGGGGACCAGACTCTAGTTTCCCAGAGTCTAGGCAGGGGGAGATGTTCCAGGATGAAGCTCCAGAGGCAGAAGTTCCTGAAGAGCAAGGGTCAGACCTAGCTGTTGTCAGCACAATCTTGGTCTCCCTGGCTCAAAGCACAGAAGGTGCCCCTCCTCCTCCTCCAGAAGTTCCTCCCTGAAGCTCTTTCAAATCCACCCCTCTAGTGGATCAGATTCTGCAGCTTACCATTCAGTCCCTCTGCTCAGACCCATCTTCCAAAGAATCAGCTGAAGACCTCTCAAAGGCCATTGTCTGTTATTCCCCAGACTTGGAAACCAGGCATGGAGATTTGCTAGTGTCTCCAGTTCTAGAGCCAGTTATCTCTAAGGCAGATCAAGAACCTGCTGTTCCTGAACAGGTAGTTCTTGATGAACAGATGCCTGATGCCTCTGCCTCTGCCCCCTCCTCTTCTTCTGAGCCTGCTGCTGCTGCTGTCAAGAATGTTGATGATGATTTAGAGAAAAGAAGGATTGAAGCATACAAGGAAATTGATGAAATGTATGAGAATGTGCCTTCATCTTCAAATTCTGATGATGATGATGATGACAGTGATGATAGTGATGCCAAAGTCAAATCCAAGAAAAGAAAAGCTCCATGCAAGAAGCTGTCAGCCCCTTCCAAAAAGCCTGATAAAAATGACATTCCCTATTATGTGCAGAAAAATCTCAAGCGTCATAAAATAACTCAACCTTGGATGCAATTCTCCAAGAATGAGTTGAGGAGAAGGAAGTTTGAAAGAAGATACCAGAAGGATCACCCTGCTGTGTTCAAGAAACCCCCTCCTCCTCCACCTCCTCCAGGTGCAGGTTCTGCAGGAGGACTTTCTTCCACATCCAGGACATCTCAGTCTGCTAGCTCCAAGCCATCTGGTCAATCCTCTTCATACAGGGAAGGAAGATCTTCAGGCTATCAGGTTTATGAAAGAAAGCATAGCCAATTATCTGAACAAGAAATCAAAGATAAGGAAGCTGAAGATAAAGCTGAAGCAGATAGATTGTACAATATGGCAAGGTTTAGAGAGCATGTTGCTCTATCTCAGATGAAAGATGCCAGAGAAAAAGGTATGGATACCTCTCATATTTCTACCATATCTCCCTATAGAGAACCGGAATTTCAACAGTACCAGGTGAAGAATATGTTCAACACTTCTGCCTACATGAGTCTCCACCCAGAGGCTGTTCTGCCAACTGTTTCCAAGAAGGTAACACTGGGTGATGAAGACTGCAAGCTATGCAGAAGGCAATCTGAAGATACTAGCAGGAAAATAATCTTCAAGAAGCCATCTTCAGAGGACAGGAATCCATAAAATTCTCTCTCTGGTTAATTGACTCTTAATTTTTCTGTGATGATATCTGCTTGTGACAATTGATTTATATCTGCTAAATTTCCTTTCTGTCAGATATTTTTCCTATAATTCTGTTATGCATATTTGTTTAGTTGATAAATGTTGTACATAGGATCCTAACCAAAATAGGGGGAGATTGTTGGAACATAGTTCAACCCTATTACTGATTTGGGCTAGGATGTCTATTTTTAGGTATAGGATTTGTTTTGACCCATCATGTATAGTATAAGGGTCATAGGCTAAGTCTAGAAGAGATTTGAAGATTAGCTAAGTCAAGGTGTTCGACGAACGTCGAACATGTTCGACGAATTCAAGAATCCGTTCGATGAACTTGGTTCGACGAGTTGCAAAGTTCTATTCGATGAAAGTTTCTTCTTGTTCGACGAACTTCCCAGTTTAAGTTCGACGAACTTTCCCTCAGGTCAACGAACTTCTTCAGAGTTTCTATATTCAGTGACCTCTTCTATTCAGAGTATTATTTTGGAGTTATCCTCAGGATTTCTTATGAAGGCTGACAGCTGTTCTTATTATAATATCAGTCAGTTATTGCAGTATTTTCTACCAATTATTTTATGGCCGTTGCTGCATTAATTAAGGGCTACGTGCAGATTATTTTATAAGGCAGATTGCAAGTTTCAAGGAATTTAATATATTGGTATTCCTTTTTCTGTCAGAGGCAAATCTTTCCTTTTTGTCTCATTCCTTTCCAGCCCTCTTTGAAATTTGAAAGAGGATCAACTCTCTCCCGTCCAGAGATTATCATTGCTATTTATTGTAGAGAGAGGCACAGATACAGAAAATAATCTTTTGCTACTCAATTTTCATTCCTCTCAAGAACTCTCTCTGATTTTCTCGGAAATCTTCATCTTCTCCAGACACCTACTCTTAATCTCTAGGAATCATCTGCATCAATTCCTTCTAGAGAACTTTTGCTGGAGATACTCTGAAGATCAAGAAGACCTACACCCTGGGCAGATTTTCTCTCCTGTTTTTCTTACTCTTATTCACAGGGGGAGATCTGACAATCATTCAACAATCAACTAGTCTTCTCCGTTGTTAGAGAAAAGAGAAGACACCATCATCTTTATATACTTTTATTTTATAACTGTGTACAGGGTTGTAACTCCCTTCAAAAGTTGATTTTTGGTTTTGAGCACCTGATCAAAATCTCTTTGGTGGTTTTGAGCACCTGATCAAAAGCTCTGTGGTGAAGGCTCACCTGATCAAAAAGCCTTAGTGGATTTCCTACCAGGGTGGTAGAAGAGTAGATGTACCCAGGTTTTGGGGAACTACTATAGATCCTTGTGTCTTCTTTGTTTGCCTTTATTATTTGTGTTGTGTTGTGTGTGCTGTATTTTAGTTTATGTTTATATCTGTGCTGCACTCACTTACACATACTTAAATAACTCAAATTGTTTTCTATAGATTTCTTTAAGCTAAGTAAAATTATTTTAAAATACTCTATTCACCCCCCCCCCCCCCCCCTCTAGAGTAATCTTGATCTATCGCCACTTTCACGTAGGCCATCATTTGGTCCGGTTGAGCTTTGATTTCCCAACCTAACGTCATCCTTTGTTAGCCTCGTTGAGCCTTACCTCTCCTATTTGTTATACCCCACTAAACTTTCACCAACGCCACATATCCTAACCTAATACGCATTAGAGTCGAACTTTGGAATATATACATATTTATGATGATTTTGCGTTGCGGAGAAATATTTGTGTGCGCGCGAAAAAAAATGAGAATGAGTTAAAATTTTGATCGATCCTAACCTTTTATGGATCTAGAAAAAAAAGAGAGTAAAAGAACTCTAAAAAGAATCGAACCACAAGTGTGGTAGTCTCGCGCGCACCATCGTGCTTAAATGAAGTCTGGGGGAGTGTGCTTCAAGGTGAAGATGTTGAGGTTGAAATGTGTTATTTACCGGAGGATGAGTGCGTTTAACCTACGTTCTTCTACTTCATTACCGTAACTCAACCCAAGCCCTATGTCTAGCCTAAAAGCCCTACTGATTCTTGATAAGATCGTCTCATGCAGTGGAGAAGGTGCGAAAGGGCAAGCGTATGACCACCGACCTTGATGGATTTCTTGGAGAGCTCTTCCTTGAGATCCAATTTGAGCAACGCTCACCTCAGCAGTTCACACTATTTTCCCTAGGGCGCGACTGTTCGATTCACCAGTGATTCACCTCAGAGTTGTAGTATTTTGTATTTTACACTTGTAGAAGTTCTTAAAATATAGTCTTTGTTTTAAAATCCTTTCTACTTTATTTTTACACTCGTTAGTTCTTTACTTCCCATCATGTTTTGCCTGCACAGTTGCTTCTTTAACATCAATTTCTCTATCATAAGATTGAGTGTTTGCCCAAGACGTGCAAACGAGTAAGTCTGGGGGTGTGATGAGTCCGAGAATTACACTATTTTCGGAACTCATCTGGGTTATTTTTCATGCTTGTGCACTACACTTTTAGCTACTTTGCGTTCATATTGATCTATATAGGATTTCACGCACGAGTGCACTATTTTGCCAAGTGTTTGCATGTTATTAATAATTTCCTAAGTTTTTACTGTTGAATGCCTAATTTCTGGGATCCTTGGGAGTTTTCATTGCAGCCTGGAGGCATTTGGGAGAGATCGGGCCTTTTCGTGCACTTCTGACCAAACGCACGGTCGTGCATTTTCGAACGCACGGTTTGCCGACCGTGCGCGAAGAAGGGCTCAGAATCGGGGGCCTATCTTTACCCATGCGTTTTTTGTCACGCACGGGCACCTGCCCGTGTGCAAGGGAGAACTCCCGTGCATTTTTGACGTTTCTCTTTTTATAAATAGGGGCTCGCCCTAATGTCGCAGGATCCATCTCCGCCCCGTAGCCGCCCATCCACGGATATTTGGGAGTTTCTCTTCCCCCATTCGCCTCCCTTCATCCATCCATCCTCCGTTCAAGATCCGGACATCGATTCATCATCCGAACGCTCCGCATCCTCCACTCCGGCGAGTTCTCAAACAAGCAATGCTATTCCGGTGAAAAGCCGAAGAAGGCGCAGAGATTCGGTGCATGTTTCAGAGGTTCAAGTGAAGAAGACGGAATGTTAGCGGAGGATTGACAACCCTCTTCAAGTATCCCAGACATTAGCCGAAGCCGAGCCCAGATCCGGATTGACAACCTGGAATTCCGGCCGAGAACGATGGCGAGTCTTCATCCTTTGGTGACGTAACCTCTATCTCTTATTTCCATATTATTATTCGTTGTGTAATTTCTGAGATTTTGATGAATTGAACAATTAATATTGATAATATAATCATGTCTCGTTATGTTATTGGTTGATGATCTCGTTGTGATAATCGTTCTGTTTCATTCACGTTCACAATCCACGCTATAGCAAAAGTGCTATCAGCATTTGCGAAGAGGTGTGTTCGACCCTCAATCGTCACTGTTACTTTCCGTCCACGCGCTTTCCAAAGCACGGCATCGCGGCTGTTGCATCCATCCTTCCTTGCGATGCGGAGTTTTGACCCGCATCTCATTTCTGTGTAGTAATTTAGGAAACCAAAATCAAAGCTCCGATTTTCCTTAAAATTTACTCTCGTAATTATTTTCTCAACCCGAAGAGTCAAACTAACCACGCGCATTCCTTGAGAGACGATATTCGGGGAAACTATTCCCATAATTATTACTTGACAGCGACCGGTGCACTTGCCGAACGCGCATCACCACCCAAGAAGGGAGGAGTGTGGATATGGTGGCTTTATTGACTTCTAGATTCCAGTACAGCAGGTACTCGCCGGCCTCGTCCGTGTGCCTTTGGCTGAGACTGAAGTTCCAGTGATTTATCGGCACTGGCAAGGAGGGGATCCTGGCGACCTTCTCGACCGGCTCGCCGGACTCCCTTTCTTCGGGGAAATCACTCGGTAGGACCTCGCCAGGGGAGGCCTCGACGTGCTCCTTTCCCTTCTCAGAGGGGAGGGGGTTCTTCTTACTCTTCTTCTGGGAGGGGTGCGAGGAGGAGTCCTTTTGACCAGAGGACTTTCCCCATTTCTTCGTAGGACGGGCAGCAAGACGGGAGGTCTCGCAACAGGCATCCACTCCCATCTTGGCGAGGGCGAGGTCTGCAGGAAAAGACCAGCTGCTCGCGTAGGGGGATGGACGGGGAGATCTCGCTCACCTGTAACAGTTCAGCAATTAAAAACGTTAAGAGAGAACTTTGAGAAGAAGAGGGGGAGCGAGCGCGATACATACCCTCCCCGGGGAGCACTGGTGGTAGCGAGTCGAGGTTTCGGCGAAGATGAGCCACCTTGAAGTTCTTCTTACTGCTGAACTGGTACATAGCGGCGTCATGGCCGCCGAGAGCTGGGGGCGGTAGGTGCTCTCGCCATGCTGAATCGGCGAGAATGGGACGTTGCCGAAGTTCCCTTTGACGAAAAGGAACTTCTGATCCCAGTAGTGGCTCTTGTTGATGGTCTCGTTGACCTTGAGTCCCGAGCCCACGAAGTAGGCGGTGCCCTCCTTGTAGGCCCTGAAGGAGAACAACTTTCGAAAGACCGGCAGGCTGAACTCAATGCATTCCTCTCGCATTAAGCATGCGAATGCGACAATGACCGCCACAGCGTTGGGGGTCTGCTGGCCCAGTATCACGCTGAAATGCTTTAGTACCTGGCGAAAAACATTGCGAGGCCTCTAAGAAACGAGCGAGAGCTTAAGATTTACAAAAGTAAAAGTACGCGAGATCAGCGGGTACCTGGAGGACTTCTGGCCATAGAGGCAGTCGCAGGCCGAACCCGAAGTGAGCTATCAGGATGGCGAGCTCATTCGACGGGGGTACGTTTATCACGTCCACCTCGCTAGGGCAGCGAGCAGAGAACGCTGGCGGTACGAAATCAGCGACCGCGGCAAGGTATTCCTCATCAGTCAAGTTGCTATGGAAGAAAGTGTGATATGCGAAGGCCCATGCGCACTTCAACCGACCTTCGGCCTCGCTTTCGTCGCCCTCCATTGTTGAGACCTGCGAAGAAGAAGAGGAAGCAAGCACGAAGAAGAAAGCGCGAGAACTCGCAAGCGGAGGGAAGAGAAGAGCTAGAGTTAAATGTGGTAGGTGGGATCAGCGCTGGAACCTATTTATAGAAAATAAAAAGCGCGGGAAAGAAGTTGAAGCGGCGGGGGGGGGGGGGAGGGGTGCGGTTAGGAAAAACCCTGCATGACGCGAGAACGCGTTTAAACACCAGGTATGTTAGCAAGCGAGACCAGTTTACAGGATTGTATAAGCGAAATTCCCATGCGGAAACAACAGGAAAAAGCTGAAATAAAAGAAAGCTAGCATCACAAGCAAATATATTACAACAACAAGTAAGTTCGCAAGATCCCCAGGGGCAGGCGAGAAACATTTAATAATGAAAGAAGAAATGTCCACAAGATGGTCAGGAGAAATTAAGCAAGTCTTCAAATATTACGGAGGGGATTGCCGAGCCGTAGAAGAGTGCAGGCGAGATTAGTAACGTAGCCATTTCCACCTGCGATGACCTCGCACTCCAGATATCGGCGGGATCCTAGGGTAATGATATGCGTTGACCGCACGAGCCTCGCATTGGATCAAGCGGGCATAATCGTTCACCCGCGTGAGATGTGTCCCGGGAAAGGTGCTCGTCTCGCCAATGTCCTCCGGCAGCTCGGCACGGAGCCGCGCACACTCATCCAGCAAAGCGGCGTGCCACTCCTCGGCGACTTCCCTGTCCCTCCTCGCTTGGAGGTGAAGATCCCGAAGCATCCACCCTTGCTTCTGAAATAATTCTGAGGTCCACTTCTTCATGGCCTCGGGATCCCGCGGGTCGCCCAAGAAATCATCCATCTGCTCCGGCAAGGGGAGAGGCGATATCTCTTCCTTCCCCAAAATCGGAGTCGGAGGGGAGTGTCTCAGAATCACCTGTGAGCAGACCCAAGCGTTGTTAACCATTAACGAGACTAGCATGGAGAGTAACATCTTAACAAATACGGCAAAACAATTACCTGCAAGCGGGCGAGAAGTAGTAGGCAGGCCCTGGAAGAGAGTAGCGAAGGGGAGCGAGGCAGACTTCCCATGACCACTTGGCCTCATCACGTCGTCGGCACGAACCTCCGGGGGAGGTCGCGAGACACCGGAAACCCTCCCCCCCTCATGAGATTGAATCCCGGGGTGTTAATGGTTGTGTCGGGGGGGGACTGGCGTCTGAGTTCGCAAGCTTGGACGACTCAGAGTCATGCGAGGAGAGGCTGTAAGAGGGAAAAATGAGAGCGTTCTGGTAGAAAGCCAATCCAGTTTTGTGGGAGCGAGACACTTACCAGTGGTTTCTCCATTAACAAGATCAGTACTCGCTAGAGGATCGAGACGGGTCACGGTTAATCCTCCACCCGTGTCCTGGTTGGCATGGGGCGGGTCGTGCATTCAGGCGAGGTTTAGAGAAACCGGAGGGAATAGTTAAGCGAGAAGATTACCTTTTCAGAAGGCCGATCGTCTGGAGAATCCAGCAGTACGGTCTTATCCCCCCTGGAGGTAAGCAAACCGACTTCGCCTTTTTTATCGCATGCGCAGGCGGAAGGGTCTGGCGAGTCATCCAAGAGGCGGCATTGGCCATGGTGGATAGCTCTCCCTCCTTGGATGCCCTCAGGCGGGCCTGGAGTTCTTCAGAAAGAGGCATTCTTGGGCAGGTACAGTAATTTGCATAATAAGAGAGATTAATGGCGCGTGTCACCTCGGATCGGGTTATATTTATAGCTGTGGGATGGGACCCACTGAAAAGATTCCCGATAGATCGGCAGTCACCGGCGAACATCTGGGGTTGTATGATTATTTGCGAGCTTAGAATAATCTCGCAAAGAGCGGGGATTGTGTACAACCCTAATATTTGCTAGGAGATGGGCATAGATGGAGAAGTCGACAGGCGAAAGAAGTCACAAGGAAGGCGCTCTCTTTCCAAGTTTCCGTGTTCGACGAACTTCAATCTGCGTTCGACGAAATCCGTTCTGCGTTCGACGAACGTCACGCTTCAGTTCGACGAAATTGCTTCTCAGCTCGACGAGCTCAATCTTCCAGCCAGTTCAGCAGTTTGAGAAGTCAACAGGTGAAGGAAGTAACAAGGAAGGCGAGCCAGAGTATCAAAGGTCGCCCGCAGGAAGGCGGGCAAGCCGGGCACTCACCGACCGCTCGCAAGAAGTCGGGCGAGCTAAAAGCTCACCGACCGCTCGCGAGGAAGGTGGGCGAGCCAGATCCTCGCGGTCCGCTTATAGTGGTATTCTAGGCGAGCCGGATTCTTTCCAAGTTTCGGTGTTCGACGAACTTCAATCTGTGTTCGACGAAATCCGTTCTGCGTTCGACGAATGTCACGCTTCAGTTCGACGAAATTGTTTCTCAGCTCGGCGAGCTCAATCTTCCATCCAGTTCAGCAGATTTTCACAGGGCCGAGGGGAACTCGCAGGAAGGTACGTGAGACCCGACCTCGGTGGATGTCGCCAAAACGGGTGCGAGCGGGGCCTTCATAGGGCGCTCGCCTAAGAGGGGTTTCACGAGCCATACTCACGAGGAGACTTGCAGGAGCTCTCGCAAGTAGCCTTCTCGCAGGCCACTTGCCCATAGGCTAAGGAGGCGAAATTACCCCTTTGCCCCTGGTGGTCTGTCGTTAGCCCCTCCAAACAGTGGAGTTTGGCTGTTAGCAGGCCAAATTTGGGTGCGTTTAGTAAAACAAAAAGGCGGAATTCCGCTATTAACAGACCACGAACAAGAAACTATAAATAGATCTTGAAGGGCACCTTGGGAGAGGATTCCAATCTCAGTTCTCTGAGCTTCTTCCTCCCTTGGTTACTTTGGTTTAGCTCTCTAGCTCTCCAAGGTGCCCAAGTCTCAGCTTTGGCTTGGGAGGGGAAGCGCTCAACGATCTTCTGGGTTTGTGGTGGGACCTCCTCGCTGTGACTAAGGTCTTAGTCTATTTCCGGGTCTCCAGTCTACTCCTTCCGAGGGACTAGTAAGGGCTAGGTGCCCCTCAACTTGTTGAGGGCCTGGGCTTCACAAGAGACCGAGAAATCGGTTTCAACAAGCTTGGAATGGATCTTCAATTTGTGTCTGTCCACCACCCGAGGAGCAATGGGCAGGTGGAGGCGGCAAACAAAATAATTGTGAACTTACTCAAGAAGAAGGTTGAGAACCTCGGGGGAAATTGGGTAGAACAACTACCCTCGGTCCTCTGGGCCCTAAGAACTACCCCAAACACGGCCACGGGAGAGACCCCTTTCAAACTGTCTCAAGGGTCGGAGGTCGTACTTCCCATAGAATTTGAAGTGAAGTCCCCCCGGGTGGTCGTCGCGGGAGAAGATGATGATGAGTGGTGGGCAGAGAACGAAGAGGAGCAAAGGCTATCTTTAGACATTGTGGAGGAGCTCTGAGATATCACCACCATTCGGCTGGAAGAGGTCAAGAGGCGGATGGCCCGATACTTTGACCAACGAATCGGAATAAAACAGTTTGAGAAACGGGACTTGATCTTAAAGAAGGTCGATGCGGCTGGGAGAGGGGCCGCGGTAGGTAAGCTGGACCCCAACTGGGAGGGGCCTTACATTGTAAGCGAAGTGCTCAAGTCGGGAGGGTATCGCCTCCAAGATGTGGAAGGGGTACCTCTCGGCCGGGCCTGGAGTGGGGATGACTTGATGCGATTACGGCAAGTGCACCGGTCGTAAAAGTAATAAAATTGGGAGAGACTCCCCGAATATCATTCTCAGAGGATTGCAAGTTGGGTTGTATGAATCCTTGTTAGGGAAACGCTTATATAGATTCTTAAAAACTTAATAAAAAAAGGTTTTTGATGGTGGTTTTCCTAAGTTAGCAACAAAGAAAGAAAATGCGGGCCTAGAGCTCCGCTTCGCTTGTTGGAATGGGGTGCAGGCCGCAATGCCATGCTTCGGTGAGCGGGTGAATGAGAAAGCTAGCGGATGAGGGTCATAGGCACCTCGTCGAGGAAAACGTAACTAGCAATTACTAGTGCGGAGCACTACAAAGCGGTGGAGTGGATGGCGGACTACGGCGCTAATCAAATCTCATAAACCACACAAGATCTCACAAACATGAAATCATATTAACTAAAACACAATGTTTATGAACATCATCCACAATAACAAACACATACAAGGAAAACTCTGAAGCAAAGCGCAGGGGAAAATAAGAAACCGAAGCTCGAAGACTATGCTGAAGATTCTCGGCCGGAATCATAGGGTTGTCAAGCCTCGTCCGTGCTTGGTCTTCAGTTACGTCCGGGGTCCGGAGGAGCTGTCACCTTCCTCTACTTTTACCCATCTTCTTCGTGGTCTAGCTCGAGGTAACTCTTGTTTGACACCTTGAATGCAGCGGAGGCTCTCCGTCTATGGCGTTCTTGAGCTCAAAGATGATGGAGGAGGCCAAGGAGGGAACTTTGGCGGAAGATTTGCAAGCCAAAGGTCACCGGAGCTCCTCCTAAGTCAAATGGTGGTGGAGCGGCGAACTGGGCGAAAATGGCGGGCTTCTGAAGCTTTTCCCGCGGGGGATTCCGATTGCAGCAGATTTCCTGCCTTAAATACTAAAAGGTCAGAAATTTAGTCACGCATGGGCGAACGCACCACCGTGCATTGCCCGTGCGTTATTTAGCGAATAAATTGGCGTGAGGAAGAAGCAGCAGTGCCCGTGCGTTTTACTCATGCATGGGTGAATCCGCCCATGCGTAAAAACGCACGAATAGATTAAGATTGGCTAAAAATCAGTCGAAACAGGTGATTGTGCGTTTCCTTCGCGCACGAGCAACTACCCGTGCGTAAAAATGCACGAACAAAGTCAGATCACCGGTTTTCTCCCCAGATGAAGGCGCACGACCGCACTCGTCCGTGCGTTAAGAAAAGGCACGACCGTGCGATATACACAATCATGATTTATGGGCAAAAGGAGATGATCCAACCACCTGCAAGCATAGCAATCCAGCTGGGAATACACCTCCAGCACCAATCAGACAGAGAAAAAGGATTGGGGAGCACCATGTGCTTACCCCCAATAAGATGGAGCGCAAACGCACACCAAAATAGGCTTAAAAGGAGCACGAAGCACGCAAGTGCGCATGAATGAGCATGAAAGAAATAGATGCAATAATAGCTCGAGAATGGCGCACATGAGAGTCAAAACTAGTCTGGATGAGTCCATAAAAGTGTATATAAATGGGACTCATCACACCCCTAGACTTAACCGTTTGCACATCTCGGGCAAACTACTCAGCTCCCCCGTCGAACAATTGGGTGTTAGAGTGAATTTGAGCGGTAGAGATCCATGCGAAATCGCATGCTCACGTGCGTAGAAATACGTTAGAAAAGAATTTAACTCAAGATTATATTTAACTATTTCTAGAACAGTAATTTGAAATCTAGTTTACTCGGATGGTGAATCCCGGTGAATCTTTCGGTCGCGCACAAGGGACAATAGCGTGACTAATGAGTAGTGTATTACTCGAATCAAAACTTGGGACAATCTCCTAAGAAATCCATCAAAGTCGGTGTCCATAGGCTTGCACGTTCGCACTCTCTCCGCTGCATGAGATGACTCATTTCTAAAATCAATAGGACTTATAGGTTAAGATTTGGCTTAGGTTGAGTTTAGGTTAGATAAGTAGAAGAACGATGGGCATCACACTCAACATAACCTGAGTACTCAAGAGTATAAAATCACCAATACAACAATTTCAAGAACTACACAACACCCCCAGACTTCAACTGGACACTAGGTGTGTGCTAAGCCGACCATACATTGTTTTGTCGAGAGATTATATTTGAAAGTTCTTTTTGCACAATTATTTTTATTCTCTCTTCTCGACAAATATATCTTTTGTAAGCACTTAATAAACTTCTCCTTTAGCTCTCTCAAAGCTACCGTACACATCAGAGATAACACCAAACGTGATAGATATATAAATTTCTTTCAAACTCATTCGTAGGTGCGAATATAGGTTTGGTCGTATGGCTTTGGTGAAATTTAAGTGGAGCTAAACAAGAAGGATAGGTAGGCTTAAGTGGGCTTGCAAAGGTGATTACATTGGTTAGGATTTCAAAAGCACAAACGGATCAAGAAACGGCCTACATCATGCTTTGTAACGAGTTATTCAACGCAATCGTTTCAAGAGTCGCCTAGTGCAAGTTCTAGCCACTGAGAATGGTTATCCTTCCTTCCGACCCTAGTAATAAGCTACTACGAATCCTGCTACACTCCACCCTATGCTACTGTTGGATTCACCGGATTCACCACTAGACTAAAATAAATTGCAACTACTATAATAGAAATAATTAAATTATAACATTGAATTCTATTCAACTTTAATTGAATTTCTAGGCGTGACGGGAGCACTCGACTAGAGAACTACTCGAGTCAACATTTTTGTCCACCCCTCACTCCTAAACCAATAATTCAATTCTTACGAGCGGGGAACCTCGCAGCAATACCCAATAAGCGCGTGCAATTAAGTACGCGTGAACTAGGTGCAAATGTATGCAATGTGTGCAACAAAATTGAGAATCCTAACTCAGCACATTCTAACATGCTATGCAAAGTGCGTGCACGTGCATAACTCAATCTCTCCCCCAGACTTGATCACAACCATATAAAATAAAGAATTCATGAATAAGGTAAATAGGGGTAGAGTGGACCTATGCTCACGAATGAGCATGCCAGAAGTGCGGCAATTCCTTCTTTAAATTTCTCCTTCCTCATCCCCCAAGCGAGAGCTTAAACCTGCGATGTTAGCATAAAGCAAACAACAAAACATAATAAACAAAAATCTGAACAAATGTTCGGAACCGAATGGTTCCAACATGGATTGTCTCCCAAGAAGCCCTTTTGTTTACCATCCTTAAGGTGGACCAAATACCTGTATTAAGCAAAGTTCATAAAGTGCAGAAATTTGAAAGAAGAGTTCACAAACAAAGTTCATAGAACAAGAAAAAAATTAGCTATAAGCACTTTTGTAGTGCCCATCTCCAGTGGCTCGTAGGCTGGAGGAGACAGCTTTAGGGCCAAAATTGGTATCAACCAATTTTCCCCTAGCCTCCGCCATTTTGCCACGGAAAATAGCGGAGCATGCACCACGCAATAGTCTCTCGTGTTTAAGCTTATCCACTATTGGAGAGCGCCAGCGTTGATAATCTTCTGAATTTCCCACCTTGGTGGTGGGTGGCATCACTTCCGTTGCCGCAGTGGCAACTGGATCAGCTCAAGAGATAGAAGGTTTAAGAGGTTTATTACATAATTCATTGCAAGATAAAAATGGGACATTGTCCTGAGTTAAGTTCGGCTTGACAGGTTCAGAAATGAGGTTCTCCTCCCTATCAAAGTCATATTCTTTCCGAAAGTCAACTTCTTCCTCTTCTCTGCTCGACTGATCCTCTTCCGTTTCTCCATCAAACGATCATTTTTCTTCCCTATTTTCTGCATTACTATGTGATTCATCAATAATAAAGTGGGGAGAGCGAAATAATGTTTCAGTTGCAATCTTGGGGCAAGTAGGGGATGTTCCTTACTAGGTAAGATAACACACCCCGCAGAGAAGTCCAAAGTGGCACCGCTCTCTTTCAAGAATGGTACTCCCAAGATGGGAATAGATTGATTCTCACGGGGTCCCAATACTTGGAAATCGGTGACCACCACAGTCCCCTCGATTATGACTTCAACATTTCTTACTTCTCCCTCCGCCCGAATGACAGTCCCGTTCGCAAGCACTAGGGACTTCCGGTCATCTGTGTTCATTTCAAGTTACATTTTAGCAACGTCCTGCAGTGCAAGGACGTTGCGGGATGAACCAGAGTCACACAAGATAGCAGTTTCAACATTATTTTATGGAGCATGTGATTACCAACTCACTTGGGTTACTTACTTCCGCATCGGTAAGACTCTTCCCTTGATTGATTGGATTCTTTTCAGTGTTGCTGGGAAGGGTCCCTTGCAAACGCTCGGTCAGCAGTTGAGCCAATTGGCCCAATTGTGTCTCCAAGTTTCGCATTGATGCGGTTTGGCTAACCATATTAGAGTTGGCGGCCTGCATAAATCTCTCCATCATTTCTTCTAAATTGCTCTTCTTGGGGGCCGCGGCACCTTGATTATAACCCGGCTGAGGTGGCGCATTTTGCGTATAACCCGGTTGTGGTGGCCGTGGTTGGTTACCGGAGGCAGGAGCATCGAATTGATGCGAGCCTCCTTGCCATCGTTTGCAGGAAAGTTTGTTTCCACGAGAAGTTCGGGTGATTCCTCACACCCGGGTTATAAGCATTATTAAATGGTGCTCTACGATTTTGATCATTCATATAATTTATACTTTCATCATAAGATAATTCGGTAGGTTGCTCACCTGTGGGACACTCATATGCATGATGCCCCGGGCTTCGACAACCTTGACATGAGATGGTCATTACTAGGGCAGGAGGAAGGGCAGGCCTCTTAAACAGCATGACATTTTCATAAGGTGTTGATGACATCTCAGCAGATGCACCAGATGTGTTCACCTCAAAGAGTCCCCGAGCATTCCTTGGAGCGTTTCTTCCAGCAGTCTAGAATGAACTATGAATAGCAGTGTCCTGGAGAATCCGCAATGCGTCTTCGGGGGTGTGGTTCATCAGAGTTTCGCATGCAGCTGCATCTATCATGGCCCTGTTGTTGGCCTCGATTGCAAAGTAAAAATTCTCCACTAGGCTCCATTCTTGCAGCTCATGTTGGGGGCATTTCCGGAGAAGGTCCATGAACCTTTCCCATGCTTCTGCGAGAGTCTCCTGATCATGTTGTCGGAAGGTTGTGATTTCCCTCCTCAAGTTTACGACCTTGTCAACTGGGTGGAACTTTGCCTGAAATTTTGTGTGCAGAGCATCCCAAGTGGTAGATGTGCCAGACTGTATCGTGTGGAGCCATGCTTTCGCCTTGTCTCGGAGGGAGAATGGAAACAGCCTGAGTTTCACCGTCTCATCAGCAATCCCATCGTACCGAAATGTTCCGCATATTTCTGCGAATTCAGCCAAGTGAAGATGGGGATCTTCGCTGACTAAACCAGAGAATTGGGCCTGGTTGCGGATCATATTCAGGATGGCCGGCTTTATCTCGAAATTGTTGTTAGTTATGGCCGGCCAAATCCGGGGTACACACTCCCAATAGTTGGCATAGTGTAGTCGCTCATGGTCTTGGGTCTCAGCCTAGCCACTTCATTTTCGTTGGCTGCCTGACCAACGGCTTGTGCATTTCCCGCCCCGGGATTGATCTGATTTCCATTGGCATCCATGGTGACAGCAGGATGGAGACGCGTCCATAGGGTACGCTCTATTTCAGGGTCAAATGTTGCAACGTCGCCGGGGTCTCATCTCTGCATATACACACACTACGACACAAAAGAAAAAGCTCAAAAACAAAAAAACCCTTAAACTAATTTCCCGAGAAGGACGAATCATACACGCTTGCAGTCCCCGGCAACGGCGCCAAAAACTTGATGCGATTACGGCAAGTGCGACGGTCGTACAAGTAATAAAATTGGGAGAGACTCCCCGAATATTGTTCTCAGAGGACTGGAAGTTGGGTTGTATGAATCCTTGTTAGAGAAACGTTTATATAGATTCTTAAACACTTAATAAAAAAAGGTTTTTGATGGTGGTTTTCCTAAGTTAGCAACAGAGAAAGAAAATGTGGGCGTAGAGCTCCGCTTCGCTTGTTGGAATGGGGTGCAGGCCGCGATATCGTGCTTCGGTGAGCGGGTGAACGAGAAGGCTAGCGGATAAGGGTTGTAGGCACCTCGTCGCAGAACACGCAACTAGCAATTGCTAGTGCGGAGCACTACAAAGCGGTGGAATGGATGGGGGACTACGGCGCTCCTCAAATCTCATAAACCATACAAGATCTCACAAACATGAAATCATATTAACTAAAACACAATGTTTATGAACATCATCCACAATAACAAACACATACAAGGAAAACTCTGAAGCAAAGCGCTGGGGAAAAGAAGAAACCGAAGCTCGAAGACTATGCTGAAGATTCTCGGCCGAAAACATAGGGTTGTCAAGCCTCGTCCGTGCTCGGTCTTCAGTTGCGTCTGGGGTCCGGAGGAGCTGTCACCTTCCTCTACTTTTACCCATCTTCTTCGGGGTCTACCTCGAGGTAACTCTTGTTCGACACCTTGAATGCAGCGGAGGCTCTCCGTCTATGGTGTTCTTGAGCTCAAAGATGATGGAGGAGGCCAAGGTGGGAGATTTGGCGGAAGATTTGCAAGCTAAAGGTCACCAGAGCTCCTCCTAGGTCAAACGGTGGTGGAGCGGCGAACTGGGCGAAAATGGCTGGCTTCTGAATCTTTTCCCGAGGGGGATTCCGATTGCAGCAGATTTCCTGCCTTAAATACTAAAAGGTCAGAAATTTAGACACACACGGGTGAACGCACGACCGTGCATTGCCCGTGCATTATTTATCGAATAAATTGGCTTAAGGAAGAAGCAGCAGAGCCTGTGCGTTTTACTCACGCACGGGCGAATCCGCCCGTGCGTAAAAATGCACGAACAGATTCATATTGGCTAAAAATCAGTCGAAATAGGTGATCGTGCATTTCCTTCGCGCACGAGCAATTGCCCGTGCGTAAAAACGCACGAACAAAGTCAGATCACCGGTTTTCTCCCCAGATGAAGGCGCACGACCGCAGCCGTCCGTGCGTCAAGAAAATGCATGACCGTGCGATATACACAATCATGATTTCTGGGCAAAAGGAGATGATCCAACCACCTGCAAGCATAGCAATCCAGCTGGGAATACACCTCCAGCACAAATCAGACAGAGAAAAAGGATTGGGGTGCACCATGTGCTTACCCCCAATATCATGGAGCGCAAATGCACACCAAAACAGTCTTAAGAGGAGCACGAAACACGCAAGTGCGCATGAATGAGCATGAGAGAAATAGATGCAATAATAGCTCGAGAATGACGCACATGAGAGTGAAAACTAGCCCGGATGAGTCAAAAGTGTATATAAATGGTACTCATCATGACTTGAAACGGTTCTATTCGTGCAAGTTTTTGTAATAGACTTGTATGTTTTGCTCTTCTTATAACAAACTTGGAATTGGTTCTAAGCAGAAATCCTCAAGCGTCCTTTCTTTGGTGCTGGAATGCCCGAGATCGATTCCGCTGTCGGGTTCTCAAAGACGGTGGGTCAGGTTGATCTCTAGATAGACTGGCAAGTAGCAAGTTCTTTGGTGCTGGAATGCCCCAGATTGATTTCGCTGTCGGGCTCTCATAGACGGTGGGTGTAAGACCCCAATTCAGGAAGGTAAATTCTTGGAGTTCTTAATGTTGTCGCCCAGGCAACAGTGGCTGTCGCCCGGCGATAGCGTTGTCGGGTGGCGGCTAACGCTGGCGACAAGGTGACTGGGGTCATGCAGCAGTGCTGCTGGCTGGTTAAAGTCGGTTCATAACGCTGTCGCCCAGGCGACAATGGCTGTCGCCCGGCGACAACTCAAAGTTGGACTTTGTGGCCGAAATCAAGGGCATTGATTGCTTATTGACTTTGGGAGCTGGTTTTGGCTTGGGAGGCTTGGTGGCAGCTTAGAAGGCCGAAAATCCTCCTCTTTTCATTATTTCCTTAAGGCTTTATTTTGGAGAGAGAGAGAGAAAAGCTTGGAGAAGAAGAAGGAAAAGTAAACCCTAGCTTGGAGCTTGGGTTTGGAGGAGCTACACTCATCCGATCCCTTCAAAGTTGGTGGCTACGCGTAGAGGAGGGAAAGGCGCTCCTTTCCATCCGTGTGGAATGTCGAGCCATGGGCTCAAAGCGGCGTTTAAGGGTAACGAACTTTTCTACCCTCTTTTGGACATGCCTTAGTCCTTTCCCTTGCATCGTTGAGGCCCCTACCCAAAAGGGTGAGGTCGTGGCCTCCGACGGGTCGATTCATGTTATCCCCGTCAAAGCTTGCATTCATGTAGAGTCCACGCGTGAGATGGACGTAGGCGCGCTGTGTGAAGCCCATCCGAGACGGTTCGTCCGGATTGGTGATACTTTTTGGTATTATGCGTGCCGGGGAAAAACCCTGCGTTGTTATACTTGCCTCGTAGGGCTAGAGGTACTACTGCATGCGCAGCAAGTCCGTGGGTGTGCCCCGGGGAGCACCCGAAGTTAAAAGGCAGAAATGGAGTTCTGTCCAGCTGTCGCTGGCGCGACAGTGACTGTCGCCGGCGCGACAGTGACTGTCGCCTGGGCGACAGCTTCCCAAAATTGGGTTCTGGTGAATTTGGGTGTTCTGAGGCAGTGGGAGTACTACTGCATGTGCAGCAACGCCTGGGGGTGTGCCCGGGAAGCACCTACAGATAGAAGCCAAATTAGGGTTTGTGCACTATCGCTGGCGACAGTGAATGTTGCCTGGGCGACAGCTTCCCAGACTGAGTTCTGGTGATGTTGTTGTGCCCACCTGTTGAGGGGACCTGAGGCCGGTGTACCCGACCTGTGGGGGTGTCCTGATGGATGACTTAGCAGCCCGTGGAGCCGGCTAATTGAGAATACCTGGGCTGAAGGGACGCCATACCCACTTTTCGTGTTGTACAACGAGAGCTGTGAACAACGGGCATTTGGCAAACCTGAAACCGCACCATTGCAGCACCTGATTAGTAAGCCTCGGACAGCATGTTGGGAGGCAATGGGACAGAGTCTTCGGACTATGTTATGTTCACAATTAAAGCACGGGGGTGCCTTGGTATTCGGGCCACCGACTTTAGCCTCGAAGGGCAAAGCCATCAAGAGTGGATGGTGGTGGAAGGCGGAGTACACCAAAGAGTGCCTGAGAGCACGGGACGTGGGGGGCCATTCCCACATTTGTGTTGTTGCATATGTATGAAATGTTGTGGGCTCGTCTAGTCGCACTCTTATATATATATATGCCGTTGAGACTGTTTTGTAGGGACGTTTAGAACTGCCACCCCCTCGAAGGGGTGGAGTCGTTATAACTTGGTCAGCTTTAGCTGACCGTTGCCCTGTTTTGCCACCGTCTTTGGTGGGCTTGTTGTACAGGAGCTGGACCGAGCGGGACCTTGGCGGGATGAATCCCCTGCGCTGCTGCGGCCCTTGAAGGCATTTTGTCCTTTCTTCTGTTTTCATGTATGGCCGGCCTGCGCGCCGATGTTGGTAAACTGTAAGGCCGTCGTGCCTCTTTTGTGTGTTGTAAAACATTTTATTCCAAGTTAATAGAAGTGGACATAACCGAGTTCGGGTCTTGTGGTTTATAATTCTGTCTCTCTCTCTTTTACTTCCGCATAGAATGCTCTGAGTTAGGCTTCGTGGTATAGTGTCATTGCATATTCAATTAAGTGACGTTTCTGTTTGTTTTGTAGTATATGGCGTGGGGCCCCGGCCGGACCTTCTGCTATATGCTTCTTAACGGGCGGGGGTGTTACAAATTGGTATCATCTTCTAAGGTTCCGTATCCTTCTACAGAATTCGTGGACGAATTCTTTTAAGGGGTGGTGAGCACGTGTGTGCGCTACCGTTGAGACGTAAAATAAACCCAAAAATGTCCACTTAGGAATAAAATGTAACAACAAACCAACAATAATTGCATGATTTTGGAACCTGAGTGTTCCTTTTGTTGTTAGTTGCGACTGTGCTGTCGCCTAACTGTGTGTTGCACTTGTGTAGGGCACTCGAAGTGCAGCGGGACCGTCGCGTCCCCGTGATGTGCATGAGAGTAGTGGGTCTGCTGAGGCCCCTCTAGCTCCGTCTGCTGAGTTGGTTCGGCTAGTTACTGAAGCCATTCTAGCTGCGTTGAATGGCCAGCCTGAAAGGCAAGGCCAACCGCCAGTGCAAGAGGTGGCCCCTGAGCCACTAAGAGTGGAGCAAGTCCCAGTGAGGCGTGCTCCTGAGCAACAGCTGAAGCACTTTATGGGATTTCGACCTCCTCCGTTTACCGGGGTTGAATCCCCAGCTGAGGCTGAAGACTGGTTGTCGCATGTGAAGCGAATTCTGACAGCGACACAGTCAGAGGAAGCGCAGAAGGTGACCTTTGCTTCTTTCTTGCTAGAAAAGGAAGCTAGGCGGTGGTGGGATGAGGTTGAGAGGAGCCAGTTCGTGGGAAGGCGACTGGTTGATGTGACGATGGAAGAGTTCTCGAGAATCTTCCTCGCAAGGTATGTGCCTCAGTCGCAGCAGATCGCGATGGAGAACCAGTTCTTGGCTCTAACATAGGGTGGTAGACTGGTTGATGACTACTTGCATGAGTTCACCCGCCTCGGGCGCTATGCTGGAACTTCTTTCGATGATGAGGATAGAAGGGTGAACAGGTTGTATGGAGGTTTGCGTACTGAGTTGCGGCATCTTCTGACAGGGCCGTTGACGCAGGGTTTCATGACCCTTGTTGGTTCAGCCCGAGCCCTTGAGCAGGACATGCTCAGGGAAAAGGGCAAGGCGGTTGTGGTCGAGGCAGTGCCGGAGGGCAAAGCGCCGACTGCGACGAAGTTGCAGAGGTTGAGCCGCTGGAAGAAGGCTCGAGTATCTGGGCCAGCTCCCTCTGCTTCGGGCGCGTCATCTGGACGTGGCCCTCTTATTTGTTTCACTTGTGGCAAGCCTGGCCATTTCTCTCGGGATTGCCGAAGTGGGCTTCCAAGGCCAGAGAAGAAGGCGGGGCCAGCTTATTCTGAGAAGGGGAAGGCAGCTGAGTCCACTGCTTCCCATATGGCTCCCCGCAGCCCAGAGTTTTTAGTCTCGATCAGCATGAGGCTATCAAAGCCAAGGACGTCGTGACAGGTACAATTTAAGATATAGTCTTTACTGTTTTATACACCTGTTTTAATGTTCATGCTAACTTGTTGGCGGCGTAGGCTATGTAAATGTTTTAGGCGTCCCTGCGAGAGCGCTTTTTGATACTGGGGCTTCGCACTCCTTCTTATCGTCGGACTTCGTCCAACGTATTGGTGCGCCGTCGATTGCTTCTGCAGATGGACTGGAGGTCCTACTGCCGAATGGATATTCGATGCGTGTGGAGAGGAGTTGCTGAGTAAAGGTTCTAGTTGGTAGTCGGGAGTATGACCTGAATGCATCGTTACTCCCCCTGGTTGAGTTCGATGTTATCTTCGGTATGGAATGGCTGTCGGAACAGCGTGCGTGTATCGATTGCACCACCAAGGAGGTGAGGTTTGGGCAAGGTGCCGGTCGTGAGACTGTCTTTGCGGGCATGCGTGGATCGAGCAAGATGCTGATGTCTGCTCTCCAGGTGTCCAAGGCAGTGCGACAGGGAGCGGAGTTATTCTTTGCTCTTGTGGAGGCTTCAACGTCGAGGCCCAGCCTAGTAGATGTTCCGGTAGTAGCAGAGTTCCCCGATGTGTTCCCGAGCGAGCTCCCCAGTGCTCCACCGCAGCGGGAGATAGATTTCACGATTGAGTTGGTGCCAGGCGCTAAGCCTGTGGCCCGCTTGCCGTATCGTATGACTCCGAAAGAGTTGGCAGAGTTGAAGCTGCAGTTGCAGGAGCTGCTTGAGCAGGGCTACGTGCGTCCGAGTTCCTCACCTTGGAGTGCACCGGTCCTCTTTGTCAAAAAGAAGGACGGTAGCCTGCGGCTTTGCATCGACTATCGGGAGCTGAACAAGATGACGGAGAAGAACAAGTATCCTCTTCCGAGGATAGATGATTTGTTCGACCAGCTCGTTGGTTCGACAGTATACTCGAAGCTGGACTTGAAGTCCGGCTATTATCAGGTGCGGATCAGGGAGTGCGATATCCCGAAGACTGCCTTCAGTACGAGGTACGGGCAGTATGAGTTCACTGTGATGCCGTTTGGGTTGTCTAATGCGCCTTCGGTGTTTATGGACTTGATGCACCGGACTTTCCGAGAGTACCTCGACCGTTTTGTGGTCGTCTTCCTGGATGACATACTAGTCTACTCTCAGTCCGAGGAGGAGCACAGTGATCACCTGCGAGTAGTTTTGGAGGTTCTGAGGAGGAACCGGTTGTATGCCAAGTTCTCGAAGTGCGAGTTCTGGCTTCCTTCCGTGGCGTTCTTGGGCCATGTGGTTAGTGGTTTGGGTGTGGCGGTAGATCCGGTGAAGGTTTCGGCCATCAGGGAGTGGCCTGTCCTTTCTTCTGTAGCGGAGGTCCGTAGCTTCCTCGGGCTGGCCGGTTATTACAGGCGCTTCGTGGAGAACTTCTCCCGGATCGCGCTGCCTCTTATGACGCTGACACGGAAGATGCAGGAGTTCATTTGGACGCCCGCGTGTGCGCAGGCTTTCGAGGAGTTGAAGCGGCGGCTTACGACGGCTCCGATCTTATGTTTGCCTTGCGGCACGGAGGGCTACGAGATCTACACCGACGCTTCTGGGAGCGGCCTTGGCTGCGTTCTACAGCAGCATGGCATGGTTATAGAGTATGGCTCTCGCCAGCTGAAGGTGCACGAGCGGAATTATCCGGTCCACGACTTGGAGTTGGCGGCCGTGATATTTGCCCTGAAGCTATGGCGGCATTATGTGTATGGCTTGAAGGTCAATATCTTCACGGACCATAAGAGCCTGAAGTACCTTCTGACTCAGAAAGGGCTGAATATATGGCAGCAGAGGTGGATGGAGTTCCTGGGGGACTTCACCTTCGAGATCCACTACACTCCCGGGAAGGGGAATATTATTGCGGATGCACTCAGTCGCAGGGCTCCAGCGCAGGCCAACTGGATTCAGATGCATGATGAGCACCTGATACGTGACCTGGAGGCCTTGGGTATTTCTTGCGTAGAGAAGAGGGGCGGTGCCGGTGCCTGTTTGAGTTGGACTGAGGTGCAGTACGACCTCGCAGATAGAGTCCGCCGGGCTTTTGAACTCGATCCGAGTTTAAAGTGCTACGCGGAGGATGCTGGTGGTGGGCCGGATGCCCAGTTTCATGTTCGAGATGGGTTGCTGTGGAGAGGTGACCGTTTGTGCGTCCCCAAGGTGGGTGAGCTGCGCGATGAGTTGATGTACGAGGCGCATCATACCAGGTATTCAGTTCATCCGGGGAGCACGAAGATGTATAAGGACATGAAGGTCCTTTTCTGGTGGCCGGGTATGAAGAGGGGCATCGCTCACTACGTGGCCAAGTGCCACACTTGTGCGCTAGTGAAGGCGGAATGTCAGAAGCCCGGTGGCTTTTTGCAGTCATTGCTTGTTCCGGAGTGGAAGTTTGATGACATTTCCATGGATTTCGTGCATGGACTGCCGAGGTCGCAGAGCGGGAACGATGACATCTGGGTAGTCGTTGACCGGCTGAAGAAGGTGGCGCAGTTTATCCCCAACCGGAGGGATGACTCGGTGGAGTAATTGGCGAAGTTGTATGTTGATTCAATAGTGCGACTGCACGGTGTGCCCCGTAGCATCGTCAGTGATCGTGATGGACGCTTTACTTCGAGCGATTGGAGGCTAGTCAACCGTCTTTTGGGTACGAAGCTGCAGTTTAGCACGGCCTTTCATCCTCAGACGGATGGCCAAACTGAGCGTACCAACAGGACGATGGAAGACATGCTCCGGATGTGCGTCCTGGATTTTGGCAAGGGGTGGGAAGATCACCTCTTTCTTGTTGAGTTCGCGTACAACAACAGCTGTCAGGCGAGTATTCAGATGGCGCCTTTCGAGGCCCTCTATGGCAGGAAGTGCCGCACTCCCTTAGCTTGGGCGGAAACGGGTAAGACGAAGCTCTTCAAGAGGAAGGACGTCGAAGAGGCGACTTCGACGGTGCATTTGATCCGGGAGAGGTTTTTGGTTGCGCAGGATAGGCAGGCGAAGTACTGTTGATTGGGTTTACTTGAAGATCAGGCCATTCAAGGGCGTGTCCAGGATTCGGTGCTTGAAAAAGCTGAGTCCGAGATACCTTAGACCTTTTGAGATCATCGAGCGCGTCGGCGAGGCGGCTTATAGGCTTGCGCTATCGGTGGAACTGGGCGGGCTACACGATGTATTCCACATCTCGGTATTGCGGAAGGCAGTGCAAGAGCCTACGCAGGTGGTCGCGGCGGTTCAGGTGCCCGTGGATAGTGGGCTTAAGACGGCGGTCAGGCCCGTTAGCATCGAGGATGCTGGGGTGCGTCAGTTGCGGAGCAGGGCGATCTGTTTGGTAAAGGTCCGTTGGGACAACTGCGGTCGCGAGGAGCTCTCATGGGAGCGTGAGCAGACCATGATGGAGGAGTTCCCCGAGCTGTTTCGGTGACGTTTATCTCTTTTCCCCCTTTGTGTAAAGACTTTTTGATATATACGTATATATGTGTGTTTTTATAAAATTTCGGGACGCAATTTATATAAGGAGGGGAGGGTTGTAAGACCCCAATTCAGGAAGGTAAATTTATGGAGTTCTTAACGTTGTCGCCCAGGCGACAGTGGCTGTCGCCCGGCGATAGCGTTGTCGGGTGGCGGCTAACGCTGGCGACAAGGTGACTGGGGTCATGCAGCAGTGTTGCTGGCTGGTCAAAGTCGGTTCATAACGCTGTCGCCCAGGCGACAATGGCTGTCGCCCGGCGACAGCTCAAAGATGGACTTTGTGGCCGAAATCAAGGGCATTGATTGCTTATTAACTTAGGGGGCTGGTTTTGGCTTGGGAGGCTCGGTGGCAGCTTAGAAGGCCGAAAATCCTCCTCTTTTCATTATTTCCTTAAGGCTTTATTTTGGAGAGAGAGAGAGAGAATCTTGGAGAAGAAGAAGGAATAGTAAACCCTAGCTTGGAGCTTGGGTTTGGAGGAGCTACACTCATCCGACCCTTCAAAGTTGGTGGCTACGCGTAGAGGAGGGCAAGGCGCTCCTTTCCATCCGTATGGAACGTCGAGCCATGGGCTCAAAGCGGCGTTTAAGGGTAATGAACTTTTCTACACTCTTTTGGACATGCCTTAGTCCTTTCCCTTGCATCGTTGAGGCCCCTACCGAAAAGGGTGAGGTCGTGGCATCCGACGGGTCGATTCATGTTATCCCCGTCAAAGCTTGCATTCATGTAGAGTCCACGCGTGAGATGGACGTAGGCGCGCTGTGTGAAGCCCATCCGAGACGGTTCGTCCGGATTGGTGATACTTTTCGGTATTATGCGTGCTGGGGAAAAACCCTGCGTTGTTATACTTGCCTCGTAGGGCTAGAGGTACTACTGCATGCGCAGCAACGCCCGTGGGTGTGCCCCGGGGAGCACCCGAAGTTAAAAGGCAGAAATGGAGTTCTGTCCAGCTGTCGCTGGCGCGACAGTGACTGTCGCCTGGGCGACAGCTTCCCAAAATTGGGTTCTGATGAATTTGGGTGTTCTGAGGCAGTGGGAGTACTACTGCATGTGCAGCAACGCCTGGGGGTGTGCCCCGGGAAGCACCCACAGATAGAAGCCAAATTAGGGTTTGTGCACTATCGCTGGCGACAGTGAATGTTGCCTGGGCGACAGCTTCCCAGACTGAGTTCTGGTGATGTTGTTGTGCCCACCTGTTGAGGGGACCTGAGGCCGGTGTACCCGACCTGTGGGGGTGTCCTGGTGGATGACTTAGCGGCCCGTGGAGCCGGCTAATTGAGAATACCTGGGCTGAAGGGACGCCATACCCACTTTTCGTGTTGTACAACGAGAGCTGTGAACAACGGGCATTTGGCAAACCTGAAACCGCACCATTGCAGCACCTGATTAGTAAGCCTCGGACAGCATGTCGGGAGGCAATGGGACAGAGTCTTCGGACTACGTTATGTTCACAATTAAAGCACGGGGGAGCCCTGGTATTCAGGCCACCGACTTTAGCCTTGAAGGGCAAAACCATCAAGAGTGGATGGTGGTGGAAGGCAGAGTACACCAAAGAGTGCCTGAGAGCACGGGACGTGGGGGGCCATTCCCACGTTTGTGTTGTTGCATATGTATGAAATGTTGTGGGCTCGTCTAGTCGCACTCTTATATATATATATATATATATATATATATATATATATATATATATATATATATATATATATATATATATGCTGTTGAGACTGTTTTGCAGGGACGTTTAGAACTGCCACCCCCTCGAAGGGGTGGGGTCGTTATAACTTGGTCAGCTTTAGCTGACCGTTGCCCTATTTTGCTACCGTCTTTGGTGGGCTTGTTGTACAGGAGCTGGACCGAGCGGGACCTTGGCGGGATGAAGCCCCTACGCTGCTGCGGCCCTTGAAGGCCTTTTGTCCTTTCTTCTGTTTTCATGTATGGCCGGCCTGCGCGCCGATGTTGGTAAACTGTAAGGCCGTCGTGCCTCTTTTGTGTGTTGTAAAACATTTTATTCCAAGTTAATAGAAGTGGACATACCCGAGTTCGGGTCTTGTGGTTTATAATTCTGTCTCTCTCTCTTTTACTTCCGCATAGAATGCTCTGAGTTAGGCTTCGTGGTATAGTGTCGTTGCATATTCAATTAAGTGACGTTTCTGTTTGTTTTGTAGTATATGGCGTGGGGCCCCGGCGGACCTTCTGCTATATGCTTCTTAACGGACGGGGGTGTTTGAGTGGGTCAGGTAGATCTCTGGAGAGGCTGGCAAGTAGCAAGTTCTTTTGTGCTGGACTGCCCCAGATTGATTCCGCTGCCGGGATCTCATAGACGGTTGGTCAGGTTGATCTCTGGAGAGGCTGGCAAGATAGCAAGTTCTTTGGTGCTGGAATTCCCCAGATCGATTCCATTGTCGGGCTCTCATAGATGGTGGGTCAGGTTGATATCTGGAGAGGCTGGCAAGATAGCAAGTTCTTTGATGCTAGAATGCCCCAGATCGATTCCGCTGTCGGGCTCTCATAGACGGTGGGTCAGGTTGATGTCTAGAGAGGCTGTCAAGTAGCAAGTTCTTTGGTGCTGGAATGCCCCAGATCGATTCCGCTATCGGGCTCTCATAGACGGTGGGTCAGGTTGATATCTGGAGAGGATTGCATGATAGCAAGTTCTTTTGTGCTAGAATGCCCCAGATCAATTACGCTGCCGGCCTCTCATAGATGGTAGGTCAGGTTAATCTCTGGAGAGGCTGGCATGTAGCGAGTTATTTGGTGCTGGAATGCCTAGACCGATTTCGCTGCTGGGCTCTCATAGACGATGGTTCAGGTTGATCTCTGGAGAGGTTGGAAAGATAGCAAGTTCTTTGGTGTTGGAATGCCCCAGATTGATTCCACTATCGGTCTCTCATATATGGCGGGTCAGGTTGATCTCTAGAGAGGCTGGCAAGATAGCATGTTCTTTTGTGCTGGTGTGCCCCAGATCGATTTCGCTGCCGGGCTCTCATAGACGATGGGTCAGGTTGATCTCTGGAGAGGCTGGCAAGTAGCATGTTCTTTGGTGCTGGAATGCCCCAGATCGATTCCGCTGCCGGGCTCTCATAGACGGTGGGTCAGGTTGATATCTGGAGATACTAGCAAGATAGCGAGTTCTTTGGTGCTGGAATGCCCCGGATCGATTCCGCTGCCAGGCTCTCATAGACGGTGGGTCAGGTTGATCTCTGGAGAGGCTGGCAAGGTAGCAAGTCCTTTGGAGCTGGAATGCCCCGAAATAAATCTGCTGTTGGGCTCACACCGGTTGGTGGGTCAGGTGATCCTCGCGGGAGAGGCCGACTGGGTTGTCAAAGAAGGCATGTCTCGCTCGGCGAGAAGGGGTGATATCGCACAACAAATTTATAACATGCCCCAAACAACTAGACCCCTAAGATGGTTTTTTCATGACTAGGACATGACAAAACCATAAGAAGAGCTTAAGACCAAGTGAGCTTGGATGCGAAGGAGAAATCCCAGTGGTCTGCATATAGCAGTTTTCCAGATACCTAGCCTAGGGTTAGACTTTAGGGCCTTTCCTTGAACCTTGACCCCACCATAGTATCCCTATCCCATTAGGGATCTCCTTGGAGCACTAGGGACCCATTAGGGTCAACCAAAGCGGCCAATTTGGCTAAAGTCAACCTTAACCCTAAATTGGTCAAACTAACTCAATTAGGGTCAATTGGCCTCCACCATGCCAAATTGACCTTTCCCCTACCCTTATAAGGATATTAGGAACTTAATGGACCAAAAAGCCCCATCATGGGATCTCCAATTAGACTAATTTAACTTAAGTCAACCATAGCCCTAAATTGGTCAAAAGTGCACTATTAAGTGGCAATTCACCCTCACCTTGCCAACTTGACCCTACCTAGACCTCTCTAACCCTTAAGGGTGACCATTGGAGCCTAAGCCACTCATTGGGGTCAGCCTAATTGGTCAATTTGACCAAAGTCAACCTTATCCTAAATTTGGGTCAAAATGACCTAATTTGCCCAAATTAAACCCAATCCAATTGGGTTAGACCCAATTGAGGTGTTCCACCACCAAATGGGATTGAGTGCTACTGATTGGGCCATTCAATTTCAGGGAAATCGGCCAGGAGAGAGAGACCAATTTGGAAGAGAGAGAAAGAAGGAGGAGTTAATGGAGGAGAAGGAGAAACCCCCCAATTACCTCCATTGATGGCACCATTCATCTCCCCATGGGGAGAGGAGAAGTTTTCAACCCTTCCCCGGCCACATTGATGTCCAAATTCACTCCCCCAAGTGTAACCGAAATCTTCACTAATGGCCATCAATGGCAATTCGAGTAACTCCTCCCCCTTAGCCTCAATTGACCCCTTTAACATCTTCAGAGGTTGGAAAGGAGTGAAACCCCCCTCTTCCCCAAAGAAATCGAGCACCAGAAGCTAGGATTGACATGGCGCCGAAAGCTCCACCTCCGGCCATGACGACTCATCGGAATACGCGCCACCAAGCCCCCACACAGGTCCGATCCGCCTCCCGTCCCTTAGTGCTAGATCTTATCATAATTTGGGGCTTGATCCGAGCTCAATTGGGCTCGGATCGTGTTTCCAAAAGGGCTTGTTTCGAGCTCTCTTTCCCCACCTCTAAAGCCGATTCCGACCACCTCTGGCTTGCAAACCACCCCCTATCGTCGGCCACCACCTCAACGGAGGTGGTGGTGGCATTGGCTGGCCGGGAAGCGGCACAGGTGGCCGGGAAATCATCCCGCACAGAAGCCCAGGATGGGCTGTCGCTCATCGTCCATCCAACGGGGACGATGACTGTGAGCCGTCGGATCTGCCGTAGATTTAAATGATTATGCTATATCGTTATTCTATTAATTCGACGATCTGAGTTGAAGTAAGTCGTCGAACTGAATTAATTCAGCGAACTGAATCCGGAGTAAATGATTAGGTTATAACCTTATTTCATTAATTCGTCGAACGGAGTAGAAGTAATTTTGAGTTCGTCGAACTGATGGTTGAGTTTGTTGAACTGAACCCGGAGTTCGTCGAACGGAATTCATTCGTCGAACACACTATGGTGTTCGTCGAACTAATATTTGAGTTCGTCGAACTGAACCCGGAGTTCGTCGAACGAAATTAATTCTCCGAAATAATAGTTGAGTTCGTCGAACTAAACCCGAGGTTCATCGAACAAAATTCGTTTGTGGAACACACTCTGGAGTTCGTCGAACTGATAGTTGAGTTCGTCGAACTGAACCCAGAGTTCGTCGAACGGAGTTAATTCGCCGAACTGAATTAATTCGTCGAACTAAATTAATTCGTCGAACGAAGATCGGATTTTGTCGAGCGCACTAAAGCATGTCGTTCGTCGAACGCAGAACAGAGTTCGTTGAACGCAGGTCAGATTCCATCGAACGCAGAGACTTGTTCCAACACATTTTGTCATACTTCCTGCAGTAGTTCATTTAAATTATTAAAAATACTTGAACCCCTCAAATGAAAAAGTGGTAAATACCAAAGTTGTAGCCCTTGGAGGTTACTTTATGTTAAAATTAACTTCACCCCAAAAGGAGTTCTGTAGCTCCCTGTAGATCCATTTTGGTGGGACTGGTCCCTAGTGTAGGACAGCCACCATTGCTTGAATATCTTTTGATTGGTTTATGGGATGGACTTGAAAATTGAAACCTAGGCTATTTACACCTACCCACACATCATACCCAAAAATGGGAATTTTAGGAGAAACGTTTTCTAAGGTTTTTGTAATAATTTCATAAATTAAATATTAATTAATAATTGGGTCAAATGACCTCCAACGCCCTCCAAATTTTGGTGGGTACTTCCTAGGGTTATCAACTGACCGTGGTAAAAATCACAGCCCAATTGGGACTTATTTGGTTGGGTAATTTGTCAACCCAAGTTAGGTCAAAGTTAGGGCATGGTGTTTATCTTGGGATATTGTGGTCAAATCTCCTCACCATGAGGTGAAACCTTGACCACTAGTTTAGGGTCACTCAAAACACCCCCATGAGTGGTTTGGGGCGGTGTGGAGGTGGGCATGCCTTAGAACCCTAGTCTTACCCCTTGGGGTGAATATAGAGCTTTGTGAAGGACATGTGGTCAAAAGCTATAAAATGGCGATGGAACCTAGGAGATATATTCTTGGGATGTATTTATGCCCTAGGGAATTTTGAGAGGATTTTAGGAGAAATTATTCCCCCTAAATTAGGTCATAACCCCTTTAGGTAAACTTCTTGTAAGAGACATCTACATGCACCGATGATCCTGGAGGAAGATGAAATCTTGGTGGTGCCTTTATAATCATAATATTGACCCCTGGTAATTTTTGTATAATTTATTTAATGATTTATCTAGTATTTCATTCTCAAGGCGCCTATTTTGTCTTAATTTTAAGAAATATAGATAAGGGTCCAAAACTCACTGGAAAAATGTGCAACTTGGTGATAGGATATTTCAGAGCACTGGGAAGCTCTATGAATTTTTATATAATTTTTGAAAGTTGTTATCAGTAGGCTACTTCACAACATGTGCAAATTAGGAATTATTTGAATTAATTATTTCAGTGAGTAAATGATTTCCAAAAATTGTGAAACTCTGTAATTAAGTTTTTCTATACATAATAGAGGTCTGGTAATTTTTCTATAATTTTGGCACAAGTATTTTTGGTAGTTCCTTCATAAATCTTCAAATTTGGATAGAAATTAAATATTAAAAATAGAGGACATTTCCTTACTCTAAAATTGTGATATTCATTATTTACTGTTATTTTGGCATGATAGATTTATCTTAATTTTATGAGGATCATGTCTTGAGAATACCTTACACTTCATGTTCATATTCATACTTGGCAAATATTGGAGAAATTTAAATAAATGTTAAAATGTTGAGGAAAAATATGAGTATTTGGATTTAGTCTTATAATGCCATGATAGACCACCAGTAAATATCTTGAGTCAGTTCGATGAATATTTGGAGTACCTCTACTTGTAAGCTTCATATAGTTAGTTTAGTCTGCGTATAGTAAAAATGTGAAATTTGGATATTTTGGGGCCTACTAGGTGGAATTGGTATGTAGATGGTGTGCATGGTCAGGTTGCAGAGGATGAGGTCACCAAAAGGAGTTTAGGAGATAAGAGTGCTAGGTGGGCTAAGGGTAAGATCGTGCTTGGGATTGATGAAAGATCGTCTTTCCCCTAGCGTGTCATAAACCACCTAGGGTTAATACAAGTGAAAACACAAGAGGCTTAAGCATATGGGTAGATACCCACAATATTAAATGTATTGACAAAGGGAGCCTTGGGGTGTCATCCCATTATTGTTCCTAGTACCGTAGCGAGCCCCTTATAGGGTAATCCTCGGGAAGTCCAGGACTAACCATAAATCATAGGAGCAAGTTGTTATACAAGATTAACTAAGTAATAGACTCACTCACACTCCATTGTCACGGATGCTTAGTCGGTTTGGTCTTACGAGCGGTAGGCTCGGTGGTTGTAGCAGTAGACTAATTAGTCTGGTGAGCTTATGGCTCAGTAAAGTTTGTTGTGTCGGGGGGATTAGCCGGTGAGCTTATGGCTCGGAGATAGATGTAAACATGTTTGCATGTGCATAAGGTGGTGGGTCCTTAGTGTTGATGGTCGTTGCACATATTAATGCTTGGGCTCGGTAAGAGTGGATAACCCTTTTACCGAGACAAGTCTGGTGGTCTAACCAACAAGAGTTCGCAGGAGCTCTGCTGTTGTCTTCTTAGCGTCGATGCGTACGTTAGGTCTATGTTAGGTAGTGCAAATACCAACCTAGAAGTGGGCGAGGCCCAACCCACCACTTCCGTTTTCCACTACGGGAGTATCCTGGGAGTTTTGCTAGCTCCAAAAAGGGGGAACTAAAGGTCTGTGTGCATAGAGTCATAGTGTGTGAGTTGCACTTGTGTGAACATAACATTTAACAACATACCTTGCATGACATAGCATAAACATTGCATACCCCTACCCCTATCGTATAAGTCGGTTATGGGACTTCTTATACGATAGGCCCTGCTAAACGACCCCTTGCTCTATAGGTTTGTGTGGGCATTCCTATAAATCAATGGTTACTTTCTATTATATACATGTCTTTACTTACTGCACTTTACTTATTCTTTACCTGCTCTTACTATGCTCTTTTACTGCTTCAATTATATATATATACATGTGTAGTGTAGACATTCCCTGTACCCCTGTCACCTGCTATTGTTATACCCCGTGTTGTCCTCTGCTTCATCCTTCCCGCACGGTGCCTAGGAGTCATCGGGGGAGGGGTGGGGGATTGGCTTAGTCTTTTTGACTAACGGTCGGTGGACCTTATCATTTTAGGAGACCATGGAGACGGAGCAGCACCAGAGGCAGGTGCATATGGAGGCGGGGAAGTCTAGCACAGGAGCACCAGTGTCGGGATCCGTGAGTGTTACTACTAGTAGATTTGCTTCTGCGAGTGTTTATGTAGTGAGGATTTGATGTATCGGGCAGGAGCCCTAGTTATTTCTGTCTTTGATTTCAGTTATGATTATCTGGACATCTCTTTATGATAGTTTATTTATATGTGATGTGGACTTGGCTTCTATAAGGTTGTTTAAGCTTAACTTCTTTGTGATCGATAAGACCGGCAGGATCGGCATTTTGTTGTGTCGACCTTCCCGAGTGAGGGTGTCACCGCAAAATGGCGGTTCTGGTCATAAGACCCGGTGATGAAAAAAAGGAGTCTTAAGAAGTGGTATCATAGGAAACCTACATCCGGAGAAAATAAAAGAAGTCCACAAACCCTGGGCCACCCCGCGCGAGCTTAGTTTGAGGACAAACTAGCAGCAGAAGCAATGGTGTGCCCATAAGGGAAATCACATGAATAGTCCACTTCTATCTGAATATTCTCTAGCAAAGTCCCTTACTAGTGTAATTTCTTGTGTAGCCCGCGATGAACCCTACACCGCAGCATGGAGTTCCACCGACTCCAAACTTTGTTCCACCACCACCGGCTCCTACTCCGTTCCAGCAGACAGAGATGGGACAAACACTGACAGCCATACTGGAGACATTCAGGGCACAGCAGGCACCAGCTCCTCAACAAAATCCTGGGGCCAACTGGCTAAGCGTCTTCCGAGGACTCTCCCCCCGCCCCATCATATCTCGGGACAGAGGTAGTTGTGAGGACTGAGGAGTGGGTGGACATCATGGAAGAGATGCTGTCAGGGATTCAGTGCCCGACAGATATGGAGGTGTCACTGGTGGTCTCATTCTTGGAGTCCCATGCAAAGAGATGGTGGAAAAGGTTCCTGGACACAGCATTTGCAGGACTGGAGGATGCGGATGTTTCTTGGGATGAGTTCAAGGCAGCACTGCTGGAGAACTTTGTGCCGCAGTCTGCAAGAGATGAGCTGGAAGACAGGTTCCTGCAGTTGAGGCAGGGGAGCAGGACAGTTCTAGAGTATCACAGGGAGTTTACCCACCTATACCGTTTTGCGGTTTCGTATCAGCTGGATGACGCAGGATACACAAAGAGGTTCTACAAGGGCCTTCGTGATGAACTAAGGCAGGCCCTCCTCTTCATCTCCGACGGCAGTATGACTAAGATCCTGGAGATGGCCAAGAAACTAGAAGCCGACCAGCACCTTGTTCGAGGAAGGAAGAGGCCAGCGGAAGACCAGGGACGTGGAGGCAGAGACAGGAGCAGAGGGAGCCGGTAGTGTTGGCTCCTCAGCCTCTATAGATGCGGGAGATGCCGAGGATTGGAGGAGGTGGGACACCTCTGGAGTGCTACCACTGCCGCCAGACTGGCCACATCCGGAGGAACTGCCCTTAGAGAAATGCACCACCAGCACTACAGGCTGCCCCTCAGGCCCAGCATTTCGGGGACCGGGGATGTGAACGAGGCCATAGATTTCAGGGCGGAAACTGGAGAGAGAACAGGGAACAAATGTATGCCCTGGACCTAGCACAGCCTCGGGACCCGACAAGGGTCAATACAGGTACTTTTGATGCCTCTTATTTTATGATTCATTAGTACGTAGTAAACCTTAGATATACCTTTGTATTAAACCAAACAAAAAAAAACCACCCAGGTATAGTACTCGTCTGCGGCAAGCCCGCATACAATTTATTCGATACGGGTGCCTCTCACTCGTTCGTCTCGGAAGAGTTCATAGATGATCTATGCCAAGTCCAACACTTCGAGGGCATCTACAGGAGAGTGCGATTCCCGGATGGATCTGAAGTTCTAACAAATGCAAAGTGCAACATGAATGTGGAGATTGGAGGGAAACAGTTCGAAGAGCCGACGACATGCTTGAAGATGAAGGACTTCGATCTGACCTTAGGCATAACCTGGCTGCATGGGAACCATGCAAAGATTGACTGCCCGGCAAGGAGGATCGTTCTAAAGCATGAAGATGGTGAAGTAGTGATCGAAGGTACTAAATGTAACATCCCAACTCTAAAATAGGGTCTAGCCGGTTCAGTTGAACCCTTGGAGGAGCTTAGGCCGGGTCAGAGGAAAACCACGACCCGACCTTCGCCACTTAATGGTGGTCATTTAGAGAAATGACTGTTTTAGGTAGCATTTTGCTTCGCCACAACACTGAAATAGCACGGTGAGCATACATGCTCTGAATCGACTTCCGTCAGTTGCGTTAGACTTGTATGGTCGATACGAGTGCAACAGAATTCGTTTCGTTCCGATCCGATGTCATTTGGTGAAAATGACTATTTTGAGTATTGTAGCGCGTCATGGCGACACAATTTTAGAATATGGAGCATACGTGCTCCGAATCGACTTCCGTCAGTTGCGTTATACTCGTATAGTTGATACGAGTGCAACAGAACTCATTTTGGTTCGATCTGAGGTCATATGTAGAATATGACTATTTTGAGTATCGTAGCGCGTCACGACGACGCAATTTTAGAATATGGAGAATACGTGCTCCGAATCAACCTCCGTCAGATGCGTTAGACTTATATGGTCGATACGAGCGCAACAGAGCTCGTTTCATATCAATCTGAGGCTGTTTCGAGAAAACAACTATTTTGAGTAATATTGAGCATCGCAACAACGTCATTTTCAAATGTTGAGTTAGCATGCTCCGAATTGAATTATGTCAGTTGCGTTGGACTCGGATGGACGATATGAGTGTAATAGAATTCATTTCTCTCAATTCCAACGTCGTTTGGTCAATTAAATAAAAATATTACTCGTAAAATTATACGAAACCTCGAGATACGTAAACGCTGAATTTCAACTCTGCCACATTCATTGATGACCCGACACTCGACGACGCGGACTCATGTTGACTTTGAACCGCACATGGGGGGACCCACTAAGGGTTGACTTGGTCAAACCATTTCCTAAAAGAGGAATTTTCTTAATTACAAACCACACCCATGGGCATTCACCTCAAGGAAAGTCTTGCAAGCCTTCAGCCAAGTGGCTAGCCCAAACCCCAACCCCTAACCATACCTAGGCTAACCCAAAGCTCCCCTCCCCTTGCCTAAAGCCAAGGTAGTGGATTTGGATATTTTCAAACCCTCCCCACATCATAGGCAACTGGTTGATGAGATCATGGCCAACCAAAGCCCCCCCAACTCATCCCCTCCACTCAAACCAAAAGGAGAAAGCACACATCCAAGAGGTGAGCCCTCATTGTCCCATCCAAGCTAGGCTAACCCCTAGGCCTAACCCATGTGTACCCTCCCACCATTAGGAGGCAGCCAGCACCCACCTCAGCCAACCATGGTTGGGTGAGACCAAACCCAAGAGAGAGAGCGAGCTCGGATTGGCTATAAAGCAAGCCTCAACCTTGCTGCAGGGGGACAACTCCTCTAGAGCCCCCCCCCCCCCCCCCCCCCCCCCCCCCCCAAGCACATCCGAGATCAGCCCCACCACCTAGACCCTCTGCTGGCGCCGGAGAAGAAGCTCCAAGCTTCACCGCCACTTCCACACCCTCCCATGGTGGCTTCGCCGGAGGGCCTCCGGAGGAACCCAGACAAGCCGGGACCTCCTCCTCTCCTCCCTCTCTAAGTTTTCGATGACTTGCATGCGAGCTCCGTCGGCCAGAGCGTCGCCGCCGCTTCTCCCCTCTCCTCCGTCCGAAATAAGAAAACAAGCAGCTCCGGCGGTGGCCGGCGGCGGCAGGCCACCGGACCACCGCCGGAGGGAGCGCCCGCCCAGTGAGAGTCGGCCGGGTGCGGAGCCGCGGCCGGACGGCGGCTGGCCGGCGGCGGGGAAGGGTCGTAAGGCTCACGGCCATGCATAGCACTGTTCAAAAATTTTATAAACTTTATTATTTTCTTTATTTAAGGGTTTTGATTTTCTGGAGGGAGATAGAGGGCCCTAATGGAAATGTGGTGAACTTAAAAGTTGGGCATAACAGTGAGGAGTATCCCCAGTAAAAATTTCAGATTTTTATGTCAAGGTTTAGTAATTTTAATAATTAAAATATCATAATATTTTGGGTTTTTGAATTAGCAGAGAGATTAGATTAGATCAAAAAATTATGATATAAATGTGGGATGTTCCCAGAGCCTATGTGCACCTGAGGTAATTATTTGAGATTTTTTTAGAAGGCTTCATGATAATATAATGATTTAATCAAGCTAAGTTCCTTATAAAAATTCCAGGGGGAGCTTTTCATGATCCCAATAGCTGTGATTCTAATATAATATCTAGTTGAGCATAATACAACATCTGCATGAGTTTTGGATTTTTCCATTAACTCTTGCTTTATTTGGGAATTTATTTGGCGGTTACGAGAGCCTAAATAAATTAGCAAATATTAATTATACCTCAAAAGGCCTTGGAAAATTTATAATAGCTCTTTATGGATGCTGTCAGCCTAGGATAAAAATTGGATGTTTATCGGATATGGGCTTCTGTTCTAATGAACTTAAAATGAAATAATAACTCAACAAGCTGCGATTAGAATAATGCTCGGACATTGGGAATCGCCTCTTCTGAGGTTTTAAGAAATTCATAACATCGTTCCTCAAGTCCGCTTAAGCCATGCTTAAAGGTTGCAATTAAAACCCAAGGTCGAACAATAACAAAAGACAGAACTTGGAAGAGACTTCTATGAACGGAGCTAGAACAGAACTTTCCTCCTATGAACGGAGATGGAACAGAAGCCTCCTGATTATGGAGTGATTGGACTACTAACATGTTTATGTGTTTATTCCCTCCAGTCCCGTACTGGTCCTACATTTACTGCTTTCATTTAGTACTTTCAATTACCCAGTCCCGTACTGGTCCTGCATTTACTGCTTTCAGTTAGTACTTTCAATTACTCCAGTCCCGCACTAGTGCTGCATATACTGCTTTCAGTTAGTACTTTCTTTTACTCCAGTCTCGTACTGGTCCAGTTCATTTATGTACTTTATTTCAGTATTGCCAATAATTTAAAGTTGACGTGAAGACGTGGGATACCTTCAGAGTCAACTCTAAATAGTGCCGAACTGGACGCCGCTTGTAGAGCAGAGCGGACAGATCAATGATTTGGTTTTCCCTTATTTATTGCCTATAATTTAGAGTTGACGTGAAGGCGGGGCATTCCTTCAGGGTCAACTCTAAATAGTGTCGAACTGGTCGCCGCTTGTAGAGCAGAGCGGACAGATCGATATTTTGGCTTTTCCTTCTTTATTGCCTATAAATTTAGAGTTGACGTGAAGATTTGGCATACCTTCGGAGTCAACTCTAAATAGTGCCGAACTGGCCGCTGCTTGTAGAGCAGAGCGGACAGACCTATGTTTTGGCTTTTCCTTCTTTATTGCCTATAAATTTAGAGTTCACGTGAAGACGTGGCATACCTTTAAAGTCAACCCTAAATAGTGTCAAACTACCCGCCGATTGTAGAGAAGAGCGGACAGATCGATGTTTTGACTTTTCCTTCTTTATTGCCTACAAATTTTGAGTTGACGTGAAGACGTGGCATACCTTCAGAGTCAAATCTAAATAGTGCCAAACTGGCCGCCGCTTGTAAAGCAGAGCGGACAGATCGATGTTTTGGCTTTTCCTTCTTTATTGACTATAAATTTAGAGTTCACGTGAAGACGTGGCATTCCTTCAGAATCAACTCTAAATAGTGCCGAACTGGCCGCCGCTTGTAAAGTAGAGAGGACAAATCGATGATTTGGCTTTCCCTTATTTATTGCCTATAATTTAGAGTTGACGTGAAGGCGGGTATTCCTTCAGGGTCAACTCTAAATAGTGCCGAACTGGCCGCCGCTTGTAGAGTAGAGCAGACATATCGATGTTTTGGCTTTTCCTTCTTTATTGCCTATAAATTTAGAGTTGACGTGAAGATGTGGCATACCTTCGAACTCAACTCTAAATAGTGCCGAACTGGTCGCCGCTTGTAGAGCAGAGCTGACAGATCAATGAATTGGTTTTTCCTTCTTTATTGCCTATAAATTTAGAGTTCACGTGAAGACGTGGCATACCTTCAGAGTCAACCCTAAATAGTGTCAAACTGGCCGCTGCTTGTAGAGCAGCGCTATCGAATCAATGTTTTGAAGTTTATTCTCGTATTGACAGTAATAAATATTCCTACGGGAATATATTGTGCCTTCGAGAAATATTCCTACGGGAATATATCGTGCCTTCGAGAAATATTCCTACGGGAATATATCGTGTTTTGAGAAATTATTCCTACTGGAATATATTGTGCCTTCGAGAAATATTCCTACGGGAATATATCTTGCTTTCGAGAAATATTCCTACGAGAATATAACGTGCCTTCGAGAAATATTCCTACGGGAATATATCGTGCCTTCGAAAAATATTCCTACGGGAATATATCGTGTCTTGAGAAATTATTCCTACGGGAATATATTGTGCCTTCGAGAAATATTCGTACGGGAATATATCGTGCCTTCGAGAAATATTCCTACGGGAATATATCGTGCCTTCGAGAAATATTCCTACGGGAATATATCGTGTCTTGAGAAATTATTCCAACGGTAATATATTGTGCCTTCGAGAAATATTCCTACGGGAATATATCGTACCTTCGAGAAATATTCCTACGGGAATATTTCGTGTCTTGAGAAATTATTCCTACGGGAATATATTGTGCCTTTGAGAAAGTAATTCCTACGGGAATGAAAGGTTGCCTTGAGAAATTATTCCTACGGGAATATATTGTGCCTTGGAGAAAGTAATTTCTACGGGAATGAAATGCTACCTTCGAGAAACTAATCCCTACGGGAATAAAAGGTCGCCTTGAGAAATTATTCCTACAGGAATTATATTGTGCCTCCGACATATGTTTCTTTGGGAATATATTGTGCCTTACAGAAATATTCCTACGGGAATTATATTGTGTCTCCGACATATGTTCTTTCGGGAATATATTGTGACTTCGAGAAATATTCCTACGGGAATTAAATGTGCCTTCAGAAAATGTGTCTTGGGAGGATGTCGGATGGCCGATGAGTTTTACTCTAAGGCAACCCGCACGACGGACGGTCTGGGAGGGCAACCCGTGCGAAACTAATAGAACTACGTGGGTCTTAGACCATATGAAGGATGATACGTAGTACGCAGGCGGTTGTCTTGGGAAGACTGCCTCGGCCCAATAAGAGTCCAGATATCCCCTCCCTTATAAATGTTATTTTATTTTAGTAGAGGTTGGATTCTGTTCGTGGTTCTAATAACTTGTCTTTAGCACAGGTGTCAAGTGCGGATAAGAGACAACATCCATGTGTGAATGAAGCCACGGAGCAGGCTACGTCATGTACAAGTTGTTATGTCGCATCCTCTTTTGCTGTGCCCTATCTCAAGGTATCTATATATTGACAATAAATCCTTGATGAATATGATTTAATGCGGCGGAGATATGGGAATTATTCATACCGGTCTTGAGTTTGAGGTTTCTGTGATGATTACTCTTCCGCTATAAACTATGTCTTCCGCTAAGTGCTATAAAGTGCACTCTTCGATGATATCTTCCGCTAGAATACTGCTTCCCTACTCTGTTGGTGTGTAGTAACTTTCGCTTAACACCACCCCTAGGCGTGACAATGGAGTGATCAGGGAAGGGGTTTGGAGAAGCTGGTACCTTCACCCTTCGGGATCGCCTCGGCGTCATGTTAAAAGGGTAGTGTGCGATAAGATCCCCCGGTCGGACCGACGATTAGGGAGGGGGGGGGGTCTTACACTAAATCCGCCTCTCGTATCTTTTTATCGTCAGTTCAGGCCGTCAAGGCCCACCTCAGGGAAACGAGGTATATCAGGTGCTCTTCGAGGCGACAGAAGTCAAAGACTCAGTGTCAAATAACTCGGTCGTGCGGGATTTTGCTGACGTATTTCTGGAGAAGCTACCTGGACTACCTCCGCACCGTGAGAAGGATTTCCAAATCCAACTGGTGTCGGGGGCTAAGACGGTATCTAGGGCCCCCTACCGGATGGCCCCGAAAGAGCTGGTGGAATTTCGGAGCCAACAACAGGAGCTGGTGGAAGCAGGGTTCGTTAGGCCGAGTTCCTCACCTTGGGGAGCTCTGGTGTTGTTCGTGAAGAAGAAGCATGGGATGCTCAGATTGTGCATCGACTACAGAGCCCTGAACCGGCTGACAGTTCGGAATACGTATCCGTTACCAAGGATCGACGAGCTTTTGGACTAGCTGGAGGGAGCCCACTGCTTCTCAAAGCTGGATTTAAGATCAGGGTATTATCAGCTGCGATCCAGGAGGAGGATATCACGAAGACGGCTTTCAGCAGCCGATACGGATTACATGAGTTCACGGTGATGCCATTCGGACTCACAAATGCACCTTCAGCATTTATGAGCCCGATGAACCGGGTGTTCGAGCCTTATCTTGACATCTTCGTCATCGTGTTCATCGATGACATCCTCATCTATTCAAAGTCGGAGGAGGAGCATGCACAACATTTGGGACTAACCTTGGAGAAGCTTCGGGAGCATCGTCTGTATGCGAAGTTCAGCAAGTGCCAGTTTTAGCTGAAGGAAGAGGCCTTCCGAGGCCATATCGTCAGTGGAGCTGGTCTAGCAGTGGACCTAGCAATGTTCCAGGCAGTACAGGATTGGCCACCATTGAAGACGGCCACCGACGTGAGGAGTTTCTTAGGACTTGCCGGCTATTACCAGAAGTTCGTGCAGGGGTTTTCACAGATAGCCCTCTCGCTCACATCCCTGACAAAAAAGGATGCTGCCTGTACATGGACGCCGCAGTGTGAGGAAGCCTTCCAGGAGCTGAAGGGTCGACTTACTACGGCCCCCATCCTTGCCCTTCCGTCAGGGAGGGAAGGATTTCAGGTGTACACAGATGCGTCTTATCAGGGGATGGGTGCCGTTCTGATGCAGAATGGGAACGTGATAGCATACACCTCCCGTCAGTTAAAGAATCACGAGCGGAATTACCCGGTGCATGACTTGGAGATGGGAGCAGTTGTGTTCGCTCTCAAGATCTGGCGACACTATTTCTACGGTGTCCACTACGCCATATTCTCAGATCACAAGAATCTGAAGTACGTAGATACGCAGAAGGAGCTGAACATCCGGCAGAGGAGATTGGTGGAGTTCTTATCAGATTATCAGTACACGATGCATTACCACCCAGGGAAGGCGAACGTAGTAGTGGATGCTCTGATCAGGAGAGCTACCACGTCAGGAGCGGAGCCCAATCTGATTGTCATGGAGCTAGTAAGGATGTTCGAAGACATGTAGATCTCCTTAGTATCCAGGGACGATCTAGAATTATACGAGGAGTATTTTGCGGCAATGAGTACCACTTACGACATTCGAGACCGCATCAGGGATGGGCAGAGGTAGGATGCCAAGCTAGAGCCGATTTTCTGAGCCTTGGAGGCAGGCTCAGCTGGAGACTATTCGTTGAAGGAAGACCTATTGAGTTTTACAGGCCGAGTGTATATACCGGCAGGGAGCCAGATTTGGGAAGACAATATGACAGAGGCTAATTGCAGTAGATACTTCGTGCACCCGGGTATCACCAAGATGTCAACGGATTTGAAGAGGACCATATACTGGCCGGGTATGAAGAAGGACATCACCTACTTTGTGACCCACTGCGAGTCTTGCCAACTCGTGAAGGCGGAGTGCCGGAACCCAGCCGGGTTATTGCAGCCGCTCCCGGTACCTGAGTGGAAGTTCGACGACATCGCTATGGACTTTATACACGGTCTTCCCCGATCTCGTGCGGGAAATGACTCGATTTGGGTGATCGTCGACAGATTCACGAAGGTGGCAAGGTTCATTCCAGTCAGGAAGGGCGATCCGGTCGGTGTTTTGGTACGGAGGTTCGTAGAGCAGTTTGTTTGATATCATGGTGTGCCGAGGACGATCGTGTCGGATCGAGATGGACGATTTACATTGAGGGAGTGGACAGCAGTGCATGGCTACCTAGGCACCCAGTTTACTTTTAGTATAGCTTTCCACCCCCAGACAGACGGGAAAACGAAGCGTACCAACCAGACCCTGTAGGATCTTCTACGCTTTTGTATAATGGACTGCGGGGAGCCATGGGAGAGATAGTTACCATTAGTCGAGTTCTCATACAACAACAGTCACCAGGCTAGCATAGGCAGGGCACCTTACGAGCCATTATACAGATGGAGGTGCAGGACACTATTGTCTTGGATTCAGGATGAGGATCCCAAGGCACTTGGCTCAGAGTTCGTGGAGGACATGGAGGCTCAGGTGAGGCTGATTCGAGACAGGATACTGGAGGCCCAGAGCAGACAGGCCAAGTATTACAATGCGCGTCATTGTATGGTATAGTTCTAGGTGGGAGATCGGGTCTTCTTGAAGATGCGTCTGATGCATGGAGTCTCGCGGGTTCGCGGGCAGAAGAAGCTCAGTCCGAGATATATGGGGCCTTACAGGATCCGGGAGCGGATCGGTCCCCGGCTTACAGACTGGAGCGACCGCCGGAGTTAGAGGGATTTCACGACGTTTTCTACGTCTCCTCGCTTAGCAAGGCTCTATTATGGCTAGAGTAGCATATATCTACTGCAGAAGGGCCGGTAGCTACTGATCGATCGGTTCGCCTGGAGCCAGTTTGGATAGACGACACGAAGTTGCAAATCTTGCGACGCAAGAAGGTTCCACTAGTCAAGGTCCTATGGAGGAACCATGGACAAGAGGAGCACACCTGGGAACCACTGGCCCTGATGCAGCAAAAGTACCCAGAGCTCTGTATGACAGGTATAATTTAATTTTTTTGGGATGTTACATTTTCTTCCTTGTAGTAGAAACCCCACAGGCTTAACCTGAATTTCGAGGATGAAATTTTTATTTTATGTATTGGGATTTGTAACATCCCCCAAACAACTAGACCCCTAAGATGGTTTTGTCATGACTAGGTCATGACAATACCATAGGAAGAGCTTAAGACCATGTGAGCTTGGATGAGAAGGAGAAATCCAGTGGTTTGCATATAGCAGTTTTCCAAATACCTAGCCTAGAGTTGGAATTTAGGGCCTTTCCTTGAACCTTGACCCCACCATAGTATCCCTAACCCATTAAGGGTCTCCTTGGAGCAATAGGGACCCATTGAGGTCAACCAAAGAGGCCAATTTGGCTAAAGTCAACCTTAACCATAAATTGGTCAAACTAACTCAATTAGAGTCAATTGGCCTCCACCATGCCAAATTGACCTTGCCCCTACCCTTATAAGTATATTAGGAACTTAATGGACCAAAATTCTCCATCATGGGATCTCCAATTTGACCAATTTACCATAAGTCAACCATAGCCCTAAATTGGTCAAAAGTGCCCTATTAAGTGGCAATTCACCCTCACCTTGCCAACTTGACCCTACCTAGACCTCTCTAACCTTAAGGGAGACCATTGGAGCCTAATCCACTCATTGGGGTCAGCCTAATTGGTCAATTTGACCAAAGTCAACCTTATCCGAAATTTGGGTCAAAATGACCTAATTTGCCCAAAATTAAACCCAATCCAATTGGGCTAGACCCAATTGAGGTGGTCCACCTCCAAATGGGATTGAGTGCTACTGATTGGGCCATTCAATTTCAGGGAAATCGGCCAGGAGAGAGAGTGCCCAATTTGGAAGAGAGAGAAAGAAGGAGGAGTTAATGGAGGAGAAGGAGAAACCCCCCAATTACCTCCATTGATGGCACCATTCATCTCCCCTTGGGGAGAGGAGAAGTTTTCAACCCTTCCCTGGCCACATTGATGTCCAAATTCACTCCCCCAAGTGTAACTGAAATCTTCACTAATGGCCATTAATGGCAATCCGAGTAACTCCTCCCCCTTAGCCTCAATTGACCCCTTTAACATCTTCAGAGGTTGGAAAGGAGTGAAACCCCCCTCTTCCCCGAAGAAATCGAGCACCAGAAGCTAGGATTGACATGGCGCCAAAATATCCACCTCCGGCCATGGCGACTCGCCGGAATACGTGCCACCAAGCCCCCACATAGGTCTGATCCGCCTCCTCTCCCTTAGTGCTAGATCTTATCATAATTTGGGGCTTGATATGATCTCAATTGGGCTCGGATCGTGCTTCCAAAAGGGCTCATTTCGATCTCTCTTTCCCCTCCTCTAAACCCGATTCCGATCACCTCCGGCCGGCCAACCACCCCCTATCGCCGGTCACCACCTCAACAGAGGTGGTGGTGGCATTGGCTGGCCGGGAAGCGGCACAGGTGGCCGGGAAATCATCCCGCAAAGAAGCCCAGGACGAGCTGTCGCTCGCCGTCCATCCAACGGGGATGATGACTGTGAGCCGTCAGATCTACCATAGATTTAAATGATTATGCTATATCCTTATTCTATTAATTCGTCGATCTGAGTAGAAGTAATTCGTCGAACTGAATTAATTCAGCGAACTGAATCCTGAGTAAATGATTAGGTTATAACCTTATTTCATCGAACATAATAGAAGAAATTTTGAGTTCGTCAAACTGATGGTTGAGTTCGTCGAACTGAACCAGGAGTTCGTCGAACGAAATTCATTCGTCGAACACACTATGGTGTTCGTCAAACTGATAGTTGAGTTCGTCGAACTGAACCCGGAGTTCGTCGAACAGAATTAATTCTCCGAAATAATAGTTTAGTTCGTTGAACTGAACCAGGAGTATGTTAAACGAAATTCGTTGGTCGAACACACTCTAGAGTCCGTCGAACTGATAGTTGTGTTTGTCGAACTGAACCCAGAGTTCGTCGAACGGAGTTAATTCGCCGAACTGAATTAATTCATCGAACTGAATTAATTCGTCGAACGAAGATCGGATTTCGTCGAGCGCACTGAAGCACGGCGTTCGTCGAACGCAGAACAGAGTTCGTTGAACGCAGGTCATATTTCGTCGAACGCAGAGACTTGTTCCAACCCATTTCATCATACTTCCTGCAGTAGTTCATTTTAATTAATAAAAATACTAGAACCCCTCAAATGGAAAAGTGGTCAACACCAAAGGTGTAGCCCATGGAGTCTACTTTATTTTAAAATTGATTTCACCCCAAAAAGAGTTATGTAGCTCCATGTAGGTCCATTTTGGTGGGACTGGTCCCTAGTGTAGGACAGCTACCATTTCTTAAATAACTTTTGATTGGGTTACGGGATGGACTTGAAAATTGAAACCTAGGCTATTTGCACCTACCCACACATCATACCCAAAAATGGTAATTTTAGGAGAACCTTTTTCTAAGGTTTTTGTAATTATTTTATAAATTAAATATTAATTAATTATTGAGTCAAATGACCTCCAATGCCCTCCAATTTTTGGTGGGTACTTCTTAGGGTTATCACCTAATCCTGGTAACTATCGCAGCCTAATTGGGACTGATTTGGTTGGGTAATTTGTCAACCCAAGTTATGTCAAATTGGGTCAAAGTTAGGGCATGGTGTTTATCTTGGGATATTGTGGTCAAATCTCCTCGCCATGAGGTGAAACCTTGGCCACTAGTTTAGGGTCACTCAAAACACCCCCATGAGTGGTTTGGGACGGTGTGGAGGTGGGCATGCCTTAGAACCCTAGTCTTACCCCTTGGGGTGAATATAGAGCTTTGTGAAGGACATGTGGTCAAAAGCTATAGAATGGCCATGGAACCTAGGAGATATATTCTTGGGATGTATTTATGCCCTAGGGAATTTTGTGAGGATTTTAGGAGAACTTATTCCCCCTAAATTAGGTCATAACCCCTTTAGGTAAACTTCTTGTAAGAGATATCTACATGCACAGATGATCCTGGATGAAGATGAAACCTTGATGGTACCTTTATAATCATAATATTGACACCTGGTAATTTTTGTATAATTTATTTAATGATTTATCTAGTATTTCATTCTCAAGGCACCTATTTTGTCTTAATTTTAAGAAATATAAATAAAGGTCCAAAACTCTCTAGAAAAATGTGCAACTTGGTGATAGGACATTTCAGAGCACTAGGAAGCTCTGTGAATTTTTATATAATTTTTGGAAATTGTTATTGTTGGATCGGTAGGCGCCCTTAGAGGGGGGTGAATAAGGGTTTTAAAAAAACTTTAGCTTTTATTTAGAAAAACTTTGGAATAGTGCAATATTAAAACAAGAAGTCAAGTAAAACAAAAAGAGAGACAAGCTTTATTGATATTAAATAAGTTTTACAAAACTTGATCTCAATGGCGCTAGAGATCGGAGGCGAATAATAAAAACTCTTTTCCTTTTCTATCCCGACTCGCTTCCCCACGAACCGGTGGCCCTAGCCTTCTCCTTCCCGGATTCGGCCTCAAGCCGCTCTAGCTAATCCTTCCCCGGATGTGGCCTCGAGCACCCCATAGACCTAGCCTAGATCTAGTCGCCAACACGAGGCGAATTTCAGCCCTAAGTCCTTACCCCAGACGTAGTCGCCAACACGAGGCGATTTCACTACCGTTTACAAAGAAAGATAGATAAATAAAATAATAAAAACTCCCTTAAGATGAACTTCTGAAAGTGGAGGCGAAGATCCGCTGGAGAATCAGCGTTTGTCGAAGCAGACTTCATTTGGATTCGGCGTGATGGAATCCTCCTTCAGAAGTTGGAAGAGCTTCGCTGGGACCTCAAATATCGGCCAAGACAAGCCTCTGGAATTCTAGCACTCTCTCTCTGAGGTGTATGCAATAGGTGTGTCGAAAACAAGAGGAGAGGGGGTCCTTTTATAGCCAAAGTGCTACCGCCGGTGGTACCGTTACCGTCGGCGCTATCCCTGATTAAGTAACATTTTGCGCGGCAGGATCTTCAATCCGCGGCAACATTTTGCTCTATGCCTCTTGTGCGCCATGCTACCGCCAGCGATAGTAGCTACCGTCGGGCGCTATCCCTGATTAAGTAACATTTTGCAGGGAAGGATCTTCAATCCGCGGTAACATTTTGCTCTATGCCTCTTGTGCACCATGCTACCGCTAGCGCTAGTAGCTACCGCCGGGCGCTATCCCTGTTTAAGTAGCATTTTGCGCGGCAGGATCTTCAACCTGCGACAATATTTTGCTCTATGCCTCTTGTGCGCCATGCTACCGCCAGCGCTAGTAGCTACCGCCGGGCGCTAGCTGCTTCTATATAAGCCGCCGAAATTGCGTTAATCATCGCTAGCGCCAGGCGTTATCGCTACCGCCGGCGCTAGTGGCCATGTTGGAATTCTGGCCTCAATTTTGGGGACAACCATCCTTGAGTCATGTGGACTTTGTTTTCCTGCACACTTAAACACACAAGATCAAATACACATAGGATTTTTATTCTCAAACCTACGAGATGTGGAAGACCATGTTCCAACAAACTCCCCCTTTTGATAATAACAAATCCATTAATGATAAATCAAAGCATTAATAAATAAGCATGATGAGACTATACTTGTGTGTGTGTGTGAGTGATGACTTTAGGATAATTATTGATTTTAGCATTTAGAATTACTCCCCCTAAATACAAGCTCCCCCTAAGTGAATGATCCCCTAATATGTAAGCTATCATCTTAATTTGTCATGTTGGGTTTTTGATAGCGGGTTATATTTATCATGTTAGTTCTCCCCCTTTGTTATTAGCAAAAGTGGGTAGGGAAACAAAGCACTAAAAAATGTGTAAATAAAAGAGAAGGCATGATCGAGCTTTTTAAGTAAATGATAAGGAGTTTTAGAATTGTTTTTCATTTAAATAGATAAGAGTTATAAGCATTACATAATTTTTCATAGAAGGAAATCAGAGTTTTTAGCATAAAAAAGTAATGATTTTCCCTTTATATAAAAGTTTTAAGCATAAAAATAAGGATTTCCAAATAACCAATCTACCCAGACAATATGTCTACACCCTAGCCCCGTACTAAGTGACGGATGGTCATGAGGAGCTGCAAACATGCCGTAGGTTGGGGTGTTAGTCCCATATGCAAACACTAGACAAAACTCAACCTAGCACTCTTTCCCCCCAGTGCCTCGCAAGGCCCCACTAGAACCCTCCCCGGTTAAGGACAAGACATGACTAAAGATAAGTTTATCTAATGTCTACAACCCTACGCCCCTGCTATGGTGAGATATGAAGTCACGGATAATAGTTTTTTGAAACATGAAGCTTTTAAATCTAATGGGAAGAATCATAATTGAATTTTTTTGAAATAAAACTTACTTAGCTATATTGAAATTCATGAATGTATCAGAGTTTGAGCATTGCGGAAGATTTCGAAAAAGAAACACCATAATACTAAATAAGAGTTTAAGTTAAAAAGGAGATGTTTTTGAGTTTCAAAACTAACTTTATAAAGATAAGAGTTGAAGCATTTTGGAAGAAAGAAATAACATCCTTTTAGCAATGTTTCACTTGTTGGAAGAGCGTTTAGCATACACGTTTATATTGAAATAAATCAGAGTTTGTTACTATAAAAATGATATGCGTGTTAGAACAACCAATATAAATTCTACCAAGCAAGTCTACCACTTGTTTTTAAGAAAAAAATTGAGATTTAAGACTTGATATAAGCATGAAAGTGCAAGGTAAAAATTATATGGTGACAAGGCGGAAGACTTGTAGAAATAAATGAAACATCTTATTGTAATCAAGAATAATCCATAAAAAGATATATGAGTTTAATTTCAAAAAGAAGATGTTTATGTAAATCATGTTTCAATGAAAATCTTTTATGGTTGACAAAAATAACTAAGCATGAAATAATATTATCACAAAGAGATTACTACAATGTTATTTCAATTCACAATTTCAAATCATACCAAACATTATAGAAACACATGCTAGGTTATCTAGTGCATTTCATAAATAAAAGGTAATATAGAATTAGCATTAGGATCCAATACTCATGAGAAGAAGTGTTATGGAAGATAATGATGTGCAAATAAGTGTATTTTTGAGTAATGTAAACAAATGTTTTAATCAAAAATACAAGATATATGTAAAGTACGAGCACAATAAAACACAAATAAGATTACTTCCACACACTTTAATGCACAATAAAAAGTACAACTACCAAGGTGCTTTGCACACACAATGCTCATTAAGACTTATCAGGGTGCAAAGTAGTGCTTGGTGGATCACATATTTTATTTTGAATTTTGAGACTAGTGATCCGGTGTACTTAAGAGTAAGTGGTTTTTCTTATTTTTGAAAGAAAGATTTGATTTGCAAAAGACACTTTACTATTCTTTCCAAGGTGCTCAACCTCACAATGCTTATTAAGACTTATTAGGAGGTTCAAGTAGTGCTTGGTGGAGTTATCTTTGTCATTTATTTTATAATTTTGTTTTGTACAAAGTTCTCTGAATACACTTGTTTTGCAAATCAATAGAATTTATGAAAAACATAACCACTTTTCTTAATTTTTAAGAGTGCAAATGTAACGCCCCCAATATTTTGATATTTAGCAAACTTAGGCGTGGTCTGCGATTAGGAGTTTTGGGGTGCAATTAGAGAGCTGGGTGTGCGAACAGCTGAGTGGGGTGCGGTTAGCAGCTTTAGGGGTGCGGTTAGCAGCCTTGGTCAGCGGTTAGCAAATCTAACCTAACCCTTAAAACCTAAGCCCCCTCCAGATTCCTCTCTCCCTCTCACTTGGCGTGAACCAGCCGCAACCCCCTTTCCCCGATCTCTCCTCTCCCGAGCTCCCTCTCTCGTTTTCGTGCAGGCTGCCGCTCAGGGAAGCCGATCTCCCTCCCGATCTTGCTCTCTCTATCGCTCTCGTCGCACAGGGAAGCTGATCTCCCTCTCTTCTCGCGTCCTGTAAGGTGGAGCTCCGCCCCTTGTGCTCTCACTTTCGAGTTATCCCTCCCTTACCCGACCCTCCTTCTCGCTGACCTAGATAGGAGGAAGAAGAAGGGCCCTGCTGCCGGGTTCTGAGCATGTCGGTGGCCGAAAAGCTGAAGGTCGAGCCCCCTTCCTCCAAGCCCCTTGCCGTGAGGTTCCTCTAGGGCTCATTTTGTGATCCCTCCTTGCCGAAATCACTGTTGGATATCAGATCTGTGGAAGGGAAGCCCCTCTGTTTACGCCTTGTCAAGCCGCTTGCCGGTAACCGTGTGCGGAGCCGAGTCGAGACTAGATCTGTTGTAGGTCAGCCATTACGATCGTTCTGATGGCTTCGCGACGTGCGCCAAGGGTAACGATTTCTTCCCCCGATCTTAGGACCGTATGTTCTGTATGTTTGTGTGCTTATGGTTATGTTTCGTGCAATGAGAGTCCCCTCACACCATCTCGGTTGAGGACGGGGACTCCGCCAGGGCGTGGGATTGCGACCCCGGCGTATGTTTGTGTGAACTGCATGTAGAGTCCCTCTCCCACTATGCGGTGGAGAGCGGGGACTTCGCCAGGGCATGGGATTGCGACCCTGGTGTAGTTTTTCTGCTTTTGCTTTGCTTAGGAGGGCCACCCGCCTCCAATTGGACCCGGTGTGTGTTTCCCTCGGTTCATTGCGAACCCCCGGGTCGGTTGTGTCCGTCCCCGGCATAAATGTGCATTAGTGATCCGACACGCGAGTCTGTATTTAGGCATATTGTGTGAAGCCTACCCGTGGCGGCAAGCCCGGATCGGTGATGTTTCTGTGATGTGCATTGCGATTAGCCCTTGGTATGTGAACGGGAATGTCCCGTGTTATTCGTCGTAGTATTGTAAGAATTCGTGGGATTTATTCGTGAATGCCCTGTTCCTAGGTGGGCCTGTGTTGGGCCCGGTAGAACGACGTTTTTGTGGGGTTTTGTTGGACGGGTGGATCCCCGTCAGTGCGTAGATTGCGCTTCCTTTGATCAGTCCTCTGCCATCTCAAAATGGCAGTTGTAGGTCATATGTCTTCTGACCAGCCCTCTGTCACGTCAAAGGCAGTTATAGGTCGTATATTTTCTGACCAGCCCTCTGTCACGTCAAAAAGGCAGTTTTAGGTCGTATGTCTTCTGACCAGCCCTCTGCCACGTCAAAGGCAGTTGTAGGTCGTATATTTCATGACCAGTCCTCTGCCACCTCAAAAGGGGTAGTTATAGGTCGTTCATCCCAAACCAATCCTCTGTCCATGCTATGGAGCAGTTGTAGGTTTGGTCCCTTCTGTCACTACGATTGACCGAGTCGCGGTCGTACTGTTTTACATGGCGTTGAAGTTTAGATCGTACGCTTTCAGTGTGTTCATAGCACGTGTGTGGTAGTTTGAAGGGTGACGCTTAGTGTGTCCCCTGACTTTTGGTCCTTTGTTCCTTGTTTGCATATTTTGGTGTGTGTGCGTACTTGCAGGAGAGCGATATACTCACCCCGGAGTCCGCTAGGATGGCCGGGAGGAGGAGTCGTTACGTTGTGTTGGTCAGCCCCATACTGACCTTCGTTGCACCGCCTGTTTGTTCTTGGTTTCAGGTGGCGGAGCTCGTAGTGGTGTGTAGTGGGCCGGAGCCCATGGGTTGCTGAGGAGCTGGCTAGGTGATGAGTCCTGATCATATACACTTTTATGGACTCATCTGGGCCATCTATTTAGTCTTTTCGCTGCACTTTAGCCCTGTTTTAGCTCATATTGGTCATTCTATGCTAGGTGCACTTATAGGCCCTATTTGGTGTAAATTCGTATCTTTCTTCGTTATTAGTTTTCTTGTGCTGATTAAGTTTCACTTTCAGTGGCTAGACTGGTGTCGTACGCTGGAACAGGTGTCGTGCAGGTGTTTCCGGTGCAATTCTGCACAGGAACACTGCACACGATCACCGGTTCTATTGCGCACGACCACTGGTCGTGCGCCACTGATCGTGTGCACTTAACACCTTTTTCATGAGTTCTGTTTGGTGCAGTGCGCACGACCATCAATGCCAGTGCGCATGACCACCGGTCGTGCGCCACTGCTCGTGCGCACTTACCATTTAATTTCCGAGTTCTGTTTGCTGTAGTGCGCACGACCATCAACTCCAGTGCGCACGACCACCGGTCGTGCGCCACTATTCGTGCGCACTTAACAGTAATTTTATGAGTTCTGTTTCAACCAGAGCGCACGACCACCTACGATAGTGCGCACGACCACCGGTCGTGCGCCACTGGTCGTGCGAACATATTATTTTATAATTTCTGTCTTTGCAGGACCCGTCCAGGCAGAGCGCACGATCACAGGATTTTAGTGCGCATGACCACTGGTCGTGCGCCACTGACCATGCGCACTGTTTATTCCAGCGCCTATAAAATGACCTGCTCGCGATTTTAGGTCAGACCGCCCGCCGTATTCCGCCGTTTTCGGCTCCAGTTCGTCCGACTTCGCCCCTCCATCGCCGCCCACCATCTAGAGGTGCTCCGGGCTTGTTCTTCACGCCAATCTTGAGCCGGAGTGTCCTCTCGGCCTCCTCCTTCATCCGAGAGCTCCAAAGGAAGATCTAGCCGCCATCTCCATCGAGCAAGAGGAAGTTTGCAACCTCTACCGGATCGTGACACGAAGAAGACGGGTCCATTGGAGAGTCGTGACAGCTCTCTCTACCCCGGACGTAGTTGCGGACCGAGCTTGGACGCGGATTGACAACCCGGCGATTCCAACCGTGAATCTACAATGAGACTTCGGATTCGGTCGATTTCTTGCCTTGTTCTCTTCTTATTGATTGTTGTAATAGTTAGATCTTTTGTATTTTGATGAAGAACACTATAGACCTTGCTATTTAAAGTTATTTCATGTCTATGTGAAATACCCTTTTTTGTTTATTTGTGTGCTTGAGGTGCGCCCCATTCCATCCTCCATCCCGCCGTCACGTTCGTGTGCCGCACTAGCAATTGCTAGTGGCGTGCTTGTCGAAGAGGTGCCGGCGACCCTCATTCCGTTAGCCTACTCGTCCATCCGCCTACCGAAGCGTGGCATCGCGGACCGTGTATTCCATCCCACCTAACGAAGCAGCGCGCTCAAGGCCTGCACAGTTCGATTCCGCTTGCCTACTCGTCCATCCGCCCTTTCGACGCAGCGCGCTCAAGGCCTGCCTAGTTTCCATCCCGCCAAGCGAAGCATTGCATAGCGGCATTGCATAGGAGTAGTTGATAGCTTTTATTTTATTTCCAAAAGCCAACCCAACTCCCCCGCATTCCATCCGATTTAAGGACTTCAATCTCAAGTCCTTCCTCGAAACCTAACTCCACCTTACTGTGTTCCTCAAGAGACCGACACTCGGGGATTTTCCCCATTATTATTACTTCCGTGACCGGTGCACTTGCCGAATCATCGCATCAAGTTTTTGACGCCGTTGCCGGGGAACACAGTCGTGTGAGTTTTCTTGAGAGGGAGAGCCGAGAGATAGTAGTTCTTCCAGTGTGTATAGCCGCTTTATTATTTTTGTTTGCCTTTTAATTATCTTTTGTTTGTTTTTATTTCTTCATCCCCTATTTTAAAGTTTTAGACAAGTTTTATTCAAGGAGTTTTTTTCTAGTTGTGTAGATTTCCTTGCAAAGAATTTCAGTTTCATTGTATCTGCTCTTTTATTGATAATGTCGTCATGGGATATTTCACCTAGCTTTAATGACAAGATGGTTTATTATTTGGACCAAATGAATGAGTTAAATGCTAGGCAGTGTAGGAACATTGTTTGCTTGTTGTGTCGAGGAGAGGGTCATGAATTGAAGGACTGTCCGCGTCTATTCAATCCTGACCGCCGCTCCTCCACTCATGACGACATTGTCCCTATCACTCATTCTTTACCCATGGAGGCAATTGTGCCCTCTACCCCTGAGCTTGTCTTGTGCACGGACTCCTCACTCCCTGTTTATGGCTTCACTCCCAGTGATGATGATCACTCATCTGTTAGCCAACAAGGAGAGGAATGGGAGCTCCTAGATGCACCTGAGTATGATGAGGAAAGTATTCTTTCCATCGGGGAGGCTTTAGCAGATCTTTTTGCGGAGGAACCAAATCTTTGTGTTCCTCCAGTTTCTTTGCGAGATTTTTCTGCACACAATTTTTATGATCCTATCGAAGTGAAGGAGTGGGGTGATGCTTCTGACTTGGAGGGTGCTCCAAAGTGGGATGAGGATGTCATTTTCCCTGACGGGGAGAATGAATATTTTGAACACGATGGTGCACCTCGGTGGGATGAGGAGGATACTCTCTCTGATGAGGAGGTTTGCCCTTCTTCATGGGACGAGGAGGTCCGAACCACCACTGAAGCCCCTGAGTTGTCAAGTTCCCCTCGCTATGATATTTACGATGATGATAGAGATCTATCCTTGGATCCTGCTGGGAGTGAGACCGGGATCACTCCCCCGATTGATGTTTATTTATGTTCTTCGTCTTCTTTATTTCTTGATCCCCTTTCTTCATCCGAGCCTGTGCAGGTTGAGTCTTCACAGGTATCCCAGGAGGACTTGGAGCTTTTTGCTCAAGTCAATGATGAGAGTATCCTCTCATGTGAGGAGGTTTATTCCCCCTCCGTTGAGGAAGCTCCACCCATTGCCTTTTCCTCCTGCTGCCTCCCTGTTGACGATACCTTGCTAGGCAAGGATGTGTTTTGTGAGATGAGTGAGGACCAGGCCTCCTCCTCTTCTTACTTTCTTTTCCCTCTACCTGTGTCAAGCAGGTATTATTTATATTCGGGTAGAGGCGTGACTGTTCTGTCTCCGCATCGGTACCCGCTACCGATGCGCATATTAGAACAGTTACCTGTGCACTTTTCTTTTCATAGGCCTATAAGCTAGAACTGTAAAAAATCTGAATAAGTCGTGCTGGGATGACAATAACCCCAGTAGTTATCTTACTTTTCATGCATTTTATTTTAGTCCATCCTGTTTAGTTAGCTGTAGTTTATTGTAGTTTATCTTTTTTCTGTTTCTTTTGTTTTGCGGAGCTGACCCCTGCAGGTACTTCTTCTGGATGGCGGATGCTGCAGCGTTGTCTTAGTTTGCACGCGTCTTCTGGTATGCTCACTTGATGAGCATTGGGTACTCTCTTTCCCTAGCTCTATTTTGATTCTCCTGTCATATATTATGCGGATTGTTTAGTTTAAGTCTGGGGGAGAGTAGTTTGTTTACCCGCTCACGTGTACTATTGCACTGCATACTAGAAGATTTCATTTAAAATGTTTTGTTTAATTTCATTGCACACCACAGCACCCACATGAGCGCGTGCTTATCTATTTGTTTTGTTCTGAACAAACTACCTTGGTTAGGAATGTGAATTGGGATGATAGCTTAGGAATTACTATTAGGAGCGCAATGTTGACTCGAGCAGTGTTCTAGTCGCATCCGCGTGCTACAATAGAATTTGAGTAAAATTAGATTATTTCTATGCTTTTAATTTATGATTAGTATTTATGCGTAGTTTTAGATTTATTATACTCAAGTGGTGAATGTGAATGAAATTGGTGATAGCCCGGTGTAGTGTGTATACGAGCGCTAGTTGTGTGTTGCTCGAGTCGGGAGGAAGGTTTACCTTTCTCGTGGGCTAAGAACTTGCCCCAAGCGACTCTTGAAGCATGGGTGCGGGCTATTCGTTGAGATAAATGTGATATAGGCCACCTTTTGGCTAGATTGAGCCTTCGCTTTCCATATCCTATTCGCTCACCTTTGCTTCCCAACACTTGTGCCTACCACTCCCTTTGTTCAGCTCCTCCTCCATACACCAAGGCCTAAAGCTTATCCCACTGTCGCAACCAAGTATATGTTATCTGCACTCATGTTTTAGATTTGGTGTGATGTTTGGAATTGTCGTGTTGTGAAGGAGAAATAAACTCTATTTGCTGATTTTGAATCAACCGGAGGATAAGAAAAAGAAAAAGAAAAATATGGTATTGAAATAAAAATCTAAAAAAAGTGTATTGAAAAGTTATCCTCCCGAGCGTTTTAGAAAATCTGTTGGTATTTGTAGAGTAGGACGTGTGCACACCTAGTTTTCACAATAAGTCTGGGGGTGTGTCACACGAGCTTTGTTTTTGGTTTTGCTTGGTGCAGCATCCCGTTGACTCATGTTGGTTGCGTAGCCTTCGTTTTTACCTTTGATTATCATACCGCAACCTAAGCCCCAATATAATCCTAAAAGTCCTATTGATTTATCTCGCGAGTTTGCTAGCGCTGTGGAGAGAGTGTGACCGGGAAAGCGTATGGTTCCCGACGTTGATGGATTTCAGCGGAGTTATTCCCGAACCCCGATCTTTTGCTACACCCTCCTTAGTGGCTTATTACTTTCACACCGGAGATGATCATCAAATTCTTCACAATTCACCAACTGAGTATTGATAAATCTTTATTTACGCTCTAGTACTTTCGTAAATTAGTTAGCATAGTTAGAATCTCTTTTTACGAAATCTCTATTTGCATGCTTTTGTTACTTCGCATTGTACTCCTTTGCGTAATTTTCTTTGCTAACTACCTTTTTCACACTCCACCGGATTCATTTGCTCGGGACGCGCAAACAGTTAAGTCTGGGGGTGTGATGAGTCCTGATCATATACACTTTTATGGACTCATCTGGGCCATCTATTTAGTCTTTTCACTGCACTTTAGCCCTGTTTTAGCTCATATTGGTCATTCTATGCTAGGTGCACTTATAGGCCCTATTTTGTGTAAATTCGTATCTTTCTTCGTTATTAGTTTTCTTGTGCTGATTAAGTTCCACTTTCAGTGGCTAGACTGGTGTCGTACGCTGGAACAGGTGTCGTGCAGGTGTTTCCGGTGCAATTCTGCACAGGAACACTGCGCACGATCACCGGTTCTATTGCGCATGACCACTGGTCGTGCGCCACTGATCGTGTGCACTTAACACCTTTTTCATGAGTTCTGTTTGGTGCAGTGCGCACGACCATCAATGCCAGTGCGCACGACCACCGGTCGTGCGCCACTGCTCGTGCGCACTTACCATTTAATTTCCGAGTTCTGTTTGCTGTAGTGCGCACGACCACCGGTCGTGCGCCACTATTCGTGCGCACTTAACAGTAATTTTATGAGTTCTGTTTCAACCAGAGCGCACGACCACCTACGATAGTGCGCACGACCACCGGTCGTGCGCCACTGGTCGTGCGAACATATTATTTTATAATTTCTGTCTTTGCAGGCTCCATCCAGGCAGAGCGCACGATCACAGGATTCTAGTGCGCACGACCACTGGTCGTGCGCCACTGACCGTGCGCACTGTTTATTCCAGCGCCTATAAAATGACCTGCTCGCGATTTTAGGTCAGACTGCCCGCCGTATTCCGCCATTTTCGGCTCCAGTTCGTCTGACTTAGCCCCTCCATCGCCACCCACCATCTAGAGGTGCTCCGGGCTTGTTCTTCACGCCAATCTTGAGCCGGAGTGTCCTCTCGGCCTCCTCCTTCATCCAAGAGCTCCAAAGGAAGATCTAGCCGCCATCTCCATCGAGCAAGAGGAAGTTTGCAACCTCTACCGGATCGTGACACGAAGAAGACGGGTCCATTGGAGAGTCGTGACAGCTCTCTCTACCCTGGACGTAGTTGCGGACCGAGCTTGGACGCGGATTGACAACCCGGCGATTCCAACCGTGAATCTACAACGAGACTTCGGATTCGGTCGATTTCTTGCCTTGTTCTCTTCTTATTGATTGTTGTAATAGTTAGATCTTTTGTATTTTGATGAAGAACACTATAGACCTTGCTATTTAAAGTTATTTCATGTCTATGTGAAATACCCTTTTTTGTTTATTTGTGTGCTTGAGGTGCGCCCCATTCCATCCTCCATCCCGCCGTCACGTTCGTGTGCCGCACTAGCAATTGCTAGTGGCGTGCTTGTCGAAGAGGTGCCGGCGACCCTCATTCTGTTAGCCTACTCGTCCATCCGCCTACCGAAGCGTGGTATCGCGGCCCGTGTATTCCATCCCACCTAACGAAGCAGCGCGCTCAAGGACTGCACAGTTCGATTCCGCTTGCCTACTCGTCCATCCGCCCTTTCGACGCAGCGCGCTCAAGGCCTGCCTAGTTTCCATCCCGCCAAGCGAAGCATTGCATAGCGGCATTGCATAGGAGTAGTTGATAGCTTTTATTTTATTTCCAAAAGCCAACCCAACTCCCCCGCATTCCATCCGATTTAAGGACTTCAATCTCAAGTCCTTCCTCGAAACCTAACTCCACCTTACTGTGTTCCTCAAGAGACCGACACTCGGGGATTTTCCCCATTATTATTACTTGCGCGACCGGTGCACTTGCTGAATCATCGCATCACTAGGGTCCTCTCTCTATTTTTGGGGTTTTTCATGTAGCCCTTTGGTTTGTCTGTACATCTTTTGAAAGCCATGTAAGGCCTTAAGGCCGTGTCGCTTCAATACTGTTTTCCTTGTTGATGTGGACATTCTGGCCCCTTTGTTTTGGGCTTGTGGTTAGCTTCCATTTCTGTTTACTCTGAGTTTTATTAGCATGTTTTCTTGTATCAATTATTAACGTTCTAGATTTTGTGGATATTATATGTCGTGGGGTCCCGGCCGGACCCATGTTATATTCTATTTGCAGATCAGGGATGTTACAATTGGTATCAGACTTTAGGTTTCGTGATCCGCTAGTCTTTAGGTTTCGGGACGAACCCTTTTTAACGGGTGGTGAGCACTTACAGTGCAAGAGCCTAAATGACTAAATTTAAGCAGAATGTCCACTTAGGATTGACCAAAATCGTGGTTTTCATGCACTTTTGGGAATTTAAGCGTCTCATGCTTAGTGATTTCCCCTATTTATAACTGTTAGATCATGTGTCTCACATGTGTAAGCATTAATAATGACTGGCTGAAGTGCTTTTGGCCTTCATTTCTTCAAGGATTGCGCTATTGGAAAACTGGAATGAGCAGTTACCTGTAAAGGAATACGAATATCAGGAGAATCGCCGCTACGATTTGGGTGTTTCCATAACTTAGGTGTTGACCACCTTAGTATGTTGATAAATGTTGTGAGTCCTTGTGGCTACCCTTATGCGAACATGACTAGTGGAATGAAAAGTCATGGTCTGTAAGATGAGATTTGTTGTAGTGATTCACCCGATACGGTATTAGATAACTATAGATGGCGTCAAAAATTTGGCGACCTATTATTTGGAATCGTTGGATTACATTTATGTCGTGTGAAGTTAAGTGTGATGTATTGAAAGAGGCATCCAATCATTTGTGTTAACCTATGCTTGATAGTGTGACCCCGATGTGCGCAAGCGAGTGCATAAATTCACACTTAAGACTGATGATTCAGTAGTGACACTCTATGTTAATGGTGGTGATGGATTCTGATTCATGAGCAATGACGTGTATTGAAAGAATGGGTGGATTCCAGTCACGCTCTTTTTGGACAGTTGCGGGATGCTCCCCTCTGTCGCGCTCTTTTAGTTAAATATGAAATCTATTCTTTTGTGCAGAAACATGAGATAGACCGTGAGTTTGATTTGAGAGTTCGGACCGGTAAGAGGTTCAGTGAAATTGGGAGGTGTGCACTACTAATTTTAGTTTGGGTGCTTTGTGTGCACTATGCTTGTATTTAGGAGCCATAGTTTGGCCTTGAGTTTGTAAACTCTATGACTTGGGTCCCCGAGAGTCTGGTATGGTTGTCCGGACAAGTAAATGCCCAGGTGTGTTTGTAGGGTTTTGTATACCCTATATTGTGAGTGCCATGAGAGCACTAGGTTTGGCTCAAGTCTAATATTCGACTTGATGATCTTACGCCATTGTATTTTCCGTATGATGGATTACGTGCGTGGTGACTACCTTTGGTATCGTTTTAACAGTGGTGTGTTGAACCCTGTTGTCGCTAAGGTGTCACTTGTAAAGTCTTATCCTAAGACCGTTGTAGCAGTCATGTATTGGATGTTGTGACTAAGGACCTGAGTGTTCTTTGCATGTTGATTAGATGTTTGTATATTATAATGTCGCGTGTGTTGCTAAGTTCTTCCGTATTTCTACTAGGTGATTGGTGAAGAGGATGGTCTCACTCCCTTGCAGGAGACAACCACAGCTAGTGAAGCTGAAATAGGAGTGATGGAAGATCAGTGTGCCGGTGCGACTGCTGGTGGGACACCCATCCCTGTGGCATCTGCGCCTATGTCTGCTATTGGAGAAGCAACATACGAGACTCGTGATTGGGTGACTTACTTCTTGAGTTGTCATCCACCTTTGTTCAACGGTGTCGAGTCGCCCGCTTATGCTCAAGATTGGTTGGAATTGATTAAAGACCTCATTTTGGCCTTAGGAGTCCTGCCGGAGCTGAGGGTCACTGTCATTTCCTTTGCACTTTTCGGGAGGCTAAGAGATGGTGGCAAGAGGAGTGTCGTGGACGTTTTGCTCGATGTCCTTGGTCCCAAATCCCCGTGGAAGAGTTTGCGGCGTCATTCTGGGAACATTTCATTCCGACGACTACCCGCCTTATACTACGAGAAGATTTTCTGATGTTGAGGCAAAAGGAGATGTCTATGGAGACTTATCTCCAAGAGTTTTGCGATTGAGCCGTTATGCTGAGCATGTCCTAGTGACTGATGAGGACAAAGCGCGATATTTTCTTAAAGGCTTGCGCGAGGAGTGGAAGATCATATTGCGCGCAGCAGCGTCTATCAGTTTCCCCATTCTGATTCAAGCTTCCCGCAACTTGGAGCTTGTTTTTCGCTTAGGGCAGAGTGCGTCGGAAGAGGAGTTTGAAAGAAATAGATTGCTGGCTACTGAATTGAAAAGAGCACATGCCTTTGAAGAATCCAAAACGGAGAGTTCAAGAGAATCATGGAAGAGGCAAAAGTCACTTATTGTCTGCTTTCTTTGTGGCCGTCAAGGTCACGTTGCGCGTGGGTGTCGAGCTTATCCCTGAAGAAGCAGTGGTGATAACATTTGTTGTGCCCTCCTTTCGTGTAAGGTAACATGCGTTGGAGTTTTGTGTGCGCGTGTAGTCGCACTTTTGAGCAATGTTTTGTTATATGTGTCAAGCATATACCCTCTTCATTTTGGATTCTCATTGGAGGTTTATCTTTCACTGGTTTGACTCTGAGAGTCGAGTCCACTTTTGATGATATGGTAGTTTTGTACATGGTGCTCGTGAAGCATTAAAATGAATGGCGTTTTTAGTGGATGAGTAGAAATTTGATTGTTGTGTAACGATGTAACTGTGACTGCATAGGAGTTGGACCTCGCAACGTATTGATGATGAAAATTGCTATCTGTGTTACTTGATAATTAGCACGCTCATGAAGAGTTTTTCGTCTACCACATGATAGATTGAAAGTGACTCCTTCAAAGTTGAGTTGTTGGCACGATACTATAATATTTATTTGTCGTGAGTTTAGAGATTGTTAGTTTGGGAACCTGATCTTTGGACGCGTGTCCAACTTAGTTCGAATCATGAGTAGGTTCACAAACAATGGAGTTCGTAGTTTTGCTTGGTAGGATTCGTACGGAGGTTCGTACATATTTGAACCCAAGTAAACGTCTCATCGAGATTGAAATATCTCGGATAAGGTTCTCACTTTTGTGTGTGAGTTACACAAAATTCAGGTAGTAGTTAATGGCATTGGATTGTGTATGAGCATTGCCACTTATGGAATGTGTATGTGGTGGCTCTAGGAATAGTACAACATGTAAGTGCTACTTGTAGTTTGCTAGCATGGGTTAAGACTCGCGTCAGTTTGGTGACGTGCGTATGTATGAGTTCAATTAGTCGTAATAAATTGTGATGAATATGACTCGGTTGAAGTTATTGTTTTGACTTGTAAAGGAGCCATGATGAAATATTGACATCTTTCATTTGAGGTTGTGAGTTGATAGGCGAGAATTGAAATTTGTGGTAGCAAAATGCGTGTTTATCATGTGCAATGTTTGGATTCGTGCAAGAATTGTGGACTTAGCGTGAAAGATGATTATATCGATTTAGTCGTGTTTTCTTATTGCGTGGCTATGTAGTGATGACCCTTTGTGAGTTTGATTTCCTAACATAATGGTGAATGGAAATTGTTATTTATGACACTTGGCAAATAATACCCGTGAAGCGTTGCTAGTCTATCCTACGATGGGTTGAAGGTAATTCGTTCGAAATCAAATTATTGGTACAATAATACGAGAATATATATGCACCGTGAGTTGGAGATTGATGGTTTGAGGATATGATCCTTGAAATCATCGTATAGGTGAACTTATATGGTCGTGATGACCTATGTAGTGAAACCTCTAGAAAAGTTTATTTGTTTGAGCTTGTTACGTTGTTGCGTTGAATGAAAGTCTAGAGAAAATCCAAGTGAAAGTGCTCTGTTGAGATTATGATATCTCAGGCATAGCTGTCTCTTTTGTGTGTGGCTTACACAAAATGCGAATGATAGTGGTGGTGTTGTGTTTTTACGTGTTGAATAGAGTTGTTGTTCAAGTTTGATTACCGTTAGTTAAAGGCTTTCGGGACAATTGCGGTCTTAATGTGTTTGGAGGTGTGAGTGAACTCGCAAAGAATTGGAATCAATGTAGTGATTTGATTCTCCTATGAGAGGTCGAAGTCCCTCATTTTGGGAAGAGTGTGTAACATCCCCAATCCTTCTAGACCCCTAGATGGTGTTAGGGCATGAGTGGTGTGCAGAATGGCCACTAAGGCCCTTGGGCCAAGTGGAGTGTGCTAAGTGCACACCAAGGGCACAAAATCAACAAAGCCCAATACCACTCCCTTAGGCCAATTGACCCTCAATCCACCAAATTGACCTCCCCCATACCACCCTAACCACTGAGGAAGACCATAACCATGGAAATTGCACTTGGGTGGGACTCAATTGCATGAAATTGACCAAAGTCAACAATAGGTCAACATTAACCAAACAAAGTCAACTAGGGTGCAATTGACCCTCAAATGTTCAAATTGACCTTACCACCACACTCTAAACACCTTAAGGAACCCAATGGACCAAAAAGCCTCATCATGGTGGGACCAATTGACCCCAATTGACCAAAGTCAAACTTTACCCAATTTTGGTCAAATCTACACCCTTTGATTAAATTGAACCAATTGGAGCCCCACCATGGACCAACCTATGTTGGGTGATGTTAAGGGACCCATGACCCCCAAGTGGGGTCAACCCACTCACCTTGGTTGACCAAAGTCAACCATGGTCAACATAGGCCATTAAAGGTGAATTCCTTATCTAGATTGAAATGAACCCTAGCACCCCTTAATTAACCATTATACTTGGACCTTAGGCCTTGCCCATCAGCCCTAGGTCTGAACCCTATCATGGTTTGATTAGCCAAATGATAAGGGGACAAAAAGTGGTTCAAAAAGCATAAAGCTAAAGCAAAAGCAATTCCCCCCTTCCACACTCAATCTCCAATCAACCTAGGGCCCTTCCCTGATTGCTGGGGGTCTGGCCTTGACCCAGGTGGAAGCAATGGACCAGCTGGTGCAGGAGGGTGGTAGCCATGGGAGATTCCGAGGAGGCCAAGGTTCAAAACAGCATGTAGAGGCCTCCCCACTTGATTTCGACCATTCCATCAGCTTCAGAAGGGAGAAAGCAGACGGGAACGAACCTTGGAACTGAGCTGTAGCTGGAGAATCGAGATCGGGAGCAGGATCGCCTGAGCAGAGCACTTCCATGGCCAGCCGCCGCCGGAGCCGCCACCACACGCCAACAAGGGTTCGTTTCTCCTCCCCTCCCTCTGTGCTAGCTTCTTAGGTCATTAGGATGAAGTTCCATGCTCAATTGAGCTGGAATCACATCTTCAAAACCATGAAAATCCATGGTTCTCGTCCATGCTCCAATCGCCAGAAAACGCCGCCTCCGGCGGCCAGTCGCCGGGAGATTGTAGCCTCGACCACCATGAAGGTGTAGGAGGGGATAGTCGGCGGTGGTGGCGCGGGGATCGCCGGGAAACGGCCGCGCAAGGTGGACCAGGTCGGTTGAATCTCATTCGTTGGCTGGAGGTTGAAGACGACTCGGTTGCCGCTGATCTGCGTCAAGATCTGTGCGGATCTCTCTCTTTTCCTCTATTTATTTAATTCATTAGTATGATTTTCTGCCCTGATTATTTAGTCAACTTCCAACAGAAATTAAGGCCTCTTAATGGCCGATTTAGAAAAAGTGCTCAACATAAAAGTTGTAGGCCTTGGTCTTAACTTTCATTTGGCCTTGAGTTTAGGTCATTTGGTGACCTACAGCTCCCTAGGGAGCTGTTTTACGAGGACTGGTCCTACACTAGGTCAGTCCATTAGAAAAATTGCCTAGGTCAAACCCCTCCATATTTGGAGCTGTGCTTTTAAACATGGGTTGGTATACCCTAGGGTCACCCCCTTCCAAAGGGGCAGCCCTTGGTGGGCACATTTTCATAGGGTTTTTGTGGTAATTAGATTATTTAAATTAAGTTGATTTTTGGAGCATATGATGTCCAAATGACACCAAACTTTGGTGGATGACTCTTTTATATGTGTGTAGTGACTACCTAAAATTTCACTCTATTTGGAGTTGATTTGATATGGAAAGTTGGAAACCCTAATGAGGACCTTTAAGGGTCAAAATAGGGTTTGATTCAATTTGAGGAGTTGAGTGTGTTAGCCTCCTCCCATCTTGTTGGTTATGTGGGTATAGCTATGAAAATGCTAGTGTCACACCCTAATGGTCCATTTGGAGCCATTAAGGTGGGGTGACCTAAAACCCTAAGGGTGAATCCTTAAGGGTGCAAAGTGAGATTTGTGAAGGACATAGGGCCAAATTTTCTAGCCTGGGCTCTGAACTTTGGGGATATGATTTTAAGGGCATAAAATGTCTTAGGAAATTTAAATGGGAATTTTAGAGGCATTTAAGTATTTTCTACCTAATAAATGAAATAGCCACCCCTTTCCTTAATAAATTGAAATGCATGGTCATAGGACCTTGTATGGTGTTGAAACTCCATAAGTGGCTGATTAGGAATGAAATTGTGCTATAGTAATTTTGTTATAATTTATTGAAGTTTCATTCCTTGTGTAGGAAATTTTAAGTACTTGCTAGCTTAAGGGAATTTAATTTTGAAAAATATCAAATCATGGGGCAAAAATGTGATATTTGGTTAACTGTCATTCAATGCTATTATATACCCATGATAATTGTTTGGAAGCTATTGGAATTGTATTTCATATACTTCATGTAGAAATTGAGATTTACATCACTTGAGTATTTAATCCTTTTAAAATACCAAATCATAGGGCAATGTTATGATACTTTGGAATCTGTCATTTTATGTCAATATGAGCCCATGGTAAATGTTTGGGAGCTTGATGATTTCTATTTATTGTACTTCATGTGGAAAGTGAAATTTACATCACTAGTGTAGTTAATCATTTTAAAATACCAAATCATAGGTCAATGTTATGATACTCTGGAATCTGTCATTCTAGGTCAATGTGAGCCCATGATAAATGTTTGGAAGCTTGATGATTTCTATTTCTTGTACTTCATGTGGAAAGTGAAATTTACATCACTAGTGTAATTAATCCTTTTAAAATACCAAATCATAGGACAATGTTATGATACTATGGAATCTGTCATTTTATGTCAATATTTGCCCATGACAACAGTTTGGAAGCTTGTAGGTTTATATTTCTTGTACTTCATGTAGAAATTGATATTTGCCACCTTTGGATGTTTAATCTTTTTAAAATATTAAATCACATGTTATTGACACAATAATTTGGCAGAGGCCTCTAGGTACCCATAGAAACACTTGGTAATTTTTGTGGAATTTTCAGAAGTGAATTACTATTTTTCCTAATTATAGTGGCATTTTGGTAATTATACAATTATGATGATATAGTAATCCAAATAGCATACTAGGGTCATGATACTCAGTGAACCACCTTTATTTGGGATATAATATTACTGATAATTTTCATGTAACATGAGGAATCATTTTGAGGGTAGATCATGTGTAATGTGACCTAAGTCCTTAACTATTTTGAATTAAAATAAATACCAAATTAATATGGAAAATTATGGAAATTGGGAAATACCTTATTAAGATCAGTAGTAGCCTAAGATAATTATACCAGACCCTGGAGATGAGTTTTTAGAGGGATTCCCTTGTGGGGTTGATGGATAGTTCAATTTGGTGGACTGCGTTTAGTAAAAACAGAATTTGGGGTTTTTGACAATTTAGATCCCTAAGCAGTGGATAGGAGTTATACCCAATCAGTAAATGAGATATAGCCCACCATGATTCAAGGAGGGTCAATTCTAGGGTTAGTTGTGAGGCTGTGCTGGGGTCATTGTAGAAGGAAAGGAGGTATGTCCAACCCAAATGGGTGGGACGGGAGATGAGCTAAATCACTTTACTATATGAAATGATTAAGGGTGAACCAAGTGTTATCTACCAACTAAAATGATTATCTTGAAGAGGATTGTGGGGTTGAGCCCATCGATCTGTAGTACCGTTAGGGGCCCCTTATGGAGTACACCGCGGGAAGTCCAAGATTCACCCTAAATATAACACGAACTAAATTGTAGGCAAGAGTAGCCTAAGTGGATATGCATACTGGTATGGATCTCCTCCGGGAAGGAGGTGTGTTGGATCAGCTGGTGTGTTAGTCCCTGAGCTGGAAGCTCGGGTGGACATGTTAACACCTATTACTTATTCAAATAGTGGCGAGTCTTCGGTACTAGGCTAGTCGTGTCACCGACGGTAGTACGTTGACTCAGGTGAGGGTGAGGTTTAGAGGGCCGGTAAGTTTGAGTACCGCGGTCTGGAGGACAATCCCTAATAACCCACCCCGACCCTAAAGTCTGGTGGATTCCAGCAAGAGTGCGCAGGAGCTCCGCTGTTGTGTTATTAGCGTTGAGGCGTACATGAGGTCTAGGCTCGGTAGTGACCATACCCGCCTAGGATGTGGAGTGCCCGATCCACTGCCACCGTGAGCCACGACGGTCGGTACCCGAAAGGTTGGCTTCCTTTCAAACAAATTGGGAACTATAAAGGTCTGTGCGCATAGAGTCGTGTGGGTGAGTCACATTGCATAATTTCATTAAAACATCATAACCATAGCATAACATAACATATACATAGCATACCCCCATCATATAAATTAGTATGGGCTCTTTTATATGATGGGTTACCTGGACATCTTAACTTATATGTCGTATGGGCGTTCATATAAGTTAAGGTACGAATCTGTGATGGTAGTTTAGATTTACTTACTGCACTGCGTTCCCTTTCTACTTACTGCTTACTTCATCGCTCTACTTTACTGCCTTATACCTGCACTATACTGCTAGCTAGATTTTACTGCTTTACTTATACCTGCTAGAGTAGTATCATGTCATCACCTTCTTGTTTACCCCTTGTTTGTCCTCCGCTTCTTCCTCCCGCTCGGTGCCTAGGAGTCGTGGAGGGAGGCGAGGACAAAACGGCTTAATCTTTATGACTAACGGTCGGTGTGACCGCAGGAGTCCGAGGAGGCAGAGTTGTCCCGCGCGCAGCAGGACGAGATGGCAGGACCTGAGCAGCAGATGCAACGCACTACCACAACGCCACAGGTTGATGATTAGATAGTTAGATTTCCCCTTTTTGAGAGCTTTTGTTGTAGACTTCCGCATGTTGTAGAGAGAGAGAGATAGTACATTACTATGCATATGTATCGGGTTTAAGCCCCTTTAATTGTACTTCTCTTGTGGACTTTCTATTTTCATTATATATGATGATGTGATTGTGGACATGCCTTCTTTTATGTACTTACTTTTTGGCATATTTTACTTATGATCGTATAGCCGGCAGGGTTGGTGCTGAGCGGTGTTAGTCAACCCTAGTGTTGGTGACACCGCAAGGCAGCGATTCTGGGCGAAGGTCCACTTCAACCGTGCGATACGGGAGAGGTTCGAGTTTTCAAGTACCCGAACGGGTTTTGGAAAAAGAGATCTTACAGAGTGTGACTCTTCTCGTCGTAATGAAATGACCATGGAGTGACAGAAATGAGAGTTCGTAAGGCTTTGTGGTTATAAGCAATATGACGGGTGAATCCTTGTGAGATTGTATGTAAAGATTCGTTGATGTTTGTATGTTCAAATCTAGGATGACTCCCCGGGCGTTGAAAAGCCGTACGAATGTTATCCGTGGCCTAGTTTGGTATTTCAGTGTGTTGGATATCATGGGGTTTTCTTCGTTAAGGTGTAGTTCAGAGTAGCGCAGCGGAAGCGTGGTGGGTCATTAACCCATAGGCAGTTTTAAAATTTTTTGACTTGTGTATTCCTTACGGATGAGGCCAAGAATAAATTTCGGGACGAAATTTCTCTATGGAGGAGAGAATTATAACGCCCCCAATATTTTGATATTTAGCAAACTTAGGCGTGGTCTACGATTAGGAGTTGTGGGGTGCAATTAGAGAGCTGGGTGTGCGAACAGCTGAGTGGGGTGCGGTTAGCAGCTTTAGGGGTGCGGTTAGCAGCCTTGGTCTGCGGTTAGCAAATCAAACCTAACCCTTAAAACATAAGCCCCCTCCAGATTCCTCTCTCCCTCTCACTTGGCGTGAACCAGCCGCAACCCCCTTTCCCCGATCTCTCCTCTCCCGAGCTCCCTCTCTCGTTTTTGTGCAGGCTGCCGCTCAGGGAAGCCGATCTCCCTCCCGATCTTCCTCTCTCTCTCGCTCTCGTCGCACAGGGAAGTCGATCTCCCTCTCTTCTCGTGTCCAGTAAGGTGGAGCTCCGCCCCTTGTTCACTTTCGAGCTATCCCTCCCTTACCCGATCCTCCTTCTCGCCGACCTAGATAGGAGGAAGAAGAAGGGCCCTGCTGCCGGGTCTGAGCATGCCGGTGGCCGAAAAGCTGAAGGTCGAGCCCCCTTCCTCCAAGCCCCTTGCCGTGAGGTTCCTCTAGGGCTCATTTTGTGAGCCCTCCTTGCCGAAATCACTGTTGGATATCAGATCTGTGGAAGGGCAGCCCCTCTGTTTACGCCTTGTCAAGCCGCTTGCCGGTAACCGTGTGCGGAGCCGAGTCGAGGCTAGATCTGTTGTAGGTCAGCCGTTACGATCGTTCTGATGGCTTCGCGACGTGCTCCAAGGGTAACGATTTCTTCCCCCGGTCTTAGGACCGTATGTTCTGTATGTTTGTGTGCTTATGGTTATGTTTCGTGCAATGAGAGTCCCCTCACACTGTCTCGGTTGAGGACGGGGACTCCGCCAGGGCGTGGGATTGCGACCCCGGCGTATGTTTGTGTGAACTGCATGTAGAGTCCCTCTCCCACTACGCGGTGGAGAGCGGGGACTTCGCCAGGGCATGGGATTGCGACCCTGGTGTAGTTTTTCTGCTTTTGCTTTGCTTAGGAGGGCCACCCGCCTCCAATTGGACCCGGTGTGTGTTTCCCTCGGTTCATTGTGAACCCCCGGGTCGATTGTGTCCGTCCCCGACATAAATGTGCATTAGTGATCCGACACGCGAGTCTGGATTTAGGCATGCTGTGTGAAGCCTACCCGTGGCGGCAAGCCCGGATCGATGATGTTTCTGTGATGTGCATTGCGATTAGCCCTTGGTACGTGAACGGGAATGTCCTGTGTTATTCGTCGTAGTATTGTAGGAATTCATGGGCTTTATTCGTGAATGCCCTGTTCCTAGGCGGGCCTGTGTTGGGCCCGGTAGAACGACGTTTTTGTGGGGTTTTGTTTGATGTGTGGATCCCCATCAATGCGTAGATTGCGCTTCCTTTGATCAGTCCTCTGCCATCTCGAAATGGCAGTTGTAGGTCATATGTCTTCTGACCAGCCCTCTGTCACGTCAAAGGCAGTTATAGGTCCTATATTTTCTGTCACGTCAAAAAGGCAGTTGTAGGTCGTATGTCTTCTGACCAGCCCTCTGCCACGTCAAAGGCAGTTGTAGGTCGTATATTTCCTGACCAGTCCTCTGCCACTTCAAAAGGGGTAGTTGTAGGTCGTTCATCCCAAACCAATCCTCTGTCCATGCTATGGAGCAGTTGTAGGTTTGGTCCCTTCTGTCACTACGATTGACCGAGTCGCGGTCGTACTGTTTTACTGGGCGTTGAAGCTTAGATCGTACGCTTTCAGTGTGTTCATAGCACGTGCATGGTAGTTTGAAGGGTGACGCTTAGTGTATCCCCTGACTCTTGGTCCTTTGTTCCTTGTTTGCATATTTTGGTGTGCGTGCGTACTTGCAGGAGAGCGATATACTCGCCCCGGAGTCCGCTAGGATGGCCGGGGGGAGGAGTCGTTACGTTGTGTTGGTCAGCCCCATGCTGACCTTCGTTGCACCGCCTGTTTGTTCTTGGTTTCAGGTGGCGGAGCTCGTAGTGGTGTGTAGTGGGCCGGAGCCCATGGGTTGCTGAGGAGCTGGCTAGGGTCCTCTCTCTATTTTTGGGGTTTTTCATGTAGCCCTTTGGTTTGTCTGTACCTCTTTTGAAAGCCCTGTGAGGCCTTAAGGCCGTGTCGCTTCAGTACTGTTTTCCTTGTTGATGTGGACATTCTGGCCCCTTTGTTTTGGGCTTGTGGTTAGCTTCCGTTTCTGTTTACTCTGAGTTTTATTAGCATGTTTTCTTGTATCAATTATTAACGTTCTAGATTTTGTGGATATTATATGTCGTGGGGTCCCGGCCGGACCCATGTTATATTCTATTTACAGATCATGGATGTTATAGCAAAATAAGGAGTGTAGGTAAGATACTTGTGCAATTTTAATCCATTGTACTGATACAAAACATACACAAGTATTCTTAGATTAAACAAATATGTAAACAATGCCAAAAAGGGTGAGTGAATAAATATCATTATCAAACATAAAACATTTACTCATACTTAGAGGCATGCTAAGCTTAGTTCTACACAACCTTTAAAATATAATTGATGCACATATTAATAGATATATCAAAGCATGATGAAAACAATGTTCAACGTAGTTTGAAAAGATAAATTGCAACATTGTAAAATTTCTAAATAATAGACTAAATCATGCTTGATTATCACAGGAAAGTCCATACAGTATTTTTGATAGTTTTAGTATTTTATATTTTTGTATTTTGATTTTAGCAAATACAAGCATATAGGAATAGAAATCAAACAAATAACCAAAAAAAACATTTTTTGTAATTTGGCTTTTGTAATTTTGTATTTTAATTTTTCAAAAATCAAATATAGTCAGAAGTGCAAAACTAAATAGTTCATATAGAATAATATATTTTAAAGAATTTTTCAAAATTTTAAAATTACAGAAAACCGGATAGGTTCGCTAGCTCCGGCGTTAGCGCTAGCGCTGAAAACAGTACATAATTTCCAATGATTTTGAAAATTTTACTTGTTGATCTTGATTAATTATCCTAATAGTAGTTTCATGCAGAAATTTCAGAATTTTAGGAGATATTTTGGATGGTCCAAATTGCATGAAACGTTAGCGATTTCTTATACGACTTGACAAAATAATCATTGCATGAGATATATTTGCTTATGTTTTCATTTTGACTTTTCTAAAGACTTGTGCTTATAACTTGAAAAAAATAGGAAATGAAAACCCAAGATATCATATTTGAACAAATCAAATATGCATGGTTTCGGTGAACAAAGAGTAATGTTCACGCAAATAGTAACATGGATATGCCCTAACGTATAAATCCTAACATAGATATAAATATTCTTTAGGTGACAATGTTAGTATGATAAATTTGAGATTAATGTTATGCCAAAATTTGATTGTGTTTCAACTTATAGACCTAAAAAGAAGTGAAGATTCAATATGATTTGATCTTATAGATATCAAGATGATTCTAAGGTCTAAACTTGAAATAAATCACAATACACATAATACACCATAACACCAACCATGGTAAACAATTATAATGTCAATTGTTATCATATAATTCATATACATATGATAAGGATAGTAGTTTTTAGATGATTTTTGATATGAATTATGATATATGATTTTTAGAGAATTTTATCAAAGGACATCAATAGATCATGGTGGTGCGTGTGGTATTAACATTTAAGACAATTAATCTTTCAATATGTCTTTTGTGATTTAGATAAATATCTCATAACAAATTTGGAATATTATTTATATTGATAATATAAGATATTTATGGGCAATGAATATAAGAGAGATAGATAGGTCATCAAAATAAGATATGACTTTTGAATTTTGATCAATTTGATTTTGTAAACTTATTATGTTTTTAAGAGATAAGATCATAATTTCAATACTATATAGGATGATCATGACATGATAGTTCAAAAGGAAAACAACAAGAGAAAAATAAACAAAAATATATTAAAGCACATCATCAAGTAGAAATTTGTATATTTCAATTTGTAAAGTTTCTACTTCAGGCATTTGATGATACCTAGTGAATAAGTGTTTTAGGTATCCAAAGGGAACCATGTGGGATGGTTCCTTTGGGTACCCAAATATAGCGAGATGGCTTTTGGGGAGACAAGTACGGATGAATTCTTTCAAGTGGAGTTAATATTTCATTTTTTATTTTGGGTCTCCATTCATATTTTGATTTATGCATCAAATTTCGATATTCATTAAACTTAGGTTTAAAATAATAATCACTTTTGAAATTATATTTCATAGGAAATTTGTGCACATTAGAATTTAATTTGGGAGATACATAATGTGGGTTAGAATTCATTATGTTTGTGTGGTTAAACATTCTACTAGGTGCATGTTTAATATGTTTTAACATACTAGTAGAAGTTTTACACATGATTAATGATAAACTAGAAATAAGATATTTAAAATTATTTAATCCTTTTTGAAAGAGTGATTTTAAAGATTCTAGTTTATAAGAGAGAGTATTATTTTCGTTTATTAATTTTTCGTTATGTTCTTTTGAAATTAAAAGTTCTTTTTCTAAATCCTTGAATTTTTCTTTAATATTATTATAATCAAAATTAGGTGTATAGTTTTCAAATGAAGAGCATGATTGAGATTCAAACACATCCTTTTTGGATTCTTTATTCACATTTGCTTTCAAAGTTTTATTTTCTAAACGTAATCTCTTATTGGCAATTTTTAATTTCTTCATTCTACGTTTAGCAATTTTTTGTATATGGAAATAAGATAAAAAATTAGACTTTATTACAGCGCAATCGGAAGAGGCAAAATGTGAACATGACGTTCCGTTATCGTCTTTTAGGCCTTCCTTCTTTATAGATGGATTTTCATCTTCTCTTGATGGATTGCTCTCTTTGGCTAAGTCAATTTCTATGATTTCCATTGTTTTGCTACAAGAGAGATTTTCTTGAATAACGGTGGATGCTTTTATGTCCTTCTCTTCCTGTGTTTGTTCCATACCTACAAGAGGTAGATCATAAGTTATCTCAAGAAAATTCCACATCTCGTATGCAGTAGGAAAAGTATGAATGAGTTTGGAAATATTTTGATCTAACGCACAAAATAGACTATTCATCGATTTTGCATTTAAAACCATTTCGTTTTTATTTAATACGCTAGGTGGCTTATTAATAGTGATGTTCCAAACTTTTTTCATCTAAAGCTTTAAGAAAATTTTCCATTAATATTTTCCATCCTTTAAAATTTCTTCCTTCAAATAGAGGTGGTGGATTTTCCTTCTTCATAAAAATTTACCCCACAAGTAGAAACGAGATCATGAGACCCCATCATTCTCGGTTGTTAAGCTGATTTGGAATAACCTGCTCTGATACCACTTGTTGGATCGGTAGGCGCCCTTAGAGGGGGGGGGGGGGGGGGGGGGGGGTGAATAAGGGTTTAAAAAAAACTTTAGCTTTTATTTAGAAAAACTTTGGAATAGTGCGATATTAAAACAAGAAGTCAAGTAAAACAAAAAGAGAGACAAACTTTATTGATATTAAATAAGTTTTACAAAACTTGATCTCAATGGCGCTAGAGATCGGAGGTGAATAATAAAAACTCTTTTCATTTTCTATCCCGACTCATTTCCCCACGAACCGGTGGCCCTAGCCTTCCCCTTCCCGGATTCGGCCTCAAGCCGCTCTAGCCAATCCTTCCCCGGATGTGGCCTCGAGCACCCCCTAGACCTAGCCTAGATCTAGTCGCCAACACGAGGCAAATTTCATCCCTAAGTCCTTACCCCAGACCTAGTCGCCAACACGAGGCGATTTCACTACCGTTTACAAAGAAAAATAGATAAATAAAATAATAAAAACTCCCTTAAGATGAACTTCTGAAAGTGGAGGCGAAGATCCGCTGGAGAATTAGCGTTTGTCGAAGCAAACTTCGTTTGGATTCGGCGTGATGGAATCCTCCTTCAGAAGTTGGCAGAGCTTCGCTGGGACCTCAAATTTCGGCCAAGACAAGCCTCTGGAATTCTAGCACTCTCTCTCTGAGGTGTATGCAATAGGTGTGTCGAAAACAAGAGGAGAGGGGGTCCTTTTATAGCCAAAGTGCTACCGTCGGTGCTACCGCTACCGTCGGCGCTATCCCTGATTAAGTAACATTTTGCACGGCAGGATCTTCAATCCGCGGCCACATTTTGCTCTATGCCTCTTGTGCGCCATGCTACCGCCAGCGCTAGTAGCTACCGCCGGGCGCTATCCCTGATTAAGTAACATTTTGCGGGGCAGGATCTTCAATCTGCGGTAACATTTTGCTCTATGCCTCTTGTGCACCATGCTACCGCCAGCGCTAGTAGCTATCGCTGGGCGCTATCCCTGATTAAGTAACATTTTGCGCGGCAGGATCTTCAATCTGCGACAATATTTTGCTCTATGCCTCTTGTGCGCCATGCTACCTCCAGCGCTAGTATCTACCGCCGGGCGCTAGCTCCTTCTATATAAGCCGCCGAAATTGCGTTAATCATCGCTAGCGCCAGGCGTTATCGCTACCGCCGGCGCTAGTGGCCATGTTGGAATTCTGGCCTCAATTTTGGGGACAACCATCCTTGAGTCATGTGGACTTTGTTTTCCTGCACACTTAAACACACAAGATCAAATACACATAGGATTTGTTATTCTCAGACCTAGGAGATGCGGAAGACCATGTTCCAACAGTTATCAGTAGGCTACTTCACAACATATGCAAATTAGGAATTATTTGGATTAATTATTTCAGTGAGTAAATGATTCACATAAATTGTGAAACTCTGTAATTATGCTGTTCTGGACATAATAGAGGTCTGGTAAATTTTCTATAAATTTGGCACAAGTATTTTTGGTAGTTCCTTCATAAATCTTCAAGTTTGGATAGAAGTAAATATTAAAAATAGAGGATATTTCCTTACTGTAAATTTGTGATATTCATTATTTACTGTTATTTTGGCATGATAGATTTATCTTAATTTTATGAGGATCATGTCTTGAGAATACCTTACACTTCATGTTCATATTCTTACTTGGCAAATATTGGAGAAATTTAAATAAATGTTAAAATGTTGAGGAAAAATATGAGTCTTTGGATTTAGTCTTATAATGCCCTGATAGACCTCCAGTAAATATCTTGAGTCAGTTGGATGAATATTTGAAGTACCTCTACTTGTAAGCTTTATATAGTTAGTTTGGTCTGCGTAGTAAAAATGTGAAATTTGGATATTTAGGGGCCTACTAGGTAGAATTGGTATGTAGATGGTGTGCATGGTCAGGTTGAAGAGGATGAGGTCACCAAAAGGAGTTTAGGAGATAAGATTGCTAGGTGGGCGATGGGTAAGGTCGTGCTTGGGATTGATGAACGATTGTCTTTCCCCTAGCGTGTCATAAACCACCTAGGGTTAATACAAGTGAAAACCCAAGAGGCTTAGGCATATGGGTAGATACCCACAATATTAAATGTCTTGAGAAAGGGAGCCTTGGGGTGTCATCCCATTATAGTTCCTAGTACCGTAGCGAGCCCCTTATAGGGTAATCCTCGGGAAGTCTAGGACTAACCTTAAATCGTAGGAGCAAGTTGTTATACAAGATTAACTAAGTAATAGACTCACTCACACTCCATTGTCATGGTTGCTTAGTCGGTTTGGTCTTACGAGGGGTAGGCTCGGTGGTTGTAGCTGCTGACTAATTAGTCTGGTGAGCTTGTGGCTCAATAAAGTTTGTTGTGGCGGGGGGATTAGCCGGTGAGCTTATTGTTGGATCGATTGGCGCCCTTAGAGGGGGAGGGGGTGAATAAGGGAATAAAATTTTGTATAAATTTTAAGACAATTTACTAAATTGCTTAGAGTAAATTAGAACGAAATAACAATTTAACTTAAAGGAGGAAACAATTGTAATTTGCAATTTTATAAATTATGCCAAATGATAGAAATCAAGTAAACACAAAAAGAGACATGATTATATTATATAAAAAGGTGTTTACATAAATTTGATTTCAATGTCGCTAAAATCGGAGGCGTACAAAGTAAAACAATTTTTCCTTTTTTATACCGACTTGTATCCCCACAAACCGGTTGGCTTTAGCCTATCCTTCCCCGGATATGGCCTCAAGCCGCTCTAGCCAATCCTTCACCGGATTTGGCCTCGAGCACCCCCTAGATCTAATCACCTAGACCTAGTCGCCAACACACGCGACAAATTACCCCCTAAGCCGTGCAAGGACCTAGTCACCAACACAAGGCGAATTCTCTAAACGGTTACAAAAAGTATGGAATGAAAATAAAGATAACAATAATAAAACTCCCTATATGAGATCTCTGAAGATGAGGATGAAGGATCGCTGTAGTATGAGCGAGGTCGAAGCGATAGTCCTTCGTATGTAGCGTGACGTAGTCCTCCTCCAGAATTCTTCTTAAGCTTTTTGTGGGAGATCCTTCTTCGGCCGCATAACAACAATGGAGTTTTGGCACAAGTATTCTCTCTGGAAGCTCTCTCAGATCTCTGGAATAAAGGCTTCAATCAATCATCTCACATTAGCAAACAAAATCAGATCTTTAAATAGAAACTGGAGCTAACGCGTGGCGTTAAGGTTAACGCCAGCGTTAGTGAACGTGTACGGCAGTTGCTGAGATCGTGCATAGCGTCGGGAGCATGGCAGAACCAAATTTTGTCGAACGAAACTAATTTCGTCGAATAAGCCTTCGTCGAACAGAAACCCATTTCGTCAACCGCAACCATCAGGATCGTGGAAGAAACTAATTTCGTCGAACGCAACACATTTCGTCGAACGTGCTATCGTCGAGCGCAGTTAACTTCAATTCGTCGAGTGCAGTTTAGTTCGTCGAATGCTCCAATTCATCGAGCGTTGTTCAGTTCGTCAAACGCAATAAGTCGAGTGCAGCTAACTTCAATTCATCGAGCGCAGTTCAGTTCGTCGAACGCAATAAGTCAAGCGCAGTTTAGTTCGTCGAACGCAATAAGTCGAGCGCAGTTAACTTCAAATTTCGTCGAGCGCCTTCAAATTTTGTCGAACGCAGGTTCCATTCTTCGAACGCAGTTTCCTTCTGATTTCGTCGAACGCAGTTTCCTTCACAGCGGTTGTTAACGCGGGGCGTTAACAATTAACGCGAGCGTTAGCACACTTTCCAGAGAGTCATCTCCAATCTGTTTTCTACTTGTGGAGTATTGCACCTATAGTTCTTGCACACTCTAAACACGTGACAAGCAAGATCAAATACAATTTGGGATTTGTTATTCTCAAACAAAAGAATGTGACACACATGTCCAACAATCTCCCCCTTTTGATAATAACAAATCCTCTTAGCAAGAAATCATTAAAGTGCAACTATAGTATTTGATATGCATGATAATGTGCATACTCCGCCTATCTTAATGCTCCCCCTACATAAATTATGTTTTACTCCCCCTAAATGATTGATTACATGAATTAGTCTCCGCGTATTCTTCTATATTTCTCCTATATATATTTCTGCAATTAATCTCCCCCTTTTGGTATTATCAAAAGAAGGTAGGGTGAGGGTAGTAAGGTGGCATTTCTTATAAATGATAAAGCATGATCGAGCTTTTGTAATATAGATAATGAAAAAGATTTTAACCATAGTATATATAAGAGATTTCAAATAAAAAGATAAAAGTTGTAAGCAAGCGGAAGATTATGAGAAACATCTTTTTGTAAGCATGAAAAGCATAAGTAAAAAAAATATGAGTTTTAAGTTCAAGATGTAAAGATGTTTTAACCTTTTTGAAATCTCATAGTTTTACATAAAGATACCAAGCATGAAAATGAACATATCAAAAAAAAGAATATACTACAATGTTACTTAATTTTAAGTTCAAAAGATACCAAAACATTGTAGAGATCATGCAAGGTTATCTAGTGCATTTGTTAGATAAAGAGTAGTATAGATAAAGCATTAGAGTCCAATACTCATGAGAAGAAGTTTTATGAAAGATAATGATGTGCACATAAGTCTATTTTGGGTAATGTTAACAATTGATTTAAATCACAAAACACAAGACATATGTAAAGTAAAGTGCACAATAAAACACAAGTAAATTAACTTTCACACACTTTAATGCACACTATTTTATAAAAAGTGGTGTATTAATCAAGGGTTGCACAAGACACTTTACTATTCTTTCCAAGGTGCTCAACCTCGCAATGCTTATGAAGACTTATCAGGAGGTTCAAGTAGTGCTTGGTGGAGTTATATTTCTCTAAATATATAATTTTTTTTGTTCACATTTGTGCGACAACATTCTCTGAATACACTTGTTTTGCAAACCCAAAAGTTTTGAAACTTAACCACTTTTCAAAATTTCATAAGTGCAATTCAAATGTAGTGTAGGTAATAAACTGGTGCAAGTTTTAATGTATTGTACAAATACAATACACAAACAAGCATTTTTAGATTTAAACATACATGTTGATTACAAAAATAAGTGAGTGAAAGGTATCATTATCAATCATAATACATTTACTCATACTTAGAGGCATGCTAAGCTTGGTTCTACACATATTTTTCAATATAATTGATGCACTTTAACTAGATATATCAAAGCATGATAAACAAAACAATGTTCATAGTAATTTGAAGTAATAAATGTTAACATTGTAAATAATTTTAACTAATAGAATTCATTCATGCTTGATATTAGCAATAAAGATCATACAGTTATTTTGAAAAATTTTAATGAAATAAAAAAAATCATAAAAGTATATTTTTGTATTTTTGAATTTTGAATTTTTGTAGTTGATTTTCTTAAATATAAATTAAAACAAAGATAATAAATGTCAGAAATTCAAAAACAAATTAGTAAATATAAACTAACATATTTTTAAGGATTTTTAGAAATTTAAAAATCAGAAAATTCCAACACCCATGCTAACGCTGGCGTTAGGGCTAACGCCGAAAAGTACACAATTTTTTTAGAATTTGAAAAATCTGATTTTTGATATTTATTAAGTGTCCTTAGAGTAGTCTTATGCAGAAATTTTGTAATTTTTGGAGATGTCTTGATTGCTCAAATTGCACAAAACATTAGCATTTTACATGTTATTCATCCTAAGATGTCTAAGACTCCTAATTCCAACCTTAACATTTGAAACCTTGCATCGGGAAGAGGTTTAGTAAATATATCAGCAAGTTGAGAGTCCGTGCCAATGAAACTTATCCTAACATTTTCCTTTTTAATGTGATCCCTTATGAAATGATGACGAGCATCTATATGTTTGGATCTAGAGTGGTGTACCAGATTATTTGTGAGATCAATGGCACTTTTGTTGTCACATTTTAATTCTATAAGTTTTAGATGAAAACCAAAGTCCTCTAAAGTTTGGCTCATCCATAGAGCTTGTGCACAATAACTCCCTAATGCAATGTATTCGGCCTCCGTTGTGGAGAGTGCAACCGAATTTTGTTTCCTATTAGACCATGCAACTAATGAAGGTCCTAGAAAATAACAAGTACCACTAGTGCTTTTTCTATCAAGTGAACAACCAGCGTAGTCCGAATCGGAGTAGCCGTGAATTGTAAATGAATTATTGTGCGGGTACCATAATCCTAATCTAGATGTCCCAATAAGATATCTAAAAATTCATTTTACCGCTTTTAAATGAGATTCTTTTGGATTGGCTTAAAATCGAGCACATAAGCATACGACAAACATAATATCGGGTCTAGTTGCACTAAGATAAAGTAGGGATCCTATCATACCTCTATATAAGGTTTGATCAATTGAAACTCCCGATTCATCTTTTCCTAATTTAAGTGATGCACTCATTGGTGTAGAAGTATGTTTAAGGTTTTCAAATCCAAAACGCTTAAGCATATCATAGACATATTTGGTTTGACATATAAAAATACCATCATTTCGTTGTGATATTTGAAAACCAAGAAAATAAGAAAGTTCTCCTACCAGACTCATTTCAAATTCATTTTTCATCACTTTAATAACTTCATTACACAACTCTTCATTAGTAGATCCAAAGATTATATCAACAACATATATTTGCAAAATAATTAAATCGTCATTATTATGTTTAATGAAGAGAGTATTATCAGCACTTCCCATAATATAACCGTGCTTTAATAAAAATGATGTAAGTCTTTCATACCATGCACGTGACGCTTGTTTTAAACCATAAAGCCTTTTTTCTAGTTTATATACATGATTGGGAAATTTTTCATTAATAAAACCGGGGGGTTGTTCAACATAAACTTCTTCTTTTACAAACCCGTTGAGAAAAACACTTTTTACATCCATTTGAAATAAGTTTATTCTTTTAAAGCTTGCAAATGCTAGAATAATTCTAATGGATTCCAACCTAGCAATGGGTGCAAAAGTTTCAACAAAATATATCCCCTCGATTTGTGAATATCCTTGTGTTACTAAGCGTGCCTTATTCCTAGTGATTCTAGACTCACCATCTAATTTATTTTTAAAAATCCATTTTACACCTACAACCGGGAGATTAGATGGTCTTTCTACTAATTTCCAAACATTATGTCGCTCAAATTGTTCTAGCTCTTCATTCATAGCCAAAAACCAAAATTCATCATTTAAAGCGGTAGAAATGGTTTTTTGTTCAATTTTGAAAACAAAACAGATATTTGAATATGATTCATGAAGAGAAGTGCGAGTTCTTACCCCGATGGATGGTTCACCAATTATTAATTCCCGTGGATGATCCTTTGTGAATTTCAAGGCACTTGGAGGTACATATTCATCTTCCTTGGCCTCCTCTTCTTCTTCTTTGGAAGATTCCTCATCACCATGCTCCAAAGGTTGTAAGAGATCATCCTCGTTGCCTGCAAAAAGTTTTTCTACACAAGGAACAAACTCATTAAATTTTACATTTATTGACTCTTCAACTCTACTAGTTCTTTTAATAAAAATTGTATAAGCTTTACTAGTTGAAGAGTACCCAAGAAAAGTTCCTTCATCACATTTTTCATCAAACTTTCCCAAGCTATCTTTTGTATTCAAAATAAAACATTTGCAACCAAAAACTTTGAAATCAGATAAATGAGGCTTCTTTTAAAAATAGAGTTCATATGGTGTGAGATTAAGAGATAGGCGAAGCATGATTCTATTCAAAACATAACACGATGTATTTACGGCTTCGGCCCAAAAGGACTTAGGTAATTTATATTCACATAACATAGTGCGTGCTAGTTCTTGAAGTGTCCTATTCTTTCTTTCTGCAACACCATTTTGTTGTGGTGTGCGTGGTGCAGATAACTCATGTTTAATGCCTAACATATCACAAAAGGATGTAAATTTTTCATTTTCAAATTCTCCTCCAAGATCTGAGCGAATGCATTTAATTTTAAAATCACTTTCATTTTGAATACGAGTACATAATTTTGCAAATTCACAAAATGCATCGGATTTGAAAGAGAGAAATAAAGTCCAACAATATCTTGAAAAATCATCTATTAAAATATATGTATATAATCTACCACCAAGACTTGCTGTGCTAGCGGGACCAAAAAGATCCATATGAATTATTTGCAAGGGTCTTGTAGTAGAAATGAATTTTTTACTTTTGAAAGATGATCTAGAAAATTTACCTTTTTGACATGGTGAACAAAGTGAAGGTAAAGTTTCATTTAACCTAGGCAATCCTCTAATTAAATTACTTTTGGCAAGTTTTACAATGACCTTTGTGCTAGCATGCCCTAGTCTTCTATGCCAAAGTTCTAATTCATCATTTTTAGTGATAAAGCATTTTATAGATGATTTAGAAAGATCATGAAAAGAAACTAGATAAACATTATGTATTCTTGGTGCATTTAGTAAAATATATTTTGTAGTAGGATTAGATATTTTGCATAGATTAGTGGAAGATTCAAATAACACATCTAATCCTTTATCACATAATTGGCTAATAGAAATTAAATTGTGTTTTAATCCTTTCACATAAAGAACATTAGATATAGTAAAGGATTTGTTACCAACTGTACCAATTCCCATGATCCTTCCTTTTTCGTTGTCACCAAACGTCACGATCCCTCCCTTCTTCTTTACTAGGCTAAGGAACTTTGCTTTATTGCCTGTCATGTGCTTGGAGCATCCTGAATCCAAGTACCACACGTCATCATTATCCTTAGCTTGCCTGCACATCTAGAAAGAAGATGAGAGTAAAGATCCGGATATCCAAGTGGAACCACCCATTGAATAAGTGGAAGCCTTAGGTACCCAGATTTGTTTTAAAGTATTTTGTTTTATTTTCCTGAAAGAACTAGATGTGTGACCTAACCTATAACAGTTTACACACGAAATAAAGGGGGTTGAGACCCTTTTCTAGAATATTTTCTTGATGGAAGAAATTAGATTTACAGAAGAAAAACATTTTGAAAAAGAAAATTCAGGTTTTTTGTATGAGGTGCTAGCGTCGGCGTTAGTGGCTAGCGCCTGGCGATAGCCCTCTCCTCGATATCCGAGCCCAAATTTTCCAAAACCATGGCACTGGTTCCCTAAAATCATCTCCATTGATTTTTGGCCTATTCCAAAATTTTTAATGGCCATGTTGATATCATGAACTTGTGCTTTAAGTGAAGAATTTTCTTTCACAAGCATGACACACTTATTTTCAAAACCTTTTTTGTTATTTTGATTTGCAAAAGAGAGGCTTCTAATTCCCTTTCTAATTCCCCCTTCTCTTTTGTAAGATTTTTGACATGAGAGAGGGCTTTAGAAAGTGACTCTTCAATATCTCTTGCCAATTTAGTGGAGTGATCACACTCTTGCCAAGAAACCTTTCTCTTTTCTAAAACAATTAATTTTTTGAAAAGCTTTTGATTTTCTTTAATAAGAGATTCATTTTCACGATTCAATAAAATACTTTCTTTCATATTTTTATCAAAAGCTTTGCAAGTTTCAAGGAATTCATTAACGAGTTCATCATAAGTGGGAGGAGTTACCTCAGTGTCGCTAAGAACACTAGTGTCGTCGCCGTCATTTCCATGTCCCATGAGGCACATGTTTGCTTCCTCATCTTCACTTAATGAAGACCCACTTGATTCTTCGGAGGAGGAGGAGGATGTTGGGTTTTCTATAACCATACATCATATGTAGGTGCAGCAGAAATAAAGAGAACAACCCAAAAGAGTTTGGATCGGGCCATGAACATTGAATCAAGAAGTTAATCAAAACTACTAGGTATGAAAATTACCTTTGCGGGATTGGATCAAATCCAACCTAGATGCTCCAAGAGAAATCCGAAATCTGCTTTGAGTTCTTCAAGGATCGAAATAGATCGATCCCTCTACAGAAGTCCACACAAGCGATGAAGAACCCTAGCTTCTTGTCGCACAAGAACTAGGTCGGAGAAGGAAGCTCCCAATGGCCTCACGGACTGCTAGGTCCGATCCAGAGGAGGCGGCGACCGGCGGCGGCGACTAGCGGCGGCGGAACGTCGATCAGCGGACGGAACGAGAACAGCCGGAACACTTCCATCGTCTGTTCTCTCGCGAAAAGGCTCAATCTAAAAAACCGTGTATAAGTCGAAGCCCTAATCACGTCCTTTTATACGCAAGGCATAAAATCGACTATCCGCAGACTAGAGGGAAAAAATAGAAAATCTGTCCAGATTTACATTCGCCGAATTTGGCTAATCACATTAACCGAATTCGGCTATTCACTATAACCGAATCCGGCGAAACCATTTCGATGAATTCGACTATATAAATTCGGCTGTATAAATTCGGCGAAACCCTTTCGCTGAATTTGCCATTAGCCGAATTCGGTTAATCCCATTAGCCGAATTCGGTTAATCCCATTAGCCGAATTCGTCTAAACCATTTAGTCGAATTCGGTTAATGCCTTTAGCCGAATTACCTAATGTAAATCCGTTCGTTTAAACACTTTAAACGATTTCACTTTTGAGACAATCTCAACTTGATTCCAAGCAGTCACAGGATTGGTCCTTCACTCATATCCAATATGAGTAAGGCCAACACAATCTTTCTCCAATTTCTCCAAACGCTTTTATGTGCGACCCTATAGGCTCATATTGCGTTGGAAGCAAGACTAACTGTTGATTGCTTTGAGATCACCTCAGAAACTCCAACAGTCTCCCACTTGATCACAAAGTATCAACAAAAGTCTCACAAACAATGAGCGGCATCTAGCAATACATCATTGCTACCCAAGCAATAAGAGTTCATAACTCATATAAACCTGTCATGACCAATGTATCAGTGTTGTCATGTCCCTTTGTCCCTTACATCCGGAAAGAACTAGAGGCATGGACCGTGTCACCCTCATGATAGCTCAATCCAAGTTTCTTGATCTAGAACGGACTTCCAGAGAATGGTGATCCCAATATCACATATTGGCTAAACCAAGCATGGCCATGCATTTCTCAGTCCAATTCCATCAAGGGGCCCATGGATGCAACTCCTGTTATATAGGAGGACAAATCCCATATCTGCTCACACCCAAACACCCAAATGATTCGTAACGTACCCAATGACCACCCTTATCATCAACCTTCTTCAAGGAAGACTTTAGATGACATCAAAGCACGCTCTTCCTCACTCGATGAATGCTGCGACTTCAGGTCAAAGGACCACAACACCATAGTCAAATGAGACCTACTTGTGACACATTTAAGTAACCATCCACAAAGTAGTCTCAGGTTGGGTCTGTCCAGTACAACTTGTTCACTAACAAGTACCCACGTGATGACTTGATATCACAATATCATGACCTGTGAGAACCAGTCATCAGTCAACACACATGCTAGTCTTAATGTATCATCATCACCCTTAGCTTCTACGATGATACCTCGACCAGGGACCTTTTAAGAATGAAGCTTCGAAATCATAGGCTCTCACATTCAAGTCACGTACTTGATGTCCTATGGAAGCGAACATTGTAAGGGTATTTATCACGAATTTTATTCTATCATATAGAAACGGTATATCATAATAAAAGAACTTGCCATTAATTGTAAAAAGAAATAATTGGTACACAATTCATCATATGAATAAATAATAAACAGCCAACAGAATATATATTTTACATGCAACCCACAAGACTCCCACTAGAGTTGATCATTCAGGTATCGTATACCCATTGATCTAGTATGACCATCATGCTTTCTCTGCGCGAGAGGCTTTGTCAGTGGATCTGCAATATTCTCCTCAGTCGGCACTCTGCAAATGTTCACATCTCCTCGTTCGACAATCTCACGAATAAGATGGAACCGCTGAAGTATGTGCTTGGAGCGCTGATGGGATCTAGGTTCCTTAGATTGTGCAGTTGCACCATTGTTATCACAGTAGAGAACTACGGGACCAACAATGCTAGGAACTACATCTAGCTCGCCGATGAATTTCCTAATCCATACAGCCTCCTTCGCTGCATTTGCCGCTGCGATATACTCGGCCTCAGTTGTAGAATCAGCAACTGTCTCTTGCATGGAACTCTTCCAGCTCACAGCTCCTCCATTCAGGCAAAACACAAACCCTGGCTGAGACTTCCAATCATCCCTATCAGTTTGGAAGCTGGCATCCGTGTAACCACTTACAACGAGCTCTTCCTCTCCACCATACAACAAGAATACATCCTTAGTCCTTCTCAAGTACTTCAGGATATTCTTCACGGCTATCCAGTGACATTTACCGGGATCAGACTGATACCTGCTAGTCATGCTCAAAGCAAAAGAGACATCGGGTCGAGTACATAACATTGCATACATGATTGACCCAATTGCCGAGGCATATGGAATCAACTTCATGCGGTCCTTATCTTCACAAGATTTTGGACACTGGTCCTTAGAGAGATTCACACCATGAGACATGGGCAAAAATCCTTTCTTGGACTCAAGCATGTTGAACCGCTTCAACACCTTCTCAATGTACGTACTCTGGGTCAAACCCAGCAACTTCTTCGATCTATCTCTAAAGATCTTAATACCGAGTATGTAAGTCGCTTCACCCAAGTCCTTCATAGAAAAGCAGTTACCTAGGTTGTTCTTAACAACTTTCAAGGTAGGTACGTCATTCCCGATCAGTAGTATGTCATCTACATACAATATCAGGAAGACAACAATGCTCCCACTGATTCGCTTGTAAACACACGGATCATCTTCATTCTTGACAAAACCAAACTCTTTGATCTTCTCATCAAAATGAAGATTCCAACTTCTAGAGGCCTGTTTCAATCCATAGATGGACTTATTCAGCTTGCATATTTTAGTGGCTTCATTTGGGGATACAAAACCCTCGGGTTGTGTCATGTACACATCCTCAAGGAGGTTTCCATTTAGGAAAGCCGTTTTGACATCCATCTGCCATATCTCGTAGTCATAATACGCAGCAATAGCAAGCAATATCCTAATGGACTTTACCATGGCAATAGGGGAAAAGGTCTCATCATAGTCAACACCATGAATTTGCTTGAAACCCTAAGCCACCAGTCGCCCTTTGAATGTCTGCACATTCCCATCCATGCTGGTCTTCTTCTTGAAGACCCACTTGCACCCTATGGGTCGTACCCCTTCAGGTGGTTCCACCAAGTTCCAAACTTGGTTTGTATACATGGAGTCCATTTCAGATTTTATAGCCTCAAGCCATTTGTCGGAGTCCGGTCCATTCATAGCCTCTTGGTAGGTCGCTGGTTCATCATCATGATCCATAAGCAACACATTACCTATTTGAGACACAAGAAATCCATATCTCTCAGGCTCAAACCTTGGTCTACCAGATCTACGTAGGACTTGTGTCTCTTGAGCAGGTTCTCTAGCTACAACATCTTGTAGTCCTGGCTCAGAATCCAATTCTAGTTCATTCACTACTTGTGGTTCTTGAACTTCTTCAAGTTCTACCGTTTGCGTCTTTCTTGATAAGAACTCTTTCTCTAAGAAGACACCCATCCTTGCGACAAACACTTTGCCCTCAGACGGTAGGTAAAAGTAATATCCTTTCGTTTCCTTAGGATATCCCACCATATAACACTTATCTGATTTGGGTTCCAGCTTGTCAGGCATTTGACGTCGTACGTATGCCTCACAACCCCAAATTTTAATGAATGACATACTGGGACGCTTCCCAGTCCATATCTCATATAGTGTCTTTAGAACCGTTTTCGTCGGAGCGCGATTCAGTGTCATTGCAGTAGTCTCTAAAGCAAAACCCCAATAGGAAACAGGCAAGTCTGCATGACTCATCATCGACCGTACCATGTCTAACAGAGTATGATTTCTCCTCTCAGACACACCATTATGTTGCGGTGTCCTAGGTGGAGTGAGCTGTGATACAATACCACACTCTTTCAGATGATCACGGAACTCATGACTCAGGTATTCGCCACTTCGATCAGATCGGAGTGCTTTAACCTTTTTACCCAATTGGTTCTCCACTTCATTCTTAAACTCTTTGAACTTTTCAAAAGTTTCAGATTTGCACTTCATAAGATACACGTATCCGTATCTACTGAAATCATCAGTAAATGTAACAAAGTATAAATACCCACCTCTAGCCATAGAACTCATGGGCTCGCATACATCACTATGTACAACACCCAAGAGATCCTCAGCCCTCTCAGTATAACCAGAGAAAGGGGCTTTAGTCATCTTGCCTAACAAACAAGACTCGCATCGCTCAAATGATTCATAATCAAATGAGTCCAATAGTCCATCTCTATGGAGCTTGGATATGCGCTTCTCGTTTATATGGCCCAAACGACAATGCCAGAGATATATAGGATTTGAGTCATTTGTTCTCAGTCTTTTATTATTATCTACATTATAGATTGGATTGTCCAGGTTCAAAACATAAAGACCATTAAACAATTGAGCTACAGCATAACAAACATCATTCTTAAATATAGAACAATAATTGGTCTTAATTATAAAAGAAAATCCAATCATGTCTAAGCATGAAATGGATATAATGTTTCTAGTTATGGCCGGAACAAAATAACAATTATTAAGTTCTATTACAAGCCCACTGGGCAAAGAAAGACGGTAAACCCCTACGGCTACAGCAGCAACTCTTGCTCCATTGTCGACGCGCAGGTCCACCTCTCCTTTACTCAGCAATCTCCTCCTTCCCAGTTCCTGCACATTTGTACAAATGTGAGAACCACATCCGGTATCAAATACCCAAGATGAAGGAGCAGAAAGGTTTATCTCTATAACGTAAATATTCGAAGCGGAAGTCATACCTCCCTTCATTTTCTGCAGACCCTCAATGTACGAAGGACAATTCCTCCTCCAATGACCAGCCTTGACACAGTGGTGGCATTTCCCTTCCTTCACGGTGCTCTTCTTTTTCAGCGTAGAAGATTTGTGCTCAAGATGTGACTTAGGTCCCACCTTCGTCTTCTTGAAGCCCTTGGCCTTACCCTTGCCTTTATGTACCATCAATATGGGACTAGCAGGCTTGGCCTTCTTCATGTTAATCTCGGTAGTTCGCAACATGCCTAGGAGCTCGGGCAGTGTCTTGTCTATTTCATTCATGTTGTTGTTCAAGACGAACTGCTCATAACTATCCGGCAAAGATTGCAGGATCTGTGGCCAACTCTTGACCCAGAGGAAAACCCAGTCTCTCCAGGTTCTCTATCTACCCAATCATCTTGAGTACATGAGTACCAACTGAGTCTCGAGCTCCCATTTTGCACTGAAATAATGCCTTCGTGACATCGAACCTCTCTTGACGAGCTTGCCCTTGAAACATTTTCTTTAGGTGCTCGTCAATCTCCTTGCACCCATGTTCTCGTGTTGCTTCTGAAGCTCAGAGTTCATGGTGGCAAGCATAAGGCACTCGACGTCTAAGGCGTCATCGGTATACTTCTTATAAGCATCCTTATCATCACGGGACGAGTTCCCGGTCGGCACCTCGGGGGCTTCTTCTTCCAAGACGTAGAGCTTTCGCTCTTGCCGGAGAACAATTCTCAGGTTCCTATACCAGTCCATGTAGTTCGTCCCACTTAGCTTGTCCTTCTCAAGGATAGCTCTCAGGGACAAGGTGGAATGTGAATCACTTGCCATGGAATTCTACAAGAATTCATGCAGAATTTAATCAGTACAAAAATTTCAAAATACAATTTATTTTAATTTGGACTTCAATTAAATACTCCCACTATTTTATTCAAATTGATAGCCCTCACTATCAATTTGAAGAGTCCATGCGAGCTACTCTCTTAGTGGACAAGACCCGTATTTCACCAAAACAATGAGTCAGCTTTGGCTTTTCTCTCACTTTGCAGTTATTTAGCTAGGCAACGCTTGCCAATTGCATCCTCATGCAACTCTTGTATGGTTGGTGAATAACTCCTTATTCGCATCCATCATATGGTGCATGCCAACCCTATGCCTCTAGGCACTCAACCTTTGAGGTCACCTAGTTAAGTTAGACCTGATGTCGACAGTGGGATATCACAATTATCCGCTCGCACACTTACCAAGATAGATTAATGCACCTTGCTTTGGCAAGCCCACACTTCATCGATCGAGGCAGGAAGAGTGTCATCCATCGGAAGGCATCCGAACACTTAATATTTGATGAAGGGATTTTTTTTTAATAATAGGTTAACACTTAACCATGATCAATATTTGATCAAAGTGCGCATCCACAGAAAAACAAGCTTTCTAAAAAATCCACATGCATCCCTTATGTGCACAACATAAGAATATCAACCTTTGATAGACGAAAGGGCTAAATCTCGACATTTAGAACTCTTCCAGATCTTCAGATTTACATACATTGGACAAAGGCAAAGACAACCCGACTTAAAGCAGTAGACAAGCTCGTCTCTCATTGTTGGATTCAAAATCCAAAACAATACAAGGGTTCATTAACCACTTGAGGGACGGTTACTGCTAAGGAGACAATAATTTCTAACAATTAGAAATTACCACAAAATCCCAGACGTTCCTGGCGGGGTTCCAAGGGGTCGCGCCCCTGGCGGGGTCTTAGGGGCAGAGCCCCTGCGGGGTGCGGGGCAGAGCCCCATCCAAATTTTTCAAAATCACCACCGAATTCCCTTGGAAAAATCATCAACTTTTGATGTTCCAGGAAGAAATCTTGACATTTAGAACGCTTCCAAATACCTAGATTTGCACGTACTGGAATAACCTAACTTCTGAAACAACATTCATGACCGCAACCTGGCACTGATACCACTGTTGGGTTTTCTACAACCATACATCATATGTAGGAGCAGCGGAAATAAAGAGAACAACCCAAAAGAGTTTGGATCGGTCCATGAACATTGAATCAAGAAGTTAATCAAAACTACTAGGTATGAAAATTACCTTTGCGGGATTGGATCAAATCCAAGCTAGATGCTCCAAGAGAAATCCGAAATCTGCTTTGAGTTCTTCAAGGATCGAAATAGATCGATCCCTCTACAGAAGTCCACACAAGCGATGAACCCTAGCTTCTTGTCGCACAAGAACTAGGTCGGAGAAGGAAGCTCTCAACGTCCTCACGGACTGCTAGGTCCGATCCAGAGGAGGCGGCGAGAGGCGGCGACCGGCAGCGGCGACTAGCAGCGGCGGAACATCGATCGGCGGACGGAACGAGAACAGCCGGAACACTTCCGTCGTCTGTTCTCTCGCGAAAAGGCTCGATCTGAAAAACCGTGTATAAGTCGAAGCCCTAATCACGTCCTTTTATACGCAAGGCATAAAATCGACTATCCGCAGACCAGAGGGAAAAAACAGAAAATCTGTCCATATTTACATTCGCCGAATTCAGCTAATCACATTAACCGAATTCGGCTATTCACTATAACCGAATCCGGCGAAACCATTTCGACGAATTCGACTATATAAATTCGGCGATACCCTTTCGTCGAATTTGCCATTAGCCGAATTCGGTTAATCCCATTAGCCGAATTTGGTTAATCCCATTAGCCGAATTCGTCTAAACCATTTAGTCGAATTCGGTTAATGCCTTTAGCCGAATTACCTAATGTAAATCCGTTCGTTTAAACACTTTAAATGATTTCCCTTTTGAGACATTCTCAACTTGATTCCAAGCAGTCACCGGATTGGTCCTTCACTCATATCCAATATGAGTAAGGCCAACACAATCTTTCTCCAATTTCTCCAAACGCTTTTATGTGCGACCCTATAGGCTCATATTGCGTTGGCAGCAAGACTAACTGTTGATTGCTTTGAGATCACCTCAGAAACTCCAACAGAGGAGTCATCCCATGTTCTAACTTTTAGCACCTTCCTCTTCTCCTTCCCTTTGTGTCGCTTTTCCTTCTTCTCCTTCAAGAACTTTGGGCACTGGCTCCGAATGTGCCCGGTCTTCCTACAATGAAAGCATTCCGGTGGAGGTCTTTATTCTTCATCGTCGCTCTCCTTTTCCTTCTTTGAGGATGACTGAAAGTCTTTATTTAAGGGTAGCTAATTACCTAGAGGGGGTGAATAGGTTATTTTGAGTTCTATTTACAATTCGTGATAAAATCCTAATAGTATGTGAGTTATAACAGAGCTTTCAAGAGACAAACACAAACACACAGAATTTTATAGTGTTTCCCCTATCTAGGGTAATCCACTTTCCCCCTTCTCCCCTTTAGCAGTGTGCTAGATAGGGATAATATCTCCTCCAGATCTCAGACCACAAAAAGGTCTTACGGCTCAGATCTCAACAGATCTTACAGTCTCAGATCTCAACAGATCCTACAGTCTCAGATCTCAACAGATCCTACAATTTCAGATCTCAACAGATCCTACAATCTCAGATCCTTGAAAGATCCTACACTCAGATCTGACAACTCAGATCCTACCTCAGCCTTTATAACAATAGGCTTTCACTCAGATTCACCCCTGAATATTACAACTCAGATCATAACTGATCCTACACCTCAGATCCTTGAAAGATCCTACACTCAGATCTGACAACTCAGATCCTTCAAGAATTGAAAGAGACAGAAATACACTTAGACTCAGATTCTTCAATGTATTGAGTCTTCTTGATCTATCTGAATGATCAGACAGAAATCTTCAACAAAATAGCAACAACAAAATGGTCTTCTTGAATTGCACAGGCTATGATGACTGTTCATCTTTAGGAAGACAAATTCTTCCTCCTTGACCTTCTCTCTTCAGAAATAATATCAGCACCAGATTGCTGCAAGGATTTCTTCAAGTTAGAATGATTCTGGAAGAGGAGATGGCTTCTTCAGATTCTTCCTCTGATTTCGCCTTGAACAACGGAGAAGATGATTGCTTTAATTGGGAATGTTGAACTATTAAATCATAGGTCATGCCTTCTATTTATAACCCGCCATCCGCGCCATCTGAGACGTTCCTTCATTTTAGCGTGACATCAGATCCTCAATGGTCTTTAGTGGTTTCAGAATTGATGAGGAGTTGAGACATGGTCATCGTCTCGACATGGCTCAGCTTATTGTAGATGTACTGTTACACAATTCTTAACTCAGAGCTTTTCAGGAAGAGGGCGTTGAGCAATGTGTATCTCTGTCGACGCTTTTTCTATAAGGTGTCAAGCGATGTGTAGAAGCTCGATACTTTCTACTTAGACTGAAACTCTTAAAGCCTCCTTCTTAAGCGACGAAGCAATCTTTAGTCGTTCAACGCTCTTTATCTGTAGGCGTCAAGCGATGTATAGGAGCTCGACGCTTTTTAACTTTGCCTTCTCATCTATACTCTTTTTGCTGACGTTGAGCTAACTGAAGTTGGTCGACGCTTCTTATTCCACAGCGTCGAGCGATATTCCTTGGCTCGACGCTTCTTGACTTGCTCTCAGATCTTCAGTCAGCGACCTTGCCTTTTGAGTCAGCAGACATGGGTCGACGCTTCTGGGTCACAGGCGTCGAGCGATGTGTGGTGTCTCGACGCTTGTGAACTTAGATGAATTTCTTGAGCACCTAGCTTGACCTGATCTCCTGCACAGTGATTCTAGATAGTATATCAAATACATTGTGAGGTATATCTTTGACTTAGGAATGAACTTCTCCAAATCTAGAACATTGTGGGCAATGGTCCCAACAATCTCCCCCTATTTGAAGAAGTCATAATCTTAGTCAATGATGTACCCCCTTTTAGAAAGATAACCACTACTTTCTACACAGGCAATCATAACATGATGAATATAACGCTTTATAAAACCAGATTACCATAACATTCGAACAAAAGAAAATATCTCAGACATGATTTATAATATGAGCACAGAATCACAAATTACATGATCTACATCACAAGCAGTTCAGAATAAATCATGTAAATATAAAAAATCACATCACAGGCATATATATATGATGATAATAATAGTTAGTTTGCTCTGGGAGTTCATCAAGATTGTCCAAAATTATTCAAAACATTATCTGAGAACTTTAAAAAAATTCAAGTCCTATTGCTGTTCTGGTTCCTTGATATCTATTCCTCTCCTGGCTTTCTTGGATCGGGCTTCAGCAACTTCTTTCCTTCTCTGGAAGTAGACAAATGGCTTTGGGAAGTATCTGATTGGCTCCTTATCACTTGCCTGAACTTTCCCAACCAACCTGTCAGCTTTGAACTTTATCTTCAGCTCCTCCTGATCCCTGTGCTTCCTCCACTCAGCTTCAGAGTACCATTTCTCCCTTTCTCCTGGATTGCCTTTCACAGCTTCCCATGCTGCCAAAATCATGTCTCTTGAGGAGTGAGACCAATGTTCATAATCATCCCTTGCTTCAATCTCTTCTCTGAATTTTCTCTTGCTAGGTTCTACTTGTTTATAAGTAATGTTCTTTCTCTTGTTCTTATCTTCAGGACTGTACATCTTTGCAATTTTCTTTTGAATTTGGGTAGGAGATGCAGGCTTAGATTCAGAAACTTGATCATCATAGTTTATGGGAGGATATCCTAAAGTTTATCTTATGGAATTGGAGGTCCAAACAGCATGCTCAGAGCTGGCTTTAATCATTGACCTCTCCCCCTTTATGACTTCTTCTACTATATGATCTCATAGAACATTTTTCTGAAATCTAATCTGACCCTCCATATGATTTACTCCTCCTTCAATATTTTTCTTAACCTTACGAAGATGATCATCAATGGTATCTGTAGTCATTTTTACTTGATCCTTTAGGGTAGAGAAGCTTACATCAATCTTGGCTTGCATATCAGCATCATGTTGTTGCAGCTTTGCTTCTATTTTGGCAGTGCCTGTTAGAATTTGAGCAACTTGTTCTTTGTATAACACCTGCATATTGTTGCTCAAGATTCCCTGATTCTGTTGAACATCATCTGCAGTCTTTGCAATACTTGCTTGTTTTTCTTTAATTTCCTTTGAAGTCTCTTTGATGGAATCTAACTGTTCAGTTGTATAATCTACAGAAGCACCAGCTCTTTTGAAGAATTTGACCATTTCCTCTCTCAGTGCATTCATCTGATGGTTGACTTCAAACCTTACTAATCTCATCTGAAAATTTACTTCATTTTTCATTTTTGTGTTGTTTTCCTCAATGTACTGTTCCAGTGATCTTCTTTGATTGTTAAGAAACTCCTCCAGCTGAGGTAGTATAGGACTTAGGTCCACATTAATTTCTCTTGCTACACCAGCACTGGTACTGCTGTCTTCTTTGATCAAAGAGTCTTCTCTATAGCTCATATGTGAGCTGGATGATTCTATTTTGATAACTTTCTCAGCCTTTTTCCTTTTGGTGGGAGATTCTCCCCCCACATCCATAGTATTAATATCAGGATTCTCTGGAGTAGGAAACTCTTGCTGATACTCCCCCTCAACTGTTGTATTGTCGAAGTTAGTATTATCTGGAGCAGGGATCTTATGCTGAGACTCCCCCTCAACTGTTGCATTATCTGGATCAAGATTCTCAGGAGCAGGGATCTCATTCTAAGACACCCCCTCAATTTCTGCATTGTCTGGATCAAGATTCTCTGGAGCAGGGATCTCAGTCTGAAATTCCCCCTCAACTCCTGTATTGTTAAAATCAGTATTATTTTGGGCAGGGATCTCATCCTGAGCCTCCCCCTCATTTTGAAACTTTCCTTCATCTATTGCAGGGGATCCAGATGGACCTCCTCTCTCTTCTTCTTCCTTCTCTTTCCCATCTTGTTCTTTGTTGTTCGTGTCAACCCCTTTCAGTAGTGGATCATTACCCGTTTGTGTGTCAGGAATACTGTCACTAGGTTTGTCCCCTTCTTCTTCTTCTTCAGATGTTGTGAGATTAGGATTGTGGATTGGGGAGGATTTTGATTTCCTTCTTGAGGGTGATGACCTTGAAGAGCTGGAAGAGACCTGCTTCTTCTTTTTCTTCTGAACTTTCTTCTGCTTGGAGGAAGATTCTACTGGTGGATTACTTGACAAAATTCTTTCCCATATTTCTAGCATCCTGATGTCCATTTTCTTCATATGATTTATTTTTGACCCAAGTCTATTGTTTAAAGTATCTGAAATCACCTTTACAAGGTAGAGGGACAGTATCCTACCCATGTTGGGTGCTTGGATACATTCTATCACTCTATCAAAAACAACCTATCCCCAGTCAGTTTTAAGTGTATAGATGATTCTGGTCAAAAGAGTGAACATTTTCCTGGAGATTTTGTCATGGGAGCCTGTCTTGCATAACTGTCCCTTTCCAATAATGTCTGACAGCAGCTTTCCTCTTGAGTTCATCCCTTTCCTCAGCACACTACCAGAAATTTCGTGTGATGTGTCAATTCCACACCAGACTTGGGCTAATCTTATTTGCTCAGAGCTCACCTCTTCTTCTTCATCACTTTTGAGCATTGGCTGTTCTAGTGCCTTAGCGAGTCTTGTAGGTGAAATCTTAATCTTCTTTCCATTTACAGTAGTTTTGAGCTTCGAGTTGGCGGTGTCTATTACTGCATTAGAGAATAGTTCTAAAACTTCTCGTTTCCAGATTTAAGACGATTCAGATAGAATGAATTCGAGTTGGCGGTGTCTTGATTTACTCTTGTGCTGCTTGGAATCCATTGCGAACGAGCTCTCCTCCTTCGTTGAGGTAATCACTGTTCTTGGGAGGCATTATTGTTGTAGCTTTTGATTGAAGGTCTTGAGAATTTCTAGGGCAGAGAATTTCAAACTGGGAGTTCTAGGTTGAAGAGAACATAGGTACTACCGAAGTATCTTCCCAATATATAGAGTTTCTAGATCTTGATATTTGAAACGCCGCTCACATGACGTGTTTGATAAAATTGATCAAATGGTTCAGATTCACCCTGTCGAGATGGCCTTGCTCTTTCAGTAAAAGCGTTGAGATCATTTGACGTAAGTTATCCTCGCTCGACACCAGTTATCTTCGCTCGACGCCAGTTATCCTCGATCGACGCCAGTTATCCTCGCTCGACGCCAGTTATAATTTTACTCACCTTTTTGGACTTAATTATTATTTTTATTTATTTATTACATTTTTCTGTACTTATTTAAAAATTGTTATTTATTCTAACTTTATTTTGGATTATTGTATGTTTCAAGACAACTTCATTCCATATTTAGCATTCCTAATTCAATTTTGAAGTTATTGAATTTTGTTTCATCCAAGGGTTTAGTGAATATATCAGCCACTTGTTTGTTTGTGGGGATATATTCAATTGTGATGTCTCCATTTTCTACATGTTCTCTAATGAAATGATATCTAATTTCTATGTGCTTTGTTCTGCTATGTGATACAGGGTTATTAGCAATAGCAATGTCACTAGTTGAATCACAATATAAAGGAGATTTACTTAGCTGGATTTTATAGTCTTGGAGTTGATGTTGAATCCATAGTAGCTGAGCACAGCAGTTTCCAGCTGAGATGTACTCAGATTCTGCTGTTGAGATAGCTACACTGGTCTACTTCCTGCTACTCCAAGATATTAGCCTTTTGCCAAGAAATTGACAGGTGCCTGATGTGCTTTTTCTGTCCTCCTTGCATCCTGCAAAGTCAACATCTAAAAATCCAGTCAGTTCAACATCATTGCTCCTAGGGTACCATAGGCCAAGATTGAGAGTACCCTTCAGATATCTCAGGATTCTTTTGACAGCAGTGTAGTGAGATTCTTTAGGGTTCCTTTGGTACCTAGCACACACACATGTTGAGAACACAATGTCTGGCCTGCAAGCAGTTAGGTAGAGCAATGAGCCAATGATGCCTCTGTACAAGGATTCATCAATAAGTTTCCCTTTGTCATCCTTGTCCAGTGACATGTTGGCTGCCATTGGGGTTTTCATGACAGTGGAATTTCCCATTCCAAACTTCTTGATGATCTCCTTGGTGTACTTGGTCTGAGAAATGAAGATTCCTTCCTCAGACTATTTTACTTGGAGTCCCAAGAAGTATTTGAGCTCTCCCATGCTGCTCATTTCAAATTTCCCTCGCATAAGGCTTGCAAACCTTTTGCAAAGGTTATTATCAGTTGAGCCAAAAATTATGTCATCTACATATATTTGTACTAGTAGAATATGACTTTTAACTACCCTAAGAAACAATGTCTTGTCTATCTTTCCCCTTGAGAATTTGTTCTCAATGAGAAATCTAGACAATGTCTCATACCAGGCTTTAGGTGTCTGTTTTAGACCATACAAAGCTTTTAGTAAAAGATAAACATAGTTTGGATGAGTAGAGTCAATAAAACCTGAGGGTTGTTCTAGATATACTTCCTCCAGAATTGTTCCATTAAGGAATGTTGACTTCACATCCATTTGATATACTATGAATCCAATATGTGCTGCAAAGGCCGGGAATAGTCCGATTGCCTCCAGTCTTGCCACAGGAGCAAACACTTGATCAAAATCTATGCCTTCCTCTTGTCTATATCCTTGGGCAACCAACCTTGCTTTGTTTTTTATAATCACTCCATTTTCATCCAACTTATTCCTGAGTACCCATTTGGTCCCTATGACTTTGTGTTTCTTTGGTCTTGGAACCAATATCCGGACCTTGCATCTTTCAAATTGATTTAGCTTTTCTTGCATAGCCAATATCCATGAAGGGTCCTTATTGGCTTCATCAAATTTCTTAGGTTCTATTTTGGATAGGAAGCTATGATGCAATGCCTCATTTATTGAGTTCCCTCTTCTGGTTTGCACACCTTCATTTAGATTTCCTATAACCTATTCTTTGGGGTGATCCTTCAGGTGTTTGGTTGCAATTCACCACCTCTCATTCTCCCTTTGTGATTCTGGTGCAGCTATTTGAGTTGGCTGTTCTTGAGGTTCTGGATGTTGAGGTTCTTCAACAGCAATTGGTTCTTCATGTGTGTCTTCTTCTTGAGACTCATCTTCTCTAGTCACAATCACAGTCCCATTAGTTTCTTCATTATCTTCAATGTGTTGTTCATTGATATTCATCTCCTTCAATTTTTGTGTTGGACCTGCATTACTAGAGAGACTTCCCAGATCCTTATAAATAAGGCTGGTTTCATCAAATACAACATGTATAGATTCTTCTATCTTATTAGAGCTTTTGTTGTAGATTCTATAGGCTCTACTTTGAGAGCTATAGCCAACAAAGATTCCCTCATGGGCTTTTTCAACAAACTTAGTGAGGTGGTGCTTTCCATTATTTAACACAAAGCACTTACTTCCAAATATTCTGAAGTAGGCTAAAGTGGGTTTTCTACCCTTCATCAACTCATAAGGGGTCTTATTTAGTTTCTTATTGATAAGTGCTCTATTCTGCACATGACATGATGTGTTTACAGCTTCAGCCCATAAGTGCTCAGGAAGTGAGGAGTCACTTAGCATACTCCTACTGGCTTCAATGAGTGTTCTATTTCTTCTCTCAGTAACCCCATTTTGTTGGGGAGTTCTGGGAAATGAAAACTAATGACGCATATTTTGACTTAAATATGCTTATCATTATTATTATATTTTTAATATAAATTCTATATATTTTTCTAAATTTTAGTATAATTATCTACTTATTATTATTCTTATATTATTCGCACTAATGATTATTTTTGTGTTATTCGACAGGCCTGGGGGAAATAATTGGTGCCCGTTGTCAAAGCATCGTCGTGACATATTCTCAGAGTTAAAATGTTGCAGCCCGTCAACTTGATGCGTGCAATTTGGTGCAGCCCTCTCCTCCTTTGGTGCAGCCCGTCAACACCCATGCAACCCACATCCAATATTTCCAAATTAAATACCCTCTCCTTTATTCACTACTTCTAAATTAATCCCATGCATCGATCATCATCTGATTTCATGCGCGCATTTCCATGTTTTTCCATATGATTTCACGTGACCCTCCCCATCCATTTTAATTCATGCCACTACTCTTACCTCTTAATAATAATATAATATATTATTTCACATTCACGCCAACATCAAATGCATGCATGCACTCCACCTCCGTTCAAAGCTACAATTGCATTTCATCTCCATATTAAAATACCGCCACCTTTGCATGAATATTCATGCATTGCCTCCATTATTGCTTGGCCGGCCCCCCTCTCTCTCTTCCCTTTTTTTTATTTTCATCCCCATTTAAATCTCATACATCCCCACTCTCTCTCTTATTTGTCTTTTTATGCTTCTTTTAAATAATATGCATGCATGAACCCCTTTCTCCCTCCTCCTATTTAATTCATGCATGTATTTTCCCATGCATGAACCTCTCTCTCCCTCCTCCCATTAAATGAAATGCATGCATTTCCCATGCATATGGCCGGCCACCCCCTTATCTCCCCTCTCCTCTTCTTATTTCTAGAACCTTCCCCTCCATCTATAAAAGGAGCCCATGCCTCATGCTTTTGGAGAACTTTTGGCAAGAAAGCAAGAGAGAGATCAAGGGAGAGTTAGTTTGTGTTCAAGCTTTTAGTTTTCCATGCTTTGTATCGCTTTCTCTTGAGAATTATTATTGTCATTTTACTTTTATTATTGTACTCTTTTTATATAATTAATGAAAATGCTTTCTCTTTATCTCGTTGTCATTTCCTTTTCTAATATGCGTAGCTAAATTTTCTCTTAGTGCTTGGTTGGTTAGTATTGGGATGAAGATTAATTTATAATTTGTCATCTCTAATTCTTAGATTTCTTCGTGTCGATTTATTTCTGATTAAATTTTGGTTGCGAGTTTATATTGCTAGTATATAAATTTCGCCATCCGATTTGGTATTCTAGTTAGCCGAGAGGCTCGTGGATGCTTTAGATCTCACAGAAATAAAGGGTTTGCTGTATTTTCTTTGAGAATTGAAAATATCGCTGCTTTTGGATTCGGGATTAACGTTCATGCAATTTTAATTTATTTCAAATTTTAAGAGATTATGTTTGAAGTATTATTAAAATTAGGCGGTAGTTGTCTCTAGCGATCCTCTATCGTATTTCTTCAATCCTCCAATCGAAATAGAATTTTTAAGAATTAGAGCGCCTCTTTTATAATCGGATTCCCAAGAACACCCAATCAAGTGCTAAGTCTTTTTAAAATCGTGAATTTCTCTTTCATTAATTTTTCGTACTTGCAATTTTCAATTTCAAAAACCAAAATCAACTTTCGTTCGGTAGGATATTAGTAACAGTGTGAGTAGTAGTAATTGACAGCCCCGGTCTAATACGGCATTTTTCTGTACTACGATTAGATAGGTGCACTTGCCTTTTGGATTGATAGTAAATTAATCATCAAAAACTCTTGTGAGATGCCTAGATTTTCACAAAACTTGGTCATGCACCTGACTGAAATTCAGTTCCATGATCACTTCTGATTTTGACTACAATTATTCCTATTTCATTTTGGATTTGCCTAACAAAGCTAGTGAACACTTCTAGAGTATCTGACTTGTGTCTTAGGAAGAACACCCATGTGAATCTAGTGTAATCATCAACAATAACAAGAGTATAAACCTTTCCTCCTAAACTGTGAATTGGCATTGGGCCAAGCAAGTCCATGTGTAGAAGGTATAGACATCTTGTGGAATCCTTCTCACCAATTGGTTTGAAGGATGACTTGGTTTGCTTACCCATTTGACTAAGTATGACAGGGACCCTCCTGCACACACTTCCACTTTGGCCCTACTCTCACTAGTTCTCCTGAAATGAGCTTATTTATAGTCTTATAGTTTATATGGGCTAACCTTTTGTGCCATTGCACACTACTAGAGACTTTATTTTCAGCTACTATGCATATGGGATTTTCTTGTTCAGAACATATAAAATTTAAGCAGTAAATGTTGCCACTCCTAGTGCCTGAGAGAATTATCTCATTCTTTTTCATAATTAGGCACTCATCCTTGTGGAATGAAATGTCATACCCAAGATCACATAATTGACTTATGCTGATGAGATTGTGTTGCAATCCATCAACATAAGCAACTTTGGTGATGGTGACAATTCCATTTATGATTTTACCATATCCTTTAGTCTTACCTCTGTCAGATCCTCCAAATACAACCTTTGGTCCATTCTTCACAAACGTATAGTCATTCAGTAGACTTCTTATTCCAGTCATGTGCATGGAACACCCAATGTCCAAATACCAGATACGAATTTGATTGGTCTTTGGACATACCTGCAATAAGAAAATTACTTTTTCTTAGGAACCCATACAAAGTTGGGTCCTAGAACTTTGTTAGTATGAGCTGGTTTATTTACTTGTTGTTTGATCCTTTGTGCTGTGTGTGTTGCCACTGGTCTGAGTGCTGATTTTCCAGAATTAATTCTTGGAGCAGTTGGGTTGAACCAGCAATCAAGAGCAAAATGGACAACCCTTCCATGCACACCCTCTAGATCATGCTCATTTGTGATAAGCATGGCTTTGTTGAATTTTATAGGTTGCATGGGTGCCTTTTCATTATCTTTAGATTTATTTTCTGCCTTCCCATTGTATCCTATGCCACATCTGTGTTGTCCAGAGAATGTGTCTATTATGGGAAGGACAGTTTGTGGTTTTGAAAATTTTGCCACAAGCTTCCTTTCAGCTAAGAGTTTTGTCTCAAGTTCTTTTATTAATTTCTCCTTAGTGCATATAGTCTGAATGGGAATGATAGACATAACTTTCAATTTGCTAAGCTCCTTGCTTACCTGATTCAGCCTCTCAGCTGCCTCAGAGCATTGGGAGTTAGTCTTCTTTAGTTCAGTTATTTCTTTGTGTAGCTTCTTGATATGTCTTTTACTCTTTTTAAGGGATTTAAGAAGTGACTCATATTTCTCAACCATTTCATCTTCATGAAAGTTATATTTTGAGTCACTCTCATCGGAAGAAAATGAATTTGCCTCAGGTTTAGAAATAGTTTTATGTTCAGATTCAGAATCAGATAATGGAGTTCTATCAACTACCTTTACATTAGAGATTGTCTCCTGATCCTCTTCATCACTGAGGGCCATGAGTCATATTTCTTCTTCATCCTCCTCACTATCAGACTTTGATAGTGGGGCTCTTATCAGAGGTCTCTGTTTCAGAATGTCTTCACTTTCGTGGACATCCATCAGTGTCATGAGTGCCTCTTCACTTTCTGAATCAGATGATTTAGACTCTCACTGCCACTGAGAGTGACTTTGCCTTTCTTGGCTATCAAGCTCCTCTCATGTTTCTTGTCAGACTTGTGCCTCCTCTCATCAGACATCTTGTTGTTCTTTCTTTTTGATGGACAATCAGCAATCATGTGCCCAAATTTCCTGCATCCAAAGCACAAAATTTCTCTTGAATTAGATTTATTATGTTTAGAATTATACCTGTCCTTCTTGGAATCTGGTCTGAATCCTTCTGAATAGTTGGAGTGCTTCTTGGATCTGGATGACTGAGAAGGCCTAGTTTTCCAGTGTTGTTTTCTTCTGAGCATCCTTTTCAGCTATTTGGTGAAGAGTGACAGTTCACTATCTGATATTTCAGAGTCAGAATTGCTGGTCACTGATTCTTCAGAGTCAGATGGTATCCTGGGGGTGATGACATCCTTTCCTTCCAAATCCCAAAATTTCCTTTTCTACAGATTGGTAACTTCATGGATGTGAATTCCTTGTTCCCCTCACTGTTTGTCATCACGTCTTAACAAATCTACCCTTAGGAGGTCTTCTTCAGGTTGTTAAACCTTTTCTTGAACAACCTTCCTCTGATATCACTTGAAAGTCTTTATTTAAGGGTAGCTAATTACTTATAGGGGGGTGAATAGGTTATTTTGAGTTCTATTTACAATTCTTGATAAAATCCTAATAGTATGTGAGTTATAACAGAGCTTTCAAGAGACAAACACAAACACACATAATTTTATAGTGGTTCCACTATCTAGGGTAATCCACTTTCCCCCTTCTCCCCTCTAGCAGTGTGCTAGATAGGGCTTATATCTCCTCCAGATCTCAGACCACAAAAAGGTCTGACGGCTCAGATCTCAACAGATCTTACAATCTCAGATCTCAACAGATCCTACAGTCTCAGATCTCAACAGATCCTACAATCTCAGATCTCAACAGATCCTACAATCTCAGATCCTTGAAAGATCTTACACTCAGATCTGACAACTCAGATCCAACCTCAGCCTTTATAACAATAGGCTTACACTAAGATTCACCCCTGAATCTTACAACTCATATCACAACTAATCCTACACCTCAGATCCTTGAAAGATCCTACACTCAGATCTGACAACTCAGATCCTACAGGAATTGAAAGAGATAGAAATATCACTTAGACTCATATTCTTCAATGTATTGAGTCTTCTTGATCTATCTGAATGATCAGACAGAAATCTTCAACGGAACAGCAACAACAAAATGGTCTTCTTGAATTGCACAGGCTATGATGACTGTTCTTCTTTAGGAAGACAAATTCTTCCTCCTTGACCTTCTCTCTTCAGAAATAATATCAGCACCAGATTGCTGAAAGGATTTCTTCAAGTTAGAATGATTCTGAAAGAGGAGATGGCTTCTTCATATTCTTCCTCTGATTTCGCCTTGAACAACAGAGAAGATGATGGCTTTGATTAGGAATGTTGAACTATTAAATCATAGGTCATGCCTTCTATTTATAACCCGCCATCCGTGCCATCTGAGACGCTCCTTCATGTCAGCGTGACGTCAGATCCTCAATGGTATTTAGTGGCTTCAGAATTGACGAGGAGTTGAGACATGGTCATCGTCTCGGCATGGCTCAGCTTGTAGTAGATGTACTGTTACACAATTATTAACTCAAAGCTTTTCAAGAAGAGGGCGTTGAGCAAAGTGTATCTCTGTCGACGCTTTTTCTATAAGGTGTCGAGCGATGTGTAGAAGCTCGACACTTTCTACTTAGACTGAAACTCTCAAAGCCTCCTTCTTAGGCGACAAGCAATCTTTAGTCGTTCAACGCTCTTTATCTGTAGGTGTCAAGCGATGTATAGGAGCTCGACGCTTTTTAACTTTGCCTTCTCATCTAGACTCTTTTTGCTGACGTTGAGCTAACTGAAGTTGGTCGACGCTTCTTATTCCACGGCGTCGAGCGATATTCCTTGGCTCGACGCTTCTTGACTTGGTCTCAGATCTTCAGTCAACGACCTTGCCTTTTGAGATAGCAGACATGGGTCGACGCTTCTGGGTCACAGGCGTCGAGCGATGTGTGGTGTCTCGACGCTTGTGAACTTACATGAATTTCTTGAGCACCTAGCTTGACCTGATCTCCTGCATAGTGATTCTAGATAGTATATCAAATACATTGTGAGGTATATCTTTGACTTAGGAATGGACTTCTACAAATCTAGAACATTGTGGGCAATGGCCCCAACAATGACCTTTTCCATCTTGCATCCTTTTGGATAAATTTCCGGAAAGTGTTTCTCCTTTCAGGATTTCGCATGAACTTTCGGAAGTTCATCACCAAAAGGCTATCTTCATCTTCATCCTCATCCTCTTGGCACTCCTTCTTTGATTTTAGTGTCAACTCCTTCTTCTTTGGCTCCTTGTTGGATTCATCATATTGGATTTTGAGTTCTACCTTATGGGTTTTGAGATTCCCAATGAGGCTCTCAACTTGGAGCGTTCTTAGATTGTGCGATTCTGAAATGGTCGTCACCTTCGGGTTGAATTATGGCGGAAGGGAAGGAAGAATCTTTCGGACCAAGTCGTCGTTGGAGAAGGTCTTTCCAAGAACTCTGGAGGCATTGACGATCTTGGTGAAGCGTGTGTGCATGGTATCAACATCTTCACTTTCATCCATCCAGAATTTTTCATACTCCGACTCATGTTTGAAAAGCTTTGAATCTTTAACCTGCGATGTATCTTCACGAGTAACTTCCAAATGATTCCAAATTTCATATGCAGTAGTACATGCAGAAATTCTATCAAATTCATTTCTATCTAACGCACAAAATAAAGCATTCATGGCCTTGGTGTTATTTTTGCATTTTAGTTTATCCCTATCATCCCATTTATCTTTTGGTTTATCTAAAGTTATCCTGGTTTTTTAAACCGTTTGGAATAACCTTGCTCTGATACCACTTGCTGGATCGAAGGCGCCCTTAGAGATGGAATGAATAAGGGAATAAAATTCTTTATAAATTTTTAGACAATTTACTAAATTGTTTAGAGTAAATTAGAACGAAATAACAATTTAACTTAAAGGAGGAAACAATTGTAATTTGCAATTTTATAAATTATGCCAAATGATAGAAATCAAGTAAACACACAAAGAAACATGATTATATTATATAAAAAAGGTGTTTACATAAATTTGATTTCAATATCGGTAGAAATCGGAGACATACAAAGTAAAACAAATTTTCCTTTTCTATACCGACTTGTATCCCCACAAACCGGTTGGCTTTAGCACATCCTTCCCCGGATATGGCCTCAAGCCGCTCTAGCCAATTGATGCGATAATTTCGGCAAGTGCACCGGTCGCGCAAGTAATAATAATGGGGAAAATCCCCGAGTGTCGGTCTCTTGAGGAACACAGTAAGGTGGAGTTAGGTTTCGAGGAAGGACTTGAGATCGAAGTCCTTGGTCGGTGTTACAATGGATAGTTGGTTTGGTTTGCGAATAATAAAATAAAATATTATAACTACTCCTATGCAGTGCCGCTATGCAATGCTTCGCTTGGCGGGATGGAGACTAGGCAGGCCTTGAGCGCGCTGCGTCGCAAGGGCGGATGAACGAGTAGGCAAGCGGAATGAGGGTCGCAAGCACCTCTTCGACAAGCACACCACTAGCAATTGCTAGTGCGGCACCGGACACGGTGGTGGGGCGGAAAATCAATGGGGGCGCACCTCATTAACACAAATGAACAAATTGATTCCATAAACATGAAATAAACAATACTAAACATGGTTCATAGCGTTCATCATCTAGATAAAGAGATTACAACAAATACAACCACACAAGTAGAAGAAAAAGGGCAAGAGATACGACCGAATCCGGAGTCTCGTTGTTGATTCACGGTAGGAAGCACCGGGGTGTCAATCCGCGTCCTAGCTCGGTCCCAACTGCGTCCGGGGTAGAGGAGGGTTGTCACCCCTCGCAATGGACCCGTTTTCTCCAGCGATTTACCATCCGGCCACGTCTAATGCGAAGAACTTCTTCCTTAGCGATCAAAATGAGTGTAGAATCCCTTCCTTTAAGCCCTTGGATGATGGAGGAGGCTTAGGGGGTGAAAAACCTCTGGAAATGACGAAAACGGCGGACTGAACGGAGTTCCCCGGCGTAATCCCAACCTAATTTGCAAACAGGTCATTATATAGGCGCTGAATTAAACAGTGCGCACGATCATTGGCGCACGACTAGTGGTCGTGCGCACTAGAATCCTGTGATCGTGCGTCCGACTGGACAGAACCTGCAAGAAAAGCAATTTATAAAATATAATGTTCGCACGACCAGTGGCGCACGACCGGAGGTCGTGCGCACTATCGTCGGTGGTCGTGCGCACTGGTCGAGACAGAACTCATAAAATTAATGATAAGTGCGCACGAACAGTGGCGCACGATCGGTGGTCGTGCGCACTATCGTAGATGCTCGTGCGCACTGCACCAAACAGAACTCATGAAAAAAGGGTTAAGTGCACACGATCAGTGGCGCACGACCAGTGGTCGTACGCAATAGAACCGTTGATCGTGCGCAGTGTTCCTGTGCAGAATTGCACCGGGAACACCTGCACGACTCCTATTCCAGCACAACCACGAATCTAGCCACTGAAAGTGGCACCTAACGGAGCATGAAAACTACTAATGAAGAAAAGCATGAAATCACACCAAAATGGGCCTAGAAGTGCACCTAGCATGGAATATCAAATATAAACTATAACAAGGCTAAAGTGCGATGAAAAGACTGAATAAAGGCCTAGATGAGTCCATAAAAGTGTATTTGATCAGGACTCATCACACCCCCAGACTTAACTGTTTGCGCGTCCCGAGCAAACGAATCCGGCGGAGTGTGAAAACGATAGTTAACATAGAGAATTACACAAGGGGGTACGGTGCGAAGCAACATACGCATGCGAGTAGAGATTCTAGTAGAAGGAGATTCTAACTATGCTAACTAATTTACATAAGTATTAAAGCGTAAGTAAAGATTTAGTTATACTCAGTTGGTGAATTATGAAGAATTTGAACGATCATGCCCGGTATGAAAGTGACGAGACACTGAGGCGGGCGTTGCACAAGATCGGGTCTTAGGAATAACTCCGCTGAAATCCATCAACGTCGTGAACCATATGCTCGCCCGGTCACACTCTCTCCACGGCGCTAGCAAAATCGCAAGTCAAATCAATAGGACTTATAGGATTAAGTTGGGGCTTAGGTTACGGTATGGTATTCAAATTTTTACACGATGGCTACGCAACCCAAGTGAGCTAACGGAACGCTGCACCACACAAGACCAACAAACTATGCTCGTGTAACACACCCCCAGACTTATCATGAAAACCAGGTGTGCACACAGCCTACTTCACAAATACCAACAGATTTTCTATTTAGCTCGGAAGGATTTCTTTTCAATATAATCTCTTTTTTTCTAGATTTTTTTTTCTTTTAACATACTTTGCTTCTATTATGTATCCTCCGGTTGGTTCAAAATCAGCAAATAGACTTTATTTCCCCTTCATAACACAACGATTCGAAACATCACACAAATTGAGAATTATGAGCGCAGTTAAAAAGCAATTTGGTTGCGGGTGTAGGATAAGCTTCGGGCTTTGGTGGATGAAGAGGAGCTGAACAAAGGAATGGTAGGCACAAATTTGGCTTGCAAAGGTGAGCGAAAAGGACATGGAATAACAAAGCTCAAACTAGCCAAAGGATGGCCTACATCATGTTTAACTCGACGAGTCGCTCTCACCCATGCTTCAAGAGTCGCTTGGGGCAAGTTCTTAGCCCACGAGAAAGGTAAACCTTCCTCCCGACTCGAGCAACACACGACTAGCACTCGTACACACAAAACACCGGGTTATCATCAATTTCATTCAAATTCACCACTTGAGTATAATAAATCTAAATTTACGCAAAAAATACTAAACATAAATTAGATGCATAGAGACAATCTAGTTCTACTCAAGTTCTACCATATCATGCGAAGTGACTAGAACACTACACGAGTCAACATCGCACTCCAAATAATAGTTCCTAAGTTAACAACCTATTTCACATTCCAACCAAAATAGTTTAACCGGAACAACAACAAAAAGATAAGCGCGCACTAAAGTGGGTGAAGTGGTGTGTGAAGCATGAAAACAATGATAATGACAAGGATACAAAAGAAACAAACTTCTAGTATGCAGTGCAACTCGTGCACAGTGAATGACAACATACGCTCCCCCAGACTTAGTCTAAACAATACATCTAGAAATTGGAAGCTAAAAGAGGGGAGGAAGTGTTACCCAATGCTCAGAATTGAGCATACCAGACGATTGGCGTTTACGATCAAGAGCAGCCCGCAACATCCGCCATTACAAGGAACAAAGGACACCTGAAAGTGACACACTAGAAACAGCAAAAATAGTAAAAACTGAACTAAACATGTGAGAGCACTAATAATCAAGAAATCTGGGTTATCACCCATGGAAGTGAACCTGTTCCTGCAATTAAAATTAAGCACTCGCACACATAATAAAGGAAACAAATTATGCTGAATTCATAAAACTATGCCCAGAAGAACATCCAAAAGCAAAATGTTATTATTACAATTAACAAAAGAGAATAAGTTCGAGCGACTCAACAAAAGACCGAAACAGCAGCAAGAAAAAAAAATAACAAGGCTTAGAATAGCTCGCACACAGGGAGAAAGATCACTCGTCGTCGCTGTCGCTATCTAGAACAACAACGGACGGCGGAGGTCTAGAAGATGATGCGGCCCGACCAGGAGGTGGGGGAATATTTAGTCCTCCCCGCAATTCTTGCTGATATACAAAATCCGTCAGCCAATATAGGTTCGCTTCCAAATCGGACAGGCGCTGATTGAAACTTGGGACCTCCGGCGCTCTTGAAGAACTGCCCTCCTCCTTGGCTCTCCGCTCCTGCTGAAATGAATGACTCCGCGGCTGCGGAAGGGCTATCTCTCGGCAAGTAGTAGGCGACTCAGCCGGCTCTCCGTGCTCCTCGTCGCCTTGCCTCTCCCTAGGCGCATCTCCCGGCATCACGACCACAAAGCGTTTACTACTCTTCTTCCCCACGACCCGCAGTAAATGAAAACTCACCATGGTGGCCCGAGTGATGAAGGAGGGCGCAGTCACCTGCACCATCGGAGGCAGATGACTCCAAACCCCCAGGCTTTTTGCAATGCGGGTAATATAGTAGGCACCACCAATGGCACCAGTGAGACCGTAGGTGGCCTCGTGATGGAAGAAGAAAGCTAGCATGTAGCCAAGATGCAAGGGCTGCCGAAATTCCATACTATAAAGGGAGATCAGATCTTGCCACCCCACCACGTTCTGACTGAGGGCACGGGCGACAAGGGAGTGGCTAAGTACATGCTGTAGGAATCGGAGAGCAGGCGCGACGATCCAGGTAGATTTGCTTTTCCTGGCAACATACTCTTCATCACGACCCGTGAGAGCACACCACGCAACACGCGGGGTGACGCCGTCAGGGAAGGAGACATTCAAATCCAGAAAAGGAATCGTCGCAGCCTCGGCTTTAGTGTAGAAGCCAGCATGCACCGCCAACTCCGGCAAGGATAGAGTGAAGACCTTGCCCATCATTCGGAAAGAGCACTTTCCTGGACGTTGACCGGAGGGCAACACATCCCACTCAAACGTTGCAAGAAACTCCAAGGTAAGCTCCCTGTAGCCGAGGTCATTGCACTCAAACACCCCACTCCAGTGATCAAATGAATAGCGTTGGCGGACGGCCTCCCCCAACTCTCCATTGTCGCCGATGGAATTCAGCTCGTTCCAATCCACTAGACGCTGTGATAGGAATGGCTTCTCCTTAAGAGAGTTGAATCGCCGTGTGTGCGAATCCTTAGAAAAAGTAGCCATCCGAGCAAGGATCTGAGCAGGAGAAGCAGAAGGGCGGCCGGAGCGTTGGTAGACGTTGTGGCGATCTCTAGAGCTCATGGTGGTAGGAGGGCAAGGGAAAGAGGAGTATCGGAAGTGGGCTCACCGGAAGGAAGAAGGGCACACGATCGGCGGCAACCCAGCGGAAACGGCGCACGGACGACGAAAGACGAGAACCCTAGAATGTGCGCATAAGGCTCGGGCGGACGGGCTTTTTATAAAAATCTGGGCGGATCGCACGACCAGTGGTCGTGCGCGATAAGTAGTGCGCACGACCAGTGATCTTGCGCCCTAGGAATTTTCCAGGCGGCCAAAATTTTAGTAAAAACTCCATCCACCGTGCAGTTTACGCACAACCAGGAATCAGCACAAGCAGCGAGACATTCACAGCCTTAACAATAACTTAACTAAACTAGACGAAATAAAAGTTCAGGAAAAAGAAAGATAACTACTGGGGTTACTGTCATCCCAGCACGACTTATTTGAAAACATAAAGGTTCTAGCTAATGGGCCTATGGAAGAGAAAATGCACAGGTAACTGCCCCAATATCCGTTTCTGTTGCGGGTACCGATACGGTGATAGAACAGTCACACCTCTACCTAAATATAGATACCTGCTCCTCACAGGTGGAGGGTAGAGAATGTAAGAAAAGGAGGAGGCCTGGTCCTCACTCATCTCACAAAACACATCCTTGCCTAGCAAGGTATCATCAACAGCAAGGTGGCAGGAGGAAAAGACAATTAGTGGAGCTTCCTCTACGGAGGGAGAATAAACCTCCTCACATGAGAGGATGCTCGCATCATTGACTTGAGCAAACAGCTCCAAGTCCTCCTGAAGTACCTGTGAAGATTCAACATGCACAGACTCAGATGAAGGAAGGGGATCAAGAAATAAATAAGGCAAAGAACATAAATCATCGTCAATCGGGGGAGTGATCCCGGTCTCACTCCCATCAGGTTGGGGAAGTAAAATAATGTTAGCATTGTCATCAATGCTACAAGATTCGGCGGGATCAATGGTGGCCAGGCTTAGGATTTGGACTTCCTCCACCGGTGTTGAGGAAAACTCCTCTTCACCTAGAAGGTTGTCCTCCTCCATAGGAATAGGCACAACACTCAGATCACCCACCTCATCCTGCGACACATCATCAACAATGTCGTCGGAGACGAGAGTAGTATGCACAACAGGGGGAAGAATCGAATCCACTAGAAGTGGTGGATGCACATGGAGAATAGGCTCAGTAGTGTCGGTGCATAGATCAGTCGCACATCCGGTGACCATGTCCATGCCATACCCTTCAAGATGTGAAGGTGACAAAGACACATAACCGGATGTTGAAAGTGTGCCGCCAGAGTTAGGAGTTGGGACGATCCGGATATCCGGTTCGTCATCCTCGTCCAATTGGCGAAGATACTCGGCACAGTCCTTCAAGAAATGATCAGTGCTCCGACAAAACCGGCACTGCCTAGCGGGCTTCTTTGGCACAGCGGGTGCTGAAGCTGAAAAGAAGTAAGACGGTAAAGGCTCAGCAGAGTAGCCATAAGACTTACGCGCACCATATGAAGTACCAAACGAAGTCGGTGCTCCATATGCTGGGCTATAAGAATTATGCCTACTATTCTCCGTAGGGCATTCATCACTAGAGTGGGAGGTAGCTCCACACCAACGGCAACGGAAATTAAGATGTGCCCACATAGTGCGAAGATAAAACGATTCAAAAGAAGAACACTATTGTGCGAAATACTACACCTAACAAAAATTTACTAAAGCAACCTACTATAAAACAAGAAAATGGAATAAAGAGAACAGAAATAAAATAAAAGATGCGATAAACAAATGGAAGGGCTTCTCTCTCAGATTCTCCCTCTCCAGAAAACTCACACGACTGTGTTCCCCGGCAACGGCGCCAAAAACTTGATGCGATAATTTCGGCAAGTGCACCGGTCGCGCAAGTAATAATAATGGGGAAAATCCCCGAGTGTCGGTCTCTTGAGGAACACAGTAAGGTGGAGTTAGGTTTCGAGGAAGGACTTGAGATCGAAGTCCTTGGTCGGTGTTACAATGGATAGTTGGTTTGGTTTGCGAATAATAAAATAAAATATTATAACTACTCCTATGCAGTGCCGCTATGCAATGCTTCGCTTGGCGGGATGGAGACTAGGCAGGCCTTGAGCGCGCTGCGTCGCAAGGGCGGATGAACGAGTAGGCAAGCGGAATGAGGGTCGCAAGCACCTCTTCGACAAGCACACCACTAGCAATTACTAGTGCGGCACCGGACACGGTGGTGGGGCGGAAAATCAATGGGGGCGCACCTCATTAACACAAATGAACAAATTGATTCCATAAACATGAAATAAACAATACTAAACATGGTTCATAGCGTTCATCATCTAGATAAAGAGATTACAACAAATACAACCACACAAGTAGAAGAAAAAGGGCAAGAGATACGACCGAATCTGGAGTCTCGTTGTAGATTCACGGTAGGAAGCATCGGGGTGTCAATCCGCATCCTAGCTCGGTCCCAACTGCGTCCGGGGTAGAGGAGGGCTGTCACCCCTCCCAATGGACCCGTCTTCTCCAGTGATTTACCATCCGGCCACGTCTAATGCGAAGAACTTCTTCCTTAGCGATCAAAATGAGTGTAGAATCCCTTCCTTTAAGCCCTTGGATGATGGAGGAGGCTTAGGGGGTGAAAAACCTCTGGAAATGACGAAAACGGCGGACTGAACGGAGTTCCCCGGCGTAATCCCGACCTAATTCGCAAACAGGTCATTATATAGGCGCTGAATTAAACAGTGCGCACGGTCATTGGCGCACGACCAGTGGTCGTGCGCACTAGAATCCTGTGATCGTGCGTCCGACTGGACAGAACCTGCAAGAAAAGCAATTTATAAAATATAATGTTCGCACGACCAGTGGCGCACGACCGGTGGTCGTGCGCACTATCGTCGGTGGTCGTGCGCACTGGTCGAGACAGAACTCATAAAATTAATGATAAGTGCGCACGAACAGTGGCGCACGACCGGTGGTCGTGCGCACTATCGTAGATGCTCGTGCGCACTGCACCAAACAGAACTCATGAAAAAAGGGTTAAGTGCACACGATCAGTGGCGCACGACCAGTGGTCGTGCGCAATAGAACCGATGATCGTGCGCAGTGTTCCTATGCAGAATTGCACCGGGAACACCTGCATGACTCCTATTCCAGCACAACCACGAATCTAGCCACTGAAAGTGGCACCTAACAGAGCATGAAAACTACTAATGAAGAAAAGCATGAAATCACACCAAAATGGGCCTAGAAGTGCACCTAGCATGGAATATCAAATATAAACTATAACAAGGCTAAAGTGCGGTGAAAAGACTGAATAAAGGCCTAGATGAGTCCATAAAAGTGTATATGATCAGGACTCATCACCAATCCTTCCCCGGATATGGCCTCATGCAGCCCCTAGATATAATCACCTAGACCTAGTCGCCAACACACGCGGTGAATTACCCCCTAAGCTGCGCAAGGATCTAGTCGCCAACACAAGGCGAATTCTCTAAACGGTTACAAAATGTATGGAATGAAAATAAAGATAACAATAATAAAACTCCCTATATGAGATCTCTGAAGATGAGGATGAAGGATCGCTGTAGTATGAGCGAGGTCGAAGCGATCATCCTTTGGATATAGCGTGACGTAGTCCTACTCTAGAATTCTCCTTAAGCATTTTGTGGGAGATCCTTCTTCGGCAGCATAACAACAATGGAGTTTTGGCACAAGTATTCTCTCTGGAAGCTCTCTCAGATCTCTGGAATAAAGGCTTCAATCAATCATCTCACATCAGCAAACAAAATCAGATCTTTAAATAGAAACTGGAGCTAACGCGTGGCGTTAAGGTTAACGCCAGCATTAGTGAACGTGTACGGTAGTTGCTGAGATCATGCATAGCGTCGGGAGCATGGCAGAACCAAATTTCGTCGAATGAAACTAATTTCATCGAACGTGCCTTCGTCGAACGGAAACCTATTTCGTCATCCACAATCATCAGGATCGAGGCAGAAACTAATTTCGTCGAACGCAACACATTTCGTCGAACGTGCTATCGTCGAGCGCAGTTAACTTCAATTCGTCGAGCACAGTTCAGTTCGTCGAACGCTCCAATTCGTCGAGCGCAGTTTAGTTCATCGAACGCAATAAGTCGAGCATAATTAACTTCAATTCGTCGATCGCAGTTCAGTTCGTCGAACGCAATAAGTCGAGCGCAGTTAAGTTCGTCGAACGCAATAAGTTGAGCGCAGTTAACTTCAAATTTCGTCGAGCGCCTTTAAATTTCGTCAAACGTAGGTTCCATTCGTCGAACGTAGTTTCCTTCTGATTTCGTCGAACGCAGATTCGTTCACAGTAGTTGTTAACGCGGGGCGTTAACAACTAACGTGAGCGTTAGCACACTTTCCAAAGAGTCGTCTCTAATCTATTTTTTACCTGTGGAGTATTGCACCTATAGTTCCTGCACACTCTAAACACACGACAAGCAAGATCAAATACAATTTGGGATTTGTTATTCTCAAACAAAAGGATGTGACACACATGTCCAACACTTATGGCTCGGAGATAGATGTAAACATGTTTGCATATGCATAAGGTGGTGGGTCCTTATTGTTGATGGTCGTTGCACCGACATTAATGCTTGGGCTCGGTAAGAGTGGATAACCCTTTTACCAAGACAAGGCTGGTGGTCTAACCAGCAAGAGTACGCAGGAGCTGCATTATTGTCATCTTAGCGTCGAGGCGTACGTTAGGTCTAGGTTAGGTAGTGCAAATACCAACCTAGAGGTGGGTGAGGCCCAACCCACCGCTTCCGTTTGCCACTACGAGAGTATCCTTGGAGTTTTACTAGCTCCAAAAAGGGGGAACTAAAGCTCTGTGCGCATAGAGTCATAGTGTGTGAGTTGCACTTGTGTGAACATAACATTTAATAGCATACCTTGCATGACATATGTTGGGTATTGTAGCCACAATTACCTTGATTTGAAGAAGTGTTCCTTTGAACTAAGTTGAATTGAGTTGTGTTTGATGTTGTTCTCTAGTTATGTGTTTGCAGGTCTTAATGCTAAGTGCACACCAAAGTCAGGTTGCAATGGATCACCAAACACAGTTCTAGACAATGTAATCCCTCATTGTGTAGAACAAAGTGTTGGTCCATGTGTAATCTCTCTATTCGGGGGTACTTCATATACTCATAACTGAAGGTTTTCAAGTTGGAGGAGTGGAGCAGGTTTTTAGGAGAAAAGAAATTTTTGCTAAGTCAATTCGTCGAGATGTCTCGTGAAGTTCCGATGAATCTCGACGAATCCAGACAGAAGCCAAATTTCTATCTTAAATAAGAAATTTCTGCGGCTAAGTCTATTAGTCGAATGTTCTCATGAACTCCCGACGAATATCGACGAATCCAGACAGAAGCCAAATTTCTAGCTTAAAGAAGAAATTTTTGCGGCTAAGTCTATTCGTCGAATGTTCTCATGAACTCCCGACGAATATCGACGAACGCAGACGGAAGTCAAAAAGGCAGACTTGTGAAGGAAAATGTGCGGCTAAGTCAATTCGTCGAATGTTCTCGAGAACTCCCGACGAATTCCAACAAATGAAAACAGAAGACAGTTTTCAAGCTTTGATCAGTATTTTTCAATGGCCAAGTCAATTCGTTGAATGTTCACGTAAAGTCTCGACGAATGACGGACAGACGGATTTCAAATTTATGTTTCGTTTTTGAAATTTAGGGTTGGCCGCCATGTACAATACACGTGGTGATCCCTCCTTGTTTGTCGCCCGAGCCATTGGAGGTCTCCCTATAAATAATCTTTTATTTTTATGGCAAACCAAAAAAAAAAAGAAATCACCCGATTGAAAAAGAAGAAGCAGCCGTTTTCTTTCTCTCTTGCTGAACAATTTTTTGAGATCTAAAGTGCGCTGCTCAAGATTCGTTCTTCAGTGTTGCTAGAGATTTCTCAGATAAGAAGGCATTTGATCTAGTTGCTTCTCTCTATATTGAAGATCTTTTCAAATTAATCAAAGGGCCTACTCAGATTAGGTTTGCCGATTCTTTATTCTTCCTAATACTTGAAGATCCAAGCTTTCACTCTAAAGGAAGAAGAAGATTCAGTCTCTCCAGATCTGAAGTTAATCTCTATTGAGATTCAAGAGAAGTTTTGTTTCAAACTTTATTTAATTCCTGTAGGAGTTTTTACTCCGAGTTATTCTGTAGGAGTTTTTACTCCGAGTTATTTTGTAGGAGTTGTTTACTCCGAGTTGTAGGAGTTGTTTACTCTGAGTTTGTAGGAGAGGTTGTTCTCCGAGTTTGTAGGAGCCGTTGTCTCCGAGTGTATCATTTGTTGATAAATCCGAGTTTTGGTGAAGTTGCCGATGCTAGCTCGAAGTGCTAGATAGGCGGAGCGGGAGAGAGGAGTACCCACCCTTGGGGAACCTCTATAAATCTTGTGTCTCTGTGCTGTGATTTTTTTTGTTGTGTATGTGCAAAATTTTTGTTCCGCAACCGCAGTAGAGATCACCTATTCACCCCCCTCTAGGTGATTTAGGTAGACAACGATTTCTTTCAATTGGTATCAAAGCAAGGTTATCTTTAAGAGGTTAACACCTAGATTAAAGAGCTGTTAAAGGTAAGGGAAAGGTTGACCTAAATCAAACGCGTCCCCGATGCTTTGAAACAACTGCTTTCAAGGCACCTTATGAAAAAGTAATCCCCAAGGATTATGGTTCATATGTACATGGATCAGTTGTTAAGAAAGCAACAAAGATTAAATTAATTGTTCCTAAATCTCATGAAGAGAAGAAGGAGTCATGTGTGTGTTGCAACCACGAGGCTTCTACTTCTAAGAATATTGCTCCTGCTAAACTCCCCGTTCAAAAGTTAAAACAGGAGAACAAGAGAAGATACAATCGATTTGATTGTTGGTGTTGTGGCAAGATTGGTCAATTCGCCATAGATTGCTGGTTTAACCCCAGGAACGTCAAGACTCCACGGGTTAACAATGTAAAAATGACCCCTTGCAATGTTAACACTCCGAGTGGTGTTGATCTAACCAGAAACCTAGGACCCAAATCCTTTTGGGTTCCTAAGGGAAATTTATCTGTGTTTGCAGGTATGTCCAAAGGCCAACCAAAACTCTAATCAGGCATTTGGACAAGTGGATGTTCATGGTACATGACCAAAACATAGAAGAAATATAGTAAGGTTGCTGAAAAGCTTAGGAAATCTGTCCAGGCACTGAAATTCTTAGGGGGGAGATAAGACTAAGGGGGAGAAAAGATTGAGGGGGAGCTGATTCTACATATACTCCCAAATGTGAACTCCTATGCAGTTGCTGAGGGGGATCTTTGAGCTCTCATGCTTTTTCTTCCCTATCTGAAGTAGTCAGAAAGGGGAGAGAAGTTGAAATTGCAAGAGAATTTGAAGTTGGGAGGAATTGGCAAAGTTACAATTGGCAAAGTTGAAAGAGAAAGTTGAAAGGGAGAGAAAGTTGAAAATGCTAAGTTTTTAACTCTCCTTATCTATTTGATATATATTTATTTAAGTGCAATTCAACTCAGTACATAGGTTCTGACTTCTTCAAATAGGGGGAGATTGTTGGGTATTGTAGCCACAATTACCTTGATTTGAAGAAGTGTTCCTTTGAACTAAGTTGAATTGAGTTGTATTTGATGTTGTTCTCTAGTTATGTGTTTGCAGGTCGTAATGCTAAGTGCACACCAAAGTCAGGTTGCAATGGATCACCAAACACAGTTCTAGACAATGTAATCCCTCATTGTGTAGAACAAAGTGTTGGTCCATGTGTAATCTCTCTATTGGGGTGTACTTCATATACTCATAACTGAAGTTATTCAAGTTTGAGGAGTGGAGCAGGTTTTCAGGAGAAAAGAAATTTTTGCTAAGTCAATTCGTCGAGATGTCTCGTGAAGTTTAGATGAATCTCGACGAATCCAGACAGAATCCAAATTTCTAGCTTAAAGAAGAAATTTCTGCGGCTAAGTCTATTCGTCGAATGTTCTCATGAACTCCCGACGAATATCGATGAATCCAGACAGAAGCCAAATTTCTAGCTTAAAGAAGAATTTTCTGTGGCTAAGTCTATTCATTGAATGTTCTCATGAACTCCCGACGAATATCGACGAACGCAGACAGAAGTCAAAAAGGCAGACTTGTGAAGGAAAATGTGCGGCTAAGTCAATTCGTCGAATGTTCTCGAGAACTCCCGACGAATTTTGACGAATGAAAACAGAAGACAGTTTTCAAGCTTTGATCAGTATTTTTCAATGGCCAAGTCAATTCGTCGAATGTTCACGTAAAGTCTCGACAAATGACGGACTGACGGATTGCAAATTTACGTTTCGTTTTTGAAATTTAGGGTTGGCCGCCATGTATAGTACATGTGGTGATCCCTCCTTGTTTGTCGCCCGAGCCGTTGGAGGTCTCCCTATAAATAATCTTTTATTTGTAGGGCAAACCAAAAAAAAAAAGAAATCACCCGATTGAAAAAGAAGAAGCAGCCGTTTTCTTTTTCTCTTGCTGAACAAGTTTCTGAGATCTAAAGTGCGCCGCTCAAGATTCGTTCTTCAGTGTTGCTAGAGATTTCTCAGATAAGAAGGCCTTTGATCTAGTTGTTGCTCTCTATATTGAAGATCGTTTCAAATTAATCAAAGGGCCTACTCAGATCAGGTTTGCCGATTCTTTATTCTTCCTAATCCTTGAAGATCCAAGCTTTTACTCTAAAGGAAGAAGAAGATTCAGTCTCTCCAGATCTGAAGTTAATCTCTATTGAGATTCAAGAGAAGTTTCGTTTCAAACTTTATTTAATTCCTGTAGGAGTTTTTACTCTGAGTTATTCTGTAGGATTTTTTACTCTGAGTTATTTTGTAGGAGTTGTTTACTCCGAGTTGTAGGAGTTGTTTACTCTGAGTTTGTAGGAGAGGTTGTTCTCCGAGTTTGTAGGAGTCGTTGTCTCCGAGTGTAGGATTTGTTGATAAATCCAAGTTTTGGTGAAGTTGTCGACGCTAGCCCGAAGTGCTAGATAGGTGGAGCAGGAGAGAGGAGTGCCCACACTTGGGGAATCTCTATAAATCTTGTGTCTCTGTGCTGTGATTTTTTTTTGTCTACGTGCAAAATTTTTATTCCGCAATCGCAGTAGAGATCACCTATTCACCCCTCCTCTAGGTGATTTAGGTAGACAACGATTTCTTTCAACATAACATAAACATTGCATACCCCTACCCCTATCGTATAAGTCGGTTATGGGACTTCTTATACGATAGGCCATGTTAAATGACCCCTTGGTCTATAGGTTTGTGTGGGCATTCCTATAAATCAATAGTTACTTTCTTTACTTACTGCACTTTACTTATTCTTTACCTGCTCTTACTATGCTCTTTTACTGCTTCAATTATATATATATACATGTGTAGTGGAGAGATTCCCTGTACCCCTGTCACCTGCTATTGTTATACCCCTTGTTGTCCTCCTCTTCATCCTTCCCGCTTAGTGCCTAGGAGTCACCGGGGGAGGGGTGGGGGATTGGCTTAGTCATTTTAACTAACGGTCGGTGGAACTTATCATTTTAGGAGACCACGGAGACGGAGCAGCACCAGAGGCAGGTGCAGATGGAGACGGGGCAGTCTAGCACAGGAGCACCAGAGTCATGATCCGTGAGTGTTACTACTAGTTGATTTGCTTCCGCGAGTGTTTATTTAGTGAGGATTTGATGTATCGGGCAGGAGCACTTGTTATTTCTGTCTTTGATTTCAGTTATGATTATGTGGACATCTCTTTATGATAGTTTATTTATATGTGATGTGGATTTGGATTCCATAAGTTTGTTTAAGATTAACTTCTTTGTGATCGATAAGGCCGGCAAGATCAGCATTTTGTAGTGTCGACCTTCCCGAGTGAGGGTGTCACCGCAAAACGGCGGTTCTGGGCATAAGACCCCAGAGATGAAAAAGAAAAAAAAATGGGGTCTTACAAAAGTAGGGAGAAGCTTGTCCCAAGTAATATGGACATAAGGCCCCCCACAAAAGAGCGGCCTCGCAAAAGATAGAAAGGGAAAGTCGGCGAAATGGCCGGCCTAGATGGGTAGGCCGAGTATTCGCTGGCATAGAGATTGCTCCGAACCGCGAGGACAGCGCAGGGGGTCACGTAGGGATCTTGCTCGCCGAAGTCAAAAACGGGAGGGGAAATGTCCACTCCCCGCGGGATGGAAATTCGGAGGGGTTGATCCTAAAACCTACCGCCCTAAGGTAGGCCTAAAGGGGCGAGAACTCACGTAGTGAGTGCGTTCTAAGCCAGCCAAAATAATAAGCGATATAAACACGAGGTGAGAACTCACGTGGTGATTACGCGGTAGGCGGGCGCGAGCACAGCAAGCATGACAGCAAAAGAGTAAGCAATATAAACACAAGGAAAAAGCAGCACAGGTCGAAAGCGAGAATAAAAATGAACAAGTGGACAAATTTATCTATTTCATTAAAAACCAGTTACATGTGTCGCGACGATCTCGCCAGCCAAAAAAATAGAAAAATAAAATTAAACGTACAAGTTCTAATGATCGTTGGCGGACGGCTCGTCCTCGCTTTCTGCAGGAGGCAGGGGTTGCGCGAACAACTCCGGGACCACGTCTTCGATCATCCGGTCGGCCGCCTCGGCGGACAGCAGGCCAGCTCCCTACATGGACCGAAAGATGTATCGCGCCGCGTTGACGGAGGCTTCCAGGCATTCTTCCTCCCTGGCTCGCTGGTCGTTCTTCAGACGGAGAGGGGACGGAGGGACGGCGGTGCTGGCCAGCTCGAGGTTGTAAGCTTTCAATCCGGCGACCTCATTCTCCAAACTGGAGATGCGAGCGTGAAGCTCCTGGGTGGTCTCGGCATCCTATAAAGAAAATGGGTAAGCCATAGAAGCAATTAGGAAAGTGGGGAGGCGAGAGCTCGAAGACTTACAACATCCTGGTGGCCAGGGAGGAGCTCCTCGGAGGCGAGCAGCTTCTCCTTTAAACACGTGACCTCGGCAGCAGAACCTTTGTAAGCAAGGGCGAGCTCCTCATTATGGCGCTCAAGCTGGAGGCATCGCCGGCCCGTCATATGATCAAGCTCCAAAGAGCGGAGCTCAGCTCGCTCACTCTCGTACGCCAAGGTTCTCACGGTCTCGGCCTTGAAGACCGAGGCGTCCTCGCGACCATAAAGTCCAAAGAAGAGCGAGAATGCCTGACAGTTTAACGTTGGCTGCTCCACCCAGGAGGGAAGGAGGGTGGAGATTGTGGCCTTGCTGACTTCGGGATTCCAATATAGCAAGTACTCGCCAGCCTCGTCCTTGTGCCTTTGGCCGAGACCAAAGTTCCAGTGGTTTAGCGGCACTGGCAGGGAGGCGATCTTGGCGACCTTTTCGACCGGCTTGCTAGACTCCCATTCATCGGGGAAGTCAGCCGAAAGGACCTCGCTCGGGGAGGCCTCGACATGTCCTTTTCCCTTCTCAGATGGAGTGGGGAATCTTCTTGTTTTTCTTCTGAGAGGGTCGCGAGAAGGAATCCTTGCGGACAGAAGACTTGCCCCTTTTTCTTGGCTGGGGGGCGGAAGGGCGGAGAGTCTCGTGGCAGGCGTCCGCTCGCATCTTTGCGAGAGCGAGCTCCGCGGGAACTGACCGGCTTCTCGCATAGGAGGATGGACGGGCAGATCGCGCTCACCTGTAATGATTTCATAATTAGAAATATGTGGCAAAAGCCTTAAGAAGAAATAAGCGAGCGAGCACGATACATACCCTCCCTAGGGAGCACCGGTGGCAGCGAGTCGAGGTTTCGGCGGAGATGGGCCACCTCGAAGTTCTTCTTGTTGAAGAACTGGAACAAGGCGGCATCATGGCTGCCGAGAGGCGGAGGGAAGTAGGTGCTCTCGCCGTATTTGATTGGCGAGAAGGGGACGTTGCCGAAGTTCCCTTTGATGAAGAGGAATTTCTGCGCCCAGTAATGGCTCTTGTTGATGGTCTCAACGACCTTGAGCCCCGAGCCCACGAAGTAGGCGGTGCCATCCTTATAGGCCCTAAAGGAGAACAGCTTCCGGAAGACCGGTAGGCTGAACTCGACGCGCTCTTCTCGCATGTAACATGTGAACGCAACGATGACCGCCATGGCATTGGGGGTCAGCTGACCCAGTATCACGCCGAAATGTTTGAGCACCTGGCGAGCAAAAGGGCGAGATGTTAAGGAGACGAGAGAGAGTCTAAATTGTGGCAAGATTTGAAAGTAAGCGAGATCAGTAAATACCTGGTGAACCTCCGGCCATAGAGGTAAGCGCAGGCCGACCCCAAAGTGAGCGGTCAGGATGGCAATCTCCTCTTGCATGGGGACGTTGATTACATCGTCCTCGCTAGGGCAACGAGCAGAGAACCCCGACGGTATGAAGTCGGCGACGGCCGCGAGATACTCTTCCTCGATTAGATTGCTGATGAAAAAGGTGTGGTCGGTGAAGGCCCAAGCATACTTCAGCCGGCCCTCTGCCTCGCTAACATCACCGACCATTGTTGAAACCTGCAAAAAGAAAGAGAGAAAGGCGCAAGAGAGGGAGCACGAGATCTCGCAGGTAGAGGAAGAAGAATGGCTGGAGTTAAATGCGATAGGTGGGTTCAGCGCCGGAACCTACTTATAGGAAATAAAAAGCGCGGGAAAGAAGTCAAAGCAACGGGGGGTGCGGTTACGCAAAACCCCGTGTTTAGTTGCGCACGAGAGCATAAACAACCCCATATATGTTAGCCAGCTAGACCCACCTACGAGGTTAGTATAAACGATATTTTCTATGCGAGAACAACCAGGAAAAAAGCGAAAGTAAGAGACGGAATGGGCATCAATAGCCATTATCGCACAGACAAACAATAAGTACGCGAGAGCTCCCAGCAGTGGGCGAGAAATAGTTAATAAAAAAAGAAAAATTGTGAAATTATTCAACGAAGTTAAACATAATGTTAAACATCGTGGGGGAGCTTGCCAGACAGAGGGGTGCGAGCGAGGACTAGTAGTGTATCCATTTCCACCTACCACGACCTCACACTCCTGACCGTCGCGGAATCCTGGGATAGTGATACGCGTTGACGGCACGCGCCTTGTGTTGAATTAAGCGAGCGTAATCATCCACTCGCGCGAGGTGCGTCCCGGGGGAGGTGGCCGACTCGCCGATATTTTACGGTATTTCAGTGTGGAGCCGCGCGCACTCATCCAGTAAAGCAGCGTGCCGCTCCTCGGCCATTTACCTGTCCCTCTTCGCTTGATGGTGAAGGTCCTGCAACATCCTTCCTTATTTCTAGAACAATTCGGAGGTGCGCCTCTTCATGGCCTCAGGGTCTCGCGGGTCGCCCAGGAAGTCATCCATTTGCTCCGGTAAAGGAAGGGGCGACATCTCTTCCTCCCCGAAGTCAGAGTCGATGGGGATGGTCTCAGAATCACCTGCGAGCAAATCCGTGCAGCATTAGCCATTAGCGAAAGTCTTCTCTTATGGACGTTGGGGATGGTCTGTCTCGCAAGAAGCAACAGTTTCCTTACCATGAGGAGGGCGAGAGCTACTAGGCCGACACTAAAAAAGGTTAGTGACGGGAAGCGAGGTGGACTTGCCGAGACCATTGCGGTGCGTCACGTTGTCGGCAGGAGTAGTCTTGGTCGCTTGCGATCCACCAGAGCCCTCCCCCCGCAGTAGATTGAACCCAGGGGTCTTGATGGTTGTGTCAGGGGGGATCGGCGTCTGAGGTCGCGAGTTTTGGCGACCTGGCGTCGCGCGAGGGGAGGCTGCGAGAAACGAAAAAGCAAAAAAGTCGTCAGCCGGAATGTTAATCCGGGCATATGAGAGCGGATCACTTACCAGCAGCTTTTTCGATAGCGAGATCAGTATTTGCCGAAGGATCGGGGCGTCCTTGTCAGTAGGGGGCAGGTCCTGCGGTCATGCGAGGCTTAGGTAAACTAAATAATAATTAAGTGATAAGAATAGCTCTTACCCCTCCGGTCAGCCTGTTATCAGGAGAGGAGTCTAACAGTACCGTCTCTTCCTCTCCCGGGGGGAGGCGGACGGGCTTCTCCATTTTCATTTTGGGCAGTGGAGGGGTGCTCTTGCGAGTCATCCAAGTCGCAGTGTTGGCCATGGTGGAGAGTTCGCCCACTTTGGATGCCCTCAGGCGAGCCTGGAGTTCTTCCGAAAGAGGCATTTGCCGGCAGCTACAGTAGGAGAAGGAAAAGCGGGAATAGAGAAGAATAATATTGCGCGGCACCCCGGCTTGGGGGATATTTATAGCAGTGGTGGGGGACACATGAGAAGATTCCTGACAGATCAGTAGTCTCCAGCGAACACCCGGGGTTGGATTATTCTTTACGAGCTTAGATTAATCTCGCAAAGAGCGGGGATTATGTACAACCCCGTGTTCGCCCGAGAAGGAAAGGTCCGGAAACGTGCGAATTAATCTAGAAATGGTCTCGTCACTAAGGAGTCGCGAGAACCATTGGGTGCGAGCCAGAGCGAGCTCACATGAGAGAATGCGAGACCTGGCCTGGGCGGTTGTCGTCAGAAGGAGGGCAATCAGGGCCTTCGTAGAATGCTCGCCTAAGAGGGGTTTTGCGAGGAATACTCGCGAGGAGACTCGCGGGAGCTCTCGCGAGTGGCATTCTCGCAGGCCACTTGCCCATAGGCTAAGGAGGTGAAATTACCCCTCTGCCCCTGGTGGTCTGCAGTTAGCCCCTCCAAACAGCGGAGTTTGGCTGTTAGCTGGCCAAATTGGGGTGTGCTTAGTAAAACCAAAATGTGGAACCCCGCTTTTAGCAGACCAGTCCAGAAAAACTATAAATAGGACCCTAAGGGCACCTTTGGAGAGGACTTCTTTTTGGCTTCTCTCTCCTCAGGTCATCTTTGGTTAGCATCTTCAGAACTCTCCAAGATGCCCGGCTACAGTTCTTGGCTTAGGAGGGTAGGCTCTCTACAATCTTTTGGGTGTATGGTGAGACATCCACATTGTCGCCAAGGGTCTCACATCTAGGTCTTCAGCCAAGTTGCTATGAGGGATCAGTAAGCGCGAGTTGCACCCATCTTTGGGGTCCGAACTCCTCGTTGGGCCGAATCCCGGTTCCAACAGTATTAGTGTCTCAAAAATCCCATAATAATATCCAGAGCTCATTTCCACCCAATCAACCCATCTACCAAGTTCGAAGTCATTCCAAGGAACTATGGTCATATGGCCTTCAATAGGTTCAATATACAACCCTAGGGTTTGAACTAGGGTTCTAGAGCAATCCACCCCAAACCACCCAAAACCACTTGTGGGGGTGTTTTATGGGATGTTAAATCAGTGGCTAAGGTTTCACAACATTTGGATGAGGTTTGACCCCTCAAATCCATCAAGTGCACCTTTGACCTACCATCCGCTAGTTTGACCAAATTTGGGTTACTTAATTACCCATCCAAATCTATCCTAAATGGGATGAAATTTTTACTAGAGTCATTTCATGACCCTAAGAACCACCCACCAAAATTTGGAAGGGTTTGGAGGCTCTAGACCCTAAAATTAAATCATACATGATTTATTAAATTTTTGCAAAAATATAGAAAAATATCCTCCAAAAATTCTCATTTTTGGATATATTGAGAGTATGGGTACAACTATCCAATGCTCCAAATTTCAGAGCCTTGGATGAGGGGATCAGTGGGAGCACACAAATCATTCTCTAGTCAAGCCTAGGTATAGGCTTCACCATTTTGAGTGATGTGGTCAAACCATTGATCCAATGGGTGTCAAATCCATTTTAAAATAAAATAGACTTCATGGGCTACAACCTTGTTATGGAACATTTTTACTCTAGAGGAGCCTAGGTATTTTTAATATTTAATACTATCCACATCACATTTTGTGAAATAATATAATTAAATGAATTTATATTATACCTAATAAATTTATGGCCTGCACGAATCGACGAAATCTCGTCGTCTCCTTCCCCTGACAAATGGACAGGATTGCCCCGACCTGGGTGGTTTTGGAAGTGGATTTCCCGGCCACCTGAGCACCGCCCCGACCGGCCAGTGCCACCACCACCTCCGTTGAGGTGGTGGCCAGTGATTAGGGGTGGTTGGCCTGCCGGAGGTGGCCGGAACAAGGGTTTTAGGTCAGAATTTCAAGCTCGATTCCGAGCTTCTTGGCCGACCTGATCCAGAGTCGATTGAGCTCGAACCTTGCCACCGATTGATGTGATATACCAATTGAAAGATAGAGTGAGGGAGGACCTGTGTAGGGAGGGTTGATTCCTTGCCGATTGCCCATCACCATGGCCGGCCTTGGAAATTTTGGCGCTATTACAATCCCCTATCCAGACAGTCCGACTCCTTTAGTTAGGTTAGGGAAAACACTCCACTCAGTCCAGTGATGATTATAAAAGGCTCAAGTGGGGAGGAAGAAGAGGTGTAGCTTCCAATGGCCATTAATGGAGGAAAAAGGCCAAACTAAATTCCTTGAATCCAACCAGCAAAGGGGGTCGGCCGACCAGCTAGGGGGGGCGGCCATGGCTATTCAACTCCTCTTAACTAATGCATGGGAATGTACAAAGCCATTGGAGGTGAGGAGAGGGACTCTTGATCTCCCATGGCCATTAATGGCCTCTCTCTCCTCTTTCTCTCTCCTCAAAATTAGGGGAAATTGCATTTTCTCTCTCCTAATCAGTAATTCTAGAAAATAAGTTGCATTCCAGGTGATTTTCCATCCCCATGAATAATGGACCACCTCACTTGGGCCTAGCCCAAGTGGATTGGGCTTGATTAGGCCAAATTAGGGTAATTTCACCTAAATTAAGGTTGAGTTGACTTTGGTCAATTTGACCATTTGGGTTGAGCCTAATGGGTGGTTAGTGACCCATTGGCCTCCCCTAACGGCTAGGAAGGTCTGGGTAGGGTCAATTGGGCACATTGGAGGCCAATTGACCCTAATTATGACACTTTGACCAATTTAGGGTTAAGTTTGACTTGGGTCAACTTGACCTTTTTATTTGACCCCAATGGGTCCTAATGGCTCCTAGGGACCCCTAAAGGGTTAGGGATGTTATGGTGGGGTTGACATCACTTCATTTAGAAGTGATCTTGCTCCTTATTTTGTTATAAAATTTGATCTAAATGAGAGAAAAATGCGTTATTTGAATAAATAATACTCTTAATTTATATTAATGTTCAACACTGATTTATATTGACAATTTCCATTGTTTCTTGCTAGTTTTATCAAAGGAACTGAATCGGTGGTAATCTGGGATGTGATATGCAGTTTTGCTGAATTTTGACAAAGGTGTTGCAACACCTAAAATGGGGGTGTTGCAACACATCTGCGAATTTTAAATCCGAATTACAGATTCGTAACCACCAAAATTTTGAATGATGGGACACGTCTTTTCAGTTTTGCGGGCAGTTATTTTGGACGAATTTGAGGCTGGAAATAGGAGAAGAAGTGGACTTTTGAGGGGGATGGATTGGAGTTAGAGTTTTGGAGAAGAAGAGGGGAGATTATACGCCATTTTTGAAGGAGGCTTATTCGAGACGGATCGGTCGGACATCAAAGGAGAAGAACACATCTGAAGCGGATCCCTACAGCGCTCATATTATCTAAGGATGGCTAGTAAGATCTTTCCGTTTGTGTGGTTAAACATTTCCTCCATGAACTAATTTTTCAATGTCTTGTATGATGTGAGTACCGTGTTTATTGTGATGAATTGATGTTAATTTCCTCTTCATGGTTGAATAATTTTCTTTCTTTATTGGATTTATGTTCATTAATTGTGGATATTTTGAGCAAGCATTCTTCTTCTACTTAGCGTGGCGAGATTCGAGAGAGGAGTTGCGCTAATCTAGGGTTGAATCCTTTTTGCTACATGGCGAGATTCGAGAGAGGAGTCACGTATTTCTTAAATCAAAATTTCATCTTTTTACTACGCTGCAAGATTTGAGAGAGGAGTGGCGTAATTGTAGCATAAATTCTAATTTAGTTTCAAGAGAGAAAGAGATTTCCTCGTTGGCTAACAACGGTGATTTTACACTTAATGTTGTTTTATTTCGTCCTAAGTTAGAGATGACTAGGGGAATTTGGAAGAGCAGATATCAGAGATCTAGAGATGACGAGATCTAATTAAAAATCATTGTAGGAAAGGGATTAATCAATTCATGAGGATTATGTTCGAGATTTCATCATAATAGGCACAGGAAAACAAAATATAAGACTTTTTTCCCAAAATCTAAACCAAAGGTCTAGTAATAGTAATTAAATAGTTTTATTTTCTCGTTGTAGTCTATTAATTATTATCGAAAGTCACCTTAAAATTGTCACTTGAATTTAGAGAAAAGAACGATCTAGTAATTGCAAACACTAATTCACTCACTTCCTCAAGGGAACGATCACTTCTCACTCTTTATTACTTGGTCCGGCACGTGCACTTGCGTAATACTATTCACCGCGTATCAAGTTTTTGGCGTCGTTGGCGGGGAAGTGTCACTGTGTTAGTGTCTATTTTCTTGCAATATTGGTGAAATCTTAGTATTTAGAGATCAAGTGTTTGATTAATTATTTGTCTATTTTTTGTTGTTTTCATTTAACCAATTGGAATCCTACTTTGTGTATGTCCAGAGATAGGCAAGTAAATTTATTGCCTTTGAATTTTGAAATCGAACGCACGTGTAGACAAAACAGGAGAGAATCTAGAACATTGAACAGTGCTCAACCAGCAATGGAAGATAATTTGAATGATAATAATAATATGAACAATAACAATGAGGGTCAGGTTGACCAAAATGGACAACCCGCTGCTCCACGAATGACATGCTACGATTATAACACACCTCTAAGAGGAGGTTTGAACTTTAGCATTGCCCGTCCAGCAATTGCAGCTAATAACTTTATGATAGACCCACAAATCATGCAACAAGTTCAACACAACAAGTTTGGGGGTCTTAGTCACGAAGATGCAAACTCGCATTTAAGAACCTTCGTAGTTATATGTGACCTGTTTAAGTTTAACGGGGCATCCGATGATGGGATTATGTTGAGACTGTTTCCATTTTTGTTAGAAGGAAGAGCTAAAGATTGGTTAGACTCTTTACCTAATGATTGTATCACCACTTGGGAGCAGTTAGTTGAGAAATTCTTGCATAAATAATTTCCTACATCAAAATCGAAAAGTTGATAAGGGATATAACCACATTCACACAAAATAACGGTGAGACACTGTACGACACTTGGGAGCATTTTAAGGAGTTGTTAAGGAAATGTCCCCATCATAGGTTAGCCCAACATCAGCAAGTCTCCACCTTCTATAATGGTTTGCAAACTGCAACCATGATTTTAGTTGATGGAGCTGCTGGAGGATCGTTGCTTAAAAAATATCCTGAGGATGCATATGCAATCCTTGAAGATCTTACCGCTAACAATTACTAAGCCTATGAGCGACAAGGGAATAATACCACAGTTGGAATCCACCAGGTGGATCAAATCACATCCTTGTCCACCCAAATGGCATCACAGTTTAATCTAATCAATAAGAGAATGGATACTTTATCACAACCTTCATCTAGTGCTCCATTGACCGTGTTTATTGTGATGAATTGATGATAATTTCCTCCATGAACTAATTTTTCAATGTCTTGTATGATGTGAGTACCGTGTTTATTGTGAAGAATTGATGTTAATTTCCTCTTCGTGGTTGAATAATTTTCTTTCTTTATTGGATTTATGTGTAACACCCCAGTTTTGCTGATCTGAGAGTTAACGTCGGGCGTTAGGTCTTCTTCGTTGGGAACCGCTGGTACAACAAGTTTTTCTTGACGCACGATCGTGCATTTTTCTTGATGCACGATCGATCCGATCGTGCATGCTCTTTGGCTGGCCAAATGGTGTTCCGACTTTGATCGTGCATTTTTACGCGCGGTCGTGCATTCGATCGTGCACGAGTAAAATGCACGGGCGCTACTGCTTCTTTCGTTTAATAAAGGCATGGGCAACGCACGGTCGTGCGTTCGCCGCACGGTAGCTGACGGAACCAGATCCATAAACAGCGAAATCTGGGCGTCCGTTTGGTTTAGATCAAGATCTAACGGCTCAGATGAGTTCGTGGGAGGGGTCTAATTAGGGCTGAGAGGGTTTTCCCTCTTCATTTATTTTCATTTTGGGTTTTGAGGGCTTGAGAGGGAGAGGGGGTTTGGAGGAGGACGAGAGCTAGATCCCGCCATTGTTGGAGCTTCGGAGCTCCATTCGCCGATCCGAGACTGGCAGCGCGTAGTGGATGTTGAGGTGCTTCTTCTCCTCCATTCTTTTGCAAGTTTCCGATGGCTAGGAGGAAATCTCAAAAGGTAATGACATTTCTCCTCCCGGTCTTTAGGATGCATGCATGGCAACCCTTTTTCCTCTTTATTTTTCTGAATTATGGCACCGGATCCGTCGAGTAAGAGTGATCCGGTCGCCTTGGTTCAAGAGGAACCATCGGGTTGATTGAGTCCATCCCTGACATGATTTGCACTAGAAATCCGCTCCGTTAGTGGATTAGGCATTGTGGTTGAAGCCGAATTCGCGACTGTTGGTCCGATTCGGTGATGTTGATTGACGCGCATTTTAGGGGTTTTGCTAGAAATCCGAATACGGCGAATTCGTCGTCGTGATGCCCTTGTAGTTTCGTATGTTAATGAATGTTGGTTTTCGGGCGGGGAAATAATGTGCGGGTTATGAGGCGTGTGATGCCTAGTGATGTGGGAAGGTGCGACTTGGTCTTTGTGGTCGGCTGGCTATCCCGTGAATGCTGGAATTCACGTGTGGAGAGTGTCCTGGCAAGACAAGTCCCTTCAGTGCTGAATGGCAGGGTGATGCAGTTCCCCAGGGTCCGCTAGGATGGCCAGGAGGAGGGGTGTTGTTACACCATTTGTGGTCAGCCATAGCTGACCCTCATTTACCGCTCTCTATGATTTGGATGTAGGCCAAGGATCGCAGGTCGGACCTAGCTCGCAGGCCAAAAAGGTCTAAAGCTTTATGAAGTGTTTACTTATCTTTCCTTCTTTTCTGCACTTGTCTTTTGTTATTTCCGGCTTTCATGCCGAGGTAGCTTAGGGAAGCTAGTTTTTCCCCTTATTGGGATTTCTTATTTGTGTTGAATATTTGATGACATGGATACTGGTTTTGTAAGGCCTTAAGGCCGATTTTATTCCTATGTAGTTGTGGACAATCTCTGTGCTTCTTAGTTTTGTTTCCGCTGTTTTATCTGAGTTTTGAATTGGGTAGTTATATCATCTTTTAATACTGAAGCTGTGGCGGTTATATGCTGTGGGGTCCCGGCCGGACCTATATTATATAGTCATTACAAGGAGGTATTACAATTTGGTATCAGAGCCAGGTTCAGAATTCGTGCGAGGTCTAGTGTATTCAGATCGCGTAAAGAGGTTGTCCACATAGGAGTATTGTGTAGGATCATGAGTCTCCCTGTGTTCGAGTCACGCGAGTAGAATTTGATGAGTCTTCTTTTTCCTTGCTTATGCTAGGATGTTGGCGATGAAGCGGGGACATCGAGAAGGCAAGAGGAGCCTTCGGGAAGTAGTGCTACTGCTCCAGGCCTCATGAATATGGGCATGTCCCCGGCTGACTTATGTCGCATGCTAGCGAAAGAAATGGTAGCGTCTCAAACTGCGGCGATGTCACTGGTTCCGACGCCCGTGGTGCAAGTTACGACTCCTGTTACTCCGGTGGCTACACAAGATACACCGGAGGTTGGAGTGAGGCAAGCAGAGCATTTAGCGGAGAGAGATTATGCGATGGGCGATCGATTTATGAAGTACTTCTTGAGTTTCCATCCTCCGACATTCAAGGGAGTGGGCACTCCAACGGATGCCGGCGATTGGCTTTCGAGGATCCAGGAACTTTTGAAGGCAGCAGAGACCCCATCGTAGAGGCAGTCCCACTTCGCGAGCTTCATGTTAGAGGGTGATGTGAAGCTGTGGTGGGTGAATCACAGCGGTCACCATTTCCTTGGGCGCGTTCCGTCCATGGAGGAGTTCGGGAATGCCTTCCTCAAGCGTTACATTCCGTCTTCGACGAGGTTAGCACTGCAGCGACAGTTCTTGCATTTGGTGCAGCGTGAGAAGACAGTGGACGAGTATCTGCAGGAGTTCACTCGATTGGGTCGTTATGCGGGAATGACTATGGCAGATGATGAAGAGAGGGACAATCTCTTCTATCAAGGTCTGAGAGAGAATTTAAGGCAGCCATTGATAGCCTTAAAGAATGCAGGATTTAATGAGTTGGTCGAAGCCGCTCGCACGTTAGAAAGTGACATGGAGCGAACCCAGAGGCGAAAGGGTTTTGCGGCAAAGCAGGGTGATGGAAAGCCTTCTCAGTCTCAGTCTCAGTGGAAGTCCGAGGGCAATCGATGGAAGAAGAAGCCCCGTCCTAGTAGGCCTGGGGAGAGAAGTGGCGCACCTTCGGGAGATTTTCACTCCAAAGGTCATTTTACTTGTTTCAAGTGTGGCAAGGTGGGTCACATAAGTCGGTTTTGTACTAAGGGCGGAGCTGAGCCAGAGCCGAGGCAGGAACAATCGGTGTGTTCCGGCCCTAGTGTTGGGGAGAAAGGGAAGGCGGCAGAGTCTAGTGCCTCGCGGTTCCCTCCGGTGCATCCTAGAGCATATAATCTTGTGAAGTAGGAAGCGATTCGTCAACCCGACGTGGTGACAGGTATGAAAAGTTCAAGTTTTCGTTCGTTACTGTAATGTAGTTTGCAGCCTTTTATGTTTGTTATGCACGTGGATAGGTTTCGTGCTAGTTTCGGGCTACCCCTCTCAAGTGTTGTTCGACACGGGAGCATCACACTCTTTTCTCGCAGAAATCTTTATCCTGAGGATTGGAGTTGAGTCCATCGAGGCAGAGGTGGAGCTGAGCGTGTGCATGCCGAATGGGTCTTTCATGACCACCGTGAGGAAAGGACTCATTGTGTTGCAATTTTGCGATTGTGATTTTGATATGGTAGCAGTGATTCTACCACTGGCCGAATTTGACGTTATCATAGGGATGGACTGGCTTGCAGAGCAGCGAGCTAGTATCGACTGCCAGTTGAAGGGGGTAACCCTGAAAGGCAAGGGTAGAGCAGAGGTCAAGTTTGAAGGCCTAAGAGGAGTGGCTTGCTCCCTGATTTCCGCCATGCAAGTGAGGCGTGCGGTAAACCAAGGAGGCGAGGCATTCATAGCTTTGTTGGAGACTCACTCCACAAAGTTGGCTATTGGAGATGTTCCGATGGTGGAAGAGTTCGAGGATGTATTCCCCGAGGAGCTTCCGGGAGCACCTCCTCAGCGTGAAATCGATTTTTCGGTAGAGTTGGTACCGGGTGCGAGGCCGATGTTGCGTCCTTTGTTTAGGATGGCACCGAAGGAACTGGTCGAGCTTAAGGTTCAGTTGCAAGAATTGTTAGAGCAAGGGTACATTAGGCCCAGCTCTTCACCGTGGAGCGCACCTGTATTATTCATAAAGAAAAAGGATGGAAGTATGCGGTTGTGCATTGACTACCTTGAGCTAAATAAGTTGACCGTCAAGTATGAATATCCGATTCCCTGAATCGATAATTTGCTCGACCAGTTAGTCGGTTCGGTGGTGTACTCCATGTTGGACTTGAAGTCGGGGTACTACCAGTTGAAGATTCGAGAAGAGGACATTGCCAAGACAGCGTTTGAGACTCAGTTTGGCCACTATGAGTTTTCGGTGATGTCGTTCAGACTGACGAACGCGCCATCTGTGTTCATGGATTTGATGAATAGGGTTTTTCGACCGTTTTTGGATTCGTTTGTGGTGGTGTTCATAGAGGGTATTTTGGTATATTCGAAATCGGAAGCGGAGCATGAGTCTCACTTGAGGCTAGTATTGCAGACTCTAAGGGAGAACCAGCTTTATGCTAAGTTCTCGAAGTGCGAGTTTTGGATCGAGAAGGTGGCATTTTTGGGTCCCATGATCAGTGGAGATGGGGTGGCGGTAGATCCGGCGAAGATTGAAGCCATTAGAGATTGGCCTGTTTTGAGAACCGTGGCGGAAGTCCGGAGTTTCCTTGGACTAGCCGGTTATTACAGAAGGTTCATGGAGAACTTCTCGCTGGTGTCCTTTCCCCTCACCACTCTTACTCGCAAGGGCCAAAAGTTCGTGTGGACGTCGGAGTGTGCCCGTGTGTTTGAGAATTTGAAGGGAAGATTGATGACTTCTCTGATCCTTAGTCTTCCTAGTGGGACGAAAGGATTTCAGATTTTCAGTGACGCATCATGTTGCGGTTTGGGTTGCGTGCTGCTGCAGCACGACAATGTGATAGCTTATGGGTCAAGGCAGTTAAAGGCTCATGAGAGGAATTACCCCGTCCATGATCTGGAGTTGGTGGCGGTAATCTTTGCATTAAAATTTTGGTGGCACTACGTATATGGTGCAAAGGTGGAGATCTTCACGGATCACAAAAGCCTGAGGTATATCCTAGACCAAAAGGATCTAAATATGCGGTAGCGTAGGTGGGTCGAGTTCCTTGGGGACTACGATGTGGAGATTCAGTATACGCCAGGCAAAGCCAATGTGGTGGCGGATGCCTTGAGTAGGAAGTACTCCGGGCAAGGTAATTGGATTGAGGCGCATGACGAGCGTTTGGTGCGAGACTTGGAGTCTCTTGACATTGCTTGTGTGGCTAGAGGTGAGTCTAGCGTGGCTCGGTTGAACTGGATTGTACTGCAGTGTGATATAACGGATCGAATCCAAGAGGCGACTAGTGCAGATGAAGAGTGCCAACGGTTGGTGTTGGAAGCTCAGCAAAGCGAAGACAGTGCTTTGGAGATGGTCGGTGGGATTTTGAAGAGAGACGGAAGGGTTTGTGTTCCGCGTTTTGGCAAGCTCCGCGAGGAGTTGATATTTGAGACTCACTTTAAGAAGTACTCTATTCATCCAGGTAGTACAAAGATGTACTCGGATATGAAGAAATCCTTTTGGTGGGATGGGATGAAGCGGGATGTAGCTGAGTATGTAAGTCGGTGTCTGACTTGTGCTTTAGTGAAGGCTGAGTGCCAAAGGCCCGACGGGTTCTTGAAGCCTCTTCCTATCTCCGAATGGAAATTCGATGATATCTCTATGGATTTTGTGCATGGTTTGCCTTGATCGCAGCAGGGCAACATGCGATTTGGGTGATAGTGGATCGCCTGACCAAGGTGGCTCACTTCATTCCGAATCAGAAGGGCGATGGCGTGGAGAAGCTCGTGGAGCTTTATGTTCAAAATATTGTGCGGTTGCACGGGATTCCTAAGAGCATTGTTAGTGATCGCGATGGGCGGTTCACGTCGAAGGACTGGAGGTTAGTGTAAAAAGGTTTAGGCACCAAACTCAAGTTTAGTACCGCATTCCATCCGCAGACCGATGGTCAGATGGAGCGAACGAACCGTACATTGGAGGATATGTTGAGGATGTGTGCTCTTGACTTTGGTAGGAGTTGGGAAGACCACCTTTTCATGGTGGAGTTCGCTTATAATAATAAATTCCAGGCGAGTATCAAGATGGCGCCATACGAAGCATTGTCTGGAAGGAGGTGTCGAACGTCGATGTCTGGGGCAGAGGCGGGAGACACTAAGCTTTTGGGAAAGCAAGTGGTGGCAGATGCTTGCGAGATCGTGCGGTCGATTCAGGAGCGCATGAAGGTTGCTCAGGATTGGCAAGCGAAGTACTTTAGCGTGTGCCATAGAAATGTGGAGTTTGCAGTGTGCGACATGGTCTACTTGAAGATCAAGCCATTCATGGGCGACTCCTGAGGATGCATATGCAATCCTTGAAGATCTTACCGCTAATAATTACCAAGCCTATGAGCGACAAGGGAATAATAACATAGTTGGAACCCACCAGGTGGATCAAATCACATCCTTGTCCGCCCAAATGGCATCACAGTTTAATCTAATCAATAAAAGATTGGATTCTTTATCACAACCTTCATCTAGTGCTCCATTGACCGTGTTTATTGTGATGAATTGATTTTAATTTCCTCCATGAACTAATTTTTCAATGTATTGTATGATGTGAGTACCGTGTTTATTATGATAAATTGATGTTAATTTCCTCTTCATGGTTGAATAATTTTCTTTCTTTATTGGATTTATGTGTAACACCCCAGTTTTGCTGATCTGAGAGTTAACGCCAGGCGTTAGGTCTTCTTCGCTGGGAACTGCTGGGACAACAATTTTTTCTTGATGTACGATCGTGCGTTTTTCTTGACGCACGATCGATCCGACCGTGCGTGCTCTTCGGCTGGCAAAATGGTGTTTCGACTTTGGTCGTGCGTTTTTGCGCACGGTCGTGCGTTCGACCATGCGCGAGTAAAACGCACGGGCGCTGCTGCTTCTTCCGTTTAATAATGCACGGGCAACGCACGGGCGTGCGTTCGCCGCGCGGTAGCTGACGGAACCAGATCCGTAAACAGCGAAATCTGGGCGTCCATTTGGTTTAGATCTTGATATAATGGCTCAGATGAGTTCGTGGGAGGGATCTAATTAGGGCTGAGAGGGTTTTCCCTCTTCATTTCTTTTCATTTTGGGTTTTGAGGGCTTGAGAGAGAGGGGGGGTTTGGAGGAGGAAGAGAGATAGATCCCGCCATTGTTGGAGCTTCGGAGCTCCATTCGCCAATCCGAGACCGGTAGCGCGTAGGGGACGTCGAGGCGCTTCTTCTTCTCCATTCTTTTGTAAGTTTCCCATGGCTAGGAGGAAATCTCAAAAGGTAATGACATTTCTCCTCCCGGTCTTTAGGATGCGTGCATGACATCCCTTTTTACTCTTTATTTTTCTGCATATTGGCACCGGATCCGTCGAGTGAGAGGGATCCGGGTCGCCTTGGTTCAAGAGGAACCATCGGGTTGATTGAGTCCATCCCCGACATGATTTGCACTAGAAATCCGCTCCATTAGTGGATTAGGCATTGTGGTTGAAACCGGATTCGCGACCGTTGGTCCGATTCGGTGATGTTGATTGACGCGCATTTTAGGGGTTTTGCTAGAAATCCGAATACCACAAATTTATCGCCGTGATGCCCTTGTAGTTTTGTATGTTAACGAATGTTGGTTTTCAGGCGGGGAAATAATATGCGGGTTATGAGGCGGGTGATGCCTAGTTATGTGCGAAGGTGTGACTTGGTCTTTGTGGTCGGCTGGCTATCCCGTGAATGCTGGAATTCACGTGTGGAGAGTGTCCCGGCAAGACAAGTCCCTTCGGTGTTGACTGGCAAGAGCATGTGAGCTGTCAGACAAGCCCGATGGCATGGTGGGCCAGGCACGGTGGGTCATAGCGTGAGCTCTTGGCCTTGGGCTACGATGCCCTTTGAGGAAGTGTCGAGTACCCCGTGGTTATGATGTGCGTAATGTTGGCGGCAAGAGCAAGTGAGCTGTAAGACAAGCCCGATGGCATGGAGGGCCAGGCGCGGTGGGTCACAGCATGAGCTCTTGGCCTTGGGCTACGATGCCCTTTGGGGTAAATGTCGAGTACCCCGTGGTTGTGCTGTTGATGTATGATGATGTGTTAGATTCATACGCTTTAGGGTTCCTTGGGTGAAACCCGGGTTGCATTCATATTGCATTTGTAGGCCCCTTTTATTATTTGCTCAACATAGAAACGTGGATGATGGTTGTGACACTCATGCATGTTGTATATGTTGCTTTTATTTATATACATGTGCATACGAAGTGCTGACTTGCAGGGTGATGTAGTTCCCCGGGGTCCGCTAGGACAGCCGGGAGGAGAGGTGTTGTTACACCGTTTGTGGTAGGCCATAGCTGACCCTCGTTTACCGCTCTTTGTGATTTGGATGCAGGCCAAGGATCGCAGGTCGGACCCAGCTCGCAGGCCAAAAAGGTCTAAAGCTTCATGAAGTGTTTACTTAGCTTTCCTGCTTTTCTGTACTTGTCTTTTGTTATTTCCGGCTTGCATGCCGAGGTAGCTTAGGGAAGCTAGTTTTTCCCCTTATTGGGATTTCTTATATGTGTTGAATATTTGATGACTTGGATCCTGGTTTTGTAAGGCCTTAAGGCCGGTTTTACTCCTATGTAGTTGTGGACAATCTCTGTGTTTCTTAGTTTTGTTTCCGCTGTGTTATCTGAGTTTTGAGTTGGGTAGTTATATCATCTTTTAATACTGAAGCTGTGGAGGTTATATGTTGTGGGGTCCCGGCCGGACCTATATTATATAGTCATTACAGGGGAGGTGTTACATTATGTTCTCTTATTGTGGATATTTTGAGCAAGCATTCTTCTTCTACTTAGCGTGGCGAGATTCGAGAGAGGAGTTGCACTAATCTAGGGTTGAATCCTTTTTGCTATGTGGCGAGATTCGAGAGAGGAGTCACATATTTCTTAAATCAAAATTCCATCTTGTTACTACGCTGCAAGATTCGAGAGAGGAGTGGCGTAAGTGTAGCATAAATTCTAATTTAGTTTCAAGAGAGAAAGAGATTTCCTCGTTGGCTAACAACGGTAATTTTACACATAATGTTATTTTATTTCGTCCTAAGTTAGAGATGACTAGGGGGATTTGGAAGAGCAGATATCATAGATCGAGAGATGACGATATCCAATTATAATCGTTGTAGGAAAGGGATTAATCAATTCACGAGGATTATGTTTGAGATTTCATCATAATAGGCATGAGAAAACAAAATACAAGACTATTTTCCCAAAATCTGAACCAAATGTCTAGTAATAGTAATTAAATAGTTTTATTTTCTCGTTGTAGTCTGATAATTATTATCAAAATTCACCTTCAAATTGTCACTTGAATTTAGAGAAAAGAACGATCTAGTAATTGCAAGCACTAATTCACTCACTTCCTCGAGGGAACGATCACTTCTCACTCTTTATTACTTGGTCCGGCACGTGCACTTGCGTAATACTATTTTCCGCGTATCAAGTTTTTGGTGCCATTGCCGGGGAAGTGTCACTGTGTTAGTGTCTATTTTCTTGCAATATTGGTGAAATCTTAGTATTTAGAGATCAAGTGTTTGTTTAATTATTTGTCTATTTTTTGTTGTTTTCATTTAACCAATAGGAATCCTGCTTTGTGTATGTCCAGATATAGGCAAGTAAATTTATTTCCTATGAATTTTGAAATCGAACGCACGTGTAGACAAAATAGTTGAGAATCTAGAACATTGAACAGTGCTCAACCAACAATGGAAGATAATTTGAATGATAATAATAATATGGACAATAACAATGAGGGTCAGGTTGACCAAAATGGACCACCCGCTGCTCCACGAATGACATGCTACGATTATAACACACCTCTAAGAGGAGGTTTGCACTTCAGCATTGCCCGTCCGGCAATTGCAGCTAATAACATTAAGATTCTCTATCCCTCTTCTTCTCCATCGAGGTGTGTTTTAATATGTATTGAAATATTGTGCTCAATTGGTGATGAGAAGTGAAAGAACTATATAGTTAAGGGTGCTCGGGATGGAGTAGTACTGGGATGGGTGACCTCCTGGGAAGGCCCCGTAGAGGCACTCAACTGGATCACTTCTCACCAAAGGGAGGCTGTGGCCACCAACAACCCGCCTATGGGCTGGAGAGGGGTTGGGGTGCTTGGGCTGCAGCACGGTAACGGTCGCCAGGCAAGGCGGTCGGTGGACGTTGTCCCGATGGTAAGTCCAAGGCCTTGGCACGTTACAATTTGCATTTAGGAAAATGCCCTTTGGATTGTGTAATGCCCCTGCCACATTCCAGCGTTGCATGATCGTTGTTTTTACTGATTTGATTGATGAAGGCATCGAGATTTTTATGGACGATTTTTCGGTGTTTGGGAAATCATTTGATGATTGTTTAGAGGTGTTGAAGAAAGCGTTGGACAAGTGCATTCAATCCAATTTGACCCTGAATTGGGAAAAATGTCACTTTATGGTTAGAGAGGGGATTGTTTTTGGGCACAAGGTATCAAAGAAAGGCAAGACAGAAGTTATAGAGAAATTTCCGCCGCCAACTAATGTTAAGGGAATGCGTAGTTTTTTAGGACACGCGGGTTTCTACCGTCGTTTTATTAAAGATTTCTCTAAAATTTCTAAGCCATTAAGTCATTTGTTGGAAAAAGATTCACCCTTTAATTTTGATGAGGAATGTCTAGCCGCTTTTAATATCTTGAAGCAAAGTTTTATTTCTTCACCGGTCATCACCGCACCTGATTGGTCTTTGTCATTTACCATTATGTGTGATGCTAGAAACTTCACTGTGGGCGTGGTATTAGGCCAAGTGCACGACAAAATCTTCCATACCATCTACTACGCTAGCAAGATGCTGATTGACGCTCAGATAAATCACACAACTACCGAAAAGGAGTTATTAACAGTTGTTTTTGTATTTGACAATTTTCGCTCCTATTTTATAAATTCTAAGGTGGTTGTCTATACAGATCATTCAACTATACGATTTTTAGTAGAAAAAACGATGCTTAACCAAGACTCATTAGGTGGGTTCTCCTCTTGCAAGAGTTCGACTTAGAGATCAAGGATCGTAAGGGTGCTGAGAATCCTGTAGCTGATCACTTATCTCGTCTAGATTATGAGTGTGAGAAGGATGCACCTATAGAGATTAGAGAGAATTTTCCCGATAAGAGATTACTAGTAGTATCTGATGTTAGCACCCCATGGTATGCTGATTTTGTTAATTTCATTGTGAGCAATGTTTTGCCTCCTGATCTCGATTAGCAGCAGAAAAAGATATTCCTGCATCAGGCTAGATTTTATCTATGGGATTCCCCACATGTGTTCAGGATTTGTGCTGACCAAGTAATTCGTAGATTTGTGCCGGAAGTGGAAGTTTGTGATATCCTAGAAAAGTGCCATGCATCTCCTTACGGAGGACACTTCATGGGAGAACGAACGGCTATGAAGGTGCTAGAGGCTGGGTTCTATTGGCCAACATTATTTAAGGATGCACATGTGTTTGTCAAGGAGTGCGATAGATGCCAGAAGACGGGAAATATCCATCGGGGGGCAAGTATGCCAATGACTAGTATCCAAGAGGTGGAGGTATTCGACGATGGGGCATTGACTTTATGGTGCCATTTGTCAATTCTGGTGGGAATCTTAACATATTACTAGCGGTAGATTATGTGTCAAAGTGGGTAGAGGCCATTTATACACAGAAAAACGATGCCAAAGTTGTACTCAGATTTATTAAATCTAATATATTTACGAGATTCGGCACTCCGAGGGCGATAATTAGTGATGGGGGTTCACACTTTTGCAATTCAAAATTTAAATCACTTTTAAAAAAATATGGTGTAACACATAAGGTGGCCCTAGCATATCACCCGCAAACCAATGGATTAGCCGAAGTTTCCAATAGAAAAATTATGTCTATATTAGAGAAGACGGTAAGTACAAGTAGGAAGGATTGGGCATTGAAGTTGAATGACGCTTTATGGGCCTATAGGACTGCCTTCAAGACACCCATAGGTGTGACTCCTTTTAGAATGGTGTACGGAAAATCCTTTCATTTACCCGTAGAATTGGAACATAGAGCTTTTTGGGCCATTAAGAAATTCAATTTTTACTTTCAGGAAGTGGGTAAGAGTAGGCTTCTGCACCTTAACGAATTGGAAGAAATGAGAATTAAGGCGTATGAGAACACTAAGCTATATAAAGATCGAATTAAGAAATGGCACAATTCTAGATTGAAGAAGCGGGAATTTAGGATTGGACAACTTGTGCTTCTATATAATTCACGACTTCGTTTATTCCCAGGGAAACTGAAATCTAGATGGTCTGGACCGTTTCGCGTAAAAGAAGTGTTCCCATATGGTGTGGTAACCATCTGCAATGAAAAGGATGGGTCGATATTCAAGGTGAATGGTCAAAGACTCAAGACGTACTATGAGGGAGGTGACCATCATGATGCGGTGGTGATGAAATTTTAGTAGCAAGAAGAAGAAATGAATGTATTGCCGAGATGAGTAAATGAGGCGCTAGGTGGGAGGCAACCCATCTCTCTTTTCTTTGTGTTTTAATTATTGGAGATGTTTTGTTTTCATAGTCAGGAGGATAACACTTACTTGAGGAAAGGTAGCCATGTATTATTGACAATATTTTGTTTGAAATTGGTAGGAGAGCTTCGGAAGAATCAAAATTTGAGCCAAAATCGATAACAATTTTTAAGTAAAGGTGTTGCAACACCAAAAATAGGGTGTTGCAACACTTTAGTCTCAGAATTTCAACACAGGCTGAGCTGGCAGGGTCCGGTTCAACTGAACCGCCATTTAGTAATTTAAGCGCAGGGTGTTGCGACACCAAAAATGGGGTGTTGCAACACTTTATTCTCTGAATTTCAATGGAGAGCTAGGTGTTGCAACACCAAAATCGGGGTGTTGCAACACATCTGCGATTTTCTAATGACATTGATGTGCATGAACTTAAAATTTTGGGTACTGTTATGATTTTAATTAAGATAATTTTTCATGTTTGGTATTGCTTAGTTATTTCTATGCTCATTCACTTACATTTTGCTTAATTGCTTGTCTAAGCATTATTGTTTTTTGGAAATGCTATACCTCTAAATCATCAATTTTAATTTAAAGATATATGTGATGAGCCTAGATTATTATAATTTTAATTTTAACTAGCAACATTAAATTTGTATTGTGGAAATACTCTGTCTGCACTAACAAAGCTTCTAGGATTGTTCTACGATGACAAGTCCTAGTTGAGATTGAGAAGCTTTGGGACAAGGGTGTTGGTTCAAAAAATGGAGCTTTCGGTGCATTATATTTTCCAAATTCCAGGGGAGATCTCATTTTCCATATTAATCTTTTTGTGCACTACTGTTATATCATTTTATTATAGATCTGGAATGACGGTTTTCTCCAAACTAATATCTTTGCTAGGGCCTAGCAAAGCGTTAAGTGTGGGTGTGGATAGAGTTTAACCCCTACTGCTTGGATAAGGACTTATTTATTTACATGTGAAAACTCAATAATTTCATTCTTGTTTTTGCAATTAACCTATAGGATATTCTTGTTATCCAATGATAATCGATTATTATGGCCGAATAATCTAAAGATTTCAGTCACTGAATTTGAAATTAGTGAGATTTTTTTTGGTAAAGCGCTCTTTTAAGACTAATTTAGGCACATTTTTCCTTGAAAAAGTTTACTTCAAAACCTAGCTTTTGATATGGTTTTCTAAAATATAAATGGGATGGGTGAGCAAGAACTGAGTTAGCGATGTTAGCTGAAACATGGGTTTATATAGTTAAATCATTTTGACCCTCCACTACAATCTTTGTGCTTGAACTCTTTTCATGTTGATACGTATTATTCCACGCTTACCTTCCCAAAATTCTTACTAGTTACGTCTTAGTATATTAGCCATTTTATGGGTGTTTAATTTCAAAAAATAAAATGGTTGAGATTCATAGTGATATGGGCCTAAGTATATGTATACATACCTGGAATGATCCCTACTAAGCTAGTAAATTATAAAAATCAAAAAGAAAAATGCATCAAGTGATATGTTTCCTGGCTATGTACACTTATACTTGGAATTATCCCTACTACGAATTAAAAAAAAAGTAAAAATGTTATTAAACCCCATAATTTGGTGAATTACTAAGATTACGAACTAAGGGAATGTCTTTCCACTTTCAACATTATCCTTGAACGCTTAACCAAGTTAATTCCACTCTCATTTGAACTACTAATCTTTGCGTAGGCTCAATCAATAACTTATTCTTATTCTTATCCTCCCCTATGTTACGGAGATCTAATGTTAAAAGATGTTTAGGAGTAACTAATTTTAAGGAAAAGCACACTCAATAGATATGTCTTTATTGAGCTTTACCTTTCATTCGAGCTAATGGATTTGTGAATGATTGAATTCTTATTGATTTATTGGCTTATCAATTGAGTAAAGCTGATTTTTTTTAATATACTTTAATTAATTTGTTGTTTAAGGATGTGTGATTATTTGAGTTTGCACTTTATTATTAGTTCTCTATTCAAGTTTTGAATTGATTATATTTGCTAGGGACTAGCAAATGCTTAAGTGTGGGGGTGTGACATCACTTCATTTAGAAGTGATCTTGCTCCTTATTTTGTTATAAAATTTGATCTAAATGAGAGAAAAATGTGTTATTTGAATAAAAAATACTCTTAATTTATATTAATGTTCAACACTGATTTATATTGACAATTTCAATTGTTTCTTGCTAGTTTTATTGAAGGAACTGAATCGGTGGTAATCTAGGACGTGATATGCTATTTTGCTGAATTTTGACAAAGGTGTTGCAACACCTAAAATTGGGTGTTGCAACACATCTGCGAATTTTAAATCCGAATTACATATTCGTAACCACCGAAATTTTGAATGATGGGACACGTCTTTTCAGTTTTGGGGGCAGTTATTTTGGTCTAATTGAGGCTGGAAAGAGGAGAAGAAGAGGACTTTTGAGGGGGATGGATTGGAGTTAGAGTTTTGCAGAAGAAGATGGAAGATTTTCGCCATTTTTGAAGGAGGCTTCTTCGAGACGGATCGGTCGGACATCAAAGGGGAAGAACACATCTGAAGCGGATCCCTACATAGCTCATATTTATCTAAGGATGGCTAGTAAGATCTTTCCGTTTGTGTGGTTAATCATTTCCTCCATGAACTAATTTTTCAATGTCTTGTATGATGTGAGTACCGTGTTTATTGTGATGAATTGATGTTAATTTCCTCTTCATGGTTGAATAATTTTCTTACTTTATTGGATTTATGTTCATTAATTATGGATATTTTGAGCAAGCATTCATCTTATACTTAGCATGGAGAGATTCGGGAGAGGAGTTGCGCTAATCTATGGTTGAATCCTTTTTGCTATGTGGCGAGATTCAAGAGAGGAGTCACGTATTTCGTAAATCAAAATTCCATCTTTTTACTACGCTGCAAGATTCGAGAGACGAGTGGCGTAAGTGTAGCATAAATTGTAATTTAGTTTCAAGAGAGAAAGAGATTTCCTCGTTTGCTAACAACGGTGATTTTACACTTAATGTTGTTTTACTTCATCCTAAGTTAGAGATGACTAGGGGGATTTGGAAGAGCAGATATCAGAGATTGAGAGATGACGATATCCAATTAAAAACCATTGTAGGAAAGGGATTAATCAATTCATGAGGATTATGTTTGAGATTTCATCATAATAGGCACGGGAAAACAAAATACAAGACTATTTTCCCAAAATCTGAACTAAAGGTCTAGTAATAGTAATTAAATAGTTTTATTTTCTCTTTGTAGTCTGATAATTATTATCGAAATTCACCTTAAAATTGTCACTTGAATTTAGAGAAAAGAATGATCTAGTAATTGCAAGCACTAATTCACTCACTTCCTCGAGGGAACGATCACTTCTCACTCTTTATTACTTGGTCTGGCACGTGCACTTGCGTAATACTATTCACCGCGTATCAGGGGTCAAGGGTCAAGGTGAATGAAAGATTATGGGTTGTCTATAAACTACACCTAGAGCGGGGGTGATTAAGTGTTTTCAGATTTCTTTGCTATTTAAGAATTTATCTTTCACATCACACAAGCATCACAGAAAACACAATGATTTATAGTGGTTCCCTACAAGACAATATGTCTAGAGGTAGTCCACTGTCCCTCCCACCTATCTACCAGTGTGCTAGACTAGGAAACTTCTCCAACTCAGATCTTTTTACTATAATCAGATCTTGCAACTCAGGTTCACACAGAACCCTACAAAGCTCAGTCTTTACTAGTCTTACAATCTCAGATCTTCAACAAGATCCCACCAAAACTCAGGTTCACCAAGAACCCTACCAACTCAGATCTATCACTAGATCCTACCAGCTCAGGTTCACAAAGAACCCTACAAAGTAATACAGAGATGTTGTTGTAGAAGAAAAGACTTCAGAATGAAAGCTTTGAATTACAGATCTTCTTCTTCTTGTAACAATAAGCCCAAAGATCTTGTGGATCAATGTGTAACATCCCAATTCGCACTAGACCCATCGTGAGTGTTTTGGGTCAGCGGGAGTTGACTCGGCTCGGTAGAAGCACTAGGACCCTGAGGTTGTCAGATTTTAGTTACGGTCAGCAAGTGATTATTGATTTACTCTACTCTAATTGTAATGTTGTTAGTATAAGTATGTCCTGGTAGTCCAGAAATAGGCCTTGATAGAAGTAGGTTAGGTTAGTCTAGAAAAATTTAGGAAAACAAAATGTGCCAAGTCAATATCGACGGGACCGTCCCGTCGATCATTGGCATCAGTCGGGAAGGTGTTTCCCCTAACCTCTAAGTAGATCGACAGGAGCTCTCGTCGATCTTTGCCATCAACTGGGAAGATGTTTCCCTTAGGATCCAAGTCTAAATGGACGGTGCTTCTCGTCGATCGACCGGACCATCTCGTCGATCGACGGGAGCTCCCACGGATTTTTGTTTCCATCACGTAGTTTGTTCCTTTAATACGGCAGCCTTCAGAAATATGTTGACGGTGGTGATATCTTATCCTTGCTTATTTCAAGGCTGGGAGGTGGCTTAGGCCAATAATATAGTGACACATGGATGGATTGTCCAATCCAAAGCATTTGAAATGTTTTGCCCATTAATTCTAGTCAAATCAGCCTCCATTTTCTCTCTCCTCCCTTAACCTTGAACTTCAACCCTCATCCAAAGGCTTATCATCTTTCTTCTTCCTCTTCCTCACACCTTAAGAAACTAACCAGCCACCTTCTTAAAGGAACAAGACTAGATAGAAGGCTTGGAGCTTGGCCGACCACCACCATGTCGCTAAGAGGACGAGCTTAAACCAAGCTCGAAATTAAGGTGACTTCCGCCCCTCTTCCTTGGTGCTAGATCTTCAGATCTGAAATAGGGGACATATTGGGCTCAAGAGAGCTTAATTTCAGCAAGATTCATGGAGTGTTCTAGGAAGAGACCACGCTAGAACTTCTGTTCTAGGGCGTCGTTCGTCGAGAAAATATATTCAATCAAGTCCTCTCTTCAATACGAAGTTGTAGGAACTGCTTTCGTGAAGAATGGTGGTCTATTGAGCGAGTATTGGAGAATGAAGATGAAATAATAATATTTCAGTGCTGGAGGAAGAAGATAAAGAGATGTTGTTCATCTATCTTAAGATCCGTGCAGATTTCATAATATTTAGACAGAAATCTGTTTTCTGCACGCGATGGACTTTAAGCTTATTTTAAGGCATGATCCGGCTACATTAAGGTCTTGTGCTCAACACGAAAGTTGTATCCCTCGGAAAGACCTTTCCAACGAGTGGTTGTGGGTTTTCAGGGAAGTTCTATAGATCCAACAATGTAAAATAGAAAATGGTTGTGCAAAAAATGATCTGGTTTACGTACAGAACAGCTTGCTATCTAGATTTACTCTGTTGGGTTCAAGCCCGCTTTTATATAGGTTAGGATTAGATCTGGACCTTGGGCTCAACAGAAAAGTAGTATCCCTTGGAGATACCTTTTCGGGATGGGGTGGCACATAATTTTTGGTGGTCTGTAGCTCCCCGAAATCACATTTTAGTAAGCATTGCTGAATATGTATAGATTTTTGAGGTTCTGCTGATTTCTTGCAAAATATTTATCGGATGCTTACAAAATTTGGTAAAAATTTACCTGATGATATTGTGATCACCCCCGTTTAGTTTCAGAATTTTGGAAAAAAATTTACCCTAAAATTACTTGTCGTATCATATAAATGTAGAGCACCGTAATAAAGTATTACGTGATACAATGATGCCAAAATTTGGTAGGAAAGATTCAAGCCTTATTTATGATCTATGGTAGGAGTTTCAAATGATTTGGTTTTGAAATGAGCCCTGAACTAAATATGCCGTTATAATTTATTACGCTGAAATGAAATGTTAAGTTGCTTATTTAGATAAGAATTTTGGAAACATGCATAAAATCGTACATATATCACTTGGTAATCTAATATAGAGTTAGATTTGTGATAACCTCTTGGTAGAATTTATGATTAATAAAGAGAACGGGCGTGAGACGATTGATATTGACTAAGCGTGATCTAATGATGCTTATGAATTCAATTGTGTTCAAAGCAGGTTGTGAATCGAGCACGAGGATTGGTATGGTTAATGTGTATTGGAAGATTTGTATAGTGAACTCGAACAAGGCATTACACGCACAAGTAGTCCTATAGGACCAAAGATAGTATTTCCCTGTCATACATGCACCACTGCACAAGAGTTATTATAACTCGGTATGGGTAGCTAGGACAGTCCGGTGTGGTTTATAGGATATGGATACATCCTAAGGTGCTATGTTTAGGACCCGGTTGGTCGGTCCATCGATGCTAGTCAGCATCGTTTGAACATGTAATATTAACTTGTGTTATGGACTTCGTGGGGAGTCCCTGGGTGCTTAATAACACGGGTTGACCATGGGAAATTAGTTGGGTGTGCGTAGGTTCACATGATTGCATAATGATCCTTGTTGGAGGATTACTTATGGCAAATCTACGGGCTCGTCGGTAGTCACACAGACGGGAGCTGGCAGATAGATCTTGGCCGGTTGGACTGGGCTCTTTGTGCTTATTTCAAAAGACCCTTATCGTGCCATTAACCGGTTGGGCTGGGCTCTTGGTGTTTACTTCGATGAATATTTGAATATGTATTGAAATATTGTGCTCAATTGGTGATGAGAAGTGAAAGAACTATATAGTTAAGCGTGCTCGGGATGGAGTAGTACTGAGATGGGTGACCTCCTGGGAAGGCCCCGTAGAGGCACTTAACTGGATCACTTCTCACCAAAGGGAGGTTGTGGCCACCAACAACCTGCCTGTGTGCTGGAGAGGGGTTGGGGTGCTTGGGATGCAGCCCGGTAACGGTAGCCAGGCGAGGAAGTCGGTGGACGTTGTCCCGATGGTAAGTCCAGGCCCTTGGGACGTTACAATTAACATTTAGAAAAATGCCCTTTGGATTGTGTAATGCCCCCGCCACATTCCAGCGTTGCATGATCGCTGTTTTTACTGATTTGATTGATGAAGGCATCGAGATTTTTATGGACGATTTTTCGGTGTTTGGGAAATCGTTTGATGATTGTTTAGAGGTGTTGAAGAAAGCATTGGACAAGTGCATTCAATCCAATTTGATCCTGAATTGGGAAAAATGTCACTTTATGGTTAGAGAGGGGATTGTTTTTGGGCACAAGGTATCAAAGAAAGGTTTGGAAGTAGATAAGGCCAAGACAGAAGTTATAGAGAAATTGTCGCCGCCAACTAATGTTAAGGGAGTGCGTAGTTTTTTAGGACACGCGGGTTTCTACCGTCGTTTTATTAAAGATTTCTCTAAAATTTCTAAGCCATTAAGTCATTTGTTGGAAAAAGATTCACCCTTTAATTTTGATGAGGAATGTCTAGCCGCTTTTAATATCTTGAGGCAAAGTCTTATTTCTTCACCGGTCATCACCGCACCTGATTGGTCTTTGCCATTTACCATTATGTGTGATGCTAGCCACTTCGCTGTGGGCGCGGTATTAGGCCAAGTGCACGACAAAATCTTCCATACCATCTACTACGCTAGCAAGATGCTGATTGACGCTCAGATAAATTACACAACTACCGAAAAGGAGTTTTTAGCGGTTCTTTTTGCATTTGACAAATTTCGCTCCTATTTGATAAATTCTAAGGTGGTTGTCTATACAGATTATTCAACTATACGATTTTTAGTAGAAAAAAAGGATGCTGAACCAAGACTCATTAGGTGGGTTCTCCTCTTGTAAGAGTTCGACTTAGAGATCAAGTGTAACATCCCGATTCGAGATAGACCCCTTGTGCGCATTTTTGAGTGAAGCAATTTGACTCGGGCTCGGGGTGTACTGAGGGCCAGGCTTTCACCTGAGCCGGGGAAGTGCACTCGACGAATGCGGCGAGTACCATTTCTATTTTTTGTCCCGATGTTTGCTGTATCGGGATCCGAGCCGTTCGGAGAGCATAATTTGAGCAATAAAACTCGAAGGAAGCGTGCCGCCTTGAAGGAATTATAGTGCGTACGTTGCTCAAATGACATGGTTTCTAAATAGCGTTTTTATTCAAAAAGGTGATATGCAACAAACGACCTTGGAATTCACCTCGGTCAGTTTTGTTAGACTCGTGATGCCTATACGAGTTCAACAAAATTGCTCGCGCTCGATTCTGATGAGAATCGGCGAAATCATAATACGGTCTGCGAATAGCGTATTTATCCACGTTTGTGAAATCGAGCAAACAACCTCGCAATTGACCCCAATCAGTCTTGTTAGACTCGTAACGATAGTATGAATTCAACAGATTTATCTGTTTGCGATTCCGGCGTCGTTTGAAGGATTTTTGACATATAATTAAATTAGCTCGTTAACTCCCCGGACAACACAAAATGAGCAAACGGACTCGGAATTGACCTATGATCATTTCGTTAGATGCGTGTCAGCGAGACGGTTGAAACGAGCCCATCCAAGACAAATTACGAGTTCCCTAGAGCGAGATACGAGCGATTGAGTGTAATCAATTTAAGATAATAAAAATAATCATAATAATCATAATATATTATATATAAATGTATCAACTCAGTTAGGTTAGAAAGAAAAGGCCCGATCCCTCTTTCTCTGATCTGATCTCCCTCCTCTCCTCCGATCTCTCTCTCTCTCTCTACAACTCTCCTCCATGGCCCGCGAGCATCCCTGCAGCCTGATGGAGCAGCGCCTCCTTCTCCTTCTCCATCTCCGGCCGACAAAGCATCAACCCCCACAACTTCCTCCGCCAAGGCCGGCGATCTCCTCTTTCTCTGGTGAGGTCCATCTTCTCTTCGGGCAAAGCCGCCCCTTTCATGGCCGAAATCTCTGGCGAACTTCCTCCATGGCCGCCCCTCTGCAAGCTCCGACCACCTCTCCAAAACAGAGAGCGACCTCACTCTCCAAGCCAAAACAGCCCACTCAAAGAGTTCGACTTCTTTTTGGCAACATTCGACAAGGTCCGGTTCGACGAGATCCGACCAGGACCGGGAGCAATGGACAAATGCCGCATATGCGGCTATTGGGTTGCATGCATGGACATTGAGGTGAGCTTCCTCCCCTCTCCCTTGGTGCTAGTTTCCTAGGTCTGATTAGGCGAGACATCGAGCTCAATTGAGCTTGATTGGAGAGGAAGCCATGGTGGAATGGCCAAATCTATGTTCTGATTTGTCGTTCCGGCCATCTCCAACCAAAGATTCACGCCCGGCGATGCACCCATGTAGGAGGAAGGGGCAGTGGTGTTTGTTGGTCGGACGGGAAAAATATGGTGGCCGATGGGAGAGTTTTATTTTAGGCTCCAGGTCGGGCAAATCACAAGCCCCAGGCTGGAGGAAAAGGATGACCGGATGTTGTCCGTTCAGCTTTTAGATCCGTGCAGTTTTTAATATAAATAAGGTACACAAAATCTGTCTAATGTGCGCGACTGGCTTCGATCCTCTTTTTAGGCATGTTACAGCTGGATACAGGCCTTGGGCTCAACATAAAAGTTGTAGCCCTCGGAAAGACCTTTCCAACGACTGGTTGTGTGTTTTCTGGGGAGCTCTGTAGCTCCCTCAAAGTGCAATCGAAATTGGCTGTTCAGAAGTTGGTCCTGTCTAGTACAGGACAGCTTGCTGTCCAGGTAGTTACTGCTGGGTTCAACCTGATTTTAGAAAGATTAGGCTAAGATTTGGATCTGGGAATTAGCACGAAAATTGTAGCCTATGGCGATCCCTTTTTGGAATGATGTGACGCGAAATTTTTGGTGGCCTGTAGCTACGGGAATTTCAGTTTCCGTAAGCTGTATCCATAATATATAGACTATTATATAATTGGATCTCTCTTAAATTAGTCTTCGGACACATATGAAATCGAAAGACTTGAACTTAATATTGTGGTACACGTCTATATTATGTTGTATGATATATGGATACATATGTTCTAAGATCTCACAATCCAGTTTCGGTAAACAGTGACACACACGTAAAGTTTATAATGTTGTATGGATTTCTCTCAAATTACTTATCGGATGCTCCTGAAATTTGGTGGACATGTGCCTAATGGTATTGAGACCACCCCCGATCAGAATTATGAATTTGGATATATATTTACAGTAATATGGCTAGTCTCTTGTTATAAATTTATTGTGTCGTAAATAACTTTGGTAAATATAAACGAGGCTTAAAATTGATTGAAATATTCAAGGTTATGATTATGTGATATCATAGAAATTTCATAGGATTTGATTTGAAATAAGCCTTGATTAAATGTTCTGTCATAAATTAGTTTGAAGAATGAATCATGGTGATGTGTAATTGAATAAGGTTTTGGAGGGTATGCTTATATATTAACATTCATATCACTTGATAATCTATTGGATGATGTAGATTGGTGATAACCTCCCCATAAGCTTGATAGTTTTAATCGTGTTGAATCACGTTGTGATTTGTACTTAAGACGATTGAATATTGGTGATAAGTTGGGGATTACATGTTTAGTAAAATATGAATATGACACCGTACACAAGTAGTCCTACAGATTTTCGTAGAGTAATTTACATGATATACACTCGCCACCGCAAAAGAGTTATGATAACTCGGTATGGTTAGCATTGATGGCTTGGGGTGGATTATAAGGTATGGTAATATCTTGCGGTGAAATGTTAAGGACCCTGTTGTTGGGGGCCTTGGATGCTAATTAGCATCAGTTGACTGGTATGATGTGTAAGGTAAGAAGGCTCCTGTTGTGGGTCCTTGGGTGCTTGATGGCACGGGTGTGCATGGGAATTGCATGGGTTGCATGGCTTACACTGGTTGGAGGATTACTTGTGGTTGGGGGATTACTTGTGGCGGGTCCACGGGCTTGCTAGTCGTGACACCGACAGAAGCTAGCAGTTAGACTCTAGACCGGTTGGGTTGGACTCTTGGTGCTCACCTACCCAAGTCCTCTTCTATGTCCTTGGAGGCTCCGTTGTGTGTTCTTAGCGTCGAGCAGTACGCAGGGGCTCCATTGTGTGTTCTTAGCGTTGAGGCGTACAAAGGCCTAGGTCTAATAGTGTTCATACCCACCTAGTTGTGGAGGAGCCCATTCCACAGTCCCCGCCTGGCCACGACGCGAGGTGCCTGAGTGGTTAGCTACCCTCGAAAAGCGGGAACTAAAGGTCTATGTCGACATAGCATAATGCATGGGTGAGTTCATCATATCATAATCATTGCATTGCATTCAACATTCATAATCATAGCATTGCACTGCATCGGGTCCATCATATAAATTAGTATGGGCTCTTTTATATGATGGGTCCCAAATTGGAAACCTTAACTTATAAGTTTGTATGGGCATTCATGTAAGTTAAGGTACGATATGAACTGCTTACTTCTGTACTTTTTCACTACTTGCTTACATTCTGTCATTGCCTTATACTTGTTAGTTGTCCTTATTATACTTGTTACTAGTACTTGCATTTATAACGATTGCTACTTATATAATTATGAACAGCGTAGTTAGTGCCATTGCAAGTACTTGGGTACTTTTACAACCGACATATATGAACAACCATTCCTATCACCTGCTTGTATATATTATTGCTTATATAGCAGCTTTTATTCCTTTCCTTCCTCCCGGTGCCTTGGAGTCGTCGGGGGAGCAGATGTGAAGCCACTAAGTCTTTATAACTAACGGTTGCTACGTCCCTCTTTTTAGGAGTGTTCCTTAGAGCAGCAGTGCACGGTGCTGGAGGAGGATAGTCAGGTCAGGATGACAGGGCCGGAGACCATGATACCTTGGCTACCGTCAGTGACAGAGGCGAGTGAGTGTTTTGAGATGTAGCCCTTGGGGCATTTAGCTTGATACTCTGATGATTTGCAGGAGCTTGTGTAGCTTTCTGTCTTTCTTGTACTTACTATTCGATCTTTATTACTTATTATGAATCTATGGATTTTAATGCTTTCTTTTATTGATGGGTTGGCGTTGTTTAGTTGGTTTGGCCGGCAGGATAGGCGTCTTGTGGGGGAGGCTAGCTTGTGTGCTGGCGCTTCCACAAGGCGGTTGTCCTGGGCATAAGACTCCCCTCGGCCGTGTCTTGTGTTCCGAGAGGGGGGTCTTACAAATGGTATCATCTTGCAACGATCCTGAGATAAAGAAGTCCATTAACCCACTAGGCCACACCTGCTAGCTAAATCAGTTTGAGGACAAACTGATGCAGCGGAAGCGGTGGTGTGCCCATGTGTGATTCACATTAAGTATGTCCTCTTTTTCCTATAGAAAGTGCCAACCTAAGCCAAACTCGTACCCTTACATATGAATACTGGCTCACTTCGAGACAGTAATTGGTATTCCCATTCCAACCATTAGAGTTGGTTTGGCATAAGATTGATGCCAACCTAACTAGGATACCATTTTTGGTCGACTTAGCAGGATATGTCGTGACATACCCTAACCTTATACTGATCTTGGGGATGATTGGACAAAGCAATAAGTGACATTGATTGACTAAGGGAAGAGTTTAATGTGAGTGTAGATGCTATAGACTCACACCCTGAGATTTCTATCCTAGATATGGAGTAATATTATCACCTTACCCAAAATATTAGGGCAATCTCAATGATATTGGTGCCTGAAATCTATCATCAGCTTAGCAAGAGGCCACCAAGCATGTCTTTTATACTGTATGTAGATACCTCTCACTTCTATTTATGTAGAAGGTTTCATATGGAGAAGTTACGATAAGAATTCGGATCCAAAGAAGGCTCATTTTGGGACGAATGTGTTATATTGGTGGCAGAAGAAACTCAGTCGAAGAGATATGGGGGCTTATCTCTTCGTTTATTGGGCTAGTTATGTACCGTCTTGGATCCCTTGAGGAGTTAGAATCTTTGTAATTTTTGAAATTGGAAGTTTTGATCCTTGAGAGTTAATTCACCTTAAGCAAAGCAGACTGCTAAGGCCAGGTTTGGGTTGATAGGAATTTTATTAGCGTTACAAGAGAGGAAAGCATTTTTAAAGATGTTAATTTTCTCGATACTGTTCTAAGCTTATGTGGATAAGTAACGAGGAGAGTAGTAAATTAACACTTTGGGGATATGCAACTATGTTGTGATAACATTAGAACTTGGAAGTTAATGAAATTGTGTGCATGCATTGCGGTATGATGATAAACTACCCCTGAGTTTGGAAATTCTTGGTGAACGTTCCCTTTAGTGTTGTAAATACTTGACATTGGGAAATTAATAAGTGTTAGGCGGTGGAGTCAACAAGATTAATATGACTCGATTGATGATCTAAAAGCATAAAAATTGTTATAAAATAAACATGCATGCCATGGATGATCGTTGGAAGGGATGGTAGGGCGCTTGTAATGGACTTGATTTAGTTTATCACATTGTGAAGTATGCCCTACTTTTGGTAGTCTGCATAACCCGTGACGAAAGGAAACAATCCCGAGCCTTGCACCTTGGTTCATGTTAAGTTCAAACATATATAAATGTACCGGGTGATTGGATGTTATTTGCACATGCTCTCATTACTACGAGATGCAGCTTGGTCGTCGCCGTAAAAATTTAAATTTCTACATCACGGCTGATATATAAGTGCGTCGATACAGGGATCTATAGGGTAAGAACTCTAAGTCGAGGAAGGTATGCCCCTAAGGTTTGTGCCCATACGTGAGAAGAATGTACCATATGGGCGGTGGAAGAAATTTAGTCCAAGACGTACGGGGGCTTGTCCCTTCGTTTATTGGCCTATTTACGTACCAGCTTCGTTTTCCCCGTAGATCCTGTTTGTTCAAATAGTAAGTGAACAATGATGATTGGATTCGTGATAACCTCTCAATACGGGTGAGAGCGTCAAGGGTGTTGAGACACGCCGTGAATTGAACAAGTGAATTGAATATGTCTCTATACGTACAGGTATATACACCGGGGTTGTCAAGTTTTCATACAGGAACTCCTGGACAAATCATATAGCTGGGTAATTGCGGATAGGAATAAATCCTGCTATGTGTCAATTATGAACTTTGTGGGTAACATTGAGTAAAATTTTTCATGGTTTTAGATGGATGTCAATACTATGTGAAGGATGCGATGATATCCTGATGTGATGGTAAGGACTTGAGATGGTAATCCTTGAGTGTTGCTATGCACTAGTCGGATTCTGGCAAGTGCTTGGATGACATAAGGACTTGGTGGTAGTCCTTGGGTTCTGATAGCATGAGTTCCATCATTAGAACCTCATGGGTGTAGTTAAGTGAAAACATGAATCCTCTTGATAGTGTTGTAGTGCCTCTCAGTGATCAATGGTCGGTCAGACGACCGCGCGACAAATTTTGGGGGACGCCTTGAAATTTGTTGAGTTGGAGTTGTATTTGTTTGTTGATCAAAGAGGTGTGTTTAAGAATGTCATATTTAGGATAATTGGTTTAAATCGTGGCACTCATAGTGCCAAGGTTTTGCAACGTGGTTGTTAAGTTAACAAATTCACAACAATGGTATCTATGCACTGGTTTGCGTACATAATGTGATGATATTGTAAATTAATAAAATTACCGATGATGTGTGTTGGAGACTCGTGGCAGGCAGGTATGATATTGAGGCAAGACAACTGTTGATGACACCTGCTATAGAGATATAGTGTTTTGAGATCCAGTCCTGCAATGTGTAAACGAGCTGGTGATTCGACAGTCTTGTTGGTTCATTGAACCTGTGCAATGATATAGAAGTTGGTAGTGGTTGCCTGTTGCATCGTAGTTTTATAACTGAGTAGCCTGCTTGATGTCGTTCACACCAAGTCCTTGATAAATGCTCCCTTGTATGTTGTGTGCTTGAGATTTAATCACAACATAATCAGTTAGACTGATGTAGTGATTTTTGAAATAGAGTGTGTCATTATTAGTTCGTATGACTTCACAAGGCGAGAGCGCGCATGCAATCTAGTTTCTATGTATAAGCCGCAACAATTGAGAATGCATATATAAGCGTGAAATTATTATGGATGAAGTGCCCATGAATGGATATGATGAGTATATTTTGCTCTCATCCAGGAAATCCTCATAGCCTCAACCTAATATTTTGGGGACGAAATTGTTTCTTCGTTTATTGGATTTGTAACATCCCGATTCGAGCTAGACCCCTTGTGTGCGTTTTTGAGTCAAGCAAGTTGACTCGGGCTCGGGGTGTACTGAGGGCCAGGCTTGCACCTGAGACGGGGAAGTGCACTCGACGAATGCGGCGAGTGCCATTTCTATTTTTTGTCCCGATGTTTGCTGTATCGGGATCCGAGCCGTCCGGAGAGCATAATTTGAGCAATAAAACTCGAAGGAAGCGTGCCGCCTTGAAGGAATTATAGTGCGTACGTTAGCTCAAATGACATGGTTTCTAAATAGCGTTTTTATTCAAAAAGGTGATATGCAGCAAACGACCTTGGAATTCACCTCGGTAAGTTTTGTTAGACTCGTGACGCCTATACGAGTTCAACAAAATTGCTCGCGCTCGATTCTGATGAGAATCGGCGAAATCATAATACGGTCTGCGAATAGCGTATTTATCCACGTTTGTGAAATCGAGCAAACAACCTCGCAATTGACCCCAATCAGTCTTGTTAGACTCGTAACGATAGTATGAATTCAACAAATTTATCTGTTTGCGATTTCGGCGTCGTTTGAAGGATTTTTAACATATAATTAAATTAGCCAGTTAACGCTCCGGACAACACAAAATGAGCAAACGGACTCGGAATTGACCTCTGATCATTTCGTTAGATGCGTGTCAGCGAGAAGGTTGAAACGAGCCCATCCAGGACAAATTACGAGTTCCCTTGAGCGAGATACGAGCGATTGAGTGTAATCAATTTAAGATAATAATAATAATATATTATATATAAATGTATCTACTCAGTTAGGTTAGAAAGAAAAGGCCCGATCCCTCCTTGCTCTTGACGGTGGAATCCAGATCTGATCTCCCTCCTCTCCTCCGATCTCTCTCTCTCCCTACAACTCTCCTCCATGGCCGGCGAGCATCCCTGCAGCCTGATGGAGCAGCGCCTCCTTCTCCTTCTCCATCTCCGGCCGACAAAGCATCAACCCCCACAACTTCCTCCGCCAAGGCCAGCGATCTCCTCTTTCTCTGGCGAGGTCCATCTTCTCTTCGGGCAAAGCCGCCCCTTTCATGGCAGAAATCTCCGGCCAACTTCCTCCATGGCCGCCCCTCTGCAAGCTCCGACCACCTCTCCAAAACAGAGAGCGACCTCGCTCTCCAAGCCAAAACAGCCCACTCAAAGAGTTCGACTTCTTTTTGGCAACGTTCGACAAGGTCCGGTTCGACGAGATCCGACCACGACTGAGAGCAACGGACAAATGACACATATGCGGCTATTGGGTTGCATGCATGGACATTGAGGTGAGCTTCCTCCCCTCTCCCTTGGTGCTAGTTTCCTAGGTCTGATTAGGCGAGACATCGAGCTCAATTGAGCTTGATTGGAGAGGAAGCCAAGGTGGAATGGCCAAATCTATGTTCCGATTTGTCGTTCCGGCCATCTCCGACCAACGATTCGCGCCCGGCGATGCACCTCATGTAGGAGGAAGGGGCGGTGGTGTTGGTTGGTCGGACGGGAAAAATATGGTTGCCGATGGGAGAGTTTTATTTTAGGCTCCAGGTCGGGCAAATCACAAGCCCCAGGCTGGAGGAAAAGGATGACCGGATGTTGTCCATTCAGCTTTTAGATCCGTGCAGTTTTTAATATAAATAATGTACACAAAATCTGTCTAATGCGCGCGGCTAGCTTCGATCCTCTTTTTAGGCATGCTACAGCTGGATCCAGGCCTTGGGCTCAACATAAAGGTTGTAGGCCTCGGAAAGACCTTTCCAACGACTGGTTGTGTGTTTTCTGGGGAGCTCTATAGCTCCCTCAAAGTGCAATCGAAATTGGCTGTTCAGAAGTTGGTCCTGTCTAGTACAGGACAGCTTGCTGTCCAGGTAGTTACTGCTGGGTTCAACCTGATTTTAGAAAGATTAGGCTAAGATTTGGATCTAGGAATCAGCACAAAAGTTGTAGCCTGTGGCGATCCCTTTTTGGAATGGTGTGGCGCGAAATTTTTGGTGGCCTGTAGCTACGGGAATTTCAGTTTCCGTAAGCTGTATCCATAATATATAGACTATTATATAATTGGATCTCTCTTAAATTAGTCTTCGGACACATACGAAATCGAAAGACTTGAACTTAATATTGTGGTACACGTCTATATTATGTTGTATGAAATATGGATACATATGTTCTAAGATCTCACAATCCAGTTTCGGTAAACAGCGACACACACGTAAAGTTTATAATGTTGTATGGATTTCTCTCAAATTACTTATCGGATGCTCTTGAAATTTGGTGGACATGTGCCTAATGGTATTGAGACCATCCCCGATCAGAATTATGAATTTGGATATATATTTACAGTAATATGGCTAGTCTCTTCTTATAAATTTATTGTGTCGTAAATAACTTTGGTAAATATAAATGAGGCTTAAAATTGATTGAAATATTCAAGGTTATGATTATGCGATATCATAGAAATTTCATAGGATTTGGTTTGAAATAAGCCTTGATTAAATGTTCTGTCATAAATTAGTTTGAAGAATGAATCATGGTGATGTGTAATTGAATAAGATTTTGGAGGGTATGCTTATATATATTAACATTCATATCACTTGATAATCTATTGGATGATGTAGATTGGTGATAACCTCCCCATAAGCTTGATAGCTTTAATCGTGTTGAATCACGTTGTGATTTGTACTTAAGACGATTGAATATGGTGATATGTTGGGTATTACATGTTTAGTAAAATATGAATATGACACCGTACACAAGTAGTTCTACAGATTTTCGTAGAGTAATTTTCATGATATACACTTGCCACCGCAAAAGAGTTATGATAACTCGGTATGGTTAGCATTGATGGCTTGGGGTGGATTATAAGGTATGGTTATATCTTGCGGTGAAATGTTAAGGACCCTGTTGTTGGGGGCCTTGGATGCTAGTTAGCATCAATTGACTGGTATGATGTGAAAGGTAAGAAGGCTCCTGTTGTGGGTCCTTGGGTGCTTGATGGCACGGGTGTGCATGGGAATTGCATGGGTTGCATGGCTAACACTGGTTGGAGGATTACTTGTGGTTAGGGGATTACTTGTGGCGGGTCCACGGGCTTGCTAGTCGTGACACCGACAGAAGCCGGCAGTTAGACTCTAAACCGGTTGGGTTGGACTCTTGGTGCTCACCTACCCAAGTCCCCTTCTGTGTCCTTGGAGGCTCCGCTGTGTGTTCTTAGCGTTGAGCAGTACGCAGGGGCTCCGCTGTGTGTTCTTAGCGTTAAGGCATACATAGGCCTAGGTCTAGTAGTGTTCATACCCACCTAGTTGTGGAGGAGCCCGTTCCACAGTCTCCGTCTGGCCACGACGCGAGGTGCCTGAGTGGTTAGCTACTCTCGAAAAGCGGGAACTAATGGTATATGTCAACATAGCAAAATTCATGGGTGAGTTCATCATATCATAATCATTGTATTGCATTCATCATTCATAATCATAGCATTGCACCGCATCGGGTCAATCATATAAATTAGTATGGGCTCTTTTATATGATGGGTCCCAAATTGGAAACCTTAACTTATAAGTTTGTATGGGCATTCATGTAAGTTAAGGTACGATATGAACTGCTTACTTCTGTACTTTTTCACTACTTGCTTACATTCTGTCATTGCCTTATACTTGTTAGTTGTGCTTATTATACCTGTTACTAGTACTTGCATTTATAACCATTGCTACTTATATAATTATGAACAGCGTAGTTAGTGCCATTGCAAGTACTTGGGTACTTTTACAACCGACATATATGAACAACCATTCCTGTCACCTGATTGTATATATTATTGCTTATATTGCAGCTTTTCTTCCTTTCCTTCCGCCCGGTGCCTTGGAGTCGCCGGGGGAGCGGATGTGAAGCCACTTAGTCATTATGACTAACGGTTGCTACGTCCCTCTTTTTAGGAGTGTTCCTTAGAGCAGCAGTGCACGATGTTGGAGGAGGATAGTCAGGTCAGGATGACAGGGTCGGAGAGCATGATACCTTGGCTACCGTCAGTGACAGAGGCGAGTGAGTATTTTGAGATGTAGCCCTTGGGGCATTTAGCTTGATACTCTGAAGATTTGCAGGAACTTGTGTAGCTTTCTGTCTTTCTTGTACTTACTGTTCGGTCTTTATTACTTATTGTGAATCTATGGCTTTTAATGTTTTCTTTTATTGATGGGTTGGCGCTGTTTAGTTGGTTTGGCCGGCAGGATAGGCGTCTTGTGGGGGAGGCTAGCTCGTGTGTTGGCGCTTCCGCAAGGCGGCTGTCCTGGGCATAAGACTCCCCTCGACCGTGTCTTGTGTTCCGAGAGGGGGGTCTTACATCAAGGATCATAAGGGTGTTGAGAATCCTGTAGCTGATCACTTATCTCGTCTAGATTATGAGTGTGAGAAGGATGCACATGTAGAGATTAGAGAGAATTTTCCCGACGAGAGATTACTAGTAGTATCTGATGTTAGCACCCCATGGTATGCTGATTTTGTTAATTTCATTGCGAGCAATGTTTTGCCTCCTGATCTCGATTATCAGCAGAAAAAGAGATTCCTGCATCAAGCTAGATTTTATCTATGGGATTCCCCACATGTGTTTAGGATTTGTGCTAACCAAGTAATTCGTAGATGTGTGCCGGAAGTGGAAGTTCGTGATATCCCAGAAAAGTGTCATGCATCTCCTTACGGAGGACACTTCATGGGAGAACGAACGGCTATGAAGGTGCTAGAGGCTGGGTTCTATTGGCCAACATTATTTAAGGATGCACATGTGTTTGTCAAGGAGTGTGATAGATGCCAAAAGACGGGAAATATCCATCGGGAGGCAAGTATGCCAATGACTAGTAACCAGGAGGTGGAGGTATTCGACGTATGGGGCATTAACTTTATGGTGCCATTTGTCAATTCTGGTGGGAATCTTTACATATTACTAGCGGTAGATTATATGTCAAAGTGGGTAGAGGCCATTGCTACACAGAAAAATGATGCCAAAGTTGTACTCAAATTTATTAAATGTAATATATTTACGAGATTCGGCACTCCGAGCGCGATAATTATTGATGGGGGTTCACACTTTTGCAATTCACAATTTAAATCACTTTAAAAAAATATGGTGTAACACATAAGGTGGCCCTAGCATATCACCCGCAAACCAATGGATTAGCCGAAGTTTCCAATAGAGAAATTAAGTCTATATTAGAGAAGACGGTAAGTACAAGTAGGAAGGATTGGGCATTGAAGTTGAATGACGCTTTATGGGCCTATAGGACTTCCTTCAAGACACCCATAGGTGTGACTCCTTATAGAATGGTGTACGGAAAATCCTTTCATTTACCCATAGAATTGGAACATATAGCTTTTTGGGCCATTAAGAAATTAAATTTTGACTTTTAGGAAGCGGGTAAGAATAGGCTTCTGCACCTTAATGAATTGGAAGAAATGAGAATTAAGGCGCATGAGAACACTAAGCTATATAAAGATCGAATTAAGAAATGACACGATTCTAGATTGAATAAGCGGGAATTTAGGATTGGACAACTTGTGCTTCTATATAATTCACGACTTCATTTATTCCCAGGGAAACTGAAATCTAGATGGTCTGGACCATTTCGCGTAAAAGAAGTGTTCCCATATGGTGTGGTAACAATCTGCAATGAAAAGGATGGGTCGATATTCAAGGTGAATGGTCAAAGACTCAAGACGTACTATGAGGGAGATGACCATCATGATGCGGTGGTGATGAAATTTCAGTAGCAAGAAGAAGAAATGAATGTCTTGCCGAGACGAGTAAATGAGGCGCTAGGTGGGAGGCAACCCATCTCTCTTTTCATTGTGTTTTAATTATTGGAAATGTTTTGTTTTCATAGTCAGGAGGATAATGCTTACTTGAGGAAAGGTAGCCATGTATTATTGAGAATATTATGTTTGAAATTGGTAGGAGAGCTTTGGAAGAATCAAAATTCGAGCCAAAATTGATAACAAATTTTTTAAGTAAAGGTGTTGCAACACCAAAAATGGGGTGTTGCAACACTTTAGTCTCGGAATTTCAATATAGGTTGAGCGCGCCGGGTTCGGTTCAACTGAACCGGCATTTAGTAAGCAGGGTGTTGCGACACCAAAAACGGGGTGTTGCAACACTTTATTCTCTGAATTTCAATGGAGAGCTAGGTGTTGCAACACCAAAATCGGGGTGTTGCAACACATCTGCGATTTTTTTAATGACATTGTTGTGCATGAACTTAAAATTTTGGGTACTGTTATGATTTTAATTAAGATAATTTTTCATGTTTGGTATTGCTTAGTTATTTCTACGCTCATTCACTTACATTTTGCTTAATAGCTTGTCTAAGCTTTATTGTTTTTTGGAAATGCTATACCTCTAAATCAGCAATTTTAATTTAAAGATATATGTGATGAGCCTAGATTATTATAATTTTAATTTTAACTAGCAACATTAAATTTGTATTGTGGAAATACTCTGTCTGCACTAACAAATCTTGTAGGATTGTTCTACGATGACAAGTCCTAGTTGAGATTGAGGAGCTTTGGGACAAGGGTGTTGGTTCAAAAAATGGAGCTTTCAGTGTATTATATTTTCCAAATTCCAGGGGAGTTCTCATTTTCCATATTAATCTTTTTGTGCACTACTGTTATGTCATTTTATTATAGATCTGGAATGACGGTTTTCTCCAAACTAATATCTTTGCTAGGGCCTAGCAAAAGCGTTAAGTGTGGGTGTGGGTAGAGTTTAACCCCTACTGCTTGGATAAGGACTTATTTATTTACATGTGAAAACTCAATAATTCCATTCTTGTTTTTGCAAATAACCTTATGGATATTCTTGTTATCCAATGATAATCGATTGGTATGGACGAATAATCTAAAGATTTCAGTCACTGAATTTGAAATTAGTGATAATTTTTTTGGTAAAGCGCTCTTTTAAGACTGATTTAGGCACATTTTTCCTTGAAAAAGTTTACTTCAAAACCTAGCTTTTGATATGGTTTTCTAAAATATAAATGGGATGGGTGAGCAAGAACTGAGTTAGCGATGTTGGCTGAAACATGGGTTTATGTAGTTAAATCATTTTGACCCTCCACTACAATCTTTGTGCTTGAACTCTTTTCATGTTGATACGTATTATTCCACGCTTACCTTCCCAAAATTCTTACTAGTTACGTCTTAGTATATTATCCATTTTATGGGTATTTAATTTCAAAAAAAATGGTTGAGATTCATAGTGATATGGGCCTAAGTAAATGTATACATACCTGGAATGATCCCTACTATGCTAGTAAATTATAAAAAGAAAAAAGAAAAATGCATCATAGTGATATGTGGCCTGGGTATGTACACTTATACTTGGAATGATCCCTACTACGAATAAAAAAAAGTAAAAATGTTAATAAACCCCATAATTTGGTGAATTACTAAGATTACGAACTAAGGGAATGTCCTTCCACTTTCAACATTATCCTTGAACGCTTAACCAAGTTAATTCTACTCTCATATGAACTAATAATCTCTGCGTAGGCTCAATCAATAACTTATTCTTATTCTTATCCTCCCCTATGTTACGGAGATCCAATGTTAAAAGATGTTTAGGAGTAACTAATTTTAAGGAAAAGCACACACAACACATATGTCTTTATTGAGCTTTACCTTTCATTCGAGCTAATGGATTTATGAATTATTGAATTCTTGTTGATTTATTGGCCTATCAATTGAGTAAAGCAGATTTTTTTGAATATACCTTAATTAATTTGTTGTTTAAGGATGTGTGATTATTTGAGTTTGCACTTTATTATTAGTTCTCTATTTAAGTTTTGAATTGATAATATTTGTTAGGGACTAGCAAATACTTAAGTGTGGGGGTGTGACATCACCTCATTTAGAAGTGATCTTGCCCCTTATTTTGTTATAAAATTTGATCTAAATGAGAGAAAAATGTGTTATTTGAATAAAAAATACTCTTAATTTATATTAATGTTCAACACTGATTTATATTGACAATTTCCATTGTTTCTTGCTAGTTTTATCGAAGGAACTGAATCAGTGGTAATCTGGGACATGATATGCAGTTTTGCTGAATTTTGACAAAGTGTTGCAACACTTAAAATGGGATGTTGCAACCCTTCTCCGAATTTTAAATCCGAATTACAGATTCGTAACCGCCGAAATTTTGAATGATGGGACATGTCTTTTCAGTTTTGGGGGCAGTTATTTTGGACTAATTTGAGGCAGGAAAGAGGAGAAGAAGAGGACTTTTGAGGGGGATGGATTGGAGTTAGAGTTTTGGAGAAGAAGAGGGCAGATTTTCGCCATTTTTGAAGGAGGCTTCTTCGAGACGGATCGGTCGGACATCAAAGGAGAAGAACACATCTGAAGCGCATCCCTACAGCACTCATAATTATCTAAGCATGGCTAGTAAGATCTTTCCGTTTGTGTGGTTAAACATTTCCACCATGAACTAATTTTTCAATGTCTTGTATGATGTGAGTACCGTGTTTATTGTGATGAATTGATGTTAATTTCCTCTTCATGGTTGAATAATTTTCTTTCTTTATTGGATTTATGTTCATTAATTGTGGATATTTTGAGCAAGCATTCTTCTTCTACTTAGCGTGGTGAGATTCGAGAGAGGAGTTGCGCTAATCTAGGGTTGAATCCTTTTTGCTATGTGGCGAGATTCGAGAGAGGAGTCACGTATTTCTTAAATTAAAATTCCATCTTTTTACTACGCTGCAAGATTCGAGAGAGGAGTGGCGTAAGTGTAGCATAATTTCTAATTTAGTTTCAAGAGAGAAAGAGATTTCCTCGTTGGCTAACAACGGTGATTTTACACTTAATGTTGTTTTATTTCGTCCTAAGTTAGAGATGACTAGGGGGATTTGGAAGAGCAGATATCAGAGACCACGCCAGAACTTCTGTTCTAGGGCGTCGTTCGTCGAGAAAATATATTCAATCAAGTCCTCTCTTCAATACGAAGTTGTAGGAACTGATTTCGTGAAGAATGATGGTGGTCTAGTGAACGAGTATTGGAGGAGAGAAGGTGAAATAATAATATTTCAGTGATGGAGGAAGAAGATAAAGAGATGTTCTTCTTCTATCTTAAGATCCATGCAGATTTCATAATATTTAGACAGAAATCTATTTTCTGCACGCGACGGACTTTAAGCTTATTTTAAGGCATGATCCGGCTACATTTAGGTCTTGTGCTCAACACGAAAGTTGTATCCCTCGGAAAGACCTTTCCAACGAGTGGTTTTGGGTTTTCAGGGAGTTCTATAGCTCTGACAATGTAAAATAGAAAATGGCTGTGCAGAAAATGATCTGGTTTACGTACAAAATGGCTTGATATCCAGATTTACTCTGCTAGGTTCAAGCCCGATTTTAGATAGGTTAGGATTAGATCTGGACCTTGGGCTCAACACAAAAGTAGTATCCCTTGGCGATACCTTTTCGGAATTGGGTGGCACATAATGTTTGGTGGTCTGTAGCTCCCCGAAATCACATTTTAGTCAGCATTGTTGAATATGTATAGATTTTTGAGGTTCTGCTGATTTCTCGCAAAATATTTATCGGATGCTTACAAAATTTGGTATAGATGTACCTGACGATATTGTGATCACCCCCGTTTAGTTTCAGAATTTTGGAAAAAATTTTACCCTGAAATTGCTTGTCATATCATGTAAATGTAGAGCACCGTAATAAAGTATTACGTGATACAATGAGGCCAAAATTTGGTAGGAATGATTCAAGCCTTATTTATGATCTATGGTAGGAGTTTCAAATGATTTGGTTTTGAAATGAGCCCTGAACTAAATATGTCGTTATAATTTATTACGCTGAAATGAAATGTTAAGTTGCTTATTTAGACAAGAATTTTGGAAACGTGCATAAAACCGTACATATATCACTTGGTAATCTAATAGAGAGTTAGATTTGTGATAACCTCTTGGTAGAATTTATGATTGATAAAGAGAACGGGCGTGAGACGATTGATATTGACTAAGCGTGATCTAATGATGTTGATGAATTCAATTGTGTTCAAAGCAGGTTGTGAATCGAGCACGAGGATTGGTATGGTTATTGTGTATTGGAAGATTTGTATAGTGAACTCGAACATGGCATTACACGCACAAGTAGTCATATAGGACCAAAGATAAAATTTCCCTTTCATACATGCACCACTGCACAAGAGTTATTATAACTCGGTATGGGTAGATATGACGGTCCGGTGTGGTTTATAGGATATGGATACATCCTAAGGTTCTATGTTTAGGACCCGGTTGGTCGGTCCATCGATGCTAGTTAGCATCGTTTGAACATGTAATATTAACTTGTGTTATGGACTTCGTGGGGAGTCCCTGGGTGCTTAATAACACGGGTTGAGCATGGGAAATTACTTGGGTGTGCGTAGGTTCACACGATTGCATAATGATCCTTTTTGGAGGAATACTTATGGCAAATATACGGGCTCACCGGTAGTCACACCGACGGGAGCTGGCAGATAGATCTTAGCCGGTTGGACTGGGCTCTTTGTGCTTATTTCAAAAGACCCCTATCGTGCCAATGACCGGTTGGGCTGGGCTCTTGGTATTTACTTCCCAAGACCCCTTCCGCGTCATAAGACTCAGCTAGTTTGGCGAGAAAGAGTATGCGGGAGCTTTACTATTGTGATCTTAGCGTTGAGGTGTACGTAAGGCCTAGGTCTGGTACCGTGCATACCCACCTAGTAGTGGAGAAGCGCGTTCCACTGTCTCCGTCTGGCCACGACGTGAGGTGCCTGAGTGGTTAGCTACCCTCGAAAAGCGGGAAGTACAAGTCTATGTCGATATAGCAAATAATGAGTGAGACATCATAAATACATTCATTGCATTTCATTGCTTCGCACCGCATAGAGATCCTCATCATATAAACTGGGTGACGTGCAGATTCTGCACCGCTAAAAGCGAAACAGAATGCGGTCCGAATGACAGTATACCCGTCATTGTCAAGTAATAAACTTGGGAATATGATCCCCGAGTATCGTTCTCTCAAGGAATGTAGAGTGAGTGAAGCGATCCACTACCAGAAAATGGACTTTTAGCCAGGGCAAATTGCCGTGGCTAAAAGTACCAAACCGTGACTAAAGACTTTTAGTCACGGAATGGCCGTGGTGAATGAGCGTGGCTAATGCGAACGTGGCAAAAGGTATTTGCCACGCTCAATCCGTGGCAAATACGCTTTTGCCACGACTTTTAGCCACGAAATTGAACCGTGGCTAAAGATCCAAATTTCAACATCTATTAGCCACGATTTCCCTGGCATGGCTAAAAGTCCATTATTAGCCACGGTCCCCTTACTGTGGCTAAAAGTCCATTATTAGCCACGGTATAGAACCGTGGCAAATACTTTGCAGATTTAAAAAAAACAATTGCCACAGTTTGAAACCGTGGCAAATACTTGTCCGAGTTATTTTTAAATATATATATGATAGGGTTCCCCTAAAAGGGTTCGGGTTGGGTTGGACCAAGTGTTTTCTCATCGCAGCCTCGCCCGGACCGCTCCCCGGAGAGCGCTTCCGCTCCCGCTCCGCGGAGAGCGCTTCCGCTCCCGCTCCGCGGAGAGCGCTTCCGCTCCCGCTCCGCGGAGAGCGCTTCCGCTCCCGCTCCGCAGAGAGCGCTTCCGCTCCCGCTCCGCGAAGAGCGCAACCGAGAGCGCATCCGCTCCGCGAAGAACGCTTTCGCTCCCACTCCGCGGAGAGCGCTTCCGCTCACGCTCCGCGGAGAGCGCTTCCGCTCACGCTCCGCGGAGAGCGCTTCCGCTCCCGCTCCGCAGAGAGCGCTTCCGCTCCCACTCCCGATCCGTAGAGAGCACTTCCGCTCCCGCTCCGTAGAGAGCGCTTCCGCTCCCGCTCCGCGGAGAGCGCTTCGGCTCCCGCTCCGTGGAGAGCGCTTCCGCTCCCGCTCCGCGGAGAGCGCTTTCGCCCTAGCTCCCGCTCCACAGAGAGCGCTTCCGCTCCCGCTCCGTAGAGAGCTCTTCCGCTCCCGCTCCCGCTCCCGCTCCCGCTCCTGCTCCCGCTCCGCAAAGCGCGACGCTGCCATTCATCGTCGGCGACAATCGCCGGCCGCCACCACCACCAGAGAGGTTGCCCGGGCTGCCCAAGCTGCCCGGCATGACCGAAGGGCAAACTCGTCATAAGTACAAAGTTGATAATCCGCGTGCCCCGAATCAAGCATCCTCATTCGTTCGTTCAAGAATCGGCATGGCGCAGTTACCAGAACGCCCTCCTCAGAAACTATATAAGGAGGGTCAGGCATCCATTAGAAGACACTTTTGGGCACGGGGAGAAAGTGGAGCTCTTGAGTTTTCCGGCGAGGACTCTTGGAAGATCTTCATCGACCTTCGAGCTACCCTCAGAGGTCTCCCTCAGCACTCCAGCTTAACTTCAAGAACTTGGGAGGATCTCGGTGGCTTAGGCCCAGGCTACTCCGCAGCACTCCACTCCAAACTGCTCCGCAGCGTTCCGCTCCAGGCTGCTCCACAGCGCTCCGCTCCAGGCTGCTCTGCAGCGCTCCGCTCCAGGCTGCTCCGCAGCACTCCACTCCAAACTACTCCGCAGTGGTCCGCTCGAGGCTGCTTCGCAGTGCTCCACTCTAGGCTGCTCCGCAGCGCCCCGCTCCAGGATGCTTCGCAGCGCTCCGCTGCAGGCTGCTCCGCAGTGCTCCGCTCCAGGCTGCTCTGCAGCGCTCCGCTCCAGGCCGCTCTACTCCAGGATGCTCCGCAGTGCTCCTCTCTAGGCTGCTCCACAGTGCTCCGCTCCAGGCCGCTCGGCTCCGCAGTGCTCCCCTCCAGGCCACCTCGCAGCGCTCCGCTCCAGGCCGCTCTGCAGCGCTCCGATCCAGGCTGCTCCGCACAGCTCTACTCAAGGCTATCTTCGAGCACGTTTCACCACGTTCGGCTCCCGAGGGCTCGAAGGACTTAACAAAATATCTGTAATGAGCGGTGGCCTGTCACTCTCGAAAAACAACTCTCTGTAACTCACAACAGTAGTGGATCATTCAGAATTGGGCTAGGCCCCGTGGTTTTTTCCCTTTCTGGGTTTTCCACGTAAAAATCTCGTTCTTTACTGTTGGCTCTCACTTTTGACTATTTGCGCATTCGGCTCACTCTCGAGCTAAGACGGTTTATCTCGACCGGCCTAGGAGAGCGTTGAACGACCCGCAACTGTTTGGCGCCGTCTGTGGGAACTAGCGTTCCCGTTTAGCTCTAAAAGCGATCTCTCTTAGAGACTGACAGTAATGGACATTCATCAGGCAATTTCGGACGCGGGCAGTTCCACCTTCCCCGCACACTCAGGAAAAGGAGCACCCGTCACGACACCCATCCTGCCCCCGTGGCTAGGCGCAGCTGGCCAGCAAGCATCTCTGGCGTCGGGGCAAGTTCCAAGCGATGACATACCTTAGCTAAGCCAATCCCCCCTATCAGGATGGGTCCTGGCATATCCAGTTCCCTCCTGGCTCAAGCTCTCGCACCGTAAAATGTTCCACGGAGCAGAGGATTCGTATGAGCATGTCAACTACATCTTGGCCACAAGGGAGACACTTGGGCTTCCAGATCAAACCTGCTGCAAGATCTTCCCAACGACACTTCGCGGCGATGCTCTCAACTGGTATCAGTCCCTGCCCGAGGGAATCATCCACAACTTTACCGAGCTATCTCAACTATTCATGAGATGGCACAAAGCCCGTGCACAGAGAGTCAGAGAAGAGACACAGATAGGGAGGGAGCTCGGGTTAGGCAGGACTCCCCATACAGGGCAGATAGAGCATGGCAAGCCCCAAGGAGACGTCGTCGTGGAATCACTTGAAAAGGATCTTCGTGGAGGGTTGGATTTTGCCCTGCAAGCGAGCATTGGGAATCCAGCATTTGAATTAAGAAGGGCGTTGATAAGCCATTGCATCAAATTCAACATCTTGTTCATGGCAACTGTGATACGTCTCAAGCTCCTTGGCGGGAACCTCAAGCTCAGGGCTAGCCATGCGGAGCTTCCAGACGGAGCAACGATACCAACTATAGGAGACATCACCCTCCCTCTCCACGTAGGGGCACTACCGAAACCAGTCGAATACAACGTCCAGTTCATCATCGCAGAAGCTGATTCACCGTATGACGCGATATTTGGAAGCATCCTACTCGATACATTGCAACATGCCACCTTCATGGCAAGGCGTATGGAAAGCAAAGGGAAAATCATCCAAAACTCGGTTCACAACCTCAGCGCTGCAAAGGACCAGGTTCCTTGGATCAACCACGGGCCCTCTCAAAACCTAGATTGCAGGGAACATTGCCCAGATAAGAGCCGCATGGACCCAGCACCAGTAGCAGAAGATGATCTCACAACGTCAACACACCGACGAAAACTTGGAACCATGGGCCGAAAGTGAAAAGGACAGCAACCGCCCGGAGAGGCCGGTTGGCATGTCCTGAGCCAGTCAGGAATCCTCGAGGGGAGATGAACCAGAAAACTCGGATCTACACCCCACTGAACGCATCCCGCCAGCATATTTTATCCGTGATCTACCACGAAAGGATCGTTAAGTGGCCAAGGCCGCTTCCTCAAAACGCGGGGGATCAATCCAAGTTTTGTGATTTTCATAGGGGTCAGGGGCACCAAACGAGGCAGTGCCTATGTTTGAAGGATGAAATCGAACGTCTCGTCCAGTTGGGGCACCTCGCGGTCTTTCGCAAAACAACTTAAAGGCAGGCAGCTTGAGAAGGGTCAACTGAGATCCAACCGTCGGAATGATCGTCACCTAAGCCGTACTGTCTCCCTTAGGGACTTCTATCACTTTTTATCTCGTTTCTATTTCAGAATGTATCCACGCTTTTCTTTCTAACAAAGTAATTTCAGGTCCTTGCCCACTGTGAGCGAACCTCAACGAATATCCAAATGGTAAGGCGGCGACCTCCGATAAGATGGTGGGCAGCCCTCCACATCGAGAGCAAGCCTGCGCCATCCGGCCGCTGAGGGCCTGCCCCCCTCACGACCGGGCGGGAACCACATTCCCCAACGAATCTCCAATTGGTATGGCGACGACCTCCGATAAGTTGATGGCTAGCCCTCCACATCGAGAGCGAGCCTGCGCCATCCGGCCGCTGAGGGCCTGCCCCCCTCACGACCAGGCGGGAACCACGTTTCCCCAACGAATCTCCAAATGGTAAGGCGACGACCTCCGATAAGATGGTGGCCAGCCCTCCACATCGAGAGCGAGCCTGCGCCATCCGGCCGCTGAGGGCCTGGCCACCTCATGACCGGGCGGGAACCACGTTTCCCCAACTAATCTCCAAATGGTAAGGCGACGACCTCCGATAAGATGGTGGCCAGCCCTCCACATAGAGAGCGAGCCTACGCCATCCGGTCGCTGAGGGCCTGCCACCCTCACGACCGGGTGGGAACCATGTTTCCCAATGAAACTCCAAATGGTAAGGCGACGTCCTCCAATAAGATGGTGGCCATCCCTCCACATCGAGAGCGAGCCCACGCCATCCGGCCGCTGACGGCTTGCCCCCCTCACGACCGGCGGAAACCACGTTTCCCCAACGAATCTCCAAATGGTAGGGCGACGACCTCCGATAAGATGGTGGCCAGCCCTCCACATCGAGAGCGAGCCCGCGCCATCCGGCCGCTGAGGGCCTGCCCCCCTCACGACCGAGCGGGAATCATGTTTCACCAACAAATCTCCAAATTGTAAGGCGACGACCTTCGATAAGATGGCGGTCAGTCATCCATGACCGCATGCAAGTTGCTAGGTGTTCTCAGGAGCAATGCAGAACTCCCAAAGCAAGGCTCCTGGGGTGTAAGCCGCTGACCCCGACGTTAACCCTGAATAACAAGCTTTCCAAGCTCTGGGGAATTCGGCTCAACTATGAAGCAAAACACTTCGCTCCCACGCTGCCGAGCATCCCGCTCCCACGTTGCAGGGCACCTCACTCCCACGCTGTCGAGCATCACGCTCCTGCGTTGTAGGGCACCTCGCTCCCATGCTACAGAGCATCTAGCTCCCGCATTGCAGGGCACCTCGCTCCCACACTGCAGAGCACTTCGCTCCCGCGTTCTAGGGCAACTCGCTCCCACGCTGTCTGACGTCTATCTCCCAGACAGCATAATATCTTCGCCAAAAGTGTGAGCCTCAAGTCCTCCTACGGATCCCAATAAGAACGAACGCCGGTTCTCCTATGTCATTCGATAGAAGCGGACTCCAAGCCCTTCCGGGGTGCACAAAAATAAGAGCAAAGGCCCTTTGCCGCACCTGCTAGGGCGGACCTCGAGTCGCCCCGAAGGCAAGACAGTCCTAGCAGCACGCACAATGGACGTGCCTGCGAGCGTACCGCGTGCTCGCCGCTCAGCGGCTGCGCGTGGGCCGCGCACCAGCCACGCACAGGCGTCTGCGCGCCTACTGCACGCAGGTAAGCGAGCGCCTGTCGCGCCCACCTAGGGCGCGATAATGCTGCACCCGCCCCTCGGGGCGCGGCAGCACCGCGCCAGCCTAGGGCGCGACAGTGCCGCGCCTGCCCAGCGGGTCACAACAGTGCCGCCACCGCCTAGGGCGCGGCAGTGTCGCGCCCTTCTTCCTGGGACGCGGCAGTGCCGCGCCCTCCCGCCTAGGGCGCAGCAGTGCCGCGCCCGCCCGCCTTGGGCGCGGCAGTGCCGCGCCCTCCCTCCTAGGGGGAGGCAGTGCCGCGCCCTCCCGCCTAGGGCGCGACAGTGCCGCGCACGCCCTCCTTGGGCGCGGCAGTGCCGCACCCTTCTTCCTAGGGCGCGGCAGTGCCGCGCCCTCCCGCCTAAAGCGAGGCAGTGCCGCGCCCGCCCGCCGTGGGTGCGGCAGTGTTGCGCCCTTCGTCCTGGGGCGTGGTAGTGCTGCGCCCTCCCGCCTAGGGCGCGGCAGTGCCACACCCTTCTTCCTGGGGCGTGGCAGTGCCGCTCCCTTCTTCCTGGGGCGCGATAGTGCCGCGCCCGCCCGCCTAGGGCGCGGCACTGCTGTGCCCTTCTTCCTGGGGCGCAGCAGTGCCGCGCCCGTTCGCCTAGTGCGCGGTAGTGCCACGCCCTCCTTCCTGGGGCGCGGCAGTGTCGCGCCCGCCCGCCTAGGGCATGGCAGTGCCGCGTCCTTCTTCCTGGGGCGCGACAGTGCCGCGCCCGACCGCCTAGGGCGCGGAAGTGCCGCGCCCGTCCGCCTTGGGTGTGGCAGTGTCACGCCCTTCTTCCTGGGGCGCTGCAGTGTCGCGCCCTCCTTCCTGGGGCGCGGCATTGCCGCGCCCGCCCGCCTGGGCCACGACTGTGACACTCCCGCCTCGCGGGGTGCGACGGTGCATCGCCGGCATGGGGCGTGGCGGCGCCCTGGACCCGCATCCTCCTTCAAGCGCGAGCTGCGCTCCTCCCTTGAAGTGTGCTCCGAGCCTCCGGGATCGCTCGTGTGTGTTCCACCGCGCCACTTTGAGGCGCGGCGCGTTCGTGCATTGTTCGCACAATATCTTTTATCACCGGTTATTAACCGTAAAAGCAAACTCTTACCTCTTCTCTCGCGGCCGTGATGTTGTTCACTAGTTCAAGTGCGGGCAGCTCTCTCTCTCTCTCTCTCTCTCTCTCTCGCAGAAGCTCCATAGATTTTTCCTAAAATCTATAAACGCTTAGCAACATTTTTAGAGAATGTAGGTTTCGAATAATTATGAGGCCCCGGCTAGTGCAGAGAGAGGAGGATTGAAACTTAATTATTTTTATTAGACCGACGAAGCGGGAGCTGCATACGGTTTAAACCTCATAATCGTGTCATAATTAAGGCCCTATTTAACTTATCATTAGAAACGATTTTCTCTTCAAAATTAATGTTCTAATGGAAATTACGCCGCACTCGCCCGTCCTACTCCCCCGCATACTCGTAACGAGAGTTCTAAATTTTTGGACTATCGATTATAAATCGCGGACTCCGAAAATTGGGGGGCAATTGATAGGGTTCCCCTAAAAGGGTTCGGGCTGGGTCGGACCAAGTGTTTTCTCATCGTAGCCTCGCCCGGACCGCTCCCCGGAGAGCGCTTCCGCTCCCGCTCCGCGGAGAGCGCTTCCGCTCCCGCTCCGCGGAGAGCGCGTCCGAGAGCACATCCGCTCCGCGGAGAGCGCTTCTGCTCCCACTACGAAGAGAGCGCCTCCGCTCCCGCTCCGCCGAGAGCACTACCGCTCCGCCGAGAGTGCTTCCGCTTCCGCTCCCGCTCCCGCTCCGCAGAGAGCGCTTCCGCTCGCGCTCCGCAGAGAGCGCTTCCACTCCCGCTCAGCAGAGAGCGCTTCCGCTCCCTCTCCGTAGAGAGCGCTTCCGCTTCCGCTCCGCAGAGAGCGCTTCCGCTCCCGCTCCACAGAGAGCGCTTTCGCATCCGCTCCCGCTCCGCAGAGAGCGCTTCCGCTCCCGCTCCGCAAAGAGCGCTTGCTCTTCCGCTCCCGCTCCGCGGAGAGCGTTCCCGCTCCACAGAGAGCGCTTCCGCTCCTACTCCGCTGAGAGCGCTTCCGCTCCCGCTCCGCGGAGAGCGCTTCCGCTCCCGCTCCGCGGAGAGCGCATCCGCTCCCGCACCTCGGAGAGCGCTTCCGCTCTTGCTCCCACAGAGAGCGCTTCCGCTCCCGCTCCGTCGAGAGCGCTTCCGCTCCCGCTCTGCAGAGAGCGCTTCCGCTCCCGCTCCACAGAAAGCGCTTCCGCTCCCGCTCCGTTGAGAGCGCTTCCGCTCCCGCTCCGCGGAGAGCGCTTCTGCTCCCGCTCTGCGGAGAGCGCTTCCGCTCCCGCTCTGCGGAGAGCGCTTCCGCCCCCGCTCCCGCTCCACAGAGAGCGCTCCCGCTCCACAGAGAGCGCTTCCGCTCCCGCTCTGCGGAGAGCACTTCCGCTCCCGCTCCGCAGAGAGCGCTTCCGCTCCCGCTCCGCGGAGAGCACTTCCGCTCCCGCTCCGCAGAGAGCCCTTCCGCTCCCGCTCCGCGGAGAGCACTTCCGCTCCCGCTCCGCAGAGAGCCCTTCCGCTCCCGCTCCGCGGAGAGCACTACCGCTCCCGCTCCGCAGAGAGCCCTTCCGCTCCCGCTCCGCAAAGCGTGACACTGCCATTCATCGCCAGCGCCAATTGCCGGCCGCCACCATAACCAGAGAGGTTGCCCGGGCTGCCCAAGCTGCCCGGCATGACCGAAGGGCAAACTCGTCATAAGTATACCCCGAATCAAGCATCCTCATTCGTTCGTCCAAGAATCGGCATGGCGTAGTTATCAGAACGCCCCCCTCAGAAACTATAAAAGGAGGGTCAGGCCTCCATTAGAAGACACTTTTTGGCACGGGGAGAAAGTGGAGCTCTTGAGTTTTCCGGCGAGGACTCTTGGAAGATCTTCATCGACCTTCGAGCTACCCTCAGAGGTCTCCCTCAGCACTCCAGCTTTACTTCAAGAACTTGGGAGGATCTCGGTGGCTTGGGCCCAGGCTGCTCCGCAGCACTCCACTCCAAACTGCTACGCAGCGTTCCGCTCCAGGCTGCTCCGCAGGGCTCCGCTCCAGGCTGCTCCGCAGCGCTCCGCTCCAGGCTGCTCCGCAGCCTTCCGCTCCAAACTGCTCCGCAGCGGTCCGCTCCAGGCTCCTCCGCAGCGCTCCGCTCCAGGCTGCTCCGCAGCGCCCCGCTCCAGGCTGCTCTACAGCGCTCCGCTCCAAGCTGCTCCGCAGCGCTCCGTTCCAGGCCGCACTGCTCCAGGCTTCTCCGCAGGGCTCCGCTTTAGGTTGCTCCGCAGCGCTCCGCTCCAGACCGCTCCGCTCCGTAGCGCTCCGCTCCAGGCCGCCTCGCAGCGCTCCGCTCTAGGCCGCTCCGCAGCGCTCCGCTCCAGGCTGCTCCGCACCGCTCTACTCAAGGCTATCTCCGAGCACGTTTCACCACGTTCGGCTCCCGAGGACTCGAAGGACTTAACAAAATATCTGTAACGAGCGGTGGTCTGTCACTCTCGAAAAACAACTCTTTGTAACTCATAACACTAGTGGATTATTCAGAACTGGGCTAGGCCCCGTGGTTTTTTTCCTTTCCGGGTTTTGCACGTAAAAATCTCGATGTTTACTGTTGATTCTCACTTTTGAATGTTTGTGCGTTCGGCTCACTCTCGAGCTAAGGCGGTTTAGCTAGATCGGTCTAGGAGAGCGTTGAACGACGCACAACAATATATATATATATATATATATATATTTATATATATATGCCAAGATTTGAAGGTGTGGCAAATAATTTAATGCATATACAAAAAAAACAATGTTATAAGCACACTGACACCAGCTATTTACAGCCAAATTATATTCACAGCACAAATAATAATATTTGTGCACCAACATGTTATTGGCACACCTCGACCTTCTTAACCATTTCATGTGAACATAAAAGACTGTTCCAATTAGCATGATTAACCCAATAGGAGTCTGTTAATGTTAATGGGGGCAAAGTATATGCAGTAAATGTTGTATAATCAAAAATATCATGATATACTAAGAAAATTGTAAGCTAATTAATAACATATAAACTAAACATTCAGGCAAAAATACTAAATTTAATGGGATCTGAATAAATGGCAGACAATGTGATAAACTAATAGACGCGCATTGAACTTCTCTGCCTTGTAAAAGTGAAATATCTGATGGATAATCAATGAGTTGGTTTCTAAGGATAAAGAAAATGACAGATATATAAGAACAAAAACGCCATGAGAAAGCGGATGGAGCGGGAAATTGAAACGCAGGGAGGGGAATGGTGTGATGATTCAAAGGAATTGTCTGGATGAAAAGAAAGTGTCATATAGGTAACATATTTTCTAACCACTATATATCTTTTTAAATTTGTATATTTATATATTAGAAAGTCTCATATAATCTGCACTAAAAAAGAATGGTTTGGTGATAAATTTTTTTAGGTATTTATATTAGTAACCATGCCCAAATTAATTCGATTTTTCCATATGTTTAATCATTTTATTATAAAAATAATTTTTATTTAGGGGGAAAAGTTCTAATTTTTAATCGAGGGCAGCGCCTGATTGTAGAGGTAGATGGACGGTTGGAATTTTTGGTTTGTCTCACTTACCTTGTCATATTACCTTGTCATAGAACCTAAAGTGGTACTTCTTTTTGATATAGTATATATTTATGTGTGTGTGTGTGTGTGTGTGTGTGTTCTATATACAATGGCTTCACTTTGGATCATTCAGTAGATCGATATCGATCGCGGTGGTTCGACAATAGTTCTGATCTTATATCAACATACTTACGCATGTGATATGAATAAAAAAACTAACTTAATGTTTAAATTAACACATTTATATATTTACTCATATGTTATGAATAAAAAAATTTAAATTTTAGTCAATTATCTCATATTATGTTTTTGTCACGGCAAAAAACCGTGGCTAATATTTATGTATTTGCCACGAATTAAAAATTATGGCAAAAATATTAGCCACGAATTAGGAAACCGTGGCTAATAATATTTTTAGCCACGAATTCAATAAATCGTGGCTAATGATTTTTTTTTTGCCACGAATTATGCATCCGTAGTTAATACTTGTTTATTAGCCACGAATTAGGGGTCGTGGCTAATACTTAATTATTAGCCACGATTTTTGACCCGTGACAAAAAAAAGTGTGTCTAAAAATCATTTTTCTAGTAGTGGATCGTGTCGTAGAAAGATTGCTACAGCGAGCGAAAGAAAATAAAGGGCTTGGATTTTGGTTTCCTACTTTAACGACAATAAAAGTAAAATGCAGGTTGAAAGCACCACTTCGCTTAGCGAGATGATTTGCAGACCGCGATTCCATGCTTCGGTAAGCGGATGGACGGTATGCATGTGGATGGAGTGATCTCCAGTACGGAAATGAAGGTCGCAGGCACCTCTTCAGAGTCTCACCTCTAGCTTTTGCTCGAGTGGCTTAACAAGTGCGTGTGAGGGTGGATGTGAGCGGAGCCAAGGCGCATTCACAACATAACAAACTCAAGGAAGAAAATTACATGGAAAACATTCATTCATAGACAAATAATAGTGATCCAAGTTCATTACAAGCATTTAGAAGTACATTTCACAAATGAGAGAAGGGTAGAGTAAACCGATAGAAATGAAGTATCGTCGTGGATCGTGGTCGGAATGGCGGGTTGTCAAGCCATCTCCGTGCTCAGTCCTTGGTTGCTTCCGGGATCTCGAGGTTGTCACTACCTCTGACCTTTGTTCGTCTTCTTCAGCTTGCAGAGGTGTCTTCTTCCTTTCCAAGTGGAAAATGCCCAACACCTTCAGATGCTTGTCGTGGATGGCCGGGAAGACTTCCGGAACCTTGGATGTAGCTTGGATTCACCGGAGGATGCTTCCCAATGGAAGGAGATGGAAGGGAGGTGGATGGAGGGCAAAAACAGGGTAGGTGCGCGGGCGGAACTGGCGGCAAATGTCTGGGGTCTGCCCTAAAAATCGCGGAATCTGCATTTAAATACAGAACAGAATAAACATGGTGCACGATCAGTGGCGCACGACCAGTGGACTTGCGCGAAGAAATATCACTGATCGTGCGAGAATAACATGTAGCAAAATCTAGCATGCCGAAATAGCGCACGAGCAGTGGCGCACAGTCAGTGGTCGTGTGAGAAGTAATCCAGTGATCGTGCGAACCGCTCGCGAGAAAAATCGGGGGATGTGTGATGCGCAAATCCTGCACACCGCTATAGGCGGTAGCGAGACTGCGATCCGAACGGCAGTGAACCGGTCGTTGTCAAGTAATAATATGAGGAAGTAAATCCCCAAGTATCGAATCTCTCAAGGAACACAGTAAGGTGGAGTTAACGTTCGAGGAAGGACTTGAGATCGAAGTCCTTTGGGTCGGATGAATTGCGGACACGGGGGTTGATTTGGTTTGTGGAAAATAAAGAGAAAAAGCTACAGCTACTCCTATGCAATGCCGCTATGCAATGCTTCGCTCGGCGGGATGGAAGACTACGTAGGCCTTGAACGCGCTACTTCGTAAGGGCAGATGGACGAGTAGGCAAGCGGATCGAACTATGCAGGCCTTGAGCACGCTGCTTCGTTAGGCGGGATGGAGTACGTGCTCGATGCCACGCTTCGGTAGGCGGATGGGCGAGTAGGCTAACGGAATGAGGGTCGTAAGCACCTCTTCGCAAAGCACACCACTAACAATTGTTAGGGCGGCACAACACAACGAACAATCCACACCACGGGGCACACCTCAAATGAAAATATAACAAGATTACTCAATCACATAGACATGATTTCATACTAATGTTAACAAGTAAAAATATACTTCATCAAAATGTTGGTTCTAGCTACATACACATCAATAAGAGAAGAATAAGGCAAGAAATCGACCGAATCCGAAGTCTCGTTGTAGATTCACGGTTGGAATCGCCGGGTTGTCAATTCGTGTCCAAGCTCGGTCCGCAACTACGTCCGGGGTAGAGAGAGAGCTGTCACTACTCTCCAATGAGCCCGTCTTCTTCGTGTCACGATCCGGTATAGGTTGCAAACTTCCTCTTGCTTGATTGCGATGGCGGCTAAACCTTCCTTGGAGCACTTGGATGAAGGAGGAGGCCGAGAGGAAGCTCCGGCTCAAGATTGGCGTGAAGAACAAGCCCGGAGCACCTCCATATGGTGGGCGGCGGTGGAGGGGCGAAATCGGAGCCCTGGAGCGAGAAAACGGCGGAATAAAATCGGGATCCCGACCTAATTCGCGAGCAGGTCGTTTTATAGGCGTTGGAATAAACAGTGTGCACGGTCATTGGCGCACGACCAGTGGTCGTGCGCACTAGAATCCTGTGATCGTGCGCCTAACTGGACGGAGCCTGCAAGGGAAGGAAATTATAAAATAACATGTTCGCACGACCAGTGACACACGACCGGTGGTCGTGCGCACTATCGTAGGTGGTCGTGCGCACTAGCTGAAACAGAACTCATAAAATTGATGATAAGTGCGCACGAACAGTGGCGCACGACCGGTGGTCGTGCGCACTATCGTAGATGGTCGTGCGCACTGCTCGAAACAGAACTCAGAAAAATATGGTTAAGCGCACACGATCAGCGGCGCACGACCAGTGGTCGTGCGCAATAGAACCAGTGATCGTGCGCAGTGTTCCTGTACAGAATTGTACCGGAAACACCTGCACGACACCTGTTCCAGCGTACGACACCAGTCTAGCCACTGAAAGTGGGACTTAACATCGCAAGAAAACTAATAACAAAGATAGATACGAAATTACACCAGAATGGGCCTAGAAGTGCACCTAGCATAGACTGATCAATATGAACTATAACAGGGCTAAAGTGCGGTGAAATGACTAAATAAATGGCCCAGATGAGTCCATAAAAGTGTATATGATCCTGACTCATCACACCCCCAGACTTAACTGTTTGCGCGTCCCGAGCAAACAAATTCTAAGCGAACTAGGAAAGAACAGTAGATGGCTTAATGATTACACTACAGAGTACCATGCGAAGTCGCATGCTCACGTGCATAAGAAAAATAGTAGAAAAGATTTCTGATTATAAAAACAGTTTATATATTTCTAAAAGAGTAAAAGCATATTACAACTACTCAAAATGGTGAACAACGGTGAATCATTCGGTCATGCATACGGAGAAAGTAAACTAAACGCTGAGACGAGCATTGCTCAAGATCGGGATGCGGGAAAAACTCCACTGAAATCCATCAGTGTCGGTGACCATAAGCTTGCCCGGTCACATTCTCTCCACGGCACTGGTTTGACTCAAATGCGTGAATCAATAGGACTTTAGGTTTTAAATGGGGCTTGGGTTTAGGTGAGGTATACAATGATAAAGACGATGGTTCAAATACTAAACCCAAATGAGCAAATGCATAACATTATCCAAGTGGCCACAAAACACGCGGATGCACCACACCCCCAGACTTAGACTTAGACGCATGGGTGTGTGCACCGCCTACTCCCAAATATAAATCTCAAACAGATTTTTTTCAATTAAACTTTTCATTCTTCTTTTTCTTTTCAAATCTTTTTCTTCTTTTCTTTTTCTTTCTTTAACAATTTCAGCAAATTTTTAAAGATGCACAACCACATTTTCACAATGTACTACCACAATCAACACCACCAATTTGAAATTTAAACAAAATGCTTGCTTTTTGGGTGTGCGACTAGGATTGGAGTTTAGGCTTTGGTGAACAATAGTGGGGCTGAACCAAAAGAATGGGGTAGGCACAACTGGGCTAGCGAGGAAATGATGATAAGAATGGCACAAAGGCTCAACCGGGCCAAGATGATGGCCTATATCACATTCACGCAATTGACTAACCGTATACCCATGCTTCAAGAATCGCTTGGGGCAAGTTCTAGCCACCGAGAAAGATTCTCCTTTCTCCCGACTCAAGCAATACGAATCTAGCGATCGTTTACACACATCCCTATGCTACCGTTTGATTCCACCGGATTCACCATTTGAGTAGAGTAAACAACATTTACACTAATAAGAAAAATATAAAACCATAAGTATAAAGAGAAGTCTACTCTACAGAAATTTCTATGCAACCGAGCACTCGACTAGGAGCACTACTAGAGTCAACATTTTACTCTGCTACATAGTCCTAAGCCATCACCTAGACTTTCCCAAATAAGCAGAAGAATTAAATTCACAACAGAGCAAGCAAACAGATGAGTACGCGCTCAAGTGGGTGATGTGGTGTGCAATGAAAATAAACAAAACATTTTAAATGAAATCTTCTAGCATGCAGTGCAATAGTGCACGTGAGCGGGTAAACAAAACTACTCTCCCACAGACTTAAACTAAACAATCCGCATGATATATGACATGAAAATCAGAAAAGGCTAGGGGAAGAGAGTACCCAATGCTCAGCAAGTGAGCATACCAGAAGATTGGCGTTTAAACCAAGACTAAGCTGCAGCATCTGCCATCCAGAGAAGATACCTGCAGGGGTCAGCTCCGCAAAAACAAAAGACAAAAGAAAACTGAAAAGAAAATACTACTAACTAAACATGATTAGATGAAATAAAAATGCAGAAAAGAAGATAACTACTGGGGTTATTGTCATCCCAGCAAGACTTATTTAAACTTTAAGAGTTCTAGCTAATGGGCCTATGGAAGGAGAAGTGGACAGGTAACTGGCCTAATATCCGTGTCGGTTGCGGGTACCGATACGGTGATAGAACAGTCACCCCTCTACCTGAATATAGATACCTGCTCCTCACAGGTAGAGGGTAGAGAATGTAAGAAAAGGAGGAGGCCTGGTCCTCACTCATCTCACAAAACACATCCTTGCCTAGCAAGGTATCGTCAACAGGGAGGCGGCAGGAGGAAAAGGCAATGAGTGGAGCTTCCTCAATGGAGGGGGAATAAACCTCCTCACATGAGAGGATACTCTCATCATTGACTTGAGCAAAAAGCTTCAAGTCCTCCTGGGGCACCTGTAAAGACTCAACCTGCACAGGCTCGGAAGAAGGAAGGGGATCAAGAAATAAAGAAGACGAAGAACATAAATAATCTAAAATCGGGGGAGTGGTCCCGGTCTCACTCCCATCAGGTTGGGTAAGTAAAATAATGTTTGCATTGTCATCAATGCTACAAGATTCGGCGGGATCAACGGTGGCCAAGCTTAGGATTTGGACTTCCTCCACCGGTGCTGGGGAAAACTCCTCTTCACCTAAAAGGTTGTCCTCCTCCATAGGAGTAGGCACAATACTAAGATCAACCGCCTCCTCTTGCGACACATCATCAACAATGTCGTCAGAGACGAGTGTAGTATGCACAACAGGGGGAGGAGTGGTGCTCGGATAAAAGTCGAGCACCGATTCCTCGCAAAGAATCGAATCCACTAGAGGTGGTGGATGCACATGGAGAATAGGCTCAGCAATGTCGGTGCATAGATCAGCCGCACATCCAGTGACCGTATCCATACCATTCCCTTCAAGATGTGAAGGTGACAAAGACACATAACCGGACGTTGAAGGTGTGCCGCCAGAGTTAGGAGTTGGGACGATCCGGATGTCCGGTTCGTCATCCTCGTCCAATTGGCGAAGATACTCGGCACAGTCCTTCAGGACATGATCAGTGCTCTGACAAAACCGGCACTGCCTTGCGGGCTTCTTTGGCACAGCGGGAGCTGGAGCCAAAAAGAAGTACGACGATAGAGGCTCAGCAGAGTAGCCATAAGACTTACGCGCACCATATGGAGTACCAGACGAAGTCGGTGCTCCATATGCTGGGCTATAAGAATTATGCCTACTATTCTCCGTAGGGCATTCATCACTAGAGTGGGAGGTATCTCTACACCAACGGCAACGGAAATTGAAATGTGCCCACATAGTGCAGAGATAAAACGATTCAAAATAAAAATGCTATTGTGCAAAATACTACACCTAACAAAGATTACTAAAGCAACCTAATAAAAAACAAGAAAACAGAAAATGAGGAAATAAAACAAAGAAATGCGATTTACAAATGGAAGGGCTCCTTTCTCAGATTCTCCCTCTCCAGAAAACTCACACGACTGTGCTCCCCGGCAACGGCGCCAAAAAATTGATGCGCAAATCCTGCACACCGCTATAGGCGGTAGCGAGACTGCGATCCGAACGGCAGTGAACCGGTCGTTGTCAAGTAATAATATGAGGAAGTAAATCCCCAAGTATCGAATCTCTCAAGGAACACAGTAAGGTGGAGTTAACGTTCGAGGAAGGACTTGAGATCGAAGTCCTTTAGGTCGGATGAATTGCGGACACGGGGGTTGATTTGGTTTGTGGAAAATAAAGAGAAAAAGCTACAGCTACTCCTATGCAATGCCGCTATGCAATGCTTCGCTCGGCGGGATGGAAGACTACGTAGGCCTTGAACGCGCTACTTCGTAAGGGCGGATGGACGAGTAGGCAAGCGGATCGAACTATGCAGGCCTTGAGCGCGCTGCTTCGTTAGGCGGGATGGAGTACGGGCCGCGATGCCACGCTTCGGTAGGCGGATGGGCGAGTAGGCTAACGGAATGAGGGTCGTAAGCACCTCTTCGCAAAGCACACCACTAACAATTGTTAGGGCGGCACAACACAACGAACAATCCACACCACGGGGCACACCTCAAATGAAAATATAACAAGATTACTCAATCACATAGACATGATTTCATACTAATGTTAATAAGTAAAAATATACTTCATCAAAATGTTGGTTCTAGCTACATACACATCAATAAGAGAAGAATAAGGCAAGAAATTGACCGAATCCGAAGTCTCGTTGTAGATTCACGGTTGGAATCGCCAGGTTGTCAATCCGTGTCCAAGCTCGGTCCGCAACTACTGATGGCGCAAATCTCACACACCGCTATAGGCGGTAGCTTGACTGCGACACGAAACGGCAGTGTACCGATCGTTCAAGTAATAAATGTTGGGAATAAATCCCCGAGTGTCGGTCTCTTGAGGAACACAATAAGGTGGAGTTTACTATTGAGGCAGGACTTGAGATCGAAGTCCTTAAATCGGATGGATTGCGGGGGAGTTGGGTTGGCTTTTGGAAAACAAAATAAAAGCTAACAACTACTCCTATGCAATGCCGCTATGCAAAGCTTCGCTTGGCGGGATGGAAACTAGGCAGGCCTTGAGCGCGCTGCGTCGCAAGGGCGGATGGACGAGAAGGCTAATGGAATCGAACTATGCAGGCCTTGAGCGCGCTGCTTCGATAGGTGAATGGATTACGGGCCGCGATGCCACGCTTCGGTAGGCGAATGGGCGAGTAGGCTAGTGGAATGAGGGTCGCAAGCACCTCTTCGACAAGCACGCCACTAGCAATTGCTAGTGCGGCACCGGACACGATGGTGGGATGGAGGATGGAATGGGGCGCACCTCAAGCAACTCAAATAACAAGCATTTCACAAATACAAGAAATATATGGAAATACAAATTAGTTCAAGTGCAACTTCATCAAAATATACAAGATCTAACTATTACAACAATCAATAAAAGGAGAACAAGGCAAGAAATCGACCGAATCCGAAGGCTCGTTGAAGATTCACGGTTGGAATCGCCGGGTTGTCAATCCGCGTCCAAGCTCGGTCCGCAACTACGTCCGGGGTAGAGAGAGCTGTCACGACTCTCCAATGGACCCGTCTTCTTCGTCTCACGATCCGGTGGAGGTTGCCAACTTCCTCTTGCTTGACGGTAATGGCGGCTAGGTCTTCCTTTGGAGCTCTTGGATGAAGGAGGAGGCCGAGAGGAGACTCCGGCTCAAGATAGGCGTGAAGAGCAAGCCCGGAGCACCTCTATATGGTGGGCGACGGTGGAGGGGCGAAACTGGGCGGAACCGGGTGGAAAACGGCGGCTGGAAGCGAGATGATCTGACCTAAATCGCGAGCAGCGGATTTATAGGCGCTGGAATTAAACAGTGCGCACGGTCAGTGGCGCACGACCAGTGGTCGTGCGCACTAGAATCCTGTGATCGTGCGCTCTGCCTGGACGGAACCTGCGAAGACAGAAATTATAAAATAACATGTTCGCACGACCAGTGGCGCACGACCGATGGTCGTGCGCACTAGCGTCAGTGGTCGTGCGCAATAGATGAAACAGAACTCAGAAATTTAATGGTCAATGCGCACGAGCAGTGGCGCACGACCGGTGGTCGTGCGCACTGGCATTGGTGGTCGTGCGCACTGCACCAAACAGAACTCGTGAAAAAGGCGTTAAGTGCACACGATCAGTGGCGCACGACCAGTGGTCGTGCGCAATAGAACCAGTGATCGTGCACAGTGTTCCTGTGCAGAATTGCACCGGAAGCACCTGCACGACTCCTGTTCTAGCGTACCACCACGAATCCAGCTACTGAAAGTGGCACCTAACAGCACAAGAATACTACTAAAGACAAAAAGCACGAAAATCACACCAAAGTGGGCCAAGATGTGCACCTAGCATGGATTATCAAATATAAACTAAAACAAGGCTAAAGTGCGGAGAAATGACTAAATAACGGCCCAGATGAGTCCATAAAAGTGTATATGATGAGGACTCATCACACCCCCAGACTTAACTGTTTGCGCGTCCCGAGCAAACAAATTCTAAGCGAACGGGGAAAGAAAAGTAGATGGCTTAAAACTACAATATAGAGTAACATGCGAAGTCGCATGCTCACGTGCATAAGAAAAGTAGTAGAGAAGATTTCTGATTATATAAACAGTCTATATATTTCTAAAAGAGTAAAAGCATATTACAACTACTCAAAATGGTGAACAACGGTGAATCAGTCGGTCATGCATACGGAGAAAGTAAACTAAGCGCTGAGACGAGCATTGCTCAAGATCGGGATGCGGGAAAAACTCCACTGAAATCCATCAGTGTCGGTGACCATAAGCTTGCCCGGTCACATTCTCTCCACGGCACTGGTTTGACTCAATTGCGTGAATCAATAGGACTTTAGGTTTTAATTGGGGCTTGGGTTTAGGTGAGGATAAACAAAGATAAAAACGACGGCTCAAGCACTAAACCCAAATGAGCTAATGCAGGAAACTATCCTCATTCGCCACACAAACACGCGGGTACATCACACCCCCAGACTTGGATTTTACTACATGGGTGTGTGCACCGCCTACTCCCAAACATACATTTTTACACAGATTTTTCATTAAAGCTCAACTCCTTTTTCGTTTCTTTTTACTTCTTTTCTTTTTCCCATTTTTTTTCTTTTCTTTTCTTTTCAAAACATTTTCAGCAAATTTATCAATGTTGCATATCCACATATTCACAAAAGTATCACAACATCAACACCCCAACCCATGAAAATAATAAACAGCTAAAGCTCAGATTTGGGCGTGCGACTAGGATTGGCTTTTGGGCTTTGGTGAAATAAAAGTGGGGCTGAATCAAAGAACGGGTAGGCACAACTGGGCTAGCGAGGCTATAGCGGTAGGGATAGGCACAAAGGCTCAACCGGGCCAAAATGATGGCCTATATCACATTCACACAATTGACTAACCGTATACCCATGCTTCAAGAATCGCTTGGGGCAAGTTCTAGCCACCGAGAAAGATTCTCCTTTCTCCCGACTCAAGCAATACGAATCTAGCGATCGTTTACACACATCCCTATGCTACCGTTTGATTCACACCGGATTCACCATTTGAGTAGAGTAAACAACATTTACACTAATAAGAAAAATATAAAACCATAATATAAAGAGAAGTCTAATCTACACAAATTTTTTATGCAACCGAGCACTCGACTAGGAGCACTACTAGAGTCAACATTTTACTCTGCTACATAATCCTAAGCCATCACCTAGACTTTCCCAAATAAGCAGAAGAATTAAATTCACAACAGAGCAGGCAAACAGATGAGTACGCGCTCAAGTGGGTGATGTGGTGTGCAATGAAAATAAACAAAACATTTTAAATGGAATCTTCTAGCATGCAGTGCAATAGTGCGCGTGAGCGGGTAAACAAAACTACTCTCCCCCAGACTTAAACTAAACAATCCACAAAACATATGACATGAAAATCAGCATAGGGCTAGGGGAAGAGAGTACCCAATGCTCAGCAAGTGAGCATACCAGAAGATTGGCGTTTAAACCCAGACTAAGCTGCAGCGTCCGCCATCCAGAATAAGATACCTGCAAGGGTCAGCTCCGCAAAAACAAAAGACAAAAGAAAATTGAAAAGAAAATACTACTAACTAAACATGATTAGATAAAAATAGAAATGCAGAAAAGGAAGATAACAACTGGGGTTATTGTCATCCCAGCACGACTTATTCAAAATCTTAAAGGTTCTAGCTAATGGGCCTATGGAAGGAGAAGTGGACAGGTAACTGGCCTAATATCCGTGTCGGTTGCGGGTACCGATACGGTGATAGAACAGTCACCCCTCTACCTGCATAAAGATAAAACCTGCCCATCACAGGTAGAGGGAAAAGAAAGTAAGAAGAGGAGGAGGCCTGGTCCTCACTCAACTCACCAAAAATATCCTTGCCTAGCAAGGTATCGTCCACAGCAGGTCCGCAGGAGGAGAAGGCAACGAATGAGGCTTCCTTAATGGAGGAGGGGTCAACCTCCTCGCATATAAGGATGCAATCATCGTTGACTCGGGCAAGAAGCTCCATGTCCTCCTGGGGAACCTGTGAGGACTCAACCTGCACAAGCTCGGATGAAGAAGGGGGGTCAAGAAATAAAGAAGACGAAGGACATAAATAAACATCAATCGGGGGAGTGGTCCCGGTCTCACTCCCATCAGGTTGGGGAAGTAAAATAATGTTAGCATTGTCATCAATGCTACAAGAGTTGGCGGGATCAACGGTGGCCAGGCTTAGGATTTGGACTTCCTCCACCGGTGTTGAGGAAAACTCCTCTTCACCTAGAAGGTTGTCCTCCTCCATAGGAATAGGCACAACACTAAGATCAACCGCCTCCTCCTGTGACACATCCTCGACAATGTCGTCGGAGACGAGTATAGTATGCACAACAGGGGGAGGAATAGTGCTCGGATAAAAGTCGAGCACTGATTCCTCACAAAGAATCGAATCCACAAGAAGTGGTGGAGGCACATGGAGAATGGGCTCAGTAATGTCGGCGCATAGATCAGCCGCACATCCGGTGACCGTATCCATGCCATACCCTTCAAAATGTGAAGGTGACAAAGACACATAGCCGGATGTCGAAGGTGTGCTACCAAAGTTAGGAGTTGGGACGATCCGGATATCCGGCTCGTCATCCTCATCCAATTGGCGACGAAAAGCAGCACAATCCTTCAGGGCGTGATCTGTGCTCTGACAAAACTGGCACTGCCTAGCAGGCTTCTTTGGCACAGCGGGGGCTGGAGCCGAAAAGAAGTATGACGGTAAAGGCTCAGCAGAGTAGCCATAAGACTTACGCGCACCATATGGAGTACCAGACGATGTCGGTGCTCCATATGCTGGGCTATAAGAATTATGCCTACTATTCTCCGTAGGGCATTCATCACTAGAGTGGGAGGTAGCTCCACACCAACGGCAACGGAAATTGAGATGTGCCCACATAGTGCGAAGATAAAACGATTCAAAATAAAAATGCTATTGTGCAAATACTAAACCAAATAGAAATTACTAAAGCAACCTGATATAAAACAAGAAAAAGGAATAAAAAGAACAGAAATAAAATAAGAGATGCAATTTACAAATGGAAGAGCTTCTCTCTCAGACTCTCCCTCTCCAGAAAACTCACACGACTGTGTTCCCCGGCAACGGCGCCAAAAACTTGATGGCGCAAATCTCACACACCGCTATAGGCGGTAGCTTGACTGCGACACGAAACGGCAGTGTACCGATCGTTCAAGTAATAAATGTTGGGAATAAATCCCCGAGTGTCGGTCTCTTGAGGAACACAATAAGGTGGAGTTTACTATTGAGGCAGGACTTGAGATCGAAGTCCTTAAATCGGATGGATTGCGGGGGAGTTGGGTTGGCTTTTGGAAAACAAAATAAAAGCTAACAACTACTCCTATGCAATGCCGCTATGCAAAGCTTCGCTTGGCGGGATGGAAACTAGGCAGGCCTTGAGCGCGCTGCGTCGCAAGGGCGGATGGACGAGAAGGCTAATGGAATCGAACTATGCAGGCCTTGAGCGCGCTGCTTCGATAGGTGAATGGATTACGGGCCGCGATGCCACGCTTCGGTAGGCGAATGGGCGAGTAGGCTAGTGGAATGAGGGTCGCAAGCACCTCTTCGACAAGCACGCCACTAGCAATTGCTAGTGCGGCACCGGACACGATGGTGGGATGGAGGATGGAATGGGGCGCACCTCAAGCAACTCAAATAACAAGCATTTCACAAATACAAGAAATATATGGAAATACAAATTAGTTCAAGTGCAACTTCATCAAAATATACAAGATCTAACTATTACAACAATCAATAAAAGGAGAACAAGGCAAGAAATCGACCGAATCCGAAGGCTCGTTGAAGATTCACGGTTGGAATCGCCGGGTTGTCAATCCGCGTCCAAGCTCGGTCCGCAACTACGTCCGGGGTAGAGAGAGCTGTCACGACTCTCCAATGGACCCGTCTTCTTCGTCTCACGATCCGGTGGAGGTTGCCAACTTCCTCTTGCTTGACGGTAATGGCGGCTAGGTCTTCCTTTGGAGCTCTTGGATGAAGGAGGAGGCCGAGAGGAGACTCCGGCTCAAGATAGGCGTGAAGAGCAAGCCCGGAGCACCTCTATATGGTGGGCGACGGTGGAGGGGCGAAACTGGGCGGAACCGGGTGGAAAACGGCGGCTGGAAGCGAGATGATCTGACCTAAATCGCGAGCAGCGGATTTATAGGCGCTGGAATTAAACAGTGCGCACGGTCAGTGGCGCACGACCAGTGGTCGTGCGCACTAGAATCCTGTGATCGTGCGCTCTGCCTGGACGGAACCTGCAAAGACAGAAATTATAAAATAACATGTTCGCACGACCAGTGGCGCACGACCGATGGTCGTGCGCACTAGCGTCAGTGGTCGTGCGCAATAGATGAAACAGAACTCAGAAATTTAATGGTCAATGCGCACGAGCAGTGGCGCACGACCGGTGGTCGTGCGCACTGGCATTGGTGGTCGTGCGCACTGCACCAAACAGAACTCGTGAAAAAGGCGTTAAGTGCACACGATCAGTGGCGCACGACCAGTGGTCGTGCGCAATAGAACCAGTGATCGTGCGCAGTGTTCCTGTGCAGAATTGCACCGGAAGCACCTGCACGACTCCTGTTCTAGCGTACCACCACGAATCCAGCTACTGAAAGTGGCACCTAACAGCACAAGAATACTACTAAAGACAAAAAGCACGAAAATCACACCAAAGTGGGCCAAGATGTGCACCTAGCATGGATTATCAAATATAAACTAAAACAAGGCTAAAGTGCGGAGAAATGACTAAATAACGGCCCAGATGAGTCCATAAAAGTGTATATGATGAGGACTCATCAACTACGTCCGGGGTAGAGAGAGAGCTGTCACTACTCTCCAATGAGCCCGTCTTCTTCGTGTCACGATCCGGTAGAGGTTGCAAACTTCCTCTTGCTTGATCGCGATGGCGGCTAAACCTTCCTTGGAGCACTTGGATGAAGGAGGAGGCCGAGAGGAAGCTCCGGCTCAAGATTGGCGTGAAGAACAAGCCCGGAGCACCTCCATATGGTGGGCGGCGGTGGAGGGGCGAAATCGGAGGCCTGGAGTGTAACACCTCCCCTGCAATGACCATATAATATGGGTCCGGCCGGGACCCCACAACATATAACCGCCACAGCTTTAGTATTAAAAGATGATAATCACTACCCAACTCATAACTCAGACAACACAGCGGAAACAAAAACTAAACCACAGAGATTGTCCACTACAAAGGAGTCCAACTGGCCTTAAGGCCTTACAAAAACACAGTCCAAAACATCCAACAATTCATAAAGAAAGACATCCCAACCAAAGGGGAAAGGTGGTTTTTTTTTTTCTAAACTACCTCGGCATGCAAGCCGGATATAACAAAGCACGAAGAAAGTAATGCAGGAAAACAGGTAGTTACTTCATGAGGCTTTAGGCCCTTTTGGCCGGCGCGCTGGGTCCAGCTTGCGATTCGTGCCCTGCAACCAAATCACAAAGAGCGGAAAACGAGGGTCAGCTATGGCTGACCACAAGCGGTGTAACAACATCCCTCCTCCCGGCCGTCCTAGCGGACCCCGGGGAACTACTTCACCCTGCAAGTCAGCACTTCGTATGCAAATGTACATAAAGGAAAGCAATAAACATACTGGCATGAGTGTCACAAGCATCATCCACGTTTCTAGGTTGAGCAGGTAATAAAAGGGCCTAACAATGCAGAATGAGTGCAAGCCCGGGGTTTCACCCAAGGCGCCCTAATGCGTGTGAATCTAACACATCATCATACATTACCAACACGAGGGTACTCATCATTTCCCCACAAGGGCATCAAACCCAAGGCCAAGCGCTCTCGCTGAGACTCACCTCGCCAGGCCTTCCATGCCAACGGGCTTGTCTGACAGCTCACACGCTCGGGCCGCCAACAACGCACCAAGACCGATTCCAAGAATTCTGGCTAATCAAAACGTCCCAAGGCCCTGGGCTTACTCTCGGGACAACGTCCACCGATTGCCTCGCCTGGAGACCGTCAACGGATGCAATCCGTAGCACAGACATTCTCGTCAGTCAACAAACGAAGGGACTAATCTTGCCGGGACACTCTCCACACGTGAATCTCAGTCTCCACGGGATAGCCAGCCGACCACAAAGACCAATCGCGCCTTCGCACAACACAAGGCATCACAAGCCCCATAATCCGCACATTCATTCCCCGCCCTAACCCAACATTCGTTACCATACGAAGCTACAAGGGCATCACAACGACGAGTTCGCCGTAATCGGATTTCTAACAAAACCCCTAACATGCGCGCGAATCAATATCACCGGATCGGACCAACGGCCATAAATCCGGCTTCACCCACAATGCCTAATCCGCTAACGGAGCGGATCTCTAGTGCAAAACATGCCGGGGACGGACACAATCAACCCGGTGGTTTCTCTTGAACCAAGGCGACCCGGATCCCTCTCACTCGACGGATCCGGTGCCAAAAAAATGCATGAAAGAGGCGATGCCAAACACGCATCCTAAAGACCGGGAGGAGAAACGTCGTTACCTTTTGAGATCTCCTCCTAGCCATGAGAAGCTTGCAACCAAACGGTGGAGAAGAAGCGCCTTGACGCCCTCTACGCGTTGCCGGTCTCGGATCGGCGATCGGAGCTCCGAAGCTCCAACAATGGCGGATCTCCCCTCTTCTTCCTCCTTGCCCCCTTCTCCTTTCTCCAACCTAAGAGAGAGAAAGGACTTGGAAATATGAGGGAATAACCCCTCATCCAAGCCCTAAAGCCCCCCAGCGAAATATCTCAGCCGTCGGATCAAAGCCCAAAGTATTTGATCGGTCGGATCGTCATCCCCGCACGATTTCGCGGAACAGAATAAACAGGGCGCACGATCACAGTCGCACGGTCACTGGTCGTGCGCGAAGAAGACACTGGTCGTGCGCAATATCCGAGACAGAACTCCGAATTCTGGCGGATAGCGCACGATCACTGCGCACGATCACTGGTCGTGCGCGAAGGAGACACTGGTCATGCGCACTATCCGAGACAGAACTCCGAATTCTGGCGGATAGCGCACGATCACTGCGCACGATCACTGGTCGTGCGCGAAGAGGAGAAATGGTCGTGCGCGAAGAGCTGCTAAGAAATTCCTAGCCTTTCCCGAGCGCAGCACTACCACTCCGCCTACCTCGCGGAACTACGATTTTTGGGGTGTTACAACTCCACCCCCCTTAAAAGAATTTCGTCCTCGAAATTTCAGAATTTAAACAGGAATTTCACAACGCATACCTGGAGCGAAAAGTTCCGGGAAATCCTCCCGCATCGCTTGCTCTCGCTCCCAAGAGAATTCGTCTCGCCCGCAGTTGTCCCATCGCACCTTCACAAGTTTGACTTGCTTGTTACGCAACTGCCGGACTTCTGAATCCTCCACGCACACCGGGCGAACCCTCGCCCCCAAGTTCTCCATCACCGGCACCGCCGCCGCTTCGACCACGACACTCGGCTCTATCAAAGCTTTCCTCAGCACGGAGACATGGAAAACGTCATGTAATCCACTCAGCTCTGCGGACAACGCCAAACGATAGGCTGCTTCGCCTATACGTTCTGTAACCTCGAACGGACCCAAATATCTTGGACTCAACTTCTTGAGTCGCCGCACCCGCGAAACACCCTTGAACGGCTTGATCTTCAAGTAGACCATGTCGCCCACTGCAAACTCCACATTTCTGTGGCGTGCATTAAAATACTTTGCTTGTCGATCCTGAGCAACCTTCATGCGCTCCTGAATCGTCCGCACAATCTCGCAAGCATCCTCCACCACTTGCTTTCCCAAAATCTTAGTGTCTCCCACCTCTGCCCAAGACATCGGCGTTCGACACTTCCTTCCATACAAAGCTTCGTATGGCGCCATCTTGATACTCGCCTGGAAGCTATTATTATAGGCGAACTCCACCATGAAAAGGTGGTCCTCCCACCCTTTGCCAAAGTCGAGAGCACACATCCTCAACATGTCTTCCAACGTACGGTTCGTTCGCTCCGTCTGACCATCGGTCTGCGGATGGAACGCGGTACTAAACTTGAGCTTCGTGCCTAGACTTTTCTGCACTAATCTCCAATCCTTCGATGTGAATCGCCCATCGCGATCACTAACGATGCTCTTCGGAATCCCGTGCAACCGCACAACGTTTCGAACATAAAGCTCCACGAGCTTTTCCACGCCATCACCCTTCTGGTTCGGAATGAAGTGGGCCACCTTCGTCAGGCGATCTACTATCACCCAAATTGCATCGTTACCCTGCTGCGATCGAGGCAAACCATGCACAAAATCCATAGAGATGTCATCAAATTTCCATTCGGGGATGGGAAGAGGCTTCAAGAACCCGCCGGGCCTTTGGCACTCAGCCTTTACCAAGGCACAAGTCTGACATCGGCTCACGTACTCGGCTACATCCCGCTTCATCCCAGGCCACCAAAAAGATTTCTTCAAATCCGCGTACATCTTTGTACTTCCTGGATGAACGGAGTACTTCGTAAAGTGAGCTTCAAACATCAACTCCTCGCGGAGCTTGCCAAAGCGCGGAACGCAAACCCTCCCGTCCCTTTTTAAGATCCCACCAACCATCTCCAAAGCAGTGCCCTCGCTCTGTTGAGCCTCCAACACCAACTGTTGGCACTCCTCGTCCGCACTGGTCGCCTCTCGGATTCGATCCGTTATGTCACATTGCATTTCAATCCAATTCAAACGAGCTACGCTAGACTCACCTCTAGCCACACAAGAGATATCAAGAGACTCCAAGTCTCGAATCAAACGCTCGTTATGCGCCTCCATCCAATTACCTTGCCCGGAGTACTTCCTACTCAAAGCATCCGCCACCACGTTGGCTTTACCCGGCGTATACTGAATCTCCACGTCGTAGTCCCCAAGGAACTCGACCCACCTACGCTGCCGCATATTCAGATCCTTTTGGTCTAGGAGATACCTCAGGCTTTTGTGATCTGTGAAGATCTCCACCTTCGCACCATAAACGTAGTGCCGCCACAACTTTAGCGCAAAGATTACCGCCGCCAACTCCAAATCGTGGACGGGGTAATTCTTCTCATGAGTCTTTAACTGCCTTGACCCATAAGCGATCACCTTGCCGTGCTGCACGAGCACGCACCCCAAACCGCAACCTGACGCGTCGCTGAAAATCTGAAATCCTTCCGTCCCACTAGGAAGACTAAGGATTGGAGCGGACATCAACCTTTCCTTCAGATTCTCAAATGCCCGGGCACACTCCGGTGTCCATACGAACTTCTGGTCCTTGCGAGTGAGAGTGGTGAGGGGCAACGCCATCCGCGAAAAGTTTTCCACGAACCTTCTATAATAACCGGCTAGTCCAAGAAAACTCCGGACTTCCGTCACGGTCCTCAAGACAGGCCAATCCCTAATGGCTTCGATCTTCGCTGGATCTACCGCCACCCCATCTCCACTAATCACGTGACCTAAGAAAGCCACCTTCTCGATCCAAAACTCGCATTTTGAGAACTTAGCATAGAGCTGATTCTCCCTTAGAGTCTGCAATACTTGCCTCAAGTGAGACTCATGCTCCGCCTCCGATTTTGAGTACACCAAAATATCGTCAATAAACACCACCACGAACGAATCTAAGAAAGGGCGGAAAACCCTGTTCATCAAGTCCATGAACACGGATGGCGCGTTCGTCAAACCGAACGGCATCACCGAAAACTCGTAGTGGCCATACCGAGTCCCGAACGCTGTCTTGGCAACGTCCTCTTCTCGGATCTTCAGCTGGTAGTACCCCGATTTCAAATCCAACTTGGAGTACACCACCGACCCCACTAACTGGTCGAACAAATCATCAATTCGGGGAATTGGATATTTATTCTTGACGGTCAACTTATTTAGCTCACGGTAATCAATGCATAACCGCATACTTCCGTCCTTTTTCTTCACAAACAAAACCGGTGCGCTCCATGGTGAAGAGCTGGGCCTAATGTACCCTTGCTCCAACAACTCCTGCAACTGAACCTTTAACTCGGCCAGTTCCTTCGGTGCCATCCTAAACGGAGGACGCGACACTGGCCTCGCACCCGGTACCAACTCTATCGAGAAATCTATTTCACGCTGAGGAGGTGCTCCCGGAAGTTCCTCGGGGAAAACATCCTCAAATTCTTCCACCACCGGAACTTCCCTAATAGCCAACTTTGTGGAGTGAGTCTCCAACAGAGCTAAGAACGCCTCGCCTCCTTGGTTTACCGCACGCCTCATTTGCATAGCGGAAATCAGGGAGTAAGCCACTCCGCTTAGGCCTTCGAACTTGACCTCTGCTCTACCTTCACCTCTCAGGGTTACCACCTTCAACTGGCAGTCGATACTAGCTCGCTGCTCCGCAAGCCAGTCCATCCCCAAGATAACGTCGAATTCGGCTAGTGGCAGAATCGCTGCTACCAACACGAAGTCACAATCGCCAATTTGCATCACAATGCGTCCCCTCCTCATGGTAGTCATGAAAGACCCATTTGGCATACGCACACTCAGCTCCACCCCTGCCGCTACGGGCTCAGCACCAATCTTCCGGATAAAACCTTCCGCAAGAAAAGAGTGTGACGCCCCCGTGTCGAACAACACTCGCGAGGGGTAGCCCGACACTAGCACGAAACCTAACCACGTGCAAAACAAACATGAAAGGCCGCAACCTACATTATAGTAACAACTGAAAACTTAAACTTTTCATACCTGTCACCACATCGGGTTGACGTATCGCTTCCTGCTGCCCAAGGTTGTAGGCCCTAGGCTGCACTGGAGGGAACCGCGAAGCACTCGACTCCGCCGCTTTCCCCTTCTCTGCAACACTGGGACCTGAACGCACCGATTGCTCTTGCCTCGGCTCTGGCCCAGCTCCGCCCTCAGTACAGAAACGACTAATGTGGCCCACCTTGCCACACTGGTAACAAGTAACTGGACCCCTGGAACGGAAATCTCCCGAAGGCGCACCACCTCTCTCCCCAGGTCTGTTAGGACGGGGCTTCTTCTTCCATCGGCTACCCTCGGATTTCCACTGGGATTGAGACTGAGAAGGCTTTCCTTCTCCCTGTTTTGCCGCAACACCCTTTCGCCGCTGAGTTCGCTCCAGGTCGCTCTCCAGCGTGCGAGCGGCTTCGACCAACTCATCGAACCCTGCATTCTTCAAGGCTATGAGTGGTTGCCTTAAGTTTTCCCTCAACCCTTGATAAAAGAGGTTATCCCTCTCTTCATCATCTGCCATTGTGGTGCCTGCATACCGACCCAACCGGGTGAACTCTTGCAGATACTCATCCACCGTCTTCTCCCGCTGCACCAAATGCAGAAACTGCCGCTGCAGTGCTAACCTTGTTGAAACCGGAATATACCGCTTTAGGAAAGCGTTTCCGAACTCCTCCATGGACGGAACACGCCCAACAAACTGACGACCGTTATGGTTCGCCCACCACAACTTCGCATCGCCCTCCAACATGAAGCTCGCAAAGTGAGACTGCCTCTCAGCTGGGGTCTCAGCTGCCCTCAAGAGCTCCCGGATCCTCGAAAGCCAATCCTCGGCATCCGTTGGAGTGCCCACTCCCTTGAACGTCGGAGGGTGAAAACTCAAGAAATACTTCATGAATCGATCACCCATCGGAAAAACTCTCTCCGCAAGAGGCTCTGCTTGCCTTACTTCAACCTCCGGTGTATCCGGCGTAGCCGCCGGAGTGACAGGGGTCGCAACTTGCACCACCGGCGTAGGAACCCGTGGCATCGCTCCAGCTTGAGCCGCCACCATCGCCTCCGCTAGCATGCGACAGAAGTCGGCCGGGGACATGCCCACATTCACAAGGCCTGGAGCAGTAGCACTACTCCCCGAAGGCTCCTCTTGCCTCCTAGATGTCCCCGCGTCATCGCCAACATCCTAGCATAAGCAAGGAGAAAGACTCATCAGTCTCTATTCGCAAGACTCAAACACAGGGATACTCATAATCCCGCGCAAAACTCCTATGTGGACAATCTCTTACGCGATCCAAATACACTAGACCTCGCAAGAATACTAAACCTAGCTCTGATACCAAATTGTAACACCTCCCCTGCAATGACCATATAATATGGGTCCGGCCGGGACCCCACAACATATAACCGCCACAGCTTTAGTATTAAAAGATGATAATCACTACCCAACTCATAACTCAGACAACACAGCGGAAACAAAAACTAAACCACAGAGATTGTCCACTACAAAGGAGTCCAACTGGCCTTAAGGCCTTACAAAAACACAGTCCAAAACATCCAACAATTCATAAAGAAAGACATCCCAACCAAAGGGGAAAGGTGGTTTTTTTTTTTCTAAACTACCTCGGCATGCAAGCCGGATATAACAAAGCACGAAGAAAGTAATGCAGGAAAACAGGTAGTTACTTCATGAGGCTTTAGGCCCTTTTGGCCGGCGCGCTGGGTCCAGCTTGCGATTCGTGCCCTGCAACCAAATCACAAAGAGCGGAAAACGAGGGTCAGCTATGGCTGACCACAAGCGGTGTAACAACATCCCTCCTCCCGGCCGTCCTAGCGGACCCCGGGGAACTACTTCACCCTGCAAGTCAGCACTTCGTATGCAAATGTACATAAAGGAAAGCAATAAACATACTGGCATGAGTGTCACAAGCATCATCCACGTTTCTAGGTTGAGCAGGTAATAAAAGGGCCTAACAATGCAGAATGAGTGCAAGCCCGGGGTTTCACCCAAGGCGCCCTAATGCGTGTGAATCTAACACATCATCATACATTACCAACACGAGGGTACTCATCATTTCCCCACAAGGGCATCAAACCCAAGGCCAAGCGCTCTCGCTGAGACTCACCTCGCCAGGCCTTCCATGCCAACGGGCTTGTCTGACAGCTCACACGCTCGGGCCGCCAACAACGCACCAAGACCGATTCCAAGAATTCTGGCTAATCAAAACGTCCCAAGGCCCTGGGCTTACTCTCGGGACAACGTCCACCGATTGCCTCGCCTGGAGACCGTCAACGGATGCAATCCGTAGCACAGACATTCTCGTCAGTCAACAAACGAAGGGACTAATCTTGCCGGGACACTCTCCACACGTGAATCTCAGTCTCCACGGGATAGCCAGCCGACCACAAAGACCAATCGCGCCTTCGCACAACACAAGGCATCACAAGCCCCATAATCCGCACATTCATTCCCCGCCCTAACCCAACATTCGTTACCATACGAAGCTACAAGGGCATCACAACGACGAGTTCGCCGTAATCGGATTTCTAACAAAACCCCTAACATGCGCGCGAATCAATATCACCGGATCGGACCAACGGCCATAAATCCGGCTTCACCCACAATGCCTAATCCGCTAACGGAGCGGATCTCTAGTGCAAAACATGCCGGGGACGGACACAATCAACCCGGTGGTTTCTCTTGAACCAAGGCGACCCGGATCCCTCTCACTCGACGGATCCGGTGCCAAAAAAATGCATGAAAGAGGCGATGCCAAACACGCATCCTAAAGACCGGGAGGAGAAACGTCGTTACCTTTTGAGATCTCCTCCTAGCCATGAGAAGCTTGCAACCAAACGGTGGAGAAGAAGCGCCTTGACGCCCTCTACGCGTTGCCGGTCTCGGATCGGCGATCGGAGCTCCGAAGCTCCAACAATGGCGGATCTCCCCTCTTCTTCCTCCTTGCCCCCTTCTCCTTTCTCCAACCTAAGAGAGAGAAAGGACTTGGAAATATGAGGGAATAACCCCTCATCCAAGCCCTAAAGCCCCCCAGCGAAATATCTCAGCCGTCGGATCAAAGCCCAAAGTATTTGATCGGTCGGATCGTCATCCCCGCACGATTTCGCGGAACAGAATAAACAGGGCGCACGATCACAGTCGCACGGTCACTGGTCGTGCGCGAAGAAGACACTGGTCGTGCGCACTATCCGAGACAGAACTCCGAATTCTGGCGGATAGCGCACGATCACTGCGCACGATCACTGGTCGTGCGCGAAGGAGACACTGGTCGTGCGCACTATCCGAGACAGAACTCCGAATTCTGGCGGATAGCGCACGATCACTGCGCACGATCACTGGTCGTGCGCGAAGAGGAGAAATGGTCGTGCGCGAAGAGCTGCTAAGAAATTCCTAGCCTTTCCCGAGCGCAGCACTACCACTCCGCCTACCTCGCGGAACTACGATTTTTGGGGTGTTACATGGAGCGAGAAAATGGCGGAATAAAATTGGGATCCCGACCTAATTCGCGAGCAGGTCGTTTTATAGGCGCTGGAATAAACAGTGCGCACGGTCATTGGCGCACGACCAGTGGTCGTGCGCACTAGAATCCTGTGATCGTGCGCCTAACTGGACGGAGCCTGCAAGGGAAGGAAATTATAAAATAACATGTTCGCACGACCAGTGGCGCACGACCGGTGGTCGTGCGCACTATCGTAGGTGGTCGTGCGCACTAGCCGAAACAGAACTCATAAAATTGATGATAAGTGCGCACGAACAGTGGCGCACGACCGGTGGTCGTGCGCACTATCGTTGATGGTCGTGCGCACTGCTCGAAACAGAACTCAGAAAAATATGGTTAAGCGCACACGATCAGCGGCGCACGACCAGTGGTCGTGCGCAATAGAACCAGTGATCGTGCGCAGTGTTCCTGTACAGAATTGTACCAGAAACACCTGCACGACACATGTTCCAGCGTACGACACCAGTCTAGCCACTGAAAGTGGGACTTAACATCGCAAGAAAACTAATAACAAAGATAGATACGAAATTACACCAGAATGGGCCTAGAAGTGCACCTAGCATAGACTGATCAATATGAACTATAACAGGGCTAAATTGCGGTGAAATGACTTAATAAATGGCCCAGATGAGTCCATAAAAGTGTATATGATCAGGACTCATCAATGTGCACGACTAGTGGTCGCGCCTGATCGTGCGAGAACAAAAACGCACGACCAGAGGCAAATTAGGCTAAAAATGGCCTATCCAACACCGAGCGTCCACACAACCCCTGTACCTGCAGGAAAACAGTCCAGACCACTAGCAGATGCATTCCATATGATCAACAAAAATAGTAAAGCATCATTGCAATGATGAAACGTAAGAAATCATGCCAGCCTGAGCTGAAAATGTGCCCTAAGAGTGAAATTGACAATGTAATCGAATAGAAGCAATAATGGGCCTAAAGTGTAGTGCAACGACATGGAAAACGGCCCAGATGAATCCGAAAATTACTATAAAAACCGGGCTCATCACACCCCCAGACTTACCTGTTTGCGCGTCCCGAGAAAATAAATCTAGCGTAGTGGAAAAAACATAGCTAGCCAAAAGATTGCAAACATGGAGTAGTATGCGAAGTTGCATACTTGTGGGCATAAAATTCATTAGAAGAAGTTTCTAAATATGCTAGCTAATTTATAAAAGTGTAAATGCGTAAACAAGAATTTATTTTTTTACTCAAAAATGGAATGTTGGTGGATCTCATGGTCACACGTAGTACGAAAGTAAGCAAGACACGAAGGGGAGTGTTACGCAAGACCGGAACTCAAAATTATCTCCGTTGAAATCCATCAATGTCAAGAGACATAAGCTCGCCTTGTCACACTCTCTCCACTGTGCTAATGAACTCACAAGACGAATCGATAGGACTTTAGGTATACATGAGGCTTAGGTTACAGTTTGGAATGCAAAGATAAACATGTTGGCTAATCGCAACACAAAAGAGCTCACAAAAGTGCTAAATCATAGCAGCCCCAATAATACACGTGTAACACACCCCCAGACTTGACTTCGAAACCGGGTGTGCACACGGCCTACTCCAAATGATTGAACTAGATGTTTCAATTAAAACGCTAGGGATATATTTTTTCTTTGCTTTTCTTTTTCTTTTTTTATCCCCAAATAAATTCACAGAAATATCAGCATATAGAAATTTTTTTTTGATATCCACATCAACACAAAAGTTTTACAAGACCGTACCACATTGGAAAATTATAATGCTTTTGGCTTAATTTTGGTTGCGATAAGGGGATTAGCTTTTAAACCTTGGTGAAGTATGGTGGAGCTGAACCAAAAGGTCGGGTAGGCACAAAATAGGCTAGCAACGGTTAGCGTATAGGAATTGTAGAATAAAGCTCAAGCTTGCCAAATAGATGGCCTACGTCACGCTCAACTTGCAAATCGTTCGTACCCATGCTTCGAGAGTCACTTGGGGCAAGTTCTTAGCCACCGAGAAATGTAATCCTTCCTCCCAACTCGAGCAACACGAACCTCGTGCTCGCCTATACACAATACACTGATACCACTAGATTCAACCACATTCACCATTTTGAGTAAAATAAATTAAAATCTACGTAAATCAACTAATTGTAAATTAGAAGCATAAATAAAAACTAATTTTACTCAAATCCCTAAGCAAGACACAAGTATTCAACAAGAGCACTACAGGAGTCAACATGTCACTCCATCTTGCAATTTTTAGGCTAAAACAGTAATTTCTACATCACAACCAAAAATTGAATGTACAGGGGCATACAATCAAGCGAGTGCGCGCTCGTGTGGGTGAAATGGTGTGTGTTGTGAATATGAAATTATAATAAACATGAAAAGTACTACTGGTAAGCTAAAACATGTACATGTGTAGTGAGCACTAGGTACTGCTCTTCCCCCAGACTTAAAGTCATCTAGATCAAAATAAAACATTTGCATAATAAAAAGAGCTAAGGGTAGAGGGTACCTAGGCTCATAAAAGAGCCTACCAGAAGATCAGTGATTTTTGTCCAATTGCGGCAGTCCCGCATGCTCTAAATAGATTTGGACCTACGATTAAAGCATTCTTCCAGACAAAACAGAAATAAACTAATATATAGAATAGAAAAAGAAACTGAATGAAACAAAGTGGTTCCACTGGGTTGTCTCCCAGGAGCCCTTTTGTTTAACTTCCTTCAGGTGGACCAAATACCTGTATTACCATTGCTTGTAATAGAAAAGTTCACCAAACAAGTACAAGAAATAAGATAGTCTCAGCATCTCAAGCACCAAAATCTAGAAATCGAAAATTGAAAGAGCGCGATCAACTAACAACAGATTTATGATGCAACTCTCACGTGGATTGAGAATGACCGGGGGTGGAAGCTTTAGGGCCAAAGTTGGTTTTTCCCAGCTTCTCCCTAGCCCACTCTTTCTTACCACGGAGAGCTGCAAGTCATGTTGCGCGCTGGAGCTTTTCCTTCTTCATTTTCTCCACAGTGGGAGAGCACCATCGCATATATTCCTTATTGTTTCCCACCTTAGTGGTGGTCGGCATCATGTCCAGCACCAAAATGGCGACCGGATCAGCCCAAGTTACAGAACGCTTAACAAATTCATTATAATCCTTACTATAGATAGATCTAGGGAGCTACTCCCGAATAGAACTAGGTTCACCAATTTCAAAAATATAGTTTTCAAGTTTGGGGATCCCATCTTTCTATCCCATCGATCACTACGTCTTCCTTCTCGTCCTACTTCTCTTCTTCTTCCCTGTTCTCTACAACACTTAAAAAATCATCAGTAACCAAAATCGGTGAAGTATCAAAGTCAGAAGTTGTGGTTATTGTCACGATAGAGGTTGTCACTCTAGGAGGTAGAGTGATGCACCCATTAGAATAATCCATTTTCTTACCACTCTCCTTCAGGAATGGGACACCCAAAATTGGAATCGAGTTGTTCTCATGGGGTCCCAGAACCTGGAAATCGGTCAACACCTCAGTCCCATCAACCACAACTTTCACCTTTTTTACTTCCCCATCAGTTTCCACCATTGCTCCATTAGCCAGAGTAAGTGATGTACGGTCATCGACATTCTTATGGAGATTCAACTTCTCAGCATCTTGCAAAGAAAGAATGTTGCGTGATGAACCAGAGTCGCACAACATCGTAGTGTTCACATTATTAACACAACTCAGGAGTACCCAATCACCATGGATAATGGTGTCAGCATCAGCAACCCTCTTCCCATTTTCACTCAGATTCTTCTCAGTGGTACTAAGAAGGGCGCCTTGAATGCGCTCAGAAACTCCTTGGGAAAATTGGCCCATTTGCACTTCCAGGCTAATCATTGATGCTGTCTGGTTAGACATGTTAGCTTGGGTAACTTCAATTAATTTTTCTAGTGTCTCTTCCAAGATATTCTTTTTTGGTGCCGGAGGTGTTTGATTATAACCCTCATGAGGCGACCGTGGTTGAGTTCCGAAAGCAGAAGCATTAAACTGATGCTTCCCTGGCTGCCATCTTTGGCCAGTAGTATTTTGATTCCAAGCAAAATTGTGGTGATTTCTCACTCCCGGGATATAAGCATTTCTATATGGCATTCCCCTATTCTGATTAGCCATAAAATTTATGGATTCAGTAATATTCAGGTTTGCAAAATCACCTGAAGGATCCTCTCCTGGGCACTCATATGAATGATGTCCTGTTGCTCCACACCCTTGGCATGATATGATGGCTGCAGACACTGCGGTGGGGTAACTGATCCCAAGGCGAAGATATCTCTGGTGTTCTTCTGCGTGTTCCTCCCTACTGTCTAGTATGTGCTGTTCGATGCAGTATCTCGAAGTATATGCAAGGCTTCTTCAGGAGTATGGTTCATAAGAGTCCCTCCTGCCGCAACATCAATCATCACCCTGTAGTTAGGGCAAAATAGAAGTTGTCCATGAGGTTCCAAGGCTGGAACTCGTAGTTAGGGCATTTCCGCAGAAGGTCATTGAACCTCTCACATACTTCCGCTAACATTTCTTGATCTTATTGGCGTAATGAAGCTAGTTCCCGGCGCAAGTTCATGATCCTATCCACCGGGTGGAACTTCCCCAAGAATATGGAAGACAAAGCATCCCAACTAGCGGCGGTTCCCAATTGAATGGTGTGAAGCCACGCCTTGCCTTTATCACGCAGAGAAAATGGAAACAGCCTCAGCTTAACAGTATCATCAGATATACCTGCATAGCGGAAAGTGGAGCATGTATCAAAAAACTCGGCTAGGTGAAGATGGGGATCTTCAGAAGGCAGTCCAAAAAACTGGGTGTTATTCCGAATGATATTCAGAATAGCCAGTTTTATTTCAAACTGAGCGTTTGAGATAGTCGGGCCGAACCCCGGATACACACTCCCTACAGTTGGAGTGGTGTAGTCCCTCATGGGGCGAGGTCTCGGCCGGTTCACTTCAAGTTCATCCACAATAACATTCGCCCCATCCTCGGGCACTCATCGACCCTTGTTGCCTTCTCCTTGGTTCAGATTATCTCCCATTTTAGCAAGAGCAACTGCAGCACGCCGCCGTACATGGGCAGTCCTCTCTATCTCAGGGTCAAAAGGGACTAGGTCACCTGGAACTCGCCCCTGCATACACAAAAGAAGAATACAAAGAAAATAACTCAAAAACAACGACCCCTGCAACAATTGTTTCAACAACAAAAATCACATCACGTCTGCATTCCCCGACAACGACGCCAAAAACTTGGCGTGCAGATTCTACACCGCTAAAAGTGAGAGCAGAATGCAGTCTGAACGGTAGTGTACCGGTCGTTGTCAAGTAATAAATTTGGGAATATGATACCCGAGTATCGTTCTCTCAAGGAATGCAGAGTGGGTGAAGCGATCGTGTCGTGGAATGATTGTTACATCGAGCGAAAGAAAATAAAGGGCTTGGATTTTTGTTTCCTACTTTAACGACAATAAAAGTAAAATGCGGGTCGAAAGCACCGCTTTGCTTGGCGAGATGATTTGCAGGCCGCGATGTCCTGCTTCACTAAGCAGATGGACCGTAGGCAGGTGGATGGAGTGATCTCAAGTGCGGTAATTAGGGTTGCAGGCACCTCTTTGGAGTCTCACCTCTAGCTTTTGCTAGAGTGGCTCAACAAGTGCGTGTGAGTGTGGATGTGAGCAGAGGCGAGGCGCATTCACAACATAACAAACTCAAGGAAGAAAATATCAAGGAAAACTTTCATTCATAGACAAATAATATTGATCCAGGTTCATTACAAGCATTTAGAAGTACATTTCACAAATGAGAGAAGGGTAGAGTAAACCAATAGAAGTGAAGTCTCACCGTGGATCGTGGTCAGAATGGCAGATTGTCCAGCCATCTACGTGCTCAGTCCTTGGTTGCTTCCGGGATCTCAAGGCTATCACTACCTCTGACCTTTGTCCGTCTTCTTCAGCTTGCAGCGGTGTCTTCTTCCTCTCCAAGTGTAAAATGCCCAACACCTTTGAGATGCTAGTCGTGGATTGCCGAGAAGTCTTCCGGAACCTTGGATGTAGCTTGGATTCACCGGAGGAAGCTTCCCAATGGAAGGAGATGGAAGGGAGGTGGAGGGAGAGCAAAAATGACGCAGGTGGGCGGGAGGAACTGGCGGCAAAAGTCTGGGGTCTGCCCTAAAATCGCGGAATCTGCATTTAAATAAGGAGCAGAATATAGGGCGCACAGTCAGTGGTGCACCACTAGTGTTCGTGCGCGAAGAAATGTCACTGGTCGTGCGAGAATAACCTGTAGCAAATTAAAGCATGCCAAAATAGCGCACGACCATTGGTCGTGCGAGAAGGAATCCAGTGATCGTGCGAACAGCTCGGGAGAAAAATGGGGGGATGCGCATGACCAGTGGTAATGCGCCTGATCGTGAGAGAACAAAAACGCACGACCAGAGGCAAATTAGGCTAAAAATGGCCTATCCAACACCGAGCGTCCACACAACCCCTATACCTGCAGGAAAACAATCCAGACAACTAGCAGATGCATTCCACATTATTAGAAGACTAATCCTCTGATCGTGCGCCGTGGTGCTGCGTCTCGTGGTGCTGCTCCTCGATCCCCTAAATGATATGGTCCACAGACCGTTAGTCAAAAGACTAAGCCTTGTTTCCCCCACCCCTCCCCTAGTGGCTCCTCGGCACTATGCGGGAGGACTAAAGTGGAAGGACAGTAAGGGGTATAAATCATAACAGATGACAAGACCTAGCTACAGGAATATCTACCACTACACAGGTGTGTATATATATAGAACAGTAAGTAAAGCAGGGTAAAGAACAAGTAAAGAATAGTAAAGGAGTAAAGTATAAACTACAGCTAGCTACCACATATAATGTATTGTGAAGTAAGTAAGAAAAGTAACCATTATTTATAGGAATGCACATACAGACCTATAGACCAAGGGGTCGTTTAGCAAGGAACGCCGTATAAGAAGTCTCATACTAATTTATATGATAGGGGTAGGGGTTTAAATGCAATGCTTATGCTATGACATGCAGTGTTTTGATGTTTAATGTTAGGTTCACACAAGTTCAACACACACACCGGACTCTATGCACACAGACCTTTAGTTCACACTTTTTGGAGCTAGCAAAACTCCCAGGATACCTCCGTAGTGTCAAACGGAGGCGGAGGGTTGGGCCTCATCCACATCCATGTTGGTATTTGCACTACCTAACATGGACCTTTCGTACACCTCAATGTGAAGAAGATAACCGCGGAGCACCCGCGTACTCTTGCTGGCTGGTCCACCAGACGTTTCCTTGGCTAAGTGATAACCATACTTGCCGAGTCATTGTATCGACGTCAGTGCAAACGACCGTCCAATACCAAAGACTGACCACCTTTATGCACATGCAATTATGATTACCATATATCTTTGAGTCATAGGCTCCCTAGACCAACCCGTCTGTCACAACAACCTTCTAATCCACCGGCTCGCCTGACTAAACCAACTTAACACTCATAGCAATGGGATGTGGGTGAGTGTATTATTAAGTTAAGCTTGCAAACAAGTTTACACCAAAAGCTTAGGGTTATTCTTGGACTTCCCGAGGAGTACCATGTAAGGGGCTCGCAGCGGTTCTAGGAACTATGATGCGCTCAATCCCAAAGTTCTCCTTCCAAGACACTTATTATTGTCGGTAACTACCCATGCCCAAGCTCCTCTTATCATTACATGCACTTAGCTAACCCTAAGTGTATTTTATAATGCTCCATGGAAACAAACGACCCGTCGTCGATCCCGGGCACAACCTTGCCCCTTAACCACTGGCACACACTATCTTGACTCCTATTGGTGACCTCTTTCATCCTCAACCCGACTAGGTACACCAAACTATCTCCCATTTTCACTTAGTGGTCTACAAGTTACCTTAACTCTACAGTTTTACTATGCGCAGACCTAGTGAACTATATGTGGTGCATGAAATGAGGTACTCCAAATAATTATCCAAATGATTCAAGATTATTATTAGGGGTGTGTTATGACATTTTTAGACTAACTCCAGAAATTCATAATTTCCTGAATTTATTTGGAATTTGTTATAATTTCTCCAAAAGCAGGGCACCTATGACTTTGAACACCAAGTATGGTTTTCTAATAAGCTATGACCTTAATAAAATTTGTACACAATATATTATCATAATAACAGCCATATATGAAGTTCATAAATTTCCAGAAAGGTTTTGACCTCCAAATAAAGTATTGATTAATTTATCAATATCAGGGATTCACAAAAGAAGTACCAAAAATACTCATTCAAAAATTACATGAAAAAATAATAGAGGTCTAAGATAATCAGAAAAGCTCACTTCTTAAATTTCATAATTTTCCAGAGTCATTTGGCCATATAAATCCTTTATTTAAGTAATCCAAGCCTGGAACACTTTGTGAAGAGAACCATATATAAATTTTTCCAAAAATAATAACAAAATTTGCAGATCATATAGTTGCCCTAAAAAGTCCTCTGACCAAGTATCTTGATTTGCCAGTGATTATTAAATCCAATATGAATTTACTTGTAATTAGGTCAAATACTGGAATTGTGAATGATGTACTAATTATATCAACCAAAAATTCATGAAAAATTTAACAGAGAGCAAAAATATGAATATAACATCACCGCCAAAATTCAATGACGTTCCAGTAAATATTTAGCCCTAAATTCATTAATTTCCAAAATTAGGGCAAACCCTAGATTGTGAAGCAAGTACTAAATTCACTTAACTAAAATTCTTCATAAAATTTTTAGAAGATTGTAGAATCATTAAAAGTTTAAATCCAAAGTTTCATAATCCTTTAGGTTCAGATGACCATGAAATGATACTTGGAAGAAAAGTGACCTAAATTAATAATCACTAATTCAAGGGGGTATTAGTGTCTCTAAATTCCCATAATAATATTCATGGCTCATTTCCACCCTATCAACCCATCTAGCAAGTTCCAAGTCATTACAAGGAACTATGGTCCTATGGCCTTCAATAGGTTCAATACGCAACCCTTGGGTTTGAACTAGGGTTCTAGGGCCATCCACCCCAAACCGCCCAAAACCACTTGTGGGGGTGTTTTATGGGATGTTAAATCAGTGTCCAAGGTTTCACAACATTTGGATGAGGGTTGACCCCTCAAATCCATCAAGTGCACTTTTGACCTAACATGATGGCGCGTCCCCTCCGACACTCCTTGATGATGATGACCCGACTGCCGAGGCGCTACGACACAAAGATCTGAGGTGCCATAATGATGCTGAAGGAAGTCCGCGTTATAATCTCCGCCCGCGGCGTACCAAAACCGCCATGAAAAATTAAACTTTTATTTATGCACTTTTATTTTATATTAATAAATATAAAATTATTTCATGCTAGATGATAATTTTATATTTATTAAAATGTTTGTAATTTTAATTTTGCACTCTTTATTTTATTTTGGTGTGTATTTAACCATACGGATGGATGAGATTTCATCTCCATCATGGATGGTTAAGATGTTGTTGTAACTCCTATTTAAGGAGGTCTTTATGAAGGAATGAAGCATTGAAGACAAAAAAAAGCCTTATTTCCCCTCTTGGAAATTTCGGCCAAGGAAGAGCTCTCCCTTGCCGCCCCCTCTTCTTGGTGTGACTCCAAGGCCGCCTCCCTCCATCCTCTTCGGTGCGACTCCGGCGAGACTTCCGCGGTGCGACTCCAAGGAAGAAAGGGTGCTTCTCCATTCGGTGCGACGCCAGTGGAACTGTGGAGAGAGAGTTTCTCCCACATCTATCTTGAGTGCATGCATATTCTTGGTTGGGTAACCCATCCCCTTTCTAGTGATTCTTCTACGTTATTTTGTTGAGGTTTTGTCGAATCATTTTATCCGTGATCTTAAATCTTTTCGCTTGCAAAATCTAAAATAATAGTGTTGTTATTGAATCTCTTGTTGTTCGGATTGGGTAGATCCGGTGCGGGAGCGAAACTCGTCCTAGCCTTGATTTGTTCTCCAAGATTGCCGCACTTGGCGCTAACAAGGGAGTTAATCTCAACTAACGCTTTATCGCCGCTTGAATGTTCACCGCTGCTCCAAGAAAATTTCCGCTGCGTTTGAAATGAATCGATTGATGGAATAGATGCTTGTGTAGGTGCGGTGAGTTGTGTGCTTGTTGGAGAGGTAGGTCTTAAGGACGTTGTATCGAGTCCGGCTTACGGTGAGTTGTGTGCTTGTTGAAGAGGTAGGTACTAAGGACGTTGTATCGAGTCCCGCATATTTTTATCTATCGGATTTGGAGAGCCAACCGACCCCTTTTCGTTCGCTTTTGGTCGGAGCCCTCCCATGTTATTTTAATTTCTGTGATGAATGTCATTCCGTTAGCGTAACATACACGTCGTCACGGTACCCCTACATCAATTTGATATCAAAGCCGGTCGTTTGAACTCCCACGTTGCAAACATCCTCGCTGCGATCCTTGTTGGTCGTTCTAATCAATAGAAAATCTGAAAATTTTCGGATTGGTCTGCGTTTAGTAAATTCTCAGAAATTTAAAACTTGTCAAAAAAATCTGAAACTTTTTCTGTAGCTTCCTGCACATATTTCCAGCAACATTAAAACTGAAAGTTTTTCGATTCGTCCTCGTTAGATCGTCCTGAAAATTGGAAGCGTCGTAATTCTATCTAGGTGGTGTGCGAATAACGGTCTGAAATCTGAAATTTTTGTCAAAATTCAAAAAAAAAATTTTAACGATCTACGTATTACGCACATCAGGAATCTATAAAAATATCCTATGTTCAATCTAGCTACAGCCCTAGGAAAAATCATCTTCCCAAAATTTTTCCTGAACCTGAATGCGCACTAGGCTAGGAACGGAGTACACGACACCGTCTACGTTAAGAATGGCTGCGAATCAGCACAATGATCCAAACACCGAGGCCATATCAGGTCTACGTACCGAAATGACTGAGCTTAGGACGATGTTAGACCAAATCTTACGGAATCAAGGAGGACCGCCACCACCACCCGGTGACGTTGAGGGGCCCAACCGGCACCAACCGGTCACTGATTCGGATTCTGATGGGGACCATCCCCGAGTGCCTCCTCGAGAACGCCGTCCCGAGCGTGGTTTTGATATCACTAGAGCCATCAAGATTGATGCCCCCACCTACGATGGCATGAGAGACCCACAGGTCTTCCTTAGCTGGGTAGTTGATATGGAATGTTACTACCAGTGGCACAATCTCACGGATCTCCAAAAGGTCCAAGTCGCCCGCATGAAGTTGACAGATCGTGCGAAAACCTTTTGGCTGAATGAGGAAAGGAGGTTGGGAGCCGGACAGGAAGTCCCACCTATCGGATGGGCGGTGATGAAAAATTTGCTCACCGACCAATATGTTCCCGCTTACCACCAAACACAAATGTTCGATGACCTAGCCACCCTGCGGCAAGGTTCAAAATCAGTGGCCGAGTATATGGGAGAGTTGAAAGACCGTATGGTGCGATGCGAGCGTAGGGAACCCCCAGAGGTCACATTATCCAGGTTTCGTAAGGGGCTTCAACCCGATATCCGGCCGAAGCTCTTGTGCTATGGACACACAGATCTCAACACGACTTTCAATGCCGCCCTAGACATTGAAAAACACTTAGCCGCCAAGGCTCACTCCCGTTATTCCCACACGAGGAATAAGACCACCGTTGGAGCGTCTTCTTCCACCTATCCGGACAGGGGAAAGTCTAGAACCACCGAGTCTAAATCCGTCGTGATCACCGCTAGGAACACCAGGAACCCCACGAGTGAGCGTGTTCCCATTGGGAAAGTTAGCAAGGCCAATACCACATGTTATTCTTGCGGTGTTCAAGGCCACTATGTCTTTGAATACCCAACTAAGACTAAGGTCGTTTCCCTCTTAGACATGGCCGCCGATTCTACTGACTATGTCTATGAGGTCACCGAGGAGAGCGACCCCGAAGGGGTCCAAGCGATTTGGAAGACGATCCCCCCCTCATGGTGATGCGTTGTATTCTGACCACTCCACGTCCGCTAGATGACTGGAGGAGGACGGGTATCTTCTCTCTGATCTTTAAGAGTGGCGACAAGCTGTGCAAGCTCATTATAGATAGCGGTAGCTGTGTGAATGTTATATCTGAGAACGCTGTTAAACGTATGAATCTGACCACGGAACCACACCCCACACCCAACCAGGTAGCTTGGATTAGCAAGGTTACCGTCCCGGTTAGCAAGCGTTGCCTGGTCCCTCTTGCCTTTAAATCTTACACGGATGAGGTCTGGTGTGACGTCCTCCCCATGGACGCGTGCCACGTGTTATTAGGCCGCCATTGGCTTTATGACCGTGACGTCACACATTTTGGTCGAGCCAATACTTATGAATTCAAATTCAACGGTAAGACCATCACTTTGAGACCGACCGTTCCGAAGGAGCCGGTAGCTTTGGCTAAGGACACTACCGTCCCGGCCGAGAGGAAGGCTTTCAGCCTAGTTGGTAGGAGAGAGTTTGTGAGAGATCCTTTTCTTGAGGGAGTTATGTACGCATTAGTTCTTATGAGTGCGAAGGGTGAATCAGAAGCGTTGAATGAGTTGCCTAGGGCGTTACGAGTACTTTTAGACGAGTATAAGGACGTGTACCCAGAAGAGTTGCCTTCTGTGTTACCTCCATTGAGGAACATACAACATGTGATAGATCTCATTCCGGGCTCGTCCTTGCCGAACCAACCCCACTATAGGCTTCATCCCGCAGCCCACAAAGAGTTACAGACTCAGATCGAGGATTTGATGAAGAAAGAATTCATCAGGGCTAGCATGAGTCCTTGTGCGGTGCCAGCCCTTCTTGCCCCCAAGAAGGATGGTACGTGGCGGATGTGTGTTGATAGCCGCGCAATTAACAAAATCACCATCAAGTACCGATTTCCTATACCACACTTAGATGACCTTCTAGATGTCTTGTCTGGCGCCACCATATTTTCTAAGTTAGATTTACGAAGCGGCTATCACCAGATAAGGATCCGTGAGGGAGATGAGTGGAAGACGGCGTTTAAGTCTAAGGACGGATTATATGAGTGGCTTGTGATGCCCTTCGGGCTATCCAATGCCCCCAGCACATTCTCCCGAATGATGACGCATGTCTTTCAGCCATTCATGGGGAAGTTTGTAGTTGTCTACTTCGATGACATCTTGGTTTACAGCACTACTACCACCGAGCACATCTCCCACATGAGAGTGGTTCTTTCGACCCTACCGAAGGAAACTTTATTTCTGAATCTCAAGAAATGCACTTTCCATGTTACAGAGGTGGAGTTTTTAGGCTACATCGTTGGAACGGAGGGCATTAGAGTCGACCCTAGCAAGGTTAAGGTGATTAAGGACTGGCCTGAGCCTTCCACGATACGTGAGGTGAGGAGCTTCCATGGGTTGGCAACTTTCTACCGCCGTTTCATCAAAGACTTTAGCAGCATCATGGCCCCCATTAGTGACTGCATGAAAAAGGTGAGTTTACTTGGACGAAGTCCGCCACCTTCGCTTTCCACCGCATCAAGGAGCTTATGAATGAGGCACTCGTCTTACGTCTACCTGACTTCTCGAAAGTCTTTGAGCTTACTTGTGATGCTCCGGGCGTGGGAATAGGAGGTGTCTTGAGTCAGGAAGGGCACCCTGTGAGTTTCTTTAGTGAAAAATTGGCGGGCACTAAATTGAATTATTCCAACTATGATAGGGAATTTTATGCGGTCATTATATGCTTGCACCATTGGCGGCATTATCTCCTCTCTAAGGAGTTCGTGATCCTCTCCGATCACGAAGCATTATGATTTATCAATGGCCAACATAAAATCAGCCCGCGTCACGCCAAGTGTGTATCCTTCCTACAGGGTTACACTTTTAATCTCAAACACCTTAAGGGAGCGGACAATCGGGTTACGGACGCTCTTAGTCGCCTAGCCCTCTTAGTCACCACTATGGAGGTTAACGTTGTAGGGTTCGAGCGAATCAAAGATGAGTACGCTACATGCCCGAATTTTCAGGATTCTTACCTATCTGCCCAGGATAGTTCCCCCACCACTATTACTGCGTTCATTATCAAGGATGGTTACCTCTTTAGGCATGGGAAATTATGTATTCCGCAGTCATCTCTACGTCTCCATATCATCTGGGAACTGCATAGTGGCGGGTTGAGTGGCCATTTCGGTAGAGATAAGACTATCACCCTTGTTGAGGAAAGGTTTTATTGGCCGAAGTTGAAGGCAATGGTAGGACGGGTAGTGAGTAGTTGCCGTACTTGCCAAGTTTCCAAGGGCACCAAAACCAACGTCGGGTTATATACTTCGTTGCCTATACCATCCGTACCTTGGGAGGACATGAGCATGGACTTTTTCTTAGGCCTACCCACCACTTTTCGTCGTCACGATTCTATCTTCGTAGTTGTGGATAGGTTCTCCAAAATGGCATATTTTATACCGTGCACTGGAACCGACGACGCATCTCATATTGCAAAGCTATATTTTAAGGAAGTTGTTAGTCACCGGGGAGTGCCGAAGACAATTGTCTCGGATAGGGATGTTAAGTATACCAGCTACTTCTAGAAGACACTTTGGATCCAAATGGGTACCAAACTATTGTTTTCCTCCGCCTACCATCCTCAAACCGATGGGCAAACTGAGGTGGTTAACCGGAGCCTAGGGAACCTTCTTAGATGCCTCGTGAGTGACCATACAGGCACATGAGATCTTCTTGTTCCCCACGCTCAGTTAGCCTACAACAATTCCAAAAATCGGTCCACCGGTCTGTCACCAAATGAGATTGTCCACGGGTACTAGGCCCCTGTGCCTCTTGACTTGGTTCCCTTGCCCCCAACATACAAGGCAAGTCAATTTGCACAATCCTTCGCCCGACATATTCACGACCTTCAGGCACGTATACGAGCTACCTTGACTGCTCAGTACGATTCTTATCAGGCGCACGCTAATATACATCGGAAAGTGTCACACTTCAAGGTGGGCGATTTGGTTTTAGTACGATTAGTTCCCGAGTGTTTTCCATCTGGCACCGTTAAAAAGTTAGCACCTAAGCGCGCCGGCCCTTTTCGGATCATCAAGAAAATAGGTGACAACGCTTTTGTTTTGGATTTGCCTGCCGAATGGGGAATCTCCCCTATTTTTAACGTCTCGGATTTAACGATGTTCGTATCGCCTCCACATGAGTTGAATTCCTTGACGTCTTCTCCTTCCACCAAATCTTCTAATGGGTTGGGGAGTGGTAGTACGGATGACCTCTCTCTGTCGGTCCCCACAGTTATTTCACCGGATGGTAAGTCGCATACTTTTATTCCTACTGCTGATATGTTCCCCAGGTTTCCGAAGACTTTTCTCACTCCGGACATGATACTTGCTGCGGAGCCACTTACTACCTCGGAGGGTGCTACTTACCGATTCCTCATCAGTTGGCGTGATCGCCCTCCTTCCGATGATTCATGGGTCCTCGCGATGGAGCTTCAACGACGGGATGCCGATCTTCTCCGCCGCTACCTCTCGGACCACGCATCGGATATGCTTGATTTTGAGTGGGGGAGGATTGATGGCGCGTCCCCTCCGACACTCCTTGATGATGATGACCCGGCTGCCGAGGCGCTGCGACACAAAGATCTGAGGTGCCATAATGAAGCTGAAGGAAGTCCGCGTTATAATCTCCGCCCGCGGCGTACCAAAACTGCCATGAAAAATTAAACTTTTATTTATGCACTTTTATTTTATATTAATAAATATAAAATTATTTCATGTTAGATGATAATTTTATATTTATTAAAATTGTTGTAATTTTAATTTTGCACTCTTTATTTTATTTTGGTGTGTATTTAACCATACGGATGGATGAGATTTCATCTCCATCATGGATGGTTAAGATGTTGTTGTAACTCCTATTTAAGGAGGTCTTTATGAAGGAATGAAGCATTGAAGACAAAAAAAAACCTAATTTCCCCTCTTGGAAATTTCGGCCAAGGAAGAGCTCTCCCTTGCCCCCCCCCCCCCCCCCCCCCTCCTCTTGGTGTGACTCCAAGGCCGCCTCCCTCCATCCTCTTCGGTGCGACTCCGGCGAGACTTCCGCCGTGCGACTCCAAGGAAGAAAGGGTGCTTCACCATTCGGTGCGACGCCAGTGGAACCGTGGAGAGAGAGATTCTCCCACATCTATCTTGAGTGCATGCATATTCTTGGTTGGGTAACCCCTCCCCTTTCTAGTGATTCTTCTACGTTATTTTGTGGAGGTTTTATCGAATCGTTTTATCCGTGATCTTAAATCTTTTCGCTTGCAAAATCTGAAATAATAGTGTTGTTATTGAATCTCTTGTTGTTCGGATCGGGTAAATCCGGTGCGGGAGCGAAACTCGGCCTAGCCTTGATTTGCTCTCCAAGATTGGCGCACTTGGCGCTAACAAGGGAGTTAATCTCAACTAACGCTTTATCGCCGCTTGAATGTTCACCGCCGCTCCAAGAAAATTGTCGTTGCGTTTGAAATGAATTGATTGATGGAATAGATGCTTGTGTAGGTGCGGTGAGTTGTGTGCTTGTTGGAGAGGTAGGTCTTAAGGACGTTGTATCGAGTCCGGCTTACAGTGAGTTGTGTGCTTGTTGAAGAGGTAGGTCTTAAGGACGTTGTATCGAGTCCCGCATATTTTTATCTATCGGATTTGGAGAGCCAACCGACCCCTTTTCGTTCGCTTTTGGTCGGAGCCCTCCCATGTTATTTTAATTTCTGTGATGAATGTCATTCCGTTAGCGTAACGTACACGTCGTCACGGTACCCCTACATCATAACATCCACTAGTTTGACCAAATTTTGGTTACTTAATTACCCAACAAAATCTATCCCAAATGGGATGAAATTTTTACCAAAGACATTTCATGACCCTAAGAACTTCCCACCAAAATTTGGAAGGGTTTGGAGGGCTCTAGACCATAAAATTAAATCATACATGATTTATTATTTTTTTACAAAAACTATAGAAAAGTGTCCTCCAAAAATTCTCATGTTTGTATATGTTGAGAGTATGGGTACAACTAGCCTATGGTCCAGATTTCAGAGCCTTTGGATTAGGGGATCAGTGGGGCCACACAAATCATTCTCTCGTCAAGCCTAGGTATATGTTGCACCATATTGAGTGTTGTGGTCAAACCATTGATCCAATGGGCGTGCAATCAATTTTAAAATAAAATAGACTTCACGGGCAAAAACATTGTTATAGAACATTTTTACTGTAGAGAAGCCTAGGTGTTTTTAATATTTAATTCTATCCAAAGCACATTCTGTGACAAAATATAATTAAATGAATTTATATTATCCCTAATAAATTTATGTCCTACACAAATATTGGCGCACTAGTCAACGAAATCCCATCGTCTCCTTCTTCTGTCCAATGGCCAGGATTGCCCCAACCTAGGAAATTTTGGAAGTGGATTTCCGGGCCACCTGAGCGTCGCCCCGGCTGGCCAGTGCCTCCACCCCCTCCGTTGTGGTGGTGGCCGACGATTATGGGTGGATGGCCCTCCGGAGGTGGTCGGAATAAGGGTTTTAGGTCGGGATTTCAAGCTCGATTCTGAGCTTCTTAGTGGGCCCGATCCAGACACGATTGAGCTCGAACCTTGCCGCTGATTGATGTGATCTACCAACTGAAAGAGAGTGAGGGAGGACCTGTGTAGGGAGGGTTGATTCCTTGCCGATTGCCCATCACCATGGCCGACCTTGGAGCTTTTAGCACCTTTGCAATCCCCTGTCCACACAAGCCGACTCCTTCAGTTAGGTGGGGGAAAACTCTCCCCTTAGTCCAGTGATGAATATAAAAGGCTCAAGTGGGGAGAGGAAGAGGTGTAGCTTCCAATTGCCATGAATGGCCATTAATGGAGGAAAAAGGCCAAACTGAATTCCTTGAATCCAACCAGCTTGGGGGGAGGGCCATGGCTATTCAACTCCTCAAAACTGATGAGGGGGAATGTAAAAAGCCATTGGAGGTGAGGAGAGGGACTATTGATCTCCCATGGCCATTAATGGTCGTCTCTCTCCTCTTTCTCTCTCATCAAAATTGGGGGAAATTGCATTTTCTCTCTCCTAATCAGCAATTCCAAAAAATAAGTGGCATTGCTGGTAATTGTTCAGCCCGATGACTAATGCACCACCTCACTTGGGACTAGACCATGTGGATTGGTTTTGATTAGGCCAAATTAGAGTAATTTGACCTAAATTAAGTTTTTGTTGACTTTGGTCAATTTGACCATTTGGGTTCACCCCAATGGGTGGTTAGTGACCCATTGGCCTCCCCTAAGTGCTAGGAAGGTCTGGGTAGGGTCAATTGGGTACATTGGAGGCCAATTTTCCCTAATTACGACACATTGACCAATTTAGGGTTAAGTTTGACTTGGGTCAACTTGACCAATTTAGTTGACCCCAATGGGTCCTAATGGCTCCTAGGGACCCCTAAAGGTTTATGGATGTTACGGTTGTGTCAAGTGTCATGGTGAAGCCCTAAAGTCAAACCCTAGACTAGGTATTTGGAAAGTGTTATTTGCAAACCATGGTGGTTTTCATCCACTTGTCTAAGTCCACTTGGTCTCCTTGATCTTCGTATGGTTTTTTCATGACCCAATCATGACAAAAACATCCTAGGGGTCTAGTTGATTGAGGGATGCTACAAATCCAAATAAAAAAGTAAATTTATCCCCGAAATTCAAGTTAGGCTTGCGGGGTTTCTACCGAAAGTAACTGAACGTAACATCCCCTAAGAATTGAAGTAATACCTGACGCGAAGAGCACCAACTACCTCAGCTGCATCAGTTCTAGTGGCTCCAGGGTATGCTTCTCCCATCCATGATTTGACCATAGGACTTCGAGCTACGGAACCTTCTTGTGCTGTGATAAGTAGTATTTTTATAACTTTTTAATAGAAAATTTTGTAAATATTTAATATGAATTTTCCTTTTTATGTCAATTTTAGGTTATAAGTAGTTCTTTTTGTAAATTTGATTCTAACTTAGCTTTATTTCAATATTTGCAGAATTTTGGGACAAATCGGGAAAAATAGCATGTCACGCCCGTGACCAAGGGCGTGTAACCTGAAGATTAGTCCAGAATCGATGCCACACTGTTTGAACCAGTCCACACCAAGTCACGCCCCAGGTCACGCCCATGACCCAAAGTCACGCCCGTGACCGGGGGCGTGTAATCTTAGAATCTTCCACGTAGAGCCGCCGTCGAGCCGCCGTCGAGACGTGGAGCAGCAGTCGAGAAGTCAACTTGAGTCACGCCCGTGACCCACATGTCACGGCCGTGACTTGCCCGCGTGATCTCTGCTTCGCCGCCGCGCCAAATTCCAGCCCATGCCGCATTTAATGCAGACGTCCAAAGTCACGGCCGTGACCCGACATGTCACGCCCGTGACATGTCACTTTTCGCCGCGCCAGTCCAGAGAGCCCACGCCGCTGTCGGATCCGATGTGAATAGTGCAGTCACGCCCTTGGTCACGCCCTTGACCGAGGGCGTGTAATCTGAATTTTTTTCCTATAAATTCAGAGGTTCTCCTTGAGTTCAGGATTCAGAATTTTGGAGTGGGGGAGGTGCTGCTGGAGCCAATCCTGAGTATTTTTCACTTTCATGTTCATGTTCATGTTTCTTTCCTTTCATGTTCTCTTCTTTTTCTCATGCAATGTACTAGCTTTCTTTCAATGCAATAACCTAGTTTAAGTTTGTAACTTTATTTCTTCTAGCTTGCAATCTCCTTTCTTAAGGTTTGTAATAGTTTTCATTTAAATAAAAATTAGTTTGCTCTCTTTATTTGTCTTCCCCTTCCTTAGCTAATTTTTCTTATTATGGAATTTCATTTTTCTTTCTCTTCCCCCTCCACCATTATTAACTAATCCTCATTAGTACTCGATCAAAATGATCCGAGGATGAGATGGACAAGTTATGATTTTCTAAAGTTTTCTTTTTCCGTTTTTATAAACGCTTGAATTACCCTTGATTTTTAATTAGTGAGGCCATATTATCTATGTATGGTTTTTGCTTATGTTTTCATACTTAGTTAGTCGAGAGGCTCAAGGTATGAATCGATCACTCAAGGGTAATGAGAGTTGCACGCACCCCTCGAGAGAGGATGACGTAAATCTCCCGGATTGGAGTCAAATCCAATAGCGGGGTTCACTTCGTAAAGCAAGTTTTAGGTAATCGATTATAGGACGAGAATCCGGTTGATTTTTCATAATCTTAGTTGGGCATTAACCTCGAGAGAGGCATGTTCGAGCTTCGGGAACCTCCACGGTCAAGTAGTTCAATTTAAACGGAATTAGATTTATTCTCTTTTCACTTGTCTAATCTCACTGCAAGGTGACTTTTGATTGAGTACTAGCCTCTTTTATCATCATCTAAACCCTTAATTTAGCTTGCAATTTCTCTTTTTCTAGCTAAGTAACCAAAATCCCAAAATATCATTAGATAAGATAATATCGACTTTCCTCAAAGTAGAAGTAATCAACGCGCCCTGTGGAATACGACCTTGGTATTTCTTAATATCCTATGCTATAGACGATAAGGTATACTTGCCTTTATCGGATATAGATTGGAGAAAATTCTCAAACCTTCACTAAATTTCAAAACGAAAAAAAATCAATATCAAGTTTTTGGCGCCGTTGCCGGGGACTTTGCGTAGATATTTTGAAAAGAGGATAGCTATTAATTTTATCATGCTTCTTTTTATTTTATTTTTATTTTTCTAAATTTCAAAAAGAAATTTTTTTTTTTAGTTTTTCTTATTCCTTTCTTCTCTTTTTAGTGTATGACCCGAGGTAGCACTTCAATTCTTCCTTTTGATCCGGAGATCGAGCGAACCCTTTTGAGGCACCGCCGTTCTCGTGATCAGGGAAATCAAATAGAATCCGAAGAGTCGATTGTGGACACTAACACAGCGAATATGAATCATAATCTTAATCCTCCTAATCTTAACGAGCCAAATCCTGATGAGGACGCGCAACGGACCATGTCCTATTATGCGCGGCCGAATTTGGAAGGCACGCAATCGAGTATTGTTCGCCCAACGGTGGCGAACAATAATTTTGAGATCAAGTCCAGCATCATACAAATGGTTCAACAATCGGTGACCTTTAATGGTCAACCGGACGAGGATCCTAATTCGCATATCTCTTACTTTCTTGAAATTTGCAACACTTTTAAGATTAATGGCGTCACCGATGACGCCATTCGATTACGTCTTTTTCTTTTTTCTTTGCGGTCTAAGGCCAAGCAGTGGCTGGGCTCCCTACCCAGGGGATCCATCACTACATGGGCCGAAATGGCGGAAAAATTTCTTAATAAATATTTCCCGCCTTCAAAGACCGCTAAATTGCGCACGGATATTGCGTCATTCATGCAAATCGACTCGGAGACTCTCTATGATATATGGGAGCGCTTCAAGGTGCTTTTGCGTCGATGCCCTCACCACGCACTTGCCACTTGGCAACAAGTGCAAATATTTTATAATGGCTTAAATCTCCAAACGAGGCAAATGATTGATACGGCCGCCGGGGGGACATTAAATAATAAAACCCCGGTCGCCGCTCAAGAGCTTTTCGAAGAGATGGCCACAAATGCATACCAATGGAACATGCCCCGAGCGCGGCCTAATAACCCGGCCGGAATTTTTGAATTAGACGCAAACGCGAATTTGGCTTTACAAGTTGAGCGATTAACAAAGCAAGTGGCGGAGATGTCTTCTTCCTCCGCCACTCCTCCTTGGGCTAGTAATGTTTTAATTGAAGAGCAAGTTGATTACATGGGAAATCCACCTCGGCCTTCCTATAACCCGAACACCGCTCCGTATAATAACACCTACAATGCGGGTTATAGGAATCATCCGAATTTCTCATGGAGCAATCAAGGAAATGCTCAACGTCCCTTAAATTCAAATCAACCTCCAAATCAACTTCTTAATTTAACTCCCCCTCCAATTTTTAATCCACCCGGTTTTCCACCGCAACAGCAAAAGCCCTCTCCGCTTGAAGAGGCTTTTGCAAAATATGTTTCTACAAATGAAGCGAACATCCGGAACCTCACCGGATCGATCAAAAATTTAGAGAACCAAGTGGGCCAGCTAGCAAAGATAATCTCCGAGCGCCCGTAAGGAGCCCTTCCGGGAAACACGGAGCCAAACCCAAGGGAGAGCGCAAACGCGATTACACTCCGAAGCGGGAAGGAGGTGGTTTCAAAACAGGACGAACCCATGGTAACTTCCTCCCCTCCTCCTCCTCCTATTTTATCTTCGAATTTACCTGCTACGTTAGCTCCGCGCGCTTCTACTTCTAATATTCCGTATCCATCAAAGTTTAAAAGCGAGAGCGCCGAAAAGAATTATAAAAAGTTTTTAGATATTTTAAAGCAAATTCACATTAATGTACCCTTCTGCGAGGCTATCTCTCAAATGCCTAAATATACAAAATATCTTAAGGAGTTGCTCTCCAATAAGAAAAAATTAGAAGATATTTCGCATATTTTTTTGAACGCAGAATGCTCCGCGGTTGTACTCAACAAATTGCCTAGAAAAGTGAATGACCCAGGACGGTTCTCCATCCCGTGTTTATTTGGCAATTCGTTAGTAAAACACGCTTTAGCGGATCTGGGAGCAAGTATCAATCTCATGCCTTTTTCACTATTTAAGAAGCTAGGTCTAGGAAATCCAAGCCCCACTCGAATGAGTATTCAATTAGCGGATCGCTCTTTAAAATATCCGGTAGGAATAGTGAAGGACGTGCTCGTCAAGGTCGACAAGTTCATCTTCCCGATGGACTTTGTCATTCTTGACATCGAAGAGGATGTCGAAGTACCCCTCATACTCGGCCTCCCCTTCCTTGCCACCTCCCGCGCCATTATTGACGTAAGTAACGGAAAGCTCCTCCTACGGGTTGGAGACGATGAAGTTTCTTTCGGCATAAATTCCTCGATGCGGAACACATTAGAAAACGACGATTCGTGTTTTTACCTGGAAGAGTGTTGGGAATTCGATTCACCTCCCGAGTTAGTCTCCACCTCGAGTCACGAGTCCGAGCTCGCCGAGCTCTTTTGTCTGGAAGAAGAAGAAGTCACTCGTTTCACACCACCCGAACCACTATTTTTAGAAAAATTGAAAATCAAAACTTCTTATGAAGAGCCACCCGTTTTAGAACTAAAGCAACTCCCCCTCACCTTAAGTATTTATTTTTAGAAAAAGTGTCGAAGCTACCCGTCATCGTTTCATCCGAACTTAGCAACTCGGAAATTTCTGAGTTAGCTATTGTCTTAAGAAAGCACCGCCACGCAATTGCGTGGCAAATTTCGGATATTAAGGGTATAAACCCTTCCTTCTGCACCCATAAAATCTTTCTCGAAGATAATTCCCGAAATTCGGTCCAGCCTCAACGGCGGCTAAACCCTAACATGAAAGAAGTCGTTAAGGCCGAAGTGATCAAACTATTAGACGCGGGAATTATCTACCCGATATCAGATAGTACTTGGGTTAGCCCAGTACAAGTCGTACCAAAGAAAGGAGGCATTACGGTAGTAGCAAACGAGAATAACGAGTTGATCCCAACCCGTACTGTTACGGGTTGACGGATGTGCATCGATTACCAACAACTAAATGATGCCACCCGTAAGGATCACTTCCCTCTACCGTTTATTGATCAAATCTTAGAGCGCCTTTTAGGTCACTCCTACTACTGTTTTCTCGATGGTTTGTCGGGATATTTTCAAATCCCAATTTCGCCCGACGACCAAGAGAAAACCACTTTCACTTGTCCCTTTGGCACCTTCGCTTATCGAAGGATGCCATTTGGTCTTTGAAACGCGCCAGCTACATTTCAAAGATGTATGCTGGCGATATTTGACGAGTTAGTAGAGGAGGTGATGGAAGTGTTTATGGACGACTTTTCCGTATTCGGAAACTCATTTAAATTTTTTTTTAAAAATCTTGAGCGCGTGTTGCAGCGATGCGAGGAAACGAATTTAGCACTTAATTGGGAGAAATGCCATTTTATGGTCAAGGAAGGATTAGTCCTTGGTCATAAAATTTCGGGCATGGGGATCGAGGTCGATAGGGCCAAGATTGAAGTGATTGAAAAACTCCCCCACCAACAAACGTAAAAGCTATTCGTAGTTTCCTAGGGCACGCAGGGTTCTATCGGCGCTTTATACAAAATTTTTCCAGAATCACAAAGCCGTTAACCCATCTTCTTGAAAAGGAATCCTTATTTATTTTTAGCGATGAATGCCATTTGGCCTTTAAACTTATCAAAGAAAAACTTATAAACTCCTCGATTCTGGTCGCGCCGGATTGGTCGCTCCCTTTTGAAATCATGTGTGACGCGAGTGACATTGCGGTTGGTGCCGTTTTAGGCCAACGGTGAGTAAGTATTTCCACCCTATTTATTATGCGAGCAAAACACTCACGTCGGCACAAGCAAATTACACCACTACCGAAAAGGAGCTTCTAGCGATCGTTTTTGCCTTCGATAAGTTTAGGTCATACATCACCCTCTCAAAAGTTATCGTCTTCACGGATCACTCCGCACTTAGGTATCGTTTAAGCAAATCAAACGCCAAGCCTCGTCTTTTGCGATGGATCCTCCTCTTGCAGGAGTTTGAATTAGAGATCCGGGACAAAAGAGGAGCCGAAAACTTGGCGTCCGATCACCTTTCTCGTTTAGAAAATCCCTCCTCGGAAGTATTAATAGAGGCCGACATCAACGATAAATTTCCCGAAGAGCGCCTCCTAGCTCTCGAAAATTTTAATTCATCTTCTACCCCATGGTTTGCAGATTTGGCTAACTATTTAGTAGCCCGGGTCCTGCCAAAAGAATTCTCGAGTCAGCAAAAGAAGAAATTCTTTTCTGATTTAAAGAATTACTTTTGGGAGGACCCCTTTTTATTCCGAGTATGCGCAGACCAGGTTGTGAGAAGATGTGTTTCAAGTGAGGAAGACTTTAGAATTTTACATCATTGTCATGAGGGACCCATAGGTGGTCACTATCATTCAAACCGAACCGCGAGGAAGGCGCTGGAGGCGGGCTTTTATTGGCCCACGCTCTTCAAAGATGCTCACACCCTTGTGAGTACTTGCGACAGCTGCCAGCGGTCGGGGAACATCTCCCGCAGGGATGAGATGCCCCAAAACATTTTCTTAGAATGCGAAATTTTTGATCTTTGGGGCATTGATTTCGTTGGTCCTCTCCCTCCTTCGTTTTCAAATAAGTATATTCTAGTGGCGGTCGACTACGTGTCGAGGTGGGCGGAAGCGCAAGCTCTCCCCACCAACGATGCGCGAGTCGTCGTTAACTTTTTAAAAAAATTATTCTCTCGATTTGGCACTCCGCGCGCTATTGTGAGTGATCGGGGCACCCATTTTTGCAATACTCAATTCACAAAAATCTTAGCAAAATATGGTGTCACACACAAATTATCCACTGCATATCACCCACAAACGAGCGGCCAAGTCGAAGTTGTTAATCGAGAATTAAAACGGATTTTAGAAAAAACAGTTTCTATTAATCGGAAGGATTGGGCAATAAAGCTCGATGATGCGCTATGGGCATATCGAACGACGTACAAGACCGCTATCAGTTGTAAACCATATCGAATGGTCTATGGAAAGGCTTGCCACCTTCCGGTCGAATTAGAACACCGCGCATTTTGGGCGCTTAAATGTTTAAATCTTGATTCTACTTTAGCGGGCGAACAAAGAAAATTTCAAATGAACGAATTGGATGAGTGGAGAGCGAATGCGTATGAGAGTAACAAATTATATAAGGAGCGAACAAAGTTTTATCACGACAAACATATAAAATTTCCAAAAACTTTTTCGCCGGGCGATCTCGTCCTCCTTTATAATTCTCGTCTTCGCCTTTTTCTGGGAAAGCTGAAATCTCGATGGTCCGGACCTTTTATTGTTAAATAGGTTTGGTCCTATGGGACAATTCTAATTTCCCACCCGGAAAAAGGTTCCTTCAAAGTTAACGGGCACCGCCTTAAATTGTATCTTCCGGGAGACTTACCTAATGACAAGAGTGATGCGATATTTCTTCATAATATAACATGATTGACAAGTGGGTCAAGCTACGCGACCTTAAACAAAGCGCTTTTGGGAGGCACCCCAAAGTTATTTTTTGTTATTTTCTCTTGTTTTTTCTTCTTTAACAATTTTTGCAGGTAATCGCGGCTTCCCCACAAAATCTTCAAAAAAAAAAATCAGGGAAGCCCTTTTTCCTTCTCTTCTTTCGTTTTTGCATTTCTTTTTACCTTGTCTTCCTTCATACTTATTTTTAAACATTGGGGACAATGTTTAACTTTAAGTATGGGGGTGTAAATAGCCCTTTGTAAATATTTGTAAATAGTTTTAAAAAGAAAATTTTCAAAAAAAAATGAAAAGAAAAAAAAACAACAAAAAGAAAATTTTAATTTTGTTTCTATGTTTTCCTTTATTTAAGCACTTGTAAAATCCAAAAACTCAAAAAACAAAATTTAGAAAATCGAAAATTTAAATCTTGGAAAGGGACGTTTGGGATTTCATCCCATCACACCTCCTAGTACCTTGCGAACCCTTCACCTGGTAGCCCTTGGGAAGTCCAAGACTTAACAAAAATTGTTAAGTTTTAAAGCTAGTTTCCTTTCTTTGTAAATAGTTTTTAATGAGAAAAATTCAAAAAAAAAAAAGATAATATCAAAAATTCAAAAAAAAGATAATATCAAAAATTCTTATATCCCTCCTTCTTGTTGTTTTTGTGATTTCTTAGAAATCTAGTTGAGAATGTTTATAAGCATGTTTAAGTTTTTAATTGGCTAAAATTTTGCTTATCATAGTTTGTTAATTTTAAATTTGAGGTAATCTTTATTTAAGAATCATCTTATGATTTTAAATTGATTAGAGAATTTTGTTAGCATGACTTCTCTTTTTATTTTTAAATGGCTTTATTTTGTAGTGAATTTCCTAAGCCTCTTTAGATTTCAATTATATTTTCTTCTAACTTTTTAGATCTTAGGAAATTTAATGTGACTACAATTTGCTCTCAATATAATTTAAAGCTAGCTAGATTTATTTCCCTTCCTTAGCCCCTTTGTGGCATAAAAAAAATGAACTTTAAAAGATCATATGTCATGGGAATAAGAGGATAAAATTCATTATTCCCTAAAACATATGCACCCAAAATATTTGAAAAGATTATATGGCATGGAGTAAGAGGATAAAATTCATTACTCCTAAACCATATACATTTTGGGTTTTTATTAGAAGAGAAAAAAAAAGAAGGAAATTTCATGATAAATTCCATTTCCTCCATTCAAAAATTTCTCTTCTTATGCCAAATTTTATGAAATCCCCCTTAGCCAATTATCATTGTTCTAGTTTTAGTTGAAAATTATGGAGAGAGCAATATTTAGTAATTTACTTTTCCTTAAGTTTCTTTTAAGGTAGAGTTCTTATAATTTTAATCTAATTTAGTTTTATAATTTCTACAATGTTGTAAACTAATTAATTTTCTCGAGAAGTCTTTGCCTAAACATTTTCCCTCTTTTCAAATCATCATCATAATTTAGGACTTAACTCCCCCTTGAATTTACTCTTAACTTAACCTTTGGTTTAAATGAAATTTTAGTTTAAAATTAAAAAAATTTGTAAGGATGTCTTATAAATTATGTCTCACACTTTTGCTCTGGAATAGCAAAACCTCAAGTATAGGGGTATTTGATAAGTAGTATTTTTATAACTTTTTAATAGAAAATTTTGTAAATATTTAATATGAATTTTCCTTTTTATGTCAATTTTAGGTTATAAGTAGTTCTTTTTGTAATTTTGATTCTAACTTAGCTTAATTTCAATATTTGCAGAATTTTGGGACAAATCGGGAAAAATAGCATGTCACGCCCTCGGTCACGCCCGTGACCAAGGGTGTGTAACCTGAAGATCAGTCCAGAATCGATGCCACGCTGTTTGAACCAGTCCACACCAAGTCACGCCCCAGGTCACGCCCGTGACCCAAAGTCACGCCCGTGACCGGGGGCGTGTAATCTTAGAATCTTCCACGTAGAGCCGCCGTCGAGATGTGGAGCTGCAGTCGAGAAGTCAACTTGAGTCACGCCCATGACCCACATGTCACGGCCGTGACTTGCCCGCGTGATCTCTGCTTTGCCGCCGCGCCAAATTCCAGCCCACGCCGCATTTAATGCAGCCGTCCAAAGTCACGGCCGTGACCCGACATGTCACGCCCGTGACATGTCACTTTTCACCGCGCCAGTCCAGAGAGCCCACGCCACTGTCGGATCCGATGTGAATAGTGCAGTCACGCCCTTGGTCACGCCCGTGACCGAGAGCGTGTAATCTGAATTTTTTTCCTATAAATTCAGAGGTTCTCCTTGAGTTCAGGATTCAGAATTTTGGAGTGGGGGAGGTGCTGCTGGAGCCAACCCTGAGTATTTTTCACTTTCATGTTCATGTTCATGTTTCTTTCCTTTCATGTTCTCTTCTTTTTCTCATGCAATGTACTAGCTTACTTTCAATGCAATAGCCTAGTTTAAGTTTGTAACTTTATTTCTTCTAGCTTGCAATCTCCTTTCTTAAGGTTTGTAATAGTTTTCATTTAAATAAAAATTAGTTTGCTCTCTTTATTTGTCTTCCCCTTCCTTAGCTAATTTTTCTTATTATGGAATTTCATTTTTCTTTCTCTTCCCCCTCCACCATGATTAACTAATCCTCATTAGTACTCGATCAAAATGATCCGAGGATGAGATGGACAAGTTATGATTTTCTAAAGTTTTCTTTTTCCGTTTATATAAACGCTTGAATTACCCTTGATTTTTAATTAGTGAGGCCATATTATCGATGTATGATTTTTGCTTATGTTTTCATACTTAGTTAGTCGAAAGGCTCAAGGTATGAATCGATCACTCAAGGGTAAAGAGAGTTGCACGCACCCCTCGAGAGAGGATGACGTAAATCTCCCGGATTGGAGTCAAATCCAATAGCGGGGTTCACTTTGTAAAGCAAGTTTTAGGTAATCGATTATAGGATGAGAGTCCGGTTGATTTTTCCTAATCTTAGTTGGGCATTAACATCGAGAGAGGCATGTTCGAGCTTCGGGAACCTCCACGGTCAAGTAGTTCAATTTAAACGGAATTAGATTTATTCTCTTTTCACTTGTCTATTCTCACTCCAAGGTGACTTTTGATTGAGTACTAGCCTCTTTTATCATCATCTAAACCCTTAATTTAGCTTGCAATTTCTCTTTCTCTAGCTAAGTAACCAAAACCCCAAAATATCATTAGATAAGATAATAGCGACTTTCCTCAAAGTAGAAGTAATCAACGCGCCCTGTGAAATACGACCTTGGTATTTCTTAATATCCTATACTATAGACGATAAGGTATACTTGCCTTTATCGGATATAGATTGGAGAAAATTCTCAAACCTTCACTAAATTTCAAAACGCAAAAAAATCAATATCATGCTGCAATACTCGCACTGTCGTATCACCTATCCTGACCGGCTCCAAGCTGACCGATCGATTAGAGGCTACTGGGCCATCTATAGTAGAAATCTGCTGCACCGGCCATACTAGAGCCTTCCTAAGAGAGGAGACGTGGAAGACGTCGTTCAGACCCGCTAACTCCGACGGTAGCTCCAGTCTGTAATCTAATAGGCCGATCCGCTCCAGGATCCTGTAGAGCCCCATTTATCTCAGACTAAGCTTCTTCCACCCGCGTACCCGGGAGACTCCATGCATCAGAGGTATCTTTAGGAACAACCTATCTGCAATCTAGAACTCTAGTTTGCGATGCCACGCAACATAATACCTGGCCTGGCTGCTATGGGCCTCCAACATCCTATCTCAAATCAGTCGCACCTGCGCATCTGTGTCCTTCAAATATTTTGAGCCGAGTGCCTTTAGATCCTAATCCTGGCTCCCAGATAGTGGAGTCCTGCACCTCCGTCCGTATAATACCTCACAAGGGGGACATGTCTATGCTGGACTGATGACTCTTGTCATAGGAAAACTCTATCAGAGGCAACAGTTTCTCCCAAGGCTCTCCGCGGTCCAGAATACATAGGCGTAATAAATCCTCTAGCATTCGGTTGGTATGCTTCGTCTGCCTGTCCGTCTGAGGGTGGGAAGCTGTGCTGACTATCAATCAAGAACCCAGATAAGCCTGGACTGATCTCCACTTCTTGGATGTAATCCGCCCATCCTGCTTCGACACGATCGTCCTGGGTACACTATGATAATTGACTAAACACCAACGGAGCGTCCTTCAGGATCGGGATGACCCTAGCAATCTTGGTCGATCTATCCTCGATGTTCTAAATAATGTTATGCCCGGAGTGGGGATGTGGTACCCTGTGTATGAAATCCATAATTATAACATAGAACTTCCACTCTAACACCGACAGTGACTATAGTAGTTCCCCATGGACTCTTGCACTTGGACTTCACCAGCCAACAGACCTCACCGTGCATTACAAAATCTATGATGTCTTTCTTCATTCCGGGGAAATACACATTCTGGAATACAATATTTTTCAGGTTACTAAAGCTCTTCTTTGTATGGGTAGACAATGCCTTTATAAAGTTTTCTCTACACGTTCAGATTCTTATTCCTTCAAGTACGTCCAAGTAATCAATCAACTCAACTCTACAATTTATCCAGTTCATACCATCGTAACCTAAAATTTTATATTCTAAATCCAATAATTCATCGTTTAAGATCTCTGGTTATTCATCATCATAGCTTCCAAGGTTTAAGGATTATTATTGTAGTTAAAATTTTTACCATGATGGGGCATGATTTTCATAAAATCGTAAGTTAATCACTTCTGAATGCACCAAATCACAAGAACTTTTTCAAAAATGATTTTATCTTGCAAGACCTAGTTTGTAAGATCCCTCTCCCGCACCAGGAGAGTTCCCGGATCTTATGCCCAGAACTGCCGCCTTACGGTGATGCTAGCACACAAGTTAGCCATCTCCGCCAGACGTCGATCCTGCCTGCAAGGACGATCAACTAGGCCATCAAGAGATAAGAAGTAAAACTAGCACATAAGTCCACAATCACACGCATCTGTATATGTATATATATCCAAATGAAAACTGTCCATCAATGAGTACAAGAAAAGAAAGAGAGAAAGGGGCTGATGCCAGTACAAGTCCGAAAGAATAAAAGAAGTACAGTTCTCTCTCTCACTATATACATCTATGCGGAAGCTACAACAAAACATCTCTATCAACACCTGTCCAGTAACGGTAGTAATGCACGACATCTGTTCCTCAGGTCCTATCTCCCGTGCCAGCTGAGCTCCGGCTCCTTGGACACCTACGGTCACAACCGACCGTTAGTCATAAAGACTAAGACGATTTTGTCCCCGCCTCCCCCCGCGACTCCTAGGCACCGTGCGGGAGGAAGAAGCGGAGGACATCAAAGTGGAGTAATCAAAACCAGGTGACAAATTCTCTATGCTAACAAGAGTATACCCATATAATTTCTATACTAACAGTATAAATATACATTAATAAGTGCAGTAAGGTAATATTGTAGCAGTAAAGGAAGTAAACTACACAAGTAAAGTAATCTAAAAGTAACCATTGATTTATAGGAATGCCCATACAAACCTATAGACCAAGGGGTCGTTTAGCAGGGCCTATCATATAAAAAGTCACATACCAATTTATACGATAGGGGTAGGGATTGAAATGCAATGTTCATGCTATGTCATGCAAGGTATGTTGTTATGCTATGTTCATACAAGTGTAACTCACACACTTCGACTCTATGCGCATAGACCTTTAGTTCCCCCTTTTTGGAGCTAGCAAAACTCCCAGGATACTCCCGTAGTGGCAAACGGAAGCGGTGGGTTGGGCCTCGCCCACCTCTAGGTTGGTATTCACACTACCTAACTTAGAACTATCGTACGCCTCAACACAAAATCGTGGAGCATCTGCGTACTCTTGCTGACTGGACCGCCAGACTTTCTAGGCTAAGTGTATATACCACACTTGCTGAGTCAACGTATTGACGTCGGTGTGAACGTCCGTCCAATACAGAAGACCCACCACCTTCGTGCACATGCAACATGTTCTACAATCTATCTCCGAACCATAAGCTCCCCGGGCTAACCTGCCCGTCATTAATAACCTTCTGAGCCATAAGCTCCCCCGGGCTAACCCGCCCGTCATTAACAAACACTACTGAATTGTAAGCTCACCTAACTTTCAATCCGCTCTTTCAAACACTGAGCTTACTGCTCGCAGCACCAAACATACTAGGCTCCCGTAACCACGGGGTGTGGGTGAGTATGTTATTAATTTATTCTTGTAACATCTTATTCCTACAGCTTACAGTTAATCTTGGGCTTCCAGAGGATTACCCTGTAAGGGGCTCGCTACGGTACTAGAAACTATGATGGGATGACACCCCAAAGTTCCCTTTCCTCAAGACACTTAGTATTATTGGTAACTACCCATAAAATTACCCTCTTATCATTTCACTTGAATTAATCTCAGCGCTTTATAACTCTCTAAGGGGAAGGACGATCTTTCATCAATCCGGAGCACAGCCTTACCCACAGCTCACCAAGCACTCTCATCTTCTAAACTCCTAATTAGACTACTCTTGTTTAGTTATTATCCTACTTGGAAGATTAGGGTGGATCCTGGACTTCCCGAGGGCTGCCCGGTGAAGGGTTCGCAAGGTACTAGGGTATATGATGGGATGATGCCCAACCCCTTTCCAGGACATTTAACAATCTTGGCGGCTACCCTGACCTAACCTTCCACCCTCTCATTACTCTTTATAACCTACGCCTTATGTTTCACCCCGCTCCTATGCAATCAATCTTTTAGACTCAACTCTAATAACTCTTAGTCCTCCAAGTGGTCTAAACTCATCTCTTGTTGTAATCCAATTCTCCCCGATTTCCTTATGATTATATTGACCTATTCATCATAATGAGTTTTTACTATCCGCAGACCACGACATACATCTAACTTAGATTCCTAAGGTGGAACCTTGATCAAATTACTTCCCAAATGACTTCTAATTATTATCATAGGTTCATAGTGGACAAAAATGAGGAATAATCAAAATCCAAACATGTTCATATGATTTTCCAATTAATACATGCCCATATTATTCATTTAAAACAAGTGGAGTGCCAATAAGAGTTTACACTACTAGTGCCACCTACATGTCTCCATAAAATCTGAATAAATCATAGAAGTAAGCTATCAGCCTAGAATCAACAATGCCTAAGTTTGATATCACTCAAAGGAGTATTTACCCTTAATTATCATTTGTTACATTTGGGGTGCGAATAAGGATTTACACTACATGTGCAATGCTAAGACTTCAATAAATTCTAAAACTTCAGAAGGTGAGGTATTCCATCAACACCAACTCATAATCCTAACTTCAATGGCATCTATTGGGACAAATGAGCCAAAATCACCTTTTTCCATTTTTGCTAAATGCACCCCAATTTTCCCAAAACCCTTGAGTCCCAGGCCTCAACTTGAAGCTCAGGGAATTCCACTCCTACATATGAGTTGGGTTCCTAACTAGAGGTGGTTGATATCATATCTATGGATGGTCAATTCTCCAAAGCATTTGCATGAGCCCATAACACTAAATGCACAAACTGACATATAAACATGTCTCACTAGAAGTGGCCTAAAAGGAGCTATACTTATCCAAATGGCATGAAATCAATGGAATTTGAAATGTAACCTAAAGGGCTACAATATTTATGTTGAATCAACCAATTCCAACTTTCATAATAAAACAGGGAGTGCTTATCATAACTACTCAATAAACAAACAATTTATCAAAGGAAGATATTTCAAACTTGAAAAAGAACTATTATCTAGGTCACATGAGATTATTTCTACTGATGTGCCTCATCATAAAGCTACACATTCCAGAAAATCATTATTCTCCATGTATAAATTCCTCACTAATTAATTTAGTTTCCCCATGGAGGGCAATTCAAATTGTAAAGGAGCTACCCTAAATTTTCAATCCAACCACATGAAATTTTCAACCAAGCCACATGAGATTGTTTCTAAGGGTATTTAATATCATAAAATACTATGCCTAGAAGGGGAATTTGTGCTAGTTATTTTAATCTCATAATATCATTAATCTACAAGTGTGACAATTTTCATTTAATTAAAAACCTTAGGAAAAAGCTTCCAAAAATCAAGAGACTTATGTCAATCATGTATAACCATATGACATACACTAACCCCAAGGTTTCAGAGGCATGCAAGGTGATCCCCACCTTCAATCCCATCATAAAGCTCAAAAGCCCCAATTGACTATTAGCACCCCAATTTTCCTCTTAAGACCCTAACTTCATTTTGAAGTTCAGAGAAAAATACTCATGCATATGAGATGAGATTTTAACCAGTGATTTAGATATGTATGAAGAGCTCACCCCCCCCCCCCCCCCCAAATTAGGGGGTGTTTGGAGTTATACAACTCCTTAAATACTAAAAATTTACTTTTACAATAAATGAAATATCTCAATGGATACACATCCAAAAATTCTCAAATTAAAACCCTAGGTGTGTCTTCATACCATGCATGCATGGTAGAAAATTCAAGTGATTTGGTTAAGCCAATTGAAAGTTATAGCCATTTTAATTTCTGCCCTACACAAGGAGCAGTCCTAGGAAAATGGGTGCCCTTATGTCCATATTGCACCAAATTAGTTGATTAAGGTGGCAAATGGAAGTAGACTTCTAGTACTACAAAAGCTATCTCTGCCCTGTTTTGCAAATATGGCCTCTAGGGCCTTCAATTTTTTGCATGCAAACCATTGCATTTTTATGTTCTGGCCAACCTCACAAGAATGACTACTGTGGTCCCTACAGTGGTCCAAATGACTTGATCTAAATTTCTACTGAAAGTAGACATCCACATCTACAAAACTTGTCTCTGGTCGATTTTCAAAATAAGGCCTCTAAAGGCCTCTAAATAATTAAACAAGGCAATGATACAAAGGTGTGACAACATATCACATTAATTTCAGATTAATATTATGAATATAAATCAATCCATGCACGAATCACGGCGCAAATCGTGCGGCATCCCTTCATCATCCCCGACAGCCAATGGCTGTGATTTCCCCCGCCTGGGCGACTTCTCTCCTCCATTTCCCGACCATCCACGGCCAAGCACCGCCGGCCACCGCCTCCACCACCTCCGTTGAGGTGGTGTCCATCGATTGACGGCGGCACGGCCGCCTGAGAGCCCGTCTCCGGCGATCTCGAGCAAGAAAAAGAGCTCGGTAAAACTCCCTCTACCTCACATGGGATCGGGCTCAATTGGGCCCGATTTCTCTCCTAGATGGATCTAGATACAAGCACAGAGGGAGAGGGGGAGAAATCGTACCCTAAGCGAGCTTGGTGGCGCGTATTGAGGTGGTGCGGCACGATGGTGGCGAGCTCCGGCGATCCTTGCCATTTCCTCCATTATCAGCCGATTCCTTTGATCCAGGGTAGCAGATCCACTCCTTCAGGCCCTCTGAAGCAGACGGTGTCGTCGAAATAAAGTGGGGAGGGCTCTAAGTGGAGCTGCCATTAGGAGGAGCTAGGCCACACCTTGGATGCTCCTCCTAGCTGCCAAGTGGCATTGCTCCAGCCCAAATTTCGGCTGGCATTCATGTGGGGAGCTCAGATCTAGCCTTGGGCAGAAGAATGGAGGGCCACATGGCCTCCATTCCTAAATTCCTTCTTGTCTTTAATGGAGGAAGGGGGAATTTCCATTTTTCCCCCATGCATGCCTTTGCATGTTGGACTTAAGGGGCAAAGCTGGTCATTAGGTCTATGGGATTCAGAGTGGGCTGACCTTGAGGGCCTTAATCCATTGGAATTTGGATTAATTCCAAATAAGCCCAATTTAGGCAAAATTGACCCTATGTTGACTTTTGGGTTGACTTGGTCATTTGGGTGTGTTGACTGGTCCAATGTGTTGACATTGAGTCCAGTGACACCACCCAAGGTTGGTTGAGTCAAGGTGAGGGCCTAGGAGAGCCAATTTGACCCAAAGGTGTGATTTTGACCAAAATTGGGGAAAAGTTGACTTTGGTCAATTTGGCCAAATTGAAGACTCCATGATGGGGCTTTTGAGTCAATTAGGTCCCTCATGATGTCCTAAGACTAGGGGTGAAGTCAATTTCATGCTTTGGGGTTCAATTGAACTTATTGGGGAGGATTTGACCTATGTTGACCAAAGTTTGACTTTGGTCAAATTGGGTCAATTGGTGACCCCATGATGGGGCTTTTGGGTCTATTGAATTCCTTGGAGTGTTTATCATCTATTCGAGGAGTCAAATTTGCAAGTATGAGTTCATGTTGAGCTAGTTTGACCTAGGTTGACTTGAGCCTTATAGTAGACCACATGTGAGTTCACCTAACCCTGTGAGTCCTAAGGCTACAATCTAGCTCAATCTCACCCCACTCACCACTTGTTTCACCCTAAATTGGAGTTAGGGGGGTCTAGTAGGAAATGGGATGTTACAATTCCCAATAAACAAAAGAATAATTTCATCCTCGAAATCTAAGTTCGGGTCCACGGGGTTCCCAGCTCATGAAGATGAGAGGTCTCAAGGTTATCACAAGACTATCTGATAATTGTTATATCATCTTATCATCAATATCCCAATCTATCCATTCTTCAAATATATTTCATAACAACTCAGTAATAATTCATGGTATGAATTTCTCAAATTATGCGTTCGAATTCTACGTTGCGAAGGGAATATCAGAAATGGGTAACCATAAATTCCACCAAAATTTTAAAAGTTCAAGATATTTCAACATCCCAAAAAAAAAATTCCTCAAATTGTAATCTCACATTGCACTTTGTGAAGGGGTATGCCCTTTATTCAACGATTATTTCCAATATATTTTCCATAACTTAGTACTATCACGAGAGATCATATATCAAGCCCATGATATTTCACGTTAACAATTCAGTGGATTAATTTCTCAAGTTGTAGTCTCAATTGTACTCGTGAAGGAAGCCTGCTATTTATTCAAGGATTAACTCTACCAAAATTCTCCGAGCTTCCTACTGATATGAAAACCCATGTGCACATGTGGTAATCTCTCCTGAATCCTTTCATATAGTTCAGCATCGACCAATATGTATGAGTTAAATAATTACCGAGTTCATTATACTCGTGAGATCATCATTGTTACGTATAACCCATAATCCAACCTCTAAAGTTATGATTTAATGCGGTGTTGTATTTCCCAATATCCCATATTACTCTCCAAATCATACAATGTTCTTGGGGGTTATAATGACATTTGTCTTTCAATTCCCAGGCTCATCAAGCCATGAATCTAAAGGTCATAAGTACTCTCTTATTTACTTAATCCATAGGTATAATTTTAACGATCTCCGATTAGGTGTCAACTATCCTCCAGGGTATAAGAACATCGGCTACGAATAAATTGTTCGAAAACAAAAGGGGCTTGATTTTTCAATAATTGCATGCACATTATCTTCGAACGTTCAGAAATTCAAGAGTTTCCAATAATAGTTCTATCGTGCAAGAATCTAATTCCAATCCACAAGCTTCATGACGCGATAAATTATTCCAAGCAGCCAACTTGGCAACTTTATGCTTCTAATAACTTGACTAAAGACCAGTCAACTAACTATTCGTCCCGATTTTGTTATAGGTCATCGTCTCAAGCTCGAGGAGGTGAATCTATGATATCCTCCTTCGCATTAGGTTATTTATTCATTTCTTATGATCACGGGGGGCCTACAGCTAGGTTCTATTTCTATACACGTATAACTTGACAACGTCTAAGCATATCCCCAATGGTTATTATGCTATCCTCTTATTTACTTGTCTACACCTACAAAGCTTCAAAGTATATAAGTTTGAGATTCGTGTTCTAAATGAGGTCTAGGGGAAACTCAAGTCAGTACTAAGTTGGCCCAATAAACAAAAGGGATAAGCCCCCATATATTTTGGGCTAAATTCCTTCGATATCACTATAGTACATTTACCCTATATAAGCACACAATTCTTAGGGCATACAACCTTGTCTTGGAGTTCTACCTTGAGACTTATTGATATGATACACATTCAAGGTCCTTAAAGTTACCATTCACGAAACCTTCTTAAGGTCAATGTGTGACCTAACCAAGAATGGGCCTTCTTTGGATTTGGATTATTATTCGACCTCTAATACTTGTCTTGGTGACCGCTTCACCGTAAAATAAATGGGAAGTGTAATTGGTAGGATAATTTACGCACAAGAGTCTCTTATTACTCCAAAAGTAGGTCACAAGCACCAAATCCTTCGAGATAGTTCAATTAGTTTGGTTAAGGGGTAAAATCAATTGATAAGTGTGCGGTTAGCATCAGAGTGTAAGCCTCAAACACCTACACTCATACTAAACTCCTTCCTCTAATCATGTCGGGAATCCCCCTGTCCTAACCAAATCTATACTTGGGATCGATTTAAGACTAAGATACGCTATGAAAACGTCTTGGTAAGTCAAAACTAAAGTGTTGTCCTTAGTTGGGTTGGCCTAACTCATAGGAAAAATGGACTAAATTGTGTGATTTTTACACATGGGCACACCACTGCTTCCGCTGCTAGTTTGTCCTCAAACTAACTCGAGTGGGGGTGTCCCAGTTTTTGTGGACTTCTTTCTCGTTGGATCGTTTATCCTCTGATACCATTTGTAAGATCCCTCTCCCGCACCAGGAGAGTTCCCGGATCTTATGCCCAGAACCGCCGCCTTACGGTGATGCTAGAACACAAGTTAGCCATCTCCGCAAGACGCCGATCATGCCGGCAAGGACGATCAACTAGGCCATCAAGAGATAAGAAGTAAAACTAGCACATAAGTCCACAATCGCACGCATCTGTATATGTATATATATCCAAATGAAAACTGTCCATCAATGAGTACAAGAAAAGAAAGAGAGAAAGGGGCTTATGCCCAGTACAAGTCCGAAAGAATAAAAGAAGTACAGTTCTCTCTCACACTATATACATCTATGCGGAAGCTACAACAAAACATCTCTCATCAACACTTGTCCAGTAACGGTAGTAATGCACGACATCTGTTCCTCAGGTCCTATCTCCCGTGCCAGCTGAGCTCCAGCTCCTTGGACACCTACGGTCACAACCGACCGTTAGTCATAAAGACTAAGACGATTTTGTCCCCGCCTCCCCCCGCGACTCCTAGGCACCGTGCGGGAGGAAGAAGCGGAGGACATCAAAGTGGAGTAATCAAAAGCAGGTGACAAATTCTCTATGCTAACAAGAGTATACCCATATAATTTCTATACTAACAGTATAAATATACATTAATAAGTGCAGTAAGGTAATATTGTAGCAGTAAAGGAAGTAAACTACGCAAGTAAAGTAATATAAAAGTAACCATTGATTTATAGGAATGCCCATACAAACCTATAGACCAAGGGGTCATTTAGCAGGGCCTATCGTATAAAAAGTCCCATACCAATTTATACGATTGGGGTAGGGGTTGAAATGCAATGTTCATGCTATGTCATGCAAGGTATGTTGTTATGCTATGTTCATACAAGTGCAACTCACACACTTCGACTCTATGCGCATAGACCTTTAGTTCCCCCTTTTTGGAGCTAGCAAAACTCCCAGGATACTCCCGTAGTGGCAAACGGAAGGGGCGGGTTGGGCCTCGCCCACCTCTAGGTTGGTATTCACACTACCTAACCTAGACCTATCGTACGCCTCAAAACAAAACCGTGGAGCGTCTGCGTACTCTTGCTGACTGGACCGCAAGACTTTCTAGGCTAAGTGTATATACCACACTTGCCGAGTCAACGTATTGACGTCGGTATGAACGTCCATCCAATATAGAAGACCCACCACCTTCGTGCACATGCAACATGTTCTACAATCTATCTCCGAGCCATAAGCTCCCTGGGCTAACCTGCCCGTCATTAATAACCTTCCGAGCCATAAGCTCCCCCGGGCTAACCCGCCCGTCATTAACAAACACTACTGAATTGTAAGCTCACATAACTTTCAATCCGCTCTTTCAAACACTGAGCTTACTGCTCGCAGCACCAAACAGACTAGGATCCCGTAACCACGGGGTGTGGGTGAGTATGTTATTAATTTATTCTTGTAACATCTTATTCCTACACTTACGGTTAATCTTGGGCTTCCCGAGGATTACCCTGTAAGGGGCTCGCTACGGTACTATAAACTATGATGGGATGACACCCCAAAGTTCCCTTTCCTCAAGACACTTAGTATTATTGGTAACTACCCATAAAATTACCCTCTTATCATTTCACTTGAATTAATCTCAGCGCTTTATAACTCTCTAAGGGGAAGGATGATCTTTCGTCAATCCCGAGCACAGCCTTACCCACAGCTCACCAAGCACTCTCATCTTCTAAACTCCTAATTATACTACTCTTGTTTAGTTATTATCCTACTTGGAAGTTTAGGGTGGATCCTGGACTTCCCGAGGGCTACTCGGTGAAGGGTTCGCAAGGTACTAGGGTATATGATGGGATGATGCCCAACCCCTTTCCAGGACATTTAACAATCTTGGCGGCTACCCTGACCTAACCTTCCACCCTCTCATTACTCTTTATAACCTACGCCTTATGTTTCACCCCGCTCCTATGCAATCAATCTTTTGGACTCAACTCTAATAACTCTTAGTCCTCCAACTGGTCTAAACTCATCTCTTGTTGTTATCCAATTCTCCCAGATTTCCTTATGATTATATTGACCTATTCATCCTAATGAGTTTTTACTATCCGCAGACCACGACATACATCTAACTTAGATTCCTAAGGTGGAACCTTGATCAAATTACTTCCCAAATGACTTCTAATTATTATCATAGGTTCATAGTGGACAAAAATGAGGAATAATAAAAATCCAAACATGTTCATATGATTTTCCAATTAATACATGCCCATATTATTCATTTAAAACAAGTGGTGTGCCAATAAGAGTTTACACTACTAGTGCCACCTACATGTCTCCATAAAGTCTGAATAAATCATAGAAGTAAGCTATCGGCCTAGAATCAACAATGCCTAAGTTTCATATCACTCAAAGGAGTATTTACCCTTAATTATCATTTGTACATTTGGGGTGCGAATAAGGATTTACACTACATGTGCAATGCTAAGACTTCAATAAATTCTAAAACTTCAGAAGGTGAGGTATTCCATCAACACCAACTCATAATCCTAACTTCAATGGCATCTATTGGGACAAATGAGCCAAAATCACCTTTTTCCATTTTTGCTAAATGCACCCCAATTTTCCCAAAACCCTTGAGTCCCAGGCCTCAACTTGAAGCTCAGGGAATTCCACTCCTAAATATGAGTTGGGTTCCTAACTAGAGGTGGTTGATATCATATCTATGGATGGTCAATTCTCAAAAGCATTTGCATGAGCCCATAACACTAAATGCACAAACTCACATTTAAACATGTCTCACTAGAAGTGGCCTAAAAGGAGCTATACTTATCCAAATGGCATGAAATCAATGGCATTTGAAAGGTAACCTAAAAGGGCTACAATATTAATGTTGAATCAACCAATTCCAACTTTCATAATAAAACAGTGAGAGCTTATCATAACTACTCAATAACCAAACAATTTATCAAAGGAAGATATTTCAAACTTGAAAAAGAACTAAGCTAAATTATTATCTAGGTCACATGAGATTATTTCTACTGATGTGCCTCATCATAAAGCTACACATTCCAGAAAATCATTATTCCCCATGTATAAATTCCTCACTAATTAATTAAGTTTCCCCATGGAGGGCAATTCAAATTGTAAAGGAGCTACCCTAAATTTTCAATCCAACCACATGAAATTTTCAACCAAGCCACATGAGATTGTTTCTAAGGGTATTTAATATCATAAAAGACTATGCCTAGAAGGGGAATTTGTGCTAGTTATTTTAATCTCATAATATCATTAATCTACAAGTGCGACAATTTTCATTTAATTAAAAACCTTAGGAAAAAGCTTCCAAAAATCAAGAGACTTATGTCAATCATGTATAACCATATGACATACACTAACCCCAAGGTTTCAGAGGCATGCAAGGTGATCCCCACCTTCAATCCCATCATAAAGCTCAAAAGCCCCAATTGACTATTAGCACCCCAATTTTCTTCTTAAGACCCTAACTTCATTTTGAAGTTCAGAGAAAAATACTAATGCATATGAGATGAGATTTTAACCAGTGAATTAGATATGTATGAAGAGCTCACCCCCCCCCCCCCCCCAAATTAGGGGGTGTTTGGAGTTATACAACTCCTTAAATACTAAAAATTTACTTTTACAATAAATGAAATATCTCAATGGATACACATCCAAAAATTCTCAAATTAAAACCCTAGGTGTGTCTTCATACCATGCATGCATGGTAGAAAATTCAAGTGATTTGGTTAAGCCAATTGAAAGTTATAGCCATTTTAATTTCTGCCCTACACAAGGAGCAGTCCTAGGAAAATGGGTGCCCTTATGTCCATATTGCACCAAATTAGTTGATTAAGGTGGCAAATGGAAGTAGACTTCTAGTACTACAAAAGCTATCTCTGCCCTGTTTTGCAAATATGGCCTCTAGGGCCTTCAATTTTTTGCATGCAAACCATTGCATTTTTATGTTCTGACCAACCTCACAAGAATGACTACTGTGGTCCCTACAGTGGTCCAAATGACTTGATCTAATTTTCTACTGAAAGTAGACATCCACATCTACAAAACTTGTCTCTGGTCGATTTTCAAAATAAGGCCTCTAAATAATTAAACAAGGCAATGATACAAAGGTGTGACATCATATCACATTAATTTCAGATTAATATTATGAATATAAATCAATCCATGCACGAATCACGATGCAAATTGTGCGGCATCCCTTCATCGTCCCCGACAGCTAACGGCTGTGATTTCCACCGCCTGGGCGACTTCTCTCCTCCATTTCACGGCCATCCACGGCCCACCACCGCCGGCCACCGCCTCCACCACCTCCGTTGAGGTGGTGGCCATCGATTGACGGCGGCACGTCCGCCTGAGAGCCCGTCTCCGGTGATCTCGAGCAAGAAAAAGAGCTCGGTAAAATTCCCTCTACCTCACATGGGATCGGGCTCAATTGGGCCCGATTTCTCTCCTAGATGGATCTAGATACAAGCACAGAGGGAGAGGGGGAGAAATCGTACCCTAAGCGAGCTTGGTGGCGCATATTGAGGTGGTGCGGCACGGTGGTGGCGAGCTCCAGTGATCCTTGCCATTTCCTCCATTCTCAGCCAATTCCTTTGATCCAGGGTAGCAGATCCACTCCTCCAGGCCCTCTGAAGCAGACGGTGTCGTCGAAATGAAGTGGGGAGGGCTCTAAGTGGAGCTGCCATTAGGAGGAGCTCGGCCACACCTTGGATGCTCCTCCTAGCTGCCAAGTGGCATTGCTCCAGCCCAAATTTCGGCTGGCATTCATGTGGGGAGCTCAGATCTAGCCTTGGGCAGAAGAATGGAGGGCCACATGGCCTCCATTCCTAAATTCCTTCTTGTCTTTAATGGAGGAAGGGGGAATTTCCATTTTTGCCCCCATGCATGCCTTTGCATGTTGGATGTAAGGGTCAAAGCTGGTCATTAGGTCTATGGGCTTCAGAGTGGGCTGACCTTGAGGGCCTTAATCCATTGGATTTTGGATTAATTCCAAATAAGCCCAATTTAGGCAAAATTGACCCTATGTTGACTTTTGGGTTGACTTGGTCATTTGGGTGTGTTGACTAGTCCAATGTGTTGACATTGAGTCCAGTGACACCACCCAAGGTTGGTTCAGTCAAGGTGAGGGCTTAGGAGAGCCAATTTGACCCAAAGGTGTGATTTTGACCAAAATTGGGGAAAGTTGACTTTGGTCAATTTGGCCAATTTGAAGACTCCATGATGGGGCTTTTGAGTCAATTAGGTCCCTCATGATGTCCTAAGAATAGGGGTGAAGTCAATTTCATGCTTTGGGGTTCAATTAAACTTATTGGGGAGGATTTGACCTATGTTGACCCAAGTTTGACTTTGGTCAAATTGGGTCAATTGGTGACCCCATGATGGGGCTTTTGGGTCTATTGCATTCCTTGGAGTGTTTATCATCTATTGGATGAGTCAAATTTGCAAGTATGAGTTCATGTTGAGCTAGTTTGACCTAGGTTGACTTGAGCCTTATAGTAGACCACATGTGAGTTCACCTAACCCTGTGAGTCCTAAGGCTACAATCTAGCTCAAACTCACCCCACTCACCACTTGTTTCACCCTAAATTGGAGTTAGGGGGGTCTAGTAGGAAATGGGATGTTACATAGTTTCAATCCACAACTTCCAGAATGGGACACCTGCATCCCTAAGAGACTAAACCTGGTAACTTTACATTTCCAATGCTTCAACTAAAGTCAAGTCATTGTTCGATCAACTATGTCTATCCATTGTCCTGGTAATACTACAGATCATCATTCCAAACATACTTTTACACAATCTCATCTTCGCCCGAGTAACATCGAATATGATCAACTTCAAAATCACTATTTTCACGACGCAACACTTTCTAAATTAGGTCTAAGGGTAACCCAAGTCAGTAACTAATTTGCCCAATAAACAAAGGTAAGCTCCTATAAATAAAAGATAAGCAACTATCTATTTTGGGCTAAGTATCTTCGATATCACTATGTTATGTTCGTCCTAGGTATGCAAACAATCCTTAGGGCATATAACCATAGACTTGGGGCTCTATCTTGAGACCTGTTGATATACTCCATACTTTAGACACTTCAAGGTACCCTTTACGACAACCATATCAGGGTCAACATATGACCCAATCCCAAATGGGTCTCTTCTAAAATTGAATTATTATCTAACCCTCGGTGTTTTTTATGGTGGTTGTTTCAATGTAAATATGTCACCGATACGAGGGTTGAGTCTACGAGTCCCCTACCATTCCGCTTATGTGTCAATCTCCTTAAGCTATAAGTTTGGATAATCCTTGGTATGTGAAGTAAGGACATCAAAGTTTATGGCTTATGTGGTCGTTCTCGCGTTAAACTCCTCCTCTAACCTCTTTGGGGTATCCTCGTACATTAACCAAATTTATAACTATGGTCTATTTCAGACTAGGGTATGGTATAAATTGTCATGGTAAGTCATGTGCCCTATTGGGGTTGAGTCTAACTAATTGATTAGAGGACTATCTAATGTGATCTTTGTAACCGGAGGTATTCCCTGCTGAGGGGCAAGGTTCGCCGCAGGCTACAAAAGAAAAGATCCTTATGAGGATATTGGACCAAAATTTAGTTACGAGTGAACAATTACATGTGATTTTCCCATATGGGCACACCATAGCTTCCAATACTTAGTTTGTCCTCAAAGTAAACTCGCGTGGGGTGGCCCAGGGTTTGTGGACTTCTTTTCTTCTGATCGAGGTTCCCTCTAATACCATTTTATAAGACCCCATTTTTTCGCTTCGCCACCGGGTCTTATGCCCAGAACCATCGCTTTACGGTGACACCAACACACGGGAAGGTCGCTACTATGAAAAGTTGATCCTGCCGACAATATTGATCGCAGAAAAAAATAGAATTAGAACATTATGAACCAAGTCCACATCACATGATGTAGTATAAAATCACAATGTCCTCATAGCAAGACTAACTGAGCAATAAGATCGAATAATAAATGGGCTCTTGCCCAGTACATCAAATCCTCACAACAAGATAATCGCGAAAGCAAATACTAATAATCACTGAGGTCCCGGTTGCTGCTACTCCTCTACTAGACTGGCCCACCTCCGACTGCACCGGCCTCCGGTGGTGCTGCGTCTCCTAGTGCTGCTCCTAGATCCCCTAATTGATATGGTCCACCGACCGTTATCAAAAGACTAAGTCTTTTTCCCCCACCCCTCCCTAGTGGCTCCTCGATACCTTGCGGGAGGATTGAAGTGGAAGGACAACAAGGGGCATAAATCATAAAAGATGACAAGACCTAGCTACTGGAATATCTACCACTACACAGGTGTTAAGTTGCTGGTAATCAACTCCTAATCAGCAATTCCAAAAAATAAGTGGCATTGCTGGTAATTTTTCAGCCCGATGACTAATGCACCACCTCACTTGGGCCTAGACCATGTGGATTGGTTTTGATTAGGCCAAATTAGAGTAATTTGACCTAAATTAAGTTTTTGTTGACTTTGGTCAATTTTACCATTTGGGTTCACCCCAATGGGTGGTTAGTGACCCATTGGCCTCCCCTATGTGCTAGGAAGGTCTGGGTAGGGTCAATTGGGTAAATTGGAGGCATATTTTCCCTAATTACGACACTTTGACCAATTTAGGGTTAAGTTTGACTTGGGTCAACTTGACCAATTTAGTTGACCCCAATGGGTCCTAATGGCTCCTAGGGACCCCTAAAGGTTTATGGATGTTACGGTGGTGTCAATGGTCATGGTGAAGCCCTAAAGTCAAACCCTAGACTAGGTATTTGGAAAGTGTTATTTACAAACCATGGTGGTTTTCACCCACTTGTCTAAGTCCACTTGGTCTCCTTGATCTTCGTATGGTTTTTTCATGACCCAATCATGACAAAACCATCCTAGGGGTCTAGTTGATTGAGGGATGTTACAAATCCAAATAAAAAAAAGTAATTTTATCCCCGAAATTCAAGTTAGGCTTGCGGGGTTTCTACCGAAAGTAACTGAACGTAACATCCCCTAAGAATTGAAGTAATACCTGACGCAAAGAGCACCAGCTACCTCAGCTGCATCAGTTCTAGTGGCTCCCAGGTATGCTTCTCCCATCCATGATTTGACCATAGGACTTCGAGCTACGGAACCTTCTTGTGCTGCAATACTCGCACTGTCGTATCACCTATCCTGACCGGCTCCAAGCGGACCGATCGATTAGAGGCTACTGTGCCATCTATAGTAGAAATCTGCTGCTCCGGCCATAGTAGAGCCTTCCTAAGAGAGGAGACGTGGAAGACGTCGTTCAGACCCGCTAACTCCGGCGGTAGCTCCAGTCTGTAATCTAATAGGCCGATCCGCTCCAGGATCTTGTAGAGCCCCATTTATCTCAGACTAAGCTTCTTCCACCTGCGTACCCGCGAGACTCCATGCATCAGAGGTATCTTTAGGAACAACCTATCTGCAATCTAGAACTCTAGTTTGCGATGCCACGCAACGTAATACCTGGCCTGGCTGCTCTGGGCCTCCAGCATCCTATCTCAAATCAGTCGCACCTGCGCATCTGTGTCCTTCAAATATTTTGAGCCGAGTGCCTTTAGATCCTAATCCTGGCTCCAATATAGTGGAGTCCTGCACCTCCGTCCGTATAATACCTCACAAGGGGGCCATGTCTATGCTGGACTGATGACTCTTGTCATAGGAAAACTCTATCAGAGGCAACAGTCTCTCCCAAGGCTCTCCGCGGTCCAGAATACATAGGCGTAATAAATCCTCTAGCGTTCGATTGGTATGCTTCATCTGCATGTCTGTCTGAGGGTGGGAAGCTGTGCTGACTATCAATCGAGAGCCCAGATAAGCCTGGACTGATCTCCACTTCTTGGATGTAATCCGCCCATCCTGCTTCGACACGATCGTCCTGGGTACACTATGATAATTGACTAAACACCAACGGAGCGTCCTTTAGGATCGGGGTGACCCTAGCAATCTTGGTCGATCTATCCTCGATGTTCTAAATAACGCTATGCCCGGAGTGGGGATGTGGTACCCTGTGTATAAAATCCATAATTATAACCTAGAACTTCCACTCTAACACCGACAGTGACTGTAGTAGTTCCCCAATGACTCTTGCACTTGGACTTCACCAGCCAACAGACCTCACCGTGCATTACAAAATCTATGACGTCTTTCTTCATTCCGGGGAAATACACATTCCGGAATACAATATTTTTTCAGGTTACTAAATCTCTTCTTTGTATGGGTAGACAATGCCTTTATAAAGTTTTCTCTACACGTTTAGATTCTTATTCATTCAAGTACGTCCAAGTAATCAATCAACTCAACTCTACAATTTATCCAGTTCATACCAACGTAACCTAAAATTTTATATTCTAAATCCAATAATTCATCGTTTAAGATCTCTGGTTATTCATCATCATAGCTTCCAAGGAATAAGGATTATTATTGTAGTTAAAATTTTTACCATGATGGGGCGTGATTTTTATAAAATCGTAAGTTAATCACTTCTGAATGCCCCAAATCTCAAGAACTTTTTCAAAAATAATTTAATCTTGCAAGACCTAGTTTCAATCCACAACTTCCAGAATGGGACACCTGCATCCCTAAGAGACTAAACCTGGTAACTTTACATTTCCAATGCTTCAACTAAGGTCAAGTCATTGTTCGATCAACTATGTCTATCCATTGTCCTAGTAATACTACAGATCATCATTCCAAACATACTTTTACACAATCTCATCTTCGCCCGAGTAACATCGAATATGATCAACTTCAAAATCAATATTTTCACGACGCAACACTTTCTAAATTAGGTCTAAGGGTAACCCAAGTCAGTAACTAATTTGCCCAATAAACAAAGGTAAGCTCCAATAAACAAAAGATAAGCAACTATCTATTTTAGGCTAAGTATCTTCGATATCACTATGTTATGTTCGTCCTAGGTATGCAAACAATCCTTAGGGCATATAACCATAGACTTGGGGTTCTATCTTGAGACCTGTTGATATACTCCATACTTTAGACACTTCAAGGTACTGATGAGTCCTGATCATATACACTTTTATGGACTCATCTGGGCCATCTATTTAGTCTTTTCACTGCACTTTAGCCCTGTTTTAGCTCATATTGGTCATTCTATGCTAGGTGCACTTATAGGCCCTATTTGGTGTAAATTCGTATCTTTCTTCGTTATTAGTTTTCTTGTGCTGATTAAGTTCCACTTTCAGTGGCTAGACTGGTGTCGTATGCTGGAACAGGAGTCGTGCAGGTATTCCCGGTGCAATTCTGCACAGGAACACTGCGCACGATCACTAGTTCAATTGCGCACGACCACTGGTCGTGCGCCGCTGATCGTGTGCACTTAACACTTTTTTCATGAGTTCTGTTTGGTGCAGTGCGCACGAACATCTACGCTAGTGCGCACGACCACCGGTCGTGCGCCACTGTTCGTGCGCACTTATCATTAATTTTATGAGTTCTGTCTCGACCAGTGCGCACGACCACCGACGATAGTGCGCACGACCACCGGTCGTGCGCCACTGGTCGTGCGAACATTATATTTTATAAATTGCTTTTCTTGCAGGTTCTGTCCAGTCGGACGCACGATCATAGGATTCTAGTGCGCACGACCACTGGTCGTGCGCCAATGACCGTGCGCACTGTTTAATTCCAGCGCCTATAAATAATGCTGCTCGCGAATTAGGTCGGGAGATCCGCATTTTTCCGCCGTTTCTTGCGCAGTTCCGCCCAGTTTCGCCCCTCCATCGTCGCCCACCATCTAGAGGTGCTCCGGGCTTGTTCTTCACGCCAATCTTGAGCTGGAGTTTCCTCTCGGCCTCCTCCTTCATCCAAGAGCTCCAAAGGAAGACCTAAACGCCATTGCCATCAAGCAAGAGGAAGTTTGCAACCTCTACCGGATCGTGACACGAAGAAGACGGGTTCATTGGGAGGTGTGACAGCCCTTCTCTACCCTGGACGTAGTTGCGGACCGAGCTTGGACGCGGATTGACACCCCGGTGCTTCCTACCGTGAATCTCCAACGAGACTTCGGATTCGGTCGATATCTTGCCTTATTCTTCTCTTATTGATGTGTATATGTTTTAGATCTCATTATTATGATGAAGTGGCACTTAAACTAGTTGTATTTCTATTCATTTCATGTCTATGTGAAATATTTGTTGTTTGAGTTGCTTGAGGTGCGCCCCATTCCATCCTCCATCCCGCCGTCACGTTCGTGTGCCGCACTAGCAATTGCTAGTGGCGTGCTTGTCGAAGAGGTGCTTGCGACCCTCACTCCGCTAGCCTACTCGTCCATCCGCCTACCGAAGCGTGGCATCGCGGCCCGTATTCCATCCCGCCTAACGAAGCAGTGCGCTCAAGGCCTGCACAGTTTGATTCTGCTTGCCTACTCGTCCATCCGCCCTTTCGATGCAGCGCGCTCAAGGCCTGCCTAGTCTCCATCCCGCCAAGCGAAGCATTGCATAGCGGCATTGCATAGGAGTAGTTGATAGCTTTTATTTTATTTTCCAAAAGCCAACCCAACTCCCCCGCATTCCATCCGATCTAAGGACTTCAATCTCAAGTCCTTCCTCGAAACCTAACTCCACCTTATTATGTTCCTCAAGAGACCGACACTCGGGGATTTTCCCCATTATTATTACTTGCGCGACCGGTGTACTTGCCGAATCATCGCATCAAGTTTTTGGCGCCGTTGCTGGGGAAAACAGTCGTGTGAGTTTTCTGGAGAGGGAGAACCTGAGAGAGAAGCCCTTCCATTTTTAAATTGCATTTCTTTGTTTTATTTCTTTTTATTCCATTTTCCTGTTTTAATTAGGTTGCTTTAGTAATTTTTGTTAGGTGTAGTATTTTGCACAATAGCATTTTTATTTTTGAATCGTTTTATCTTCGCACTATGTGGGCACATCTCAATATCCGTTGCCGTTGGTGTAGATATACCTCCCACTCTAGTGATGAATGCCCTACGGAGAATAGTAGGCATGATTCTTATAGCCCAGCATATGGAGCACCGACTTCGTCTGGTACTCCATATGGTGCGCGTAAGTCTTATGGCTACTCTGCTGAGCCTTTACCGTCATACTTCTTTTCGGCTTCAGCACCCGCTGTGCCAAAGAAGCCTGCTAGGCAGTGCCAGTTTTGTCAGAGCACTGATCATGTCTTGAAGGACTGTGCCGAGTATTTTCGCCAATTGGACGAGGATGACGAGCCGGATATCCGGATCGTCCCAACTCCTAACTCTGGTGGCACACCTTCAACATCCGGTTATGTGTCTTTGTCACCTTCACATCTTGAAGGGTATGGCATGGATACGGTCACCGAATGTGCGGCTGATCTATGCACCGACATTGCTGAGCCCATTCTCCATGTGCATCCACCACCTCTAGTGGATTCGATTCTTTGTAAGGAATCGGTGCTCCACTTTTATCTGAGCACTACTCCTCCCCCTGTTGTGCATACTATACTTGTCTCCGACGATATTGTTGATGATGTGTCGCAGGAGGAGGTGGTTGATCTTAGTATTGTGCCTACTCTTATGGAGGAGGACAACCTTCTAGGTGAAGAGGAATTTTCCTCAGCACCGGTGGAGGAAGTCCAAATCCTAAGCTTGGCCACCGTTGATCCTGCCGAATCTTGTAGCATTGATGACAATGCAAACATTATTTTACTTCCCCAGCCTGATGGGAGTGAGACCGGGATCACTCCCCCGATTGATGATTATTTATGTTCTTCATCTTGTTTATTTCTCGATCCCCCCTCTTCATCCGAGCCTGTGCAGGTCGAATCTTCACAGGCACTTCAGGAGGACTTGGAGCTTTTTGCTCAAGTCAATGATGAGAGCATCCTCTCATGTGAGGAGGTTCATTCCCCCTCCGTAGAGGAAGCTCCACTCATTGCCTTCTCCTCCTGCGGACCTGCTGTGGACGATACCTTGCTGGGCAAGGATAGTTTTGGTGAGATGAGTGAGGACCAGGCCTCCTCCTTTTCTTACATTCTCTACCCTCTACCTGTAAGGAGCAGGTATCTATATTTAGGTAGAGGGGTGACTGTTCTATCACCGTATCGGTACCCACAACCTACACGGATATTAGGCCAGTTACCTGTTCACTTCTCCTTCCATAGGCCCATTAGCTAGAACTCTTAAAGTTTAAACAAGTCTTGCTGGGATGACAATAACCCCAGTAGTTATCTTCTTTTCTGCATTTTTATTTCATCTAATCATGTTTAGTTAGTAGTATTTTCTTTTCAGTTTTCTTTTGTCTTTTGTTTTTGCGGAGCTGACCCCTGCAGGTATCTTCTCTGGATGGCGGATGCTGCAGCTTAGTCTTGGTTTAAACGCCAATCTTCTGGTATGCTCACTTGCTGAGCATTGGGTACTCTCTTCCGCTAGCCTTTTCTGATTTTCATGTCATATATAATGCGGATTGTTTAGTTTAAGTCTGGGGGAGAGTAGTTTTGTTTACCCGCTCACGTACACTATTGCACTGCATGCTAGAAGATTTCATTTAAAATGTTTTGTTTATTTTCATTGCACACCACATCACCCACTTGAGCGCGTACTCATCTGTTTGCTTGCTCTGTTGTGAATTTAATTCTTCTGCTTATTTGGGAAAGTCTAGGTGATGGCTTAGGACTATGTAGCAGAGTAAAATGTTGACTCTAGTAGTGCTCCTAGTCGAGTGCTCGGTTGCATAGAAATTTGTGTAGAGTAGACTTCTCTTTATACTTATGGTTTTATATTTTTCTTATTAGTGTAAATGTTGTTTACTCTTCTCAAATGGTGAATTCGGTGGAATCAAACGGTGGCATAGGGATGTGTGTAAACGATCGCTAGATTCATATTGCTTGAGTCGGGAGAAAGGAGAATCTTTCTCAGTGGCTAGAACTTGCCCCAAGCGATTCTTGAAGCATGGGTATACGGTTAGTCAATTGTGTGAATGTGATATAGGCCATCATCTTGGCCCGATTGAGCCTTTGTGCCATTCCTATCATCATTTCCTCGCTAGCCCAGTTGTGCCTACCCCATTCTTTTGGTTCAGCCCCACTATTGTTCACTAAAGCCTAAACTCCAATCCTAGTTGCACACCCAAAAAGCAAGCATTTTGTTTAAATTTCAAATTGGTGGTGTTGATTGTGGTAGTACATTGTGAAAATGTGGTTGTGCATCTTTAAAAATTTGCTGAAATTGTTAAAGAAAGAAAAAGAAAAGAAGAAAAAGATTTGAAAAGAAAAAGAAGAATGAAAAGTTTAATTGAAAAAAATCTGTTTGAGATTTATATTTGGGAGTAGGCGGTGCACACACCCATGCGTCTAAGTCTAAGTCTGGGGGGTGTGGTGCATCCGCGTGTTTTGTGGCCACTTGGATAATGTTATGCATTTGCTCATTTGTGTTTAGTATTTGAACCATCGTCTTTATCATTGTATACCTCACCTAAACCCAAGCCCCATTTAAAACCTAAAGTCCTATTGATTCACGCATTTGAGTCAAACCAGTGCCGTGGAGAGAATGTGACCGGGCAAGCTTATGGTCACCGACACTGATGGATTTCAGTGGAGTTTTTCCCGCATCCCGATCTTGAGCAATGCTCGTCTCAGCGTTTAGTTTACTTTCTCCGTATGCATGACCGAATGATTCACCGTTGTTCACCATTTTGAGTAGTTGTAATATGCTTTTACTCTTTTAGAAATATATAAACTGTTTTTTAATCAGAAATCTTTTCTACTATTTTTCTTATGCACGTGAGCATGCGACTTCGCATGGTACTCTGTAGTGTAATCATTAAGCCATCTACTGTTCTTTCCTAGTTCGCTTAGAATTTGTTTGCTCGGGACGCGCAAACAGTTAAGACTGGGGGTGTGATGAGTCCTGATCATATACACTTTTATGGACTCATCTGGGCCATCTATTTAGTCTTTTCACTGCACTTTAGCCCTGTTTTAGCTCATATTGGTCATTCTATGCTAGGTGCACTTATAGGCCCTATTTGGTGTAAATTCATATCTTTCTTCGTTATTAGTTTTCTTGTGCTGATTAAGTTCCACTTTCAGTGGCTAGACTGGTGTCGTATGCTGGAACAGGAGTCGTGCAGGTATTCCCGGTGCAATTCTGCACAGGAACACTGCGCACGATCACTGGTTCTATTGCGCACGACCACTGGTCGTGCGCCGCTGATCGTGTGCACTTAACCCTTTTTTCATGAGTTCTGTTTGGTGCAGTGCGCACGAACATCTACGCTAGTGCGCACGACCACCGGTCGTGCGCCACTGTTCGTGCGCACTTATCATTAATTTTATGAGTTCTGTCTCGACCAGTGCGCACGACCACCGACGATAGTGCGCACGACCACCGGTCGTGCGCCACTGGTCGTGCGAACAGTATATTTTATAAATTGCTTTTCTTGCAGGTTCTGTCCAGTCGGACGCACGATCACAGGATTCTAGTGCGCACGACCACTGGTCATGCGCCAATGACCGTGCGCACTGTTTAATTCCAGCGCCTATAAATAATGCTGCTCGCGAATTAGGTTGGGAGATCCGCATTTTTCCGCCGTTTCTTGCGCAGTTCCGCCCAGTTTCGCCCCTCCATCGTCGCCCACCATCTAGAGGTGCTCCGGGCTTGTTCTTCACGCCAATCTTGAGCCGGAGTTTCCTCTCGGCCTCCTCCTTCATCCAAGAGCTCCAAAGGAAGACCTAGCCGCCATTGCCATCAAGCAAGAGGAAGTTTGCAACCTCTACCGGATCGTGACACGAAGAAGACGGGTTCATTAGGAGGTGTGACAGCCCTTCTCTACCCCGGACGTAGTTGCGGACCGAGCTTGGACGCGGATTGACACCCCGGTGCTTCCTACCATGAATCTCCAACGAGACTTCGGATTCGGTCGATTTCTCGCCTTATTCTTCTCTTATTGATGTGTATATGTTTTAGATCTCATTATTATGATGAAGTGGCACTTAAACTAGTTGTATTTCTATTCATTTCATGTCTATGTGAAATATTTGTTGTTTAAGTTGCTTGAGGTGCGCCCCATTCCATCCTCCATCCCACCGTCACGTTCGTGTGCCGCACTAGCAATTGCTAGTGGCGTGCTTGTCGAAGAGGTGCTTGCGACCCTCACTCCGCTAGCCTACTCGTCCATCCGCCTACCTAAGCGTGGCATCGCGGCCCGTATTCCATCCCGCCTAACGAAGCAGTGCGCTCAAGGCCTGCACAGTTCGATTCCGCTTGCCTACTCGTCCATCCTCCCTTTCGATGCAGCGCCCTCAAGGCCTGCCTAGTCTCCATCCCGCCAAGCGAAGCATTGCATAGCGGCATTGCATAGGAGTAGTTGATAGCTTTTATTTTATTTTCCAAAAGCCAACCCAACTCCCCCGCATTCCGTCCGATCTAAGGACTTCAATCTCAAGTCCTTCCTCGAAACCTAACTCCACCTTACTGTGTTCCTCAAGAGACCGACACTCGGGGATTTTCCCCATTATTATTACTTGCGCGACCGGTGCACTTGCCGAATCATCGCATCAAGTACCCTTTACGACAACCATATCAGGGTCAACATATGACCCAATCCCAAATGGGTCTCTTCTAAAATTGAATTATTATCCAACCCTCTGTGTTTTTTATGGTGGTTGTCTCATACGAGGGTTGAGTCTACGAGTCCCCTACCATTCCGCTTATGTGTCAATCTCCTTAAGGAGGTCCTATAAGTTTGGATAATCCTTGGTATGTGAAGTAGGGACATCAAAGTTTATGGCTTAGGTGGTCATTCTCGCGTTAAACTCCACCTCTAACCTCTTTGGGGTATCCTCGTACATTAACCAAATTTATAACTATGGTCTATTTCAGACTAGGGTATGGTATAAATTGTCATGGTAAGTCATGTACCTTAGTGGGGTTGAGTCTAACTCATTGATTAGAGGACTATCTAATGTGATCTTTGTAACCGGAGATATTCCCTACTGAGGGGCAAGGTTCGCCGCAGGCTACAAAAGAAAAGATCCTTATGAGGATATTGGACCAAAATTTAGTTACGAGTGAACAATTACATGTGATTTCCCCATATGGGCACACCATAGCTTCCACTGCTTAGTTTGTCCTCAAACTAAACTCGTGTGGGGTGGCCCAGGGTTTGTGGACTTCTTTTCTTCTGATCGAGGTTCCCTCTGATACCAGTTTATAAGACCCCATTTTTTCGCTTCGCCACCGGGTCTTATGCCCAGAACCATCGCTTTACGGTGACACCAACACACGAAAAGGTCGCTACTATGAAACGTTGATCCTGCCGACAATATTGATCGCAGAAAAAAAATAGAATTATAACATTATGAACCAAGTCCACATCACATGATGTAGTATAAAATCACAATGTCCACATAGCAAGACTAACTGAGCAATAAGATCGAATAATAAATAGGCTCTTGCCCAGTACATCAAATCCTCACAACAAGATAATCGTGGAAGCAAATACTAATAATCACTGAGGTCCCGGTTGCTGCTACTCCTCTACTAGACTGGCCCACCTCCGCCTGCACCGGCCTCCGGTGGTGCTGCGTCTCCTAGTGCTACTCCTAGATCCCCTAATTGATATGGTCCACAGACCGTTAGTCAAAAGACTAAGTATTTTTCCCCCACCCCTCCCTAGTGGCTCCTCGACACCGTGCAGGAGGATTGAAGTGGAAGGACAGCAAGGGTTATAAATCATAAAAGATGACAAGACCTAGCTACAGGAATATCTACCACTACACAGGTGTGTATATATATAGAACAGTAAGTAAAGCAGGGAAAAGAACAAGTAAAGAATAGTAAAGGAGTAAAGTACAAACTATAGCTAGCTACCATAGATAAAGTAAAGTGAAGTAAGTAAGAAAGGTAACCTTTATTTATAGGAATACCCATACAGACCTATAGACCAAGGGGTCGTTTAGCAAGACCTATCGTATACAAAGTCCCATACCAATTTATACGATTGGGGTAGGGGTTTAAATGCAATCCTTATGCTATGACATGCAGTTTTATGCAGTATAATGTTATGTTCACCCAAGTGCAACACACACACCCGACTCTATGCACACAGGCCTTTAGTTCCCCCCTTTTTGGAGTTAGAAAAACTCCCAGGATACCTCCATAGTGGCAAATGGAGGTGGTGGGTTGGGCCTCACCCACCTCCAGGTTGGTATTCACACAACCTAACCTAGACCTTTACGCCTCAACGCAAAGAACTCAACCGTGAAGCGCCTGCGTACTCTTGCAGGCTGGTCCACTAGACTATTTCTTAGCTAAGTGATAACCACACCTGCCGAGTCATCGTATCGATGTTGGTGCGAACGACTGCCCAATACCGAAGATCCACCACCTTTATGCACATGCAATTATGATTACTATATATCTCCGAGCCATAGGCTCCCCAGACCAACCCGTCCATCACAACAACCTTCCGAGCCACTGGCTCACATGACTAAACCAACTAAACACCCGTAGAAATGGGATGTGGGTGAGTATATTATTAAGTTAAGCTTGCAAACCAGTTTACACCTACAATTTAGGGTTCATTTGACCATATAAATCCTTTATTTAGGTAAAACAAGCCTAGGACACTTTGTGAAGAGAACCATATATAAATTCTTCCAAAAAATTATAACAAAATTTGGAGATCATTTAGTTGCCCTAAAAAGTCCTCTGACCACATTTCATGATTTGCCAGAGATTATTAAATCTAATATGAATTTACTTGTAATTAGGTCAAATACTAGAATTGTGAAGGATGTACTAATTATATCAACCAAAAATTCATGTAAAATTTAACAGAGAGCAAAAACATGAATATAACTTCACTGCCAAAATTTCATGACGTTCTAGTAAATATTTAGCCCTAAATTCATTAAATTCCAAATTAGGGCAAACCCTAGATTGTGAAGCAAGTACTAAATTCACGTAAATAAAATTCTTCATAAAATTTTCAGAGGATAGTAGAATCATTAAAAGTTTAAATCCAAAGTTTCATAATCCTTTAAGTTCATATGACCATGAAATATACTAGGAAGAAAAGTGAGCTAAATTAATAATCTCTAGTTCAAGGGGGGTATTAGTGTCTATAAATTCCCATAATAATATCCAGGGCTCATTTCCACCCTATCAACCCATCTACCACGTTCCAAGTCATTCCAAAGAACTATGGTCCTATGGCCTTCAATAGGTTCAATATATAACCCTAGGGTTTGAACTAGGGTTCTAGGGCCATATACCCCAAACCACCCAAAACCACTTGTGGGGGTGTTTTATGGGATGTTAAATCAGTGGCGAAGGTTTCACAACATTTGGATGAGGGTTGAACCCTCAAATCCATCAAGTGCACTTTTGACCTACCATCCACTAGTTTGACAAAATTTGGGTTACTTAATTACCCAACCAAATCTATCCTACATGGGATGAAATTTTTACCAGAGTCATTTCATGACCCTAAGAACCACCCACCAAAATTCGGAAGGGTTTGGAGGCTCTAGACCCTAAAATTAAATTATACATGATTTATTATTTTTTTGCAAAAACTATAGAAAAATGTCCTCCAAAAAATCTCATTTTTGGATATGTTGAGAGCACACAAATCATTCTCTGGTCAAGCCTAGCTATATGCTGCACCATTTTGAGTGTTGTGGTCAAACCATTGATCCAATGGGTGTGAAATCAATTTTAAAATAAAATAGACTTCACGGGCTACAACTTTAATATAGAACATTTTCACTATAAAGGAGCCTAGGAATTTTTAATATATAATTCTATCCACAATACATTTTGTGACAAAATATAATGAAATGAATTTATATTATCCCTAATAAATTTATGGCCTGCGCGAATCTTGGCGCACGAATCGACGAAATCCCATCGTCTCATTCCCCTAGCTAACGACCAGGATTGCCCTGACCTGGGCGGTTTTGGAAGTGGATTTCCAGGCCACCTGAGCGCTTCCCCGGCCGGCCAGTGCCACCACCATCTCCGTTGAGGTGGTGGCCGGCGATTAGCGGTGGTTGGCTGGCTGGAGGTGGCCGGAACAAGGGTTTTATGTCGGGATTTCAAGCTCAATTCTGAGCTTCTTGGCCGACATGATACAGATCCGATTGAGCTCGAACCTTGCTGCTGATTGATGTGATCTACACACTGAAAGAGAGAGTGAGGGAGAACCTGTGTAGGGAGGGTTGATTCCTTGACGATTGCTCGTCACCATGGCCGACCTTGGAGCTTTTGGCACCTTTGCAATCCCCTGTCCAGATAGGATGACTCCTTCAGTTAGGTGTGCGAAAACACTCCCCTCAGTCCACTGATGAATATAAAAGACTCAAGTGGGGAGGGGAAGAGGTGTAGCTTCAAAATTGCCATGAATGGCCATTGATGGAGGAAAATGGCCAAACCGAATTCCTTAAATCCAACCAGCTAGGGGGGTTGGCCATGGCTTTTCAACTCCTCAAAACTGATAAGGGGAATGTACAAAGCCATTGGAGGTGAGGAGAGGGACTCTTGATCTCCCATGGCCATTAATGGCCTTCTCTCTCCTCTTTCTCTCTCCTCAATATTGGGGGAAATTAATTTTTCTCTCTCCTAATCAGTAATTCCAGAAAATAAGTGGCATTCCAGGTGATTTTTCATCCCCATGACTAATGGAAAACCTCACTTGGGCCTAGCCCAAGTGGATTGGGCTTGATTAGGCCAAATTAGGGTAATTTGACCTAAATTAAGGTTGAGTTGACTTTGGTCAATTTGACCATTTGGGTTGACCCCAATGGGTGGTTAGTGACCCATTGGCCTCCCTTAAGGGCTAAGAAGGTCTGGGTAGGGTCAATTGGGCACATTGGAGGCCAATTTGACCCAATTAGGGCACTTTGACAATTTAGGATTAAGTTTGACTTGGGTCAACTTGACCTTTTTATTTGACTCCAATGGGTCCTAATGGCTCCTAGGGACCCCTAAAGGATTAGTGATGTTATGGTGGTGTCAAGGGTCAAGTTGAATGAAAGATTATGTGTTGTCTATAAACTATACCTAGAGGGGGTGATTAAGTGTTTTCAGATTTCTTTGCTATTTAAGAATTTATCTATCACAGCACACAAGCATCACAGAAAATACACAATGATTTATAGTGGTTCCCTACAAGACAATGTGTCTAAAGGTATTATACTGTCCCACGTGAAAGTGGAGGTGAGATCTTAAGTTACTCTAGAGGGGGGGTGGGGGTGAATAGAGTATTAAAAACTTTTCCTTAGTTTTTATAGCAGAATTAAAGTAGTGTTATATATATGTCTAAGCAGTGTGAGATATATATATAAGCAGAAAACTAAAGAAGAATAATCAATTAGCAGACAGAGAATTAGAAAGAGATAAGAGTTTCCATAATCAATATTTCTGTAGAAGGAAAAGAATTCATTCTGATTTAGAGGGGGTGAATAGAGATTATTTCTGTTGAATTATTCTTTTCTCATTCTCCTTCTCCTTATCAGTTAACCTCAGTAGAATTCAGTTAACCTCATTCTGATTATCAATATGATCTAGCGTGTTATATATTTCTGAAAGTGCACAGTTAACCTCAGTAGAATTCTCTAGAGGGGGGTGAATAGAGATTTAAAAATACTTTGTGCTATTATATATATATGTGTAATAATCACAGATTTAGGCTTCCCACACACCAACAAGAATTAAGCAAGTACAGAAGTGAAGTAACAAGAAGAAAATCATAGCACAACACAAAGAAATATAGTGGTTCCCCAAACTTTGGGTAGTCCACTCTTCTACCCCCTTGGTAGGAATTCACTAACTTGCACTGAGTCTTTTGATAAGGAGACTCTTAGAACCAGACTGAGTCTTTTGATAAGGAGACTCTTAGAACCAAACTGAGTCTTTTGGTAAGGAGACTCTTAGAACCACTACAACTGAATTTTTTGAAGAGAGATTCTAAAAACTCTTTTACACAATTTGAAAATAGAATGAGAAGAAGAAGTAGAACAAGTAGAAGAACAGAATATGATATATGTAAGAAAGAATCTTCTTCCTAGCAAGAAGATTAGAAGCACAAGTATAGTGAATATGATCTCTCTTCTATAGTGAGAAGGAGATTGTAAGCTTTTCTCTTTTTTGTGAGAGCTTTCAGAGTTTGCAGCAGAATGGCTTCAGAAGAGGGAGAAGAAGAAGGCTTTTTCTTTGCTGCAGCACACTATCTCTTTTCTCAGCTTTCTCACTCTTCACTTGGGAGCTCTTCCTCTTTTTCAAATGTATATGATGGAGTACTTCTTCACATTCTCTGCCGACCTCCTTCTTATTTATAGCTCTGTTTAAAATATATTGCTAAAGGAGAATAATCAATTAGCAGACAGAGAATTAGAAAGAGATGAGAGTTTCCATAATCAATATTTCTGTAGAAGGAAAAGAATTCATTCTGATTTCAAATAATATCAATAATAATCTTAATCAAATTAGCCAAATATCAAATAGAAGGAAAGGCTGATTCAGAACGGCTATAAAAGAATAATATCATTCCATAAAAATCAGATCTACAGAAAGAAGGAAAGAGATCTGGCGTGAATTTGAATTACTTATAGATATCGACGTGCGTCGATTACTATTTGACGTAAACATCGATTTCATCCTGGCTGGACGTCGAGAGGAGAATAAGGAAGGTGCGTCGACAAAGGTGCGTCGACTTTATCAAATGCGTCGACTAAAAGTCAGAGGTACGCCAACTATGATTACGTTGAATTCTTCTTAGAATTATTTCGACTCATTCTGAGAGAAACATCGACTATATTTCGACGTTGCGTCGAATACTATTCGACGCATATTTACTTAGCCTAATTTTTTATACTTAGAATTTATATTCTATTCAATTCTAGGTTAAGATAAATCATTTCCCCAACAATCTCCCCCTATTTGTCTTAACCCTATATAGAGAGAAATTGTATCAGCTTTTAATCAACAAAGCAAAGCATTTATATAGAGAAGAAATATGCTAAGCAATCAGAAGAAATCATATAACAAGTAATTGTCTTTCACAAAATTTAAACTAGAAACTTCTTGTTATACATGAAATTAACAAAGGCGGAATAGAGTTTTCTAGATAAATTTTTAATAGCATCAAAAATATAGCCCCTGGCTCTATCAGGATGCTCTTGGACATTTCTGATGATTGTGTGCAGTTTCTCCAGGACTTTGTCAGCATCAGGGAGAGTATCATTTATAGAATAGCCCTTGCTGATGATAATTGCTGCCTTTTCATCAATCATCTCAATTGTAATGTTTTGGGGTTTCTTTTGAGTAGGCTTGGGCTCAGGTGGTCCTTTGTTGTCAACCTTTGGCCTATATTTTCTCTTCTCTAATTGCTGTTTCTCAGGGATCTCAGTCATTTTTCCTTTCCCTTTCCAGGGTGAGTCATGTCATTTGTCTAATCTTGCAGGTCTTTTGGGCTTCTTATAGGGAATGTAAATATCTTCTGCACACCCTACACCCCTCCTGTGTTTTTGTCCTTTTTCTAGGATGAGCCATGCCTGAGGATTTTTCTTTTGATAAGCTTCAACATCAAACAATTTCTTTGGAAGTTTGATGGAAGATTCTGCAAAAATCTGTTCTTTAGTCATCCCCTTCTTGATCTTTTCCAACCAGACATTTCTCTTATCTTCTACTTCTTTCATAGCTGCTTCATATTCATACAGCTCTCTTTCTCTTATTTCTTCATGCAACTTTTTCATGTCAGGATCATGGTACTCCTTTACAGGACTGTTAGGAGTGATATTAGGCATTTTTTCAAACCTCTTTATCTCCTCAACAGCCTTTCTATATTTCTTTTCCTTTGCATATTCTTTTCTTTCTTCTTTGGAAAAATTTTGCCAATGAGGGATGGCTTCACTTCTTCTTTTCATTTGTTCTCTTGGCTTTTCCTTAGATAGCTTTTGTGGAGGTAAGGGTAGTAGAGGAGGTAGAGATGGAGGTTGAAGTGGTGGAAGAGGCAGAGGTGGAGATGTAGTTTTCTCTTTAGAAGGTGAAGGTGGAGAAGGGACTTTTGTAGGAGAGGGAACAGCAGGCAAAATGTCCTCTGGAGGAATATCCTCAAGTAAGGGTGTCTTGAGTTTGATGTAGCTAGAAGAGAAGCCAAGAGAATGATGCTGATATTCTTCCTCACACAAGGGTGCCTCAATCCAGACTAGCCCTTTTAGGTCATCAAAAAAAGTTGTTTCTTCCTCCCCCAAGACTTCTATATTCTGTACTGCAACAATCTCCCCCTGAACATATGGGGCATCTATTCTGAATGCTGAATCCACAGCATGATCTCCTTCTGTATGATAGGAGGAGGATTCACCAAGGTGTTTGTTGAAGGTGTAATCAGAATGATTGGAGAAGATTTGAGCCTATGGTAAAAGAAAAAAATGAAGTTGATTTAATACTTAAAGATAGTATTTAGAGATTGGAGAAGAGTTAGCCCTGAGCTTTAAGAAAAACCTGGATAGGGGGGTTTCTGGAGCAACTCTCCCCCTGGTTTATATCCTTCAGAAAGGATGTAAACCCTTTTGGCGACAGAGGTTGTTCTTGAAGATGAAAATGAAGCTCAGGAAGAGAGGCAGAGAGGTTGGCCAATTTGGCTTCACAGGTGGTGAGCAAGTCGGCGCACTCATTGGAGAAGGTGGTCAGACGTGTCTGGAAGTCATTCAGAAGTTGTTCCAGAGCATCGTTTATTGTTTTGAGGAGAGCAGATTGAGCAGGGGTTGGCGCCATTGATGAAGAGAGAGAGGTAGAAGATGAAGATTTTGGCGGTTTGGGAGAGTATGAGTTATGAAATAAGAAGTGTTATTTAAAGGAGGTGAAACGTCGAAAAGGAAACAGAAATCAAGTTATATTAGTTAACCAATCATCAAAAGAAGAAGGGAATATTTGTTTCCTGTTTTATTATGAAGTCAACGTTACGTCGAATTGGAGTCGACGCATGGTCAATGTGTCGGAGCATCTGTGACGTTGGTCATTGATGTCGACATATGCGTCAATATGTAGTCGACGCTCCGTCGAAACATTGTCAACCTAATCTCCTGTCGACGTGGTGGCAGACTTACGTCGATATTAGATCGACGGTGCGTCGATAAGGGATCGACGTATCTTTGTCTTTAAGAAATCAATGCTAGCGTCGAGTTCCTCTCGACGGTGCGTCGATAGGTAATCGATGTATCTGTAAGAACTTACTTAATTGTTCTGATCTCTTTTAGATTTCCCCAACAATGATGTTTACAAGCTTCCATCAAGCATTTCCAAGGTGTTGATAAAGTAAGTATGCTTAGTTTCATCTAAGTGTTTGGTAAAAATGTCTGCTCTTTGACTATCTGTAGGAATATATTCTAAGGTTATCTTACCTTTTTCTACATTGTCTCTAAGAAAGTGATGTCTGATCTCAATATGTTTGGTTCTACTATGAAGAACTGGGTTGGATGCTATGGATATGGCACTAGAGCTATCACAATAAATTTTAGAGTTATTAACTTCCAATTTATAGTCAAGAAGCTGATTTTGCATCCAGAGGATTTGTGAACAACAGCTCCCAGCAGCTATATATTCAGCTTCAGCTGTTGAGGTTGAGACTGAAGTTTGTTTCTTACTGAACCATGATATTAATCTGTCACCTAGGAATTGGCAAGTACCAGATGTGCTTTTTCTATCAACCCTACATCCAGCATAGTCTGCATCTGAGAATCCTATTAATTCAAAATTTGTTTCTACTGAGTACCACAGACCTAGTTTACGTGTTCCCTTTAGGTATCTAAGAATCCTTTTTACAGAGGTGAGATGGGATTCTTTTGGATCAACCTGAAATCTAGCACATATGAAGGTTGCAAACATAATGTCAGGTCTGCTAGCTGTTAGATAGAGAAGGGATCCTATGATTGCCCTATATGTCTTTTGATCTACTGATTTTCCTTTATCATCCTTTTCTATAATGGCATTAGTTGCCATAGGTGTTTTCATGGTAGATGTTGATTCCATGCCAAACTTTTTAATTAACTCTTTAGTGTATTTAGATTGTGATATAAAGATTCCCTCACTGCTTTGTTTCACTTGTAGCCCTAGGAAATAAGAGAGTTCTCCCATACTACTCATTTCAAATTTTGATTGCATTAAATCAGCAAATCTTTTACAAAGTTTGGGATGAGTTGAGCTAAAGATGATGTCATCTACATAGATTTGAATAAGAAGGAGTTGATTTTTATGGGTTCTAGTAAAAAGTGTTTTATCTACTTTTCCTCTTTCAAAAGAATTTTCTAAAAGGAAGTTGGAGAGAGTTTCATACCAGGCTCTTGGTGCTTGCTGAAGACCATAAAGTGCTTTGTTAAGTCTATAAACAAAGTTAGGTGCGGAGGGATTGACAAAACCTGGTGGTTGCTCTACATACACCTCTTCTTGAAGGTCACAATTCAGAAAAGCACTCTTGACATCCATTTGGTAGACTTTCATCTTCATGAAGGCTGCATAAGCAAGAAAGAGTCTGATTGCTTCCAATCTTGCTACTGGAGCAAAGGTTTGATTGTAGTCTATTCCTTCTTCTTGTCTATATCCTTGTGCTACAAGTCTTGCCTTGTTCCTGACAATTACTCCAGTGGAATCTAGTTTGTTTCTGTATACCCATTTTGTACCAATGACTGGGTAGTTTCTTGGTCTCTCAACTAAGTTCCACACTTTGTTTCTCTCAAATTGGCTTAGATCTTCTTGCATGGCTATAATCCAGTGAGGATCACAGTTTGCTTCCTCAAACTTCTTTGGTTCAACTTGAGATAAGAAGCATTGGAGCATCATCCCATTGGAGACTTGGTGTCTTGTTCTTACTCCAGTATTGGGGTCTCCAATTACTTGGGATTGTGGATGATTTTTCATATTGATCCCTGTCCTGCTTGAATTTGTCAGATGCTCTTCTTCCTCATTAACAATGGGATCATTGTCAAACTGTTCTTCCTGAACTATGTTCTCTTGTGGGAGTTGGTTTTGATTGCTCTTCTCTGAACCTTCTTCATGCTCTTGTTCAGACTCCTCACTTGTTTCCTGTAGCTGGTTTTCTTTCCCAGTGTCTCTGTTCTCAAGAGTCAGTTGTTCAAGCTGAGTCTCTATGCTGCTATTTTCCCGTGGAAAAGGATTGGTGGAAGTTTCCTCCCCCTTAAACAGCATGTTAGTTTCATCAAATATAATGTGCATAGCTTCTTCAATTCTGAGAGTTCTCCGGTTATAGCATCTATAAGCTTTACTAGATGATGAGTACCTAAGAAATATTCCATCATCAGACTTCTTGTCAAACTTGGCAAGATGATCTTTCCCATTATTTAAGATAAAGCAAGCACATCCAAATATTTTAAAGTATTTAACAATGGGTGTTTTTCCCTTCAGGAGTTCATATGGAGTTTTTGACTTAGTTTTGTGTATGAGGCTTCTATTTAGAACATAGTTTGCAGTGTTGACTGCTTCAGCCCAGAAGGTTTTTGGTAATCCTGATTCTGCAAGTAAGGTCCTTCCTGATTCAATTAAAGTTCTATTCTTTCTTTCAGCAACTCCATTTTGTTGAGGAGTTCTAGGGGCTGAAAAACTTTGTTTAATACCTATATCCTCACAGAAACTATTGATTGACTGATTTTCAAATTCAGTCTCATGATCACTCATGATAATTGAAACATGAGTATTGAACTCAGATTGAATCTGTCTTATGAATCTTGAGAGAATCTTATGGGTTTCAGACTTGGCCCTTAGAAAGAATACCCAGCTAAACCTAGAATAATCATCTACAATAACTAAGGTATAAGACTTTCCACCTAAGCTCTGAGTGGATATGGGACCAAAGAGATCCATGTGCAGTAAGTAGAGAATCCTAGGGGAGTCATCCTTACCAATTGGTTTGAAGGATGACTTGGTCTGTTTTCCTAGTTGGCAAGGTCTACATGGGGAGTCCTTAGAGAATCTACCCTTTTGTAGGCCTCTTACTAGGTTATTCTTTGATAGTTTACTAATGGTTTTGTAGTTTAGATGACCCAGTCTCCTATGCCATAATTCACTTTTGTTAATAATATTGTTGAACAAACAAACTTCTGTGGGTGAGGAGCTAAAATCTATTATATATACCTTCCCTTTTCTAATTCCATTAAGTACTATGGCACCAGTCTTGATATCAATAATATGGCAGAATAGTGTGGTGAATTTTACCTCATACTTACCACTGTCACATATCTGACTTATACTTATCAGATTGTGCTTCAGTCCTTTGACTACTGCCACATTCTTGAAGGTGATTTTCCCTTCTTTGAAATCTCCAAACCCCCTGGTTTGGCCACAGCTAGAATCTCCAAAAGTCACTAGTGGTCCAAGTCTATCCTCAAAATTGATTAATAGGTTTTTGTACCCTGTCATGTGCATGGAGCATCCACTGTCCAAGTACCACACCAGCCTGGAGATGTGATACATCTGCACATAAGATTTTAAACATTAGTTTGCACCCTCCTAAGTTGGGGTCCCTTCTTCCCAACAGTGAAAGGTTTAATGAAAGAATAAGTGGGTTTTTCAGAATATCCTTCCTCCTTTAGGGGTATTGGCTTATCATACCAATTGTCTTTGGTAATGTTGCAGAAATAGTGTTCATAATAAAAGGAAATGGATTGAGAAGACTTTTTGGAAAAGGAGACATTTCTGTTAGATTGGTTGCGTCGATATGAATTCGACGTATATTTAAAGTTGCGTCGAGTGGAAGTCGACGCTTCCTTCATTCTGTGGTTACTTTTAGTCGAAGCATAGGAGAGATTGCGTCGATTGGAAGTCGACGTATTTTGGTGTCTGTGTTGATTAGAAATTGATGCATTATTTGAGTTGCGTTGAGTAGAATTCGACGTACGTCGATAATGATTCGACGCAAATTTGTTTCTTTTCTGAGGATATGTTCCTAGGATTCCTTCATATATAGTGGGACTATCTTTGTTAAAAACAGTGGTTGTTTCTGAATTTTCTTGTGATCTGTCTCCTGTCAAATGATTTTCCCTAGTGAAGTGAATAGGATGTCTCCACACAGATTTGCTGGGTGATTGGGGTTTGGGTTCTAAGTCAGTGTTATATTCTAGTTGTCTAAATCTATCAGTGAGATTGTTAGAGATATTCTTGAGCTTCTGACTTCTGCCATTCAGAGAGTCTTCAAAAGCTTTTGCCTTTGCTAGCTCATTTCTTAGTGCTTGATTTTCAGTATTGATTTTATTTAGTTGTTCCTCTGAGAGTCCTAGACTGAGCTCATAGTTTTTATGTTGTGTATTTATTTGTTTGAGATTGTTTAGTTCATTTCTTAGTTCCTTCACCTCTTTCTCAGATTTGACTAGATCTAAACAGAATTCTTTGAAACTATTTTTGAAGTCAGTGGAAGAGAAATCTATATCATCAAATATATTTACTAGAGATGTATCTTCAGGCTTTTCAGTAGCCATCAAACAGGTTTCCTCTTGCTTAGCCTTTTTCTGATCATCTTCAGATGAGGTACTCCCTTCAGATTCTGAATCACTCCATGGTTGAGCAATGAACCCTTTCTCTTTTTTCTTCTTCTTCTTTAGATATGTTCTTTTCAGATCATTCTTATTGCTGATCTCTTTAGGACATTCAGGTGCAATGTGTCCAGGTTCCCTACAAGAGTAACATATAATTTCTTTATTAGGAGTTTTGTCATACCTGGTTCTTGAGTCTCTCCTTCTGGATCCTTCTGTTTTGATCCACTTCTTGAACCTTCTGGCCAGTAGACTGATCAGCTCTTCATCATTTGTAGAGGGTTAACCTTCAGTAGCCTTCAAAGCAATGCTCTTTTCTTTCTCTTCTTTCTCAGCTCTTGTTTTCAACAGCTGTTCATAAGATCTTAATTTACCCAACAGGACATCTGTTGAGATTTCTTTTTGACTTCTGGAGTCTTTAATTGGCCAGATTCTTGAATCCCAAGAGCTAGGGAAGCAAGTTAGCAATTTGTCATTTATCTCAGTGAGAGATATGTCTTTCTCAAGTGTTTTTAGCTCATTTATTATGAGGCTGAATCTGGCATACATGTCAGCAACACATTCATTTTCTTTCTTCTAGAAATTTTCATATTGAGAGATGAGTAATGTCTTTTTATCCTTCCTCTCATCAGCACTCCCTTCTACCATTTTATTGAGAGCTTCCCATATTTCCTTAGCTGACTCATTTTCAGCAATCTTTTGGAAGATTTCATCTGAGAGGGTTGAGACTAAGATATTCATAGCCTTGGCATCACATGCTTGAGCTTTCTTTTCTTCATCTGTCCATTCAGCCTTTGGAGCAAGTGTTTGTGTGACCTTTCCACTTGAGTCCTTCTTGAATGGCTTGGGAGGACCTGTCATAATAACATCAAATAATTCTCCATCAATAGACTTTAGATAAATTTTAATTCTTGTTTTCCAAAGTGCAAACTTTTCAAGGTTGCAAATTGGTGGTCTGGTGGAAGCATAACCTTTGATTTGTACCATGTGAAAAATAATTTTTAGATATATATATAAAAAGAGTTAGGATCTTTTTGATCAAGGGGTTAACCTTTTTAGATCAACCTCCCTCTGATACCAATTGAAAGTGCACAGTTAACCTCACTAGAATTCGCTAGAGGGGGGTGAATTGAGATTTAAAAATACTTTGTGCTATTATATATATGTGTAATAATCACAGATTTAGGCTTCCCACACACCAACAAGAATTAAGCAAGTAAAGAAGAGAAGTAACAAGAAGAAAATCACAGCACAACACAAAGAAATATAGTGGTTCCCCAAACTTTGGGTAGTCCACTCTTCTACCCCCTTGGTAGGAATTCACAAACTTGCACTGAGTCTTTTGATAAGGAGACTCTTAGAACCAGACTGAGTCTTTTGATAAGGAGACTCTTAGAACCAAACTGAGTTTTTTGGTAAGGAGACTCTTAGAACCACTACAATTGAATTTTTTGAAGAGAGATTCTAAAAACTCTTTTACACAATTTGAAAATAGAATGAGAAGAAGAAGTAGAACAAGTAGAAGAACAGAAAATGATATATGTAAGAAAGAATCTTCTTCCTAGCAAGAAGATTAGAAGCACAAGTATAGTGAATATGATCTCTCTTCTATAGTGAGAAGGAGATTGTAAGCTTTTCTCTCTTTTATGAGAGCTTTCAGAGTTTGCAGCAGAATGGCTTCAAAAGAAGGCTTTTTCTTTGCTGCAGCACATTATCTCTTTTCTCAGCTTTCTCACTCTTCACTTGGGAGCTCTTCCTCTTTTTCAAATGTATATGGTGGAGTACTTCTTCACATTCTCTGCCGACCTCCTTCTTATTTATAGCTCTGTTTAAAATATATTGCTAAAGGAGAATAATCAATTAGCAGACAGAGAATTAGAAAGAGATAAGAGTTTCCATAATCAATATTTCTGTAGAAGGAAAAGAATTCATTCTGATTTCAAATAATATCCATAATAATCTTAATCAAATTAGCCAAATATCAAATAGAAGGAAAGGCTGATTCAGAACGGCTATAAAAGAATAATATCTGTTGGAACATGGTCTTCCGCATCTCCTAGGTTTGAGAATAACAAATCCTATGTGTATTTGATCTTGTGTGTTCAAGTGTGCAGGTTTACATAGTCCATATGCCTCAAGGAGCACTCATGATGACTTCCCCCAAAATTGAGGCCAAAATTCGAACGAGCTCACTATCGCCGGCGGTAGCGATAACGCCCGGCGATAGCGTTGATTAGCGCATTTCCGGCATCATTTTTAGAAGGAGCTAGCGCCAGGCGGTAGCAGATAGCGCTGGCGGTAGCATGGCGCATATGAGGCATAGAGCAAAATGTTGCCTCGGATTGAAGATCCTCCCGCGCAAATTATTTCTTAATCCGGGCTAGCGCCGGCGGTAGCGCTAGCGTCGGCGGTAGCGCTAAGGCTATAAATTGGATGCTTTGGCTTCGAATTCTTCATACTCCTCCAATCCCAAACTCCAGAGCTTCGTGTCACAGCAGAGAGAGGAAGATTCAGAGCGATACTCCCACAATTCCATAAAGCCTTAAGGAGATCCGTGGAGAAGATTTCAACACGCGTCATCATCGTGACGAAAGGCCGCATCGACTACGATCATACTCTGCGGGCCTTCGTCCACTTCTCCAAGAGATCCACATAGAGGGAGTTTTTATATTATTGTCTTTTCATTTCATATCTTTTCTGTAAACGGTAGTGAATTCGCCTCGTGTTGGCGACTAGGTCTGGGGTAGGACTTAGGGCTGAAATTCGCCTCGTGTTGGCGACTAGATCTAGGCTAGGTCTAGGGGGTGCTCGAGGCCACATCCGGGGAAGGATTGGCTAGAGCGGCTTGAGGCCGAATCCGGGGAGGAGAAGGCTAGGGCAACCGGTTCGTGGGGATACGAGTCGGTATAGAAAACAAAAAGGATTTTTATTAGTCGCCTCTGATTTCTAGCGTCACAGGAATCAAGTTTTGTAAAATATTATTTGGTATTAATAAAGCATGTCTATTCATTATTGTTTTACTTGATTTCTCATTGTATTAATCTTGCAATATTTCAAAGTTATTAAATATAATCTTAAGTTTTTGAAAACCCTTATTCACCCCCCCCCCCCCCCTCTAAGGGCGCCGACCGATCCAACAAGTGGTATCAGAGCCAGGTTATTCCAAATCGGCTTAACAACCGGGAATAATGGCGTCTCATGATCTCGCTTCTACTAGTGGGGTAAATTTTTATGAAGAAGAAAAATCTCCTAAACCACCTTTATTCGAAGGGAAAAATTATAAAGGGTGGAAATTATTAATGGAAAAATTTATTAAAACTTTAGACATCGAAGTATGGAACTTAGCAATTATAAGGCGTGCGGATGAATCGAATAACAAAGAACGTCAGCTAAATGCCAAAGCCAAACACTATTTATTTTGTGCACTATCTAATGAAATCTTCAAATTCATATATTGCTTTTCTAGTGCATACAAAATATGGCGCTTTCTTGAAGAAATGTATGATCTTCCTCTCGCAGGTATGAAACAAACACAGGAGGAAAAGAACGTACAAGCATCCATAATCATCCAAGAAGATCTCTCTCGGAGCGAAGCCATGGAGAATATTGAAATAGAAAAGGAGAACAATACACCAAGGGAAAGGGAAGATATAGATCCATCTCTAATGGAGGAAGAACTAAAAGATGACGAAGGAATTTCATGTTCACAATCTGCCTCCTCCAATAGCGCTGTAAGGAAGACTAAATCTTCTTCTTGTGTGATAACTTCCATTTCTAGTTTCAATATACTAAAAACTGCTAAACGTAAGATCAAGAAATTGAAAATCACTATTAAAAATTTACATTTAGAAAATAAGCGATTAAAAGCTAATGTTAATTTAGAATCAAATTGTGATGTGTTTTCACCATCTTGGCCTTTACTTGAAAACACAAAACCTTGTTTTGATTGTGATATTATTAAGGAAAGACTTAAGGAACTTGAAAAAGAAATTATTTTTATAAGAGAACAAAATGAAAAATTATGTTTAGAAAATTCATCTTTAAAAAGTAATTGTGCTAAGTGTAAGGACTATGAAATTGAAATAAAAGAGATGGATGAAACATTTGATGAGTATAGGGATAAATATGAAAAACATATTGACTCAATTGTTACCACTCTTAAAAATAGCACAATAAATTATAATAAAGCTAGACATAATTTAAAAATCAAGAATGATGAACTAAAATCAAAAATCAACTTGCTTAAGGAAACCATTAAGAAAAACACTCAAAACATTCATTCACAATCTCAAGGTATATCTAAAAGTAAGCTGAATATAATTTCTCAAAATGTTGATAAATCCAACAAAGGAAATAAAGAATATCAAATGCTTGAAAATAAAATTCCAAATCATTATCATTTACAAAATAACCACTCTCCTAACATAAACTTAAAGATAAACAAATTTCCTATAAAAAATGTTTTGCAAAATCATCATGGAAATTTGATAAATAAGAATAATATTAAACCAATGTTTGAATGGCGGCCAAAAGTTAAAGATGAAACACAAACTCAAATCAAAAGGGCCCATTCAAACATATCTCCCCAAAAGAAAACACGATGTATTTGGGTACCCAAATGAACCGTCACTCCCGGTCCTCTTTGGATACCTAAATCTCTTATTCATTAGTATCCCATCATTTGCATGAAGTAGAAATCAATTAAAATTAAATACACAAATTTCTACTTCATGATGTGCTTTAATGCCTTTTCTATTTTTTTCTTTTTGTTTTTCTTTTGAACTATCATGTCATGGTCATCCTATACAATTTTTGAAAATGTGATCTTATCTCTTAAAAGCTCAATAATGTTTATAAAATCAAATTGATCAAAATTCCAAATCATATTTTATTTTGATGACCTATCTTTTATTATTATATTCAATACTTCTAAATATCTTATATTATCCATATGAATCAAACTATAAATTTGCTATAAGATATTTCAAATTAAATCAGGTTATTTGGCTATTAAGATTCTTAGCCTTCACCAACAAGTGGTTTAGTGAAATAACTTGATCTAAAAGAAAATTCAAGATTTAAATAAAAGCTAAACTTTCAATATGGGTGTCATTGTTCACAACAAAAATTATATTGTGTTCTCTCCTTGATATCAAACATGATCTAAATCATCATTATTGTTCACCTATCAAAAAATCACATATAAATATTCAAAATTCTTAATTAAAGGAAAATCACTAAAATGTATTGAAAGAAGTTATCTTCATAATGAATATTGAATTCACAAACACCACCATGATCTAGTGATATCCTTTGCTAAACATCTCTAAAATCATAATTCATATCAAGAATCATCTATAAACAACTATCACAAATTATATGATAACAATTGACATTATAATGGTTGGTGTTATGGTGTATTATGTGTGTATTGTAATATATATTTCTAGTTTAGACCTTTGAATCATTTTGATATTAAATCAAATAGAATTATCACTCCATTCTAGGTCTCTAAGTTGAAACACAATCAAACTTTGGCATAACATTATTCTCAAATTTATCATTTTAACCTAAAGAATATTTATATCTATGTTAGGGCATATCCATGTTACTATTTGCGTGAACATTACTCCTTGTTCACCGAAACCATGCATATTTGATTTGTTCAAACATGATATCTTGGGTTTTCATTTCCTATAAGCACAAGTCTTTAGAAAAGTCAAAATGAAAACATAACTAAATATATCTCGTGCAATGATTATTTTGTCAAGTCATATAAGAAAACGCTATCATTTCATGCAATTTGGACCATCCAAAACATCTCCTAAAAATCTGCAACTTCAGCATGAAACTACTAATGGGACACCTAATCCAGTTACACCAAAATTTTCAAAACCCTAAAAAATCACTTACTGTTTCCCGCGCTAGCGCTAGCGCCGGCGCTAGCGTCGAGGTTCATTTTTCTGTATTTTTTAAATTTCTAAAAATCCCTTAAAATATATAAATCTATATTTTCTACTTAGTTTTGCACTTCTGTGTATCTTTATTTTTTGAAAAATCAAATACAAAAATACAAAAACCAAATTACAAAAAAATATGTTTTGTTTTTTTTTCGCTTGTGTTGTTTCCTTTGTTTACAGTTCATCTTTATGCAAAAATCAAATATAAAAATTACAAAAGCAAAAATTACAAAAATATGCTTTTTTACTCTTTTGAACTTGACTTTTTACTTGTATCTTGCGAAAGGGTGATTTGGGCTATCATCCCATCATATCACCTAGTACCGGGCGAACCTCTCACAAGGTAGTCCTCGGGAAGTCCAAGATCAATTTTTTATGAGTTCAAACTTTAAGTAAAAATTATTCTTCAAAAATATCAAAAATATTGTATGGACTTCATTGAAAATCAAGCATGATATAATCTATTATTTATAACGTCTATAATGTTGCAATTTATCTTTTCAAACTACTTTGAACATTGCTTTCATCATGCTTTGATACATCTATTAATATGTGCATCAATTATATTGTAAAAGTTGTGTAGAACTATGCGTAGCATGCCTCTAAGTATGAGTAAATGTTTTATGTTTGATAATGATCTTTATTCACTCACTTATTTTTGGCATTGTCTACATTTGTGTTTAAATCTAAGAATGCTTGTGTATGTGTTGTATTAGTACAATGAATTAAAATTGCACAAGTATCTTACCTACACTCCTTTATTTGCACTTTTAAAAATTAAGAAAAGTGGTTATCTTTCTCATAAATTATATTGGTTTGCAAAACAAGTGTATTCGGAGAACTTTGCACAAAACAAAAATCATGAAATAATTTGACAAAGTTAACTCCACCAAGCACTACTTGAACCTCCTGATAAGTCTTAATAAGCGTTGTGAGGTTGAGCACCTTGGAAAGAATAGTAAAGTATCTTGTGCAAACCATTACTTTCTTTCAAAATAAAAACCACTTATTCTTAAGTACACCGGATCACAATAAAAAATCAATATTGAAGAATAAAATTATGTGATCCCCCAAGCACTACTTTGCACCCTGATAAGTCTTAATGAGCATTGTGTGTGCAAAGCACCTTGGTAGTTGTACATTTTTTTGTGTGCATTAAAGTGTGTGGAAGTAATCTTATTTGTGTTTTATTGTGCTTTTACTTTACATATTACTTGTATTTTTTATTAAAACATGTGTTTACTCTACTCAAAAATACACTTATGTGCACATCATTATCTTACATAACACTTCTTCTCATGAGTATTGGATCCTAACGTTAATTCGATGCTACTCTTTATTTATGAAATGCACTAGATAACCTAGCATGCTTTCTACAATGTTTGGTTTGTTTTGAAATTGTGAATTGAAATAACATTGTAGTAATCTCTTTGTGATAACATTATTTCATGTTTGGTTATTTTTGTCAACCACAAAAGATTTTCATTGAAACATGATTTACATAAACATCTTCTTTTTGAAATTACACTTATATATCTTTGTATGGATTATCCTTGATTACAATAAGATGTTTTTTGTATTCCTATAAGACTTCGGCATCATAACCATATAATTGTTTTACCTTGCACTTTCATGCTTATTTAAAATCTTTCATCTTGTGTGCACCATCACTTGAATCTTCAAATTCCTTTCTTGCAACAAGTGGTAGACTTGCTTGGTAAACTTTATATTGGTTGATTTTTTTTTGCTTATAACTCTGATCTATTTCTATTCTAAACAAGTGAAATATTGCTTATAAAAACATCTCTTTTTAACTCTTATTTAGTATTTCTATTCTAAATATTGATGTTTCTTTTTTAAAATCTTCCGAAATGATCAAACTCTAATTTATTCTTGAATTTCAATATAGCTAAGTGTATTTTATTTTCAAATAAAAATCCAAATACTATGAATTTTCCCATTAGATTTAAATGCTTAATGTTTCCAATAACTATTATCCGTGACTTCATATCTCACCATAGCGGGGGCGTAGGGTTGTAGACATTTGATAAACTTATCTTTAGTCATGTCTTGTCCTTAACCGGGGAGGGTTCCAGTGGGGCCTTGCGAGGTACTGGGGGGGAAAGAGTGCTATGTTGAGTTTTGTCTAGTGTTTGCATAAGGGACTAACACCCCAACCTACGGCTTGTTTGCAGCTCCTCATGCCCATCCGTCACTTAGTACGGGGCTAGGGTGTAGACGTATTGTCTGGGTAGATTGGTTACTTGGAAATCATTATTATTTTTGCTTAAAACTCTTATTTAAAGGGAAAATCATTGTTTTTTGCTTAAACTCTGATATATAAAAGGGGGAGAACTACAAACAAAAGTGATAAAATAAGTCATAACTCTGATCATTCTCAATGAAAGACAAGTCTAAAACTCCTTATCATTTACTTAAAAAGCTCGATCATGTCTTCTCTTTTATTTACACATTTTTAGTGCTTTGTTTCCCTACCCACTTTTGCTAATAACAAAGGGGGAGAACTAACATGATAAAATGCAAAAGGGCGAGAACAAACATGATAAATGTAACCCGCTATCATACACCACATGACAAATTCAGATGATAGCTTACATATTAAGGGAGCACTCACTTAGGGGGAGCATGTATTTAGGGGGAGCAATTCTAAATGCTAAAATCAATAATTATCCTAAAGTCATCACTCTCTCACACACACACAAGTATAGTCTCATCATGCCTATTTATTAATGCTTTGTTTTATCATTAACGGATTTGTTATTATCAAAAGGGGGAGTTTGTTGGAACATGGTCTTCCGCATCTCCTAGGTTTGAGAATAACAAATCCTATGTGTATTTGATCTTGTGTGTTCAAGTGTGCAGGTTTACATAGTCCATATGCCTCAAGGAGCACTCATGATGACTGCCCCCAAAATTGAGGCCAAAATTCGAACGAGCTCACTATCGCTGGCGGTAGCGATAACGCCCGGCGATAGCGTTGATTAGCGCGTTTCCGGCATCATTTTTAGAAGGAGCTAGCGCCAGGCGGTAGCAGATAGCGCTGGCGGTAGCATGGCGCATATGAGGCATAGAGCAAAATGTTGCCTCGGATTGAAGATCCTCCCGCGCAAATTGTTTCTTAATGCGGGCTAGCGCCGGCGGTAGCGCTAGCGCCGGCGGTAGCGCTAGCGCCGGCGGTAGTGCTAAGGCTATAAATTGGATGCTTTGTCTCCGAATTCTTCATACTCCTCCAATCCCAAACTCCAGAGATTCGTGTCACAGCAGAGAGAGGAAGATTCAGAGCGATACTCCCACAATTCCATAAATCCTTAAGGAGATCCGTGGAGAAGATTTCAACACGCGTCATCATCGTGACGAAAGGCTGCATCGACTACGATCATACTCTGCGGGCCTTCGTCCACTTCTCCAAGAGATCCACATAGAGGGAGTTTTTATATTATTGTCTTTTCATTTCATATCTTTTCTGTAAACGGTAGTGAATTCGCCTCGTGTTGGCGACTAGGTCTGGGGTAGGACTTAGGGCTGAAATTCGCCTCGTGTTGGCGACTAGATCTAGGCTAGGTCTAGGGGGTGCTCCAGGCCACATCCGGGGAAGGATTGGCTAGAGCTGCTTGAGGCCGAATCCAGGGAGGAGAAGGCTAGGGCAACCGGTTCATAGGGATACGAGTCGGTATAAAAAATAAAAAGGATTTTTATTAGTCGCCTCTGATTTCTAGCGTCACAGGAATCAAGTTTTGTAAAACATTATTTGATATTAATAAAGCATGTCTATTCATTATTGTTTTACTTGATTTCTCATTGTATTAATCTTGCAATATTTCAAAGTTATTAAATATAATCTTAAGTTTTTGAAAACCCTTATTCACCCCCCCCCCCCCTCTAAGGGCGCCGACCGATCCAACAATATCATTCCATAAAAATCAGATCTACAGAAAGAAGGAAAGAGATCTGGCGTGAATTTGAATTACTTATAGATATCGACGTGCGTCGATTACTATTCGACGTAAACATCGATTTCATCCTGGCTGGACGTCGAGAGGAGAATAAGGAAGGTGCGTCGACAAAGGTGCATCGACTTTATCAAATGCGTCGACTAGAAGTCAGAGGTACGTCGACTATGATTACGTCGAATTCTTCTTAGAATTATTTCGACTCATTCTGAGAGAAACGTCGACTATATTTCGACGTTGCGTCGAATACTATTCGACGCATATTTACTTAGCCTAATTTTTTATACTTAGAATTTATATTCTATTCAATTCTAGTTTAAGATAAATCATTTCCCTAACATTTAGATCTTAAGTTACTTTAGAGGGGGGGTGAATAGAGTATTAAAAAAGTTTTCCTTAGTTTTTATAGCAGAATTAAAGTAGTGTTATATATATGTCTAAGCAGTTTGAGATATATATATATAAGAAGAAAACTAAAGAAGTAAAAGCATACATCACAGCACAGAGAAACAAACAAACACAGAGGACACAAGGAATTTATAGTGGTTCCCCAATAAATCTGGGTAGTCCACTCTTCTACCACCCTTGGTAGGAATCCACTAGGAGAGTTGATCTGGTGCCCTAGCACCAAGGTGATTTTGTTCAGGTGTCCACACACCACAGAGCTTTTGTTCAGTTGCTCAAAACCAACTAGATTTTTTGATCAGGTGTCTTGCCACCAGGGAGTTACACTTTTGAAGGGAGTATTAACCCTGTACAAGAGAGGTGAGAAAGAGGTTATATTGTTCTTCTTTGTCAAGATGCTGAGAGAAGACTCTAGTGGATTTGTTGTAAAGCTCCCCCTGTCTGATTGAAGTATTTGACAGTTGGTGGAGAAGCTTTCTCTTGAAGCAGAAATCTTCTGTAGCAGATTGATCTAGAAGAAATAGTTCTTCAGATTCTTTGTTGCTCTTTTAGAAGACTTGAACTTGCAGCAGATATCTGAGAGGTGGATCTTTGAAGAGGTGTTCTCAGAGAAATGATGATTGCTGCTTGAGGAAGAAGAAGACTGAGAATATTTTTACTGAGTGTTCTTCTTTTTCTTTCTCTATACTTGTTGTTGTTCTCTCTCTGTATTCTGTAAGAATATTTGAATTCTGGCGAGATGATGAGACAATAATGTTTGTCTTTGATATATTCTCTTTTTGGAAATAGAATAATCAGACTTTAATTCTTTCTTGGAATAACAACAAAGAAAAAACAACTTTTGCAGGTCCTTTAATTCCTTAGCCGTGAAATACTCCTTTGCATTAATTGTCAACGGCTATCTTTGCCTTGGAATAAAGGAAAGAAAGGAATATATTCAAAGAATATAATATCCTTACTTAACTGTCTTGAATACGTCCAAATATATTGAATATATCCGTTAGAGTCATCGATCTGTGTTCAGAGTACTGACAAATAACTGATATTTAAGAATTAAATTATCTGGAACTGAATTTGTCGATCTGAGCTTCAATAAAGAATTTGTCGAGCTCTGGCTGAAAACTGTCGAGCGCTGGCAGGGATCTGTCGAACGCTGGCTGAGATCTGTCGAGCGCTGGCTGAGATCTGTTGAGCACTGGCTGAGATCTGTCGAGCACTGGCTGAAATCTGTCAAGCGTTGGAGGAATTCGTCGAGCGCTGGCAGCCATCTGTCGAACGCCGATAGCCATTTGTCGAACACAGGGAACTTAAATTTTACCTTAAGTTCTAGCTAATCTAACAACCTAAAAACTTGACCCTTAAACTATACAGTGGGGTCAACTTGATCCTTAGTCAACACATAGTGATCCTAGCCCAAATCAGTAATAGGGTTGTTCCAACAATCTCCCCCTATTTGGGTTAGGATACTATTTTACAATCATTCAAATTATAAACAACAAAAGAACAAATAACAGAGCATATAAATATATCTGACAGAATGTAAATTCATTTCAGCAGATAGAATAGAATATATTACTCTGAGTTTTTAAACATTACAATCAAAATGTCAAACAAGAACAAAATAAAGTCTGAACCTTTTTCATTTCTTTGCTGAGGAAGGCTTGAAGATAATTTTTCTGTTAGGATCTTCAGATTTCTTCTTACTCAAATAGAAATCCTGAGCTCCCAGAATAGTCTGAGATTTGCCTTGAATAACAAGTGCTTGTGGGCGCTGGATCAAAAATTCTTCAGCATTGAACAGGTTCTTTGATTTATACTTTTCAAATTCTTTTCTTCTATATTCTGACATGGTTGAATATTGAGAGTATTCTTTTCCTTCAGCTTTTGCCTTATTAATCTGAGCTGTGGCAATTGTCTCCTTGAATCTAGCCATCTGTGCTATTTCTTTAGCTTATGTATTAACTGGAGAATAAGGCATTTCATCAGGATCAATGGCCTGCAATGAAGGTTGTTCAAAAGGAATGTTTCTTTTCCTGTGCAAGGATCCATCAGATATTTGATACTTGTATTCTGTGGAAACATTCTTGGAAGAATTTGAAGGCAGTCCTGAAGACCAAGAGCTCTTATAACCACTTGTGTTTGCTGGTGTACTTGATTGCTGAGAAGTGAACTTCTGGGAAGAAGATAATCCTGCTGAACCTGCTGATCCTGCTGGAGGAGGAGGTGGAGTAGGATTAAACTTTACTGGCTTATCAGAATAATAACCAGTTTTCCTCAACTTCTTTCTTCTCTTATTTTCATTCCTTGAGAATTTCATCCAGTGTGGAGTATCTTTATCAAGAGTAATGTTATGAAGAATATAATAAGGGATATCACTATCAGGGTTTGGAGGCTTGGGGACAGCCAATGACTTTGCTTTTCTTTTCTTTCTCTTCTTTGATGATGAATCATCAGAATCACTATCACTATCTTCTTCATTAAAATCAGAAGGTGGAATTGGTTCATCATATAAAGCATTGACCAATTTAAGAGCTTTAATCTTTTGCTCTTCTGCTTCAAAAGCTTTATCTTCTGCATTCTAGATTTCATCAAAATCAAGAATTGGGGATTCATCAAAAACAAAGGTTGGAACATCAAAACTATTGATAATTTCCTCTGAAATTACAACGGATTCCTCTGCATGGCTTTGAATTTGAACTGAAACAGGAACTGGATCTGCAATCTGAACTTCAAAGCTTCTGATAATCTTTTTCAACAAAACTTTATCTATGGGAGCAGTGTATGGAACAATTGCTCTAGAATATTCATGATATTTTGGCAGAATTGAGTAAACAGTATTGAACTTAGACAGCAAATGAATAATATCTAAAGAAGGATGAATGTAGATATTATTTGTCTCCTCTATGATTGGAACTGTATCTTCAAACAAATCAAACATTTCTAAATCAGAAACTGGAACTGTATCTTCAACAACAACTGTAGCCTCTGAAACTGGAGCTTCTGGAGCTTCTTCATAAGGCATCTCCCTCTGCCTAGCTTCAGGGAAACCTGAATCTAGGCCCCTAGAAGAAGGGACAGAAAGAGAGGAAGGAGTTGAAGATATCTTAGAGGATAATTCAGAAATTGCTGTAAGAATTGGAGCAAGTTTTGCATCCAAGGTGGAGTCAAGATTAGAAAGAATATGATGAACTGGAGCAAGTTTTGCATCCAGGATTTGATCTAGCTTGGGAAGAATATAATCAAGACTTTGATCAGCAACAGATTGGAAATTTAGGAATAGAAATTCAGATGGATGAGATGAAGATGATTGAGAAGTGGATGGAATGGAAGTTGGTACAAAGATGTTTGCAACATTGGCATGTTGTGTAGGGATGTCTGAATGAATAGAGCAAGAATGATGGATGGGTGACTGATGGTCATCATGCATGGGAGATGGAGGTGGAGAAGTATGAGGAGGTAGAAGGGTAAATAAAGGAGGTGGGATGTCATCAAATGTTGTAGGAGAATTTGGAGGTGGAGTTTGTGCAGGGGAAATATGCTGAGGTGGAGATGGGAGAGGAGGAGAAGAAACAAGAGGAGGAGCTTCTGGAAGGGTTGAGGGAGTGACTGGATCAGTCCTGGTGCCTTCAGAAGCTTTCTTTTGTGCAACTGCTCCTGGGTTCTTCTTTGGAAAAACCCTGTCCCATTTTGCAAAGAGAGCTGAGGTCAGCTTCTCGCTAGCATTTTTTGTTACTTTAGGAGAGACCAGTAGGTCTTGGTGCTTTTCCTGCAAAACTATGCCAATAACTCTTCCAAAACATACATTATCCTTAGAAATTTTCTTCTTAATCAATTCAAAAAGAATTGATCCCCAGTTAACTTTCTTCTTTTCCATTAAGGCCACCATCAACAAAAATTGGTGCCTTTTAATGTAGTCATGACCTGTTGTCTTGCCTAACAAAACTTTTCCAACAATATCAGATAAAAACTTGTATTCCAAAGACAAGTTTTTCTTAAGCAAATGATTAGGGTTTCCAGCAGAATGACCCATTTTAATCAAAGCTTCACCATATTCAACAGAGCTTAGCTCTAAATCATCATCACCATACACAAAACCAAAAATTTCAGATAGAATGGTTGGGGTAAGAGAAACCTGATGTCCTGAGATGGTTCCAGTTAAACTTTCATTTTCTGTCTTAGTCGTATAACACCATTCTTTTATCTCTGCGATATGCAACTTTATCCTCGTGCTCATGAACTTCTTCAACTGTTGTTCTTCAAAAAGTTGAAGAATATCTTTGAATACTTGGTCTGATTGTGCGAAAGATTCCATATCAATGTCAAATCCGGCGTCGAACTTCATGGAGTAAAGCGCGGCTTGAGAAATCGCCATTCGTACCTGCAAGAGAGAAAGATAAAGTGCAGAGGGGAATTGGAGGGAAACGATTTCTGTAGGCGCAATCTATTAAGAAATAAAATAGAGGTTATATAGACCGGAGAAGGGGACGCATTTGTAGAGCGATGTTCGGCAAAAACCTAATAGAAAGCAGAAGTCGAAAAGACTTTAGGTCTCCGTCAGATAGCGTTCGACAAAAATATCTTTTTCGTCGACCACTATTCGACAGATGAAATTTTCTTTATCGATTCTAAAGTTAGAAGGTTTCGTCGACCACCGTTCGACAAATGATTCAAATTCGTCGTCCTCCGTTCGACGAATTTTGGGGATAAATGGAAATTTTAATTTTTAACAGATTGAATCTCCATCTATCATTCCTATTTGATTTATAAAGAAGATATGCTTCTTTTCATCCAAGGGCTTGGTGAAAATGTCAGCTCTTTGTAAATCAGTAGAAATAAATTTTAGGCAAATTTTATTTTTATCCACATTGTCCCCAAGGAAGTGGTGCCTAGTTTCTATGTGCTTAGTCCTACTATGGAGAACTGGATTTTGTGCTATAGATATTGCACTAGTATTGTCACAAAATATAGTTGAATTATTTAAGTTGACACCATAGTCTAGAAGTTGATTTTGTATCCACAACATCTGTGAGCAGCAACTGCCAGCAGCCATGTATTCAGCTTCAGCTGTTGATGTGGACACAGATGTCTACTTCTTACAAAACCAAGACACAAGCCTATCACCAAGAAACTGACAAGTTCCTGATGTGCTTTTCCTGTCTACTCTGCATCCAGCATAATCTAAATCTGAGAATCCAGTTAATTCAAATTCAGATGTTGTTGGATACCAAAGTCCTAGATTAGGGCAACCCTTTATATATCTCAAAATCCTTTTTAGCAAAATTAGATGAGATTTTTTGGGGTTAACTTGAAACCTAGCACAAATACAGGTAGCAAACATTATGTCAGGCCTACTAGCTGTTAAATAAAGTTGTGAGCCAACAATTGCTCTATATACTTTTGAATCAACAGGTTTCCCTGATTCATCATTATCAACAATAGCATTTGAGGGCATGGGTGTTTTCATGGTGGAAGAATCAGACATACCAAATCTTTTCACTAATTCCTTAGCATACTTAGATTGGGATATGAAGATTCCATTTGGAGTTTGCTTCACTTGAAGACCAAGGAAGTATGATAACTCACCCAAACTACTCATTTCAAATTTAGATTGCATTAGATTAGAAAATCTTTTGCACAAATTTGAATCAGTAGAGCCAAAAATAATATCATCTACATATATTTAAACTAGCAAAGTTTTATATACAGCAAATGCAAGAAAGATTATGATTGCTTCAAGTCTTGGAACAGGAGCAAAGGTCTGATCATAATCAATCCCTTCTTCCTGTGAATATCCTTGGGCTACCAGTCTTGCTTTATTTCTCACAATATTGCCTTGTTCATCTAGCTTGCTCCTGAAGACCCATTTAGTGCCAATGACTGGATGGCCCTTTGGTCTTGGAACCAAATCTCAAACCTTGTTCCTTTCAAATTGGTTGAGCTCCTCTTGCATTGCAAGAATCCAATTTGGATCTTTTTCTGCATCTGTTATAGTTTGAGGTTCAACTTGTGATAGGAAACAAGTATGCATCTGATTTTGGTGTAGTTGATGCCTTGTTTGAACACCTGCTGAAATATCTCCAATTACTTGTGATATTGGTTGATCTCTAACTGTGATGTGGTCAATAGTTGGAGCTGGTTCAGCAATTGTATCTTCTTGGGGAATTTGTTCAGCTGTCACTTGAATTGATTTGTCAGCAAGATCTGCTGGATGATCTTCTTCTTCACTATCTTCAAGTGTTTGAGTTGTTGGAAGTAAAGAATCTCCTTTCTCTAGATTTAGCTCACTTAGCTCTTCACATAGATTTGATACCTGCAAAGTATTTATGGTAGAGGTGGTATTCCTCTCCTCATTCAACAGGTTAGTTTCATCAAAAGAAACATGCATGGACTCCTCTATCTTAAGAGTAGATTTGTTGTAGACTCTATATGCTTTACTAGATAGATAGTATCCAAGTAATATGCCTTCAGCTGCCTTAGCTTCAAACTTCCTTAGATATTTCTTATCATTGTTATGCACATAGCATTTACAACCAAAAATCTTAAAATAGCTAACCTTAGGCTTTTTATTCTTGAGTACTTCATAGGGAGTCTTACCCTTAAGTTTATGTATCAGGCTTCTATTCAACACATAATTTGTTGTGTTCACTGCCTCTGCCCAAAAGGAGAGTGGCAAATGAGCATCAGCAAGCAATGTAGTTGCTGATTCAATTAGTGTTCTATTTTTCCTTTCAGCTACCCCATTTTGTTGAGGGCTTCTAGGAGCAGAGAAACACTGCCTGATCCCGTCTTTTCCATAGAATTCTCTCATCAGAAGAGACTCAAACTCAGTGCCATGATCACTTCTGACCAATGCAGCTACAGTAGAGTACTCAGTCTTGATGGACCTGAGAAAGTCTGTTAGAACTTTGAAGGTGTCAGACTTGTTCCTAAGAAAGAACACCCAAGTGAATCTTGAGAAGTCATCTACAATAACTAGAGAACAATGTTTCCCTCCTTAGCTCTGTATAGCAGTAGGTCCAAAAAGATATAAATGCAATAAATACAGAATCCTAGGTGAATCACTCTTGGATAAAGATTTGAAACTACTTCTAATCTGCTTACCTAACTGACAAGCCATGCAAAGTCCTTCCTTCTTGTATGAACTAGAAGGTAGTCATCTGAACTGATTGTCCTTAGACAGCTTAGAGATAGTTCTAAGGTTAATGTGTCCAAGTCTTTTATGCCATAGTTCATTTGTCTTACTTATTGAACTAAATAGACAGATGTCTGTATTGGCAGAGTCAAAATTGACTAGATAAATGTTTCCTTGTCTAATACCAGATAATATATTTATATTCTTATTATTGGTAATTAGACATTGGGAAGGGTTAAAGGTTACCTGATAACCTTCATCATATAACTGGCTTATGTTAATGAGGTCGTGCTTGAGACCTTTGACATATGATACTTCTTTGAAGGTGATTGCTCCAATCTTGACTTGTCCATATCCTTTTGTCTGTCCACAGTTGGAGTCTCCAAAGACAACTTTGGGTCCAAGCTTTTCCTTATAATTGCTCAGGTTGGCCTTGTTTCCTGTCATATGCTTTGAGCATCCACTATCCAAGTACCAATACTCTTTTATCTTTGGATAGATGTGTACCTGCAAATACAGAAAAATAAACTAGTTGTTTTTGACCCAGACTACCTTGGGTCCTTTTGTCTTACCACAATATTCAGAAATAAAGGACATTTCAGGCTGATCCTTATAGCCTTGTTGATGATATCTCCCTGGAGGTATAATCCATTCAATGAAAGGATTTTTAGTTTGTTTAGAATTAGAATTTCTGAAATTCTGTGTATAGTATCTGTTCGAAAAATTTGGGTAAGTTCGTCGATCGTCGTTCGATGAATGTACATGATTTCGTCAAACGCCATCCATGTAATAACTATACTAAAAATCTATTTTCAGTTTTCGTCGATCTCCGTTCGACAAATTGGAATCTTTTCGTCGAGCTTCGTTCGACGAATTCTTCTGAATTCTTTTATTCTTAACAGACTTGCTTGAAATATCTTTGTATGCTTCTACAGCCTCTTTGCTTTTAGCAGATATGAATTTTATGGGTGTAGATAATATATTCTTCTTAATCAGATGTGGCTCACATGATGAGGCACCCAAGCCTAGTTTGCTATTAAGTCTAGCATTTATTGTGCTTGTAATGTCCATCAGTTTGATGCTTCTCCCATTTAGGGATTCTTCAAACTTCTTGGCTTCAGACAACTTGCTCTCAATGAGAACAATATGTTCCCTGGAGGCAGCCAAATCTTTCTTAAGATTTATATTTTCTTCACTTATAATCTTCATTTCAGCTAGCTTACTTCTGAGTGAAAGTATTTCTTTCTCAGATTTTAGTAAGTCTAAGCAAAGAACTTTGAATTCAGCTTTGAATTAAACTGAAGTAAAATCAAAGTTAGATAATACCTGGTCTGCATCATCTTCTGCTTCTGATTCTGATTTTTCTTCAGAGTTATGTCCTGAGGCATTGATAGCCATCATGCAGAATGTTCTTTCTTCTTCATCATCATTGGAGTTGGATGAGGAAGCATATTCTGACTCACTGCCTGAGTCATATACTGCCATCAGACATTGGTCACTTTCCTTTGATTCTTCTTCATCATCATCAGATGAACTGGATGATGATTCAGATTCAGTTTCACTCCAAGATTCTACTAAAAATCCTCTTCCCTTCTTTTTGTGCTCGTGGGAGGAAGATTTGTTGGAGCTTCTTTTCTCTTCTTTTTCCTTTTTCTTTTCTTTCTTTTGATTTTTTGGACATTCTGTCAGGTAGTGTCCAGGTTTCCTGCATCCATAGCAAATAACTTCTTTATGATTTAATTTGTCATACCTTGATTTTTCTCTTGTTCTGGACTCTTTCTTTCTGAGGCCCTTCTTAGCCATTTTGTAAAATCTCTTGGCTATGAGACTCATAAACTCTTCATCTTTTGGAGTCTTTTCTTCTTCTGCATCAGCTGCTTTGGAAGCTATGCTCTTTTCTTTCTTTGTTGCTGGAGATGAAGTGGATGATTCAGCTTCCCTGGATTTGATGAGCTGCTCATAAGATTTGAGTTTGCCCAACAAAGCTTCAGTGGTAATCTCATTGAGGCTTCTGGCTTCCTTGATTAGCCAGATCCTAGACTCCCATGTGCTGGGGAAGTACATTAGAATCTTATCATTGACTTCAGTGACAGATATCACTTTGTCCAGAGATTTCAACTCATTGATTATGAGACTGAGTCTGTTATACATGTCTGCAACTGTCTCTGTTTCTCCTTTCTTGAAGTTTTCAGACAGAGAGATCAAGTGTGATCTTCTGTCTTTCCTTTCATCTGCAGAACCTGCAACCATATTATTTAGTGAGATCCAAATCTCTCTTGCTGAAGTACATTCAACCACTTTTTGAAATATGTCATCAGACATAGTTTGAGCCAGAATGTTCATGGATTTAGCATCTGCACTTCTTTGCTTCTTCTGTGTTTCTGTCCACTTAGGAGGTGGGACAACATGGTTGTCTGCTGTAGCTTCAGTGCTTGTTGATGCTGTAGGTGCTGGAGGCCCTGTCAGAATAACATTGAAAATCTCTTCATCAATAGAATTCATATAAAGCCTAATCCTTGCTTTCCAAAGTGCAAACTTGCTAAGATTGCACATAGGAGGTCTTGTGCTTGAGTACTCCTTGTTTTGTGCCATGAGTTTTTAACATAAAATAGATAAAGAAAAAACTCTAAATTAATTTAAGATCTAATTGATCTTTGTGATTCAGGTGTTAGCCTGTAAAGAATCAACTTCCTCTGATACCAATTGAAAGTGGAGGTTAGATCTTAAGTTACTCTTGAGGGGGGGGGGGGGGGGTGAATAGAGTATTAAAAACTTTTCCTTAGTTTTTATAGTAGAATTAAAGTAGTTTTATATATATGTGTAAGCAGTGTGAGATATATATATAAGCAGAAAACTAATGAAGTAAAAGCACACAGCACAACACAGAGAAACAAACAAACACAGAGGACACAAGGAATTTATAGTGGTTCCCCAATAAATCTGGGTAGTCCACTCTTCTACCACCCTTGGTAGGAATCCACTAGGAGAGTTGATCAGTGCCCTAGCACCAAGGTGATTTTGTTCAGGTGTCCACACACCACAGAGCTTTTGTTTAGGTGCTCAAAACCAACTAGATTTTTTGATCAGGTGTCTTGCCACCAGGGAGTTACACTTTTGAAGGGAGTATTAACCCTGTACAAGAGAGGTGAGAAAGAGGTTATAGTGTTCTTCTCTCTCAAGATGCTGAGAGAAGACTCTAGTGGATTTGTTGTAAAGCTCCCCCTGTCTGATTGAAGTATTTGACAGTTGGTGGAGAAGCTTTCTCTTGAAGCAGAAATCTTCTGTAGCAGATTGATCTGGAAGAAATAGTTCTTCAGATTCTTTGTTGCTCTTTTAGAAGACTTGAACTTGCAGCAGATATTTGAGAGGTGGATCTTTGAAGAGGATGTTCTCAGAGAAATGATGATTGCTGCTTGAGGAAGAAGAAGACTGAGAATATTTTTACTGAGTGTTCTTCTTTTTCTTTCTCTATACTTGTTGTTGTTCTCTCTCTGTATTCTGTAAGAATATTTGAATTCTATCGAGATGATGAGACAATAATGTCTGTCTTTGATATATTCTCTTTTTGGAAATAGAATAATTAGACTTTAATTCTTTCTTGGAATTACAATAAAGACAAAACGACTTTTGCAGGTCCTTTAATTCCTTAGCCATGAAATACTCTTTGCATTAATTGTCAACGGCTATCTTTGCCTTGGAATAAAGGAAAGAAAGGAATATATTCAAAGAATATAATATCCTTACTTAACTAACTTGAATACGTCCAAATATATTGAATATATCTGTTAGAGTCGTCGATCTGTGTTCAGAGTACTGACAAATAACTGATATTTAAGAATTAAATAATCTGGAACTGAATTTGTCAATCTGAGCTTCAATAAAGAATTTGTCGAGCTCTGGCTGAAAACTGTCAAGCACTGGCTGGGATCTGTCGAACGCAGGCTGAGATCTGTCGAGCGATGGCTGAGATCTGTCGAGCGCTGGCTGAGATCTGTCGAGCGCTGGCTGAATCTGTCGAGCGCTGGCAGGAATTCGTCGAGCGCTGGCAGCCATCTGTCGAACGCTGGCAGCCATCTGTCGAATGCCAATAGCCATTTGTCGAACGTTGGGAACTTAAATTTTACCTTAAGTTCTAGCTAATCTAACAGCCTAAAGACTTGACCCTTAAACTGTACAGTGGGGTCAACTTGATCCTTAGTCAACACATAGTGATCCTAGCCTAAATCAGTAATAGGGTTGTTCCAACACCACCCACCTATCTAGTAGTGTGTTAAACTAGGCAACTTCTCCAACTCAGATCTTTTCACTATAATCAGATCTTACAACTCAGGTTCACACAAAACCCTACAAAGCTAAGACTTTACAAGTCTTACAATATCAGATCTTCAACAAGATCCTACCAAAACTCAGGATCACCAAGAACCTTACCAACTTAGATCTATCACTAGATCCTACTAGCTCAGGTTCACAGCGAACCCTACAAAGTAATATAGAGATGTTGTTGTAGAAGAGAAGACTTCAGAATGAAAGCTTTGAATCACAGATCCTCTTCTTCTTCTTGTAACAATAAGCCCAAAGATCTTGTGGATCAATGTGTAACATCTCAATTCGCACTAGACCCCTCGTGAGTGTTTAGGGTCACCAGGAGTTGACTTGGGCTCGGTAGAAGCACTAGGACCCTGAGGTGGTCAGGTTTGAGTCACGGTCAGCAAGTGATGATTGATTTACTCTACTCTAATTGTAATGTTATTAGTATAAGTATGTCCTGGTAGTCCATAAATAGGCCTTGATAGAAGTAGGTTAGGTTAGTTTAGAATAATTTAGGAAAAAGAGATGTGCCAAGTCAAAATCGACGAGACCGTCCCGTCGATCTTTGGCATCAGCTGGGAAGGTGTTTCCCCTAACCTCACAAGTCAAAATTGATGGGGCTTCCCGTCGATCGACGGGACCGTCTCGTTGATCGACGGGAGCTTTCGTCGATCTTTGCTACAGCTGGGATGATGTTTCCCATAGGATCTAAGTCGAAATCGACGGAGCTTCCCTTCGATCAACGTGACCGTCCCGTCGATTGATGGTAGCTCCCACTGATTTTTGTTTCCTTCGTGCAGTTTGTTCCTTTAATGCGGCAGCCTTAAGAAATATGTTGACGGCGGTGATATCTTATCCTTGCTTTTTTGAAGGCTGGAAGGTGGCTTATGCCAATAAGATAGTGACATATGGATGGATTGTCAACTCCAAAGCATGGGAAATGTTTTCCCCATTAATTTCAGTCAAATCAGCCTCCATTTTCTCTCTCCTCCCTTAACCTTGAACTTCACCCCTCATCCAAAGGCAGATCATCTTTCTCCTTCCTCTTCCTCACACCTCAAGAAACTAACTAGCAAACTTCTTGAAGGAACAATACTAGAGAGAAGGCTTGGACCTTGGCCGACCACCACCATGTCGCTAAGAAGACGAGCTTAAACCATTGCCAAAATTAAGGTGACATCCGCCCCTCTCCCTTGGTGCTATATCTTTAGATCGGAAATAGGAGAGATATTGGGCTCAACAGAGCTTAATTTTAGCGAGATTCATGGAGTGCTCTAGGAAGAGACCACGCTATAACTTATGTTTAGGGTGTCGTTCATCGAGAAAATATCTTTAATCAAGTCCTCTCTTCAATACGAAGTTGTAGGAACTGATTTCATGAAGAATGGTGGTCTATTGAGGGAGTATTGTAGGAGAGAAGGTGAAATAATAATATTTGAGTGCTGGAGGAAGAAGATGAACAGATGATGTTCATCGGTCTTAAGATCCGTGCAGATTTCATAATATTTAGACAGAAATCTGTTTTCTGCATGCGATGGGCTTCAAGCCTATTTTTAGGCATGATCCGCCTACATTAAGGTCTTGTGCTCAACACAAAAGTTTTAGCCCTCGGAAAGACCTTTACAACGAGTGGTTGTGGGTTTTCAGGGGAGTTCTGTAGCTCCGACAAAGTAAAATTGAAAATGGCTATGCAGAAAATGATCTGATTTATATACAGGACAGCTTGCTGTCCAAATTTACTCTGCTGAGTTCAAACCCGATTTTAGATAGGTTAGGCTTAGATATAGACCTTGGGCTCAACACGAAAGTTGTATCCCTTGGCGATACCTTTTCAGAATGGGGTGGCGCATAATTTTTGGTGGTCTATAGCTCCCTGAAATCACGTTTTTGTAAGCATTGTTGAATATGTACAGATTTTTGAGGTTCTACTTATTCCTCACAAAATATTTATCGGATGCTTACAAAATTTGGTAGAGATGTACCTGATGATATTGTGATCACCCCTGTTTAGTTTCAGAATTTTTGGAAACATATTTACCCTGAAATTGCTTGTCGTATCATATAAATGTAGAGCACCGTAATTAAGTATTACGTGATACAATGAGGCCGAAATTTGATAGGAATGATTCAAGCCTTATTTATGATCTATGGTAGAAGTTTCAAATGATTTGGTTTTGAAATGAGCCCTGAACTAAATATGCCGTTATAATTTATTACTCTGAAATGACATGTTAAGTTGCTCATTTAGACAAGAATTTTGGAAACGTGCATAAAACCGTACATATATGACTTGGTAATCTAATAGAGAGTTAGATTTGTTATAACCGCTTGGTAGAAATTATGATTGATAAAGAGTACGGGCGTGAGATGATTTGCATTGACTAAGCGTGATCTAATGATGCTTATGAATTCAATTTTGTTCAAAGCAGGTTGTGAATCAAGCACGAGGATTGGTATGGTTAATGTGTATTGGCATATTTCTATAGTGAACTCGAACATGGCATTACGCGCACAAGTAGTCCTATAGGGCCAAAGATAGTATTTCCCTTTCATACATGCACCATTGCACAAGAGTTATTAAAACTCGGTATGGGTAGTGGTGACTGTCTGGTGTGGATCATAGGATATGGATATATCCTATGGTGCTATGTTCAAGACCCGGTTGGTAGGTCCTTCGATGCTAGTTAGCATCGTTTGAAATTGTAATATTAACTTGTGTTATGGACTTGGTGGGGAGTCCCTGTGTGCTTGATAGCACGGGTTGAGCTTGGGAAATTACTTGGGAGTGCATAGGTTCAAACGATTGCATAATGATCCTTGTTGGAGGATTACTTGTGGCAGCTCAACGGGCTCGCCTGCCCTCACATTGACGGGAGCTGACGGATAGATCTTAGTCGGTTGGGCTGGGCTCTTTATGCTTATTTCCAAAGACCCCTTCCGTGCCAATTACCGGTTGGGTTGGGCTCTAGGAGTTTACTTCCCAAGACCCCTTCCGCGTCATAAGACTCAACTAGTTTGGCGAGCAAGAGAACACGGGAGCTCCGTTGTTGTGTTCTTAGCGTTGAGGAAAACGGAAGGCCTAGGTCTGGTAGTGTGCATACCCACCTAGTATTTGAGAAGCCCATTCCACTGTCTCCGTCTGGCCACGACGTGAGGTGCCTGAGTGGTTAGGTACCCTCGAAAAGAGGGAAGTACAAGTCTATGTCGGCATAGCAAATCATGAGTGAGTCATCATAAATACATTCATTGCATTTCATTGCCTTGCACCACATAGAGATACTCATCATATAAACTCGTATGGGTGACGCACAGATTCTGAACCGCTAAAAGCGAGAGCAGAATGCGGTCCGAATGACAGTGTACATGTCGTTGTCAAGTAATAAATTTGGGAATATGATCCTCGAGTATCGTTCTCTCAAGGAATGCATAGTGGGTGAAGCGATCGTTATTTGCCCAGAAAGCTCGCGACCTCCTCTTTGCAGGTCATTTTTTCCGGTCTCAGCGGTCTCGATAATTGGTGACCGCCCAGCTGGATCTTTTCCAAGTGTCAAGCAATCAAGACAGTGTGAGATCGCTACCAGTGCGGTCTGGTCTTTTCCTTCTTTTTACTATTTGTACCCCACTTCCCTGCCCCGACTCTCCAGTACCCTGGGCAACCCGTAGTTTTCAGTTCTGCCCGTTTGGGCAGCCCCCTCGTCTATAAATAGAGGGGTAGGGGTACCTAAAAAGGGACTTTTGCTTCGAGGCTCCAGCTTACAACCTGTTTAAGCGGTCTCATTTTTTCGTGATCACCGTATTGTGATCGCTTTTCTCCTTCCCAGTATCCTCTATCATAGTAACCTACACTTCGCAGTTTTCTCTCATCCCTCTCTTAGTGTGAATTTTGGAGGTACCATTTTTGGTGCCAACAGAACGAACACGCGACCTTCAGATTCGAAGTGCTAGGTGAATTGTTCAGACAAGATGGCTGATCGCCGCACAGGTCGTCCCCTGCGATCTCCCAGCGCTCCCCCTTCCGATCACAATACCATGGAAGCACTTGAGCGCCGCTTTGAGCTTCGCGTGGAGCAAGCTCTCCGCGAGGCCGCCCGAGCCAGGCAGGAGGCCGCCTCTGCTCAGCAAGAGATCGCGCGGGCTCAGTAAGAGGCCGTTCGAGATTGGCAAGAGGTCGTCCGAACTCAGCAGGTGTAACATCCTGCCAGTACGAAGAGTATAACAGCAGGTCCGGCCGGGACCCCACGCCATACAAACCACACTAGCTAGGAGTTAAAAGGTGATAACCAGAAAAGTAACAACTAAACGAGAGTACAAAACGTAAGCGGAAGCATTAATTAAACCATTCAAATAGAACTGTCCACTATCATAGGAATGTATCCTGAATAAGAGTTACGGCCTTAAGGCCTTACATTCATCCAATGCACAAAACTCCATAAGCATACATCGGCACGCAGGCCGGCCATACATGAATAACAGGAAAAGGGCTGGCCTTCGAGGGCCAACATTGCAAAGGGCCATCGCCCGTTATTTCCCGCTAGGCTCACCTGCACCTACATAAGAACATTCCACCAAGCGGTGGCAAACAAAGTAACGGTCAGCACAGCTGACCAAATTATAACGACCCCACCCCTTTTCCGGGGTGGCGGAGCTTCTACCCTGCAAGCAAGCCATACTAGCACAAGTACTAAATATAAAGAAAGTGCAAACTACACAAGGTGAGGTTTCAAGCACAATCAATCTTCTAGGTTGAGCATCAAAAGAGAGGGGAACCTAGGTATGCACATGATGTTGGTTGGGTTCACCCGAAGGTTCCCCACAACCGCCTAAGCAATCGCATGAGGCTAATCATAACATCCATTTCACAAAACACTCCACCGTAAGGGCCACAACCTTGGGTGGAAACAAGAGCTTTTGGTCGGTCTAGGTATGACACCTTCCACGACCTCTCCCATGATCACACGGCTTTCCTGAGGAAGGGACCTCTTACCGATCTGCATGGAAACGGGTTCGGTTTAGCTTTGACTGTGCTCTAATCGTCGCGATCTATCGCACGACGCGGGTACGGCTTCGCCTCGGCCCGTAAGGGTTTAGCACTTTCAAGTGCTACACTAATTATACGCTACGCACCTAACCCCTTCACAAGGATCTAGGTTTCACGAATACTCAACAAGGGAGGTGCAATATGCTCCGCATCAATTTCGTGGTGAAGGTTTGCCTTCAACCAATCTCAAAGCATGGGGCTTTCGTTAGCATCTTCACAAGACGCCTATACTTATTTCCTGCACTACTATAGATGATTTCACGGAGTCATTCTCCGGCACACATTCTAGGCCTAACCTAAATGCAACGTCGCAAATCAAGCATCACCGATTCGGGCTCACGGCCACGAATAGGCTTCACACAAAATGCCTAAATCCGCACGACTACCGGATTTTCTACATGCAATAATGCCGGGGACGGACACAATCTACCCGGAGTTCCGAAGAACTTGAGGAAATCCTACATTTCACCCATTTGGTGAAAGGGATTCCTCATGCAAGCATAGAAAGAGGAATGAAAGGACAAATACAAGTCCAAAGTTCGCGAGGAAGAATCGTTACCCTAGACGCGTTCTTTTTCGCCATAGATCCGAGATTCTACACGGAGAGAAACGACCGCACCGGGCTGCACTCTCCAAATCTGGAAACGGCTCGCGAAACGGAGCTCCGTCAATGGCGGGATCTACCTTCTTCTTCCTTGGCTCCTCCTTCTTTCTCTAGGGTTTGGAGAGAGAATGGCTTAGAGAATATGAGGGTTTAACCCCCTCTCATCAGCCCTAAAGGTCTCCCGTAACTAAACCTAGCCGTTGGATCAATTTCCAAAAGATTTGGATTGTCCGATCTTCTTCTCCGCTCAAAATCGCGGAACAGAATAAACAGGGCGCACGATCGCTGGCGCACGATCACTGGTCGTGCGCGAAGAGGGAAATGGTCGTGCGCTAAGAGCAGAAAGGGAAGATTAAGCCTACTTCAAGTGCAGCACTACCACTCCGCCTACTTCGCTGAACCACGATTTTTGGGGTGTTACAAACTCCACCCCCCTTAACAGAATTTCGTCCCGAAATTTATAAAACAGAAATAGCAAGAAATTCAGCTATAAATTACCTGAGAGAAATAGCTCGGGGTACTCCGCAAGCATCGCTTGCTCTCTCTCCCAAGAGAGCTCCTCTCGGCCGCAATTATCCCACCAGACTTTTACCATCCGAATGGACTTGTTCCGCAGCTGCTTTACTTCGGTATCTTCGATGCGTAAGGGCTTGACCTTCATCGACAACCCACTATCAACCGGAACTTTGCCGACCGCAACGATATGAGTAGGCTCTTGCACTGCCTTCCTCAACACTAAAATGTGAAACACGTCGTGCAGACCGATCATCTCTGCAGATAGTGCAAGCCGATAAGCCGCATCACCAACACGCTCCACGATATCAAATGGTCCTAAGTACCTTGGACTGAGCTTTTTCAAGCGTCGGATCCTTGATACCCCTTTGCACGGTTTGATCTTCAAGTAAACCCGGTCACCGACGGCAAACTCTAGGTTCCTATGCTTGGCATTGAAATACTTTGCTTGCCTATCCTGGGCAACCAATAGCCTTTCACGTATAGTCCGGATCGTCGAAGTTGCTTCTTCAACATCCTTTCGCTTCAATAGCTTAGTATCGCCCGTTTCCGCCCAAGACAACGGCGTACGACACTTCTTACCATAGAGGGCTTCGAAGGGAGCCATCTTTATACTTGCTTGATAGCTATTATTGTAGGCGAACTCGATCATGTAGAGATGATCTTCCCACCTCTTTCCAAAATCTAGAGCGCACATTCAGAGCATATCCTCCATAGTCATGTTGGTTCTATCGGTCTGTCCATCCGTTTGCGGGTGGAAGGCCGTGCTGAACTTCAATTTCGTGCCCAACAGTTCATGGATAAGCCTCCAATCTTTCGATGTGAAACGCCCGTCACGATCGCTGACGATGCTACGAGGGATACCGTGCAGTCTCACAATACTATCAACATAGAGCTTTGCTAGCTTCTCTACAGAATCATCCTTCCGGTTCGGAATGAAGTGTGATACCTTTGTCAAACGGTCCAAGATCACCCAGACGGCGTCGTTTCCATGTTGCGATCTCGGCAATCCGTGCACGAAATCCATCGAAATATCATCAAACTTCCATTCCGGAATCGGCAGGGACTTCAGAAACCCACCGGGACGTTGACATTCCGCTTTCACCAACGCGCAAGTATGACACTTGGCCACGTAAAGGGCAATGTCTTTCTTCATACCCGGCCACCAGAAAAGCTTCTTCATATCCATAAACATTTTAGTGCTCCCCGGGTGGATTGAGTACTTGGTATGATGAGCCTCGTACATCAACTCCGCCCGTAGAGTGCCAACGTTTGGGATGCACAACCTTTCCTGTTTCCACATAAGGTCGTCTTCGAAGGAGAAATCAGCGTTTAACCCCTCAACGGTTTCCGCCTTATAGCGTTTCATGCTCTCGTCCAGCTCCAATGCTTGTCGAACTCGGTCGGCAAGGTCGTATTGAACCTCCGTCCAGTTCAAGCATGTTGAAGTAGACGTTCTCCTATCAATGCAAATGATCTCCATTTCTTCCAGCTCGCGGATTAGACGCTCATCGTGCATCAAAATCCAATTTGCTTGAGCGGGAGCCCGACGACTCAGCGCGTCCGCTACTACGTTTCCCTTACCGGGAGTATAATTGATGTCGAAGGTGTAGTCCCCAAGGAACTCCATCCACCTCCTTTGACGCATATTCAACTCCCTTTGATCCAGCAAGTACTTGAGGCTCTTGTGGTCGGTAAAGATATCGATCTTCACGACTTATAAATAATGCCTCCAAAGCTTAAGAGCAAATACCACGACCGCTAGCTCCAAATCATGGACCGGGTAATTCCTCTCATGAACCTTCAGTTGCCGGGAGCCGTAGGCAATTACCTTCCCGAACTGCACTAGGACACAACCCAAACCACTTCCTGAGGCGTCGCTATAAATTTCGTAGCCTTCCGTACCTTGTGGCGAGCATTGAATGGGCGCCGTGGTCAGACGGCTCTTCAGTTCTTCAAAAGCTCGTGCGCACTCGGGCGACCAAACGAACTTATGATCCTTCCTAGTTAGTTTTGTGAGAGGAAGTGCGATCCTCGAGAAGTTTTCCACAAAGCGCCTATAATAGCCGGCAAGTCCTAAGAAACTTCGGACTTCCGCTACGTTTTTCAGCAAAGGTCACGCTCGGATCGCTTCTATCTTCGACGGATCTACCGCAATTCCATCTCCACTAACGACGTGACCAAGGAATGCTACTGACGGTAGCCAAAACTCGCACTTGGAGAACTTGGCATAGAGCTGACTCCTCCTCAAGGTGCTCAGAACGGCGTGTAGATGCCCTACATGCTCCTCTTCCGATTGAGAGTATACCAAAATGTCGTCGATAAAGACGATCACAAATTAATCCAAATACTCACGGAACGTCCTGTTCATTAAGTCCATGAATACCGACGGTGCATTGGACAGACCGAACGGCATCACCGTGAACTCATAGTGCCCAAAGCGGGTACTGAACGCTGTTTTTGGAATGTCACATTCCCTTATCCGCAGTTGGTAATAGCCGGACCTTAGGTCCAGCTTGGAGTAAACCGTCGACCCCACCAATTGGTCGAATAGATCATCGATTCTTGGAATCGGATATCGGTTCTTCTCGGTCAACTTGTTTAGCTCTCGATAATCAATACATAGACGCAAGCTCCCGTCCTTCTTTTTCACAAAGAGGACCGGTGCACTCCAAGGCGATGAACTTGGACGTACGTAGCCTTGCTCTAGCAGCTCTTGCAATTGAACCTTCAGCTCTGCCAATTCCTTTGGCGCTATCCGGTACGGTGAGCGGGCCACAGGTTTGGCACCTGGCACCAACTCGATACAGAAATCGATCTCCCTCTGGGGCGGAGCCCCAGGGAGTTCGTTAGGAAACACGTCGGCGTACTCCGCTACAACTGGGACATCACATAACCTGGGCATTGGCTCTGAAGTCTCCAACAAGGTGAAGAACAACTCGGCGCCTTTTCTTACCGCCTTAACCACCTGGAGAGTAGACATCAGCGTCTTGCTCGCTCCTCGCATACCGGCGAACATGGTTTCTCCTTCGGTGTCCCTTCCCAGAGTGATCTCCTTTGTATTGCAATCTATGTATGCCCGCTGCTCCGAGAGCCAGTCCATGCCGAAGATCACATCAAATTCAGCTAATGGTAATAACGACGCTTCCAAGTCGAAATCCTGACTTCCGATCTGCACCTTCACACGGCTCTTCCTATCCGCACTCATTCGAGATCCATTGGGTAGCACTACTTCCAATCTATCCTCTACGAAGGTAGACGGCACTCCGATTCGCACAACGAAGTCCTCGGACAGAAAAGAGTGCGATGCACCCGTATCAAATAGAGCTCTCGCCGGATAGTTGAAAATTAGGATGAAACCTAATTGCACACAAATAAAGCATATAGTCGTACCACAGTATGAATTATATATATAGCTGAAAAAGCTAACTTCTAATTCGTACCCGTGACGACATCAGTTTGGTAAACTCATGCAAGTAATCGTCAACGGAGCGATCACCTTGTGTCAACCTCAAGAACTGGTTTTGCAACGCAATGCGCTGGGCAGAGGGGATAAACCTTTGGAGGAACGACTTTGAAAACTCAGCCATTGTAATTTCAGTAATATCTCTACCGCAGAACTTATGCAGCTCCTGCTCTTCCCACCACAGCACAGCCTCTCCATCAAGAAGGAAAGTGGCTAAGGTGACCATCATGGCTTCGTCCGTCGCTGTCGCCCTCAGAGTTCTTCTAACTCTTGACAACCAGTCTTCTGCCTCCGTTGGGGACTCAGATCCCGAGAAGGTAGGAGGATTAAAGCTCAGGAAATGCTTTAATTGCTGGTCACGCGCTCGCCCCGCAACTACTTGCGTAACTTGAGGTTCCACCCTCGGCGCTACCGCAGGTTCTACTGCAGCTACAGGCACAGGGGCCTCCACCCTTGGTTCCGCCGCAGGTTCCACTGCAGCAACAGCCTCAGGGGCCACATCCGGAGTAGGAGTAGCAGGCTGGACTAGCCTTTGGGGTTGAGCGTTGATCATCGCGAAGACCGCTTCTGCGACTAATTTGATCATTTCAGCAGAAGGAGTGGTCGCTGGCACTTCAGCCGACCCACTACTTTCAGCGGTGTTACGGGGTCGAGACTGCCCCGCAGCACTTCTAGTCACCTATAATCATGCAAAGCACAATTTAGTGACCCAAAACATATCAAACATCAATCATGGGACGCTCAGGTTCCGCAAACAAGTATGTTTTCTTTTCATTCCTAAGTGGACATTCTTATTAGTTTTTGTCGTTTTAGGTGAATGCACAACCCGTGCGCACCACCCCTTAAAAGGAATTCGTCCCGAATTCGCTGAACTACGGATCGACGCCTTAAGTCTGATACCAAATTGTAACATCCTGCCAGTACGAAGAGTATAACAGCAGGTCCGGCCGGGACCCCACGCCATACAAACCACACTAGCTATGAGTTAAAAGGTGATAACCAGAAAAGTAACAACTAAACGAGAGTACAAAACATAAGCGGAAGCATTAATTAAACCATTCAAATAGAACTGTCCACTATCATAGGAATGTATCCTGAATAAGAGTTACGGCCTTAAGGCCTTACATTCATCCAATGCACAAAACTCCATAAGCATACATCGGCACGCAGGCCGGCCATACATGAATAACAGGAAAAGGGCTGGCCTTCGAGGGCCAACATTGCAAAGGGCCATCGCCCGTTATTTCCCGCTAGGCTCACCTGCACCTGCATAAGAACATTCCACCAAGCGGTGGCAAACAAAGTAACGGTCAGCACAGCTGACCAAATTATAACGACCCCACCCCTTTTCCGGGGTGGCGGAGCTTCTACCCTGCAAGCAAGCCATACTAGCACAAGTACTAAATATAAAGAAAGTGCAAACTACACAAGGTGAGGTTTCAAGCACAATCAATCTTCTAGGTTGAGCATCAAAAGAGAGGGGAACCTAGGTATGCACATGATGTTGGTTGGGTTCACCCGAAGGTTCCCCACAACCGCCTAAGAAATCGCATGAGGCTAATCATAACATCCATTTCACAAAACACTCCACCGTAAGGGCCACAACCTTGGGTGGAAACAAGAGCTTTTGGTCGGTCTAGGTATGACACCTTCCACGACCTCTCCCATGATCACACGGCTTTCCTGAGGAAGGGACCTCTTACCGATCTGCATGGAAACGGGTTCGGTTTAGCTTTGACTGTGCTCTAATCATCGCGATCTATCGCACGACGCGGGTACGGCTGCGCCTCGGCCCGTAAGGGTTTAGCACTTTCAAGTGCTACACTAATTATACGCTACGCACCTAACCCCTTCACAAGGATCTAGGTTTCACGAATACTCAACAAGGGAGGTGCAATATGCTCCGCATCAATTTCGTGGTGAAGGTTTGCCTTCAACCAATCTCAAAGCATGGGGCTTTCGTTAGCATCTTCACAAGACGCCTATACTTATTTCCCGCACTACTATAGATGATTTCACGGAGTCATTCTCCGGCACACATTCTAGGCCTAACCTAAATGCAACGTCGCAAATCAAGCATCACCGATTCGGGCTCACGGCCACGAATAGGCTTCACACAAAATGCCTAAATCCGCACAACTACCGGATTTTCTACATGCAATAATGCCGGGGACGGACACAATCTACCCGGAGTTCCGAAGAACTTGAGGAAATCCTACACTTCACCCATTTGGTGAAAGGGATTCCTCATGCAAGCATAGAAAGAGGAATGAAAGGACAAATACAAGTCCAAAGTTCGCGAGGAAGAATCGTTACCCTAGACGCGTTCTTTTTCGCCATAGATCCGAGATTCTACACGGAGAGAAATGACCGCACCGGGCTGCACTCTCCAAATCTGGAAACGGCTCGCGAAACGGAGCTCCGGAGCTCCGTCAATGGCGGGATCTACCTTCTTCTTCCTTGGCTCCTCCTTCTTTCTCTAGGGTTTGGAGAGAGAATGGCTTAGAGAATATGAGGGTTTAACCCCCTCTCATCAGCCCTAAAGGTCTCCCGCAACTAAACCTAGCCGTTGGATCAATTTCCAAAAGATTTGGACGGTCCGATCTTCTTCTCCGCTCAAAATCGCGGAACAGAATAAACAAGGCGCGCGATCGCTGGCGCACGATCACTGGTCGTGCGCGAAGAGGGAAATGGTCGTGCGCTAAGAGCAGAAAGGGAAGATTTAGCCTGCTTCAAGTGCAGCACTACAACTCTGCCTACTTCGCTGAACCACGATTTTTGGGGTGTTACAGCAGGAGTCCGCAAAGCAGATTGAGGCCATGAATCAGGTTCTGGCCGCGATCTCCTAGAAGATTCTTCCTCAAGCCTCACAGGTCGCCACTCCTGACTGCATGGCCAGTGATCACAAGAGCGATCACCCCGTCTTCCAGCCCGCAGCTCCCCAGCGATCTCAGCATGAGGAGTTCGTCGCCCGTCATAATTCTTTCCGAGCCGCAGCTCAGGGGCCTCCGGCTCAGACCCTGAATTTCAAGGAGGAATTTGCTTATCCTCAAGCTCCTCCTGCTCCCTTTCTTGCTCCTCCAGAGCCTTCTAAGGTAGGAGAGCCGTCTCCCTTTACCTATGAGATTCGTCGGGACCCAATTCCCCATGGGTTCAGAGAGCCTCTCCTTCCCGTGTTCTCAGGGGAAAGCGATCCAATGACCCATCTTCAGGCTTTCGAGTCTGTTGTCGCTCTTTGGACCATCTCAGATGGAGTAAGGTGCAAGTTGCTGGTCACCTCCTTCGATGGATCGGCAAGGGATGGTTTTATAAGCTTCCCTGCCAATCTATTCCGAGCTTTGTCGCCTTGAGGCAAGAGCTCCTTTTGAGGTTTGCCACTGCGAAAAAGAGGAAGAGTGGTCCTGCGACCCTCTTCAAGATTAAGCAAGAGGAAAATGAAACTGTAGCACATTTCGTTGACCACTTGCAAGAGGAGATCTTGGGGATCAGAGATATGGATCCCGAGCTTTATATGGTAGCCCTGATTAGCGGCCTGCAGGAGGGCCCTCTCAAGTTAACAACCCCACCTATGTGAGCAACTTGACCAACAGGGCCACTCAGAAAGGCTCTGCGGGATTCTACCTGGCTTCATCTTCCTCAAAACCTCGACAGGAGCTTCCACCTCCCGCTCCGAGAGGTAAGAACTATCGAAACAACCGCTTCAATCGAGGTAACCAACCTTTTCAACCTCAAGGTTTATTTCTTCAAACCCCCGCGACTCCTGCTCCGCAAGCCACTCCGGTCCATCAGATCCAATACGCCCAACCTCCTCTTCTACCCATCCCCTCACTCTACAATGACACCCAAGAGTCTTTTATGGACTTTGGTGTTTCAATGAGTGAGGTGCTCCAGATCATTCAGAAGCAGCCTTTTTTCAAAAGGTCGGCTCCCCTGAGCTCTGACCCAAAAACAAGAAATCCAACTCTCAACTGCGAGTACCACAGATATAGGGTTCACGTGACAGAAGACTACAGGGCCCTCCGCATGTTCTTGGAAAAGCTTCTGAAGGAGGGTAAACTCTGTGACCTCATTCAGAAGAGTGATCCTTCCAAGGCCACAACCTCCAAGTCTAAGGAGGTGGCAGAGGTTCACTGGGCATGTGAGGAAGTGGATGATGTTGGCCTTCTTGGCAACATTGGTTTTCCCAGTGAATGTGTGGATGCTAATGACGAGGGTGCCTTGGGCAAACTTTTTTGCATCCACGGAGGTGCAGGCCCGGAGTCTTCAAGAAAGGCAAGCCTGAAGAGAGTTTTTCAATCAGAAGTTGCTGCTACCTCTTCGGTTCTGGTACGAGGGACAGTCACTTTCGGAGATGAGGATCTCCCTCAGACCTCAAATCCCTTTGACGACGCGGTCGTTATTAAGGCTGTAATAGAAAATTATACGGTGGAGAAGATTCTGATAGATACGGGGAGCTCGGTGAACATGCTCTTCAAGCCTGCCTTTGACGCCTTGAAGACAGGTAAACCCCTTCTCTCAACTGAGGGACCTCTCTATGGTTTTTCAGGAGAAAAAAAGGAGGTGGAGGGTCTCATCACTCTCTCCATATTTCTGGGAGGAATAGTAAGATTAGTCAAGTTCATAGTCGTTGATGCTCCTAGCAGCTACAACGCAATCTTTGGAAGACCCTTTCTGAATGGGTATCAAGCTATCGTTTCCACTTATCATCAAGTGGTGAAATTTGCCTTGAATGGCAAGCAGCATCGGATTAGGAGTGATCCAAAGAAAGCTAGGGAGTGCTACGTGAAAATGGTCAATATGATCGTATCATCTCCATCCGAAGAAGTTGTGATAGCTAAATCAGCCGAGGTTCCTGAGCAAGGCCAAGCTACAGAAGAAGCTGAAGAGGATACAAGAGATGGAGTTCGCTTGGAACCTGCCCAAGTGATTCAAATCGTTCGAATCAGCGAGGAAGATGAGAGCAAGAGTCTCTGCATCAACGCTGAACTATCTGAAGCTGACAAGAACCGGCTCATTTCTTGTCTTCTCCAAAATCTGGACATCTTTGCTTGGTCGGCAGATGACATGCCTGGAGTGGATCCGGATATCGCCTGCCATCACCTCAACATCAATCACAGCTTCACTCCAATTCAGCAGAGGAAAAGGTCTGTTGCAACCACCCTTGCTCAGCCTATCCGTGAAAAGGTGGAGAAGCTCCTGAAGGCGAAGTTTATTCAACCAATTCAATATCCTGAGCGGATATCCAATGTTGTAATGGTCAAGAAGTCTGGGGGAAAATGGAGGATGTGTGTTGATTTCACCAAACTCAATAAAGCCTGCCCTAAAGATTGCTACCCCTTGTCTCGGATAGATTCTTTAGTAGATTCTGCGGTAGGTTATTCTTTCATGAGTTGTTTAGATGTTTTTTCAGGTTATCATCAAATCAGAATGCATAAACCTGATATACCTCATAGTTCGTTTATCACGAACGACGGTTGCTTCTGTTAACTCGTGATGCCTTTTGGGTTAAAAAATGCTGGAGCAACTTATCAAAAAATGATGGATACAGTTTTTAAAGATCAAAAGGGGAGAAATCTAGAAGTTTACGTTGATGACCTTCTAATAAAAAGCAAATCATTCTCTTCTCATCTTAGTGACCTCTCAGAAACATTTGCAACCCTCCGAACTTTTAATATGAGATTAAACCCGTTGAAGTGTGTTTTCAGGGCAAGTAAAGGAAAATTCCTTGGTCATCTCCTTACTCCAGAAGGATTAGAGCCCAATCCTGACAAAGTAAAAGCTATTTTGGAAATGCCACCCCCCAGGTCTCCTAAGGAAGTTCAGCAGCTAGGATGAAGAATAGCAGGTCTGAGTCGCTTTATCTCTCGATCCGGAGATAAGAGTGCACCTTTCTTTAAGACCCTCCGAGGAGGGGCTAAGTTCGAGTGGACAAAAGAGTGCGATGATGCTTTTAATGAGCTTAAAAAGCAGTTAACATCAACTCCTCTACTCCAAAGCCTGCGAGAAGGGGAAGATCTTTTTCTGTATATAGGGGTTGGCATCGATGCCATAAGCTCTGTTTTGGTCCGAGAGGAGAAAAAGAAGCAGTTTCCAGTTTATTATGTGAGTCGAATCCTGAAATGCGGAGACTCGCTATCCAATCCTAGAAAAACTGGCCTTAATGCTCGTAACCTCAGCAAGGAGATTAAGGCCATACTTTCAAGCTCATTCGATTCAAGTGGTAACTGACCTTCCATTAAAGAATGTCTTAGAAAAGCCGGAGCATTCAGGAAGACTGGCGAAATGGGCAATAGAGCTCAGTGAGTTTGATATCTCCTATGTTTCGAGGTTGGCAATCAAAGCTCAAGTTTTAGCAGATTTCATGGTTGATGCAAGTGAGCCTTCATTGAAAAAGGGAGTCGGAATGCCTCTAGCTTGGACAATATTTGTTGATGGTGCTTCAGGCAGGAATTCGTCTGGGGCCGGAGTGATTTTGATCAATCCAAATGGGATCAGATTGAAACAGGCGCTGAAGTTCTATTTTCAAGCAACAAATAACCAGGCTGAATATGAAGCTTTGCTAGCCGGTCTTCGATTCGCTAAGGAGTTGGGAATCGAGGATGTTCAAGTTAAAACAAACTCTCTAGTGATGGCATCTCAGGTTAACGGAACCTTTGAAACCAGAGATAGTATTTTAAAGCGATACCTAGCCCTGGTAAAAATTGAGGTAGGAAAGTTCAAAAGCTTTACCATTGAACATATTCCAAGAAAGGAAAATGCGGAAGCAGATGAGCTAGCAAAATTTGGCCTTCTCTCAGGAGGAACAACTTCAGAATTGTTTCGCCCAGCGATTGAAGAAGGAGAGGTTATGGAGATTGATCAGCGTCCATCCTGGATGGATCCATTCATTCTTTATCTTTCAACTGGAAAGCTCCACTCAACGGTAAAAGATAGGAAGAAATTCAGATTAAAAGCAGCTCACTATTACCTTGTCGCAGGAATGCTTTATCGTAAAACTTTCCTTTCACCGTTAGCACGATGTATTTCGGAAGAAGAAGTTCCAGTAGTTCTTCAAGAAGTTCATGCAGGAGAGTGTGGAAGTCACTCAGGAGCAAGAACTTTAGAAAAGAGAATTCTGAGACAAGGCTATTTTTGGCCCCAAATGAGGAGGGATACAGAGAAATTTGCTAAGAAATGTGTCAAGTGCCAGAAATTTGCTCCTCTCCAGAATCAGCCGGCTCAGCAACTCAAATCAATAGCAACCCCGTGGTTGTTTGCAGTCTGGGGTATTGACTTGATTGGGCCTTTTCCTATGGCAAGCGGCCAGCGCCGATATATCACTGTCATGATTGATTATTTCAGCCAATGGATAGAGGCAAAAGCACTGGCCAAAATTACTACTCAAGCTGTGAAAAAATTCATCTGGGGAGAGATAGTATGTCGGCATGGAATTCCGATGGCAATCATTACAGATAACGGCTCTCAGTTTAATAACTCAACTCTTATCAATTTCTGTGATCAAATTGGCATTGAGCTACGTTTTGCTTTTGTGCATCATCCCAGAAGCAATGGCCAGGTAGAAGCCGCTAACAAACTTATCATAAATCTTTTGAGAAAGAAGGTAGAAAATCTCAGAGGCAATTGGGCAGAACAACTACCTTCTGTCTTATGGGCCTTGAGGACAGCTCCAAGTTCCTCCACTGGAGAGACTCCTTTCAAATTATCACACGGTTCCGAAGCTCTTATTCTAGTGGAGTTTGAAGTGAAAAGCCTGAAAGTGCACAGTTAACCTCACTAGAATTCTCTAGAGGGGGGGGGGTGAATAGAGATTTAAAATATTTTGTGCAAAGTAAATATATATATATATATGTATATGATCACAGATTAGAGCTTCCACACACACACCAACAAGAATTAAACAAATAAAGAAAGTAAATGCAAGAAAAGAAATCACAGCACAACACAAGAAAATATAGTGGTTCCCCAAACTTTGGGTAGTCCACTCTTCTACCCCCTTGGTAGGAATTCACTATCTTGCACTGAGTCTTTTGATAAGGAGACTCTTAGAACCACCCTGAGTCTTTTGATAAGGAGACTCTTAGAACCAACTGAGTCTTTTGACAAGGAGACTCTTAGAACCAGTACAACTGAATTTTTTGAAGAGTGATTTTAAAAACTCTTTTACAATATGTGAGAATGAAAATAAGAAAAAGGAAAAGAAGTATTTAAAACAAGAATGAATCTTCTTCCTAGCAAGAAGATTGGAAGCACAAGAAGTAGTGAATTAAATCTTTCTTCTATAGAGAGAAGAAGATTTGTAGCTTTTCCCTCTTATGTGAGAACTATCAGAATTTGCAGCAGAGTGATTTCAGAAGCAGGAGAAGAAGAATGCTTGAATATTGTTGCAGGGCTATTTCTCAATTCTCTCTTTATCACTTGGGAACTTTTCCTCTTTTTCAAATGTAAAATGGTGAATCACCTAGTCCCCTTTCTCTGCCGACCTCCTTGGTTATTTATTGCTCTGTTCATTAAAATAACATTATAGGAGAGTAATCAATTAGCAGGCAGAGTATTAGAAAGAAAGAGAAATTTACATAACAGTTATATCCATAGAAGGAAAGTATTCAATCTGATTTCAAATAATGTCCATAAAGGATTTAATCAATTTAGCCAAGAATCTAATAGAGGAAAAAAAGATTCAGAACGGCTATAAGACATAAATTGATTCCATATAAATCAGATCTATAAGATAAGGAAAGAGATCTGGCGATTTTGAATTCTGTCATAAAGATCGACGTGCGTCGATTACTATTCGACACAAGCGTCGAATACATCCTGTCTGGACGTCGAGAGGAGAATAAGGAAGGTGCGTCGACTAGGGTGCGTAGACTTCTCAAGATACGTCGACTAGAAGTCAGAGCTACGTCGACATAGGATACGTCGACTTCTGCTTGGAGCTACTTCGACTCATTCTGATAGAAACGTCGACTTTATCTCGACGTTGCGTCGAATACTATTCGACGCATATTTACTTAGCCTTATTTTTCATTCTTAGAATTCTTCTTTAACTCATTTCTAGGGGTTAAGAGAAATCATTTCCCCAACAATCTCCCCCTATTTATCTTAACCCTATTTAGAGAGAAATTGTATTTAGCATATAATTAACATAGCAAAGCATTTGTACAGATAATGAAGATTTCACACAGTCAGAAGCAAACTTCATGTTCAGACCAATCATAAAGTATATGAAGCATTGTTTTCAAGTATTATTCAGGAGGGGTAGGAGGAGTCTTTCTTTTTCTCTTGAATACTATTGTGGATTGCTCTTTCCCAGTAGCAGGTGACTCCCTCAGCTCCCCCTGGGTCTCAGCCATTTGCTCCCCCTGAGTCTCAGCTCCCCCTGCCCCTGACTCCTGAGCCCCTTCTTCAGCCATCACAGCATCTGGCTCTTTCTCTTTCCCAGCATCAGCTTCATTTCCTTTTTCAGTATTCAGCTCTTTCTCACCTTCTTCCTTTTCAGCCTCATTTTCTGCTCTGCTTCCCTCCCCTTGTAGTAGTGCCACTTGATTTGCAGCATCTCTTGCTATGTTGAGTACCTCTATTGTTTGTTCATCATTATGTAGCTCAGGTACTATCTCATTCCCAATTGTCTTGAATAGTGCAAGACTGTCAGATTTTGAAGGAGGGGATTTGTGTGAGGGAGATTTAAGATTGGAGGGCTGCTCTTCATCAAGCTTCTCCCCCTTCTTGACCTTCTTGGCCAAGGAGGTTAAGAAAGACTTGGTAACTCTTAAGGAAGAGAGAGAGTTCTTCAGACTTTGCACAGAGGCACTGACCCCATCTATTTGGGTGTGCATGTGTAGGATTGAGGAATGAATCTGGGAGCAGTGCTCATCCAGCATTGCTTGGAATGTTTGAGTTACTGATGCAATGCACTGAGTGAGGAGAGCTTTAGTGGTTGCAGATGGTTCATGTTGTGGTTGGGGATGAGGAGAGAGTGGTGAAGGTGGTGATGAGGCTGGAGAGAAGTTAGTTGATACATGAGGTATGGGTGATAAAGGAGGTGGAGAAACTGCTGTTTGAGGAGCAGGTGTTTGAGAAGAGGTAGGTAGAGAAGGAGTTGTGAGGGTGGTAGAGACTATTTGAGTGGATGATGGTGGTAGAGAAGAATTGTCTCTTTGAGGAGAAGGAGGAGGAGATGGATGAGCAGGAGATGGATGAGCAGGAGAGTTAGGAGGAGAGGGAGTCCTTTCAGGAATGGAACCAGGCTTAGGAATTTGCCTGGTCCACTTGGAGAATAGGGCTATTTACATTCTTTTCCCTGGAGGAATGGGGATTCCTTTTGACCTACAGAGGTCAGGGAAGGAGTGGAAGAGTACTTGACTCATAATCCTCATATATGCATTTTCTTTGTGTGAGTATTTGGAGCCTATTATTTTGAGTAACCATGTGGCCCAGTCCACCTTCTTCTTCAGCACAAGGGCTCCCATGATGTTCAGTTGCTGCTTGGGAACTGCATCATGGGCTGAAATTTTGCATAGTAGTATCTTTCCTACTATGTCTGCTAGCAGTCTGTATTCCTCAAAAAAGTCTATTTTCTTTAGATGGATTGGTTTATCCCTAGAAAACTTCATGGTGGTTAGCAGATGCTTGATTTCATCAGGTGTGAGGTCTATAGATTCATCACCTAATGGGGGAATGATAAAGACTTATAAGGTTACTCTTTAGAAATTGATTTCCTTTCCCTATTTTATTTAAACAAAGATAATATTAGGATATACCTGTAGGAAGATCAAAGGTGGTCCTAATATGTTCTGCAGAGATTGAGACTGGTGTCTCATAGATTGTTCCCTGGATTTCTCCTTGTTCAGATATCTGAACATGAGTTATTAGCTCTGTGAGCTCTGATTCCAGGAGCTTGCAGCTAGTGGAGATGAGCTTGTCCAGTCCTGCTGCAGTAAAAAGAGCAATGATGCTCTTGTAGTTTTCTGCGGCTGCTTGGAAAGACTCAAGGTCAATGTCGAAGCCTGAGTTGATTTTGGGAGCCATTTTAGTTCAGTGAAAGGGAGAGGAAAAATCGGCTGGTCTGAGGAGCAAGAAGGATGAAAGATGCAGAGTCATGAAGGCTTCTAACTGAAGATAATATTTAAGTCAGGTGAAGCGTCGAAACTGGACTCAAGTCGAGGCTTATTCGGTACTTCCGTGGATGTGACTGAAATATTTTGGTATTGCCGCTCGTTTTCATGAAGTCGACTTTACGTCGAGTGGAATTCGACGTGAGCGTCGATATAGTCTGATTTGGGATGATAGGGTTTCTTATCGACGTATGCGTCGAGTGGAGTCGACGCATGCGTCGGTTTCACTTATTGAGTTGAGTTATCGACGGTGCGTTGATTAGAAGTCGACGTGACTTTTAATTTTCCTGAAGAATTCTAGGTGTTTATCTCTACCTAGTTCTAAGTCAGTCTTGGACTAATTTTTACAGATAGTTTGATTGGTTGTACCAGCATTGTTTGGCAAGGTGGCCAGCTTTGTTACATATATGGCACTTGATTATCTGATTATTATGATAATTTGAGTTTAGAGAGGAATAGAAGGGTTGATTAGAATAGAAGGTTTGATTATGATGGGAATTTTGGTTAGGATAGAAATTTTGGTTACCATGTTTAGGGTAGAAATCATGATAGAGGTGTTGATTAGGATAGAAATCATGATTGGGATGAATGGGTCCTGAATATGGGTTAGGATGAAAGACTTTTGGAGGAAAGGTATTTAAGTTGCTCTGAACTTTTGTGCGCCGATATCTATTCGACGCATGTTGATAGTCGCGTCGATTTGTATTCGGCACTTTCTCCAGATGGCGTCGATCTGATTTCAACGCATAGAGAAAGTTGCGTCGATTGGAAGTTGATGGCGCAAATCTCACACACCGCTATAGGCGGTAGCTCGACTGCGATACGAAACGGCAGTGTACCGATCGTTCAAGTAATATAAAACGAGGAGTAATCCCCGAGTATCGAATCTCTCAAGGAACACAGTAAGGTGGAGTTAACGTTCGAGGTAGGACTTGAGATTGAAGTCCTTAACGTCGGATGGAATGCGGGGGAGTTGGGTTGGCTTTTGGAAAATAAAATAAAAGCTATCAACTACTCATATGCAATGCCGCTATGCAATGCTTCGCTTGGCGGGATGGAGACTAGGCAGGCCTTGAGCGCGCTGCGTCGAAAGGGCGGATTGACGAGTAGGCAAGCGGAATCGAACTGTGCAGGCCTTGAGCGCACTGCTTCGTTAGGCGGGATGGAATACGGGCCGCGATGCCACGCTTCGGTAGGCGGATGGGCGAGTAGGCTAACGGAATGAGGGTCGCAAGCACCTCTTCGACAAGCACGCCACTAGCAATTGCTAGTGCGGCACACGAACGCGGTGGTGAAGTGGAAAATGGATGGTGGCGCTCCTCATAAACACATAGACCACAAAAGCATTTCACACAAACATGAAATCTATATAAATAGAAGCAAGTCTAAGTGCAACTTCATCAAAATATATAGATCTAGCTATTACAACAATCAATAAGAGAAGAATAAGGCAAGAAATCGACCGAATCCGAAGTCTCGTTGTAGATTCACGGTTGGAATCGCCGGGTTGTCAATCCGCGTCCAAGCTCGGTCCGCAACTACGTCCGGGGTAGAGTGAGCTGTCACGACTCTCCAATGGACCCGTCTTCTTCGTGTCACGATCCGGTAGAGGTTGCAAACTTCCTCTTGCTTGATGGTAATGGCGGCTAGTTCTTCCTTTGGAGCTCTTGGATGAAGGAGGAGGCCGAGAGGAAACTCCGGCTCAAGATTGGCGTGAAGAGCAATCCCGGAGCACCTCTAGATGGTGGGCGGCGATGGAGGGGCGAAGTCGGACGAACTGGAGCAGAAAACGGCGGAATACGGTGGGCGGTTCTGACCTAAATCGCGAGCAGGGAATTTATAGGCGCTGGAATTAAACAGTGTGCACGGTCAGTGGCGCACGACCAGTGGTCGTGCGCACTAGAATTCGATGATCGTGCGCTCTGCCTGGACGGAACCTGCAAAGACAGAAATTATGAAATAACATGTTCGCACGACCAGTGGCGCACGACCGGTGGTCGTGCGCACTGGAGTTGATGGTCGTGCGCACTACAGCAAACAGAACTCGGAAATTAAATGGTAAGTGCGCACGAGCAGTGGCGCACTACCGGTGGTCGTGCGCACTGGCGTTGGTGGTCATGCGCACTGCACCAAACAGAACTCGTGAAAAAGGGTTAAGTGCACACGATCAGTGGTGCACGACCAGTGGTCGTGCGCAATAGAATCGGTGATCGTGCGCAGTGTTCTTGTGCAGAATTGCACCGGGAACACCTGCACGACTCCCATTCCAGCACAACCACCAATCTAGCCACTGAAGGTGGCACTTAACAATACATGAAAGCTAATGATGAAGATAAACAAGAAATAACACCAAAACGGGCCTAGAAGTGCACATAGCAAGGAATAACAAATATAAGCTAAAACAGGCTAAAGTGCAGTGGAATGACTAGAAAAACGGCCCAGATGAGTCCATAAAAGTGTATATGATCAGGACTCATCACACCCCCAGACTTACCTGTTTGCGCGTCCCGAGCAAACAAATTCTAAGTGAACGGGGAAAGAAAAGTAGATGGCTTAAAACTACAATATAGAGTACCATGCGAAGTCGCATGCTCACGTGCGTAAGAAGAATAGTAGAGAAGATTTCTGATTATATAAACAGTCTATATATTTCTAAAAGAGTAAAAGCATATTACAACTACTCAAAATGGTGAACAACAGTGAATCGTTCGGTCATGCATACGGAGAAAGTAAACTAAACGCTGAGATGAGCATTGCTCAAGATTGGGGTGCCGGATAAACTCCACCGAAATCCATCGGTGTCGGTGACCATAGGCTTGCCCGGTCACATTCTCTCCACGGCACTGGTTTGACTCAAATGCGTGAATCAATAGGACTTTAGGTTTTAAATGAGGCTTGGGTTTAGGTGAGGATAAACAAAGATAAAAACGACGGCTCAAGCACTAAACCCAAATGAGCTAATGCAGGAAACTATCCTCATTCACCACACAAACACGCGGGTACACAACACCCCCAGACTTGAACTTAACAGCACGGGTGCGTGCACCGCCTACTCCCAAACATAAATCTATACATAAAGATTTTCAATTAAACACTCCTTCTCTTACCTTTCTTTTTAACTTCTTTTCTTTTTCTCATTTTTTTTCTTTTCTTATCATTTTCAGCAAATAAACAAAAGGACACATCCACATCTTCACAAACATATTACCACATCAACAGCCCAACTCATGAAAATAATAAAAAGCTAAAGCTCAGATTTGGGTGTGCGACTAGGATTGGCTTTTGGGCTTTGGTGAAATAAAAGTGGGGCTGAATCAAAGAACGGGTAGGCACAACTGGGCTAGCGAGGATATAGCGGTAGGGATAGGCACAAAGGCTCAACCGGGCCAAAATGATGGCCTATATCACATTCACGCAATTGACTAACCGTATACCCATGCTTCAAGAATCGCTTGGGGCAAGTTCTAGCCACCGAGAAAGATTCTCCTTTCTCCCGACTCAAGCAATACGAGTCTAGCGATCGTTTACACACATCCCTATGCTACTGTTTGATTCACACCGGATTCACCATTTGAGTAGAGTAAACAACATTTACACTAATAGAGAAAAATATAAAACCATAGTATAAAAAGAAATCTAATCTACACGAATTTCTATGCAACCGAGCACTCGACTAGGAGCACTACTAGAGTCAACATTTTACTCTGCTACATAGTCCTAAGCCATCACCTAGACTTTCCCAAATAAGCAGAAGAATTAAATTCACTACAGAGCATGCATACAGGCTAGTACGTGCTCAAGTGGGTGCGGTGGTGTGCAATGAAAATGAACAACAATTTAAATGAAATCTTCTAGTATGCAGTGCAATAGTGCACGTGAGCGGGTAAACAAAACTACTCTCCCCCAGACGTAAACTAAACAATCCACAGAATATATGACATGAAAATCAGAAAAAGCTAGGGAAAGAGAGTACCCAGTGCTCAGAAATGAGCACACCAGAAGATTGGCGTTTAAACCACGACTAAGCTGCAGCATCCGCCATCCAGAAGAAGTACCTACAGGGGTCAGCTCCGCAAAACAAAAGAAACAGAAAAAAAATAAACTGCAATACTACAGCTAACTAAACAGGATTGAATAAAATAAAATGCATGAAAAGTAAGATAACTACTGGGGTTATTGTCATCCCAGCACGGCTTATTCAGATTTTGTACAGTTCTAGCTTATAGGCCTATGAAAAGAAAAGTGCATAGGTAACTGTTCTAATATGCGCATCGGTAGCGGGTACCGATACGGAGACAGAGCAGTCACCCCTCTACCTAAATATAGATAATACCTGCTTGACACAGGTAGAGGGAAAAGAAAGTAAGAGGAGGAGGAGGCCTGGTCCTCACTCATCTCACAAAACACATCCTTGCCTAGCAAGGTATCGTCAACAGGGAGGCAGCAGGAGGTAAAGGCAATGAGTGGAGCTTCCTCAACGGAGGGGGAATAAACCTCCTCGCATGAGAGGATACTCTCATCATTGACTTGAGCAAAAAGCTCCAAGTCCTCCTGGGGCACCTGTAAAGACTCAACCTGCACAGGCTCGGAAGAAGAAGGGGGGTCCAGAAATAAAAGAGAAGAATGACATAAATAATCAAAAATGGGGGGAGTGGTCCCGGTCTCACTCCCATTAGGTTGGGGAAGTAAAAAAATGTTTGCATTGTCATCAATGCTACAAGATTCAGCGGGATCAATGGTGGCCAGGCTTAAGATTTGGGCTTCCTCCACCGGTGTTGAGGAAAACTCCTCTTCACCTAGAAGGTTGTCCTCCTCCATAGGAATAGGCACAACACTCAGATCGCCATCCTCATCCTGCGACACATCCACAACAATATCGTCGGAGACGAGTATAGTATGCACAATAGGGGGAGGAGTAGTGCTCGGATAAAAGTCGAGCACCGATTCTTCACAAAGAATCGAATCCACTAGGGGTGGTGGATGCACATGGAGAATAGGCTCAGCAATGTCGGTGCATAGATCAGCCGCACATCCGGTGACTGTGTCAACGCCATACCCTTCAAGATGTGAAGGTGGCAAGGACACAAAACCGGATGTTGAAGGTGTGCCGCCAGAGTTAGGATTCGGGACGATCCGGATATCCGGCTCGTCATCCTCGTCCAATTGGCGAAGATACTCGGCACAATCCTTCAGGGCATGATCTGTGCTCCGACAAAACTGGCACTGCCTAGCAGGCTTCTTTGGCACAGCGGGGGCTGAGGCCGAAAAGAAGTAAGACGGTAAAGGCTCAGCAGAGTAGCCATAAGACTTACGCGCACCATATGGAGTACCAGACGAAGTAGGTGCTCCATATGCTGGGCTATAAGAAGTATGCCTACTATTCTTCGTGGGGCATTCATCACTAGAGTGGGAGGTAGCTCCACACCAACGGCAACGAAAATTGAGATGTGCCCACATAGTGAGAAGATAAAACGATTCAAAAAGAAGAACACTATTGTGCGAAATACTACACCTAACAAAAATTTACTAAAGCAACCTACTATAAAACAAGAAAATGGAATAAAGAGAACAGAAATAAAACAAAAGATGCGATAAACAAATGGAAGGGCTTCTCTCTCAGATTCTCCCTCTCCAGAAAACTCACACGACTGTGTTCCCCGGCAACGGCGCCAAAAACTTGATGGCGCAAATCTCACACACCGCTATAGGCGGTAGCTCGACTGCGACACGAAACGGCAGTGTACCGATCGTTCAAGTAATATAAAACGAGGAGTAATCCCCGAGTATCGAATCTCTCAAGGAACACAGTAAGGTGGAGTTAACGTTCGAGGTAGGACTTGAGATTGAAGTCCTTAACGTCGGATGGAATGCGGGGGAGTTGGGTTGGCTTTTGGAAAATAAAATAAAAGCTATCAACTACTCCTATGCAATGCCGCTATGCAATGCTTCGCTTGGCGGGATGGAGACTAGGCAGGCCTTGAGCGCGCTGCGTCGAAAGGGCGGATGGACGAGTAGGCAAGCGGAATCGAACTGTGCAGGCCTTGAGCGCACTGCTTCGTTAGGCGGGATGGAATACGGGCCGCGATGCCACGCTTCGGTAGGCGGATGGGCGAGTAGGCTAACGGAATGAGGGTCGCAAGCACCTCTTCGACAAGCACGCCACTAGCAATTGCTAGTGCGGCACACGAACGCGGTGGTGAAGTGGAAAATGGATGGTGGCGCTCCTCATAAACACATAGACCACAAAAGCATTTCACACAAACATGAAATCTATATAAATAGAAGCAAGTCTAAGTGCAACTTCATCAAAATATATAGATCTAGCTATTACAACAATCAATAAGAGAAGAATAAGGCAAGAAATCGACCGAATCCGAAGTCTCGTTGTAGATTCACGGTTGGAATCGCCGGGTTGTCAATCCGCGTCCAAGCTCGGTCCGCAACTACGTCCGGGGTAGAGAGAGCTGTCACGACTCTCCAATGGACCCGTCTTCTTCGTGTCACGATCCGGTAGAGGTTGCAAACTTCCTCTTGCTTGATGGTAATGGCGGCTAGGTCTTCCTTTGGAGCTCTTGGATGAAGGAGGAGGCCGAGAGGAAACTCCGGCTCAAGATTGGCGTGAAGAGCAAGCCCGGAGCACCTCTAGATGGTGGGCGGCGATGGAGGGGCGAAGTCGGACGAACTGGAGCAGAAAACGGCGGAATACGGCGGGCGGTTCTGACCTAAATCGCGAGCAGGGAATTTATAGGCGCTGGAATTAAACAGTGCGCACGGTCAGTGGCGCACGACCAGTGGTCGTGCGCACTAGAATTCGATGATCGTGCGCTCTGCCTGGACGGAACCTGCAAAGACAGAAATTATGAAATAACATGTTCGCACGACCAGTGGAGCACGACCGGTGGTCGTGCGCACTGGAGTTGATGGTCGTGCGCACTACAGCAAACAGAACTCGGAAATTAAATGGTAAGTGCGCACGAGCAGTGGCGCACTACCGGTGGTCGTGCGCACTGGCGTTGGTGGTCGTGCGCACTGCACCAAACAGAACTCGTGAAAAAGGGTTAAGTGCACACGATCAGTGGCGCACGACCAGTGGTCGTGCACAATAGAATCGGTGATCGTGCGCAGTGTTCCTATGCAGAATTGCACCGGGAACACCTGCATGACTCCCATTCCAGCACAACCACCAATCTAGCCACTGAAGGTGGCACTTAACAATACATGAAAGCTAATGATGAAGATAAACAAGAAATAACACCAAAACGGGCCTAGAAGTGCACATAGCAAGGAATAACAAATATAAGCTAAAACAGGCTAAAGTGCAGTGGAATGACTAGAAAAACGGCCCAGATGAGTCCATAAAAGTGTATATGATCAGGACTCATCAGAAGTCGACGTGCTTTTGTTCAAGCGTCTAGAAGAGGTCGAGGCATCTGAGAGGTTGCGTTGAGTATAAGTCGACGCACAATCATTTATGCATCGATATGAAGTCAACGCAATTGTATCTTCAATTTTCATTTTACCTTTTTCTTTTTTTACTCCTTTATGTGTTGTTTTTGTTAGATTAGTTGTTTCTTCAGATGAAGTTTGTGAGTCATCAGCTGAATAATATGATGTCTCATCAAATTCCTTTATTTCTTTGAAGGAGTTTTCTTCCTTATCTTGTGGGTCTTTTTCTTGGTTTGTCCATTTGACAGGTTTAGTGAATTTTACAGGGCTCATCCAAGCAGGTTTGCTGGATGGATTCAAGCTGGTTGATGGATCAGCTCCTAGCCCAATATTTTTGTGTCTCATTGTTTGTTTTTCAGTGATTTCCTTAAGATTTTGGCTTCTCATGTTTATTGATTCTTCAAAGGCCTTTGGCTGGGAAACCTTATCCTTAAGGAACTGATTTTCTATTTTAGCCTTTTCTATCTCCTTTTCTATGATGTTAGCCCTTAATTCATAATCTTTAGAGCATTTAACTTCTCTATTTCTCTGGTTTTTAGCTACATTGATTTGTTCTTTTAGATCTTTAATTTCTTGTGTTGCTTTTAGTTGATCTAGACACATTCCCATAAAATCATTTTTGAAGTTATCACTTTGAAAATCTATTTCATCAAACATGCTTACCTCATCCTTATCCTCAGATTCCTCTATGAGAATAAGGCTATCTTCTTTTTAGTCTTCAGAAGATATGCATTCTTCTGATCCTGTCTCACTCCAAGATTTAGCACTATCATTATTTTTTGATCCTTCAAGGGCCATCAAGCATAGATCTTCTTGCTTAGGTTCTTCATTGTCACTCTTGGAAGAGGATCTGTCCTCAGAGTCTTTATCACTCCAGGCTTCTGCTATAAAGCCTCTTTCTTTCTTCTTCCCCTTTTTCTTGAGATCTTTCTTTGTCTCAGCATTTTCTGGACATTCTGGGGCAATATGTCCAGGTTTCCTGCAAGAATAACAAATAATTTCTTTAGTAGGAATTTTGTCATACCTTGGTTTTGACTCTCTCCTTCTTGATCCATCTGTCCTGACCCATTTCTTGAATTTTCTGGCCAGGAAACTGAATAGTTCTTCTTCAGTGATAGAGCCTCCTTCCTCTGTTGCTTTTAATGCAATGTTCCTGTCTTTTGAGGAGATTGGAGTGTTTTCTCTTCTCTTCTTCTCTTCTCTAGTTTTCAGCAGTTGCTCATATGATTTGAGTTTTCCTAAGAGAGCATCTGTTGAGATTTCCTTTTGTCCTCTTGTGTCTCTTATGGCCCATGTTCTTGAGTCCCATGAACTAGGGAGACTCATTAGCAATTTGTCATTAATCTCAGTGAGAGAGATCTCTCTATCCAAGTTTTTCAATTGATTGATGATTAGACTGAATCTGTCATACATCTCAGAGATACTCTCTTCATTTTTCTTTTGGAAATTCTCATATTGTGAGATCAATAGAGCCTTCTTATCTTTCTTTTCATCAGCACTTCCTTCCACCATCTTTGTAAGAGCATCCCAAATTTCTTTGGCTGATTCACAGTCAACAACCCTTTGAAAGATGTCATCTGAGAGGGTTGAGACAAGTATGTTCATGGCCTTTAGATCACATGTTCTTGCCTTCTTCTCATCTTCTGTCCATTCAGATCTTGGAACAAGTGTTTGTGTGACATTGCCATTTGCATCCTTTCTATAAGGCTTTGGGGGACCTGTCACAATAATATTAAACAAGTTATCATCAATAGAATTCATATAAATTCTAATTCTTGTTTTCCAAACTGCAAACTTTTCAAGATTGCACATTGGTGGTCTGGTGGAAGCATAATCTTTGATTTGTGCCATGTGAAAAATAATTGTTAGAAAAATATATATTTATAAATAAGAGGTAGGATCTTTTTGATCAAGGAGTTAACCTTTTTAGATCAACCTCCCTCTGATACCAATTGAAAGTGCACAGTTAACCTCACTAGAATTCTCTAGAAGGGGGGGTGAATAGAGATTTAAAATATTTTGTGCAAAGTAAATATATATGTTTATGATCACAGATTAGAGCTTCCACACACACACCAATAAGAATTAAACAAATAAAGAAAGTAAATGCAAGAAAAGAAATCACAGCACAACACAAGAAAATATAGTGGTTCCCCAAACTTTGGGTAGTCCACTCTTCTACACCCTTGGTAGGAATTCACTATCTTGCACTGAGTCTTTTGATAAGGAGACTCTTAGAACCACCCTGAGTCTTTTGATAAGGAGACTCTTAGAACCAACTGAGTCTTTTGACAAGGAGACTCTTAGAACCAGTACAACTGAATTTTTTGAAGAGTGATTCTAAAAACTCTTTTACAATATGTGAGAATGAAAATAAGAAAAAGGAAAAGAAGTATTTAAAACAAGAATGAATCTTCTTCCTAGCAAGAAGATTGGAAGCACAAGAAGTAGTGAATAAATCTTTCTTCTATAGAGAGAAGAAGATTTGTAGCTTTTCCCTCTTATGTGAGAACTATCAGAATTTGCAGCAGAGTGATTTCAGAAGCAGGAGAAGAAGAATGCTTGGATATTGTTGCAGGGCTATTTCTCAATTCTCTCTTTATCACTTGGGAACTTTTCCTCTTTTTCAAATGTAAAATGGTGAATCACCTAGTCCCCTTTCTCTGCCGACCTCCTTGGTTATTTATAGCTCTGTTCATTAAAATAACACTATAGGAGAGTAATCAATTAGCAGGCAGAGTATTAGAAAGAAAGAGAAATTTACATAACAGTTATATCCATAGAAGGAAAGTATTCAATCTGATTTCAAATAATGTCCATAAAAGATTTAATCAATTTAGCCAAGAATCTAATAGAGGAAAAAAAAGATTCAGGACGGCTATAAGACATAAATTGATTCCATATAAATCAGATCTATAAGATAAGGAAAGAGATCTGGCGATTTTGAATTCTGTCATAAAGATCGACGTGCGTCGATTACTATTCGACGCAAGCGTCGAATACATCCTGTCTGGACGTCGAGAGGAGAATAAGAAAGGTGTGTCGACTAGGGTGCGTCTTCTTCTCAAGATACGTCGACTAGAATTCAGAGCTACGTCGACATAGGATACGTCAACTTCTGCTTGGAGCTACTTTGACTCATTCTGATAGAAACGTCGACTTTATCTCGACGTTGCGTCGAATACTATTCGACGCATATTTACTTAGCCTTATTTTTCATTCTTAGAATTCTTCTTTAACTCATTTCTAGGGGTTAAGAGAAATCATTTCCCCAACAAAGCCCAAGAGTATTACTAGCACAACAGAATCAAGTTGATTGGATGGAAGTAAATGATGAGGAGCTAAAATGTAGCCTTGACTTAATTGAAGAGTTAAGAGATACGGCAACCATCAGACAAGAGGAGGTGAAAAGGAGGATGGCAAGGCTATTCGATAGAAATGTGAGAACTAAGGAGTTCGCTGTTGGGGATTTGGTTTTGAAAAAAGTAGATGCGGTAGCAAGAGCCGGTTCGGTGGGAAAGCTTAACCCAAACTGGGCAGGGCCGTTCGTGGTAAAAAAGGTAATCAAAAATGGCGCCTATCATCTTCAGACTCATGAAGGAGAAGAGTTGCCTCACTCCTGGAGTGGAGATGACCTCAAGCTTTTCTTTTCTTGAAAGTTCGTATTCAATTTCTCATTCTATTTCTCACTTTTTGAACATTATGCAGATATGGCCGAAACATTCATGATGTATATAATGAATGGCAAGTCCCAAAAATGAGTTGCTAATGCCAAGAACCTTCCAAATGAGACATCGACGGATCCTACTTCATTCCCCGCGGTTTGTTAGCTTGATGTGTAATTCTGCCAGGACCATAGATGTCGGGGAGATTTTGAATCTGTGTAGTAGTGGCTCGCCAAACTCGAGCGGTGGAAGTTTTGGATGCCGGGTCCTTGCTGACATCTGGCACACCTTAGCATTTTAAGGAGGTCTAGGTGGCTGGCTCAGCTCTGTCATGCATTGAGAAGGACATTGTTACGGTCTTAATGATCTTTCAGTGAAAGCAATGTCAGTATAGCCTCCGCGGCATAACCACACCTGCCCTACCGATCATTTTGGTCTGTAACTCTCGAACACTCGTTGGAGCGTGGTCAGGTAAGGGGCAGTCGAAAACATCTATGACCGTCACCTGAACCTTGGAATGGCAAGTTTAAAACAAACTCGATGATCCTTCAGGGAAAGCAATGTTGGTATAGCCTTCATGGTATAACCACACCTGCCCTATTGCTCATTTTGAGATCCTCTTTTCTCCCCCTTCTTTCCACTATGAAGTTTCATTTATCCCTTGGTACTGAGATCGGGTGGTCAGATATTTCTGAGACCGCATGTTCTTCCTTTTTCTCTTCTTTCGGAAGACGATCTGGGTTATTCATGATTAATGACTTGATTCTCTCCAGGGCTTGATAGAAGTAATCGCCAATATGGATTTTTTGGAGGAACAAAGCAGTCTCGATTTGTTATGACCGCCCAGACCGATCTCATTTTCTGAAGTAAAATTTTCATCCAGAAATCTCTTATGTAAATCAAGAGTTCGTTGAGCCCGAATTATCTTCAAAATACGGCGGTCTAAATATGTTGAGATCGCTGGATTATCATGCAAGAGGATTCTGCGAACACAATTTACCTCGGGTTCGCCAAATTCAGATCGTTGGAAGATCGCCGATCTCGAATCGTCTTCAGTTTGTCAGTTTTTCTATAAATTGCGATCTGCATAATTTGAGACCGCTTAACTATTATAAATGTATCTCTTGTTTTCTGATTAAGTGGTAACTTGAGCAATCTTGTTATTGTTTTTCCTGAGACCGCGAGATTATCTTGTTTATATGAAGTTTTGTTTTTCCAGTCTTTAATATCTTTGCCAAAGGCCGCCATCTGAAATTCTTTAACCATGAAAGAAAATCATGTGATAAACCTAAAGGCATTGAGATCGAATGCCGATTCTAGATCAGAAGATGAACAAATAAATACACACAACAAAGCAGATTCATTCATTTGAACAGAAGATCTAACAAAAATTCAGTCGATATATATTAAAATGTTTGTTACAACGAGACCGCTCGGTCTCCAAGAAGAAGAAAGAAGATTACATAGCCGAGTCCCTTTTTGTTCTCTTAAGAGACCGCTCGCTCGAAGGGGAAGAAGCAGTTTCTGCAGAAGACTCCTCTGAACTATTCCCTGTAATTCTAGATCCAGAGCTTGAGCCCGAACTAGAATCCAGGCCCAGGGTGTAGCGGCTTCCACTTTCTTCATCTTCAATTTCAACATCTTCATCTTGGCCTGCGGTCTCATCAGCAACATCTGCGGTCTCTTCAGCGGTCACAGATTGCTCTTCAATTCTCTATGCCGCATCAGGGAAGAGATCGGCAAATGAGATGTCTTTGAATTCTTTAGTGAATCCACCGCGACTGCGAACTTCATTCAGCACCTGGTCAGCGGTCTCCTTTCTATGATGCATCAGAGCTTTTTGGAAAGCTGGATTTTCGGGCTCATAGGCCGCCTTTTCGGATTGCAGCAGAAAGGAAAGATATTAGACCGGGCGATCACAAGTAGAATGTTCATAGAATACAGGTAAAATTCTTACTTTTCTTTGTTCTTGCAAAGCAGTTATTTCGTCCAGAGCGGTGCGAAGGGACCGCCCCATGTGGTGATTCAGAATAGTGCTCCTGACGGTCTCCTGAGCACAGAGATCGGGAAGTACTTCGGTCTCAATATTGAAAGTTTCTATCGCGTTCTTTCTTCCATATAAAGCGGAGGTGACCGCGTAAGCATGGCGAGTCAGCTTTCCACTCCATAGAGGGAGATCAGTGGAGACCTTCACAGTTTTCCCCTTTGCAGCCCATTTAAGGAGGGGTTTTCCTTTGATATCTTTCATTCTCTTTTGAAAACCGGCCAAGGGAAAATCCTGGTCGGCGGTCTCTGAGGTGGTACCGAACGCGGTGGCCTCGCGCTTTAGCCTCCTCTCCCTTTGGGTGAGGACCTCTACTGCTGGGGAGATTGGATCCTTTTCGGGGACCGCAAAGGTCGCTGAGATAAGGAAAGGGAAAAGACATATATAAAAAATATATATTTAAATGGAGACCGCGCGAGACCGCGAGAGAGACTTACTTTCAGCTGGGGTAATCTCAGCGATCTCGGGCCAGATCGCTAGGTAGTGAATGAGATCGAGCCTCTTGCCCGCCAGGAACTTCAGGATCACCAGCTCCTCCGCTAAGACTGTCTTTATCTTCTTAAAGACGCTGTCAGGTCACGGAGATGGTAAGCTCCTGAGACCGCCGAGGTCGCCTTCAAAAATGAGAAATTTTTTTGTCCAGAAAGAGATTTTGTTGGGAAGATTCAGGATTTTTATTCCTTCTGCGGAAAAGTACATCAACCCTTTAAATTCTTCCTTCTTCTGGCCTTCCTTCAAAACCTTCGCGGTGAAGGTCGCGCGGAACAGATTCATCGTAAATTTTACCTTTTCCGATCTCAAATAATTGATGAAAACATTGATCAGGCCGATTGAGTTCGGGGGCAACTGGGCAAGTACCATACCGTAATATCCAAGTATTTCTAGCCATTCCCAAGGGAGGGGAATTTTCAACCCGTGATCAAAGTGATCGATGGGAATGAAAAACTTCCCCTCTTCTCCAAAATTCAATCTCTCTTGATCAGTTGGCGGTCTCACCACTATCTGAGTTTGGATCATATATTTCTTTATGAAAGCAATGTACTCATCCTTGGACAGACGTCCCTGTTTGTGGTCGGCATTAAGGAAAGTACTGGCAGAAGAAGCACGAGCGGACACCATTTTGAGAGATCACAGAGATCGATGACTAGGCGGATTCAAGAAAGCGTGAAATGAAGATTACAAAGCTAGCTATTTATAGAAGTCAAAGGGTCATTTCGTAATCATTACTTTCTACAGACCGCCAAGCAGAAAATTTTTAGGCCGCCCGACCTATGCAAGATTATATGAAAGCAGGCTATACTGGCGATCTCAATGAATAAAAAATAAATATTCATAAATCAGCAACAACATAGACAATCCAGGCATAAAGAGATCGCAATTATAATAATCAAGACTGCACAGAACTTAAAATTGAAAGAAATCACAGAATATATAGAACACTAACAGTACAAATATTACAAAACAAATTGTTTATAGTCAAGACCGCTCGGTCTCAAATTAATGTTCATTTCTTAGGATGCCTATTTCTCCCTACGTGAGCCGCGTCATCCTGCATGTCGTTCACTGCGGCCATGGCAGATATCAAACTCTGATTAGCTAACATTGCAGCTCGGTGAATTTTTGACATCTCCTTGTCCACCTGCTCCATAGGGACTAACACGATCTCAGGTTGCGGTCTCTCTGCCGGACGATCGCTGGAGGTACCCGGTCTCATCAGCATCTTGGCGTGACCGCCTCTCAACCTCTCGTTCTCCGCAGATAGTGCAGCAGCTTTTCCTTTGTAATATTCAGCATCCTTTTCAGCTCTCTTAAGAGCTCGCGCGATCTCTTCAACCTTCAGATCGCATTCTTCTCGAATCCTCCTCTCATTGGCGCGCATCTTCTCTTCAAGACCACGAATCTGATCATTTTGAATCCGCTCCCTCATCAGCATGGAGCGAACATCCTCGAACATTGGGCTAAGAATGTTAGCGAGCTAGGGAGGGGTCACAGTATGCTGAGGAAGTTTTCCCTCCTCGGTCTCAGCAGTATGATCATCTGCGGCCAGAAGAGACGTTATTTCAATTATTAACAACGGTCAAATAAATTTTCATGAGCAGAAAGAGTACTTGGAAAAAAGTTGAGACCGTAGTCACGTAAAGCTTTTTCGACATCTTTAGTGACCGCGGGATCTGCGGTTAGTGGAAGGCGATCTGATTCCCTTAAACGCTCTAGGTCCATTCTTTCCAATTCTCTTTTCTGCGATCTTTCGCCTTCTTTCCTTCTTCGTTTTAACTCTTCGTTGCTTAAAAGAATATCGTCGGTCTCAATAAGGATGACCTCACGTTTTCTTTCTGGAGAGACAGGTCAAGTCACAGGTAGAGGAAGGAATTCTATCGACTTGGAAATCATTTTGCCCTTACCAGCTCGGAGAATCGAGACCGCTTCTGCGCGGTCAGCCGCAGCCTTGTTCAGCCAATCTCCCTGAGAAGAGTGACTTGGAAGACCGCTGGGAAGCGCAGCTTTCTCTTTTTTGCGGTCTGCAGTTTTTTCTCGGCCTCCTCTTCAGATGTTCTCTTCTCCGCGGTCTGTAAGACCGCCTGTTTTCTTTCTTCCTCGGCGGTCAAAGCCTTCTTTTTCTCTGCTTCAGCAAGCAGAGTCTTTTCCTCCTCAGCAACCCTGGATGCCTCCCTGTCTTTTTTCTTCCTCTCTTCAGCGCTCTTCGCCGCTTCCTTTCTCTTTCTTTCTTCCTCCTTTTCTTCCTTCTTCTTCTTCTTTTTCTCTTCTTCCTCTTTGTCTTCTTTATTTTTCTTCTCTTCCTTCTCCTTTTTCTCTTTTTCTTCCTACTCCTTCTCTTCTTTCTCCTTCTCTTTTTCTTCCTTCTCTTTTTTCCTCCTCTCTACTTCTTCCATCTCCTTTTTCTTTCTCTCTTCCTCCTTCGCCTTGATTGCTGCATCGGCGATCTCCTTCTCCCTGGCCGCAATCTCTTCTTCAACTGCAGCATTTTTAAGAGTTGAGGCCTCAATGGGATCCAACGCCCGCAACGAAGAAAAAGATGAATTATTAGAAGAAACATCATCAAGATAAGCGATTAAACCAAAATCATCTTCTCTTGATAAAGATGAGATCGCGTGAGGGAAAACGAGATCGCTCTTAGCCCTTACTTTCGAAGCCTCAGCAAAATCTTTCAGGCCGCTACTTTCAGGAAGTGTGATCGTCTCCTTGGCGGTCGCATCTTTTCCTTCCTCATTTCCTTTGTTTCTTTTAGAAGTTCGAGTAGAGGGACTTGAATTTTTTCTCTTCTTGTTCTTGGCAGCTACCTCTTGATCCGCAATCTTTTGCCTTATGGATTCTGCCTCGACCTTCTTCTGACGCAGTCCGGCCAAAATGGCTTCAGTAGAAGCGGTCTTGGCAGGTTTTAAAATCGTTTGTTCGAGCACCTCCATGGATTTCTGATAGTCAAAGGAAATGGAAAAATCAGAAAGTTTCCATACAGGATCTGAAGAAGTATTAGATAAGTCAGAAACGACAGAGACCGGCATAGTTGAACTCTCGGGAAGTTCAGTTTTCGCCTTCGAAGGAGATCGGGCGGTCCCTTTCGACGCGCTCGCCTTCGTTAAGGTTTTCGGCGTCTTCTTTCCTCTTTTTGAACTAACGTTCTCCTTTTTCTCAGGAGAGTTCGCCTTTGGTGGAAGAGTTCTTAAAAGGTCAAGCATGGTCATCTTCACAAAAGATCACGACCACCTAGTTTTCTGTGACCGCTTGGAGAGCAAACTTTCTCTGCTTTTCTGGAAATGATATTGACGAAGCCTCAGAGGACGTATTTATAGGCTCATCGGCATTAATGATGGTCGCGGTCTCAGCGGTCAAAGCTTACATTTTCGAAGTTCCAGCGGAACTTAAAAATGTGCGGGGATTATGTTTGCCTAGAAAGCTCGCGACCTCCTCTTTGCAGGTCATTTTTTCCGGTCTCAGTGGTCTCGATAATTGGTGACCGCCCAGCTGGATCTTTTCTAAGTGTCAAGCAATCAAGACAGTGTGAGATCGCCACCATGTCTGGTCTTTTCCTTCTTTTTACTATTTGTACACCACTTCCCTGCCCCGGTTCTCCTGTACCCCAGGCAGCCCGTAGTTTTCAGTTCTGCCCGTTTGGGCAGCCCCCTCGTCTATAAATAGAGGGGTAGGGGTACCTAAAAAGGGAATTTTGTTTCGAGGCTCCAGCTTACAACCTGTGTAAGCGGTCTCATTTTTTCGTGATCGCCATATTGTGATCGCTTTTCTCCTTCCCAGCATCCTCTGTCTTAGTAACCTACACTTCGCAGTTTTCTCTCATCCCTCTCTTAGTGTGAATTTTGGAGGTACCATTTTTGGTGCCAACAATCGTGTCGTGGAAAGATTGTTACAACGAGCGAAAGAAAATAATGGGCTTGGATTTTGGATTCCTACTTTAACGACAATAAAAGAAAAATACAGGTCGAAAGCACCTGTATTTTCAGGCCGCGATGTCGTGCTTCGGTAAGTGGATGGACGGTAGGCAGGTGGATGGGGTGATCGCAAGTGCGGAAATGAGGGTCGCAGGCACCTCTTCGGAGTCTCAGCTCTAGCTTTTGCTAGAGTGGCTTAACAAGTGCGTGCAAGGGTAGTTGTGAGCGGAGGCGAGGCGCATTCACAACATAACAAACTCAAGGAAGAAAATAACAAGGAAAACTTTCATTCATAGACAAATAATAGTGATCCAAGTTCATTACAAGCATTTAGAAGTACATTTCACAAATGAGAGAAGGGTAGAGTAAATTGATAGAAGTAAAGTATCGCCATGGATCGTGGTCGGAATGGCAGGTTGTCAAGCTGTCTCTGTGCTCAGTCCTTGGTTGCTTCTGGGATCTCGAGGCTGTCACTACCTCTGACCTTTGTACGTCTTCTTCAGCTTGCAGCGGTGACTTCTTCCTATCCAAGTGGAAAATGCCCAACACCTTGCGATGCTTATCGTGGATGGCCGGGAAGTCTTCAGTAACCTTGGATGTAGCTTGGATTCACCTGAGGAAGATTCCCAATGGAAGGAGATGGAAAGGAGGTGGATGGAGAGCAAAAACTGCGCATTTGCGCGGGAGGAACTGGCGGCAAATGTCTGGGGTCTGCCCTAAATTCATGGAATCTGCATTTAAATACGAAGTGGAATAAATAGGGCACACGATCAGTGGCGCATGATCAGTGGTCGTGCGCGAAGAAATGTCACTAATCGCGCGAGAATAACCTGTAGCAAAATCTAGCATGCCAAAATAGCGCACGGGCAGTGGCGCACGGCCAGTGGTCGTGCGAGAAGGAATCCAGTGATCGTGCGAATTGATCGGCAAAAAATTGGGGGGATGCGCACGACCAATGGTCGGGCGCCTGATTGTGCGAGAACAAAAATGCACGACCATAGGCAAATTAGGCTAAAAATGGCCTATCCAACACCAAGCGTCCACACAACTCATGTACCTGTAGGAAAATAGTCCAGACCACTAGCAGATGCATTCCACATGATAGACAGAAAAATTAAAGCATCATTGCGAAGATGAAACATAGGAAATCACGCCAGACTGGGCTGAAAATATGCACTAAGAGTGAAATAGACAATGTAATCGAATAGAAGCAGTAATGGGCCTAAAGTGTAGTACAACTACATGGAAAATGACCCAGATGAATCCAGAAATCATTATAAAAACCGAGCTCATCACACCCACATACTTACCTGTTTGCGCGTCCCGTGCAAACAAATCCGGCGGAGTGGAAAGAGCATAGCTAGCCAAAAAAATTGTAAACATGGAGTAGTATGCGAAGTTGCATACTTGTGTGCATAGAAATTCATTAGAAGAAGTTTCTAAATATGCTCGCTAATTTATAAAAGTGTAAATGCGTAAAAAAGAATTTATTTTTTTTCTCAAAAATGGAATGTTGGTGAATCTCGTGGTCACATGTAGTACGAAAGTAAGCAAGACGCGAAGGGGAGTGTTACGCAATACCAGAACTTGGAATTATCTCCGTTGAAATTCATCAACGTCGAGATCCATAAGCTCGCCCTGTCACACTCTCTCCATGGTGCTAATGAACTCACAAGACGAATCGATAGGACTTTAGGTATAGACGAGGCTTAGGTTACTGTTTGGAATGCAAAGATAAACATGATGGCTAATCGCAACCCAAAAGAGCTCACAAAAGTGCAAAATCATTGCAGCCCCAATAATACACGTGTAACACACCCCCAGACATGACTTTGAAACCATGTATGCACACGGCCTACTCCAAACGATAGAACTAGATGTTTCAATTAAATTGCTAGGGCTATATTTTTTCTTAGCTTCTCTTTTTTTTATCCCCAAATCTATTCGCAGAAATCTCAACATATAGAAAAATTTTTTTTGATATCCACATCAACACAAATGTTTCACAAGACCACACCGCATTGGAAAATTATAATGCTTTTGGCATAATTTTGGTTGCGATAATGGGATTAGCTTTTAGGCCTTGGTGAAGTATGGTGGAGCTGAACCAAAAGGTCGGGTAGGCCTATAATAGGCTAGCAACGTTTAGCGTATAGAAATTGTAGAACAAAGCTCAAGCTTCCCAAATAGATGGCCTACGTCACGCTTAACTTGCAAATCATTCGCACCCATGCTTAGAGAGTCACTTGGGGAAAGTTTTTAGCCACCGAGTCTAAGACCCCCCCCCCCCCCCCCCCCCTCCCGGAACACAAGACATGATCGAGGGGAGTCCTATGCACAGGACAGTCGCCTTGCGTAAGTGCCAGCTCATGGGCTCGCCCCCTCCACAAGACGCCTTTCCTGCCGGCTATTCTCACATATCATCATGCCAACCTATCAATAAGAAAAAAAATAGAAGCCATTTATTCACAACTAAGTAATAATGTCCATATAGTACAAAGGACAGAAAGCTTCAAAAGCTCCTGTTGAACATCAGAGTACAAACTTGCCATAAGGCTAAATCTCAACCACTCGCTCACATCTGCGATGGTTGGTAGCCAAGGTATCGTATTCACCAGCCCTATCACCCTGGCCTGGCTGTCCTCCTGTGTCATACAATGCTGATCCACCTGGGTGTGCTCCTAAAAGTAGTGGTGTAATAACCGTTAGTCATAAAGATTAAGTGGATTCACATCCTCTCCTCCGGCAACTCCAAGGAACCGGGCGGAAGGGATTGAAGAGAAGCTGCAATATAATCAGTAGTACCAAAAGCAGGTGGCAGGGAAAGATATAATCACAGCATTATATCAAAAGTATAAAATGTACATCTAACAAGTAGTATGTCAACGATAGAGTATAAGCAAGCAGAGTATATAGATAACTGAATTGAACTTAACTTATAAGGATGCCCATACAAGTTTATAAGTTAAGGATCCGAACATAAAGTAACCCATCATATAAAGGTGCACATACGAGTTTATATGATGAGAATCCAATATGGTGCAATGCTACGATCATGAAGGGATGAATGCAATGCAATGATTATGATATGATGACTCACCCATGCATATTTGCTATGTCGACATAGAGCTGTACTTCCCACTTTTCGAGGGTAACTAACCTCTCAGGCCCCCCCCCCCATCGTGGAGAGACGGTGGAAGTGGAACGAGCTTCTCCACTAATAGGTGGGTATGCACACTACCAGACCTAGGCCTTACATATGCCTCGACGCTAAGAACACAACAGTGGAGCACCTGCGTACTGGACTCGAAAAGGGTCTTGGGAAGTAAACACCAAGAGCACAGCCCAACCAGTCACTAGGCACGAAAGGGGTCTTAGGAAGAAAACACAAAGTGCACAGGCCAACCGGCCAAGATCTATCTGCCAGCTCCCATCGGTGTGATGACTGGCGAGCCCGTAGATCTGCCACAAGCAATCCTTCAACCAGGATCATTAAACCACCATGTGTAAACCATGCACATTTATGTAATTCCCATGCATAATCCGTGCTATCAAGCACCCAAGGACTCATGAAGGAGTTTAATTACACTTCTCCTCATACAATCAATGTCGATGCTAATTAGCATCCGAGGCCCACAACCACCGGGTCTTATTAGCATCTGAGTCCCACAACCACCGGGTCCTTAACATTTCACCATAAGATATAACCATATCTTATAATCCTCCCCAAGCCAGCAGTGCTACCCATACCGAGTTATCATAACTCTTGTGTAGTGGCGTGCGTATAACATGGAAATTACTCTATGAGACCCTGCAGGACTACTTGTGTGTACTGTGTCATATTCATATTTTACTAAATAAGTAAGCCCGAACATATCACCAATATTCAATCCTCATGCACAAATCGCAACATGTTTCAATATGATTAAAGCTATCAACCTTATTAAGAGGTTATCACCAATCTAAACCATCTGATTGATTATCAAGTGACATGAATATTAATTCATACAAGCTCCCCCACACTCCATATTAAGATGCTCATCGTAATGTTTCATTCATAACACTGATTTCCTACAACACATTCAGTCGTAATGCTCAACCAAGAAGTTCTACTCAGCTCCGAACATGATCTACTTTCCTTCCCTCTAGGGGCTGGACTTCAACAGTGGGCTTATATCAACTATGATCATCACATGCCAATTCCCTGAGGAATCATATTCACATAATAACATTCAACATAATATTTAATCATGAGATTATTTCATAACCGAATCCTCTGAAACTTCTATCATAGCTCATACCTGTCAGTTTGAACCTCTCTCCCAAATTTAAGTCTCACCAATTATTGTCATAAATATGCATCACAATGCACTATTTCAGAATCCTCGCCCAATTGACATGGGTATCCAGGAACTCCTATCACACTAAAGGGGGAGAACCTAAAGTTCTCTGTTTGCTAGCACCGGTGGTAGCGCTACCGCAGGGCGCTAGTGATCCAGCCGACACAACTTCCCGTTGATGTCGACGGGAAGCTAACCCTTCCCGTCGATGTCGACGGGAAGCTAACCATTCTCGTCGACTGCAAGGGGGTCGACGGGTAGTTGGCCCTTCCCGTCGACTATAAGGGGTATGTTGGGAAGTTAGCCCTTCCCGTCGACACCAGTCCTTCCTGTCGACACTAAGTGTCGACACGCTAATGATGGCGGTAGCACTACCGCCGGGCATTAGGTAACAGAGAACAAATCCTCTATTAAACACCTCCAGTTCCCTTCCTCTGAAACCTCAGCTCCAATTACGATCAATAATTTCTTCCCTTAGTTGCTGTGCTTTCACCACTATTCATGTGACCCCTTATTAATCAAGTGCCAGATTAAAATATCTTAACCCATTAACATGGGACTATGTTGGTGTTTCCATGGTGATCTGGAAGTGGTCAAATATCTAGTCTCACTGCCAAAGCGATATGAGTCTATGGGGTCGCACACAAGAGTGTTTTGAGAAATTGGAGGAAGAATCCTGTTAACAAGTAATCGGCTAAGTGTTGAATAATATCGTCTTGATTGTCACGACAATATTTTGGTCTTCTCGACGATATATGTATATCCTCTCGATGATATATATATGTCTTCTAGACGATATATGTCATCTTCTCGACGATATGTATGTCTTCTCAACGGCCAGGGTAGCATGTTCATCGAACGACGTTCATTAAACGGCTAATGTAGAGTGTTCATCAAACGGCGTTCATCGAACGGCTATTGTAGCGCGTTCGTCAAACGGCTATTGTAGCGCGTTCGTCGAACGGTTCATCGAACGGCGTTCGTCGAATGGCTAGCGTAGCGCGTTCGTCGAACGGTTCGTCGAACGGCTAGCGTAGCGCGTTTGTCGAACGTACAGCGCGTTCGACGAACGCTAGCCAGTTCGTCGAACGCAGTGTTCGACCAATTTATCTTCGCCCGATGCTTCTCATTGATTGCCAGAGGTATAAAATAATACGATTCTTTTAACCTAAGTATCCAATCTAATTTTGGCGATCCGTTTTGCGAGAGAGAGCAACGGAAGAGTTCGGCAAGGCTTCTGACGGAAGTGTTCCGACCGGTCGATCCCGCCGCCGCCGCCGCCTCTCCCTGTCGTCGGACCTAGCAGTCTGTGGGAGACGTAGAGAGCAGTTCTTCTCCGACCTAGATCTTGTGCGACAAGAGGCTAGGGTTCTTCAGCACTCGTGTGGATTTCCCGAAGAGGCGCAGATCTATTTCAGCGCTTGGAACTCAAGTTTTGTTCTTTGGATCTACCAATGGAGCACCCCGGTTGAGTATAGACTCAACCCCCTTCAGGTATAAATTCTGCAATGTGTTGTGGCTCTTATTTTATTTCTTGAATCAATGAAATTGCAAGTTCCATATAACTCTTTTGAGTTGTTCTAGTTAATTTATTCTACTGCGCATATATGATATATTGTATTATCATTTCTGAAACGGTATTAAGAAAAACCCAACAGTGGTATCAGAGCTAGGTTGCAATCTAATGCGTGTAAATCAGTAATTTAGAAGTGTTCCAAATGTCTGGATTTCTTCCTGGGTGTTTAGTGTACAACCCTGATATTCGCCAGGACTGGAGATAGACGGGAAAAGACCAAACGGTCAAGGTTCCCTCAAAAAGGGGCAGGCGAGACGGGTGCTCGCCGACGGCATGCTGGTAGGAGGGCGAGATGAGTACTCGCCGAGCACCCGCGAGATGACCTATACTTGGCGACATGGAGGTTTGCGAGGTCGGACCCCGCCATGCACCCTCCAAAAGGGGGACTCGCTGACTGGCGAGCGAGGTACGCGAGGAGGCCAGCGAGAGCTCTCGCGAGTGCTATCCTCGCAGACCCTTTGCCCCTAGCCCATGAGAGAAATTATCCTTTTACCCTTGTGGCCTGCCAATAGCCCCTCCGAACAGCGGAGATTGGCTATCAGCAGACCAAGTTTGGGGTGCGTATAGTAAAATCGAGAGGCGGAATCCTGCTATTTGCAGGCCAGATCAGAAAATCTATAAATAAGATCCAAAGGGCACCTTTGGAGAGCAGTTCTTCCTTTTGGAGCTTCTCTCTCCTCAGGCCTTCCTTGGTTAGCCTCCCTTTGAGCTCTCCAAGGTGCCCGGGCTTCAGCTTTTAGCTTGGGAGGGGAAGCGCTCTAAAGATCTTCCGGGTGTGTGGTGGGTCCTCCTAGCTGAGCTTAAGGATCAGTGTCCAATTCCGAGGCTTCGGTCTGTTCTCTCGCGAGATTAGTAAGTGTCAGTCGCCCCCCAACCTGTTGGGGGCCCCAAACTCCACCGAGACCATTTACTGGTTTCAACATTTTTGGTGCGGTGAGCTTGGAGTGCGACTAGCTCAAGAAAATCTCAGGGAAAGCATGACCGGTGAGGACGAGCGGGACGCTAACCCCGGAGGCTCGCCACCCCCGGGAGCACCAGCCACAGTGGAGATGTTGGCGGATCTTAGGCGAGATCTTCTTGGAGCTTTTCAGAGCGCTCTCGCCACTGCGCTCGGCGGTTTCGCGACCCCGGCGCCCCAGGTGGATCATCAACCTGGAGTCGGCGAGAGCGAGCCGGCTCATCGAGCGGGAAAGGAGGTGGCGGCCCAGGGAGGAGGGTGAGATCTGTCTAGGCGAGAGCTTTTCCCCAGCCCTGCTGGGGGAAGCGAGAATCTGGCAAGGGGGGCTCTCGCGGGGGGGAGCTCGGCCAGGGAGTTCCCGGCGAGCTGTCCTCTGACGAGATCGGTAGGAGTAGGGTCGCCCGAGGAGCTCGCGAGAAGTGTAGAGCAAGTTCAGAGGGTGAGCGGGGGAAGTCCTTTCTGCGAGATGGTGCTCTCGGCACCACTCCCCGAGGGATTCAAGGAGCCGACCTTGATGTTGTATTCCGGCAATGATGACCCCATTCAACACCTGCAGTGGTTCAAGGATATGGTCTCGATCAGACCCATGTCGGAATCCTTCAAGTGTCGACTCTTTGCTACTACCCTGATGGAGAAGGCGAGGGACTGGTTCCACCAGATTCCCTCAGGATCGATCTATACCTTCGAGAACTTGCGTAAGGGTTTTCTCTTACGTTTCTCCGCCATGAAGAAAAGAAAAAAGGATCCAGAGTCGCTCTTCGACATCAAGCAGAGGTCAGGAGAGTCGTTGGCTCATTATCTGGAGCGGTTCAGAGAGGAGGTCCTCCTTGTCCAAGAGGTCCCGGGGTATACCCTCCAGCTCGCCTTCACGTTGGGGCTGAGGGAAGGCTTCTTCAAGATGGACCTCAAGAAGAGGGCTCCTCAATCTTATGAAGAACTGATGGAGAGAGCGGCAGAGGAGTTTGAAGGGGATGCAGCAAACCCCGAGTTCGCGAAGAGATTGGCACGGCTGAGCGAGCCGGAAGGGAGGCAGCAAGAGCCAAGGAGGAGAGAGGAAGCGAGGGCCCCAGAGTTGAGGTGTAGGCAGCAGGGTGGGGGAATGCAAGGCCCATGGAGGGGTTTCCCCCACGGGGGAGGTAATTTCCAAGGAGGGCAGGGAAGACCTCACCAGCTGGGGTGGAGACAGGGCCCGAGGCTGTTTCCACCCCCCCCCCCCCCCCCCCCCCCTCATCAGGCGATGGAGATCGGTAGAGGAAGAGCAGGAAGAGGAAGAGGAGGGGGAGCCGGAGGAGCCGGCCCCAGAAGAAGGAACCGAGGAGTCGGGGATGAGGCAAGGGGGGTGGCGCTGCCGTACTGTGACTTCCATCAGGAGGAAGGCCACGCAACGGCCACCTGCCCTGAGTTGTTGGAAGTCAGAGGGGAGAGAGCCCCAGCACCACAAGCACAGCAAGGGGGAGCAAGGATAGAGGAGATTCCACCTCAGGGGGATGAGGATGAAAGGTGCGAGGATCGGGCAGACGTAGGGACCCGAGGAGGGATCGGAGTGATCCATGGGGGGGTGGGGGTCGAGGAAACCCGTAAGGCGAGCCTCCATGCCATGTACCGTCGGAGTGTAGCTTCGACATCCCAAGCCCCACCCCCTGCGGAGAAGATCACCTTCTCCCAGAAGGACCTGCCCGGTCACGAAGACCCATTTTGCGATGCGCTGGTCATCCAGACAGCCATCGAGAACTTCACCGTCTATCGAATCTTGGTGGACAACGGGAGCTCGGTCAATGTTATTTTCAAAAAGGCGTTCGACGAGATGAAGGTGGAGCCCAGGAGGGTGTTGGCCTCGGATGGCCCGCTGTTCGGATTCTCAGGAGAAAGGAAGGAAGTAGAGGGGGGAGTGGGACTCCATGTGACCCTGGGAGGGCAGTCCCGGAACTGCCGCTTTGTGATAGTGGATGCCCCCAGTAGCTATAGCGCCATCTTCAGACGGCCTCTTATCAGCGCGTTCCGGTCTGTCCCGTCCACTTTCCATCAATGCCTCAAATTCAGCGCGGGAGGAATCTAGGTCCGGGTCAGAGGAGATCCCAAGGTGGCGAGGCAGTGCTATGTGACTGCCGTCAACACCATCTCTTGGATGGATGAGGTGGAGGAATGGGACAAAGTAATGGAAGAGGTAACCGCGACGGAAGAGGTAGAGGATGGAGTAGTTCGTGCCCGGGAAGGGGTCGGTGAAGGGCCCAGGGCGGGGAAGAAAGCAGGAGAGGAAGAAGAGGAGCAAGGAGAAGAGGAGGCCCCAGGGGGAGGGGCGGAGGAGCTAATGGTGGTAGGAGAGGAAGGGAGGAGAGAAGGAGTAGTTCATGCCCAGGAAGGGGTCGGTGAAGGGCCCAGGGCGGGGAAGAAAGAGGGAGAGAAAGAAGAAGAGCAGAGCCTCTGGGGGGAGCAGTCCAGGCTGGAGGCTGTGGATGAAGTGGTGGAGGTGGAGATCACCAATAAGGCCGGGACGATCGAGAAGATCAAGATCAATGGGGAGCTCAGCACGGAGGATCGGGCGAAGATCTTGGCTTGCGTCCAGGACAATGTGGACGTCTTCGCATGGAGCGCTGCAGAGATGTCGGGGATCGATGCGGATGGGGCGTGTCATCGCCTCAACCTCGATCCCGGTGCTCGCCCCATCCGCCAAAAGAGGAGGTCCACGGCGGACAAGCTGGAAGTGCCCATCCGGGAAGAGGTGAACAAGCTCCTCAAAGCTGGCTTTGTATCGGAGATCCAGTATCCAGGCTGGGTCTCCAATGTCGTGATGGTAACAAAGGGGGAGGGTAAGTGGAGGATGTGTGTGGATTTTTCTTTGCTTAATAAATCGTGCCCCAAGGACTGTTATCCCTTGCCTAGAATCGACACGCTGGTTGACTCAGCCGTCGGTTTTTCTGTGATGTCTTTTTTAGATGCTTTTTCAGGTTATCACCAGATCTGCATGCACCCTCCCGACATTAAAGATGTGTCCTTCATCACCGGGGATGGATGTTATTGTTACAAAATGATGCTGTTCGGTTTGAAGAACGCAGGGGCCACATATCAGCGTATGATGGATAGAGTGTTTCGCGAGCAGAAGGGAAGGAACTTGGAGGTCCATGTGGATGACCTAATGATCAAGAGCCGGAATCTCGAGTCTCATCTCAGGGACCTCGAAGAGACTTTTGAAACCTTGAGAAAGTTTAAAATGAGGCTTAACCCCTCTAAGTGTGTCTTGGGGCCAGTCGAGGTAAGTTCTTGGGTCATTTGCTCACCCCTCTTGGAGTGGAGCCTAACCCAGACAAGGTAAAGGTGATCCTTGAGTTGAGATCTCCACGGAGTGCGAAAGAGGTCCAGCGTCTGACAGGGAAGTTAGCCGGGCTGAGCAGGTTCTTTTCCAAGGCAGGAGAAAAATGTTCTTCCTTCTTCAAGGTATTAAGGGGTAACCAAAAGTTCGAATGGACCCCCGAGTGCGAAAGGGCTTTTCAAGCGCTAAAAGAACAACTGGCCCAGGCCCCACTATTACAAGGGCCGAGACAAGGAGAAGACCTATACCTGTACTTGGGGGTAGGGTCGGAAGCGGTTAGCTCAGTGTTGGTTCGAGAGGAGGGGAAGAAACAACTCCCCATTTATTACGTCAGCAGCGTACTCAGGAAGGCCGAACTCAGATATCTTATCCTCGAAAAGTTAGCATTTGCCTTGGTGGTGTCGGCTAGGCGGCTCAGACCTTACTTTCAGGCACACTCAATCAAAGTGGTGACTGACCACCCCCTTCGTGGCATCATGGAAGGGATGGAGCACTCCGGGAGATTGGCGAAGTGGGCAGTAGAATTGAGTGAGTTCAATGTCTCCTACGTGCCCAGGGTATCCATAAAGGCGCAGGCGGTGGCGGATTTCATGGCCGAATACGTGACAGAGTTAGAGGAATCTAAAGTACCCCACCCAGTGGCTTGGAAGATGCTGGTCGATGGTGCGTCGGGAAAGCATTCCTTCGGAGGAGGGGTGGTGTTGGTGAGTCCCCAAGGAACCAGGATAGAGCAAGCGATAAGCATCCATTTCCCCCTCACTAATAACCAAGCCGAGTACGAGGTCATGGTAGCAGGCCTCCGCTTGGCACAAGAGTTGGGGGTGCAGGACATGGAGGTCTTGACGGACTCCATGGTGGTGGCGTGCCAGATCAGGGGGGAATTCGAGGTCAAAGAACCAACTCTCCAACGGTACCTGGAGAAGGTTAAAGGGGTAGTGGGACAGTTTCGCACCTTCTCCATCAAGCACGTCCCAAGAGGGGAGAGTACCCAGGCGGACCTCCTAGCCAAGTTTGGTCCCCGGGCCGGGGGAACAGTGTCGGAGCTTTTCCGACCCTCCATCGAAGAGGGGGAGATGATGGAGGTGGACCAGCGGGTTTCGTGGATGGATCCCTTCATCACCTACTTAACAACGGGGAAGTTCCCCAAGGAAGAGGTAGACAAGCGATGGCTCATGTATAAATCGGCATATTACTCCTTGCATGCAGGGTCGCTATATCGAAAGACTCTCTCGGGGCTCCTGGCCCGTTGTGTCTCGGAGGAGGAAGCCCCAAAGGTCCTGGAAGAGATCCACTCAGGGGGCTGCGGCAGTCACTCGGGGGGCAAGACCCTGGAAGGGAGAGTACTAAGGCAGGGCTATTTTTGGCCCACCCTCAGCAAAGATGCGGCAGAGTTTTCCAAAAAGTGCTCCAAGTGCCAACTCTATGCCCCCCTTCAGCTCCTTCCCACTCAAAGGCTCCGGACGATTACAGCCCCCTGGCCCTTTGCAATATGGGGTTTGGATTTGGTGGGGCCTTTACCTCAGGCGAGCGGCCAAAAAAAGTTCCTACTGGTGATGGTGGATTATTTCTCTAAGTGGATCGAGGTGAAGGCCCTCGCTAAGGTAACATCCTAGGTGGTGAGAAATTTTGTTTGGGGTGAAATAATTTGCAGGCATGGGCTCCCTCTGGCCATAGTCACGGACAACGGGCCACAGTTCGCGAGCGACGAGTTCGTTAGCTTCTACACCCAACTCGGCATAGACCTCCATTTCGCATCAGTCCACCACCCCAGGAGCAATGGACAGGTGGAGGCAACAAACAAAATCATTGTGAACCTATTGAAAAAGAAGGTGGAAAACCTTAGGGGAAGCTGGGTGGAACAATTGCCTTCTGTCCTCTGGGCCCTAAGGACCACCCCAAACACAGCTACCGGAGAGACTCCTTTCAAGCTCTCCCACGGGTCAGAGGCCATCCTCCCAGTCGAGTTTGAGGTAAAGTCACCAAGAGTGATCGGCGCGGGGGAAGGAGATGAGGAATGGCGAATGGACAATGAAGAGGGGCAGAGATTATCTTTGGATCTAGTCGAAGAGCTCAGGGACCTGGCCACTATTCGGCAGGAGGAGATCAAACGACGGATGGCCCGATACTTTGACAAACACATTTGGGTGAAGCACTTCCAGAAAGGGGACTTAGTCTTGAAGAAGGTCGATGCGGCGGGGAGAGGGGCCGCGGTCGGCAAACTTAATCCTAACTGGGAGGGGCCATGTATTGTAAGTGAAGTGCTCAAGTTGGGAGGGTACCACCTCCGGGATGTGGAAGGGGTACCCCTCGACCGTGCCCGGAGTGGGGATGACTTAAAACGATTTTATCCTTAAAAGATTTCCTACTATAAACCCTTAATTGATTTGTCTATTGCATACTGATAGTAGCTAGTCATGCTAATAGATGTGCAAGTTCCTGGTGCTAGATTGCCCCGGAAGATCCCGCTGCCGGGCTCTCACTAGCCGGTGGGTCAGGTTGATCTCGCGGAGAGGCTGGCGAGATGTGCAAGTTCCTGGTGCTGGATTGCCCCGGATGATCCCGCTGTCGGGCTCTCACTAGCCGGTGGGTCAGGTTGATCTCACGGAGAGGCTGGCGAGATGTGCAAGTTCCTGGTGCTGGATTGCCCCGGATGATCCCGCTGTCGGCTCTCACTGGCCGGTGGGTCAGGTACATCTCGCGGAGAGGCTGGCGAGATGTGCAAGTTCCTGGTGCTGGATTGCCCCGGATGATCCCGCTGCCGGGCTCTCACTGGCCGGTGGGTCAGGTTGATCTCGCGGAGAGGCTGGCGAGATGTGCAAGTTCCTGGTGCTGGATTGCCCCGGATGATCCCGCTGTCGGGCTCTCACTAGCCGGTGGGTCAGGTTGATCACACGGAGAGGCTGGCGAGATGTGCAAGTTCCTGGTGCTGGATTGCCCCGGATGATCTCGCTGTCCGGCTCTCACTAGCCGGTGGGTCAGGTTGATATCGCGGAGAGGCTGGCGAGATGTGCATGTTCCTCGTGCTGGATTGCCTCGGATGATCCCGCTGCCGGGCTCCCACTAGCCGGTGGGTCAGGTTGATCTCGCGGAGAGGCTGGGGAGATGTGCAAGTTCCTGGTGCTGGATTGCCCCTGATGATCCCGCTATCTGGCTCTCACTAGCCGGTGGGTCAGGTCGATCTCGCGGAGAGGTTGGCGAGATGTGCAAGTTCTTGGTGCTGGATTGCCCCGGATGATCCCGCTGCCGGGCTCTCACTAGCCGGTGGGTCAGGTTGATCTCGCGGAGAGGCTGGCAAAATGTGCAAGTTCCTGGTGCTGGATTGCCCCGGATGATCCCGCTGCCGGGCTCTCACTAGCCGGTGGGTCAGGTTGATCTCGCGGAGAGGCTGGCGAGATGTACACGTCCTTGGTGATGACTGGAATGACGTCTTTGGCTGGCAAATCCTTAGTATCGACCAGGGCATTCTCGCTAAATAGGTAGGGGCGAGAACCTTATATTCCTATTCTCGGCGGCTAGTGCTCGGCAAAATGCGAACTGACTCGTGAGGCTAGGCAAATACCCGTTGGATGATGCGAAGGCCCTGCGTGAGAACCGTTTGTAAAAGGTGATATAGAAAAGAGGATTGGTCCTCGCGAGGTCGAGATGGAGAGATGATCCTAGAAAATCTACGGACCAAAGGTGGAGGATAAAGGCACCAAGCGAAAGTACTTATCCTATACAGAAGCTATCAAAAGGTATCATTCGCGAGAATAAGTGTCGCGAAAACTCTAGAAAATGTGCGAGAACAAGATATAAAGACGAGAAAAGAACACATCACAAAAAAAAAATGCGAGCACAATAAATGGAGCCAGTGGCCCACATAATAAAGATATTCCTTGTTCATTTACATCACGCGGCGGTCTCGCCAGCCCAAAATAGGTTACAAAAGTAAAACCAAAACAAAAAGGTCAATCTTCGCGGTCGCTCGCCGACCCCTCGTCCTCATCGCTGCCCTCGACCGGCGGAAGAGGAATGAAGAGCTCGGGGATGATGTCCTCAAGACTCATGGCGGCCGCCTCGGCAGTTAACATGCCGGACTTTTGCATCAGCTGAAATATGTATAGCGACGATTCGGAGGCCTCCTTCCGGATCTCCTCGTCTCGCGCTCGCTTCTCTTCCTTCAGGCGATGAGGAGAGGGAGGAACAACCGCGCGAACCAAATCCTTGTTAAGGGCCTTCAACCCTACAATCTCACCCTCCAGGTCCCGAATTCGAGCGTCCGCCCTCTCGGCGGTCTCGGCATCCTGCACAGATGAAAGAAATGAGAGCTGAACTCGACGAAGAAATAAGTGGTTGCGCGATGCGAAGACTCACCACGCCGCCCTCAGAAGACCAAAGTTGGTCCTTCAGCTGAGTATTCTCGGCAAGAACGCCCCGGTAGGCAGTGGCGAGCCCAACGTTCTGGCGCTCCAGCTGTAGGCACCGCCTCCCGGTCATGTGAGCGAGCTCGAGGGAACGCATCTGCGACCTCGCGCTCTCATAGGCGAGGGTCCTTAGCGTCTCGTCCTTGTATGCTCCCGCATCCTCGCGGCCATACAAGCCAAAGGAAAGGGAGAAGGCGTGACCGCTGACGGTGGACTTCTCCACCCAGGAGGGGAGGATGGTGGAGACCTCGGCCTTGTTGTCCTCTGGCCTCCAGCACAGCAGGAGCTCGCCCGAGTCGTCGCGATGCCTCTGACCCAGGCCGAAGTTAAAGTGATTGACAGGGATTGGCGGGTCGGAGGTCTTTATGACCTCCTCGCTTTGCTCGTCGGCCTCCTGCCCATCTGATAGTATGGTGAGGTCGACCTTGTCGAACTCGGGCTTGGTAAGGCCCTTCCCTCTCTCGGAGGGGTGCGAGCCCTGACTCTTCCTCTGCTTCTTCTTTGAGGGAGATTTGGAAGGTTGGTCGTGGCTGCTGGAGGCCTCGGGCCTCTTGCGAGAGGACGTCGGAGCAGGGGTGACGGTCTCGCGGCAGGCCTCGGAGCCCATGGTCGCAAGATCGAAGGTGGAGGAAGGTTTTCTACTGCTCAAGTAGGGGGGGTTGAATGGTAGATCTCGCAGCCCTGAAAGGTTAGATGATTAATTTTTGGATAGGGTCACAAAAGTGGAAAGTAGCGAGCGAGACTATTACCTTCCCCAGGAGGAACTGGAAGCAGCGAGTCGACGTTGCGGCGGAGATGGGGCACCTCGAAGTTCTTCTTGCTGAAGAACTGGTACAAGGTGGCGTCATGGCCGCCGAGGGTCGGTGGCTTGTAGGTAGTCTCGCTGTACTGGATCGACGAGAACAGAATGTTGCTGAAGTTCCCCTTCACTAGGAGGAACTTCTGGGCCCAGTTGTGGGCCTTGTTCACAGTCTCGACGACCTTGAGACCCGACCCCACGAAGTAGGCGGTGCCGTCCTTGTAGGCTCGGAAGGAGAACAGCTTCCGGAACACCGGCAAGCTGAATTCAATGCGCTCCTCGCACATGTAGCAGGGGAAGGCGACGATGACCGCGACGGCGTTGGGGGTAAGCTGGCCGAGGACCACGCCATAATGCTTGAGTACCTGCCGAGCAAGGCTGGGAGAGGTTAGTTAACTGCGGGCGAGAGATTAACCGGCGAAGAGAAAATAGTTGAGGCAAGGAGGTACCTAGCGGACCTCCGGCCACAGAGGCAGCCGCAGGCCGACCGCAAAGTGGGCCGTGGGGAGGGCTAGCTCGTTGGGGTAGGGAGTGTTGATCGCGTCGTCCTCGCCAGGATAACGCGACATGAATCTGGCAGGGACGAAGGCGGAGATTGCTTTGAGGTACTCCTCCTTGTTCAGGTTATGGTGGTAGAGGGTGTGGTCTACGAAAGCCCAGGCGCATTTCAGGCGGCCCTCCGCCTCGGCAGCTTCGGCAACCATCTTTGGAGAGACCTGCAGAGTAGACGAAAGTGCGAGAAGGGGGAAAGAAGCGAGAGCTCCCGAGCAGAGAAGGAAGAAGGTTGGCGATAAATGCGGTAGGTGGCTCGTAGTTATGAAACCCTATTTATAGAAAAATAAAAAAGGCGGGAAGAAGTCCAAGCGCCGCGGGGTGCAAGTAGTCAGGCTGTCACATCAGTATCACTGGCGAGAGTGAATGTTACTCTGCGAAATTGCGAGCGAGCGAGGATGACCTGCGAGGTTAGTGCCAACAAATTTTCGGCAGAGCATCAGGCATTCAACAAGATAATTGCATTCCCAAACAAGGAGCGAGTGAGAATCAATAAATAAAGTCAATCGTCGCTCGACTAGCGAGAGTTCATAGCGAGTAAAAGTATACAAACGCAATTGTCCGCCCTAAGAAATAATAATACGAAATGTTTTTGAAAGAAAGAAGGATCGCTAGGCTAATGTGGGAGCCATTTCCACCTGCCACCCCCTCGCGGTCCGGACCTCGGTGGCATTCTCGGATTGTAATATTCGAGGGAGGAGCGACCTGCCCTATCCGTCAAGAAGGCGTAGTCTCTCATCTGCGTGATGTACACCTCTGGCGAGGAAGCCCCCTCAGCATGATCTTGGGGTATCGCGGCCCGGAGTCTCGCGCACTCGCCTCTCAGAGCAGCATTGCTGGCCTCGGCAGCCTCCCTATCCCGCATCGCTTGAAGATTGAGGTCCAGCAGCATTCGCTGTTGTTTCTGAAACAGCTCAACGGTTCTCTGCTTCATCGCCTCGGGGTCTCGCGGATCTCCTAGGAAGTCTTCCAATTGCTCCGGGAGGGGGGACATCTCTTCATACCCATAGTCGGAATCAGTGTGAGGAGATTCAGAGGTCCCTGCGAGGGACCATAAGAAAGTTTAGCATCAAAAGGAGGAAGATTGCAAACGTCGCAAAGGAATAAGACCTTACTTGGAGGAAGGCGAGAAGGGTCTGGCCGACCCTCGAAGACGTGGCCGTAGGGAGGCAATAATGACTTACCCAGGCCAGGACGATAGGCCTTGTCGTTGACAGGAGGAATTTTTGGGGTTCGCGAGCCCCCAGAGTCATCGCTCTGTAGAAGATTGAAGCCCGGCATTTTTAGGGTGGTGTCGGGGATGACGGGGGAGACGGGTCGTGAGCCCTGGCAGGTCGTTGTCTTCACGGGAGAGCCTGCGAAGGGGGGAAAAGGAAGGTGAGTGGTCGACAACATGCAGGGAAGCTAGCGAGGGAGAACGCGTACCGGTAGCCTTCTCAGTAGCGAGGACTGTGTTCATTGGGGAAACATGTGGGGATACACCTCTGTGCTCGTCGCCACCCTGATGAGCGTCGTTATCTTGCCGGCGGGCGAGACTTAGTAAGATGATTTTCACTGACCCAACTATAGATATTTTATACCTTCTCGCCGGGCTGATTGACGGGGGAAGACTCCAGTATGACGGACTCATCCCCGGCACGGCAGACCGCATTCGCCTTTTTGGTTTTTGGCACCCGAGGGGGAGGCGGGCGCTTCATCCAAGCGGGGACTTTTGCCATGGAAGTCATCCCTCTGGCCTTGGAGGCCTTTAGCCGATCCTCGAAATATTTGGACAGTGACATCAGCAACTACTACAGTAAAGAGAGAGAAAAGGAGAGTACAATAGCAGCGCGCGCCGCTGTGGAAGGAGGAGACGTATATATAGCCCTCCGGTGGGCCCCACTAAAGATTCTTGACAGCTCACCACCAGGCTGGCAAATACCGGGGGTTGGATGTTTCTTCGCGAGCCTAGGTAGCCTCGCGAAGAGCGGGGATTGTGTACAACCTCGATATTCGCCAGGACGGGAGATAGACGGGAAAAGACCAGATGGTCAAGGTTCCCTCAAAAAGGGGCAGGCGAGACGGGTGCTCGCCGACGGCATGCTGGTAGGAGGGCGAGATGAGTACTCGCCGAGCACCCGCGAGATGACCTATACTCGGCGACATGGAGGTTTGCGAGGTCGGACCCCGGTATGCACCCTCCAAAAGGGGGACTCGCTGACTGGCGAGCGAGGTACGCGAGGAGGCCAGCGAGAGCTCTCGCGAGTGCTGTCCTCGCAGACCCTTTGCCCCTAGGCCCATGAGAGAAACTATCCTTTTACCCTTGTGGCCTGCCAATATCCCCTCCGAACAGCGGAGATTGGCTATCAGCAGACCAAGTTTGGGGTGCGTATAGTAAAATCGAGAGGCGGAATCCTGCTATTTGCAGGCCAGATCAGAAAACCTATAAGTAAGATCCAAAGGGCACCTTTGGAGAGCAATTATTCCTTTTGGAGCTTCTCTCTCCTCAGGCCTTCCTTGGTTAGCCTCCCTTTGAGCTCTCCAAGGTGCCCGGGCTTCAGCTTTTGGCTTGGGAGGGGAAGCGCTCTAAAGATCTTTCGGGTGTGTGGTGGGTCCTCCTAGCTGAGCCTAAGGATCAGTGTCCAATTCCGAGGCTTCGGTCTGTTCTCTCGCGAGATTAGTAAGTGTCAGTCGCCCCCCAACCCGTTGGGGGCCCCGAACTCCACCGAGACCATTTACTGGTTTCAACATTTAGTGTTCTAAATTTGAACACCACCAGGAATGCATGTGATTGCGTTGCGATTTCATTGTTTCAGAAATTGTGTCTCCTTAGAAGTACCGTCCCTCTAATTGGTTTGTGAAACCAAATGTCTTAGATTTTGAATCTGGCATTGAGAGACGAGCTTGTCTATTGCATAAGTGGAGTTGTTTTGCCTGTGTCAAATGCATGAAAATCTGGAGATTTAGAAGTGTTCTAAATGCTGAGATTTAGCCCTTTTTCTATCAAAGCGTTGATAATTTTATTTTGTGCACTTCTTGGATGTATTTGGTTGTGAATGTTGTAATTTTGTATAAGTGCATTAATCTATCTTGGTAAGGGTGCGAGCAGATAATTGTGATATCCCACTGTCGACATCGGGTCCAACTTAACTAGGCGACCTCAAAAGTTGAGTGCCTAGAGGCATTGGGTTGGCATGCATCATTTGATGGATGCGAATAAAGAGTTATTCACCAACCATACAAGAGTTGCATAGTGATGCAATTGGCAAGTGTTTTCTGCCTAAATAATCGCATTATGAGAGGAACGCCAAAGCGGACTCGTTGTGTTGGTGAAATATGGATCTTGTCCACTAAGAGAGTAGCTTGCATAAACTCTCCGAATTGATATTAAGGGTTATCAATTTGAATAAAATAGTGGGAGTATTTAATAAAAGTCCTTATTAAATAAAACGTATTTTGAAATAAAGTACTAAAATATATTTGGCATTATTTTGTAGAAGTTTCATGGCAAATACTTCACACTCCACGTTGTCCCTGAGAGCCATCCTTGAGAAGGATAAGCTCAATGGGACGAACCTCCTAGACTGGTTTAGGAACCTGAGAATTGTTCTCAGGCAAGAGCGTAAGCTCTATGTCCTTGAAGAAGATCCCCCCAAGGAGCCAGCCTCTACTGCACCTCGTGCAGATAAATATGCTTACAAGAAGTATGGAGATGACTCCTTGGATGTTGAATGTCTCATGCTCGCGACCATGAACTCTGAGCTTCAGAAGCAACATAAGAACATGAGTTGTTACGAGATGGTCGAGCACCTGAAGAAAATGTTTCAAGGGCAAGCTCGCCAAGAGAGGTTTGACATATCCAGGGCGTTATTTAAGTGTAAGATTGAAGCTCGAGACCCAGTAGGGACTCACGTACTCAAGATGATTGGGTATGTAGAGAACCTTGAAAGACTGGGGTTTCCATTGGGCCAAGAGTTGGCCACTGACCTGGTCCTGCAATCGTTGTCGGACAGTTATGAGCAGTTTGTCTTAAATTACAATATGAATGAAATTGACAAGACACTGCCCGAGCTCCTAGGCATGTTAAGAACTGCCGAGATCAATATGAAGAAGGTCAAGCCTGCTAGTCCCATATTGATGGTTCATAAAAGCAAGGGCAAGACCAAGGGACTCAAGAAGACTAAGGTGGGACCTAAGTCATATCTTGATCGCAATTCTTCAGCACTGAAGAACAAGGGCTTGGCCAAGGAAGGGAAGTGCCACCATTGTGGTAAGGCAGGGCATTGGAAGAGGAACTGTCCCCTCTATCTTGAAGATCTGCAAAAGAAGAAGGGAAGTGTGACTTCCACTTCAGGTATTTTTGTTATAGAAACAAACTCTTATGCTCCTTCATCTTGGGTATTGGATACCGGATGTGGTTCTCACATTTGTACGAATGTGCAGGAACTGACAAGGAAAAGAATGTTGGGTAAAGGAGAGGTAGACCTGCGCGTTGTAAATGGAGCAAGAGTTGATGTCGTTGCCATAGGAGTGTATCGTCATTCTTTGCCCACATGGCTTGTAATAGAATTAGATAATTGTTATTATGTTCCAGCCATAACTCAAAACATTATATCTGTGTCATGTTTAGACATGAGAGGATTTTCTTTCATTATTAAGAACAATAGTTGTTCTATATTTATGAATGATGTTTGTTATGGTGTAGCCCAATTGTTTAATGTCTTATATGTTTTGAACTTAGATCAGCTTATTTATAACTTAGAAAATAACAACGACTAAAAACTAATGACTCTAATCCTACATATCTCTGGCATTGTCGTTTAGGCCATATGAATGAGAAACGCATATCCAAGCTCCATAAAGATGGATTATTGCACTCATTTGATTATGAATCATTTGAGAGATGCGAGTCTTGCTTATTAGGCAAAATGACTAAAGCCCCTTTCACTAGTCATACTGAGAGGGTTGATGATCTTTTGGGTGTAATACATAGTGTGTATGCGGACCCATGAGTTATATGGCTAGAGGTGGGTACTACTACTTCGTTATATTTACTGATGATTTCAGTAGATACGGATACGTGTTTCTTATGATTAACAAATCTGAAACCTTTGAAAAGTTCAAAGAGTTTAAAAATGAAGTAGTAAACCAACTGGGAAAAAGGATAAAAGCACTCCGATCTGATCGAGGTGGCGAATATCTGAGTCATGAGTTTCATGATCATCTAAGAGAGTGTGGTATTGTATCACAGCTCACTCCGCCCGGAAAACCACAACATAATGGTGTGTCTAAGAGGAGGAATCGTACTTTGTTAGACATGGCACGATCGATGATGAGTCATGCAGATTTGCCCGTTTCCTTTTGGGGATTTGCTTTAGAGACTGCTGCTTTCACATTAAATCGTGCTCCAATGAAAATGGTTCTAAAGACACCATATGAGATATGGACTGGGAAGCATCCTAGTATGTCTTTTATTAAGATTTGGGGTTGCGAGGCATACGTGCGACGTCAAATGCCTGACAAGATGGAACCCAAGTCGGATAAGTGTTATCTTGTGGGATATCCTAGGGAAACCAAAGTGTATTACTTCTACCTGGCATCCGAGGGCAAAGTGTTTGTCGCAAGGACTGGCATCTTTTTGGAGAAAGAGTTCTTATCTAGAAAGACTGCAAAGGTGGAACTTGAGGAAGTTCAAGAACCACAAACAATAGCTGAACCGATTTTAGAACCTGAGCAAGGACTATAAGTCATTGTAGCTAGAGAGACTGCTCAAGAAACACAAGTCCTGCGTAGATCTGATAGACCAAGATTTGAGCCTGAGAGATATGGATTTCTCATGTCTCAAATAGGTAATGTGTTGCTTATGGATCATGATGATGAGCCTGCAACCTATCAAGAGGCTATGTGTGGACCTGACTCTAAGAAGTGGCTTGAGGCCATGAAATCTGAAATGGACTCCATGTATGCAAACCAAGTTTGGACCTTGGTGGAACCACCTGAATGGGTACGACCCATAGGGTGCAAGTGGGTCTTCAAGAAGAAGACCGACATGGATGAGAATATACAGACATTCAAAGGTCGGCTAGTGGCTAAAGGTATCAGGAAAATTCATGGTATTGACTATGATGAGACCTTTTCCCCTATATCCTTGGTCAAGTCTATCAGAATTCTACTTACTATTGCTACGTATTATGACTACGAGATCTTGAAAATGGATGTCAAAATGGTTTTCCTTAATGGAAACCTCCTTGAGGAAGCGTATATGACACAACCCGAGGGTTTTGAATATCCAAGTGAAGCCACTAAAATATGCAAGTTGAATTGATCCATTTATGGATTGAAACAAGCTTCTCGAAGTTGGAATCTTCATTTTGATGAGAAAATCAAAGAGTTTGGTTTCATCAAGAACGAGGATGAGCCTTGTGTTTACAAGAGGATTAGTGGGAGCATTGTCATTTTCCTGATATTGTATGTGGATGACATACTATTGATTGGAAATGACATTCCAACCCTGCAAGCTGTTAAGAACAGGCTAGGGGACTACTTTTCTATGAAGGACTTGGGTGAAGCGACTTATATACTTGGTATTACGATCTATAGAGGTAGATCGAAGAAGTTGCTGGGTTTGACCCAGAGTATATACATTGAGAAGGTGTTGAAATGGTTCAACATGCTTGAGTCCAAGAAAGGATTCTTACCCATGTCACATGGTGTGAGTCTCTTTAAGGACCAGTGTCCAAAATCTTTCAGAGATAAGGACCGCTTGAAGTTGATTCCATAAGTTTCGGCAATTGGACCAATCATGTACGCAATGTTATGTACTCGACCCGATGTCTCTTATGCTTTGAGCATGACGAGCAGATATAAGTCTGATCCTGGTGAGAGTCCATGGATTGCAGTCAAGAACAACTTAAAGTACTTGAGAAGGACTAAAGATGTATTCTTGGTGTATGGTGGAGGGGAAGAGCTCATCGTAAAGGGTTATACAGATGCTAGCTTCCAGACTGATAGAGACGACTCAATGTCCCAATAAGGCTTTGTATTTTTCCTTAATGGAGGAGCTGTAAGTTGGAAGAGTTCCAAGCAAGAGACAATTGCTGATTCTACAACTGAGGCCGAGTATATCGCTGCTGCAAATGCGGCGAAGGAGGCTGTGTGGATTAGGAAATTCATCAGCGAGCTTGGTGTAGTTCCTAGCATTGTTGATCCCATAGTTCTCTACTGTGACAACAACAGTGCTATTGCACAAGCTAAGGAACCTATATCTCATCAGCGCTCCAAGCACATACTTCGGCGGTTCCATCTTATTCGAGAGATTATCGGTCGAGGAGATATGAGCATATGCAGAGTACCGACTGAAGAAAATATTGCGGATCCACTAACGAAGCCTCTTGCACAGAGAAAGCATGATGGTCATACTAGATCAATGAGTATTAGTTACCTGAATGATCATCTCTAGTGGGAGTCTTGTGGATTGTATTTGTCGGTTGTTGATTATTCATGTGATGAATAGAGTACTTTATATTTCATTTTACATTTATGGCAAGTTCTTTTATTATGTCAAATGTTTCTACTGATAGATTAATTAGCATAATAAATGCACTTAGAATGTTTGCTTCCATAGGAATTCAAGTATGTGACTTGAATGTGAGGGCCTGTGTTTATAAGAAGCTTCATTCTTAAATGGTCCTTGGTCATAGTATCATCTTAGAAGTTCAGGGCGATGATGATACATTAAGACTAGCATGTGCGTTTACTGATGACCGGTTCTCACAGGTCATGATATTTTGATATCAACTCATCACATGGGTACTTGTTAGTGAATAAGTTGTACTGGACAGACCCACCTTGAGACTACTTTGTGGATTGTTATATGAACGTGTCACAAGTAGGTCTCAACTTACAATGGTGTTTGTGGTTCTTTGACCTGAAGTCACAACATTCATCAAGTGAGGAAGAGCATACTTTGATGCCATCTAAAGTCTTCCTTGAGAAAGGTTGATGATAAGGGTGGTTATTGGGTATGTTGAGATTCATTTGGGTGTTTGTGTGTGAGCAGATATGGGATTTATCCTCCTATATGACAGGAGTTACATCCATGGGCCCCTTGTTGGAATGAGAATGAGAAATGCATGGCCATGCTTGGTTGAGTCAATATGTGATATTGAGCTCACCATTTTAAGACAGTCTATTCTAGATCAAGGAATTAGGATTGAACAATTAAGAGGGTGACACGGTCCATGCCTCTAGTTCTATCCGGATGTAAGGGACAAAGGGACATGACAACACTGATACATTGGTCAAGATAGGCTTGTTGAGTTATGAACACGTATTGCTTGGGTAGCAATGATGCATTGCTAGATGCCACTCATTGTTTGTGAGACTTTTATTTGATACGTTCAAGATCAAGTGGGAGACTGTTGGTGTTTCCATGGTGATCTGGAAGTGGTCAAATATCTAGTCTCACTGCCAACGCGATGTGAGCCTATGGGGTCGCACACAAGAGTGTTTGGAGAAATTGGAGGAAGAATCCTGTTAGCAAGTAATCGGCTAAGTGTTGAATAATATCATCTTGATTGTCACGATGATATTTTGGTCTTCTCGACGATATTTTGGTCTTCTCGACGATATGTGTATATCCTCTCGACGATATATTTATGTCTTCTTGACGATACCAAGAAAATGACTGAAGATGAGATCATCCTAGTCAACTTGGACAAGGAAGCCAAAGACATTGTAGCTGGTGCAGTTGACATCTCAACATTTCAGAAGCTGGCTCACTTCATAACAACAAAAGAGATGTTGGACTCTCTAACGGTCCTTATGGAAGGATCAAAAGAAGAAAGAAGCAAAGCAGCTAAGAACAAACTCAGAACATTGAGTGACAGTGACTCAAGCTGTTCAGACTCAGAAGAGAAGACTCAGTTTGGGCTGACTGTCCTATCTGAATCAGAGGAAGAAATCTAGGATGAAGTCTCACCTGAACAGGTATGCATAAGTGCTCCTCTATCTACCTCAGACTCAGAATCGGAGACAAGCTCATCTAGAAATGATGACTGGTCCAAGTCATACAATAATCTTCTAGAAGATGTCAAGATGCTCAAGATGTTGTGCAAGGAGCAGGATGCAAAGATCTCCTATCTTCAGGCAAGAAATCTTGATCTCTCAGAGAAATCAGAAAAACTAACTCTAGAGAATGCAGAGTTTTGTCAACTCAAAAAGGACTTCAAGGCAAGCTCCAACCTTGACTTGATAAGCAAATTTGGGAAAACTCTGAAGGCATTGATTGAGAGCAAGGAGATGTGTTGCTCACTAACCAGAGAAGTGGTTCTTCTGAAGAAGGACAAAATTCAGCCCAAAGTCCTGAAATCTAAGAATGACGACATCAGAAGGTTGGAGGATAAACTCCCCTTTGTAGTGAAGCCTATGGCAAGCTCCTCCAAACCAGAGACCTCTCCATCACTAGTAAATGGTTGCTGCTCCACTCAAAGAAGTGAGCAGGGATGCTTCAAGGAAAATAGATCAGGCAGACCCTATGGGATGAAGGCTAGCTTGAGGAAGGTAATCTCACCCTCTAACAAGAATGTTGGGCAATACAATCTTGGGTATCTCAAGAATGGGAGCTCCACAAGTGGAGCAAAGAACATGCCAAAAATCTCAAGGGTGCCTCATTGAAGGATGGCCACAAGGAGGCATGAAGTTATTGGGTCTACAGAAATAAGGAAATCACTAAAGAAAACTGACTCCAGATGGAAAGATGTGGGTGATGATTCTCAACATCACACTCACAATCAGTACAGATTAGTGTCCTTCAAATATCCCTACGTTCATACTCAAAAGACTCATGCTCTCACAGCTAGCCAGAAAAGAAGAGACAACAGGTTTGAATGTTGGTGTTGTGGAAAGACCGGGCACTTTGCAATTGATTGTTGGTACAATCAAATTGCTCCAAGGGTAACGAATGCTAAACCTTCAAATCGCCTTGTTCGTTATCACTATGCATACCCTGGAGTAGTTAAATCCAGTATGCCCGTTAAATCTAACAATTTCCTAGGACCCAAATTTACTTGGGTACCTAAGGGCTTGTAATCTCATTTTGCAGGTAGTCCAAGAGCCCACCAGAAGCAAATCTGGGCTTTGGACAAGGTGGGTGTTCTGACCCACAGGCAGAACAGCAAAGTCTATTTACTAACAAACTTTGTGCAGGTCATCCTTCTAAAAGGGGCCTAAAAAGCTGACGTTAGCTGAATAAGTCTTGGAGTCCATAATCGTCGATACAAAAAGTTGTTACGACGACACAATAGACGTTACGACGATAAAGGATCAAGTTGGGAGGATGCATATCCAAGGTTCATTTCGACGACAATAAGCGTATCGTCAAAATACAATCGAGCTATTTATCATGGGATTAGATCGGTCCATCGGAGCCATCTGATCGCTCTCTTTCCTTAAAATGTACGCGCCTCTTCACCTACCGACACTATAAATAGAGTGAATGCTCGAGAATAAAAATTACGCTATCATTTGCCCTAAGCTATTCCGTCGACAAACCCCCGCTTCATCTCCGACGTAATGCCTTCTCTCTCACTCCGAATCAATGGCTGCTAAGAAAGAAGAGATGATCTCCGGTTGTGAACTCCAGCGAGGGGGTTTCAATGCCTGATCCGATGAGATAAGATCAGTGATATGGTTGTTGGAGGCATCAGGACTGGAATATGCTCTATGTGAACCCTCAGTTCTTCTCCACCGTGAATTAGTCGAGTTCTTTGCTGAAGCAAGAATCAACCACACTGAATCTCAGATCATGTCCAAGGTGGGAGGTAAGAAGGTTAAGATATCTGCGAAAAGCCTAGAAAATGCGCTACATCTGCCAAGAATCCAAGGGGGAGGAAGAAGAAGAGCTGACCTCAGAGGATGTGTCTGCAAGCTATATCTGGTGCGGCCACACAGGTAAGACCTACGGGTCCATTAAGAGAGCGGAATTTAATCAAAAGGGGAAGCTGCTGACCGACATTGTTGGCAAAGTTTTGTTGTGCAAATCTGGGTCCCATGACCGAATCTCTAAAGACATGTTCGTTGTCATGGCCCGGATAATCCATTCTAAGAAGACCAACTGGAGTGAGTTCCTCTTCCAGAGAATGAAGAACACCCTGATGTCCCCTTCATACGGAAGAATACTGTCCCTCTACCCTCTAAACACCCAGGGTGAAGTACTGAATAAGAGAATGGGAGTTCCTCTACACCACTCCAAGAGACTGGATGCAAAGATGCTAGATTGATGGGATAGGTCTATCCCTACACCATCATCTAATGTCCAACCTGCTCCAAAAAAACACAAGAAACAAGCATCCCCAACAGATCCCTCAGAAGAAGAAGATTCATCAAGCAGCTCTGATGACATACCTCCACCCCCACTAATCCCTGGTACGGCTGAGGGGGAGACTTGCACTCTAAGGGATTTTCCAGGAATAGTACCAGAACCTGCTCCCACAAAGGTTATTGAAGAAAGTAGAAACCCCAACTTGGGGAGTGTTCCCACTGAGGGGGAGTCCAAACTTGGGAGCTCAGCCCAAAGATGCAGAGATGATTGATGGGGAGCTCCCAGCATGAGGCTCAGCCCAAGGTAATGCACAAGTTGAGGGGGAGATCCAACTGGGGTACTCTACCCCAGAAGATCGAGGCACTATGTCGGAGCCCTTGGAAGACCTCACTCTCTCTGACTGCCGAGAGTTAGTAGCAGCAAGGAAGATTGTACTTACATACCCTGGTGAGACAGTACCAGAAAATGTCAAGGGGAAGGCTAAGGTGACAGCACACATCAGTGAAGAATCGTCGGCAAATATCTCTGAAGAAATTCCACATGAAAGAGAAGAGGAAGACGAACAAGCTGTTGAGCCATCTTCGGCTCAGTCAGGTTCTCTTTTCCACATGATTTCAGCTCTACTAACTGCGCAGCGCGAACAACTAGAACAATTTATAGTAATGACTGTGGATAATCTAAGGAAAGAGGAGAAGGGCGAGATCCAGAATGTGAAGAAAGACATACTCCGCCTCAACACCCAGTGCGCTCACTTATACACTCTGGCAGCTCCGGCCATAGAGAAGATGAGCGAGGAAGTCAACAAACTGGGACATCAAACCCACATAATCCTGAAAAAGAAAGAAACATTCTCAAACAATGTGTAATATGGTTTTGAGCAGATAGAAACAGGTGCGACAAATAACAGAAATCAAATTCTGAATAGTGTCAATGAGAATGCTCATACCTTAGATACCCATCTGCTTCAAATAAACAACAATTTGGATGTGACTGAACAACACCTGCATGAACAGCTGAATCTAGTCAGAGAAGGACTTGAGGAAAGGGTGATTGAACAAGCCCTAAAGGGGGAGAATGAAATAATAAGCGCCGGTTCACATCAAGCGATGTGGATAACAAATCAAATAAAGCAGACAATACAAAAACCCCCATCATTATATGAGGCTGCCAACCCTTCTGCAAGCACTTAATCAGCTGAGTATGGAATAGAATTCGGAGAATCAGCAACCTCCAGGAAAAGAAAGAGAATTCAGAGCAGCCAGTATCGGCAAAAGAGACCTAGGGAAGTTGAGCTGGATCTACAATCAGGAAGGTGGAGTCCTGTCTCAAGAGAAATAATAACAGAATCATGGATCCATTTTGGATATCCTCAGGAGGACTATCAGAGGGCATACCAGTCAATTGAATGGCAGAAACATCTGAAGCAGATGGAAAAGAGGAAGAATCACAAGCTAGCATTCCCACAAGGTCCTCCGCCCTCTGCTAAGAAGTTTCCCCTGCCCATCAACTACTATCAGAGGCAAAAGCAAAAAACCAAAGGGGCAAGCAGCAGCAGACACTGATGGGGCACCAAATTAAAATCATAATGATTCTGTTGGGGCAAATGAATGTTAATGTTTATTCATGAACATCTAATCTATTTATATGCTTGGCATCTATTGTGAAGAACATTTAATCTATTTATGTGATTGTTGCTTTATGTGTGATGTTATTATCTGAAATGATAAATCGTTTCATGAGTGGCATTTATCATTGAGGTAAGTTAGGGCTTCTTCAAATAGGGGGAGATTGTTGGGAACAGTGCCCATCAATGTTCCTGATTTGAAGAAGGTCTCAGCTCAATGATAAGTGCAAGTTGTATTTAATGTTACATCTAATTCATGCTTACAGAGATGAGACAATATGTCCAGTACTTCAACATCCTGCCTAAGTATAATATCTTCAAAAAAGGCAGGACATATCATCGACAAGTACAGGCACATCGTTGAGATGACGGGTAAAGCAAATGTTGAGACTTGGCGAGTTCGTCGAACGAAGAATGAAGTTCGTCGAATGCAGAATGCAGTTCGTCGAACGCAGAATGAAGTTCGTCGAACGAAGAGACAGGACAGAAGTAAACGTCGAGACTAAGGGAGTTCGTCGAATGAAGAATAAAGTTTGTCGAACGCAGAGACGGGACAGAAGAATGAAATTTGTCGAACGAAGAATGAAGTTCGTCGAACGAAGCATGAAGTTCGTCGAACGCAGAGACGGGATAGAAGAATGAAGCTCGTCGAACGCAGTGAAGACATGAAGATATCAAAGGAAGGAATGTCGTCGAGAAGATGCAGTATCATCGACATCAACAAAGTAGCCTTGTCGTCGAGAAGAACAGATATCGTCGTGAAGAAGCCTTGTCGTCGGAAAGGATAAGTAAGACTGATGCCAATGACATCGTCGTAAAGAAGGCGTGACGTCGAGAAGACTGAAGAAGGACAGCTTAAGACAAGCATTTGCTAAAGCACAGCCTGCCGACATGATATCGCTCATATCGTCGAAAGAACAAAGTGATTACGACGACAGACTACAAGAAAGAAGATCACGACGACACAGTCAGAGATAGCATATCGTTGTATATGCAGAAATGCCAGAATATCTCGTATTGTTGAGATATAAATGTCAGAGGCAGAATCTAGAAGACTTGAAGATCTACCAAGGTTTATGACATCGACAAAGTCCTATCGTCAAGATATTATCCATATCATCGTAACAATGGAAATATCATCGAGACGGAATTCAAATGTTGCGGACGCGCTGTCAGCAATTAATGTCGCCGCCTGATTGTCCAATCAGCGCGTGCTCTTAAGGAATGGGCGTCTGACAGTAAAGGACATTATATGTGACTGTTAAGCGGCTCATCCATCCTATAAAAGGGAACAGTGATGCCCTAGAAAATCTAATCTTTGAAAGGGAGACAAGAACGAAAAAAAATCCCGCCATTACTTCTCAATACAACAGTACATTTAGCGGACAAGAAGAAGAACAAGTAGAGAACAAGAATCAAGCATTCTCAGGAGAATCAGTCATCTCCATCGACTAATAAGAAGTCGGTCCTCATCAGGCTAAGAGAAGAGATTGAAGAAGAACTGCGCCTTCAAGATCTGAAACAGAAACATCTTCTTCAACCTCAAGAAGCCGATCTCCATCAGGCTAAGTTGTCGATCTTCATCAGGCAGAAGAAACAGTGTTCGTTAATGTAAACCTTTTATTGTTGTAAGGCTTGAGGGCCTAAGTGTCTAGCTTGAGGGCTGGAGAGCTGTGAGGCTTGAGGGCCAGAGCAGTGGACTTGTGGGTCCGATTTTGTCTAGCTTGAGGGTGGAGAGCTGTGAGGCTTGAGGGCTAGGGCAGTGGACTTGCGGGTCCAATTTTGTCTAGCTTGAGGGCTGGAGAGCTGTGAGGCTTGAGGGCCAGGGCAGTGGACTTGCGGGTCTGATATTGTCGAGCTTGAGGGCTTGGGTTCAGTAAGGGCTTCCGGGCCTAGGCTGTAGGCACAGGACTTGCGGGTTTGTGTTGTGTAGGGCTTGAGGGCCTGAGTGTCGAGCTTGCGGGCTCGGGTACAGTAGGGGCTTGCGGCCCTAGGCTATAGGACTTGCGGGTGCGTGTTGTAAGGCTTCGGTCCTGAAAATTTGGCAGAGTTTGCCGAGCCTAGCACACTCCTAGGTAGGCGCAAAGAGAAAGAGGACTACTCAAGACACCCGATCTTGAGGAACCTCGATAGATCACTGTGTGCTTTTCTGTGTTGTGCTTTATAATTTATAGATCTATTAATCAGAAATCAAGAACACCTAAAGGGGATAATATAATTTGTAAAACCTATTCACCCCCCTCCCCTCTAGTTGATAAGTTGACACCCAATAAACAACAGGACCCACTAGGTCCAAACCCCATGTAGCGAAGGGCCACGGAGCTGTGATAGTCTGGAGCCTCTGAGCTGGGAAGAGTTGGAGTGGAGCATAGTGCTGACACTTTGAACATTTTCTTGCGAACTCTGCCGCATCCTTACTGATGGTAGGCCAAAATAGCCTTGCCTTAACACTCTCCCATCCAGAGTTTGGCTCCCGGAGTGACTGTCACATTCCCCCCAATGGATTTCTTCGATAACTCTCGGGACCTCTTACTCTAATACACAGCGGGCCAGGAGCCCCGGGAGTGTTTTCCTGTATAGTCCTCCTGCATGTAAGGAATAATAAGCCAACTTGTACCTGAAGCGTCGTTTATCCGCGCCCCCTTCAGGGAACTTTCCCGATGCCAGGAAGGTGACAAAGGGATCCATCCATGATGCTCGCTGATCCACCTCCATCATCTCCCCATCCTCGTTGGAAGGTCGGAAGAGTTCCGATACTGTCCACCCAGCTCGAGGGACAAACTTGGCTAGGAGGTCCGCCGGGGTGCTCTCCTCCCTTGACACATGCTTGATGGAGAAAGTGCAAAATTGACCGATGACCCCTTTGACCTTCTCCGGGTAGCGTTGGAGAGTCAGCTCCTTTGCTTCAAATTCTCCCCTGACTTGGTGATACGCCCAAAATTGATTTACATTTTAACGCAAGTGCACGTGTCGAATCAAGTAATATAAAGTGATAAAAGATTGTTCCCTCGGAGAAGTGATTAATTTAGTGCTCGCAAGTACTAGCTCTACCTTTTCTTTAAATTCAAGCGGAATCAGTAGATTGAGTTTTTACTAATGAAAAATTAACAATAACAACAAAACTAAACAATGTTTACTTGGGATTACTCTTATCAACTTAATTGGAGAAATTTCAGTTTGAGAAATAATCTTGTAAATTGATTTCCTTTGCTTATTGTGATGAATTTTTTGAAATAATCTTTATGAAATGCTCGATTAACTATCTTGCAACAATTTCAAAGTGGAAAACATGATCTCTCGATCTATGAAATCTGTTTACCCCTTATTTCCCTAGTTATCTCTAACTTAGGTAACAATAAAGAATAACATTAAGTACACAAATTAATGTTGCTAGCAAAAGATGAAATCTCTTTCTACCTTTATGCTATATTTAAATTCATGATATACTTTCACCGCTCCTCTCTTGAATCTCGCAGTGCAGTATAAAAACGAAAATTTTGGTTAAATATGTACGCAACTCCTCTCTCGAATCTTGTCACGCAATGTAATGCAATCATCTAGCCTGACTCCTCTCTCGAATCTTGTCAAGCAAACTTTAAAGATGAACTTAAGCCAAACTTTCCAAGAACAAAATCATAAATTCGATAAAGATAGTATTTCAAACATCCATATGAGAATTAGAATCTAAACATCACAACAAATCAAAGTACTCACAACATACAAGATCTAGGAAATTAGTTCATGATGGAGGGATGAAACCAAATAAGAAAGATCTTACTAGACATGCTTAAGAGAGTCAAATGATGCAGGAAATTCCACTCAAAGATGTGCACAATCCGTTGAAGATCTAGTTCGGTCTCCTTCTTCTCCACTAGGGTTCTTCGCCAACCCTAGTTCTCCTCCTCTCCAAAACTCTCTCTCCCCCTCCAATTTCGTATGGTTTGATGGTTATTTTCCTCCCATAAAAATGAGCAGCCCACTCCCAAGAGATGTGTCCTTCCATATTTGAAAATGGTGCAAATTCGAAATTTTGAATTTGAAATCCGCCCAGATTTGTTGTAACATCCAAAAATGGATGTTATAACAACTTGAACTGGCCAAAATATTTAAGTCCAACTTTTCTTCTCCGAGTCGATTTCTTCGGCGTTTCTAATAAGAAAACATATGATTTTAATCAAATGATCCATAATTGAAATAAACATGAATTTATTTATATTTTATATTCATTTAGATCCTTTTTTCCATTTATGATAAAATAATTAGTCAAAATAAAGAGCTAGATAACTTCTTTTTAGGAAGTTATCACACCTCCACACTTAAACTTTTGCTACTCCCTAGCAAAGATCATTCAAATTACTGACTTGAATGAAGAACTAAGAACATAACATAAATTCAAATGATCTTTCGTCCTTGTAAAAAAAATTAATAAAGGCGTACTATAGAAATTCGCTTTACTCAATTGATAAGCCTACAATCAATAAAAATTCAATCATTCATAACTCCATTAGCTTGAATAAAAGATAATGCTCAAATAAGAATTAGTGCGGTGAGTGCTAAAAAGGAATTTACTCCCATGCAATATTTCTTATTGAATCTCTGCATTTATTGGAAAGGATAAGAATATGCTAAGCTATTGATTTTAGTCTCCACATGAGTTAGTAGTTCAATTGAATATCGGAATGACTTTGGCTTGGTTCGAAATTTATGGGTAACTTTGATAGTGGAATGATATTCCCTAGTTAGTACTCTTAGCAAGTTTACCATAATATGGGGTTTATCAACATATACATTTTTTTCTTTTCATAGTAGGGATCATTCCAAGTACAAGTGTCATACCTAGGCCACATATCACTATGATGCTCTTTTTCTTTTCTTTTCTTTTTAAATATATATCAGAGTTGGGATCATTCCAAGTATGTATACAAATACCTAGGCCACATATCACTATGAAATTTAACCATTTTTTATAAATTAAACACCCATAAATGGCTACTTATTAAGATGCAACTAATAGGAACATAGAGAATTTAAGCATGGAATAATGTATATCAAAGTGGTAATGATAAGACTTAAAGTATTTAGCGGATGCTCGAAATGGATTAACTTCCTAAACTCATGTCTTGACTTACATCGTTAACTCAGTTCTTGCTCACCTCTCCATGGTATTTGCAGAAATCAATATCAAAAATTGCCTTGGTTGTAAACAAATATTTTGTGCATGAAATATTCTCCTAAATGACCATTATCCATAAAATTCTTACTAACTTCAAATTCATGAATTGAACTCCTAAGATTGATAAGCCATACCAATTAATTATCATTGAACACTTAAGTAACTTATTAATTAATAAAAACAAGAATTATGATCATTAAATTCATGTAAGGTTAATTTAATCTTCACTCAAGTGGTAGGGGTTATATTACCCCCACCCCCACACTTAGGCTTTGCTAGTTCCTAGCAAAGAAACAATATCATGAAGATAGTCAAACAGAGCAATACACAATTATAAGGAGAAGTCAAAAATCAAAATAGGAAACTCCCCTGAATTGAATTGAATGTGATGGAATGGATGTTCAAGACTTCTTGTTTACCTCCATGTTACTCCCACCTCCACACTTAATCATAATAATCAGGCCTGCATATTTACAATTTCTAGAATGGATAGACATTAAAACATGGGATATAGTTATAGATCATTTATAGTAAACAACAATTCTTAATAGTAAGAACATGCAAGCAGCAATATGTAATAGTAAACAACAATCCTTAATAGTAAAAACATGCAATCCAGGAGAAAATTGATTTAGGTGAAATATAACTGCTGCCTTAAATTGGATTAAGGCGCGGTCGAACCGCAGGAGCGCCAGTTCGGTTGAACCGGCCACAAACCGCTGAACTGTGGCATTGCTGAAGAAGAATACAGAGCGGCAGTTGTTATAACAATTTGTTTTGGATGTTGTAACATTCGACTTAGAAAATATTTCAGGCTCCAAAATGCTAAATTGCGGAATTCTTGAAGTAAAAAAAATCAGAGTGTCGAATGTCATAACAATTAATTTTGGATGTTGTAACATTCAACTTAGAAAACATTTTAGGCTCCAAACCGCAGGAAAGCAGAAATTCTGAAGACAAGGGCAGAGCGGCCGATGTGATAACAATTTATTTTTGTTGTCGTAACATTCAACTTAGAAAAATTTTACTTAGAAAAAAATTTCAACACATTTTTAATTATGAAGTTCTTAGCCAAATTTTTCTTCTCTACCTTGTTGGTCATCATCATGTGGCTTCCTTCCCTCCACTCACATATCTTTTACTAAACTATAAGCATACAAATCTTATATATTTCATATTAGATGGGTTGCCTCCCACTAAGCTTCTAAATTATTGCCTGAAAAAAACACATGAAAATTAAAACACAAAATGCAGGAAACGAAAGATAACTACTGGGTTTATTGTCTCCCCAGCATGACTTATTTAGTCCTTAAAAATATTCTAAATTATTGGCCTGTGAAAGATAAAGTGAACATGTAACTGCCTTAATATCCATTGCGGTAACGGGTACCGATACGAAGATAACACGGTTACTCCCTCTCCTGAATAATAATAATACATGAACTTCATAGGTAAGGGAAATAGAAAGTAAGAGGAGCAGGACATCTGCTCCTCACTCATCTCATCAACATGCATATGCTTAGATGGAGAAAGAGGTTTAGGAAATAAATTAGAAGAAAGACATAAATAATTGAAAAGTGGGGGAGTGGTCCCGATCTCACTCTCAACAGGCTCCAAATCTTGTACACTACTGTTGACATCCAAAGTAGGGCAAGAGATATCAGAAGGTATAGGAGTCACGCAAGAAACATGGACATCATCAACAAGTCAGGAAGTGGATACTTCCTCAACCAGTGAGATGACATCGTCAAACATTTGCGACTCGACTACAATCTCTGTAACCTCGCAGTGCTGGATGGCTAAAGCAGGATCAGTGGAAATGAGTGTAGAAAGTTTATGCAAAGGAGGAACTGCGTCAATGGCAATATCAGATAACATGTGGATTGGTTCCTCGTGGGGTGAATCCAAAAGAGATGATGATTGCGTGTGTAGAGGAGGCACAACCATGTCATTGCACAAATCATCAAAAGTACACCCCCGTAGACAAGGTGGTAATGTGTATGGATCATCAGAGGTAGAAGGAACATCATGTGTACGGAGAGAATCCGCAATATCCCCTCGTAGACAAGGTGGATAATCAGATAGACTAATTTCAATATACGGTTCATTCACCTCCTCCCTTTTACGTTGAAATGCAGCGCACTCTTTTAATACGTGGTCAGTGCAATGATAGAATATGCATTGTTCCCCACTTCTTTGCGGCTTTTGAGGGGTCGTGCTGAAATAAGGGAATGACACTTGTTGTGGAGGTGCGTAATTATAAAAATTAGGCTCGCCCTATGACATATCATATGATATTGGTGCTCTGTATGGTGAGTCATATGACGTATAACCATGGTCTCCTATATAACAATCATCACTATTATGATTATAAGACCCGCGCCATCGACATTGAGAGTAAGAAAACATGATGTTGCATGGGTGGATTCACAAATTGAAATTAAGCATAAACTAGTTGTACAAATACAAAACTACTTTGGAGACCCGCTTAGAAATTTTAAAATAACAATGAAAAGAGAATTAAAAGGAAAACAACTTCACGATTTATTTCTCAAATAAAACAACAAAAAACTTGAGCTCTAAATACTCAGGGTTTACTAATATTGCAAGAAGAGAATCACTAAATAGTTGCACTTCCCCAGCAACGGCGCCAAAAACTTGATACACCCAAAATAGATTTACGTTTTAACGCAAGTGCACGTGTCGAATCAAGTAATATAAAGTGAGAAAAGATCGTTCCCTCGGAGAAGTGATTAATTTAGTGCTCGCAAGTACTAGCTCTACCTTTTCTTTAAATTCAAGGGGAATCAGTAGATTGAGTTTTTACTAATGAAAAATTAACAATAACAACAAAACTAATCAATGTTTACTTGGGATTACTCTTATCAACTTAATTGGAGAAATTTCAGTTGGAGAAATAATCTTGCATATTGATTTTCTTTGCTTATTGTGATGGTTTTTTTGAAAGAATCTTTATGAAATGCTCGATTAACTATCTTGCAGCGATTTCAAAGTGGAAAACATGATCTCTCGATCTATGAAATCTGTTTACCCCTTATTACCCTAGTTATCTCTAACTTAGATAGCAATAATGAATAACATCAAGTACACAAATTAATGTTGCTAGCAAAAGATGAAATCTCTTTCTACCTTTATGCTATATTGAAATTCATGATATACTTTCACCGCTCCTCTCTCGAATCTCGCAGTGCAGTATAAAAACGAAAATTTTGGTTAAATATTTACGCGACTCCTCTCTCGAATCTTGCCGCGCAATGTAAAGCAATCATCTAGCCTGACTTCTCTCTCGAATCTTGCCAAGCAAACTTTAAAGATGAACTTAAGCCAAACTTTCCAAGAACAAAATCATAAATTCGCTAAAGATGGTATTTCAAACATCCATATGAGAACTAGAATCTAAACATCACAACAAATCAAAGTACTCACAACATACAAGATCTAGGAAATTAGTTCATGATGGAGGGATGAAACCAAATAAGAAAGGTCTTACTAGACATGCTTAAGAGAGTAAAATGATGCAGGAAATTCCACTCAAAGATGTGCACAATCCGTTGAAGATCTAGTCCGGTCTCCTTCTTCTCCACTAGGGTTTTTTCGCCAACCCTAGTTCTCCTCCTCTCCAAAACTCTCTCTCCCCCTCCAATTTCGTATGGTTTGATGGTTATTTTCCTCCCATAAAAACGAGCAGCCCACTCCCAAGAGATGTGTCCTTCCATATTTGAAAATGGTGCAAATTCGAAATTTTGAATTTGAAATCCGCCCAGATTTGTTGTAACATCCAAAAATGGATGTTATAACAACTTGAACCGGCCAAAATATTTAAGCCCAGCTTTTCTTCTCCGAGTCGATTTCTTCGGCGTTTCTAATAAAAAACATATGATTTTAATCAAATGATCCATAATTGAAATAAACATGAATTTAGTTTTCTTTTATATTCATTTAGATCCTTTTTTCCATTTATGATAAAATAATTAGTCAAAATAAAGAGCTAGATAACTTCTTTTTAGGAAGTTATCACTTGGCATGCCACCACCATGCTGTCCGTTGAGACCTCCATGTCTTGTACTCCCAGTTCCCTGGCCAGCCGCAGGCCCGCTATCACTGCCTCGTACTCGGCCTGGTTGTTGGTAATTGGAAAATGGATGCTCAAGGCTTGCTCAATCTTTGTCCCTTGGGGGCTTATTAGGATGATTCCTCCTCTGTAAGAGTGCTTCCATGACGCACCATCCACCAGCATCTTCCATGTCACCGAGGGAGGTGATTCATGCTCCCCTACATCGGTTGCATAGTCCGCCATGAAGTCTGCCACCGCTTGTGCTTGATCGACATCCTAGGCACAAACGCGATGTCGAACTCACTCGGCTTCACGGACCATTTTGCTAGCCTCCCCGAATGCTCCATCCCTTCCATGACTTTGCTGAGCGGGTGGTCGTTTACCACTTTGATTAAGTGCGCTTGGAAGTATGGTCGGAGCTTCCGGGCCGATACCACCAAAGCGAAAGCCAACTTTTCCAAAATTGGGTATCGGAGCTCTGCCTTCCTCAGCACTCGGCTGACGTAGTAGATGGGGAACTGCCTCCTCCCTTCTTCCCTGACCAATACCAAACTTACTGCCTCGAATCCTACCCCCAAGTATAGGGATTGGTCCTCTCCTTGCCTTGGTCCCTAGAGTAGAGGAGTCTGGGTGAGTTGCCCTTTCAAAGCTTGAAAAGCTTCCTCACATTCTGAGGTCCATTCAAATTTTTTGTTTCCCCGTAGCACCTTGAAGAAAGGTGCACACTTCTCACCCGCCTTGGAGAGGAACCTACTGAGTCCGGCCAATTTTTCCGTGAGGCTCTGAACTTCCTTCGAGTTTCATGGCGACCCCAACTCCATGATTGCTTTAACCTTAATTGGGTTAGGCTCCACCCCCGCTGGGGTGAGCAAGTGACCCAGGAATTTTCCCCGGCTAGCCCCGAAGACACACTTTAGGGAGTTGAGCTTCATCTTATACTTCCGCAAGGTCCCAAAGGTCTCTTCAAGGTATTGGAGGTGAGACTCGAGGTCCCAGCTCTTTATCATAAGATCATCAACATAGACCTTTAGGTTTCTCCCCTTCTGCTCTCGGAAGACCCTGTCCATCATTCGTTGTTACGTGGACCCTGCATTCTTGAGCCCAAAGGGCATCATCTTATAACAATAGCACCCATCCCCTGTGACGAAGGAGACATTCTTGATGTCGGGGGGGGTGTGCATGCGAATCTGATGATAACCTGAAAAAGCATCTAAAAAAAGACATTACAGGGAAACCGACGGCTGATTCAACCAGCGCGCCGATTCTAGGCAAGGGGTAGCAATCCTTGGGGCATGATTTATTAAGCAAGGAAAAATTGATACACATCCGCCACTTACCTCCTCCCTTTTTCTCCATAACCACGTTGGAGACTCAGCCTGGATACTGGATCTCTGATACAAAACCTGCCTGTAGGAGCTTACCCACCTCCTCTCGGATGGGCCCCTCTAGCTTGTCTGCTATGGCCCTCTTCATTTGATGGATGGGGCGGGTGTCGGGGTCGAGATTGAGGTGATGGCAAGCCACATCTACATTGATCCCGGGCATCTCCGCAGCACTCCAAGCGAAGACATCCACATTTTCCTGGACGCAGGCCAGGATTTGCTTCTGCTCCTCCAGGTCGTGCTCCCCGCTGATTTGGACCTTCTCCACCACCCCAGCCCGGGTGGTGACCTCGAGCTCCACGACCTCCTCCATGACTTCTAGTCGGGACTGCTCTCCCCAAACTTCTTCCTTCCCTTCGCCGCTTGCGAACGCTTAGGCCTCTTCCTCCTTTCCTTCTTCTCTGATCGCCATCAGCTCTTCCCCCCTTCCTTCCTGGGCCTGACCCTCTACCTCTTCCTTCTCCTCCTCTGCTTCCTCTCCGAGACCCGCCGGCTCCCCACCTCCTGATCCCATTTCTCGGCTTCGGCTATCCGGGAGATGGTGTTAACTGCCGTTACGTAGCACTGCCTTGCTATCTTTGGGTCCCCTCTTACCCGAATCTGAACTCCTCTCGAGTTGAACTTGAGACACTGGTGGAAGGTGGAGGGGACGTAGTGGAAAGTACTGATTAGCGGCCGTCCGAAGATGGCACTATAGCTGCTGGGGGCGTCCACTATGATGAAGCGGCAATTCCGAGATTTCCCGCCCAGGACCACATGGAGCCCCACTCCCCCCTCTACCTCCTTCCTCTCTCCGGAGAACCCGAACAACGGGCCATCCGAGCCCAACACCCTCTTGGTTTCCACCTTCATCTCATCGAACTCCTTCTTGAAGATGACGTTGACGGAGCTTCCGTTGTCCACGAGAATCCGGGACACCGTGAAGTTCTTGATGGCGGTCTGGATGACCAACGCATCGCAGAAAGGGTCCTCATGACCCGACATGTCCCTTTGAGAGAAAGTAATTTTTTCAGCCGGGGGTGGGGCCGTGGATGTCGAAGCCACGCTCCAGCGGTAGATGGTATGGAGGCTCGCCTTGCGGGTTTCCTCCACCCCTACTCCCCCGTGGATCACTCTGATCCCTCCTCGGGTCCCCACATCGACCCGGTCCTCGCACCTTTCCTCCTCATCCTTTTGAGGGAGGACCTCCTCAATCCTCACCTGCTGCTACTGTCGGGGCACCGACACTCTAGCCCTCTTTGTCTTCAAAAACTCTGGGCAAGTGGCCGTTGCGTGATCTTCCTCATCATGGAAGTCACAATATGGCAACGCCAACTCACCCCTTTCGGCCTCTGTCGCACTATTCCCCCTTCTCCTTCCAGCTCCTGCTTCTGCTCCTGCCCCTTCTCTCCTTCCTCTTCCTCCCCTCGCTCCTGATTGTCATGGCCTGCTGAGGAGGGGGAGGCACCTGCCTTGGACCTTGCCTCCTTCCCAACTGATGGGGTCTTCCCTGACCCCCATAGAAGTTACCCCCTCCCGGGGCGTAACCTCTCCCTTGACCCTACATTCCTCCGCCCCGTTGCCTCCATCCCCCCTCCGGGGACCGGGGTTCTTCTCTTCTTCGCACCTCCTGCTGCCTGACCACCGGCTCAATGAGCTTTGCTAGCCTCCTGGTGAGCTCCAGATTGGCCTCCTCACTTTCAATTTCTTCCGCCACCCTCCCCATCAACTCCTCGTAGGAGATGGGGGCCTTTCTCTTCAAACCCATCTTCAAGAAACTCTCCATCAGCATGACCGTGAAGGCGAGCTGGAGGGCAAACTCAGGCATCTCCTGGGTGAGTAGCACCTCCTCCTGGAACCGATCCGCATAGCGAGCCAACGACTCCTTGGTCTCCTGCTTCACCTTGAAGAGGGACTCGGCGTCCTTCTTCCTCTTCTTTGAAGTCGAAAACCGCAATAAGAAGCTTCGACGCAAGTCCTCAAATGCATAGATTGATCCAATAGGGAGTTGATGAAACCAGTCCCTGGCCTTCTCTTTTAAGGTGACGACGAAGAGCCGACACCTTAAGGCGTCTGTCATCGGCCTGATAGAAACAGAGTCCTCGAAAGACTGCAGGTGCTGGACAGGGTCGTCCCTACCATGGTAGTAGACCCTGTCCCATTCCCTGAACCCTTCTGGACCGGGTGCGGAAAGCACCAGCTCGCAAAAGGGGCTCCCTCCACCTGCCATCCTTTCCTGCCTCACTTGCCCCCCCCCCCCCCCCGAGCTCTCTCGCCAGGCTTGAGCTCGTTGGGGCCATGCTCGCGAGACTCACACTCGCTGGAGCCGCTCCTACGGGCGCCGCGCCCACTGGGACCGCGCTCGCCTGCGCCGTGCTCACCTCCCCTGCGCTCGCCTGCACCGCGCTCGCCTGCCTCGCGCTCTCCTGCCCCGCGCTCGCCTGCCCAGTGCTCGCCTGCCCCGTGCTCGTCGGCACCGAGCTCGTCGGGCTTGCGAACATCAGTCGCCCCTCCAGGTCTTGCACTGACCCCCCGACCACCTCCTTTCCAGTCCTTCCTCGCGGGGCATTCTCGCCAGCCACTGCCGGAGGATGGAATGCCTGAGCCGTCGGGGTCGCGAACTCGCTTCACAATGCTGCGACTGCGAACCCAAGGGTGTCGAGGACTTCCCTCCGGAAGTCCGAGAACATCCTTGGTGTCACCACCGGGGGTGACCCGCAAAACTCCTCGCCCTGCTCTTCATCTCCTGCCATGTCCCTTCCTTGCAACTTTCTTGGACCAGCCACACTCCACGCTCACCACACCAAAATGTTGAAACCGATTTCTCGGTCTCTTGTGAAGCTCGGGCCCTCAACGGGTTGAGGGTCATCTAGCACTTACTTATCCCTCGGAAAGAGCAGACTGAAGATTCGGAATTAGACTTAGACCTTAGTCGCTGCAAGGAGGTCCCACCGCAAACCCGGAAGATCATTGAGCGCTTCCCCTCCCAAGCCAAAGCTGAGACTGGGCACCTTGGAGAGGTAGAGAGCTAAGCTAACACAAGGTAACCTAGGGAGGAAGAAGCTCAGAATCTGAGATCGGAGTCCATTCCCAAGGTGCCCTTCAAGGTCTATTTATAGTTTTTTGCTCGTGGACTGTTAATAGCGAAATTCCACCTTTTGTATTTACTAAACGCACCCCAATTTGGCCTGCTAACAACCATACTCCGCTATTTGGAGGGGCTAATGGCAGACCACCAGGGGTAGAGGGGTAAATTCACCTCTAGCCCCCTTTGCCGAGCGAGTTGTCCTTCCAGGCACCACTCGCCGACCCTCGGGCGAGTACCAACTCGCGAGTGGCCCGTAAGGGCGCCACTCGCTACCCGGCCCGCTCGCCTAACTCTTGTCGCGAGTGGCCCGTGAGAGTGCCACTCGCGACTCTGACTTATCCGCACTCGCGTGGCTCTCACCGCGATTAGTCCGTGAAGGACTGCTGCCGAGCTAGACTTCTTGCTCGCTCTCGTGCGAGTGTCTGTAAGAGCCTCACTCGTTGTTCGCTCTCGCCGGGGGTGTCGCACCTGGCTTGCTCCCGCGCTAGACTTCCCCTATTGAAGCTTGACCCCGGCTTGATTCCGTCTTCTGGCTCTGGGCGAACCTGAGGTTGTACATATATATATCCTAATAAATAATATATATATATATATATATATATATATATATATATATATATATCCTAATAATATATATCCTTATATATATATATTTTATACTAATAACCCATACTAATTATATATATTTAAAATGTTTATAAAATTATATTAAGAATTAAATATACTATTAATTATTTAGTTGAATATAAATTATTAATGCTAATTTATATATATATAAATAACAATTATGTTTTTCGAGAGAAGGATAAAAATAAAAATATTTTTTTTAGAAAAAAAGATGAAATTATTTGAAAAAAATAATTTGTCTCCTTCATAAATATTTAGCAACAAAAAATTTCATTGCTATTTAACAATAAAATATTTGCAACAAAATATTTCGTTCCTATTTTAACATCAAATTTCTAGCAACAAAATAAATCGTTGCTACTTTTGCAACAAAAAATTTCCTTGTTATTTTCGTAGGTAAAATAAAAACTTATTTAAGTAGCTAAATTTGATGTTAATTAGCAACGAATTATGTAGTCTTCCTAATTTTCCTTGCTAAATGTTATTTTTCTTGTAGTGAGAATACATGACATTATCAAATGTCAATTCTCAATGGATATAGGAGATTATTGGCAGAAATTAAAGGTAAAGAAGAAGAAAACACCCCTCATCCTATGTGATAACCTCTCCACCATTCAACGTACAAAAAAAACCCAATTACACAGCGCATATGTAAACGCATAGATCATTGCAAAAGCCCAGCGTTTAATAGGTTTTGCAATATGATAATAGGTTTTGCAATATGATGTAATACCAAATACATTGTACTGCATTTGAATCTAATAACATATCCCCTTTACCTACATATCTTTCATATAATTACAAAACAGTGTCCAACATATCGCATCCCATCGATCCAACCGCTCTCAAACCCTCTCTTCATTCAATAGCCCGGAGTGAGGAAAGCCGAGAACCGAACTGCCAAATCATCCCCGCAATCCAGCTCTCCTGCGCACAGGGAGCCACCGCCGACCGACAGGCGGCAGAGAGGGCAGGTCCTTTGATACAGCGCCAACCACCGGTCAACGCACTCTCGGTGGAACAGGTGGCGGCACGGAAGCTTCCTAGTTCCGTATTGAGAAGCTTCCAACCTCGACAGGCACACGCAGCATTCCACCTGCGACTCGCCGGCACTTGTTTCGCCAGCCATCCATGAACTGGAAACATCGTCAAGAACTCTGCAAATGCTTCCCAGAATGTGGGTGAAGAAGGATGAGAAGGTTCTCATACTGAAATGTTTAATCTCCGGGCACAGGGGCTCTTTAATTAATAAGAGTGTTTTAAACTGTGTTTAATGGTTTGGTTGGAAGAGAAACGTGAAGTTCTGCCATTTTTAATACTAATTATAAAGATAAACATAGTGGCAGGTAAGCGATAGCGATTGAAATAAAATACTGCAGTTGAATATCCTAGAAATTTTCTGAGTGGTGTTAATTGCAACTCAGTTTTCACTACGTGCAAATCTGGAAAAAAAAAAGAATGAGAAGATTATTTATTGTATCGTAAGGTTGTTAGGTGCAAACCGCTTTCTATAAAAAAGCTAGATCAAAAAGCAGGGGAACCACGATAATAGAGTTGAGTTGGAGGTGGACTTTCTACCGACGGACTCTTCTAGGGAAAAATTTTCTGTACGTGTAACGTTTCTACTTTTTTGTACCCAGATTATATTTTTAGCCAAAAGTACAGTTCTTCTTAAAAAATAAATCACAGAATATTAATTTATCTATTTTTCTGATCATTTTAAGATCTCATATGTATATATTGCAGTCTGAAAATACACTTGTTTAAAAGTGATTTTTTTTAATACAGTTATAGTTGTAAATTACATACGTTTTTACGACTGTAAATATAACTATGAATATACTCATATAGTTACAGTCGTAATTTCAACTAAAAATATTGTCTCGCACCATCCCATCAAACGCTACGCGTACAGAAAATTCTCTCCTCCTCTAGGGGGAGGAGGGCTCTCTCCATGAGTTAGCGATGGCGGAGAGGGAGAAGAGGATGAAGGACTGAGCGGCGTCAGCGATGGCGGGGTCTTAGCCGCTGATTAGGAAGATGTGCCGCATGGAGAGCCAGAGGAGCGAGGTGGAGGCTTCCGAGCCGGCCGAGGAAGAGCATGGTGAGGGTAAGGAAGAGGTGGAGACTTCCGAGCCAGCCGAGGAAGAGCATGATTTGGGTAATGTTTTTTTTCTGTGCTTGTTTTTTGCTCCTACAGAAGAGTATTCGGCATCGTTTGGGGATGACCCATCTGATGTTGTTGCTCTGGTTCGAGGCACTTTAGATCCGTGTTCTCCAGATCGACTTCCTTTTTCCATGAAACATGCCGTTTTGATTCATTCTGCCGCAATTTTGCCCTTGCCGGCTCAAATCTGCTCTGTTGTGGGTCGCTCGGGTGCTCTGGTAGATCGGTCGAATTGAACCACCTTAGCTCGGAAGCGGTCCGAGCGCGCAAACAGTCAATTAGAAATTCGTTGAGTACACTGAGACTTTTTAACGTGGAAAACCCGGAAAGGGTAAAAAACCACGCGGCCGGAGCTGTGCCGACCAAACTTCACTATCTTCTGAGAGCTTACAGTTAGGTACTTAGAACTCGAGCGCGACAGGCCGCCGCTCGTTACAATAATAGGAAGAGAGAGAGAGAGAGAGAGAGAGAGTTCCGAGGGTGACAGATCACCTCTCAGAAAACTAAGTCTTTTTCCTTCTGAGAACTGTGGGGAACAAAAGTTAGAATGCTCTGGAGAACGAAAGTGAGAATACTGAGTCGCCTTTCGGGATGAAGGAAATCTTCAAGTCCACGAAGGAGATCTTCAAGCGCCGAAGGAGAATTCCGTGAAAATCTTCAGGGAGCTCTCCCGGGTGCAGAAGGCAAGGTCCCCTCAAATGAAGGTTCTAGGCTCCTTTTATAGCTTTGGCCGGGGGTTGCCTGGTGATTTTGCTGTTGTAACCACCGTAATCACCTGGCGGACGAATCACGTTTTCCGGTTCAGAGCACACGGATCGCCATTTTTTGTAAATGACTGTCTCGCCCCCGGGTAGTTCGGGCAGTTCGGGCAGCTTCGTTGAAGGCGAAAAAGGTGACAAGTCGTTCCTGCAATCTGAGAAATTAGAAAGACAAAACGTGAGCGTGCCCGAAATGTGAAAGTGCTCTGAGCGCGCTCAGAAGTGTTCTGAGCGCGTAACGAATGGGGAAGCGTTCTGGGCGCGTAGGGAATCATTCTTGGTGGAATCTGGAACCCGAAGAGCTCTACGACCCATTTCACTAGCCTTCCAGAGACTTCTGGTTTCTGGAGGATTGCTCGTAGCGGGAGCTGAGTCAACACTTTTACTGTATGAGCCTGGAAGTAGGGCCGAAGCTTTCTTGCCGAGAAGACGAGAGCTAAGGCTGTCTTGTCCGCTGTCGGATACCTTGTTTCTGTGTCGGTAAAGACTTTGCTGAGGTAGTAGACTGGTCGTTGCACTCCCCCTTCGTCTTTACCAGCACCGAGCTGAGAGCCGTGGGAGAAACTGCCAGGTACAGGAACAGGGTCTCTCTGAGGATGGGCTTTGACAGAAGTGGTGGTGAGGCCAGGTATTGCTTGAGAAGTTCGAAGGCCGCCTGACACTCGTCGGTCCACTGGAACCCGGAGTGGCGTGCTCCCCGAAGAATTTTGAAGAAAGTGAGGTATTTGTCTCCTGTCCGTGACAAGAAATGAGATAACGCGGCGATCCTCCCGTTCAGACGTTGCACTTCCTTAATTGAACGAGGTGGTGACATTTCCTCCACCGCCTTGATTTTCTTGGGGTTGGCCTCAATTCCCCGATAGGTCACCATGAAACCCAAGAACTTTCCCGCCGTCACACCAAATGCGCATTTGTTGGGGCTGAGCCGCATCTGGAAGCGACGGAGAAGTTGAAAGCACTTTCCCAAGTCTTTCAAGTGGTCGCAAAGGTGGACGCACTTCACCAACATGTCATCCGTGTATACCTCCATCGTTTCTCCGATGAGGTTCTTTAAGACCTTGTTCATCAGCCTTTGGTAGGTATCCCCGACGTTTTTAAGGTCGAACAACATCACCTTGTAGCAGTAGACTCCTTTGTCGGTGCGGAAGGCGGTGTGCTCCTCGTCTGCGGGGTTCATCCTTATCTGGTTGTAGCCTGAATAAGCATCCATGAAGCTGAGTAGCTCATGGCCAGCCGTCGCGTCGACGAGCTCTACGGCCCTCGGGAGAGGGAAACTGTCTTTTGGGCACGCCTGGTTTAGGTTGCCGTAATCGATGCACATTCGCCAATTTCACGAGGCCTTTTTCACCATAACCACGTTAGCGAGCCACATGGGGTATTCGGCTTCGCGGATGAACCGTGACTCCATGAGTTTAGCTACTTCTTCTTCGATTGCCTTCAACCGCTCAGGGGCGAAGTTTCTCTTCTTTTGAATCACCGGCCTGCAGGCAGGGTTAATGTTTAAGGAGTGAAAATGACTTCAGGATCTACCCCTGGCATGTCTAACTCCGGGCTCCAAGCGAAAATGTCTTCGTTCTCCTGTAGGAAGGTTGTGAACTCTTCTCGTTCTTCCTGCGACAAGAGGGATCCGACCTGGACGGTCCGAGTCGGGTCCTGCTGAGAGAGTGGTACTTCCACTAATCCTTCAACGGGCGCACCCCGCTGCAGAGTAGTTTCATCCCGCAGGTCGAAGTTGTTGATGTTGAATGCGGTTGCCTTTGTCGGTTGAGCTTGCTTCAGATAACAGGTTTTGGCCGCTTCTTGATTTCCTCTTACGACCCCTATTCCTGCGGCGGTCGGGAACTTCATAGCTAGATGCGGAATGGACGGAACTGCTCCAAAGATAGAATGGAGCGGTTTCCCAAAGATGGCATTATAAGCGGAAGTGGATTCCACCACCACGAACTGGATGTTGTACGTTGACTGTCTCAGAAACTCACCCAATGTGACTTGGAGAGTGATCATGCCTTAAACCGGAATAGGTCGATTGTCGAAGCCGTAGACGGGCCCGGCTGCAGGGCTGAGCTGATCCTTCGTGAGTTTCATACTTTGCAAAGTAGAAAGGAATAGAACATCAACTGAGCTTCCGTTATCGACCAATATCCTTTTTACGTTAAAGCAAGGGTCCCCGATGTACAACCCTGTATTCGACGAGTGGGCCCCCGAGGCCCAAGATATTTTTAGGCCCAATATTTTCAAATGACGCGACCCCGGGAGGAGGAGGGGTGAGCATTTGGAGGGAGTCGAGTCTGAGGGGCGCATCCCAGGACTGTTCCCTTGTGAGGGCAAGCCGGGGAGGGCCGGGAGGCCTCCGACTTGCCCAGAGCCTTGTGAGGGCGAGCCGGGGAGGGCCGGGAGGCCTCCGGCTCGCCCACACCCTTGTGGGGGCGAGCCGGGAGGGCCGGGAGGCCTCCGGCTCGCCCACACCCTTGTGGGGGCGAGCCGGGAGGGCCGGGAGGCCTCCGGCTCGCCCACACCCTTGTGGGGGCGAGCTGGGAGGGCCGGGAGGCCTCCGGCTCGCCCACACCATTGTGGGGGCGAGTCGGGAGGGCCGGGAGGCCTCCGGCTCGCCCAGACCCTTGTGGGGGCGAGCCGGGAGGGCCGGGAGGCCTCCGGCTCGCCCACACCATTGTGGGGGTGAGCTGGGAGGGCCGGGAGGCCTCCGGCTCGCCCAGACCCTTGTGGGGGCGAGCCGGGAGGGCCGGGAGGCCTCCGGCTCGCCCACACCCTTGTGGGGGCGAGCTGGGAGTGCCGGGAGGCCTCCGGCTCGCCCAGACCCTTGTGGGGGCGAGCCGGGAGGGCCTGGAGGCCTCCGGCTCGTCCACACCCTTGTGGGGGTGAGCCGGGATGGCCGGGAGGCCTCCGGCTCGCCCACACCCTTGTGGGGGCGAGCCGGGAGGGCCGGGAGGCCTCCGGCTCGCCCACACCCTTGTGGGGGCGAGCCGGGAAGGCCGGGAGGCCTCCGGCTCACCCAGACCCTTGTGGGGGATAACCGGGAGGGCCGGGAAGCCTCCGGCTCGCCCACACCCTTGTGGGGGCGAGCCGGGAGGGCCGGGAGGCCTCCGGCTCGCCCACACCCTTGTGGGGGCGAGCTGGGAGGGCCGGGAGGCCTCCAGCTCGCCCACACCCTTGTGGGGGCGAGCTGGGAGGGCCGGGAGGCCTCCGGCTCGCCCACACCATTGTGGGGGCGAGCCGGGAGGGCCGGGAGGCCTCCGGCTCGCCCAGACCCTTGTGAGGGCGAGCCGGGAGGGCCGGGAGGCCTCCGGCTCGCCCACACCATTGTGGGGGTGAGCTGGGAGGGCCGGGAGGCCTCCGGCTCGCCCAGACCCTTGTGGGGGCGAGCCGGGAGGGCCGGGAGGCCTCCGGCTGGCCCACACCCTTGTGGGGGCGAGCCGGGAGTGCCGGGAGGCCTCCGGCTCGCCCAGACCCTTGTGGGGACGAGCCGGGAGGGCCTGGAGGCCTCCGGCTCGCCCGCACCCTTGTGGGGGCGAGCCGGGAGGGCCGGGAGGCCTCCGGCTCGCCCACACCCTTGTGGGGGCGAGCTGGGAGGGCCGGGAGGCCTCCGGCTCGCCCACACCCTTGTGGGGGCGAGCCGGGAAGGCCGGGAGGCCTCCGGCTCGCCCAGACCCTTGTGGGGGCGAACCGGGAGGGCCGGGAAGCCTCCGGCTCGCCCACACCCTTGTGGGGGCGAGCCGGGAGGGCCGGGAAGCCTCCGGCTCGCCCACACCCTTGTGGGGGCGAGCTGGGAGGGCCGGGTGTCCTCCGGCTCGCCCACACCCTTGTGGGGGCGAGCCGGGAGGGCCGGGAGGCCTCCGGCTCGCCCAGAACCTTGCCGAGTAGGCGGTCTGCGTTTAGCGCCTAAGAGTAGCGGGATTTGGCTATTCGCAGTCCAGTTTTGGTTATTCGCAGTCCAAAAGCAGCGGGATTTGGCTATCTGCAGCCCAGTTCAAGGGTATTTTGGTAATCTGGCAGACCAGTTTTCGGCTATTTGCAGCCCAACTTCAGAAATCCTATAAATAGGACCAAGGGGGCACCATTTGGAGGGATCTGATTCTAGGCTAGCTCTCTCCCTCTCTCTCCCTCCCCAAGTCTCTCTAGTGGGTGAGGAGAGCCTCCAGTGGTGCCCAAGCTTAGTAGTGGCTTGGGAGGGGAAGTTCCTTGGGAACATCTGGGTATGTGGCGGGACCTCCCCACTAAGCCCTTGGTCCAGTTCCTAGTTCCAACACCTTCAACCTAGAGCTCTCCCTTGGGAGGAGTAAGGATTGGTCGCCCCTCGTCTAGCTGAGGGCCCCGAACTCCACAAGAGACCAATTTATTGGTTTCAACATTATGGTGCGGTGAGCGTGGAGTGTGACTGATTCAAGAAACTCTCAAGATGAGTTCCATGGACGGAGGTGGAGGAAGATCCGACCCAGGTCACTCGCAACCCCCGGTGGCTGGAGTGACGTTGGAGATGTTTGAGAATCTCAGGCAGGAGGTCATGCAGACCCTACAGGTAGCTTTCGCCTCGATAATCAAAGACAGGAGAGAAAGTGGTCCGGAGGCCTCACCTCAAAAGGTGGGCGAGAGCATCCTCGGCCAGGCATCCGGGAAAGAGGTGCTGGAAGGGGGCGAGTGGGGAGGTCCTCGACCCCCACTCGCCGAGACCCAAGTGGGCGAGTGGGGAGGTCCTCGACCCCCACTCGCCGAGACCCAAGGGGGCGAGATGGGAGGCGTCATGCCCCCACTCGCCCGGCCCCAAAGGGGGGCGAGCGTAGGAAGTCCTTTTTGTGAGCTGATCCTCTCAGCCCCGATTCCGGAGGGGTTCAAGGGGGCGGAAATGTCTCACTACTCCGGCAAGGATGACCCCGTCTTGCACCTGCAGCGGTTTGAGGACATGGTCTCCATCATGCCCATGTCGGACGCCTTCAAGTGTCGGCTCTTTGCCGTCACCCTCAAGGAGAAGGCCAGGGACTGGTTCCATCAGCTCCCTGCAGGATCCATCTACGCCTTCGAAGACTTGTGCCGAGATTTTCTGCTACGCTTCTCCACGTCAAGAAAGAGGAAGAAAGATGCCGAAGCACTTTTCAAGATCAAGCAAGAGCCGGAGGAGTCGCTGGCTCACTATCTGGAACGGTTCAGGGAGGAGGTTCTCCTCGTCCAAGAAGTGCCCGGGTACACCCTCAAGCTTGCCTTCACGTTGGGGCTGCGGGAGGGTTTCTTCAAGATGGACCTCAAGAGAAGAGCTCCTTTGTCCTTTGAAGAGTTGATGGAAAGGGTGGAAGAAGAAGTTGAGAGTGAGGAGGCCAACCTGGAGTTCACAAGAAGGCTGGCTAAGCTGAGTGAGCCAGAGGCAAGGCAGCAGGGGGGAAGAGTAGGGGCTCCCAAGAGAAAGTTCGACCAAGAGGAAGGCAACTTCCAGGAAGAGGAGGTTGACCCCCCTAGGTGGGGGCAGAGGCCGAGGGCATCCCCTCCACCGCCTCAACAGGCCATGGCGATTGGCTGGGAAAAAAGGAGGAGAGTCAGAAAAGCAGGAAGAAGAGGAAGAGGGGGTAGGGTGGAGTTACCCTATTGTGACCTCCACGATGAGGAAGGTCACGCGATGATCAAATGCCCTGAGTTCTTGGAATTGAAGGAAGCGAGGGGTTTGGTGTGGCAACAACAACAACCAATTGGGAACGAGGGAGACCACCCTCGGCAGTAGGAGACCAAGTTTGTCTAAGTGCTCAGTTTCTTCTCTCCACCCTTAAGTCCATGTAGCGGGTTGTTTACTTAGTTTTTTCTTGCATGTAATGTGATGATTAATGTAGTGAAAGTTTTCAAGTACTTAGTCCTGATGCTGGCCCGCTGACCAGGCTCCCATCAAGCTGGCAGGTCCGAGGATCGCTCGGTGGCAGGAAAGTCTCAAGTACTTAGTCCCGATGCTGGCTCGCTGACCAGGCTCCCATCAAACTGGCAGGTTCGAGGATCGCTCGGTGGCAGGAAAGTCTCAAGTACTTAGTCCCGATGCTGGCCCGCTGACCAGGCTCCCATCAAACTGGCAGGTCCGAGGATCGCTCGGTGGCAGGAAAGTCCCAAGTACTTAGTCCCGATGCTGGCCCGCTGACCAAGCTCCCATCAAGCTGGCAGGTCCGAGGATCGCTCGGTGGCAGGAAAGTTTCAAGTACTTAGTCCCGATGCTGGCCCGCTGACCAGGCTCCCATCAAGCTGGCAGGTCCGAGGATCGCTCGGTGGCAGGAAAGTCTCAAGTACTTAATCCCGATGCTGGCCCGCTGACCAGGCTCCCATCAAGCTGGCAGGTCCGAGGATCGCTCGGTGGCAGGAAAGTCTCAAGTACTTAGTCCCGACGCTGGCCCGCTGACCAGGCTCCCATCAAGCTGGCAGGTCCGAGGATCGCTCGGTGGCAGGAAAGTCTCAAGTACTTAGTCCCGATGCTGGCCCGCTGACCAGGCTCCCATCAAGCTGGCAGGTCCGAGGATCGCTCGGTGGCAGGAAAGTCTCAAGTACTTAGTCCCGATGCTGGCCCGCTGACCAAGCTCCCATCAAGCTGGCAGGTCCGAGGATCGCTCGGTGGAAGGAAAGTTTCAAGTACTTAGTCCCGATGCTGGCCTGCTGACCAGGCTCCCATCAAGCTGGCAGGTCCGAGGATCGCTCGGTGGCAGGAAAGTTTCAAGTACTTAGTCCCGATGCTGGCCCGCTGACCAGGCTCCCATCAAGCTGGCAGGTCCGAGGATCGCTCGGTGGCAGGAAAGTCTCAAGTACTTAGTCCCGATGTTGGCCCGCTGACCAGGCTCCCATCAAGCTGGCAGGTCCGAGGATCGCTCGGTGGCAGAAAAGTCTCAAGTACTTAGTCCCGATGCTGGCCCGCTGACCAGGCTCCCATCAAGCTGGCAGGTCCGAGGATCGCTCGGTGGCAGGAAAGTCCCAAGTACTTAGTCCCGATGCTGGCCCGCTGACCAGGCTCCCATCAAGCTAGCAGGTCCGAGGATCGCTCGGTGGAAGGAAAGTCCCAAGTACTTAGTCCCGATGCTGGCCCGCTGACCAGGCTCCCATCAAGCTGGCAGGTCCGAGGATCGCTCGGTGGCAAGAAAGTCCCAAGTACTTAGTCCCGATGCTGGCCCGCTGACCAGGCTCCCATCAAGCTGGCAGGTCCGAGGATCGCTCGGTGGCAGGAGAGTCTCAGGGTACTTAGTCCCGATGCTGGCCCGCTGACCAAGCTCCCATCAAGCTGGCAGGTCCGAGGATCGCTCGGTGGCAGGAAAGTCCCAAGTACTTAGTCCCGATGCTGGCCCGCTGACCAGGCTCCCATCAAGCTGGCAGGTCCGAGGATCGCTCGGTGGCAGGAAAGTCCCAAGTACTTAGTCCCGATTCTGGCCCGCTGACCAGGCTCCCATCAAGCTGGCAGGTCCGAGGATCGCTCGGTGGCAGGAAAGTCCCAAGTACTTAGTCCCCATGCTGACCTGCTGACCACATTCCCACCTAGCTGGCAGGGTCAGGAACCGCTCAGTGGCCGAAAATTCTCTTAAGTATCTTTTCCCCCGAGGTGGTTCCACTAGCCGGGCTCTCACTAGCCGGCAGGGTAGGAAGGTCTCTCGGGGAGGCTGTGTTTTTCCCCAAGGTGGCTCAGCTAGCCGGGCTCTCGCTAGCCGGCAAGGTTGGGGGACCTCTCGGGGAGGCGCTGTGGCTTTTCCAAGATATCACCAATAACCGGATTCCCAGCGACACTCGTCGAATATCCAGGGTTGGACATTTCTTTCCGAGCGTGAGCCACGCTCGAAAAGAGCGGGGATTGTGTACAACCCTGTATTCGACGAGTGGGCCCCCGAGGCCCAAGATATTTTTAGGCCCAATATTTTCAAATGACGCGACCCCGGGAGGAGGAGGGGTGAGCATTTGGAGGGAGTCGAGTCTGAGGGGCGCATCCCATGACTGTTCCCTTGTGAGGCAAGCCGGGGAGGGCCGGGAGGCCTCCGACTTGCCCAGAGCCTTGTGAGGGCGAGCCGGGGAGGGTCGGGAGTCCTCCGGCTCGCCCACACCCTTGTGGGGGCGAGCCGGGAGGGCCGGGAGGCCTCCGGCTCGCCCACACCCTTGTGGGGGCGAGCTGGGAGGGCCGGGAGGCCTCCGGCTCGCCCACACTCCGGCTCGCCCACACCATTGTGGGGGCGAGCCGGGAGGGCCGGGAGGCCTCCGGCTCGCCCAGACCCTTGTGGGGGCGAGCCGGGAGGGCCGGGAGGCCTCCGGCTCGCCCAGACCCTTGTGGGGGCGAGCCGGGAGGGCCGGGAGGCCTCCGGCTCGCCCACACCATTGTGGGGGTGAGCTGGGATGGCCGGGAGGCCTCCGGCTCGCCCACACCCTTGTGGGGGCGAGCCGGGAGGGCCGGGAGGCCTCCGGCTCGCCCACACCCTTGTGGGGGCGAGCCGGGAGTGCCGGGAGGCCTCCGGCTCGCCCAGACCCTTGTTGGGGCGAGCCGGGAGGGCCTGGAGGCCTCCGGCTCGCCCACACCCTTGTGGGGGAGAGCCGGGAGGGCCGGGAGGCCTCCGGCTCGCCCACACCCTTGTGGGGGCGAGCAGGGAGGGCCGGGAGGCCTCCGGCTCGCCCACACCCTTGTGGGGGCGAGCCGGGAAGGCCGGGAGGCCTCCGGCTCGCCCAGACCCTTGTGGGGGCGAACCGGGAGGGCCGGGAAGCCTCCGGCTCGCCCACACCCTTGTGGGGGCGAGCCGGGAGGGCCGAGAAGCCTCCGGCTCGCCCACACCCTTGTGGGGGCGAGCTGGGAGGGCCGGGTGTCCTCCGGCTCGCCCACACCCTTGTGGGGGCGAGCCGGGAGGGCTGGGAGGCCTCCGGCTCGCCCAGAACCTTGCCGAGTAGGCGGTCTGCGTTTAGCGCCTAAGAGTAGCGGGATTTGGCTATTCGCAGTCCAGTTTTGGTTATTCGCAGTCCAAGAGCAGCGGGATTTGGCTATCTGCAGCCCAGTTCAAGGGTATTTTGGTAATCTGGCAGACCAGTTTTCGGCTATTTGCAGCCCAACTTCAGAAATCCTATAAATAGGACCAAGGGGGCACCATTTGGAGGGATCTGATTCTAGGCTATCTCTCTCCCTCTCTCTCCCTCCCCAAGTCTCTCTAGTGGGTGAGGAGAGCCTCCAGTGATGCCCAAGCTTAGTAGTGGCTTGGGAGGGGAAGTTCCTTGGGAACTTCTGGGTATGTGGCGGGACCTCTCCACTAAGCCCTTGGTCCAGTTCCTAGTTCCAACACCTTCAACCTAGAGCTCTCCCTTGGGAGGAGTAAGGATTGGTCGCCCCTCGTCTAGCTGAGGGCCCCGAACTCCACAAGAGACCAATTTATTGGTTTCAACACCCGATCCCTGTGCTGATTACGAGGGGATCCTGATGCGGTAACCGTAACCCTTGCATGTCTTCTTCCCCGAAAGCGATCGTAATGTACTTCTTGAGCTTCTTGTCTTCATGGTCTCTTTGGGGTTTGGCATTCGAGAGGATTTGCGTTGCTAGGACGGGAGGTCCAGCGATCGTTTCGATTTCTCCCACCATCGGCCTTCCTCCTCCCACGCAAACATAGGCCCTCACAAGTCACGTACTTGAATTCCTATGCAAGCAAACATTCTAAGGGCATTTATTATGCTAATTAATCTATCAAATAGAAACAGTTGACATAGTAAAAGAATTTGTCATAAATGTAAAATGAAATATAAAATGCTCTATTCAGCACATGATAGTTTTGATTTATGGCAAATTAGAATTAAATTATTTATGAATGTCATAGATGAAGATATCTACAAATCTGTTTTGACAGGAACTTCATCTTCAACATCTTCATCTAATGATCAAGAAAAGTTGATCAGTGCTGATGCAAAGGCCATGGAGATATTAACTCAATCAATGTCAAATGACATTTATCAAAGAGTTAACGATTGCACTTCAGCAAGGAGCATTTGGAACTCCCTCTCAAGGATGATAAATGAACCATCTTCTTCTTCTTCCACTAACATCATTTTTGATGCAGAACCATCAGTTACTCTAACTGAAGAAGAAGATAAGGAAGAACAAAAAGCCAGAAAATTTTGCATGATGGCAATCTATGGTTTAGATTACAAATCAGATTCTGAATCTGATAAAGAAAAGGTAAAAGAGGTAACATAATTTCCTAATTTCACCTCTGATTTCACATCTGTTTTCAACTCATCATTTACAGATTTGATAAATTCTAAATCAGAATCAGAAAAGGTAATTATATCAGATTTTGATTTAATATATACAAATGTGATAAATTCTGAAACTGAAATCAGAAAAGAGTTAACAAAAATAATTAATTTAACTCCTTTCAAAATTTTTGTAGAACAAACTATCTGTTTAAAAAATAAGATATTTAAAGCTGATAACTTTCAACAAAATTTTAAAGAAAAAGAAATTTCTTATGTTCAGCAAAATAAAAACAAACTTTCAAAATTGTACTTTAATGAAATAAAAAGGCCAAAATATTTATCTATAAGGCAAATTTTAAAACTTTTAATATTTTTACTTAAATTAAATTAAAACAGCAGTTTTAAGTTTCTTTGAATTTTTCTATTTTAAAAGCAATATCAGATAACTTCACTATCTTACAGATTTTCTCCTAAATCAGTTTGAGCATTCTACTCAAGTAGCATGGATCAAAAATGATCAGAGCTTTGAGTGTGAGTCTCTTCTGATTAAGGGGATTTTATAGAAAGAAGCTATCAGATACTGTCTTTCTGATTATAAAAATTCTTAGAATCTGTTAACAGCTAGAAATTCATTTCATTTAAATTCCTATCTTAAATCAAGATTTAGGAAATCAGAATTGCTTAGTTTTTCAAAAAAAAAATCTCTAAACCCTTAAGCAAATCAAGACTTTTTTATGCTTAGGAATCCTAAACCAAATAGGGGGAGATTGTTAGAACCTAGTTTATTTGGATTAGGATCCCAACTCAAATAGGGGGAGATTGTTGGAACCTTAGTTTTGATTTGAGTTAGGATCCACCTTTAGCATCTAAGTATATATCACAATATATCTTAACTTAGATTAATTATCATTAAATTAAAAGGCTGAAAATAATATATATATATAACGAAAAATATATTTATATAATAATAGGCTGATTAATATAAGAGAAAATATTATAAGAGAAAATAATATAAGAGAAAATATTATAAGAGAAATTAATATAAAATAATATAAGAGAAATAATATATTTTATATATTAGTTGCGTTCGACATTCGTCGAACGGCGCTCGTCATTCGTCGAACGGCGATCGGCGAACAGATCTTATATATAAGCAGCGCTCGACAGATTTACAGCAGGGAAGCTGTGGTCGACGAACGTGGAACAGAGGTCGACGAATGACGAACAGCGCTCGACGAATTCCAGCCAGAACAGCGGTCGACAAATGACGAACGGCGGTCGACGAAATCCAACAAATATTCAGAAACAGTATTAATGATGAGGTCGACGAATCAAATGTTTTGAGCTCGATGAAAGTAGAGCTCAGCTCGACGAAAGTTTTGCAGAATTATATTTCATATTCTATATGTTGTCAGACTTTATTTAAAGCAATATTTCTTTATTCTACTTTATATATTGCTATATATATATTGATTTAACAATCCAGCCGTTGCAGCATTAATTAATATAGCTGTTTGGCAAAACCATTAATTAATATAGTCGTTGCAGCAAGTCAAAGACAGCAAGTTATCTGCTCAAGGATCTGGGAAATGAAAGTGGCTTTACTCTCTTCCTTTCTGGTCGGCAAGGATTCAAACAGCTATACTCGACAGCAGAATATATATCAGAATATATATAGTTGTTCTCTCATAACATATAGACATACAGAATATATATTGTTGTACAGATCTAATATAGATAGAAGAGATATTACAACTGTTGTACAGGAAAAGAAAGAAGAAGAGAAACAGATGAGCAAAATGAAGATCAGATCAAATATATTCTTATATCTTCTTTTTGCCTAACTTCTTTCTTGCAGATCACATTCATCCTGAGACACCAATCACAATCACTTGCTCAGGATCATTACTGCATAAGAAGAAAGGAGTTTGTACAATCAAGAGAAGAGGCCTCCACAAACTGTCAATAATTATATCAGACAGGGGGAGCTCTTCATCATCATCATCAAGATCCAACTGAACATCTCATCAGGATCTTCAAGTGTCTTCTCAGCCAAGAGAAGAACAACATCTATTTTTGTTTTCCTTTATTTCTCCCATCTTGTACAGGGTTAAAACTCCCTTCAAAAGTTTACTCCCGGTGACAGGCCACCTTAGCAAAAACCTGCAGCTTGGTTTATAAGCACATTATCAAAAGCTTATAGGTGAATTGGGCACATGATCAAAACTCCCATTGGTGTGTGGACACCTTATCAAAATCACATTGGTGTGAGGGCACCTTATCAACAACCTCCAGTGGATTCCTACCAGTGGGTAGAAGAGTAGATGTACCCGGGTTTGGGGAACTACTATATATCTTGTGTCATCTGGATTGCTTCTTGTTTGTTTGTTTTATTTCCTGTGCTGTGTTTTATTTATGCACTCCTACTGTTTGTTTTTATTACTCAGCAATCTCATATATATAGTTATATATATCATTTATTTTGGAAGTAAAACTTAAACAAGAGTTTTAACAGATAAATAAGAACTAAAACTCTCCTTTCAATTGGTATCAAAGCAGGTTGATTTTATCAATCACCCTCATCAGAGGATATCAATTGTCCCTTTCATAAGAGACATCGGGTCAAGTACATAACATTGCATACATAATTGATCCAATTGCCGAAGCATATAGAATCAACTTCATGCGGTCCTTATCTTCCAAAGATTTAGGACATTGGTCCTTAGAAAGACTTACACCATGAGACATGGGTAAGAATCCCTTCTATGGCTCAAGCATGCTAAACCATTTCAACACCTTCTCAATGTATGTACTTTGGGTCAAACCCAGCAACTTCTTCGATCTATCTCTATAGATCTTAATACCAAGTATATAAGTCGCTTCGCCCAAGTCTTTCATGGAAAAGCAGTTCCTTAGGTTATTATTAACAACTTGTAGGGTCGGAATGTCATTCCTGATCAATAGTATGTCATCCACATACAATATCAGGAAAACGACAATGCTCCCACTGATCCTCTTGTTAACACAAGGCTCATTCTCATTCTTGATGAAACCAAACTCTTTAATCTTCTCATCAAAATGCAGATTCCAACTTCGAGAAGCTTGTTTCAATCCATAAATGGATCGATTCAATTTGCATATTTTAGTGGTTTCACTTGGATATACAAAACCCTCGGGTTGTGTCATATACACTTCCTCAAGGAGGTTTCCATTAAGGAAAGCCGTTTTGACATCCATTTGCTAGATCTCGTAGTCATAATTCGCAGCAATAACAAGTAGAATTCTGATTGACTTGACCATAGCAACAGGCAAAAAGGTCTCGTCATAGTCAACACCATGAATTTGCCTGAAACCTTTAGACACCAGCCGGCCTTTGAATGTCTGTACATTCCCATCCATGTTGGTCCTTTTCTTGAAAACCCACTTGCACCCTATGGGTCGTACCCCTTCAGGTGGTTCCACCAAGGTCCAAAATTGGTTTGCATACATGGAGTCCATTTCAGATTTCATGGCCTCAAGCCACTTCTCACAGTCCGGTCCATTCATAACCTCTTGGTAGGTTTTAGGTTCATCATCATGATCCATAAACAACACACTGCCTATTTGAGACATGAGAAATCCATATCTCTCAGGCTCAACTATAGGTCTACCAGATCTACGTAGGACTTGTGTTTCTTGAGCAGGCTCTCCAGCTAAAAATACTTGTAGTCCTTGCTCTGGTTCTAACTCAGGTTCATTTTCAGTTTGAGGTTCTTGAACTTCTTCAAGTTCTACCTTTGCAGTCATTCTGGATAAGAACTCTTTGTCCAAAAAGATATTAGTCCTTGCGACAAACACTTTGCCCTCAGACAACATGTTGAAATAGTACCCTTTTGTCTCCTTGGGATACCCCACTAGATAACATTTATCTGATTTGGGTTCCATCTTGTCAGGCATTTGACATCGAATGTAAGCCTCACAGCCCCAAATTTAATAAAAGACATACTGGGACGCTTCCCAGTCCATATCTCATATGGTGTCTTTAGAACCGTTTTAGTTGGAGCACAATTTAAAGTGAAAGCAGCAGTCTCTAGAGCAAATCCCCAAAAGGAAATGGGCAGATCTGCATGACTCATCATCGATCGCACCATGTCTAACAAGGTACGATTCCTCCTCTCAGAAACACCATTATGTTGTGGTGTTCATGGCGGAGTGAGTTATGATACAATACCAGACTCTCTCAGATGATCACGAAACTCATGACTTAGGTATTCGCCACCTCGATCAGATCAGAGTGCTTTAATCCTTTTTCCCAGTTGGTTCTCTACTTCATTCTTAAGCTCTTTGAATTTTTCAAAGGTTTCGGATTTACATTTCATAAGATGGATATATCTGTATCTACTGAAATAATCAGTAAATGTAACGAAGTAGTAGTACCCACCTCTAGCCATAGAACTTGTGGGCCCGCATACATCACTATGTATTAAACCGAAGAGATCATCAACCCTCTCACTACAACTAGTGAAAAGGGTTTTCGTCATCTTGCATAATAAATATGACTCACATCTCTCAAATGATTCATAATCAAATGAGTCCAATAGTTCATCTTTATGGAACTTGGACATGTGTTTCTCATTTATATGGCCCAAACGACAATGCCAGAGATATGTAGGGTTAGAGTCATTAGTTTTTAATCGTTTGGTATTTTCTACGTTATAGATTAGATGATTTATGTTCAAAACATACAAACCATTAAACCTTTGAGCAACACCATAACAAACATCATTCTTATAAATAGAACAACAATTGTTCTTAATAATAAAAGAAAAACCATTCATGTCCAAATATGAAATAGAAATGATGTTTCTAGTTATAGCAAGAACAAAATAACAATTACCAAGTTCTATAATAAGCCCAGTGGGCAAGGAAAGACGGTACACTCCTACGGTAACGCCAACAACTTTTGCTCCATTTCTGACGTGCAGGTCCACCTCTCATTTACCCAGCAGTCTTCTCCTTGACAGTTCCTGCGCATTCGTACAAATGTGAGAACCAAATCTGGTATCTAATACCTAAGATGAAGGAGAGGACATATTTATTTCTATAACAAATATACCTGAAGTGGAAGTCACACTTCCTGTTGGGAAAAACTCCTTGGATTTAACTTAACAAATTATCTAAAAGTGGTTTTAACTCTTAGGTTTTAATTACCCATTGTATAGTAAGGGTAATTTGGTCATTAGATGTCTTAGGGTATCACACACAACTTGGAGTGTAAAGACCAGAGCAAGACAACCACAAATTTGGTTGAGTTACCAATTTCATCGAATAGTATTCGACACAACTTCGACTTCATGTCAACGTAACTTAGACTAGAAGTCCAAGCAACTCAACCTCTCTGTCGAAGTAGATCAAGTCGACGCTACGTCGAAAGGATATCGACGTAGATGAAATGAGCATGTCGAAGTATCATTAGAAGCCGACGCAGCTACGATTTCAACTCAACACAGAAGGAAGAATTTGTCGAAGCCATCTGAAGTCGACACAACGTCAACTACAATTCGACGCAGGTAATGAAGTTTAGAATGGAGTCTTCAAATCGACGGCTACGTAGATAAGTAATCGATGTAGCATCGATATCTGAGTTCAACCAGAGCTTGAAGGAATTCGAAGCTGCCTTTACAAGAACTCGAAGGTACATCGATAAGAGAGAAAGAGAAATCGACGCAACGTCGAATACAGTCTGAAAAGGAAACATTTTCAGCTGTTATTTTGGGACTCTCTCTCAAGGCCCACAGTACTGAAGACCGTTCTACAGCGGTTCATTTATTACCTAGAATAGAGAGGAGCAATAAAGAAGACAACAAAAGCTTTCTTGGAAAGGATGAATACAGCTGGAGAACGGGTCGTGAACAAATGAGGAAAGGAAGAGAAATTGTGCATGACAATACCTTTTCAGTACAACCTAAAAGAGGAAAGGAATTCAAAAAAAAATTATGGACAATAAATAAGAAGAGAGCAGAGAGAATTACACACATCAAATTTTCGTCATAATCTTCTGCATCTGATCGATTAGGGTTCCCTCCTTCTTCTTCTTCTTCATTCTGGAACCCTAAAAGACGGAAAAACAAGAACTGCTCTTCCTCTCAGAACAGAACAACTGAAGGCTGCTCTTCATCAATACCTTATAGCAGCCAGATTTCAAACAGAAGAAAGTAGAAAGGATCTGAAGCTCATAACCCTTGCAAATTATCACTATCTTAAGCAAGGGTTCATCATTAGCAGATCTAGAAAAAAGGAAAAATTGAAGCAGAAGGCTTCAATATGATTCTGAGAACCGAATTCTTCTTCTCACCTCTTCTTTCTCCTTTCTCCTTTTCCTCAACTATAAAAGAGTTTTAAGAATCTCTCTCTTCCAAAGCATTCAGTGGTTCAATATCTCCTTATCAAAAGATCTGTGGTTCAAGATCTCCTTATCAAAAGATCTTTGGTTCAGAGTCTCCTTATCAAAAGACTCAGGCACAAGTTGTGCTTTCCTACCAGGTGGTAGAAGAGGGGAGTACCGATATTTTGGAGAACCTCTATAAAAATCCGTGTGTCTTTGCTGTGACTTTATGTGATGTCCAACTTTCTTTTTCAGCATTTATTTTTAGCAATCTTTATCTTAATTATTCTGCCATTGGTTTTGTTTATGTGCATAATACCTTAGTAAGTTTATTGTCAGCATAGTTAAGATAGAAAATTATTTAAATCTCCATTCACCCCCTCCCCCCCTCTAGAAGATTCTCAGAGGCACACTGTGCACTTTCAATTGGTATTAGAAGGAGGTTGATCATTAAAAGGTTAACATCTTGATCAAAAAGAACTCCTACTCTTATTTCTTTAATACAAAAATATTTTATAAGGAAAATGAGTTCTAAGGATTATGCCTCAATAAGACCTCGAGTGTGTAACTTGAATAAATTTATAATATGGAAGGCCAGAATAGAACTTTACATTAATTCTATTGATGAAGACATCTTTGATGCCATCATCTCAGGTCCACAAACCCCATATAAGAAAGATGTCAGTGGGACTTCTACTCAGGAACCTATGCCCAGGGCAGAGTGGACTGAAACAGAGACAAAGCAGAAGGCGTGTGATGCCAAAGCTATGAATATTCTGGTCTCCACAATGTCAGATGACATTTTCCCGAAAGTTGCTGACTATCAATCAGCTAAAGAAATTTGGGAGTCAGTTTCCAGACTTGTAGAAGGAAGTGTTGATGAAAGAAAGGATAAGAAGTTTTTTCTCATATCCCAGTATGAAAACTTTCAGAAGAAAGCTGAAGAAATAGTTGCTGCTATGTATGACAGATTCAGCACTATCATTAATGAGCTCAGAGGCTTGGACAGGAGATATCCTTGACTAAAATTAATGATAAAATCCTCATGTGCTTCCCTAGATCATAGGATTCAAGGATCTGGGCAATCAGAGAGTCCAGATGCCACAGAGAAATATCAATTGAGGCTTTGCTAGGAAAGCTTAAATCATACGAGATGCTTTTGAAGAACAAGGCTGAATCAGAGGAAAGGGAGAACTCCAGCTCCTGTCCAAAGGAGCCTTGCTCTGAAAGCTACTGAAGGAGAGCCCTCCACTCCTGAAGATGAAATGATTAGTGTCCTAGCAAGGAGATTCAGGAAATGGGTCAAGACAGAAGACTCAAGGAGAAGAAAGAGGAGCTCAAAGCCCAGATATGATAAGACTGCAAGGGAGGAGATTATCTGCTTCACCTGCAACAAACCAGGGCACATAGCTCCTGAGTGACCACAAGAACAAAGGGACAGGAGCAACAACAAGGATAAGAAGAAGAAGAAATCTTTCAAAGGTAATGACAAGAAGAAAGCCAAGGGTTTCATTATTGAAACCTGGAGTGACTCTGAAGCAAAGTTAAGCGCCTCATCATCTGAAAGTGACGATGAAGCAGAAGCAGAAGCAGCTTGCATGATGGCACTGAGGATGTCATCAAATGATGAAGAAGAACATGCATCCCTATTTGATGATTTTGATTTTAGTTCTGATGATTTTAAATCCTGCTTCAAAGATTTCTGTAATGACTTTATTAAAATTCAAAAAGAATTAGAAGCAGATAGGGAAAAATTAGAAAACTTTAAGAAGGATGATCTATATGTAAGAAATCAAGACCTAGTAGAAGAAATGGATAATAAAGAATCAGAATTAATTGAAAATAGAAAAGAAAATCTAAAGTTAAAGGAAGAGCTAGCAAAGGCAAAAGCCTTTGAGGACTCACTCAATGGGAGGAGTCAAAAGCTCTGAGACATCACAGAAAATCTCTCCTTGAGATTTAATCACCTAGGGTTAGGAGCAGAGCCATCCACTAGTACAGAAATCCCTAGGAAACCTGCATGGAAAAATCCAGTTAGCTTCATTAAACCTAGTGACTATGAATCATGTGAGGATAGTGCAAAAATTAAGGACCAGGAAGCTAATAAACCAAAGAAAATATCCAGCGGTAATAAAGCAAATCTTAATAAAGAAAAGAAATCTCAAGGGAAGAATAATGCAGAGAAACTAAACAATCAAAAGGCTAAAGCCAAACCTAGGGTAATAAAACACTCTACTGATCTCTTATATTTAGATACATTATATACTCATTTTAAGTATCAAAATAATAAATATAGGTTTGGGAAAACCATTCCTTATCATCCAAGAGGATATCATGAAAGACCCTTCTATTCTTTCATTGAACCCTACAATGGTAAAATCAAAGGGCCCAAGGTAACCTGGATTCCTTCTAATGTTTGAATTGTTTGTGCAGGATTAGGTAGGGTCCCACTCAAGAGAGAATGTAGTGGGAAGAAAGATGTGGGTCATGAAGAAAGAACTAAATGAAAACAAGGGAGTGACTTCTTCTTTAAAAACATCCTTGATTGTCCTTATAGTTCATGAAATTAATATCATATACTCTACTATAAACATAATTGCTGGGAAAAACAGCAAGAATTTTCTAAGAAAATAGATTTGTTCATTCAAAGGTGCGTCGAATAGAAGTCGACGTACTATCGACTCCTACTCGACGCCAGTGTCAAGAAGCACTCAGACTGGATAATTCGAATAGAATTCGACGCAATGTCAAGTTCATATCGACGCATGCGTCGACTTAATGGTGGCTAATCAAAGTCGAGGTCACATCGATTAGAAATCGATGTAACGTCGACATGAATACGTCGACTTAAGGATTGCTGAACAATCTCGCAGTTGCGTCGAATATTAATCGGCGCAATGTCGATATAACAGCGCGCGCAGAGTTGCTTCTAGAAGAAATCTCGACATATTCTTTTGCGCCAAATACTAATTATTATTGATGGTGCTTCGACTTAAACCCTAAGTTGCGATGAATTATCTTCTTTTAACCGATTTCAGCGTCGAATCATTTACGCTTTCGAATTTTCCTCTCCTTGCTCTTTTGCTCTCTTCTTCTCCAGCTCTCTTGCACCCCAGTCTCTCTCTCTCTCTCCCTCTCTCGTTTTCTCTTTTGTTTGCAGGTACCTAAGATCGATGGCTCCACCAAAAGTAAACTCTGGCTTTGATGTAGATGTTGATTCTTTCAGTGCTGCGGCAGAAAGCTTCAAAGCCATTCTTGGATTATTTCAAGAGTCTAGCTTAACCAAACTAATATCTACAAGGTGTAAGATAATGGACATTGAACTGCCAGAGTTAAAGGATAGCTTTCATAAAGGAGATGATGGCTCCATAAATGGAAACATATATGAGACTGCCATCACAATTACAGAGGAGATGTTAACTCAATCATATGATCTACCATCTGGTAGTGATTTATGATGAACTTTTAGCAGAAGAGACCAACATGTCACTACAGATTATGAAGTTCAAGAAGGAGAAGCCCATAAATCTAAAGAAGAATGATGTTGGAGAAGAATATAAATTTTTGGCTGACATAGTAGGCAAGATGCTGCTATGCAAGATATCTGCACATGATGCAATCCCAAGACAGCAACTGCAGATAATGGGTGTTCTGGTTTTAAGCAAGAAGATCAACTTGGGAAAATATCTCTTGAAGCTAACAGGTCACAAATATTCAAATAAAGAAAATGCTTACATGAGGATAATGAGCCAAGTGTTGCTGCATCATTATCCAGATGTGTGCAAGTCCAAGGGAGTGCCAATTCCTCCAGGCAAAAGGATGAATATAGGTATATTCTCCAAATGGAACAGGCAAATTCTGAAGCCTGGTCAGTCTGTACCTTCTCCTCCTCCCTCTCCAACTCCACAGGATACTATCCCAGATCTCCCAAGGGATGATATTCCAACACAACCTTCTCCTTAACAACAACAGGAAGTTACTCCCCAACAACAACAGCAAAACCTCCTATCCATCCCATCTACTACAGTCCCAGAGCCAACACCTCAATCTTCTGTCCACCAACAACCACAACAACAACCATCCATCCTACTCCCAGAAAGTCAATCTGCTCCTCCATCATCACCATCATATCATATCCCTCCAAAAACCTACCAAGCCCTTTCTCCACCTCCACCTCCATTTCCACCTGCCTTTACCTCCCTTCCTACACCTTCATTTGACATGGAGCAAGCAATATATAAGGCTGTAGGGATGGCTTCAAGCACCTTTGCAGACCTACTAGCCAGCCAAGCCAGAAGATTTGACAAGAAGTACTCACAGATGGAGTTTGAACTACTAGACTCAAAGAGGTCTCTACAGGGGCTCAAAGACTTCATATCCTCCTCCCTAGTAACAAAGGAGGTCTTAACCTCTCTTGCCAGCAATGTTAAGAAAGGGGAGAAAATTCAGGAGGAGGAAGGACCTACTCTAGAGATGATTGTCCATGACAAGGGGAATGATGTTGAAGCCCCTGATAAAATTACTACATTCCAAAATGCTCAGGGGGAGCCTGCTGATCAGGGGAAGCTGGTGGAAAAAGATATGGAAGAGGTACATCAATATCTAACAAATTTTCATAGGGAGTATCAAGTAGAATCTCCAGAGAACCAAGAGAAAATAGCTGCAGACAATCAGGGGGAGCTCCCTATAACACCTCAAGAACCAGCTCAAGAGCCAGCTGGAGAATTGATCCAGGGGGAGGTAATTCCCTCTACTCTGGGGGAGCCTAATGAAGATGACCTGCTATATGAGGTTGCCAATATTGCTAAGGAGGCTGCTCAGACTGCTGAACAAGATCAAACCTATCAAGAAGCAGCGATGTCTCCTGAAGATGATGAGCCTTTAAAGTTTGCATCAAGGAAGGTAATTCCACGGGTCTTTTCCAGAAAAAGGAAAACTCCTGATAAAGGATAGTGAGGTCCAGGTACTGTACTTGTGAGATAAGTTCAATACTTTTCTAGTCTCTGGTGGATACAGTTATTAAGAACAATATAGCTTACTTGACAATGTATGAAAGAGTCTGTGATTTCATTCTGTCATATTTTATTGGCTATATTGTCTTGTATGTATTTTTGCTTATATAAAAGATTATGTAAAATCACTTTAACCAAGACTGTAAAATTTGTTAAGATAAATAGAGGGAGATTGTTGGAAAAAACTCCTTGGATTTAACTTAACAAATAATCTAAAAGTAATTTTAACTCTTAGGTTTTAATTACCCATTGTATAGTAAGGGTAATTTGGTCATTAGATGTCTTAAGGTATCACACACAACTTGGAGTGTAAAGACTAGAGCAAGCCAAGCACAAATTTGGTTGAGTTACCAATTGCGTCGAATAGTATTCGACGCAACTTCGACTTCATGGCGACGTAACTTAGACTAGAAGTCTAAGCAACTCAACCTCTCTGTCGAAGTAGATCAAGTCGACGCTACGTCGAAAGGATATCGGCATAGATGAAATGAGCATGTCGTAGTATCATTAGAAGTCGACACAGCTTCGACTTCAACTCAACACAAAAGGAAGAATTTGTCAAAGCCATCTGAAGTCGACACAACGTCAACTACAATTCGACGCAGATAATGAAGTTCAGAATGGAGTCTTCAACTCGACGGCTACGTCGACAAGTAATCGACGTAACGTCGATATCTGAGTTCAACCAGAGATTGAAGGAATTCGAAGCTGCCTTTACAAGAACTTGAAGGTACGTCGATAAGAGAGAAAGAGAAATCGATGAAACGTCGAATACTTTCCTTTTCAGCTATCATTTTGGGACTCTCTTTCAAGGCCCACAGTACTGAAGACCGTTCTACAACGGCTCATTTATTGCCTATAATAGAGAGGAGCAATAAAGAAGACAACAAAAGCTTTCTTGGAAAGGATGAATACAGCTGGAGAACGGGTCGTGAACAAATGAGGAAAGGAAAAGAAATTGTCCAGGCCAATACCTTTTCAGTACAACCTAAAAGAGGAAAGGAATTCAAAAAAAATTAAATTATGGACAATAAATAAGAAGAGAGCAGAGAGAATTACACACACAGCAAATTTTCATCATAATCTTCTGCATCTGATCAATTAGGGTTCCCTCCTTCTTCTTCATTCTAGAACCCTAAAAGACAGAAAAACAAGAGCTGCTCTCCCCTGTCAGAACAGAACAACTGAAGGCTGCTCTTCATCAATACCTTAAAGCAACCAGATTTCAAACAGAAGAAAGTAGAAAGGATCTGAAGATCATAACCCTTGCAAATCATCACTATCTTAAGCAAGGGTTCATCATTAGCAGATCCAGAAAAAGGAAAATTGAAGCAGAAGGCTTCAATATAATTCTGAGAACAGAATTCTTCTTCTCACCTCTTCCTTCTCCTTTCTCCTTTTTCTCAACTGTAAAAGAGTTTTAAGAAACCCTCTTCCAAAGGATTCAATGGTTCAAGATCTCCATATCAAAAGATTTGTGGTTCAAGATCTCCTTATCAAAAGATCTGTGGTTTAAGATCTCCTTATCAAAAGATCTTTGGTTCAGAGTCTCCTTATCAAAAGACTCATACATATGTTGTGCTTTCCTACCAGGTGGTAGAAGAAGGGAGTAACCACATTTTGGGGAACCTCTATAAAAATCTGTTTGTCTTTGCTGTGACTTTCTGTGATGTCCCACTTTCTTTTTCAGCATTTATTTTTTGCAATCTTTATCTTAATTATTCTGCCTTTGGTTTTGTTTATGTGCATAATACCTTAGTAAGTTTTATTGTCAGCACAGTTAAGATAGAAAATTATTTAAATCTCTATTCACCCCCCTCTAGAGGATTCTCAGAGGCACACTGTGCACTTTCACTTCCCTTCTTCTTCAGATCCTCGATGTAGAGGGGACAGTTCTGCCTCCAATGCCCTACCTTGCCGCAGTGGTGGCAGTTTCCTTCTTTAGCTTATCCCTTCCTTTTTAGTGTAGAAGATTTGGGATCAGGCAAGACTTAGGTCCCACCTTAGTCTTCATGAATCCCTTGGCCTTACTCTTGCCTTTATGCACCATAAATATGGGACTAACAAGCTTGGTCTTCTTCATGTTGTTCTCGGAAATTCTTAACATGCCTATGAGTTCGGGCAGTGTCTTATCTATCGCATTCATGTTCTAGTTCAAGACAAACTGCTCGTAACTGTCCGACAATGATTGTAGGATCAAATCTGTAGCCAATTCTTGGCTTAAAGTAAACCCCAGTCTCTGAAGATTCTCGATGTACCCAATCATCTTGAGTACATGAGTTCCCACTGGGTCTCTAGCTCCCATTTTATACGGAAACAAAGCCTTAGAGATGTCGAACATCTCTTGCCGAGCCCGCCCTTGGAACATTTTCTTCAGGTGCTCGATAATTTCAAAGACACACATGGACTCATGTTGCTTCTGAAGCTCATAGTTCATGGTAGTGATCATGAGGCACTCGACATCTAGGGATTCATCTTGATACTTCTTATAAGTATCTTTGTTATCTCAGGACAAATTCCCGGTCGACACTTCAGGGGATCCTCTTCCAAGATATAGAGCTTGCGCTCTTGCCTGAGGACAATTCTCAGGTTTCTGTACCAGTCTAGGAAGTTAGTCCCGTTGAGCTTCTCCTTCTCAAGGATAGCTCTCAAGCACAAGGTGGAGTGTGATCCACTTGCCATGGAAGTTATACAAGAATCATGCAAAATAAATCTTAGTATTATATTTCAAAATACATTTTATTTAATAAGGACTTTTATTAAATACTCCCACTATTTTACTCAAATTGATAACCTTTAATATCAATTCGGAGAGTTTATGCGAGCTACTCTCTTAGTGGACAAGATCCGTATTTCACTGCCATCATAAGTCAGCTATGGCTGATCACCCACAATGTGACTATTTAGGTAGGCAACTTTTGCCAATCGCATCTTTATGCAATTCCTGTATGGTTGGTGAATAACTCTTTATTCGCATCCATCAAATGGTACATGCCAACCATATGCCTCTAGGCACTCAAACTTCGAGGTCACCTAGTTAAGTTGGACCCGATGTCGACAGTGGGATATCACAATTATCCGCTCACACCCTTACCAAGATAGATTAATGCACTTTGATTAGGCAAACACACACTTCATCGATCGAGGCAGGAAGAGTGTCATCCATCGGAAGGCATCAGTATACTTAATATTTGTAAAGGGACTTTATGATAATCGATTAACATTTAATCATTGTGCACATTCACAAAACAGAAATACAACACTCACAAACCTAATACATCATAGATGTGCACAAAATAATATTATCAACACTTTGATAAAAGGGGCCAAATATGGACATTTAGAACACTTTTAAACCTCCAAATTTACATGCATTGTACACTAGAAAAACAACTCCACTTATGTAGTAGATAAACTCGTCTCTCAATGTCAGATTCAAAATCTCAGACATCACAAACCATTCCATGGGACGGTTACTGCAAAAGAGAAACAATTTCTGAAGCATGAAAATCGAAACGCAATCATATGCGTTCCTGGCGCGGTTCCAAGGGGCAGCACCCCTAATAGTGGTCTCGCTGATCGATCAGCGAGAGGGGTCAAGGTGCTGCGCCCCTGCGGGGTGCGGGGCACAGCCCCGATAATTTTTTTTTTGAAAAACCACCACCATAAACCATTAAGAAAATACATCAAAATGATGTACTAGAAAGAAATCCAGACATTTACAACACTTATAAATTTTTTACTTACACGCACTGGATCGCGCAACCTCGCTCTGGCCACTGTTGGGTTTTCTATAAACAACACATCACATTCGCGCAGCGGAATAAAGAAACAAGAACAGCCAGAAACAGTTACAGTATCATGTGAATTCATGAATCAAGAAATAAAAGAGCAACACATTGCAATATACCTGAAAGGGATTGAGTAAACACTCAATCAAGATGCTCCAAATCTAGATCGCCAAAACCATGTGGTTGAGTTCCAAGCACAGAAAGTGTATTCGCGCCTCTATAGCAGTCCACGCGAGCGAAGGAGAACCCCAAGCCTCTTGTCGAACAAGATCTAGGTCAGAGAAGAAGTTCCCTCAGCATCTCCCACGGACTGCTAGATCCGACAAGGGAGAGGCGATGACGGCGGACGGGATCTCATGGAAAACCCTTTGCAGAACACTTCTGTCTCTTTCTCAGATAAAACCTTAGGGAAAACCTAATCGGTTCCCTATTTATACCCAGGGTATAAAAGTGGATATCCGCAGACCCCAATCATTAAAAGGAGTATTCGATGCGTGTCGTCGTGATCACTGAATATCGTCGAGACGATCTCTACGATATCATCGTGATGACCTGTATCGTCTTGACAGTCAAGACGATATAGTCTTGATGACCTATATCGTCGAGACGATCTCGATGATATCATCATGATGACCTGTATCTTCTTGATAGTCAAGACGATATAGTCTTGATGACCTATATCGTTGAGACGATCTCGACGATATCATCATGATACCTAAAATATCATCTTGACAGTCAAGACAATATTCCTTAGCACTCGACGATACATCATAGGTGATAGTCGGTCATATCGTCGTGATCATTCGATGATATTCACAATATCATTTTGATGATCTCGACGACACATGCATTTTCGTTTTAAACACATGCCAACATGTTCCATACAATATTCATAATATATGTGGAACATTTAGTTGACTCGACCTAACTCTAATGAGTCATAGGATTGATCCTTCACTCATATTCAATATGAGTAAGGCCAACACAATCCTTCCTCCAACTTCTCCAAACACTCTTATGTGCGACCCTATTGGCTCATATTACGTTGGCAGTGAGACTAACTGCTTGATTGCTTTGAGATCACCTTAGAAATACCAACACCAACTCCCTGTTTTCATTTCAATCTCAGAATCTCGCTTCCACAATTAGTGTCCAAACTCTTCAAATATCAATGATTTGCATAAGATTGTTGCTTCTTAGTTTTTTAATTAGAAATCCTTGCATATAAAGTGTTTGTTGTATGAATACGTACAATCATTATTCATTGTTTTATTTCCACTTGCATGCTCACAACATTAATGTGTTTAAAAAAAATTAAGATAGTGAAGATTCATTTTTCGATTTCTCAAGCATAAAGAGGTATATAGTTTCCGATCCTGAATTTGAATGAAGCTACGGAACAATTAACCATTCAAGAATGATGTCATCAAAAGTGGAAATTTGTTGGTACACTTGACGCTCCACCCTCATGTAATTACACGTGTGAATTTTTCAATGGAGTGTAATTCATGTTTTATCAATTTTACAAAGAAGTACTATTTTTTACAATCTTGATCTTCCATAATATAAAAGGATATCAAACCCTCATCAGAATACATTCATGTGTTTTATGGATTCTTTAGTTTAGTATGTTTGAGGACAAATGTCTTCATGTTTTTATATGCATTCATGTAAGTGGAAACAAAATCTTTTCAAACACCTTAGATTGCCTTTATGCATTCAATGAGTAACATAAAGCTCTTAACGTAAATATAATGTAAAAGGTTAATCCCATGTTAAGTATGATTACACCTATTCGCGAGGCATTGAATATTATGCATGCTCCTTTATTGCCGATTATTAGTTATTACCTTTGTTTTTGATCTTTCTAAATAGAACAAAATGTATTTTGATGTTTATGTAGGAAGAAATCTCTATTTCAGTTATGCTAACATTGTAGTTGATCAGTATCACAGATTCTCTACTTCAGTATTATTTTACTATAATTGTTTCAATATGGAATCGTTTCTGCATTGGTAAATTGGAATTAACTTGCTTGATGTGACAACCGCTATTTAATGATTTTGTCAACATGATTTGATCTTATCTCTTTTGTTCTCTATTGGTTATTTAGTGTTAACATGCTAATTCCTTGAAATTTATTTATATTTAAGCAATTTATTTATTTATGTATAGTTCGATGGATAAAAGTTGGATGAATTAACTTGAATGTTGTATAGTTGTCAACATGAATATCAGTGATCGACGACAACCTATATACATCAACGGAGTGAATTCTTTTCTTAATTTTGCTTTCACTCATTCTGCTAGAGGAAACACTATTCGTTTCCCTTATTATAGATGTGAAAATAATAATTTCCACACTCGAGAGATTGTGTTTGTGCATCTTATTCTGAATGGAATTATAAAGACATATAGATGATGGTCAAGTCACGGAGAGGATTATTAGAATATTAGACCAACTATTGAGAGCAATGATGATGTTTTTAGAGAGGGCGAAGAAGATATTTTAGAGGATGATGATATGCATGAACTCCTACATGATTTTAATTCTGACTTTAACAACATGAACGAGATTGGAGAAGAATGAGATCATGAGGACTCCAATGAAACAGCTAGAAAATTTTATGATTTGTTAAATGGCGTTGAACAAGAATTATATCCTGGTTGGAAGGAATTTTCAAAATTTCAATTTATGGTTACTTTACTTGTACTCAAATCTGATTACAGATGGACTGGCCAGGCTTTTACTGAATTACTTAAAGTTTCAAAACGATCAATTTCTTGTAGTGAAAAACTACCAAGTAGCTTTTATGAAGCTAATAACTACATAAAAGAGCTTGGAATGGAGTGTAAGAAGATAGATGCTTGCTTGAATGATTGCATTCTCTACCACAATAAGTTTGCAGATCTTGAAAGTTGTCCAACTTGTGGTATGTCCATGTGCAGAAAGTGATTTGTTGTCAAGAAAGTGTAAAAATATACCAAATAAGATTCTTAGACGCTTTCCTTTGATACCTAGACTTCAACGATTGTATATGTGTTCTAAGACGGCTGAGGATATGAGATGACATAAAGAAAAGCGTCGCGATGATTGTAATTTGCGGCATCCAGCTGATGCGTTTGCTTGGAAATCATTTGATGAGAAACACTCAAAATTTTCATCTGACACACGCTATGTTAGGCTTGGTTTAGCAAGTGATGGGTTTAATCCTTTTGGTTTTATGAGTACAAATTATAGTGTATGGCCCGTTGTTTTAGTACCTTATAATATGCCACCATATGTATGCATAAAAACTCCTAATTTTATCATATCTTTGATTATTCCTGACCCTGGACAACCTGGGAATGAAATAGATGTCCATTTGCAACCTTTGATTGATGAGTTAAGAATTTTATGGGAAGTTGGGCCTTGCAATTATGATGCCAATAGTAAGTGCAATTTTAACATGTGTGATGCTATATTGTGGACGTTGAATGATTTTCCAGCATATGCTAACTTGTCAGGTTGGAGCACAGAGGGTAAGCTTGCTTGTCCGTGTTGTAATAAAGACACATGGATTGTCGATTGAAGAATGGGTCTAAGATGTGTTACAAGGGAAAAATGTTTATTGGATCCAAATCATAGATGGAGAAAAGATAAGAAGTATTTTGATGGAACAATAGAACTTCGATCTGCCCCAAAGGTCTTATCAGGGGATGAAATTTTAGAGCAGCTAAAAGAATATGACAATGTGATTTTTGGAAAGCTTCAAAAGAAAAGGAGGCGGGATAAAACTACTCTTCCGTACAATTGGAAGAAGTTAAAGTTTTTTTTTTTCAATTACCATATTGGAGTACACTTGAGATACGTCATTGTCTAGATTACATGTATATTTTAAAAAATTTACTGATAATATATTGGGTAATTTGTTGAACATTGATGGGAAGACAAAAGATGATTTGAATTTTAGACCTAACCTTAAGGAAATGGGGTTGAGATCTGAATTACACCCGATAGAAAAAGATGATCATTATGTCATGCCACAAGCATGCTATTCATTGACATTGGTCGAATGAAAGGCAATATGCAATTTCTTGGAGAATTTTAAAGTTCCAGTTGAGTATTCTTCAAATATAAAGAGGTGTGTAAATGCTAAAGAGGGTAAAGTTTCATGAATTAAAGCTCATGATTGTCATGTTTTCATATTGGATCAACTTGCTCCTGCTTTTCGTGGCATTGTTCGTAAAGAGGTTTATGACCCACTGGTTGAATTAAGTGTCTTTTTTAAGGAGTTGAGCTCGAAAATACTCAGTATTGAGGTGTTGGATAAACTTAAGAAAAATATTGCTATCACACTTTGCAAACTCGAGAGAATATTTTCTCCTTCATTTTTTACAATCATGACGCACTTACCAATACATATTGCACGAGAAGCAAAAGTTGCTGGCCCTGTACCATATCGATGGATGTATCCAATTGAAAGGTATGTCTATTAATTATTATTTATTTACTTTATCATATTATGTCTTTTAAACTAAATGAATTCAATAGGTTTTTATGTACACTCAAATCCTTTGTGCGAAATAAAGCATGCTCAGAAGGTTCAATAGTGGAAGGATACCTAGTACATGAGTGCTTGACATTTTGTTCTCGATATATAATAAAGTTGAGACAAAGCTTAATCGCCTAGATAGAAATGATGAAGGAGATGTTGAGAAAGATTCAAGATTGTTAATTTTTCAAAAAATTGGGAGACCCTTAAGTAAAAGAAGAGAAAAAGATCTCAGATATGAAGATTGGCATCAGGCTCAAGTCTACATACTAATAAATTGTCCAGAAGCAGAATCATTTATAGAGTGAGATTCACATTCATACTCTTCATAGTTGTATTATTTTTATCTTATTTAACTAATTCATTAAACATTTAATTAATAGGCATCAGGCTCAAGTCTGCCAAGTTGAACAAGTGTATTACGCGCCTGATAACAAAAGTAAAGATTGGCGAGTGATCATAAAGACAGTTTCACATCACTTTTATGACATTCCAAGCAAAGAATTTGAAGAAGTCACAGGGGATGAAATTCAGTTGTATGATATAAAGGTTGGGTTAGGATCGATGCTTGATAATGTTGTAGATAATGATAACCCTATGCTTTCATTACAAAGAACTGATGTTGCAGCTATAACTATTGAGAAAAAAGATCAATCCAGACAAATAAGAGTTTTGAATGAAGACGATGAAATTGATGACTTTGAGGATGCCGATGATATTTAAAATGTATTTACTATAAAATTTAAATTTAGTAGTAAAATATATCTTTTATTTTGAATGTTTACACTAAAATTTAATTGTAGTCTTTTTTCTATGTAATTTAGATCAAAAAAATGAAGAGTGCAAATATTGGTGTTAAGGCTAAAGCTTCCCGTGTTGAAAGCCTTATAGATACTTTACATCCACGATCCACTGCAGCATGCCTGCATTTCTTTGTTTTATCCACTACTCGACATAATTGCGGACCTTCCAACCAGCATAAAAAAAGGAATCACGGGCTTAAACTACAAATATAGGCAATAATTCTCAGGTTGTTGTATCTCAACTTACAAAAGTAGCATCTTGTTCTGAACAGCGACCAAAAAACGGCAATATCGTTACATACGGATCGAGATTTGATAAATGAAGATCAACATGTATATGCTGAGAGTGTAGTTGAACATGTTTCTACTGATGTTGAGGTTGAACATGTACCGGCAAATCCAACAAACTTGAACATGCTACTAATATTGGTATAAATCCTTCATGTTTTTTAATTTGATATATTTGAAACATGTTAACACAAAACTGTTTAATTACATGTTTAAATGTAATAAAAAAAAGGACCATTGGGCTTGAGTGGTCAAAGAGGAGACAAAATATTCTGGAGAGGGTGGTGTGCAACTTCTAGCAGAACTTCGAAGATTAGTTGGATATAAAGCTCATGAACTTATTACAAAAATGGGTAATATGTAAGGTAAAATGGTCCTCTAAATGTGAAGAAATTGTAAATAATTATTATCATCTATGTAAGTATTAAATTTTAAGTTGTTTTTTGGATTTATAAATATTTTTCTATTTTGAATTCATAATTTTGTTGTTTTATATTTTTTTAGACTGAATTCAATCTCTTAAAAGAATCTCATGTTTATGGTGGTCTTATATCATCACTTCGTTGACACTGCAATGTTTGGCATTTTCATTTACATGCTGATTATTATCTTAAATGAAATATTGATGCACAAAGGCATGTAAATTGCCCTAAAGATGTCGATTCAACTCAATGAGATTAGATAATTAGTTACTGGGGCAGTGCCCAATTCAAGATATGAAATACATTAATTACTCTAAAATTATGTACATTGTTTATACATTGTTTTTCTTATTGATTCTTTGATGGAGAGAATCACCGAGATCAATAAACAAAATAAGAACCAACAAAAAATAAAATCTCATGTAGGATCAAAGTCTATTGCAAGAACAGTACACAAAATATTAATTAAATTTAACAATCATAATTGTACTTAGAATTAATGTTTTATTGTTTTCTATATGTAGAGGAAAGCTCCAAATGAACAAGATGAGTTACCATTATACGTAAGATTGTGGGAGAAAACTCGCAAGGGGAAACATAATGAATGGCAAAATGAAACAGTAGAGGAAATATATAAGAAGCTATTGGAGCTTCATGACACACAAATGAGAGAGAATGGAGAAGATAAGTTGACCCCTAAAGAAGCCTACACTACAGTACTTGGACATCGTTCAAATTATATTCTTGGAATGGGTTTTGGACCTAGACCTTCAGGTAAGCATACTAATGTAACAATTACGAGCAGAAATTTAAGCAGAATTAGAAGTGGAGATGAACACTCATATTCAAGATTTTGAAGTGGAGATGACCACTCGTATTCAAGAGATGAAGTCTCGGATGGAATCTAAAATTTTGGTTCTTCAGAAACAAAGAGAACCCGAGGATCAAGCGGACAACACTAATGATTCTTAACAATTGATTTTATCATCTGAACTCTTAATTTTCTAATATTTTTTTTAGTTGGGTTAGGGCTACTGATCGCACTAGTGCTTATTATGATGATTTTTTATTCTCACTTTTATTATTGTTTTTTATATTTAATGAGTCTTTATTGTCTTTTATATTTGATGATGAGTTTATATCTTCTACCTCATGGTGATAATAATTCATAGCAAGTTAATTAAGAGTATGTTAATTGCAAACCAATTTTTGTTAAGTGCAAATCATTTTCACCTCCTACATTGGCCCTCTTACCCGTGCTGACCCCAATCCTTACGATAGCTTGCTGCCATCGCCGGAGCCCGTGAATACGGCAGCGCCACCGCCTATGAAGAGGGTCGATCACGAAATAGTCTTCGTCGGAGCATGGGAGTTCGTCAACCAAGACTCCGGCTGGAAATATAGAGACATCTCCTTGACCACGGAACAATCTTCACCATGGAATCAGATCTCTTATCTCATTCTCTCATCATCAAAAAAAATTAAATGCTAAAGAACAAAGTGAGGAGGCTCCCAACGTGTAAGGTCGAAGAATCATGAAATTAATCCTTGGTCCCTTTCCCTAATCCTTCCGTTTCGAAGACTCCGACCAAGAAGGCTCTGTTACTTCTCCCTGTGATTGTACTTCGGAAGACAACAATAGATCCATTATATTCCCGTTCTTCTTCATCACTGCCGATACAGCCGCCTAGAGTACGGATCAGGAGAGGCTCAGGGCCGTCGGAGGTTGGCTGCATATGTGGGAGAGGGACCAGGAGAGGCCGGTTTGCACCTAACAAGTTAGTTTGCACGTAAAATTTTGCGATTTGCACATAACAATGGTTTGCATGTAGCCAAAATTGATTTGCACTTAAAATCACTCATAATTAAACATGCACTCCTGGTTACCAACGAGTCAGTTATTATCATTTTTGTTATGTAATCACTCTGTGGCTGAGCTGATGACTATTGATTTGCAGCTTCTGGGAATATACGACAGCTGTATTGCTTTCAGAGAGACTAAACCGTCTATGAAATTCCAGTTCAGTTTGCCATTGGATGGAGCCATGTGTGCAGCAGTAAGGCTATATATTTGCTCTCATATTCTTGAGAGTTTGTCTTCTGTGCTGGACCTCAACTTTTTGGGTGTTCTCACTCATTCCGAATGCAAACTACAGATCTTATTCAAACTTAATTGCAAAGTTTGTAGTTATTTGATTTTCTATGCTACTTTCTAACAAATGATTGACATATAGCAGAGGTTTCGCAGAGCATAGATGAGAACACAAAAAAGATTAAGAGTAATAGAAATGAAAAGGATGGAATTAAGGTAATTGATAGGGAGATAAATGCTTCTTCTATTTAAGGTAATTGCACACATTCACTGTTTTTCAGAGAACTGGGCAACCAGTTCACTGTTTTACAGTGAACTGGGCACCCAGCTCACATGAAAACAGTGAACTGGTCACCAAGTTCACTGAAAAACAATGAACTGGGTGCCCAGTTCACTGAAAAATATTGAACTAGGCACCCATTGTTTTTCAGTGAACTGGGAGCCCAGTTCACTGACTTTCAGTGAACTTGAAGCCCAAAAAATCACGAGAGGCTGATCTTAAGAAGTTTTTTCTGCTTGCATAGCTGTTTACCCAGTGCTTGTTTCTTCAAAGCAAAGCATTTATTCTTAGGAAACATCACCAGAACTAAGGATGCTGGAATTCATTAGCGCATTTTTAACGAAGATATTACTTGCCCCTGAAAGAGGTAGTAGTACCTCATAAACTTGTGAGAATTGCCCAAGTTACATCTTATAACAAAGACAAAATCAAGTAGCTTCATAAACTAGTTAGAATATAACCACATATGTTAAAGAGGTAGTACCTCATAAACGTGTTGAGAATATAACGTTTATGAGGTTAGTACCTCATAAACGTTTATAAAGTAGTTAGAATATATTTTATCAGAGATGATCCCAAATGCATCTTCACTGTTTTCAGTGTGCATATATACTCAATTTTTCTCAACTTTATCAGATAAATTCTTGTTTTTGAACACGATCAAATAAATTAAAAGTATAATGCAGTACAATATTCTATCACATTCTGATAGTACTATAATGGATCTTCATCCATTAATAATGCCCATGCAATTAGTCATCAACCCCCTTTAGTTGATCTTCATCATGTTCTACTGAGAGGACTCAATTAGCATATGCATTTTAAAAATACATTGCCATTTGGACAATATTCATAGTTCAAGCTTTCAATCGAGTTATAGAAAGAGTCAACATCCTACTAATAATTCATCTATAATATTCATCTAAACATGAAAACATCAACGTGTAGTGCAATAACAATATTTAAAAAAATACTACCATCCAGGATTTTCATGAACCAAGGAAGAAATATGTAGTAGAATTTTTGCATCTAACCAAAGACCAACTAGTTATATGTGGAGGGATCCATTGTCTATATTATTTTCACAAGGCTACTTGAGTTTCACGATATGCGGTTATATTCTCAACATGTGTCCTTATGTTCAGGGTCTTTGACCTTTTCATTACGTGATGTTAGATTTTGGAATTTTGTCTTGTTGGAGAGGTACTACCTCATAAACTTATGAGGTTAAAGAGGTACTACCTCATAAACATTATATTCTAGTTAAAGAGGTAGTGCGTTTATAAACGTTATATTCTAGTTAAAGAGGTAGTACTGCCTCATAAACGTTTATAAACTAGTTAGAATATAACCGCATATGTTAAAGAGGTAGTACCTCAAACCGCATATGTTAAAGGTTGGTCTTAGAATTTGAGATTTTTTGTCTTGTTAGAGAGGCTTCATTACGTGATGTTAAAGAGGTAGTACCTCATAAACTTGTTAGAATTGCCCAAGTATCACTAAGATTTTCATTTTATTCACTGATTTGTAGATTGAAATATGGATTTAATCTTTTTCCTGTTATTCTCTTCGAAGGTTTGACATAAATTTTTGAACAATACTTGACTCTATTTAATCATATCAATCTTCTCACTGAGTGAATGAAGATATCTAACCTGAAACAAATGCACAAAAATGAGGCAGATAACCAGAGATGCCTCCTATTAATCCTCTCCTTCGATCTTTTTTCTTTCTAGTTTTACCATGACAGAGATTAGATCACAGGTGCACAATTTAAGTTGTTTGTAGCAGTTCCTTGCAGTTCCATTGACATTTTTGTACATTGAACTTCCTTTTTTTTGAGTATTTCAATAACATGCAACTTTGGATGTTTCTGCTTAGTCACTACTAAAATATCATTCCCAACCCTCAAAACTATGTAGCTTCACATTTCTCATCTGTAATATGACCAAATGCAGGTTGGACATAGTGATTGTAGAAGTTTACATGGCCAGAGTATGGCCTAAATGGGAAGAATCTTAGGAAGGCCAGAGTTTGGTGAAACTTCAATGGGGACATGGTGGAGTGTACAAAGAAGACTATCAACGTGTTGAGCGCCGCCGCCGCTGCCAACGGCAATTGCGAGGTGGAGATCAGCGAGCACCTAACTCAAGTCACCGACAACATCATCTCACATACGATGTTCGAGAAGGGCAAGCAAATCTTCCACCGGCCTTGAGATGTGTCGGGCATGCTTCTCACCTGGACTACATTCTCACAGAATTTATAAAATGCACATTTAAATGGGCTAAAGAATGAATGTGTTCAGTTTAATTATAGTTTAAAACAATATTATTCTGTATTGAGGGATTTGAGCTATCTCTCACCCTCTTTTTTCCCTATTAATAAAATAATGTTGAACAAACTTCTATTATGATTGTGTATTTAATTTATTCTTGTGTTTGAATGTCTTAATATTGAATTGTAAGGAATAGTAAAATGGAATTATATGATATTTCTGAGAAATTGAATAGAATTTAATGACAATAAATGGTATATTGTATTGTCTCTTTAGTGACCAGATATTTTGTCACTAAAATACACATGCAGTGACCGAATTAGTTCGGTCACTAAAACTTTATTTAGTGACTGAATCTATTTGGTCACAAAAAATCACAAAGACTTTATTTCATGATCGAATCAACTTGGTCACCAAAACTTCATTTCGTGGCCGAATCCATTTGGTCACAAAAAATCATTTTGTGATCGAATCCTTTTGGTCACTAAAAGTCCATTCAGTGACCGATTCAAGTTGGTTACTAAAAATTAATTTAGTGACCAAATCAATTTGGGCACCAAAACTTCTTTTGGTGACTATAGTTATTTTGGTCACTAAATATTTCGAATTAGTGACGAAACTCTTTTTTGTCACTAAATATTTTGGTCACTACAGGCGCTTCATGAAGAACTTCTCGAGGATCGCACTTCCTTTCACCACATTGACCAGGAAGGAGCAGAGGTTCATCTGGACGTCGGTGTGTGCACGAGTCTTTGAGGAGATAAAGAGTCGGCTGACCTCGACACAAATTTTGTGTTCGTCATGCGGGGTAGAAGACTACCAAGTTTATAGTGGCGCCTCCTAGAGCAGCTTGGGTTGTGTTTTGTTCCAGCTTGGGAAGGTGGTCACTTATGGTTCACGCCAGCTAAAAGGGCATGAGATGAATTACATAATCCAAGACCTAGAGTTGGCGGTCGTGGTGTTCGCTTTGAAGTTATGGTGGCATTACTTGTATGGCGTGAAGATTGACATCTTCATGGACCACAAGAGTTTGAAGTATCTGTTAAATCAGAGAGAGTTGAATATACAACAAAGGAGGTGGATGGAGTTCCTTGGGGACAACACCCTTAATATCCATTACACTCCCGATAAAGAGAATGTTATTGCAGACGTGTTGATCTGGCGGGCTCCAGCACAAGAGAATTGGATTTCAGCGCATGATGGTGTTTAGTCCATGACTTGGAGGCGCTTGAGATCACGTGTGTTGACAAGAGTATGGCGGCTACAACATGCTTGAACTGGACGGAGGTCCAATAAGACATCGCAGACCGAGTTCGTCATAGAGCTTGATGAGAGCATGAAACGCTATGTGGAAGAGACCGTGGAAGGGTCAAACGTCGAGTTTTCTTTCGAAGATGGGCTTATTTGGAAGAATAGCAGATTATGCGTTCCTAGTTTTGGAAAATTTCAGGATAAATTGATGTATGAAGCACATTTTAGTACTCGATTCATCCGGGGAGCACAAAAACGTACATAGACATGCAGAAACTATTTTGGTGGTAGGGCATGAAGAAGGATATTCCCTACACGTGGAAAAGTGTCACACTTGTACACTTGAAGGCCGAATGCCAACCGCTCGGTGGGTTTCTCACGTTTTTGTTGATTCCAGAATGGAAGTTTGATGATATATCGATGGGCTTTGAGCACGGATTGTCGAGGTTGCGGCAGGGCAACAACACCATCTGGGTGTTTATTGATCGTTTGACAAAGGTGTTGCACTTCATTCTGAACCAGAAGGATGATTCTGTGGAGAAACTTGCAAAGATGTATGTTAATAACAGTGTACGGTTACATGGTGTTCCCCAGAACATTGTGAGTGACTGAGATGGGTGTTTTATGTCGAAATGTTGGACGTGTATTCATCACCTATTGGGTATCAAGCTGAAGTTTAGCACGGCTTTTCATCTACAAATATACGGCAGACCGAGAGGACCAACAGGACTATGGAGGATAAGCTTTGAATGTGCGTCTTAGACTTCAAAAAGAGATGGGAGGACCACATCTACATGATTGAGTTTACTTACAACAACAACTACAAATCCAGTATCCACATGACCCCCTTCGAGGCCTTATATGGTAAGAAGTGTCGTACACCCTTGGCTTGCGCGGAAACGGATGACACGAAGTTGTTGAAGCATAAGAATGTCAAAGAGAAGAATACGATGATTCGGGCGATACGCGAAAGATTGCTAATTGTCAGGATAGGCACCGGAACATAGAGTTCGTCGTAGGCGACTGAGTTTATTTGAAGATCAAACCGTTCAAGAGAGTATCGAGGATCCGACGCTTGAAAAAGCTAAGTCCGAGGTACTTGGGACCGCTTGAGATCACGGAGCACATTGTTGACACTGCTCATCGGCTTGCTCTTTCTACGGAGCTCGGTGGACTACACGATGTTTTCAACATATTTGTATTGAGGAAGGCGGTGCAAGAGCTTACTTAGATTGTTGCGGTTAACAAGGTGTTGGTTGATTGTCGGTTATTGACTAAAGTCAGGCTCATTCGCATCGAAGACAGTGAAGTTCGTCAGTTATGCAACAAAATGACAAAATTGGTCAAGGTTCGGTGGGATAATTGCGATCGTGTGGAGCAGTCTTAGAAGCGGGAGCAAAATATAGGCGAGGAATATGTTACGGCACCAATCACGAATGACGGCATCGATGGCATCGAAGGAGATCCTCATTGGGGGCAGGTATACCGTCGCCACAAATCTACCGCGGGACCGCAAGCAACACCATAAATTTATCTTTTAATTTACTGCCTATTTCAGTCTCTCTACGTATGGCTATATTTTTATCATTTAAATTGTTATGCCTAATCTAGCTCGGTTAATTATGGCTAGATTTGTATCTTTAATTTTGTCCCGTTGTTTAAGGCCCAAACAGGGGGTCAACTTTTATTTTAAGAAACTCTATTTATATGGAGGGTGCTGGTACCGAAAAGGGGAACAAGAAATAAAATTATCTTTCTCCTCTCATCAAGTCTTCTCTCTCTCTCACCTTTCTCTCTCTCTCTAATTCCTTCTACAACCCGCCGCACCACCGCATCTTTCTTTCCATCCTGGAGGATCCCGCCTCCAACCGGCCGTTCACGCGCCGCCAAGCCTCGGCACGTAACAAACTGGTATCAGAGCCAGGTTCGGCCGCCAACACCAGCGCCGCCGGAACAGTCACGCCGACCACCCCACCTCGCCTCGCTGCACCGGACTGCGTACCACTCTTGCCGCTTCCCCCGGTCCATCCCATGGCCGAACGCGAACTACTCCAGCAAATCTTGGACCGGCTCGACAAAATGGATTCTCTCCTTGGCGAGGTCGACACCCGCACGACACACCTTGTCGCGGAGCGGTCTCCCTCCGAACCCCGACCGAGCCAACACTCGGCACCCGAGCACGCCGCCAGTGAAAGCTTCACCGGCCAACGTCACGAAGGCAGTACATTTCCTCGCTATGTCAAACTCGATTTTCCGAGCTTCGACGGGCGCGAAGATCCCCTTGCATGGCTTACAAAGTGCGAGTTATTCTTCTCCAACCAGCGCACAACCGGGGAGGACCAATTGGGCCTTGCATCCTACCATCTCGATGGCGCCGCACAACTCTGGTTTTCACAAATACAAAGCGAGCGCAAAAATCTCCAGTGTGACGAGTTCAAAGCCGCCTGCTTACTTCGCTTCGGCCCCTCGATCCGCGAAAATTCCCTCGGCGATCTCATCTCCCTCCGACAAACGGGCGCACTGGAGGACTACATTGACCGCTTTCAACTTTTGCTCGCAAGAGCATCGACGTGCCTCATGGATCAGCGGGTATCTATATTTACGGCGGGCCTCCACGAACATCTCTGCCTTGACGTCGAGTTCCAAGATCCCCCAGACCTCACGACAGTCATGAGCATCGCGAGGACATGCGAGTTGCCGCATACTTTTGGATCGTCAACACCAATCACGTCGGGATTACGGACACTCCTTCCGCGGGGGTAGTCAGCCCACTCCACCCGCTCTGCCTGCAAAACCGACAGAACCATCCAAACAACCTTTCCGGCGTCGCCTTTCCAACGCTGAGATGGTCGAACGACGCGCAAAAGGACTCTGTTTCAACTGCGATGAGCAGTTTGGACCCGGCCACCGCTGCAAACGCCTCTTTTGGATTGAGGTGGACGATCCGTCCGATGACGACGGCGAGGATCCAGACACAGAGGCACCCGAAATCTCCGTCAATGCCATTGCCGGCCCGCATGGGGGCCACATGTTGCAGCTTCCCATCCACGTGGCAGGCGCCACTCTGGTGGCCTTGTTGGACTCCGGCAGCACACACAGCTTCATCCGCCACAAAACAGCAAGCGCCTTACACCTTCCGATCACAACTCGCCACCAACTCCAAGTTTCTGTGGCCAATGGTCATAGCATGGCGTGCACCGGCCTGTGTCGGCGGGTACCGCTAACAATACACAACCGAAACTTTGAAATCGATCTCTTGGTTGTCGACCTCGATGACTTCGATATTGTCTTAGGGGTACGATGGCTCCGTACCTTGGGACCCATCACATGGGACTTCAACAACCTTACCATGCAGTGGTATAACGAGGCGACGAAGGTGGAATGGCAATGCCTTCCCCCCACAACCAAACCGCGGGCCTTCCTCATCCAGGGATCGGAGCAGTCGGGCGACGGCCACCCCAACGAGCTCCAACTTCTACTCAAGGAATTTAGCGACATTTTCACCATTCCGGAGCAACTACCACCCCACCGACTACAGGATCGTCACATTTGTCTTCTACCAGGAGCGGCGTCGGTCGTGGTCCGACCCTACCGCTACCCGTTCCTCCAAAAGGACGAAATAGAGCGGCAGTGCTCCGCCATGCTCCAACAAGGACTTATCCGACGGAGTGTCTCCCCTTTTTCCTCTCCAGCTCTTCTGGTAAGCAAGAAGGACAATACCTGGCGCTTCTGCGTAGATTACCGCGAACTCAACGCCAAGACAGTCAAGGACAAATTTCCAATCCCGGTGGTCGAGGAGCTTCTCGACGAGTTACATGGTGCACGTCATCTCTCCAAGCTTGACTTATACTCCGGATATCATCAGGTGCGCATGGCGGTCGAGGATGTGGAGAAGACCGCCTTCCGGACACACCACAGACATTTTGAGTTTCTCGTCATGCCCTTTGGCCTGACTAATGCGCCATCCACATTTCAATCACTCATGAACGAGGTATTTCAATCCGTGCTCCGTAAATTTGTTCTCGTTTTCTTTGACGACATTTTGATCTATAGCAAGTCTTGGGCGGAACATCTCCTTCACGTGCGCGAGGTCCTCAACCTACTCCGCCTTGTCCTCAAGGAATCCAAGTGTTCCTTCAGGCAACCTAGTGTCGCCTACCTCGGCCACGTAATACAGGAGCAAGGCGTGTCCGCCGATCCGGAGAAACTACAAGGAATCGCCGCATGGCCGGCTCCCCGCTGGCAACACGACATCCAAGCATTCCTCGGACTGACAGGGTACTACAGGCACTTTATCTGCGGTTATAGCAACATGGCCGAACCCCTCCTGAGGCGCCTACGCCACAAGGAATTCCACTGGGAGGACACCGAGCAACGGGCCTTTAAAGCCCTCCAAGACGCCCTCATCTCGGCTCCGGTGCTACAACTTCCAGGCTTCAATACAATTTTCATCATCGAGTGCGATGCCTCCGCTATGGGATGCGGCGCCGTCCTTCAGCAACAAGGGCACCCAATAGCCTATTACAGCCGCCGCACCGCGCTACACCACCGCAAGCTGCGGGCATATGAGTTGGAACTCATCGGCCTAGCAAAGGCCGTCCAACATTGGCGACCCTAACTATGGGGTCGTGCCGTCATCGTCCGCACGGATCATTATAGTTTGAAATACCTCTTGGAGCAAAGATTAACCACCATACCACAACAATGGTGGGTAAGCAAACTATTGGGCTTTGATTTCACGGTCGAATAAAAGGCGGGTACTCTCAACAGGGCCGCGGACGCCCTCTCACGCCGACACTCCGACGACGCCATCAAAATCTGCTCCATCTCACGACCGACTATCCCCTCAGTGGATGACATCCGGACCGACAACATCAACTCCCCGGCCCTCACCGAGCTAATCCACCGGGCACACGAGGGCCTTCTACCGCCCACATGGAAGGTGCACGACGGACTCATTCTCTACAAGAACCGAATTTACTTGAGCCCAACCTCCCCACACATTCCCACCATAGTGTGGGAGATGCACGCCCGGGCTCATGAAGGGGTTCACAAAACCCTCCACCGTATTAGGGCCACTTTCTATAGGAAGGGACTTCGCCGCCATGTCCAAGAATTTATCGCACAATGTGTCGTTTGTCAACAACAGAAGGCGGTCAACGAGCTACCAGCGGGGCTTCTACAACTGTTACCAGTACCGGCCCAAATTTCGGTCGATATCTCCATGGATTTCGTCGAAGGACTTCCACGCAGCAAGAGCAAATCTATCTTGATGGTAGTAGTGGACAGATTTTCAAAAGGGGCGCATTTTCTAACACTTGCCCGCCCATTTATCGCGGAACGAATGGCTCAAATATTCTTCCACGAAATCTTCCGGCTACATGGCTTACCGGAAAGTATTGTAACTGACCGAGACAAAACCTTCACCAGCCGTTTTTGGAAGGAGCTTTTTACGCTTAGCGGCACAACGCTACAACTCTCCTCTGCATACCACCCGCAATCTGACGGCCAAACAGAGGTGGTCAACCGGACCGTGGAGATGTACCTCTGTTGCTTGATGGGTGCGCACCCCAAGGCATAGGTAAAGTGGCTTCCATGGATTGAATATTGCTACAACACGTCCTACCACTCGGCCCTCAAAACGACACCATTTCGGCTCATTTATGGGCACGACCCACCCAAGCTCATTTCTTACGAGCACGGCCAGGCCACCATGACATCCGTGGACGTTGACGTGATCGGAATCACATGCTAGCCACCGCCCGCAAACATCTTCTGCAAGCGCAACACCGCATGGAGACAACATATAATCGCGGCCATCGCGATGTAGCATATGCGGTTGGCGAATAGGTATGGCTCAAGCGCCGGCCATATCGCCAGTCAACGCTCCAGCACACCGACGCCGACAACAAGTTGGGACCTCGGTTCTACGGTCCTTTTCAAATCGCCAAACGCATTGGCGAAGTTGCTTATCGCCTCCACCTCCCATCCAACGCGCGCATCCACGACGTGTTCCACATATCCCAACTCAAACGTTTCATCGACGAGCCTCCAACAACTCCGATCGCGGACTTCCAACACAGCTTGAGGACAAGCTGTCTTCCGACGAGGAAGGAGATGTTACGGCACCAATCACGGACGACGGCATCGATGGCATCGAAGGAGATCCTCATTGGGGGTGGGTATACCGTCGCCACAAATCTACCGCGGGACCGCAAGCAACACCATAAATTTATCTTTTAATTTACTGCCTATTTTAGTCTCTCTACGTATGGCTATTTTTATCATTTAAATTGTTATGCCTAATCTAGCCCGGATAATTATGGCTAGATTTGTATCTTTAATTTTGTCCCGTTGTTTAAGGCCCAAACGGGGTCAGCTTTTATTTTAAGAAACTATATTTATATGGAGGGTGCTGGTACCGAAAAGGGGAACAAGAAATAAAATAATCTTTCTCCTCTCATCAAGTCTTCTCTCTCTCACCTCTCTCTCTCTCTAATTCCTTCTACATCCCGCCGCACCACCGCATCTTCTTCCCATCCTGGAGGATTCCGCCTCCAACCGGCCGTTCACGAGCCGCCAAGCCTCGGCACGTAACAGAATACCTCGAGTTGTTTCGTCATATATGAAATGAATTAGCATTTATTGTTCTTAAAATTTTGGGACGAAATTCGTTTAAGGGGGAGAGTTGTAACACCCCAAAATCCCTATATGTTTGAGGGTATTAGGGTCTTATGGGGCCTAAGGACGTCCCCGCACATTTTAGGGGTTGTTCGGTGACTATCGGAGATGAGCTGGATTCTGGCTGTGCATTTTAGTCACGCACAGTCGTGCGTGACCAAAGCCGCAAGATCATCCACAGAGTTTGGTTTGAGTCAATATTATCAAGCGCACGGTCGTGCGCGTGTTAAACTACACGATCGTGTGAATGACCGCTCGTGCAACTTAAATCATGCACGGTCATGCGTGCCCAATACCACATGACCAACTTCAGAGTTCTAGTTTGGCGGGATTTACTCGCACACGGTCGTGCGCCTGAACTACACGATCATGTGAATGGGCCTGTGAACTCATTTTGATCATGAAATCAGACCGTTCGTTGGAGAGATTTAAGATCTAACGGCCAGGACTCCATCCTGAACCTATTAGGTCGGGATAGAGAAGATTTCAAGCTCATTTCCGCATATAATTTATCTCACCTAGGTTTGAGAAAGAGGAGAGCAAGGAGGAGGAAAGAGAAGATTCCACCATTGGAGGAGCTCCGGAGCTCCATACTTGAGCCAATTCTGAATCCGCAGAGGAGTCCATTGTGGTCGACTTCATCTATCTCATTTTCATTCAATGGCGGCGAAGCCTACTCCAAGGGTAATGATCCTTCACCTCGATTTCAGGACGATACATGTCCATTTCATGTTGTTTTTTATTGCATAGGAAGAGTCTCCTCCGTTAATTACTAGATGGCATGACCTCCTTTGGTTCGCTAGAACCTCAGATCGATTGTGTCCATCCCCCGCATGAAATGCATATAGAAATCTGGTAAATGTTACATATTAAGACATTGTGTGTGAATCTTACCCATGGTCGTAGGCACGGATCGATGACGCTATGAATGACGTTGCATTTAGGTTGGAACTAGTATGCATACCAGAGAATTACGCCGTGAAATGCGTCAAATTATTTGCGGGGTTTGGGAATGTGGAAACCCTTGGTGTTCCTATCGAAAGCCTTAAGATGGTAGCTTCTAATTTGTCCCTTAGATGTTACCACGTTGCAAATCCTACTTTTGTAGTAGTCGTTATAGTTGGCCGTGAGATTGAGAATGTGTTTGGAGTGAAACTTAAATCCTCACCACATTTCGTAGAAGAGTTGACTTGAACCTCCTCCTTTGGGAAGCACATATGAAGCCTATGAAGAATTAGGTGTGTAGTATGTTATCGTGCGATGAACGTTTACGAGCCGAGGTAAATCCGCATCTGCATCGTGTAGGTGATCATGATGATTTGAGCAATGGGCAGAAGCTAAGCCAAACTTAACCTCCTCCTTTGGGAAGCACATATGAAGCTTATGAAGAATTAAGTGTGTAGTATGTTATCGTGCGATGAACGTTTACGAGCCGAGGTAAATCCGCACCTGCATCGTGTAGGTGATCATGATGATTTGAGCAATGGGCAAAAGCTAAGCCAAACGTGCACCATGCAGTTTGGCACGAGGTAGAATCTTCATGAATGTTGATGGACCATGGGATAGGCCGTGTTACATGAAGTCATCTTGACCGACAAATGATCAAATGTAAGCTCAGGATTATATATCCTAGCGAGTTGTGATGCACGTGTTGGAGACATCTATGACCTCCTCACCAAGTACTTCTTTTGCGTGTCATGAGTGCATGAACTCGTGTAGTCATGAGTACCCATGAGCATTGTAATGTTGGATGATGGTTTGTTAGCTTCATACGTTGTTGCTTAGGCGGTTGTGGGTAAACTCAGCCATAATCACTTGCATACCTAGGTTCCCCGTTTTTATATGCGCAACCTAGAAAATTGATTATGCTTTCCTTCACCATATGCAACGTAGATGTACTTTCAATTTCTTTATATATTGCCTATTGCAGTGTATTTGCAGGTGAGCGGTATCCTGCCCCGGAGTCCGCTAGGATGATCGGGGGAATGGATCGTACAAGGTTTTGTGGTCAGCTCATAGCTGACCCTCATTTACCTCTTACTTGTGTTTGGTGCAGGTGTCGCAGAGCATAGCCGAGTATAGCGGGCTTTAAGTCCAAAGCTGAAATGAAAAAGAAAGTCGCATAAATTAATTATTCCACCAATGCCCTAATGATTTTCCAACACAATCCAGCCTTCTAAGCCTTAGCCTCACCCCCGTGAAGATAAGAATACACACCCACTACATCACGGTCCTATCATTATAGAACACCCAAAACTAGCATGGTAAGTCAAGGATTACTACAGTTCAGACTCCAAAAAGTCGCTCATATCATGTTAATACAACTTTACCTTGAAGATATATCTCATTCCTCCCAATCTAGGATTATTGACAGCATTCGGGTACTATCATTGACCTCAAAAGTCATGTAAGGGGCTAACATGATTTTCCTAAGTCATCGCGATAATTTGACTAAACCACAATCTGAGGTCACTAGATGGATGATACGATCCTCAAATCTATTAGTCAATTAACTGGACAAATTCAATCACCACCAAAATCATGATTAGATCATCATAACAGATATTTCGACAAAGTTCATGAAGTATAAGTGAGAAGGTGTACACTAGGGGTAAGGCCCGACACCTCACCGGGCACCCATGGTACTAATCAATCTATCGAAGAGATTCCCAAGTTCATCCAATTTAACCCCATGGTGATTACCCAAATTCATATGACTCAAACTAGTTCACAACTTATCTCCAAAACTAGTCAAACGAGAAGTTGCATATTTTCACCAAAAACTGAATTTTTCACACCAAATATGCACTTATTTCATCCAACTTAGAATTGTCCTCCAAAGAGCTCTAGGCCTCCAAATTAGGTATGCAACCCCAATTTGGAAATGTCGGAGTGTTCTCTACCAAATCCTAAAAACCACAGCCCTTCTTGAAGGTTCTAGGGTCACAAATTACACTCATGAAGAATAATGGTCAAACAAGAACACTAAAAATAAACATCTTCTAAATACGCTAGACTGAACTCTAGGTCTCCACATGAGATGAACCCCAATTTGAAAAGCTTGGAATGTGCCTTACAACTTCTCTGAAGGGCCCTGCCACTAGTGGGGACTCTAAGGCATTTAATTTTGGACTTGAAGTGAATTGGTTTCACCTTAATGTTCTCTAACCTTAATATCGAAGAATTATTATGACAATGGTCAAACTGATTTCAAATGCCCCCAAATTTAAACAATGGCTAAATATCATGATAATAAATCCCCCGTAATAGTTTGGCTTTTAATAAAATTGTTTTGCACAAGAAAATACAATTAAACCTCCAATTAAATATTAAATTTCCACCAAAAACTTTAGGCAAAAGTCCTCTAAAAATCCCCAAATTATTTTCTGGTGTTTATATAACTCTAACAAGCATATTCTCAAAGTTTGGTTCCATGATGGATAATATACAAGAAGTTAGACTAAACATTTTTGTAAAGCAATATTATAATGGTCGTCTATAAACAGCCTACATGGAGCTCTAGGGCACCCCAGAAAATGGGCAGCAGCGGTCTGGATAGTTGAGACTGTCCCCAACATTTTTCATGTTGGGGACTTTCTTAGGAAATGAGTAATGACCAAAAGCCCCTCATAATTGCAAATTAACAAAGTTGAGCAGAATTTACTAACTGCACATCATTATTTGAGTAAATAAGCTGTTTTATTTTATTAACTAAGGGAGTTGCACGCAACTTTGAGCAGAGGTCCTAATGAAAGAGGAGCGTAGACGGGGCATCCCTGCATCAAATCCGCTCCTGATCCGCTGTGGGAGACAGTGATTACCGAAGTAATCACGACCGTTGATTTCTGTCTAATTAAATCGAATGGTCGAGATGAATCCCAGAGAAAACCCCATCGTCCTCCCAGCGTTAGGGCATCCGAAAGAACTGGGTCCGTGGAAGTGTCCATGGGCAGCCATGGGGTGATGACCCACCCTGTTCTCTGGTCATCTTCAGAGCCAATGTGCTCTGGTCGGCGGTTAGGTAGCCAAAAACCGCACAAATCGCTGGCGGGGAGGACTCATATTTACAGGAGATTTAAACCAAAATAATCCTCACGTCGATGCATCGACAGGAAGCTTCAAGGGCGCTGAAAAATCTATGTGGAGCTCTTACACTCACGAGGAAACCAAAGAAGGACGTGGGGAGTCTGGTTGGTCCTCGTCAGCGGCGCTCTGAAGTTGACGGGGCCATTAATAGCGGGGGGAGCTTGATCTAGCAGGAATCCTAGATCTAATCAGCGGAGGAGTGTGAGGAAACTCAACATAGGTGTTGTAGGAGGAGTTGCATGTGGTGAAGTTTCGTGTTTGCCATTGGTGGTAGTCGGAGCTCCTCAAACCGCCTCCTCACCGTCCGATGCTGTTCCAGTCCCCTTAGGGTTTCGTTCTGCTTTGTGTAGAGCAGGGAGTGAGGTTTAGGATGGTGAAAGGGGGAATAAAATGAGTTGTGGAGGATTCGCATGTGAGGGGTTCATGGGGGGGGGGGGGGGGGGGCTCTCCTCCTTTCCAAGGCTACCTTTACTTTGGACAGAGCTCCAGCTCTTCTTAGCAAAAAGGGGAAGGTTTCCCTGCCTCCCCACAGGTCGTAGTTGGTCCCAAACATCACAAATGCAAGGCAAGGGGCCGACCAAGGGGTTTTGCGTTTGGCTAGGCTTGGCTTTTAGTGCTTTGACGCCTTCTTCGACAATCAAGATGGCATGGTTGCTTATGTGGAAGAGGGGGATTGGTCCTAGGGTCTTCTTTAGGTCCTAATTAGGCCATGGAAAGATCATAAGGGGCTTAATGGGTCAACGGATACCCAATTACACATATATGATTGGGTTTGACCAAGTTAACCCAATTGGTTGACCAAGCCCAGTCATATGCTGAGACGGAGGCTATGGGGGTGGATTGGCACATTAATGGTCTTGTTCACTCATGGTTGGCTCAATTAGTGTTTATGATCACTTATAGCTCAATATAGGGCCATGTTTGACTTAATCAACCCTAAGGTTGTTAGACTGGACATTAGGACAGGGTAGAGCACACTTGGTCCCTATGGGTCTAACTTGAGCCCGTCAGAGTTGGTTGAGTTTCCTTAGGGCAAAGAGGGTCTCCTAGGGATGATTTGGGCTTCAACAGGCTTCAAGAAGTGAAGTGGGGCCCACTGACATGTCTCGGCTCTATTGGGTTCCAGTGAGTGTAGGTTGGTCACTCACATCATCTGGAGCAAGATAAGATTATCATATGATTATCTAGGTTTCTGGCTTAATAGGGAGTCCACTAGGGCTAGGACTGAGCTAGTCAAACTCCTAGGGTTGTCCTGAACTTGTGATCTGGTCAAGATGAGCCCTACATAGCCTGATGAGGGCTCATAAGTATCTTCAGGTCACTAACATTCCATTATGGGGGTTTGGGGTCATTCAAGGGTTATCACCAAATTAGGGTCACCTAAGGTCCCTAGGGGCCCACTCAGGGTCCTCTGAGTGCACCGAGCCTCTCTGGGCACTCTTGGTCACCAAGGGGTGCCACCAAAACTTATAGAGTCCCTATTGAATACTGTGATGTTACAAATCCAATAAATCAAAAACTAAGTTCGTCTCCGAAATTAAGATTGGGTCCAGGGGTAAAGGCACTGCGCAGGTTAAGGTCATACTTCCAAGGAATATTCCTAGGTGCCAATGTTGCATCAGATCCTCCGGTTTCCAATATATATACATCATACCCATGCTTATCCCATATCATAACCACCAAGAGATCATTTATTACTTGTACTGTCTCGATTCCCAATAATCATCATGGAGACTTTAGGGGTTATTCGGTGACTATCGGAGATGAGCTGGGTTCTGGCCGTGTCTTTTAGTCACGCACGGTCGTGCGTGACCAAAGTCGCAAGATCAGCCACAGAGTTTGGTTTGGGACAGTCTTATCACGGGCACGGTCGTGCACGTGTTAAACTGCACGATCGTGTGAATGACCGCTCGTGCAACTTAAAGCATGCACGTTCATGCGTGCCCAATACCACACGACCAACTTCATAGTTCTAGTTTGGCAGGATTTACTCGCACACGGTCGTGCGCCTGAACTGCACGATCATGTGAATGAGCCTGTGAACTCATTTTGATCATGAAATTAGACCGTTCGTTGGAGAGATTTAAGATCTAACGGCCAGGACTCCATCCTGAACCTATTAGGTCGGGATAGAGGAGATTTCAAGCTCATTTCCGCATATAATTTATCTCACCTAGGTTTGAGAAAGAGGAGAGCAAGGAGGAGGAAAGAGAAGATTCCACCATTGGAGGAGCTCCGGAGCTCCATACTTCGAGCCAATTCCAGATCCGCAGGAGGTCATTGCGGTCGAATTCATCTATATCATTTTCATTCAATGGCGGCGAAGCCTGCTCCAAGGGTAATGATCCTTCACCTCGATTTCAGGACGATACATGCCCATTTCATGTTGTTTACTATTGCATAGAAAGAGTCTCCTCCGTTAATTACTGGATGGCATGACCTCCTTTGGTTCGCTAGAACCTCGGATCGATTGTGTCCATCCCCGGCATGAAATGCATATAGAAATCAGGTAAATGTTACAAATTAAGACATTGTGTGTGAATCTTACCCATGGTCGTCGCACGGATCGATGATGCAATCAATGACGTTGCATTTAGGTTGGACCTAGTATGCATACCAGAGAATTACGTCGTGAAATGCGTCATATTATTTGCGGGGTTTGGGAATGTGTAAACCCATGGTGTTCCTATCGAAAGCCCTAAGATGGTAGCCTCTAATTTTTCCCTTAGATGTTACCACGTTGCAAATCCTACTTTTGTAGTAGTCGTTATAGTTGGCCGTGAGATTGAGAATGTGTTTGGAGTGAAACTTAAACCATCGCCACATTTCGTAGAAGAGTTGACTTGAACCTCCTCCTTTAGGAAGCACATATGAAGCCTATGAAGAATTAGGTGTGTAGTATATTAACGTGCGATGAACGTTTACGAGCCGAGGTAAATATGCACCTGCATCGTGTAGGTGATCATGATGATTTGAGCAATGGGCAGAAGCTAAACAAAACTCGCAACATGCAGTTTGGCACGAGGTAGAATCCTCATGAATGTTGATGGACCATGGGATAGGTTGTGTTACATGAAGTCATCTCGACCGACAAATGCTCAAATGTAAGCTCAGGATTATATATCCTAGCGAGTTGTGATGCTCGTGTTGGAGACATTTATGACCTCCTCGCCAAGTGCTTCTTTTGCGTGTCGCGAGTGCATGAACTCGTGTAGTCATGAGCATTGTAATGTTGGATGATGGTTTGTTAGCTTCATACATTGTTGCTTAGGCGGTTGTGGGTAAACTCAGCCATCATAACTTGCATACCTAGATTCCCCATTTTTATATGCGCAACCTAGAAAATTGATTATGCTTGCCTTCACCATATGCAACGTAGATGTACTTTCAATTTGTTTATACCTATTGCAGTGTACTTGCAGGTGAGCGGTATCCTGCCTCGGAGTCCGCTAGGATGATCGGGGGAATGGATCGTACAAGGTTTTGCGGTCAGCTCATAGCTGACCCTCATTTACATCTTACTTGTGTTTGGTGCAGGTGTCGCAGAGCGTAGCCGAGTATAGCGGGTTTTAAGCCCAAAGCTGAAATGAAAAAGAAAGCCACTTCTTTTACTACTTTCCTTTACTAATCCGTCCTAACAGTCGTTGTTTTGATCATGTACCAGCATGTTTTTGAGACTCTTGTTGTGATGTAAGGCCTTAAGATCGATACTTTTGGTGAAATGTTCTTTAGTAAATGTGGACTATTCATAGTTGTTTTTTATAATCAAGCTTCCATTAGCTTTGTTTAGTTTCTCTTAGTAGTTTCTTTATGTGTCTTATATAATATCTAGCTCATGTGTATGGTATATCGTGGGGCCCTGGCTGGACCCATGATATATAATTTGTATAGGCAGGGTATTACATGTGCTTTCCAAGTGCATGAGACTTAAGGATATGAGTCATAACTCATAAGAGACCAAGATGTCCTAATGAGATCACCGCAGATGCACTCATTGGAAAGCTTAAATCCTATGAAATGCTCCTCTCGACTAGAGGAGAATATGAGTTAAAATAGAAAACGACTTCAGCCTCAAGAGAAAAATCAGTGACTTTCAAGGCCTCTAATAATGAAGGATCGTTCATTAATGATGAGTTGATGGGATTGCTAGCAAAAGAAGAGATAACAAATAAAGGAGTAAACCAAGGAACTCCTTCTAATGAGGTTATTTGCTTTTCTTGCAGGAAGGCTTGACACATAGCTCCTTAATATATATATATATAGATATATAGATATCTATAAAGAGAGAGAGAGAGTGAGTGAGAGAGAGAGAGAAGATTCTGCATAAACTAATTCTTGTTGATTCTCTCCGAGTATCACTTCTCCAATTTTCTCAGGCTCCAAAGTTCCAATTTTCTCAGGCTCCAAAGTTCCAATTTTCTCAGGCTCCAAAGTTCCAATTTTCTCAGTGCACCGAGCCTCTCTGGGCACTCTTGGTCACCAAGGGGTGCCACCAAAACTTATAGAGTCCCTATTGAATACTGGGATGTTACAAATCCAATAAATCAAAAACTAAATTCGTCCCCGAAATTAAGATTGGGTCTAGGGGTAAAGGCACTGCGCAGGTTAAGGTCATACTTCCAAGGAACATTCCTAGGTGCCAATGTTGCATCAGATCCTCGGGTTTCCAATATATATACATCATACCCATGCTTATCCCATATCATAACCACCAAGAGATCATTTATTACTTGTAGTGTCTCGATTCCCAATAATCATCATGGAGACTTGCTAGCTTATTTTAAGACACAATAAAGGCGTAGAAATAAGCTCTAGTCAAGGTGGGTAGAAAATAATCGGTTACACGAAGCGATATGAGTTACAACATGAAAGTTGTCTAACATCGATGGCAATTCTAGTCGGTAGGCATCGGGTCCAAAGTGCTCAGGCAAAACATCATTAAGACCTTGTATATCTCAAACTGAGATTTCATTCCCGAAGGTGCAAGAAATTCCATACATATGCCTAACTATGCAGAAATCAAATCACGACTACGAATTCCACGGCGCGATGTATTGCATCAAAGCACTATACTTGTCAACCTTATGCTTCAAAAACTCCACCAGCTTCAAATTATTTGTTAAACCAATGACAATAACAAATTGCACATGCACTGCTCCCAACCTTTCATCTCAGACTAATGAAGGAGGTGAATTTATGGCACTACGCCTCGCTCGGGATTAAAATACCAATGTTCACCTTTACGAGTATGAGGACCTATAATCATGTCCTACTCCTGCCTAGTTCAGATCCTACTCAGGCTGTGCACTGAATTCCCAATTCATGACTGCTTTTCCAAGCGGTTCTTGGGACACCTGGATAATTTTATTTAATCAAATTCATTAACGGACACCATAATCAACAATCTTAAGTTTCAACAATCTTAAGTTACAACAATTGGATTCCAATTTTATTGCATTTACTAATCTGTTTTGTTCAGGTGATAATGTGAAACAAACCTTTAATCACATATGCACTTTAACAAATATTGTTGCCTAAAACTAAATCTTTTTTAAAGTAAATTTGCTCAAGGTCCTTGTGAATTTCAAAATAACTTGCACCACACTTTGCACAGGTAACACTTCTATGTCTTAAGGAAACCACAACCGCTCTCAGCTCTATGTTATGTGCTAGGCAATTTTCTCCTTCATTTACCTCAAAGCGCAAAATATTGCTTTGTTTTTTTTGTAGAGCAACTTTTATTAATCTTGCGGTAGTAACTTGAAAGTCCAAGAAAATTCCTAACGTCCACTGCCAGCGTTCTTTAGATATTTGTAAGTATAGAACTTGGCGAATATCCAAGTATAGCTCAAATTATGGTTTATTAATTTCATCATCAGTGTCGGTGTAGCCTTGAAGCTATATAGAAAATTGATAATCAACTTCGAAATGCCCTCTCAGTATCTCTACTGGTATGTATGGGTGCTATTGCTATGAGCTACTCCTGAACATGTGGTGGTGAACAACTAAAGGATTAGTCAAAAGACTAAAATGTTCCCTCCCTCTCCCCCAATGCATCCTATGACACTGGGTGGAAGGAGAATATGAAAAGCCGCAGTATAGTATGAGTATATAATCAATAAGCAGTGACAGTAACGGAGTATATAAATCGATACATGTAAAACAACGGTAAAGTAATTTATCATATAATAGTGTTCATACAAACTTATACGATAAGGGTCTAGGTACAGTATAAGCATAAACGAGTAACAATAGTATAAGCATAAACGAGTAACAATAGACAATAAGCAGGAGTATAAAAGTGCAATATCAACAAGATCTTGTAATTTAGGAAATCTAGCCGCAGCAGCGCACTACAAGCCATTTGACACTGCAGAATGAAAAAAATTCAAATAATCAACAAGATCTACTTGTAATTTGAAAAAAGTGCTAGTAAAAAATAGGAATTCCAGGAAATCCCTGAGTAGGAAAAATCCAAATGGATGTCACATTTATAGTACAATCAAATCTATCTACGTAAACAGGGATAAGCGGCCGGTGCTGGGATCGGTTAAATAGGGCCAACCGAAGATCTCATATCTTCATCTCCCTCGAGAATCTTACCATCCTTTGGGATCGGGCAGGGGATTCCATCAACAACCTAAAAGAACATTCTTAATTGCATGGTAAATAAAATAGGCATCAAAAATTAATTTCATGTGCTGTAGGAAATACATAGAAGAATGGGGAACCAACCACAGAAAATATCAGAGAAAGCGCCAGATTCGTCTATAATATAGGCAGTTGAATGGTCTAGGAAATCATGAGAGATACAAAAAGGTTCACATACATCATAAACGCATTTAATTGTAAAAGGTAGCTCAAAAAGAGTCCAGAAATATCGTAAGAACACTACAAAACCTTCACCACTTCAATGTGAGTTTAATAGCACCAACAGACAATAGCTTTTTCGTCCCACCAATATAACTATCAAGAAACATAAAAACATCAAAGCTAAGAAACCTAGCAGAGCTACAAATTTCAGGAATCACTTAAATCGCCTACCCTTCATGAATCTAAGACATGTTCGTTCCAATATGGTGAAACACCACCAATCTTGAAAAAATTAGCAAGCATAAAAAATGGGCAGCAAAAACCTGCAAGAAAATATGATGTGGATGGGCACCAGCTCGCCAATGGAACAATATAACGTCGCACGCAACGTCCATTGTTAAAAGACTCGACAAAAAATAGGGCCCCGATTGTAAGTTTTATTTTGAGTTTTAGGGTAAATGTCGTGATTTTGCAATATGAGCACTTCATGAAATTTAACCAAAATTTTATCATGCATTAGATTAGGCTTAGGCTTAGAAGTTTTTCTAAAATACAAAGGAAGCAAGGATTTCTATCAATGCCTCCTCCAACCACGGGAGTTCATCATGACGCCTCCACGGCCACTGCCCCTGTTGGTTATTCCAAGGTGATCTCAAATCAATCAAGTAGTTAGTCTTGCTGCCAACACAATATGAGTCTATAGGGTCGCACATAAAAGTGTTGGAGAAGTTGGATGGATTGTGTTGGTCTTGCTCATATTGAATATGAATGGAGGACCAATTCTGTTGATGATTGGAGTTGCGTCGAATTGTACTCGACGCTGCGTCGATATTGTCTCGACGTGGTGTATTCGACGTTGCGTCTAGATTGTCTCGACGCAAGTCTTGTACTCGGCGCTGCGTCGAGATTGCCTCGACGTGTTTTTCTCGACGATGCATCGAGATTCTCTCGACGCAAGTCTTGGACTTTATGTTGCATTGAATTGCCTCGACAGACAAGTTATATTCGACGCTGCGTCGAGAATGTCTCGACGCAGTGTACTCGACGTTGTGTCGAGATGGTCTCGGCGCAATTATTGCACTCGACGTTGCGTCGAGATGGTCTCGACGCAATTCTTGTACTCGACGTTGCGTCGAATTGTTTCGACAATACGTGTTAAACTACAATTAAGTTTATGGTCTGCGTATAATGTGTTTTATGCCTTGAGTATAAAACGGGAAACTATTAGGTTACCTACAGGGGTAATCCTTTCGTAAAAACTATCAAGACTGAAGCGGAAATGTTCCGCATAGGTCTCGACATTCCGCAAGATCGCCGCCGCCGCTCCCTGTCATCGGATCTAGCAGTTTGTGGGAGACGCGGAGGGCATTCTTCCTCCATCCCAACTCTTGTTAGACAAGAGTCGTGGGGTTCTTCTTCACTGTGTGCATTCCTATAGAGGTGTTGATCCATTTCAGTACTTGGAACTCAGAGTTCGGTTTTTGGGTCAGATCTTGGAGCATCTTGGTTGAGTGTCAACTCAATCACTCTCAGGTATATAGCAATGTGTTGCTTTATTTATTTCTTGATTCATGAAATCGCAAGGTCCGAAACTCTTTTGGGTTGTTCATGTTTCTTTCTTTTCGCTGCGCACATCTACTGTGTCGTTACAGAAAACCCAACAGTGGTATCAGAGGGAGGTTGCGATCCAGTGCGTGTAAATCAGAGGTTTAGAAATGTTCTAAAATATCTGGATTTCTTCCTGGTACATCATTTTGATGTATTTTCTGAGTGGTTTCTGGTGGTGGTTTTTCGAAATTTTGGTCGGGGCTCTGCCCCGCACCCCGCAGGGGCGCTGCCCCTTGACTCCGCTCGCTGATCGGTCAGCGAGACCACCGCCAGAGGCACTGCCCCTTGGAACGCCGCCAGGAACGCATGTGATTGCATTGCGATTTTCATGTTTCAGAAATCGTTTCTCTTTTGCAGTAACCGTCCCTCGGATTGGTTTGTGAAACCAAGTATCTTAGATTTTGAATCTGACATTGAGAGACGAGCTTGTCTACTGCATAATTGGAGTTGTTTTTGCCTGTGGCCAATGCATGTAAATCTAAAGGTTTAGAAGTGTTCTAAATGCTCAGATTTAGCCTTTTTTATCAAAGTGTTGATAATTTTATTTTTGTGCACATCTGGGATGTATTTGGTTTGTCAATGTTGTCATTTTGTATATGTGCACATTGATTAATTGTTAATCGATTATAATAAAACCCTTTATTAAATATTAAGCATACGGATGTCTTCCGATGGATGACACTCTTCATGCCTCGATCGATGAAGTGTAGGTTTGCCAAAGCAAGGTGCATCAATCTATCTTGGTAAGGGTGCGAGCGGATAATTGTGATATCCCACTGTCGACATCGGGTCCAACTTAACTAGGTGACCTCAAAGGTTGAGTGCCTAGAGGCATAGGGTTGGCATGCACCATATGATGGATGCGAAAAAAGAGTTATTCACCAATCATACAAGAGTTGCTTAATGATGCAATTGGCAAGTGTTGTCTACCTAAATAACCGCATTATGAGAGGAATGCCAAAGCGGACTCATTGTGTTGGTGAAATACAAATTTTGTCCACTAAGAGAGTAGCTCGCTTAACCTCTCCGAATTGATATTAAGGGTTATCAATTTGAATAAAATAGTGAGTGTTTAATAAAATTCCTTATTAAATAAAATGTATTTTGAAATATAATACTGAAATTAATTTTGCATAATTTTGTAGAACTTCCATGGCAAGTGGATCTCACTCCACCTTGTCCCTGAGAGCTATCCTTGAGAAGGACAAGCTCAATGAGACTAACTTCCTTGACTGGTATAGAAACCTGAGAATTGTTCTCAGGCAAGAGCGTAAGATCTATATCTTGGAAGAGGATCCCCCCCCAGTGCCGACCGGGAATACGTCCCGTGCCGAGAAAGATGCTTATAAGAAGTATCAAGATGAATCCCTAGATGTCGAATGCCTAATGCTCGCTACCATGAACTCTGAGCTTCAGAAGCAACATGAGACCATGTGTGGCTTTGAGATTATCGAGCATCTGAAAAAAATGTTCCAAGGGCAGGCTCGACAAGAGAGGTTCGACATCACTAAGGCTTTATTTCAGTGTAAAATGGGAGCTAGAGACCCAGTGGGAACTCATGTACTCAAAATGATTGCGTACATTGAAAACCTTCAGAGATTGGGGTTTCCTCTAAGCCAAGAGTTGCCTACTGATCTGATCCTTCCATCGTTGTCGGACAGTTACGAGCAGTTTGTCTTGAACTACAACATGAATGAGATAGATAAGACATTGCCCGAGCTCCTAGGCATGTTAAGAACTGCCGAGAACAACATGAAGAAGACCAAGCCTGCTAGCCCCATATTGATGGTGCATAAAAGCAAGGGCAAGGCCAAGGGATTCAGGAAGACTAAGGTGGGACCTAAGTCTTGCCTTGATCCCAAGTCTTCTACACTGAAAAAGAAGGGATTAGCTAAAGAAGGAAATTGTCACCACTGTGGTAAGGCAGGGCATTGGAGGAGGAACTGTCCCTCTACATCGAGGATCTGAAGAAGAAGGGAAGTGTGACTTCCACTTCAGGTATTTTTGTTATAGAAATTAGCATGTCTGCTCCTTCATCTTGGGTATTGGATACCGGATGTGGTTCTCACATTTGTGCGAATGTACAGGAACTGACAAAAAGACTGTTAGGTAAAGGAGAGGTGGACCTGCGCGTTGGAAATGGAGCAAAAGTTGCTGTCGTTGTCGTAGGATTTTACCATCTTTCCTTGCCCACTGGGCTTATTTTAGAACTTGATAATTGTTATTTTGTTCCTGCTATAACTAGAAACATCAATTCTATTTCATGTTTGGACATGATTGGTTTTTCTTTTATTATTAAGAGCAATTGTTGTTCTATTTATAAGAATGATGTTTGTTATGGCGTTGCTCAGATGTTTAATGGTTTGTATGTTTTGAACATAAATCATCCAATCTATAACATAGAAAATATCAAACGACTAAAAACTAATGACTCCAATCCTACATATCTCTGGCACTGTCGTCTAGGCCATATAAATGAGAAGCGCATATCCAAGCTCCATAAAGATGGATTATTGGACTCATTTAACTATGAATCATTTGAGAGATGTGAGTCACGTTTATTAGGCAAGATGACAAAAACCCATTTCACTAGTTGTAGTGAGAGAGTTGATGATCTTTTGGGTATCATACATAGTGATGTGTGCGGACCCATGAGTTCTATGGCTAGAGGTGGGTACTACTACTTCGTTACTTTTATTGATGATTTCAGTAGATATGGATATGTATATCTTATGAACAAGGTTGTAGATGTCGGATGTCGGGTTCATGTCGGTTTGAGTTTGAAATATCATATATCGGATTGCGAGGGATATATCGGGGATATTTTACAATGTCGGATTTTAATATTTAAATAATTTATTCAAATATATATTGTAAATATGTGTCGTTACACATATAATATATGTTTATAAATTACATAATAAGCATATATACACATAATGTATGTTTATAAATTATACAATAAACATATTTACACATAATGTATGTTTATAAATTAAACAAAAAGAAGTGGTTGACGACAATAAACAACATAAAGAGCATCAAATAAGAGTGAGACGAGAAAGATGACAAATCTAGGCTCAGAGAGATGCATGAAATATATCACAAAACAAAATATTATCGCTCGGACACTTGAAAGAAATGAAATATATATATTTTTATTACTCGTTATATATCGTCCTCGAGATATCGACCGAAATATCGGGTAAGACTGATATATCGGGGCCGAAGATGGATATATCGGGGATATTTTCAAAAACGATATTTTTGCTTAAAATGTCGATATCGTGGCGTTTTCTGTTCAAAACCTTTTTGTCGTCCGACATGTCGGACATGTCGGCCGACATCTACAACACTGCTTATGAAGTGTAAATCCGAAACTTTTGAAAAGTTCAAAGAATTTAAGAATGAAGTAGAGAACCAACTGGGAAAAAGGGTTAAGGCATTTCGATCTGATCGAGGTGGTGAATACCTAAGTGGTGACTCGTGAGTTTCGTGATCATCTGAGAGAGTGGTATTGTATCACAACTCACTCCACCCAGGACACCACAACATAATGGTGTTTCTGAGAGGAGGAATCGTACCTTGTTAGACATGGTGCGATCGATGATGAGTCATGCAGATCTGCCTGTTTCTTTTTGGGGATTTGCTCTAGAGACTGTTGCTTTCACTTTAAATCGTGCTCCAACGAAAACGGTTCTAAAGACACCATATGAGATATAGACTGGGAAGCGTCCTAGTATGTCTTTCATTAAAATTTGGGGCTGTGAGGAATACGTACGACGTCAAATGTCTGACAAGCTGGAACCCAAATCGGATAAATGTTATCTAGTGAGGTATCCTAGGGAGACCAAAGGATACTACTTCTACCTGCCGTCTGAGAGCAAAGTGTTTGTTGCAAGGACTGGCGTCTTTTTGGAGAAAGAGTTCTTATCCAGGAAGACTGCAAAGGTAGAACTTGAAGAAGTTCAAGAACCACAAATTGAAAACGAACCTGAATTGGAACCTGAGCAAGGACTACAAGCAGTTGTAGTTGGAGAGCCTGCTCAAGAAACACAGGTCCTACGTAGATCTGGTAGACCAATATTTGAGCCTGAGAGATATGGATTTCTTGTGTCTCAAATAGGTAATGTGTTGCTAATGGATCATGATGATGAGCCTGCAACCTACCAAGAGGCTATAAATGAACCAGACTCAGAGAAGTGGCTTGACGCCATGAAATCTGAAATGGACTCCATGTATGCAAACCAAGTTTGGACCTTGGTGGAACCACCTGAAGGGGTACGACCCATAGGGTTCAAGTGGGTCTTCAAGAAGAAGACCGACATGGATGGGAATGTACAGACATTCAAAGAGCGATTAGTGGCTAAAGGTTTCAAGCAAATTCATGGTGTTGACTATGATGAGACCTTTTCCCCTGTCGCTATGGTTAAGTCCATCAGAATTTTGCTTGTTATTGCTGCGTATTATGACTACGAGATCTGGCAAATGGATGTCAAAATAGCTTTCCTAAATGGAAACCTCCTTGAGGAAGTGTATGACACAACCCGAGGGTTTTGAATCTCTAAATGAAGCCACTAAAATATACAAGTTGAATCGATCCATTTATGGATTAAAACAAGCTTCTCGAAGTTGGAATCTCCGTTTTGATGAGAAAATCAAAGAGTTTGGTTTCATCAAAAATAAAGATGAGCCTTGTGTTTACAAGAGAATTAGTGGGAGCATAGTTGTCTTCCTGATACTGTATGTAGATGACATACTCTTGATCGGGAATGACATTTCAACCCTGCAAGTTGTTAAGAACAACCTAGGGAACTGCTTTTATATGAAAGACTTGGGCGAAGCAACTTATATACTTGGTATTAAGATCTATAGAGATAGATCGAAGAAGTTGTTGGGTTTGACCCAAAGTACTTACAATGACAAGGTGCTGAAACGGTTCAGCATGCTTGAGTCCAAGAAGGGATACTTACCCATGTCTCATGGTGTGAGTCTCTCTAAGGAACAGTGTCCTAAATCTTTGAAAGATAAGGACCGCATGAAGTTGATTCTATATGCCTCGGCAATTGGATCAATCATGTATGCAATGTTATGTACTCGACCCGATGTCTCCTAATGATTTGAGCATGACAAGCAGATATCAGTCTGATCCCGGTGATAGTCACTGGACAGCCGTCAAGAATATCCTAAAGTACTTGAGAAGGACGAAGGATGTATTCATGGTGTATGATGGAGAGGAAAAGCTCGTCGTAAAAGGTTACACAGATGCTAGCTTCCAGACTGATAGGGACGACTCCAAGTCTCAATCAGGTTTTGTATTTTGCCTTAATGGAGGAGCTGTAAGCTGGAAGAGTTCCAAGCAAGAGACAGTTGTCGATTCTACAACAGAAGCCGGGTATATCGCTGCAGCAAATGCGGCGAAGGAGGCTGTATGGATTAGGAAATTCATCGGCGAGCTAGATGTAGTTCCTAGCATTGTTGATCACGTAGTTCTCTACTGTGACAACAATGGTGCAATTGCCCAAGCTAAGGAACCTAGATCTCATCAGCGCTCCAAGCACATACTTCGGCGGTTCCATCTCATTCGAGAGATTGTCGATCGAGGAGACGTGAGCATATGCAGAGTACCGACTGAAGAGAATATTGCGGATCCACTGACGAAGCCTCTTACACAGAGAAAACATGATGGTCATATTAGATCAAGCACATACTTCGGCGGTTCCATCTCATTCGACGGTTCCATCTCATTCGAGAGATTATCGATCGAGGAGACATGAGCATATGCAGAGTACCGACTGAAGAGAATATTGCGGATCCACTGACGAAGCCTCTTGCACAGAGAAAATATGATGGTAATACTAGATCAATGGGTATTAGATACATAAATGATCATCTCTAGTGGGAGTCTTGTAGATTATATTTATGTCAGTTGTTATTCATGTGATGAATAAAGTATTTCATATTTCATTTTTGGCAAGTTCTTTTATTATGTCAACTGTTTCTATAAGATAGAATAATTAACATAATAAATGCCCTTAGAATGTTCGCTTCCATAGGAATTCAAGTGCATGACTTGAATGTGAGGGTCAATGTTTATTAAAGGCTTCATTCTTAAATAGTCCCTGGTCTATGTATCATCAAATAAGTTTAGGGCAATGATGGTATAATTAGACTAGCATGTGCGTTGACTGATGACCGGTTCTCACAGGTCATGATATTGTGATATCAAGTCATCGCATGGGTACTTGTTATTGAACAAGTTGTACTGGACAGACCCACCATGAGACTACTTTGTTGATTGTTATATGAATGTGTCACAAGTATGTCTCATTTGGCAATAGTGTTTGTAGTTCTTTGACCTGAAGTCACAGCATTCATCAAGTGAGGAAGAGTGTACTTTGATGCCATCAAAAGTCTTCCTTGAAGAAGGTTGATGATAACGGAGGTTATTGGGATTTGTCCTCCTATATGACAGGAGTTACATCCAAGGGCCCCTTGATGGAATGAGACTGAGAAATGCATGGCCATGCTTGGTTGAGTCAATATAGGATATTGAGCTCACCAATTTCAGACAGTCTATTCTATATCAGGAAACTAGGATTGAACAATTATGAGGGTGACACGGTCCATGCCTCTAGTTCTATCCGAATGTAAAGGACAAAGGGACATGACAACACTAAAACATTAGTCAGAACAGGCTTATTGAGTTATGAACTCTTATTGCTTGGGTAGCAAAGATGTATTGCTAGATGCCGCTCATTGTTTGTGAAACTTTTGTTAATACTTTGTGATCAAGTGGGAGACTGTTGATTATTCCAAGGTGATCTCAAAGCAATCAAGTAGTTAGTCTTGTTGCCAACGCAATATGAGCCTATAGGGCCGCACATAAAAGTGTGGGAGAAGTTGGATGAAGGATTGTGTTGATCTTGCTCATATTGAATATGAATGGAGGACCAATCCTGTTGCTGATTGGAGTTGCGTCGAATTGTACTCGACGCTGCGTCGAGATTGTCTCGACGTGGTGTATTCGACGTTGCGTCGAGATTGTCTCGACGCAAGTCTTGTACTCGACGTTGCGTCGAGATTGTCTCGACGCAAGTCTTGTACTCGACGTTGCGCCGAGATTGTCTAGACGTGTTTTTCTCGACGTTGCGTCGAGATTGTCTCGATGCAAGTCTTGGACTTTATGTTGTATCGAATTGCCTCGACAGACAGGTTATATTTGACGCTGCGTCGAGAATGTCTCGACGCAGTGTACTCGACGTTGCGTCGAGATGGTCTCGACGCAATTCTTGTACTCGACGTCGCGTCGAGATGGTCTCGACGCAATTCTTGTACTCGACGTTGCGTCGAATTGTTTCGACAATACGTGTTAAACTCCAATTAAGTTTCTAGTCTGCGGATAATGTGTTTTATGCCTTGAGTATAAAACGGGAAACGATTGGGTTTCCTACAGGGGTAATCCTTTCGTAAAAACTATCAGGACTAAAGCGGAAGTGTTCCGCATAGGTCTCGACATTCCGCAAGATTGCCGCCGCCGCTCCCTGTCGTCGGATCTAGCAGTTCGTGGGAGACGCAGAGGGCATTCTTCCTCCATCCCAACTCTTGTTGGACAAGAGTCGTGGGGTTCTTCACTGTGTGCATTCCTATAGAGATGCGGATCAATTTCAGTACTTGGAACTCAGAGTTCGGTTTTTGGATCAGATCTTGGAGCATCTTGGTTGAGTGTCAACTCAATCCCTCTCAGGTATATAGCAATGTGTTGCTTTATTTATTTCTTGATTCATGAAATCGCAAGGTCTGAAACTCTTTTGGGTTGTTCTTGCTTGTTTCTTTCCGCTGCGCACATGTACTGTGTCGTTACAGAAAACCCAACAGCCCCGACATCTTCCATCAGCTCCGATGTCTCCCAAAAATTCAGCCACCTTCCAGCAGCCCCTACAGCCATTGTAACCCTCGCCGCCTACACTGCTACAGTTACTTGCTCCTACTAGCCACGAAACCCGCAGTCCACGTTACTCTTCCAACAGTGGACTACCTAAAACCCACAGCCCATCCCCCACCTTTCTCAGCCCTCTAGAACCAAATTGCAACTCCCCAATTGCCCCTACTACTCATACCAACATTCTACAAAAAAACCCCAACTTCCCAAAACCCTAGAATTTCATATCATTACTCCTTGCTAACCGCACATTCAAACATATTCCTCGCTCCTTTTGTCCTTCTGCATTCATCCTGATTAGTTGGTGAATCTTTTATTATACTTTCAGAACTCTTCACGTAGTACGGATTTTTTTTATCGCGATATTCATTGTTAGAACATAAATGCTCATGAGCGGTTAAACATGTTTAACCGCACCTTGCGGTCAGTGCGGTTAGCTTTGTCTAACCGCGCCTTGCGGTCAGCTCGGTTAGATTAGTCTAACCGCAAGGTGCGTTGGCGGAGATCGGTGGATCCACCCTTGGTACCTGCCCAAGGGTGGTTTGTTATGGGTGGTTAGCTTGTCTAACCACACATCCTCTGTTGTCAGGTTATCTGTGACCGCCGTGGCCGCGTTAGTCGCCTCCTGTAGATTTGTGTAATATTAGTCTCACATTGCTAAATTGTAATCTCTCTCACCTCCTCCATTCTATATAAAGGAGACCATACCTATGTAATATTTAGATTTTTTGAAAATAAAAAATCTGTTATTTTCAATTTCCTGTGTGTTATTGTTAATTGCGGTTAAGTTATTTCCAAGTTGTCACATGGTATCAAAGCTAGTACATCGATCCTTCGGTTGTGAACTTTGTTCTTGTCGCTTAGTCGCCTACTCCCCCCTTATATATCCTTGTTGGAAAAACCCTTTTTGATTTAACTTAACAAATTAACTATAAGTGATTTTACTTCTTAGGTTTATTACCCACATTGTATAGTAAAGGTAATCTGGTCATTAGATGTCTTAGGATGTCACACTCAACTTAGAGTGTCAAGGACTAGTCAAAGCAATCACAAAACAAGTTGAGTTAAGACTTGCGTCGAATGAAAGTTGACGCAACTTCGACTTGATATCGACGTAACTTTGAGTTAAAGTCGAAGCAGATAATTCAGCCTCTCCAAGTATAAGTCAAGTCGACGGAACGTCGAAAGGAACTCGACACAGGAGGAAGTGCTTGTCGAAGCCATCTAACAAGTCGACGCAACGTCGACTACAACTCGACGCAGAAGTTAAGAGATCAAGTCCAATGCTTCAACTCGACGGGTACGTCGATAAGGTATCGACGTAAAATCGACATCTGAGTTCAGCCAGAGCTAAGAAGTAATTCGAAGCTACGTCGATAAAAACTCAGAGGTGCGTCGACATGAAGATTGATGAAATCGACGCAGCGTCGCATACAGTTAGAAAAAGGAAGCTTTGTCAGCTGTCTTTTTGGGACCTTTTAAGAAGGACCACTAGGCTAGAGACAGTTCTCCAACGGCTCGTTTGTTGCAAAGAATAGAATGAAGTCTTCCAGGACACAACAAATCACTTTTGGAAGCTATTCAAAATGAATAGACGGGTCGAGAACAAAAGAAGAAAGGATATTAGGTGACTGAGAGGAATTCCTTTTCAGGATAAGCCAAAAGAAGAAAGGTTTTGAAAACTCAATCATACACAATAAGTATGCAAAAAGAGGAGAAGAAGAAAAAATAATATAGGAATTACATTGACTCTCTCTGTCGAATAGGGTCTCCATCTTCCTTCTCAAACCCTAAAAGACATTTTTTACAGAAGAGCACTCTCAGCACAGGAACATACACTGTTGCTTCCTCTTCATCATCATACAGCAGAACTACAACAAGTGTTGAGAGAAAATGATCAAGCAGAACAACCCTTGCAAATCATCACTATCATAGGCAAGAGTTTATCATTTCAGATCCAGTGAAAGAAAGACAGAAGCATCAACAAAGCTTCCGAAGAATTCTGAGAACAGAATTCTCTCATTCTCCCTCTCACTTTCTTCTTATTATTTCTTTCACCTGTACAGAGTTTTAAGAATCTTTCTTTCAAAGAATTCAGTGGTTCAAGATCTCCTTATCAAAAGATCTTTGGTTCTAAGAGTCTCCTTACCAAAAGACTTTGTGGTTCAAGATCTTATCAAAAAAATTGTGGTTCTAAGAGTCTCTTTGTCAAAAGACTCAGGCACAGGTTGTGCAATCCTACCAGGGAGGTAAAAGAGAGGACTACCCACATTTTGGGGAACCTCTATAAAAATCTGTGTCTTTGCTGTGAATTTCTGTGATGTCCCCTTTGATTTTTCTGTGTTCATTTTCAGCAGGCTTTACTTTATTTATTCTGCCTTTGGTTTGCTGTGTGCATAATACCTTAGTTATTTTTATTGTATGCTCAGTTAGAGTAAAAATATTTAAATTTCTATTCACCCCCTTCTAGAGAATTCTCAGAGACACACTGTGCACTTTCAATTGGTATCAAAGCGAGGTTGATCATTAAAGGTTAACAACTTGATCAAAAGACCTCCTGCTCTTATTTATTTATTTTAAAAATTAAATAAAACTATTTTTAAAGAAAATGAGTTCTAAGGATTATGCATCAACAAGACCCCCAGTGTGTAATCTGAACAAGTTTACACTCTGGAAGGCCGGAATAAAACTTTATATGAATTCTATTGATGAAGAAATTTTTAATGTCATCCTTACAGGTCCCTCAGTCCCAATAAGGAAAGATGCTAGTGGAAAAGTTACACAAACTAAAGTCCACAGAGCATAATGGACTGATGTTAAGAAGAAGGTCAAGGCATATGATGTCAAGGCCATGAATATCCTGGTCTCAACTATGTCAGATGACATATTTCAAAAAGTTGCTTATTGCAACTCTGCCAAAGAAATCTGGGAATCTCTCTCCAGATTAGTTGAAGGCAGCTCTGATGAAAGAAAAGACAAGAAGTTATCAAACATCTAAACCACTCACTTCTTCTATTCCTAGATGTTTCTGCTGTTCTAAACTTGGGCATATAGCCAAACATTGTTGGCATAATAATGCAGCACTTCTTCACCTTAAGGGGTATACTGAAAGACTATCTTATTCTTTCATAACTCCATAGGATGATAGAAGAAAGAGACCCCAGCATATGAGGGTCTATTCTAATGTTTAATTTCATATGCAGAAGGGAGACTGTTCAACCACAAACCAGCAGTGGTATCTGGACAGTGGATGCTCCATGCATATGACTGGAGCAAAAGAACTGCTGGAAAACTTCAAGGCCAAGGAATGGTCTAAGGTAATTTTTGGGAATTCTCACTCTGGTCAAACTAAAGGGTATGGTTTGCTCAGGATTGGGGAAGTCTCTTTTTCTAAGGTAGCTTATGTTGAAGGACTTCAACATAATCTAATTAGTATTAGCCAGTTATGTGATGGTGAATACAAAGTTGTATTCACTAAGGCTTTGTGTCATATAGTTAGTTCTAAACTGACCAAATAGTATTGACTGATGTTAGGAAAGGTGAGGTCTATGTAGTAGACTTTGAATACACAAAGTCAGAGATCTGCTTGTTTAACTCCCAGTTAGAAAACAGTGAATTGTGGCATAGGAGACTTAGTCACCTTAACTTTAAGACCATTATCAAACTCTCCAAGCTTAACCTAGTAAGAGGCTTACCAACAGGTAAGTTCAATAAAGACCATCCCTGTAGAGCCTGCCAACTAGGAAAGCAGATCAAAGCATCATTCAAACCAATTGGTAAGAATGATTCCCCCAGAATCCTATTCATATTGCACATTGATCTATTTGGTCCTATCTCCACTCAGAGCTTAGCAGGTAAGTCATATACTTTAGTCATTGTTGATGACTTTTCCAGGTTCAGCTGGGTGCTCTTTCTAAAAGCTAAGTCAGACACCTTCAGGATCCTCTCAAGATTCATTAGACAGATTCAATCTGAACTCAACACTCAGGTTGCTGTGATCAGAAGTGATCATGGGACTGAGTTTAAGAATCAGTTAATGTGTAATTTCTGTGAGGATGAAGGGATAAGACAAAGCTTTTCAGCTCCTAGAACCCCCCAACAAAATGGAGTGGCTGAAAGGAAAAATAGAACCCTAATTGAATCATGAATGACATTATTGGCTGAATCCAACTTGTCAAAGTCTTTTTGGGCTGAGGCAGTGAATACTGCTAATTATGTTCTGAATAGAAGTCTCATCCACAAGACTAAGTTGAAGACTCCCTATGAGTTATTAAAGGGAAAGGCATCTATAGGCACTTACTTTAGGATTTTTGGTTGTACCTGCTTTATCCTCAACAATGGGAAAAGTCATCTTGCCAAATTTGACAAGACTGATGATGAGATATTCTTGGGATATTCCTCATCAAGCAACGCCTATAGGTGTTATAATAAAAGATCTCTCAAACTTGAGGAGTCTGTGCATGTAGTTTTTGATGAAACTAACATGTATTATAAGGGGAAGGAAACTTCCACCAGCACTGCTCTGCAGGAAGAAGATCAGCTAGCTGATCAAGTTGAAAGGCTAAGCATCATGGACCATCCATCAGTGTGTCAAGACAAAGGAAAACAGAGAATTGACACTGATTCAAATGAAGATTCTGCAGCAGATGAAAAGGAAATTACAGCACCTGAGCTGGCAGCCACTGGGGTCATTCCAATAAATGAGGATGGTGCTCCCACTGCACTGAGCATGTGGTTCTTCAGGAAGAAGAGAATCTCCTAGATAACTCAACAAAATCAAGGATGACCCTAAAGGATCATCATTCAACACAAGTTATAGGAGATTTGACAGTTGGAGTCAAGACAAGGAAACAGCTCACAAGTGAAACAATGTTACAATGCTTCCTCTCTCAGTATAAACCCAAGAAGTTTGAAGAAGCAGACAGTGATCCTAGCTGGATATCTGTTATGCAAGAAGAGCTAACACAGTTTGAGAGGAACAAGATCTGGACATTGGTTGAAAGACCAAAGAATTACCCAGTCATTGACTCTAAATGGGTATTCAAAAACAAGATGTATTCAACAGGAGTCATAATCAGGAATAAGGCCAAACTTGTGGCCCAAGGATACAGACAAGAGGAGGAAATTGACTTCGGCCAGACATTTGCTCCAATAGCAAGGCTGGAGGCCATCAGAATGTTCCTGGCATATGCAGCTCACATGAAAATCAAAGTCTATCAGATGGATGTGAAGATTGCATTCCTAAATGGAACTCTTCAGGAAGAAGTGTATGTGGAGCAGCCCCCAGATTTTGTCAATCCAACTTTTCCCTCTTTTGTGTATAGGTTAGATAAAGCATTATATGGCCTCAAGCAAGCTCCAAGAGCTTGGTATGAGACCTTATCCACTTTCCTTCTGGAACACTACTTTGAAAGAGGGAAAGTGGATAAAACACTCTTCACAAGAGCACATAAGAATCAGCTTTTGCTAGTACAAATATATGTAAATGACATTATATTTGGGTCAACAGATCAATCTCTCTGCAAAAGGTTTGCTTACCTAATGCAGTCAAGATTTGAAATGAGTAGCATCTGGGAACTATCCTATTTCCTTGGTCTTCAAGTAAAACAGAATGCAGATGGCATTTTCATATCTCAATCCAAGTATACCAAAGAACTCATCAAGAGGTTTGAGATGGAGAATGCCTCTGTTATGAAAACCCCCATGACTACTAATGTTGTTTTAAATAGAGATGAAAAGGATAAGTCCTTTGATCAGAAGACTTACAGAGCAGCCATTGGCTCTCTTCTCTACCTGACAACTAGCAGACCTGATATAATGTTTGTTATATGTATCTGTGCTAGGTTTCAGGTTGACCCAAAGGAATCTCACATGAATTCTGTAAAAAGAATACTCAGATATCTAAAGGGTACACCTGAACTTGTTTTGTGGTATCCAGCTGAATCTGGATTTGAATTAGTTGGTTATTCAGATGCAAACTATGTTGGATGCAGGCTGGATAGAAAAAAACACTCAGGAACATGTCAGTTCCTGGGTGCTAGACTGATCTCATGGTTTAGCAAGAAGCAAACCACAGTCTCCACTTCTACAGTTGAACCTGAGTATATAGCTGCAGGGAGTTGTTGCTCACAAATACTGTGGATGCAAAATCAATTGTTAGATTACAACTTTTCTCCTATCAATTCAACGATATTTTGTGACAGTTCTAGTGTTATTTCTATAGCTTTCAATTTTGTTCTCCACAACAGAACTAAGCACATAGAGATAAGACACCACTTTCTAAGGGACAATGTTGTGAAAGGTAAGATTAACCTTCAATACATCTCCACTGATATTCAAAGGGCCGATATTTTCACTAGGCCAATTGATGAAAGTAAGCACAAGTTCTTCATCAATGCACTGGGAATGCTTGATGGAGCTCTCTAGGACACTCCCACTATATTATGTATTCAAACCTATATTCCATAGAAAGGTATTGCTGGGAAAAACAACAAAAATGTTCACAAAAATTGTTAAGTCAAAGTTGCGTCGAATAAGAATCGACGCACCGTCGACTTCTATTCGATGTTAGCTTCGGGCGCAGATTGGGATAGTTCCGTTGAATAGCACTCGACGTAGCGTCGAATATATTACGACGCTCACATCGACATCATGGTCGCTGAACTATATTCGGAGCCACGTCGAATTCTTATCGACGTTACGTCGACTTTGCAAAGCGCGCACATAAGCGATATCGACATATTTTGGCGCGCTAAATTCATTTCTTTTTGACGACACTTCGAATATAACCCTAAGTTGCGACGATTCATCTATTCATAGCAACTCAGGCATTCGAATCTATTGTGCTCTTTCAACTTCTCTCCCTTTCACTTTCCTCCGTTTTCTCTTCTACTTCTCTCTTTCTTTTCCCTGCAGGTACCCACAGGATTTCAATGGCATCTCCTTTGTATCAAAGAGATGTTATTGAAGCAGTTGATCTTGCCCTCGAGACATTATTATCACAGTTCAGTACTCTTTATCTTGACTTCTCAAGGGAATGTTATCGCAAGCTGTGCGCCCAACACAGAAGGTTGCGAGACCTCACGTCTGAAATCAAGGCCTTTGATGCAGAAATGAGATTGTCAGTTGTGCCTACCGATGACTTTATATCTTTCATCAACGATATAAAGCAGGGGGGAGATGTATCAGCAGGCAGCCACCTCAAGACTCGGTATACACTACAACTCTCCCTCTATCTTTTGAATCTGAAGGAGAGCCAGCCATTACCTCTAAGCTCCTTATACTACCTAAAGATTCAGTAACACGGGGGGAGTTGTCTCCTCCACGGAGTCAGCCTTCAACACAGTGGGAGTCATCAATTCAGGGGGAGATTGCTCTAGAGATTCCTCTATTCTCAGATGATCAGGCCTATCTGAAGAGTGTGCAAGAGTTCAATGAGGGGACTGAGCCATCCATTCCTGATGTACAAAAATTCAGGGTCTCTTCTGAAGAATCTACAACAGCACCTTCTCTAGTCAAGGTGGCTGATCAGGTCCTTGTAAATGCTCCACCCTCTCCACCTACAGCTTTACATCCTATTGATCCTACCCTAACACTCACTCCAAATCTTCCAGCACCTCCCTTCAGAGGAAGACCCCCATACAGGGGAAGAGGTCAGGGAAGAAATTTCAAAGGAAGAGATGGAGGAGGAAGAGGATATGAAAGAAATATACCAATCTGGGAAAGGTATACAAAAGAGCAAAGAAAAATGTACAAAAAAGATAAATCTTATAACAAAATCTATGAGAAGGTAGGGATGCCTGAAGATAACTGGAAGGAATATAATGATCCAAAGCTGGATGAAGCCCTGGATGAGTGTAGAAGAAGAGAGTAAGATGATTATGAAGCAGCTCAAAGGGATCATGAGGAAAAGAGAAGATTGTTCATGGAAAGGCTGAAAAAGGGCAAAGAGGTTGTAGAGAAAGAACAATTAGAAGAGGCATTCAAAATTCCGAGCATTCTGTTCAATCTTTCCAAATATGTTGCAAAGAATCCTCAAGCAAAATTCAAGGATGAGAAAGGTCAAAAAGGTACAAAGGGTCTTGGAGTCAATCAAGACCTAGAAGACCTTCCATATCAAAAGAAAAGAAAGATCACCTTCAAAACAGCTCCAGTTGCAGGAGTTCCTCAGTCAATATTTGTAGTACCAGATCCTAAGCTGAGGATATAGAACTAGAAGAAATCAACTTTCTAACTGCTAAAGTCATCAGCTTGGGTTCAAAGCTCAGTGATGTGTACTCTGAAATAGAAGCTGATCAAGAAAAGCTTTTCAAAAGGCATGAGAAAATCCAGAGGAATCCAGAAAAAGCAATCCCAGCAAATTTCAAATATGTAGAGAGAAAATCCAGAAAAATCTTTGAGGCCTTGACAAATTTTCTCAAGAAGAAAAAGTGAATCATGTCTTGGAAAAACTAATTCGGATAAACACTGAGTTATACCAATCAGTTATTTTTCATTTCTATTATATTGTATTGCCTATATATGTTTTGGTTGTATTTATATTTATGTCAAAGTATGTGTAAAATCAATTTAAAACAAGCTGCAAAATTTGCTGAGATAAATAGGGGGAGATTGTTGGAAAAAAATTTTTTTGATTTAACTTAACAAATTAACTATAAGTGATTTTACTTCTTAGGTTTATTACCCACATTGTATAATAAGGATAATCTGGTCATTAGATGTCTTAGGATGTCACACTCAACTTAGAGTGTCAAGGACTGGTCAAAGCAATCACAAAACAAGTTGAGTTAAGACTTGTGTCGAATGAAAGTCGACGCAACTTCGACTTAATATCGACGCAACTTTCAGTTAAAGTCGAAGCAGAGAATTCAACCTGTCGAAGTATAAGTCAAGACGACGGAACGTCGAAAGGGACTCGACGCAGGATGAAGAGCTTGTCGAAGCCATCTAACAAGTCGACGCGACGTCGACTACAATTCGACGCAAAAGTTAAGAGATCAAGTCCAATGCTTCAACTCGACGGGTACGTCGATAAGGTATCGACGTAATGTCGACATCTGAGTTCAGCCAGAGCTAAGAAGAAATTCGAAGCTACGTCGATAAGAACTCAGAGGTGCGTCGACATGAAGATTGATGAAGTCGACGCAGCGTCGAATACAGTCAGAAAAAGGAAGCTTTTTCAGCTGTCCTTTTGGGACCTTTTCAGAAGGACCACCAGCCTAGAGACAGTTCTCCAACGGCTCGTTTGTTGCCAAGAATAGAATAAAGCCTTCTAGGACACAGCAAATCACTTTTGGAAGCTATTCAAAATGAATGGATGGGTCGAGAACAAAAAAAGAAAGGATATTAGGTGGCTGAGAGTAATTCCTTTTCAGGACAAGCCAAAAGAAGAAAGGTTTTTTGAAAACTCAATCATACACAATAAGTATGCAAAAACAGGAGAAGAAAAAAACATAGGAATTGCATTGATTCTCTCTGTCAAATAGGGTCTTCATCTTCTTCCTTCTCAAACCCTAAAAGACATTTTTACAGAAGAGCACTCTCAGCACAGGAGCATACACTGCTGCTTCCTCTTCATCATCATACAGCAGTAGAACTACAACAAGTGCTGAGAGAAAAGGATCAAGCAGAACAACCCTTGCAAATCATCATTATCATAATCAAGGGTTTATTATTTCAGATCTAGTGAAAGAAAGACAGAAGCATCAACAAAGCTTCTGAAGAATTCTAAGAACAGAATTCTCTCCTTCTCCCTCTCACTTTCTTCTTATTATTTCCTTCACCTGTACAGAGTTTTAAGAATCCCTCTTTCAAAGAATTCAGTGGTTCAAGATCTCCTTATCAAAAGATCTTTGGTTCTAAGAGTCTCCTTACCAAAAGACTCAGTGGTTCAAGATCTCCTTATCAAAAAATCTGTGATTCTAAGAGTCTCCTTGTCAAAAGACTCAGGCACAGGTTGTGCAATCCTACCAGGGAGGTAGAAGAGAGGACTACCCACATTTTGGGGAACCTCTATAAAAATCTGTGTCTTTGCTGTGAATTTCTGTGTTATCCCCTTTGATTTTTCTGTGTTAATTTTCAGCAGACTTTACTTTATTTATTCTGCCTTTGGTTTGTTGTGTGCATAATACCTTAGTTATTTTTATTGTATGCTCAGTTAGGGTAAAAATATTTAAATCTCTATTCACCCCCCCCCCCCCTCTATAGAATTCTCAGAGGCACACTGTGCATTTTCAATCATTTTGGTTGTATGGACTTCGGTTTCTTAACCGCACGCCCTCCGTATCTCTCTCTTGTGTGGACTTCGGTTTCTTAACCGCGCACTCTCCTGTCTCTTCTCCTACGCGGTCTGTGCGGTCTCCTCCTTCTTGACCGTCTGTCTGCCTGCTTCTGCCATCTCTATGGTTTTAAATTTCCGATCTGCCCGCTTTCTGGTTTTTTCCGCGGACTTCGGTTATTTAACCGCTCGCCTCTGCTCTGCGCCTTACCTTACGCGGTTTGTGCGATCTCGGTTTTTCTAACCGCTTGTTCGCCTGTTCTTTTCGTCCTGTGTGGTTAAGTCTTTCTGACCGCAGTCTCATCTTATTTATGACGACTCTAGGAGCCAAGCATTCTGCTTACTTTGTTACTTCTTCTGGTCGCGCACACGTTGTCAATCAGGATAAGTGGTTCATTGACTCCGATGTCACTAATCATATGATAGGCAATCCTCGTCTCTTCTCTCATGTGGAAGAACATGATCGATCACCACCAGTGTTTAGCAAATGGCACACCATCCCCCGTGTGTGGGACTAGTATGGTCCTGGTCACTCCTTCAATGCAACTAGAGGATACTCTCTATGTGCCTACGTTTCCATGCAACTTATTATCTATTACTGCTCTCTCTAAGCAATTACAGTGCTCCGTAACTTTCACTTCAACTAAATGTTATTTTTAGGATCCTCGCTCCAAGGAGACGTTTGCTACTGGGACTGCAAGTGGCGGCCTCTACTTCCTCGACAATGTCTCTGCTCTCTCTGCCTCCACCACCTCCGACTCTCTCTATCAATGGCACCTTCGCCTTGGTCCTCCTCGCTTACTCTACCAACTCTTTCCAGACCTCCAGAAGGACACCTCTCTCAATTGCGAAGCCTGTCAATATGGCAAACATCACCGTTTCTCCTATCCTGCTAGAAAAACGGACGTAGTTCGGCTCGTCCATTCGACCTTGTTCACTCCGACATCTGGGCTCCTGCTCCCACCAAAATAATTGGTAGAGGTAGTCTCTATTTTGTAACTTTCATTGATGACTATTCTCGTTGTACTTGGGTCTATCTTCTAAAAGACTCGCTCTGAGTTTTTCTCTGTTTTCAATACCTTTTATAATGAAATTCACACTCAGTTTGGTACCTCTCTGAAAGTTCTTCGAACCGATAATGCCAAGGAGTATGTTAGTCACCAAATGTCCGACTTCTGTAAGACTCATGGTATTATACATCAAACCAGCTGTGCCTACACTTTTCAACGGAACGGCGTCGCCAAACATAAGAATCGTCATCTGCTTGATGTTGCTCGTACTCTGCTCACCCAAATGAATGTCCCTCGCTCCTATTGGGGTCATGTCATCCTCATCTCCCGCTATCTCATCAACTGTATTCCATCTTCCATACTTAATGGACAAACCCCATTTTACTCTGGGGAAATTCCTCTCTCTTTACCTCCACGCATCTTTGGATGTACTGCGTTTGTTCACTCTCCTTCCCCTGGACGGGATAAACTTTCTCCTCGAGCAATCAAATGTAATCTTCCTTAGCTACTCTCCCACTAATAAGGGTGACCGATGTTTTGATCCGGTTCTCCGGAAACAATGTCTCGTGGAAGTCACTTTCTTTGAGACCACCCCTTTCTTCTCTCGCAACCCGTTCCAGCATCTTCCACTGATACTCTTTCTTCTCTTCCTCTCATCTCTGCTCCTCCACCTGATACCCTTACACCTCCCATCCCCACCACACCATCTCCGTCTCCATCTCTGCACATCACTTCGTATCCTCCAACCCCGGGACAGCCTCTACCAATTCTCAGGCCAGGATACCAGACCTAGATCTCCTTATTGCTCTTCGCAAGGGTGTTCGTGCGTGTACTCAACACTCTATTCATGGCGTTGTCTCATATGCTCGTCTCAGTTCTTCTGGCAGGAACTTTGCGTTGGCCATCTCGGCTAATGTCACTCCGACCACTTATCAAGAAGCTATTGCCATACCACACTAGAAAGTTGTCATGGATGAAGAAATTTCCACCTTAATCGGAAGAGGTACTCGGAATCTTGTCTCTACTCCTCCGACAACGGATGTTGTTAGTTGTCGTTGGGTATTCGGTTAGTTGCAAAAGGTTTCACTCAAACATATGGTGTTGACTTCTTTGATACCTTCTCTGCGGTGACTCGCCTTAGCACGATTCAAGTTCTTTTTTCTGCCGTTGTCAATACGGATTGGCAGATGTCTCAATTGGATGTTAAAAATGTCTTCATCTATGGTGATCTCAAAGAAGAAGTATATATGGGGCAATCTCCTGGGTATGTTGTTCAGGGGGATTCTCAGGTATGCAAATTACGGAAGGCGATTTATGGTCTCAAACAAAGTCCTCGGGCCTGGTTCGAGAAGTTTAGTGAAGTCATCTCCACCATTGGTTTTGCTCGTAGCTTGGCAGATCACTCTCTCTTCATACGCAAGACTTCTCATAGGATGGTTGTTCTTGCATTCTGTGTTGATGACATTCCCCTAGTGATGATACTGATGGCATCGCCCTGACAAAGAAGCATCTTTTTCAACACTTTGTCACTAAAGATATGGGATCTCCAAAGTATTTTTTGGGTATTGAAATTTCGCGAAAACACAACACTGTTGTTCTCTCGCAACGCAAGTATGCCATTGATCTTCCTAAGGAGACAGGTCTGCTTGGTGCTAAACCTGCTCGATGTCCTATGGCGATTGGTGAACATAAAACTTGGAGTGAAGATTCACCTCTTCTTTCAGATGCCACTAGGTACCAATGTCTAGTGGGCAAACTCATTTACCTGACAGTACCAAGACCTGATATTTGCTATGTGGTGGGCAAGGTCAGTCGGTTTATGCAAGCTCCAAGGGAGTCTCATCTGCAAACAACGCTAAAAATCTTGGAGTATGTAAAAGGATCTCCAGGGAAGGGACTGTTATTTCAAAAGAATAATCATCTGAAAATAGAAGCCTATTCTGATGACAGCTACGTTGATGATAAAATAGGTAGGAAGTCCACGTCCGGATTTTGTACTTTTGTGGGAGGAAACCTTGTTAGCTGGAAGAGCAAGGAACAAGCGGTTGTCTCCAGATCAAGTGCCGAGGCTGAGTACAGAAGCATGGCTTCAACCACTTGTGAATTAAAATGGTTACGGGCACTCATGCTTGACTTAGGGGAAGTCTATGACTATCATTTACCGATGTTCTGTGACAACAAACCGGCTATCTACATATCAAGGAATTCAGACTTTCATGAAAGGACAAAACATATTGAAGTTGACTGCCACTTCATCAGGGAAGTGATCTTGAAAAAACAAATCTGCACTCCGTTCGTCACTTCCGATAATGAGCTAGCAGATATCTTTACCAAACCAGTATCGTCTTCATTTTCTGACATCGGTTCCAAGCTGGGCATGATCGACATATATGTTCCAGCTTGAGAGAGAGTGTTAGAACATAAATGCTCATGGGCAGTTAAACATGTTTAACCGCACCTTGCGGTCAGTGTGGTTAGCTTTGTCTAACCGCGCCTTGCGCTCAGCTCGGTTAAATTAGTCTAACCGCAAGGTGTGTTGGTGGAGATCGGTGGATCCACCCTTGGTACCTGCCCAAGGGTGGTTTGTTATGGATGATTAGTGTTACGCGCACGCGCCTCCTATTTTATTTGAGAGAAGGCTCTTTGGAGGAACCAGCCTCCAAGAGTTGGCCGGAGCTTGCTCCGGATTGTATCCGTTTCCGTTAATCCATGCAATTTCTCCTGTTCGTAATATTTGGTCCGACATGCCGCTCCGCCCGCTGCCCTAGCCCCCGGAGTCTTGCTCTCAGTCGAGGATTCTCCCTCACTCGTCCAGAACCGTCGTTCGTCGCCCGCTCTGCGTCCCGTCACGATCGACGTTCCCTGCAAGTGATCGAAGTCCCGCCTACGATCGGCGTCGCCCGCTCTGCGTTCCGCCAGCGCGCTGCCTCCCGCCGCGATCGGCGTTTCCGTCCTTCCGTGTTCTGCGTCTCGCGCTCTGCCGCCATCGATCGATCCAGCGCCTGCTCCCTTAGCCGACGATCCAACGCCGATCGATCCAGCGCCTGCATCGGCCAATCCAGTTAAGCCTCCAGTTACGCCTCCATCGTCCAGCGGCCGCCGATCCAGTTACTCGATCCAACGTCGATCAGGTACGCCTCCATTGGCCGCCGATCCCTACGCCTGTTCCTCCAGCGGCTGTTCCTCCCTAAATCGACCCTGATCGGCGCCATTTGCTCCGTCTCTGGGCCGTCGCCGCTGCGCCCAGCCTGCTTCCCACTTCCCGCCGCCAGCTCGCACCTATCCGCCCTCTCCGACACGCTCCGACGACATCTATCCCCTGTGCACCCTCATATGCCAAAGGGGGAGATGGAATCCCGCATGGAAGCCCTCGAACACTCCCTCGCCACCATCAACTCTCGTCCCGAGGCACAGACTGAGCAGTTCACCTCGATTCTGACCATGCTCCAGAAATTGCAGCCCACCCAGCACTCCGGGCCCTCTACAACCTCTGTTGTGGGATCCCCAAGCACCGTGCTTCCCGATGCTTCCGCAGCGGTGGACGTGCCTACTCCACCGTACCGTGGACCTGACATGCCTACCTTCAACGGGTCTGACCCCCTCGGGTGGATTGCCCGCGCCGAGCAGTTCTTCGGCATTCACCAGACCGCGCCGACACAACGGGTCTCCGTCGCAATCATCGGCATGGAAGGGTCGGCCCTCCATTGGGTTCGTTGGCTCCGCCAGACCTCTCCCGACCTCACCTGGACAGCTCTCTCTGAGGCCCTCATTCAGCGGTATGACGCCCGCTACTCCGGCCCCAAGATCTAGCGACTTTGCGGGGTCCGTCACACCGGCTCCATTGACTCGTACATTGATGCCTTCATGGAATTAGTCACCCATGTCCTCGGCCTTCCCCCAGACCATTACTTGGGGTTCTTCATGAACGGTTTGCAACCCCACTTCCGCTCCCGTCTCCGCACTCTCCAACCGTTAACGGTTCACCACGCCATTGACCTCGCCCCCCTGGTGGAGGCAGAATTTCTCGCGACGTCCGGCGACATTCCTTCCCCATCACCTCCCTCTCGGCATCCTTCCTACACATATTTCTCGACCCATCCGAAACCTACACCTCCGCCACCTCCTCTTCCCTGGCCACCAATGATGGGTCCTCGCAACAACCGACCTGTCCCTACCCACCGCCTCTCCAACCAGGAGTACAACGACTTACGGAGCAAGGGCCTGTGCTTCTGCTGCAAGCACCCCTACTCTCCTGGTCATGACTGCTTTGTGAAAGAGTGTCGAGTCCTCATCGGCGACGACGTGGCCGCGCTCTCCGCCGCCGACTTTGACGCCCTGCTGCTCTCGGATGGACTACTGGACGACGCTCCGGGCAACTCGACGGCATCCCACTACTGACCGGCGGGCGGCGCTCCGACCTTGGGGTCAAGGTCGCTTTTCTGACGGGATGTATTGTTACGCGCACGCGCCTCCTATTTTATTTTTGCTTTCCTTTAAATGTTTTAGTTTGATGTGAGCCCCCCCCCCCCCCCTATATAAGGAGGTGGTTTTGGGGAGTTAGGGCACCTTTGGAACTATTGTCTTTTGGCTCTCATTTGAGAGAAGGCTCTTTGGAGGAACCAGCCTCCAAGAGTTGGCTGGAGCTTGCTCCGGATTGTATCCGTTTCCGTTAATCAATGCAATTTCTCTTGTTCGTAATAGTTAGCTTGTCTAACCGCACATCCCCTGCGATCAGGTCATTTGTGACCGCCATGACAGCGCTAGTCGCATCCTGTAGATTTGTGTAATATTAGTCCCACATTGCCAAATTGTAATCTCTCTCACCTCCTTCATTCTATATAAAGGAGCTCATACCTACGTAATATTTAGATTTTTTTGGAAATAAAAATTCTGTTATTTTCAATTTTCTGTGTTATTGTTAATTGCGGTTAAATTATTTCCAAGTTCTCACATTCATCTTTGAGTATTTGCATCTTTCCTTTCAGTATATGTGCAATTTATTCACGTGACATTGAACTTATGTGGCTCCTTCGGTGCTATGTAATTGTTACATGTTAGTATTATTTGTGCTCATTAAGAATTTGCGATTAAGGTGATTTGGGATATCCAGCTTTTACCATTTTATTAACCGGTGTTGCAATAACATTCTTTGGTTCCTCAGATTCATAATTCCCTCAGATGTCAAAGGAGGATATGTGTTTTCCCTTGAAGAGGTTGAACTTTCTCTTAATTTGCTCTTTGTAAATATAAGAAGAAACTTCTCATCAACTTATCTAACAGCTTTTTTTTAAATTCCTCCAGCAAAATACTCCTCTTCGTTCATAATTCCTTCAGATAGCAAAGGCGGATATGTGTTTTCCCTTGAAGAGGTTGAACTTTCTCTTAATTTGCTCTTTGTAAATATCAGAAGAAACTTCTGATCAACTTATCTAACAGTTTTTTTTAATTCCTCCACAGCTCTTCAGCAAAATACTCCTCTTCAGTGTTCCTGATCCCCCCCCCCCCCCCCCCCCCTTCCAATACTTGTTCAAAACTCTGACATGTTTAATTGAGGTAATTGATTCAATCATATCTATTATGTTAAATCTCCAATTTAGTTCTAGATTTTGAATAATGAACATAAGATCATTAAGAAGATTTCTTTGATCATATTTATCCTTTGTGTAAGAGTTTTTGTAGGTATGACCGTATGATACAACAACTCTAAGTCTTTATGTGAGGTAGGCCGAGAGAGTCAAGTTGGATTTTTCGCGCGCAAATCACTTTCGACGTGTGGAATTCAATAAAGCCGTTAATTTTTATTTGAGAAAGAACTCTTTAAGCATTTTACAAGTAGAACCGCGGCGAGATCCGTACGGCCACAAGCAATAATTTATGAATAAACGGCAAATTTAAACAGCGCGACCGTCTGAGGCAAGCTTATAATTATTTAACTAGATGACATTAGATTATTCTAATGATTTAGAGCAAGTGAGAAAAGGTGGAGAATACCCAAGTATATCACAAGCTACGGCTAGGAGTGATCTTCTCAAGCAGACCGAGGGACGATTGATAGAGGAGCTGATGTTGTCGACGTCAATTGTCGGCGAAAAGGACCTCAAGAGCGGGAAAGGATCGCCGGAAGGAGTCGACGATGACCTTGGAGGCAGGCGGCGCTGGATGAAGGTGGACATATAACTCCCGAATACGATCTTCCCAGGTCGACCTGGCGAGAAGCAAACGGGCGGAGGAAGTCGCCGGGAGTGGTTAGAGTCGAGGGAGCACGTGGAAGTCGTGGAGTCTTTCGTTGGAGTGGTCGCCGATCTTGGCGGGGGAGGCGCCGTCTAAATCCGTCGAGACAGGTGCAGGCGGTGAAGGCTCTCTGGTTTAACAGAGAAATAAAATGAGTTTCGTTTCTCTTAATTTTTTCGACTGGCTTCTACACTGCAGAGGGAAAATAATAAAGGGCAAATCGGCAGAATTTGGCCTCTTCTTTTCTTTTTTTTTATATTTCTTTCCAATTGTTTTATTTCCTATTTCCATTCTTTCTAATTGATTGTATTCTTCGCAGCAGTATTTCCATTCTTTTCATTTATTTTGTATTCTTAGCGCTATCGAGGTCGAAGGAGAGCAAGCTGAGCATTTAGTTTGTGTTCTTTGCTATAGTTTGGTTCCCCTAGTGAGACCATTGAGCGTGATTTTCAGAGGAATGAGATTTTTTGCACTACTGCGCATATTCCGGGACACTTTTGTTCCATCGTCATCGATAGTGGTAGCATGGAGAACTTCGTTTCTCAACGCATGGTAGAGACACTCGGATTCAAGACGCATCCCTTGGAGCAGCCGTACGACTTATCTGGGGTTAATAGTTACCTGACTATGCTCGTTACTCATCGATGTCTAGTGGAGTTCTCTATAGGGGACGTGTATCAGGATTCTGTTCTATGTGATGTCGGCCCCATCGATTTCTGCCACATTTTATTAGGACGATCATGGCAGTTTGACCGACGTGTCATGCATGATGGTGTGAGGAATTCCCACTCCTTTGATCACCGTGGGCACATGATTGTTCTTCTTCCCCAGAAGAATAGTCTTGTTCTTAGGACTCCTGGTAGGACCTCACCAGCTTCTGCCTCGCCTTCCTTAGTTTTCACTACAGCACTTTTATTCAATGCCACGCCTCTGCCTGGACCCTCGCTCCAGAGGGAAGCTCCTGATCCTGAAGAGTCATTCATCTTAGATGTTCTGGAAATGTCGCCTCATATTGATTTTATTTTCAGCGATCACACTTTTTGTTCACCTCTCTTTCCTACAATTATGAGCGAGCTCGGTGAGCCTCTTCGTATGATTTCCGTATTTTTTAGGTTTAGTCGTAATTGAAGATAAGGGTCAGCTTTAAGCCCTTTCTTTACCCTTATCTTAGATGAACTCACCGGACATATCCAACAAGCAATACCTTGGTGTTTATTATTTGCAAATGATATTGTTTTGGTCGATGAGAGGCGTGAGGGTGTAAGCGCGAAACTTGAATCTTGGCGAGACACTTTAGAAAAGAAGGGTTTTAGGTTGAGCAGGACAAAGACGGAGTATATAGAGCTTAAATTTAGTAATGCAAGACGGTTGGATGACTCCGTCATTAAATTGGGTGACCAAGATATTTCCCGCAGTGAGTGCTTTAAATATCTGGGATCAATAATTCAAAAAGATGGAGGTGTAGATAAAGATGTGATACATAGAATCCAGGCAGCTTGGTTGAAGTGGAGAGGTGCGTCTGAGATCTTATGTGATCGTAAAGTATCATTAAAACTTAAAGGCATGTTTTATCGTACTGCAATTAGACCAGCAATGCTCTACGGTTCTGAGTGTTGGGCAGTGAATGGTGTACATGAGCAAAAAATGGGAGTTGCGGAGATGAGAATGCTTAGGTCGATGTGTGGTCACACGAGACTGGATAAAATTAGGAATGAATGTATCAGGGATAAGACAGGAGTGTCGCCAATTGTAGAGAAGATGCGAGAAGCTCATTTAAGATGATTCGGACATGTACATAGGAGACCATTAGGGGCTCCTGTTAGGCGTTGTGAGAGATTAGTCACTAGACATGTTAAACGGGGGAGGGGTAGATCAAAAAAGACTTGGAATGAAATTATAAGGAAAGACATGATGTACTTAGGCATTAGTGAGACTGTTAAAGATAGGGTGCAATGGCGACAGAGGATCCATATAGCTGACCCCACTATGGTGGGATAAAGGCTTGAGTGTTGTTGTTGTTGTTGTCATAATTGGCGAATCGAGACGATCCCTAGGTTTTTTACTCCTAATAGGGGCACGGGTTTTAAGGGATTTCTCTAGTTGATCTTGGATTGAAAATTTGTGATCGATTTTAAAATTTGTGGTGCATGTCAGATCCTCGCGGGCATTGTCCTTGGTATGATTGGTTTTGGTTTAGTAGTTGCTAGTAAGTGTCTAATGGATGTGTGTATTAAGAAATATGTTTTGATGATTCCACAGGTTGATCTGGATCACTTCCTACCTTGTTACTTTCCTTGGTTTTTCACTCTACTTGCTCTTCCACTTTGGGAAATTATCCTATTTGATGCTCTGAATTTTATTGATCATTTTAATGTTTTGCATATTATCATGTCTAATAATTTGCGAACATCATTGGAAAATTATAACTCCACGGTTGTCTATACCACGGGAAGTTATTATTTACCAATGGACAATGGTTTCCTGTATTTTTCAGGAACTAGAGTTTACCTACATGGAACTAGAGTTTACCTACATGGTATTGGTTGCAGTGAAGGAATCATCCTTTGTTCTTTTTACCTTCCGATCTCTTCTTGGACGAGTTCTTTCAGATCATGTTTCGATGGCAACATCAGTGCAGACACGCAGTCTTTCTCAGATCAATGTTTGGTCATTGTAGTAGCAGGTTACATCGCATTCTCGTTAGGGGTCGAGCTCTTTCAACCCCGGGGGAATTGATGCAACCTGAGGCGCATCTTTTACTTTATTTTATTTCCAGCATTTTATTTTTGTAACGCACGTCTTCGTGCTTATTGTATGTTTCCTTTTTCCGCGAATATTGTATGTTTCCTTTTTCCGCGCATATTGTTAGCGCTTTGTGTTTTGTTAAAGTTAACTCAAACTTGTTCTTACGGCTTGTTGGTGTGACCAACCAACAAGACCTTAAATAAAAAGGTCCGGCAAATTAGGTGGTATGGTGGTTAGGGCGAGCATGAAAATAAAGATTTATTTTATTTTGCATAATTTAATTTTAATTTCTAAAATTATAATTAAATATTTTAATTTCTTAAATTAAAGTTAATTTCAAATTTCAGTTAATGAGGAGTATTATGAGAGGTAAATGCCAATTGGATGCTCTCTCCATTATTATGAACATCCAGCCGGCTCTTACCTTTGAAACCCCCAAATTTAATAACTTTAATTATTTGGTAACCCCCCCCCCACCCCCACCGCCCACCCCCCGCGCGGAAAAACGCTCTTGGAAAAAATAACTGACCCTTTGTTTCGAAGAAGTCCTTTGAAATTCAATACTCAATTATTACCCTAGCTTCTTCTATAAAATAAAACCTTTGCTTTCTTAAAGGGCAGTCTGGCGAAAACTAAAAAGAACGAGACCCGAAGTCTTTGTTCTTTTTGATAGCCAGCCCCGACTGTTCTTCGTCCTCCCCCTTCCAGTCGGCGGGCTCCTCCAGCCGGTACTCAGCGCCACCAACCCCTCCTCCTACCAAAGCCGGCGAACTCCCCTGCCCCTCCTCTGAAGTTTTCGAGGAGGCCATAAGGATTTCCTGTCGGAGTGCCTCTTTGACGTTATTTTTCTGAAACCTGAGTTCATTAAAATTGCTCTCAAATAACATGTGGAGTTATTATTGCAAGTTAGTAAATGCGCCTGAATGCTAGGCTCTTAAGAGTATATACTTAACTAAGGTCGGTTACCGAAAGAGATGGCTCGAGAGAAATCTGCTTGCGCCTCGTAATTTTAAAATTGATTTACAAATTTATCATTTAAAACCAAATCCAAATTTTAGTATGCATCACTTATCCATCCATCGTGAACTTTGCCAGAATACTGAAAACCTCTCCATTCAAATGCCTATAAATTGCCCCGAAGGGAAGACTTCATCTTAAAACTCTTCTTCTACACTCCATTCAAGAGAAGCTCCGGTAAATTTCAGCTATTCAGATCACTTTCAAGCATATCCAATGAACCACTGTCGAGGCAGGCTTATCGGTTCATTAGTTGCGTGCGCTGGAAGACAGTCCATTGTAAAGATGAAGTCCCCCCGAGTGACTCGATTTCCAACGTGCGACAATTTGGCAACATTTATGGGAAGCATTACCAGTCTTCTTGATTTATTATAATTGGATAAGCTTCATACCTCAGTACCAGTGTTCACCTTCAATGAGAGGCCTACGGATTAGTCGGGGGAAGGGGAACTGTGAGGGTCTTAGAATAAAAAAGGATGATACCTTACATGATGAATCCGGGGTCACAGACTCACAATAGTATGATATTGGATTCATGAGTAGCGCTGAATTTTTTTTTCGATTTTGAACTTGCATGAACTCGACTTGATTCATCTTAAAACCTCTTTCAAAAAAAATTTATAGAGCAACATCAAACAACTTGTCTAGAAAAACATCATTGTTAGCTTCAGTAACTCGTTATTATCATCATAGATAACAGTATAGTTCACTGATAAGAACTTCACCAAGATTTTTTCATAAGATTCACGTCTACTTACTTCAAACTACTTGGCACATCTATAAATAAACAGATGGACAGAATCTACAAAACGCACTATTTTGGAGGGCATCAAGACATGCTTAAATAAAGTTTGAGAAAATAGGTTGAAGAGCTTCCCCATTCCTCTAGGCATAATGCACCACGACACAGACACCAAACGATGAAACACCTTCCAAAGTGTGCTTTAGGGCTGAAGCAACTATCTTAAATGGCATATGAATAGGGTCATATATTGAAGACAACAAGCTTTCTCCTTTACGAGTAGGATCTCATGTTGCCATAACAAATATTAAACTTGGGACCTATAAAGTCGAAGTTTTTAAATCCTAAAGTATTCCTAGAACTTGGAAAGTAAAAAAAACTTCTAAAATACTACCCTTAAAATTTATCTCTTTATTTTAATATTCTCGGAAAAAAGTTAACAAGTAATCACCTTGTGAAAGCTTTTGCTTATGCATAAATGGTGGTCTTTCCTTTTTTTCCTTCATTTTATAACTATATGTAGTACCGGTTTAATATATTTTCTCCTGAGCCGGTGCGAGATTCTAACCCCAAAAGGATCAAATCACTTTGAGGTGGATTTGACTCCATAATCATTAAACAGTGTATATGTATGTGATCTACAACCTTTAAGGGTGCAATAATTCTAGGGCCAATTCAATTGACCTCTTTCGTAGCATTCTACAACAATCAGTAATTCTCTGAACAATAGTTTAACAGGATGGCTAAAGTCTTGGTGGATTCAATCGACCCATCAAAGATCTCATAGATTTAATGTCAACAAGCACTTTACTATAGCTCTAGACAAATAGACCTCCTACCATAACAACAATTATACTCAAAAAATCACAAACAAAAGAGAGTGAAACTAACCTGGGAGTGGAAAAATCATCTTGACTATCAATACTCAATTCCTCTCAGTACATGGAAGATGCAAGAATAGCAGAAGCTGAAAAACCTTATTTTGTTTTGCGTCAAGCACCCATGCTAGAAAAGAAGGCGGGTGCAAGAGGCTTCAACGTGGTTTGTAGCTAGCATCATATTCCCTTATTGTGAAATGTGATTGTTAACCACCATCCAATTGATGAGAAGATGAAAATGACCCCAACTTGAGGATAGTTTCATCTAACAAGGATATGGAGGGCAAGGTGGTTCATGCCATCCTCCCTAGGCTTTGCTAATGTAGCAAATGTGCTCTGCTGCTCAAGCGCATATAAACACCCCAGAGGTAAGGTAAGGGGCTTCATCTTCACTCCCTTCTTCTTCACAACATTCTGTAAGAGGCACTTCCAGTTCACATCCCGCTCTCAGGCTCATCGACTCAAGCGTCGAAGTGTCCTCTCCAAGAACCATTTCTACAAGCGAGCTGTGCTGAATCATCCGACTTCGTGCTGCTCTCCAGCATCCAACACATCATGGTCTTGAATACATAGATTAGGTGTATAAATGGGGACTGATTTCCGTTAAAGATTCAGCTAGCATTAATTAAACTTCAAAATTAAACGAATGAAGCACGAAAATTCCCAAACAGTGTGTTTCTTCTGTTATGGTATGCATAACCACAAGAAGAGCGGCATACATCTAATCTTGATCTTTTAAATGAATTCAGGTAACAACTTTATTGTTAAAATCAAATAAAAATCTTTCAATATGACACTGGGGAACAAAAGACTGTTTTCCTCGCACTAATCTCCGCCGAGAACTAACAGAGAAGGTGATAAGAACGTGATAATGGGGACGATCGGGACATACCGGGAAGGAAACGCCGATCGCATCGCTGATCATTGATTGGGTGTCTTGGCAATACCTGCACCGAAATCAGGAAGATACCAAAATAAAGGCAGAATGGGCAGAATCATCAATTGAAATATCCTTTTCAACAGAGAAGGGATATACGAGGAACACCTCAGTGGCTGCTTGGAGAGAGGGCACACTAAGACGTCGATTAGGGCCTTGCTGATGGCGGCCGCATCCCTGAGATGGAACGCCTTACTCGCTCTCACCATTCCTCTTCCAACGACAGGAGAAACGAAACCCTGCAAGTCATTAGGTATAAAATAACAGGCAATTATTGGTAGAACGAATTTGTCTATTCATACATTTTTATTATTTGCCGCTCTAAAAAATATAAAAACTAGAAATATGCAGCTCTAAAGAGATCAATCATCGTGTCGGTTGAGGTTTCTGATTTCGATTTTATCTTTTTTTAATCTTTGCGATCAAAATTTGAGACGTATGACTTAACTTTCTTGAAGTAACTGAGTGACTATGTATCTGATAGGGACAAGAGGCGTGCTTTCATCTCTGGATTTATGGAGAGCAAGTAAGTGCTTCATCTTGCTCTTACTTCTAATTTCTTCATCTTTGATGTGCGGGATGAAGTTGTCGGTGTGGGATCAAAAGATCGTCGGAGCAGTGTCATCGTCGTCGGGCTCGGCTCAGGATGGAGTTGTCGGCCTGAGCTCAGAAGGTCGTCGGAGAAGTTCCTTCATTGTCGGGCCCTGCTCGGGAGACGAAGAGATCGACTGTTTAAGTTTAAAGTTGGTTTGCGGATAGACGTTTATAAACTCAAATAAAGTGGGAAAAAGTTAGTTTGTGGATAGATGTTTATGACTTGCGAATAACAATTGCCTAATAATATTAGTGATGGGTCTCCCATGATAAAATTATTTCTTTCACTTATGCTCTATTTGGGAGAGCTGTTACGGTTGTGAAAAGGGTGGTGGTAAATGGAGGGTTGCAAATGGAGTTGTATGAATCTGACTATTGCAAATAGAGATCTGTTTAGATGATCTCCGTTTGCAGAGTTGTTCAAAACAAAGAATTTTTGTTACATGTTTGGCAAAATAGCGGTGTAATGTGTATGTTAAAAAAAATTTATTAAAAAAAATTGTTGAGTCAAAGGACATGTATGACACGGGTACAATGGGAAGAGCTAGTCAGAGCTTCTAATCGGATAACGCATCCACGCCTATGGTTCAAAAGAAAGCACCGAAGTTCTCCTATCAGCTTACCACTCTGGGGCTCGTCCTCTTCGTCACTATTGTGACCACGCTAGTTCGCATATCGGCTCACTGATATAAAGACGCCTTCATCGCTCGATTGATTTCTCTTTGATCAGGTGGAATCGGCAAGATTGAACCGAGGCCGTCCACCGGGCCTCGTGATTTGAGATGTGCGCATTCATGCAAGCTCCGGTGCTCTCTCTGAAATTGGCGCTTTTAGGATAGAAGAAGAAGTTTTTCAGAAGAGAAGAAGCGGCAGAATCTATGAGCTTGCCTCTTTTTTAGTGAACGTGTCACGGCTGATTACTCCTTTTTTACATTTTTTAAATTGTCATTAGTTTTTTTTCCTCTCATTACATTAATTCCAGGAAAGCATGCATACATCAGCTTGAACAATTTGAAAATATGCAACCTACGTAGAATCTCTGTAGAGTTGTTCGACAATGGATTCACACATCGCACTCATCTCATCAACACCTACTCGCACGCCTCTCACATGATCTGCATTTGCTCTGACATTAGTAAGTGTTTGACCTCGTCGTCCATGATGTGCTTATGGGTAAATCAAATGCTCGCCATTATCACAAGCTCTGAAATCAATGTCTTTGTGGGATGGATGTCTACGAATATAGTTATGCAAAATCATTGTTGCTATCACAATATCGTGTTGTTTTACTAAACTATATTGTGGCATATCCCTAAGTATAACCTACTTCTTCTTCCACACTCCAAATGTTCATTCTACGACGCTACGAAGTGAAGAATGAGTCTAATTAAATATTTCACGCGTTCCCCAAGCATACCTCCCTCACAAAATCTCGTAAATGATACCGTGATCCGAATATGATTTTAGAAAGTCGTGTTGTAGTGGATATCTAGCATCATCCAACTAATATTTTTCTGTAAAAATTTTATGTATATTGATGAGTATAATGCTAGAGGAAGAACAAAGTTATACAAATTAAAATATTAAAAATTATCAGGAGATGAATATGAGAAATTATAACTTGGGTCCATAAGTGCATACTGAAAAAAGTGACTATCATACTGTTTTCCCCAAAAGTCCGCGACCTCTCTTTCTCGGACAGAATGGTCAGTTCCGGCGATCTCCATTTCGAGAGAATGCATATCTCCTCCCCGACGATTTTTCTAAGGAACAGGCGGTCAGGCTCCAGGGAGATCGCCAGACTGCGCGGTCTGAGGTTTTCCCTTCTTTTTGTTATTTGCACCCCTATCTCTGCCCCGACTCTCCTGTACCCCGGGCAGCCCGTAATTTTTGGATCTGCCCATTTGGGCAGCCTCCACGTCTATAAATAGAGGGGTAGGGGTACCTGAAAAGGGACTTTTTATTTCGAGCCTCCAGCTTGCAACCTATGCAAGCGGTCTCAATTTCTGTCGTTTTTTCTACCTCTCACCCTTACCTGTTTTAGACCCCCACCTGTAACCTCCTTTGACATAAATCGAAGCAGCTTTTTCCTCTCAGAGATCTTCTATCTGACATCCTCTGTCCCAAGTAACCTGCACTCCGCAGTATTCCCCCGTCCCTTCTAAGTGTAAGTTTTGGAGGTACACATTTTGTGCCAACAAAATGAACACACAACCTTCAGATCGGAGTGTCCAGACGAATTCAGTGGACAGTCAAGATGTCAGATCGCGATGTTCAACCTGGTCAGTTTGTCGGCGGCCTCCCTTCAACGGGTGGCACGACCTCCTTAGAAGCCCTTGAGCTTCGCATTGAGATTCGTCTCAAGCAAGCTCGTCGAGAGGCCGCCGAGACTTGGCAGGAGACCGCCCGGCAGTTTGAAGCGATGAATCAGATCCTGTCATCAATTTCCCAGAGGTTGCTTCCTTAGGCCGATCAGGTCACAACCCCTGATCGTCTGGTCGGCGGTCACGCTTTTGACCGCGTGATCCCTCATCCCGTTGCTCCCCTCCGGTCTCATGGGGAGGAGTTCGCTGCTCTCCAAGCTTTCTTTAGGGGAGCAGCTCAAGGATCTCCATCTAGGGTCCAGAATTTCTAGGAGGATTATGTCTATCCTACAGCTCCTACTCCTGCCCCTCCCTCTCCTTCTAGTGATTTTGAAGCGGAGGAGTCTTCCCCTTTTCTGATAGAATCCGTTGGGAGCCAACTCCCCATGGCTTTAGAGAGCCATGATTGCCAATGTTCACCGGAGAGAGCGATCCTAGCTATCATCTTCAGGCTTTCGAGTCTGCAGTCGCTCTGATGACTCTCTCAGATGCGATGCGGTGTAAGTTGTTAATCACCTCTTTAGATGGGCAGACAAGGGAGTGGTTTTATAAACTACCTCCCCAGTCCATCTCTTGCTTCATCGTCCTGAGGCAAGTACTTCTTTTGAGGTTTGCCACCTCAAAGAAGAGGAAATGTGGTCTTGCAGCCCTCTTCAACATCAAGCAAGGAGAAAGCGAAACTCTAGATCGCTTTGTTGATCGTTTTCAGAGAGAAATCCTTGGGATTAGGGACATAGATCTCTTGTTGTATATGGTAGCCCTGATGAATGGCCTACAGGAAGGACCTCTCAAGTTTGAGGTCACCACCAAGGAGTCAAGCTCTTATCAAGATCTAATCAGCGCCGTGAATAGGTTCATAGAAGGGGAGATCAGCAACCCCAACTATGTTTCCAATCTAACATGCAAAGCCATCCAAGAAGGCTCTGCAGGTTTCCCTCCAGCCCCTCCATCAGTGAAGCCTCTGTAACATCCCCCAAGCAGCTAGACCCCTAGAGTGGTTTTGTCATGACTAGGTCAAGAAAAAACCCTAGGAAGCTTAAAGAGACCCCTTGGCCTTAGGAAAGAAGAAGAAAACCACCTTGGTCTGCAAATAGCAATTTCCAGTTAGCAAGTCTGGGATTGGATTTAGGGGCCCCACCTTGAACCTTGACCCCACCATAGCATCCCTAACCCATTAGGGGTCCTCTTGGAGCACCAAGGACCCATTGGGGTCAAATAAAGAGGCCAATTAGACTAAAGTCAACCTTAATCCAGAATTGATCAAACTAACTCAGTTAGGGTCAATTGGCCTCCACCATGCCAAATTGACCTTACCCCTACCCTAATAGGGATACTAGTAACCTAATGGACCAAAAAGCCCCATTATGGGACTTGCAATTTGACCAATTTACCCTAAGCCCTAATTTGGTCAAAGTGTCATTAAAAGGGGCAATTCACCTTCACTTTACCAAATTGACCCTACATAGGCCTTCCTAACCATTAAGGGAAGCCAATGGAGTTAAGACTCCCATTGGGGTCCCAATTGGTCAATTTGACCAAAGTCAAATTTGCCATAATTTAGGTCAAATAACCTAATTGGACCCAATCCACTTGGGCTAGACCCAATTAAGGTGGTCCACCACCTAATGGGGGATTGGCTTAGTCTTTTGACTAATGGTCGGTGGACCATATCATTTTAGGGGTTCGAGGAGACGCAGCAACATCAGAGACCGGTGCAGACGGAGGCGGGCCAGTGCAGTACAGGAGCACAGGATTCAGGATCAGTGAGTGATTAATAGTTAGCTTCCACGAGTGATCTTGTAGTGAGGACATGATGTACAGGGCATGAGCCCTTTATTATTGTAACCCTTGTTATCTTTTATTCAGTTATATCATGTGGACATTTGTATTTCATGTTGATTCTGTGGACTTGTCTTCTTTAATGCACTTTTCTTTGTGATCGATTTGGCAGGTAGGATCAGTGTTTTGTAGTGGTGACCTTCCCGAGTGAAGGTGTCACCGCAAAGTGGCGGTTCTGGGCCTAAGACCCGGTGTTTGAAAAGAAAAAAATGGGTTATTACAAGTGGTATCAAAGGAAACCTCGATCCGAAGAAAAGAAGTCCACAAACCTTGGGCCACCCTGCGCGAGCTTAGTTTGAGGACAAACTAGCGGCGGAAGCAGTGGTGTGCCCATATGGGAATCACATTGAAAAGTCCACTTTTAACTGAATCTTCTTGGTCAATTTCCCCTACGAGTGTCAAGTTTTCTTTTGTAGCCTGTTGCGAACCTTGCCCCCCAGCAGGGAATACCTCTGGCTGCAAAGATCTCGTTAGATAGCCCCTTAGTTAATGAGTTAGACTCAACCCCACTAGGACACGTGACTTTCCTTGACAATTTATACCATGACCTAGTCTGAAATAGACCGTAGGTATAACTTTTGGTGAAGGTCCGAGGATACCCCAAAGAGGCTAGAGAAAGAGATATTGACACAGAAGCAGAATGGTATGAGACTCATAGACTCAATCCTCGTATCCGTGACATGATTACATTAAGACAACCACCACGACAACACCGAGGGTCGGATAAGAATTGAAGTTCAGAAGTGACCCATTTGGGATTGGGTGACATGTTGATCCTGATAAGGTTGTAGTAGAGGGTACCTAGAAGAGTCTAAGGTGTGGAGTATACCGATGAGCCTCAAGATAGAACCCCAAGTCTAAGGTTGTGTGCCCTAAGAATTGTTTGCATACTTGGGATGAATATAACTCGGTGATATTGAAGATACTCAACCCAAAATAGATAGTGGCTTATCTTTTGTTTATTGGGGCTTATCTTTTGTTTATTGGGGCTTACCTTTTGTTTATCGGGCACATTAATGACGGACTTGGATTTCCCTTAGACCTAAGTTAGAAAAATTTTGTGTCATGAACAATAATGATTTTGAGGTTGATCATATTCGATGTTACTCGGGCAAAGAGGAGATGGTGTAACAGTATGTTTAGAATAATGATCCATTGTATTACCAGGACAATGGATTGACATCATTGATCGAACAACAACTTGACCTTAGTTGAATCGTTGGAAATGTAAAGTCGCCAGGATTAATCACTCAGGGATGTCATGTCCTAGTATAGAAGTTATGGACAAAAACTAAGTCCTACAAGTTGTAGTTATATTTGAGGTTCTTGTGACTTGGGGCATTCAGAAGTGATTAACTCATGACTTGTTAAAAATCACGCCCTATTCTAGTAAAAAATTTTAACTACAATAATAGCCCTTATACCTTGGGAGCTATGATGACGGATAACCAGAGATCTTAGACGATGACCTATTGGATTTAGAATCTAGTGTTTGAGTCTACTATGATAAGAAAAATCTAAGTTTATCTTGCCTTGGACCATTCGAAAGTGATCGAGACTAGCATATGTGGAAGTGATAGGAATTTGGTAAAATAAACGTGAAGATATTTTCTTGATGAAATTGACTTGTGAAAAATCTTTGGGTTTCAAAAGATTTTACCCGTATACCTTATGAATCAAACTCCACGTAGAAAATGATTGGGAGTCGTCTTACCAACATGGATACTAATTGTGGTTGGTTAACATGTACTCATACAGGTTCACAAGTGCACCCCCATTGAAGTTTAAGGATGATTGGGACGCTAGTCAATCTGATTAGTTCCATCAATAGTAAAGAACTGGAAAAGTTGTAGAATAGAAATGATTGATTACTCGGACGTACCTGAAAGAGTAAGAAATTGAACCTGTGAAGAAAACTTTAGAGGCATAAGAATCTGCCCAGGTTAGAGTGGAAGATCGAGGATATAATTATGGATTTCATACACATGTTACCACATCCTCACTCCGGGCACATGTTTATTTGGAACATCGAAGATAGACTGACCAAGATAGCTAAGCCACCCCGGTCAGGATAGATGATACGACGGTGCGAGTCTTGCGGCGCAAGAAGGTTCCGAAGGTTAAGTCATGTGTTAAAATTATGGACCGGAGGAGACCTGGGAGCCACTAGAACTGGTGTGGCAGAGATAGTCGGTGCTCTTCGAGCCAGGAATAACTTCAATCCTTAGGGGATGTTACGTTCAGTCACTCTCGGTGAAAATCCCGTAAGCCTAACCTAAATTTCGAGGACGAAATTATTATTTTTTGTTTATTGGGATTTGTAACATCCCCCAAGCAGCTAGACCCCTAGAGTGGTTTTGTCATGACTAGGTCATGACAAAACCCTAGGAAACTTGGAGAGACCACTTGGCCTTAGGAAAGAAGAAGAAAACCACCTTGGTCTGCAAATAGCAATTTCCAGTTAGCAAGCCTAGGATTGGATTTAGGGGCCCCACCTTGAACCTTGACCCCACCATAGCATCCCTAACCCATTAGGGGTCCTCTTGGAGCACAAAGGACCCATTGGGGTCAAATAAAGAGGCCAATTAGACTAAAGTCAAACTTAACCCTGAATTGGTCAAACTAACTCAGTTATGGTCAATTGGCCTCCACCATGCCGAATTGACCTTACCTATACCCTAATAGGGATACTAGGAACCTAATGGACCAAAAAGCCCCATTATGGGACTTGCAATTTGACCAATTTACCCTAAACCCTAATTTGGTCAAAGTGCCATAAAAAGGGGCAATTGACCTTCACTTTGCCAAATTGACCCTACATAGGCCTTACTAACCCTTAAGGGAAGCCAATGGAGTCTAAGACTCTCATTGGGGTCAACCCAATTGGTCAATTTGACCAAAGTCAAATTTGCCATAATTTAGGTCAAATAACCTAATTGGACCCAATCCACTTGGGCTAGACCCAATTAAGGTGGTCCACCACCTAATGGGGGATTGGCTTAGTCTTTTGACTAACTGTCGGTGGACCATATCATTTTAGGGGTTCAAGGAGACGCAGCAACATCAGAGACCGGTGTAGACGGTGGCGGGCTAGTGCAGTACATGAGCACAGGATTCAGGATCAGTGAGTGATTAATAGTTAGCTTCCGCGAGTGATCTTGTAGTGAGGACATGATGTACAGGGCATGAGCCCTTTATTATTGTAACCCTTGTTATCTTTTATTCAGTTATATCATGTGGACATTTATATTTCATGTTGATTTTGTGGGCTTGTCTTCTTTAATGCACTTTTCTTTGTGATCGATTTGGCCGGCAGGATCGGTGTTTTGTAGTGGTGACCTTCCCGAGTGAAGGTGTCACCGCAAAGAGGCGGTTCTGGGCCTAAGACCCGGTGTTTAAAAAGAAAAAAAATGGGGTCTTACAGCCTCCGCGTCAAGAGTTCCCACCTCCGACCCAGAGAGGAAGGAACTTCCGCCATCACCGTCCCTACCAGGGGCACCAGTAGTTTCAGGCCCAAGTGCCTCTGTTGCCAGCTCCAGTCATTCCAAAACCGCAGCCAACACCAGTTCCTCAAATTCTTTTTGTTCAGCCACCTCTCCCGCCTTCTTCTCAACTAACCTTTAATGACTCTCAAGAGTCATTCACCGAGGTCAATGTTTCAATGAGCGAGGTAGTTCAGGTCCTCCAGAAGCAGCCTTTTTATAAAAGGTCTGCTCCCTTGTAGTCCGAGCTGAAGTTCAGAAACCTCTCTCTCTCTACTATGAGCATCATAGAGAGAGAGGTCATCTGGCCGAGAACTGCATAGCTGTAGGATCAATCGCAACCAACTATCCCAAAATCCCGGACTTATGGGAAGGACGCTACTTTTTTCTTTAAGGAAGTAGGAAAGGCGTTATGGGGTCAAGTGAAGGAACGCTAGACCCAACAACCCCCCCCCCCCCCCCAACCTTTAGCATGACCCGCAAGATCAGGGGTGCTCCACATGGCTCATAGGTGGCGCACCACATGGCTTAGAGGTGGCTTTTCACAAGTCTGCGATCGCTTGACCCGTCGGGACCCACACAGGTAGAGAAATTTCAGGATTTGATCAGCGCCCCCGACCTCCAACCCGCAATCTCGCTTTGATACCACTTGTAGGATCAAGCGCAACCAACTATCCCAAAATCCCGGACTTATAGGAAGGGCGCTACTTTTTTCTTTAAGGAAGTAGGAAAGGCGCTACGGGTCAAGCGAAGGAACGCTGGACCCAACAATAGCTCTCGTAATGTTGGTAGAGAAACTCGTGAAATAGGGAAAGCTGCAGGAGCTGGTGCAGAAGGGTGATCCTTCCAAAGCTTCAACCTCCAAGAGCAAGGAGGTAGTAGAAGTCCACTGGGAATGTGAAGAAGTTGATGATGTTGGCCCCCTTGGCAACGTTGGTTATCCCAGGGAGAGCGTGGATGCAAATGATGAAGGAGCTATGGGCTATCTCTTTTGCATCCACGGGGGAGCAGGCTTAGAGTCCTTAACGAAAGCTAGTCTCGTAAGAGTCTTCATATTAGAGGTAGTTGCTACCCCATCTTCTGCTCCGGTCCGAGGGGCAGTTACCTTAAGGCAAGAGGAGCTTCTTCCAACCGCCAACCCCTTCAACAATGCAGTCGTTATTAAAGCGGTAATTGAAAATTATACAGTGGAGAATATTTTGATTGACACTGGAAGCTCTGTCAACCTTCTCTTCAAGCCTGCCTTTGAAGCCCTAAAGACCGGAAGGACTCTACTTTCCACTAAAAGACATATATATGGCTTCTGTGGAGAGAAGAAGGAGGTAGAAGGGAATGTGACCCTCTCAGTGACCCTTGGAGGAATAATCAAGCTTGTCAAATTCATAGTCGTTGAAGCTCCGAGTAGCTACAATGCAATCATTGGAAGACCGGTTCTAAATGAATATCAGACGATGGTTTCTACCTACCACCCAGCAGTAAAGTTTGCCTTGAATGACAAACAGTATCAGATCAGGAGCGATCCAAAGAAAGCTAGGGAATGCTACATAAAACCGGTCAATGTGACTGAATCCTTTCCTCCTCAGGTAGCTGAGACCTCTTCAGCTCCTCAAGTCCCCAATCCAGCTGAAGTTGCGGAAGAGGTTGCAGTTGAAGAAGCTAGAGATGGAGTTCGCTTTGAACCTTCCCAAGCAAGTCAATCTGTGCCAATCGGCAAAGGAGATGAGAACAAGAAGCTTTCCATCAATGTCGAGTTATCTGAAGCTGATAAGAGTCAGCTCATCTCCTACCTTATGAAGAACCTGGATGTATCCACTTGGTCAGCGGATGACATGCCAGGAGTTGATCCGGATGTCGCTTTCCACCACCTCAACATTGATCCCAATTTTACTCCTATCAAGCAAAAGAAGAGGGCGGTTGCGGTGACTTTAGCTCAACCCATCCGGGAGGAGGTGGAAAAGCTCCTCAAGGCCAAGTTCATTCAAGAGATTCAATACCCAAATTAGGTGTCGAACGTTGTAATGGTCAAAAAGGCCGGCGGGAAATTGCGTATGTGTGTGGAATTTACTAAACTCAATAAAGCATGCCCTAAAGATTCCTGCCCCTTGCCTCAAATAGATTCTTTAGTTGATTCCGTGGTTGGGTATTCTTGCATGAGTTTTGTAGATGCATTCTCCGGCTACCACCAAATTAGAATGCATAAGCCCGATATTCATGACACCTCATTCATCATGAATGATGGTTTCTTCTGCTACCTCGTAATGCCTTTCAGTATAAAGAATGCTGGTGTTACCTATCAGAAAATGATAGACACCATTTTTAGAACTCAAAAGGGAAAAAATTTAGAGGTCTATGTCGATGACCTTCTAATAAAAAGCAAAACCTTCTCATCTCACCTTGACGATCTAAATGAAACATTAGCAACCCTCAGGACCTTCAATATGAGGTTGAACCCATTGAAATGTGTCTTCGGAGCTAGCAAAGGGAAGTTTCTCGGCCATCTCCTCACTCCGGAGGGGTTGGAACTGAATCCTAATAAGGTGAAGGCTATCCTAGAGATGTCACCTCCCAAATCCTCCAAAGAAGTTCAGCAGCTAGGTGGGAGGATGACAAGCCTGAGTTGTTTTATCTCTCGCTCAGGTGATAAGAGCGCTACTTTCTTCAAGACTCTCCATGGAGGATCTAAGTTTGAATGGACAAAGGAGTGTGACGATGCTTTCAACCAACTCAAGAAATAGCTAACATCGACTCCTTTACTCCAAAGTCCGAGAGAAGGAGAAGATCTTTTCTTGTATCTTTGAGTTGGCTCCGATGCCATTAGCTCCGTGTTAGTTAGGGAAGAAAAGAAGAGGCAATTACCAGTTTATTATGTGAGTTAAATCTTGAAGGATGCTGAAACCCAGTATCCGATCCTTGAGAAGCTGGCCTTAATGCTCGTGACCTCGACACAAAGGCTAAGACCTTATTTCCAAGCTCATTCGATTCAGGTTATCACTAATATCCCATTAAAGAATGTACTAGAGAAACCAGAACACTCAAGTAGATTGGCCAAGTGGGCAATAGAGCTCAGCGAGTTCAATATATCTTATATTCCCAGATTAGCATTGTTGGGAATATTGCCCTCAATGTTCCCTAGATTTGAAGAGGCATCACACTCAATGCTAAGTACATATTGTATTTGATAAACCCTCTTTTGCATCATGTCTATGCAGGGTTAGGTAATTCCAATCATTGGAATAGTTCTATGGTTTTACTGTCAAAACCACTGAGATGACAACATGGTCTCAGCTAAACTGCTGAGACGCAGCCAGAGCCGCTGAGGAGTCTGCCTCAGCTGAGCTGCATTTAGACAGAAACTGATGAGAAGACTAACTGTCTCAGCGGATCCGCTGAGACGAAGACAACTTAGCCACTGAGACTGAAGCCTGTCTCAGCCCAACCACTGAGATAGATTCATATTTGAATAAAGGCCTGGCGGGATCTACTTTTGGAGCAAGTGGCTGGAAAGCAAATATAACATTTTCTATTTTTGACTATGCTGTGACAGGGCACTCCTCATAGCCGTTGCAGATTGGAAGGAGTATAAAAGAAGATGTTAGGTCACTTTTGAAGGTGTGGAAAATATTCTGAAAGAAAGCTACTGTGCTATTGACAACTTCCACAGTTATCTCAGCCTGCTTCCTAAAACTACAAACAATCAACTGAGATAAGATAGTTCTTCCTGATTCAATCAAGAAGAACAAGTAGATCTTTCTTCATCTACTGAAGAAGAAGATCAGATAGAAGTAAGGACTGATGCTACTGCCATTCAACCCAGCTTCAAGACTGCACCTGCTATGCATCAACAACAGAAGACCAACACTGAAGGATATATCTTTACAGTCCTCTCTTGTAAGCAAACTTTATAATCTCTGTAAGAACAAAATTGTTCTGAGTGTGTAGGGCCTTGTGCTTAGTTGGTAGAACTGTTGAGCCTGAGTTTGTAGGGTTGTTGAGCCTGACTGTGTAGGGCTGTTAAGCGTGAGCTTGTAGAGCTATACTCCCAGCTTGAGGTGAAGGATCTCTGTGGAGATCTGAGGTAAGGCTTCTTGATAGGCCTGAGGTAGGAAATCAGGAGGATTTCTGAGTTGTAGGAGTTGGAGCACTCTGAGTGGTAGGGTTGTTGAGCCTGAGGTAGGGTTGTTGAGCCCGAAGTAAAGTTTGGAGCAAACCTGAGAGATCCCGAGGGGTTTGTGTTGTAAGCTCTTGGAGCTGAGAATTGAAGGAGTTTGTCTTGTCGAACACACTGTTAGAAAGGTGTAGAAGGAGAGTGGACCACCCATAAACACACTATCTTGGGGAACCAATATAAACAGCTGTGTGTTTTCTGAGTTATGCATTTACTTTATATAATCTCTAACAACATCCAGTTGTAACTAAGAAAATTCAAAGAAACCTATTCACCCCCCTATTGGATCTGATGGAGCCCTTAGAGGGGGGGGGGGGGGGGGGGTGAATAAGGGGCTTACTGTTTTTGAGATAAATTGACAGATTTTAAAATAACAAAAATCCTTTTTGGTTCTGTTGCTAAAGCATGGCGTTAGAAAGTTAACGCCGGGCGTTATCTCTCCAGAAAATATTTTTACAAAAGTATTCAAAATTATTTTCTTTATGAAATACAATTCCAGAAAAATTTGATATAATGAAAAAAAATTTTATATTTCACAAAAATGATTACAAGGATAAAATTTTAATAACACTTGAAATTAGAGGCGACAACTTAAAAATCACTTTTTGTTCCTTCACCGGTCCTTCTCCCAAGGACCGGTTGGCTATAGTCTATCTTTCCCCAGATAAGGCCTCTAGCCACCCCCTAGATCTACCCTAGACCTAGTCGCCACGCACAAGGCGACGGATTTCCCCCTAAACCGAACTCGGTCTAGTCGTCACACGAAAGGCGGCGAATTCACTACCGTTACAAGGAAAAATGAAAAGATAAAGTAAAAATCAGAATAAAAGACTCCCTAGATTGAAGAGCGCTGAAGGAGATGTTGAAGGTACAACATGACCACATCGGAGTTGAAGCGAGCATCCTTCTTCAAAATTGCTGTTTGGAAATCTCCTTCTCACTCTTGTTCCTCAATGTTGGTGTTGGGAGTGCTCTCTGAATTCAGGATGAAATGATCTCTCAGAAGTATAGAATGAAGGCTTGGAATGCATCAATATTGATCAAATGAAATCAATTCTTTAAATAGGCACGGAAGCTAACGCGCGACGTTAAGAGTTAACGCCAGCGTTAGTGAACATGCACTGTCGTGGCTGAGATCGTGCAATCGTCGGGATCGTGGAAGATTCATGGACTCAACGCGGGCGTTATGAGTCAACGTTGGCGTTGTCTCTGGCTTCTCGACGAAATATCTTCTCCACGTCATTCCCTTCTCAACATCATCCCTCTTCAATGAAAAGTTAACGCTGGGCGTTAACTTGTTAACGCGGGGCGTTAACACTCTTTTCAGAGAATCATCATCAATCAGCATCCTGTATATATGGTTATTTAACTATAGTACCTGCACACTAAAAACACAAGCAAGATCAAATACATAGTGTGATTTGATATTCTCAAACTAAGAGATGTGGAACACAAACTCCAACAATCTCCCCCTTTTGATAATAACAACTCCATTAATAAGAAATAGAACATAATAAGAGTAGTGTTTATAGTATATATGTTAAGCGTGATAATATGCATACTCCCCCTATATGGATGCTCCCCCTACATGAATGCATTTTCTATTGTACTCCCCATAAATAATAGATTTCTCTAATTTATTTCTTCTTCAATTTCTTCTCCCCCTTTTGTTATAATCAAAAGGAGGTGAGTTAGAGTATTATCAATATAAAATATTATGCATCACGTAAAAATACTAGCAACGTTTTGGAAAATAGTGAACACAGCGAAAGAAATTATGAAGCATCCTTTTAAAAAAAATTCGAAATACAAGTGTATAATAAGCAATAAGATTTATAACATATGTAGATTAACAAAAAAGTGTAAGTGAGAAAATCATTATCAAAGATAAAAACTTTACTCATACTTATAGGCATGTAAAAATATTTCTACACATGTAATCTATAACCAAATTCTTTGCACATTATTAAGATATTATTCAAGGCATGACAAATATAAGACAATGTTTTTTAGAAACTTGAAAGTTAAATTAAACATTGTATTTATTCTTTAATTGATATAATTAATCATCCTTGACAATGGAAATGAATAACAATTTTTTTTTAAATGTTTGAATGTTGATTTATGCAACAATAAACAAACACACACACAAAAATTTGTTATTTGAAATTGTTTTGTAATTTTGTATTTGTTTTTTTATATATATTCTCCGGAAAACATATAGAAGTCTTTAATGGCCCTTTCAGTAAATGATATTCTATGCCAGAGAGATACACCCAAAATAATGCATGAGAAAATACTTTTTTTTTGAAAAGAAATAAAATTTTGTTTTAAAGGAAACAAAAAGATAGAAAAATTTTTACAAACAGAGAAATAAAATACACACAAAATATTAAAATAATACCAGAAATTATTCAAAACGCAAAAAAATTTTTTGGAGCAAAGGAGCTAACGCCAGATATTAGCTTCTTAACGCCGAGACAGAACACTGAATTTTGACTTTTTGAAAAATCTTTTTCATGATTCTTTTAGCATGTGTTTTAGTGGTTTTGAAAGTGTTTTCACATTTTTTTTTAAATGCAAACTAAAACATAAGACAATTTTGATAGCTTTTATAGGGTTTAAGGAGACATTTCTAAGACACCTAGTTCTAACCTAAGCATGTGAAAACGTGCATCGGGTAGAGGTTTGGTAAAAATGTCAGCAAGTTGTGATTCAGTTCCTATAAAGCTAATTTTAACATGTTCCTTTTTAATATGATCTCTAATAAAATGATGTCAAACATCTATATGTTTCGATATAGAGTGATGTACGGGATTGTTTGTGAGATCTATAGCACTCTTGTTGTCACACTTTAATTCTATGTTATTTAGATGAACACCAAAGTCTTCTAACATTTGGGTCATCCACAAGGCTTGTGCACAACAACTACCTAGTACGCTATATTCGGCCTCGGTCGTGGAAAGGGCAACAAAATTCTGTTTCCTACTTGACCATGATATGAGTGAAAGAGCTTATAAAATGACACGTGCCACTAGTGCTCTTATGATCTAATGAACATCCCGCATAGTCCGAATCAGAAAAACCGTGTAAAATAAAATAATCATTATGAGGATACCATAAGCCTAATCTAGATGATCTGATTAGATATCTAAAAATACGTTTAACCTCTTTCAAATGTAATTCTTTTGGGTTGGCTTGAAATCTTGCACATAAACAAATGGAAAACATAATATCAGGTCTAGATGCGCTTAAATAAAGCAATGAGCCTATCATTCCTCTATATAATGTTTGATCAATAGAATACCGGCTTCATCTTTTCCTAATTTTAGTGATGCACTCATTGGTGTATTAGCTTGTTTTAGGTTTTCAAATCCAAATCTTTTAAGAATGTCGTGAACATATTTAGTTTGACAAATAAATATACTACCTTGTTTTTGTGAGATTTGAAATCCTAGAAAATAAGTGAGTTCTCTTATCAAGCTCATTTCAAATTCATTTTTCATCACTAAAATTACTTCATTACATAATTCTTCATCAGTGGCTCCAAAAATGATATCATCAACATAAATTTGCAATATAATCAAATCATTATCTACATGCTTAATGAAGAGTGTATTATCCGCACTTCCCATTTTATAACTGTGCTTTATCAAAAATTATGTAAATCAATCATACCAAGCACATGGCGCTTGCTTCAATTCATAGAGCGCTTTTTCTAACTTATACACATGGTTTGGAAAATTTTCACTCACAAAAACGGGGGGTTGTTCTACATAAACTTCTTCTTTTATAATCCCATTTAAAAATGCACTTTTAACATCCATTTGAAATAATTTAAATCTTTGAAAACTCACAAATGCAAGAAATATTCTAATTGATTCTAGGCGAGCAACGAGTGCAAAAGTTTCATCAAAATCTACCCCTTCGATTTGTGAATACCCTTATGCAACTAGTCTCTAGCTTTATTCCTTGTAATTTTAGAGGCACCATCTTGTTTGTTTTTGAAAATCCATTTGACTCCTATAACTGGATGATTAGATAGCCTCTCAACTAAATTCCAAACCTTATTCCGTTCAAATTGTTTTAATTCATCATTCATAGCTAAAAACCAAAATTCATCATTTAAAGCGGTTGAAACAATTTTTGGTTCTATTTCGGATACAAAACAAAGGTTGGAAAAAGACGCATGTAAAGAAGAACGAGTACTTACCTCTTTTGATGGTTCTCCTATCACAAGCTCCTTTGGATGATCCATAGTAAACTGCAACACACTTGGAGGAACATATTCTACTATCTCATCTTCTTTCTCCTCTTTTTCTTCTTCTTTTTCTCCAAGCGATGCATCATCCTCATGCTTCAAAGGGGAAAGGGGTCCGTCTTCGTTTCCTGTATAATTAGTATCTACACAAGGAATAAACTCATCAAACCTTACATGTATAGACTCTTCAACTATTTTAGTTCATTTATTATAAATTTTATAAGCCTTACTAGTTGAAGAGTACCCAATGAAAATTCCCTCATCATATTTTTCATCAAATTTTCCTAGTGCATCTCTAGTGTTTAAAATAAAACACTTACAACCAAAGAAATGAAAATAAGATACATTAGGTTTTCTTTTAAAGTAAAGCTCATAAGGTGTCAATTTTAAATTAGGTCGAAGCATGACACGATTAATGATATAACAAGAAGTATTAACCGCTTCGGCCCAAAATGGTTTAGGCAACCCATATTCACAAAGCATAGTGCGTGCTAGCTCTTGAAGGGTTCTATTTTTCCTCTCCACTACACCATTTTGTTGTGGGGTGCGAGGAGCTGAAAATTCATGTTTAATTCCTAAATCATCACAAAAAGAAGAAAATTTATCATTTTTAAATTCTGCTCCATGATCCGAACGTATGCATTTAATTTTTAAATCAAGTTCATTTTGAATACGAATGCATAGTTTAGTAAATTCAAGAATTGCATCGGATTTGGAAGATAGAAATAAAGTCCAACAAAATTTAGAATAATCATCAATTATTACAAAAGTATATTTTCTACCACCTAGACTTGAAGTGCTAACCTGTCCAAATAGATCCATATGAATTAATTGAAGTGATCTAGAAGTAGAAATTACATATTTGCTTTTAAATGAATTTTTTGAAAACTTTTCTTTTTGGCAAGGCGTACAAAGAGAAGATAAATTATCATTAAGCATAGATAAACCTTTAATTAATTTATCTTTTGATAATTTAAAATAAGCTTGGTGCTAGAGTGACCAAGACGTCCATGCCAAAGTTCTAATTCTTCATTTTTAGAAATAAAACATTTTAAGGAAGAATTTGAAAGATCATTAAAAGTAATCATATAAACATTATGCATTCTAGGTGTGGTGAGTACGACATTCTTTGTTTTAAAATTTATAATTTTGCAAAGAATTGTAGATGATTCAAATAATACATTTAAGCCTATATCACATAATTGACAAATTGAAATTAAATTATGTTTTAAGCAATCTACAAATAAAACATTTGAGATTGAAAAAGAATCGTTACCCACTGTGTTGATGCCCATGATCCTTCCTTTTCCGTTGTCACCAAATGTCACCATCCCTCCTTTCTTCATCTCAAGGCTAAATAACTTTGCTTTATTTCTCGTCATGTGTTTGGAGCATCCCGAGTCCAAATACCACACGTCCTTTTTGTCCTTAACCTGCCAACATACCTAAAAAGGAGATGAGAGTAAAGATCCGGATACCCAAGAGGTTCCTCCCATAGAATAGGTGAAAACCTTAGGCACCCAGATTTGCTTTATAGCACTACGACCCTTTTTCCTACAAGAGTTTGAGGTGTGCCCAAATAAATGACATTTGACACACGATATAAAAGGGGATGAGACCCTTTTTTGAGTTTTGGATAAACTCTTGCTGGAAAATGAGGTAACATTTGAATTTTTGAATTTATAATTAACAGAATTAATGTTTCTGGAATTATATCTAACGCTGGCGTTAAGAGTTAACGCCTTGCGATAGCTTCCAGAACCATATCCAAGGCCATATTTGTCACTTACAAGACATTGGTTGGCCAAGATCAAGTCCAGAGATCTTTGCCCATCTCCAAATTTCTTAATAGCCAAATTTAAATCATGAATACGAGCTTTGAGAGCAGTGTTTTCCGTTACCAACATAACACACCGATTTGCAAAACTTTTCTTTCCTTCCTCTATTTGAGAAAGAGAGGTTTTTATAGTTCTTTCTAAATCCCCCTTCTCCTTAGTAAGAATTTCAATATTGGATTGGGATTTACAAAGAGTTTCTTCAAGTTCTTTCACTCTTGCCAAGGAGTGATTGCACTCTTGGCAAGATACCTTTTCTTTCCCTAATTGTTGAGATAAATTTTTCTTTCTTTTAATAAAAGTTTATTTTCAGAATTTAGAAGATCAATATCTTTTCAACTTTTATTAAAAAATTTGCATGTTTGTAAATATTCAATATATAAATCATCATAAGTAGTTGGGAGAGTTACCTCAGTGTCGCTTTAGACACTGCTTTCATCCTCGGATGTCTTGTTACTTTTTCCCATAAGGCACATATTTGCCTCTTCTTCATCGCTAGTGGATGAGCCGCTTGAATCCTCAGAGGAGGAGTCATCCCATGTAGCCGCTTTTAGGACCTTTTTCTTCTCTTTTCCCATGTGCCGCTTTTCTTTACGCTCTTTCAGATATTTCGGTCAATGGCTCCGGATGTGTCCGATCTTTCTACAATGATAGCACTCCGGTGGTGCTCATCATCGTCCTCATCGCTACCTCTTCCTTTCTTCGATGAAGATCTCTTCTTGATGAAAAATTTCCGAAAGGTGTTTCTCCTTTTCGGATTCTTCATGAACCTTTTGAACTTCTTCACAAAGAGGCTCTCCTCGTCCTCTTAATCATCATCTGTGTCAACCTCCTTCTTTGACTTTAATGCTAAGGCCTTCTTCTTTGGCTCCAAGTTGTACTGTTGTTGTTGAATCTTGAGTTCAACCTCATGGGTCTTGAGGTTCCCAATGAGGCTCTCAATTTGGAGCTTCTTTAAATCGTGCGAATCTGAGATTGCCGTCACCTTTGGATTGAACTTTGGAGGGAGAGACCGTAGAATTTTTCTCACCAAGTCGCCATTGGAGAACACACTTTTCCAAGTACTTTTGAGTTATTGACGATCTTGGTAAATATTGTGTGCATTGAATCAATGTCTTCATCCGCCTCCATTCAGAATTTCTTGTATTCGGATTCAAGTTAGAAAAGCTTTGAATCCTTGACCTGCGAAGTACCTTCATGAGTGAGTCCTAATAAATTCCATATATCATAAGTAGTTTCGCAAGCAGAAGTTCTATTAAATTCCGTTCTATCCAAAACACAAAATAAAGCATTCATAGCTTTAGCGTTACTTTTGGATCTTAACTTGTCATTATCATCCCATCTGTCTCTTGGTTTTTCTATAGTAATTTCTCCAACAACAATTGTTGGTGGAGAGTAACTTTGTTCTACCATACCCCACACTTCATTATCTAAAGAAATTAAGAAACAACGCATTCTTGTTTTCCAATAGTTATAATCAGTCCCGGTAAAGAGTGGAGGTCTACTAATTCCTTGACCCTCAATGAAAGCATGATCATGATGCGCCAATATTCCCGGTTGTGAAATCGTTTTAGAATAACCTCGCTTTGATACCAAGTGTTGGATCTGATGGCGCCCTTAGAGGGGGGGGGGGGGGGGGGGTGAATAAGAGGTTTACTGTTTTTGAGATAAATTGACAGATTTTAAAATAACAGAAAACCTTTTTGGTTCTGTTGCTAACGCCTGGCGTTAGATAGTTAATGCCGGATGTTATCTCTCCAGAAAATATTTTTACAGAAATATTCAAAATGATTTTCTTTATGAAATACAATTCCAGAAAATTAGATATAATGAAAAAGAATTTTATATTTCATAAAAATGATCACAAGGATAAAATTTCAATAACACTTGAAATTAGAGGCGACAACTTAAAAATCAATTTTTGTTTCTTCATCGGTCCTTCTCCCAAGGACCGGTTGGCTATAGCCTATCTTCCCCAGATAAGGCCTCTAGCCAGCCCCTAGATCTACCCTAGACCTAGTCGCCACACACAGGCGGTGAATTTCCCCCTAAACCAAACCCAGCCTAGTCGCCACACGCAAGGCGGCGAATTCACTACCATTACAAGTAAAAATGAAAAGATAAAGTAAAAATCTGAATAAAAGACTCCCTAGATTGAAGAGCGCTGAAGGAGATGTTGAAAATACGCCATGACCACGTCGGAGTTGAAGCGAGCGTCCTTCTTCAAATTTGCCGTTTCGAAATCTCCTTCTCACTCTTGTTCCTCAATGTTGGTGTTGGGAGTGCTCTCTGAATTCGAGATGAAATGATCACTCAGAAGTATAGAATGAAGGCTTGGAATGCATCAATCTTGATCAAATGAAATCAATTCTGTAAATAGGCACAGAATCTAACGCGCGGCGTTAAGAGTTAACGCCAACGTTAGTGAACGTGCACTGTCGTGGCTAAGATCATGCAACCGTCGGTATCGTGGAAGATTCGTGGACTCAACGCGGGCGTTAAGAGTCAACACTGGCGTTGTCTCTGGCTTCTCGACGGAATATCTTCTCCATGTCATTCCATTCTCAACATCATCCCTCTTTAATGATAAGTTAACGCTGGGCGTTAACTTGTTAACGTGGGGCGTTAACACTCTTTTCAGAGAATCGTCATCAATCAGCATCCTGTATATATGGTTATTTAACTATAGTACCTGCACACTATAAACACAAGCAAGATCAAATACATAATGTTATTTGTTATTCTCAAACTAAGAGATGTGGAACACAAGCTCCAACACCCCCTCCCCCCTCTAGGTGAATTAGACTACTACCAGTTTAAACTATCAAGTGGTATCAGAGGGAGGTTGGTCAATAAGGACATAATCCAATGGCTGACACTGGAGGTTAGAAGGAGATGGGATATATGAAGTTGCCCATATGCAGAAAGGAGACTTTTGACATATGGAAGCAAAGGGTAAGGTTGTTCATGGAAGCCTCAGACCCTATGATATATATAACTGTCAAGGAGGGTCCTTTTGTCTTCACAAAGGCCTCCACTATACATCCTACAATGCAAGTGGCCAAAACATATGCTGAAATGACTAAGGATGCGATTGCACTTGCTACCATGGACAAGAGAGCACAAAATATAATAGTAAATGCAATTGATGATTCCATTTTCTAGAACTTGGTGCACTGTGTGTTGGGAACAACGCCTAGCAATATTCCTGATTTGAAGAAGTGCTCAGCTCAATGATAAGTGCAAGCTGTATTTAATGTTCCATCTAGCTCATGCTTGCAGATATCGACAATATGTCAAGTACCATAGTTATTTCAGTAAGTACTATATTGTCAAGAAGAACAGGAGCTGTCGTCGACAAAGTATGCTTGTCGTCCTGATGATGAGCAAAGCAAACACTGAGACTTGGCGTATTCGTCGAACGCAGAAGGAAGTTCATCGAACGAAGAGTGAAGTTCGTCGACCGCTAAGACTTGGCGTGTTCGTAAAACGCAGAAGGAAGATCGTCGAACTCAGAAGGAAGATCGGAGACCGCTGAGAATTGGCGAGTCAGTCGACCGCTGAGACTCGGCAAGATCGTCGACTGCTGAGACTCGGCAAGATCGTCGAACGCCGAGACTCGGCAAGATCGTCGAACGCTGAGACTCGGCAAGATCGTCGAACGCAGAATGGAGTTCATCGAACGCAGAGACGGGACAGAAGAATGAAGCTCGTCGAACGCAGAATGCTGTTCGTCGAACAAAGTTTGCCGTTCATCGAACGTAGAGGAGAATGAAGTCAAAAGGAAGAAATGTCGTCAAGAAGACGCGGTATCGTCGACATCACCAAAGTGGCCTTGTGTCGAGAAGTTGGAGAAGCCTTGTCGCTGAAAAGGCTAAGTATGACTGATGGCGGTGAACATCGTAGTAAAGAATGCTTGTCGTCGAGAGAACAAGGTGATTACGACGACACAGTTAGAGACATCATATCGTTGTATATGTAGAAGCACCAGAATGTCTCGTATCGCCGAGATACCAGCATCGGAGGCAGAAGCTAGAAGATTTGAAGGCTACCTAAGCTCAAGGGATCGACAAAGTCCTGTCGTCGAGATATTGTCCATGTCGTCATAACAATGGAAATATCGTCAAGACAAATTCATATGTTGTGGACGTACTGTCAGCATTTAATGCCGCCGCCTAATTGTCCAATCAGCGCATGCTCTTATGGAATGGGCATCTGACATTAAAGGATATCACATGTTACAGTTATGCGGCTCATCTGTCCTATAAAAGGGAACAGTGATGCCTTAGAAAAAAACATCTAAGAAACAGAGAAAAAGAACGAGAAAGAATCTCGCCGCTACACTTTAATAGAACAGTATTCTCGGCGGAGAAGAAGAAGATCAAGTAGAGAGCAAGAATCAAGTGTTCTCTGAAGAATCAGTCATCTCTATCGACTGAAAAGTAGCCGATCAACATCAGGCAAAAGAAGAGGAGGCTGAAGAAGATCTAATGCTAAAACGTCAAATCTAGAAGCATCTTCTTCAACCTAAAGAAGCCAATCTTCATCAGGCTAAAGTTGCCAATCTTCATCCGACAGAAGAAGCAATTCTTTTTACTGTAATTTCTTGTAAGGCTTGAGGGCCGGGGCAGTGGACTTGCGGGTCTGACACCGTCTAGCTTGAGGGATGGAGAGCTGTGAGGTCTGAGGGCCAGTGCGGTGGACTTGCGGGTCCGATCTTGTCGATCTTAAGGGCTCGGGCGCAGTAGGGGCTTGCGGGCCTCAGCTGTAGGCACAGGACTTGCGGGTCTGTGTTGTGTAGGGCTTGAGGGCCTGAGTGTCGAGCTTGTGGGCTCGGGTGCAGTAGGGGCTTGCTGGCCTAGGCTGTGGACTTGCGGGTCCGTGGTGTAAGGCTTGAGGGCCTGAAGTTTTTGGCAGAGTTTGTCGAGCCTAGCACACTGCTAGGTAGGCGCAGAGGGAAATAGGACTACTCAAGACACCATGTCTTAAGGAACCTCTATAAGTTCCTGTGTGTTTTCTGTGTTATGTCTTATAACTTATAGATCTTCTAACCAGAATTCAAGAACATCTAAAGGGGATAAAATAATCTGAAAAACCTATTCACCCCCCCTCAAGGTGATATGTCGACACCCAATAAACAACACTGTGAGACTGCCAAGGATATGTGGGATACACTCATATTGTATATGGAAGGCACTGAAGAAGTGAGGGATGATAGGAAATCCCTCCTCAACCAGGAATATGAAGCCTTCAGGCAACACATCCTGGAATGCATAGATGACTGCTATGGAAGGTTCTTTAGAGTGGTGAATGAGCTGAGGACCTATGGAAGGGTCTTCGGCCATTATGAGCTAAATGATAAATTCCTAAGATCTCTAACTAGAGAATGGGATACAAAGATATGTGTCATCAGAGAAGTGACAAAGCTGGGTGAGACTCCTCCCATGCACTGTTTGGAAAGCTGCTCTCATATGAGATGCAACTGTTTGCAAGGAAGGAGGAGGACACATCCACCAGGCCTCATGCAAGGGAGAGAGCTGTGGCTCTCAAAACTGAAAGCTCTAAGAAGAGCAAAGAAAGAAAGCCTTCTCCACTAAGAAGGGTTGCTGACTCAAAAAATTCTGAGCCCAGCACATCTGACAACAACTCATTAGATGAGGAGTTTGCTCCCTTCTCAAGGCACTTCAAGAAGCTGATGAGGAGGAAGCAGTGGAAGAACATACCTTCCTCCTCCTCACATCCCAAGAAGGAACACAGAAGATCAGAAAGGCAGCACCCCAAGGGTGACAGATAACCCTAAACATGTTAAACATATTTCAAATAATGTTATATGTTATTGCTGCAGCAAGCTTGAACATGTCATTGCTAACTGCCCAGTCAAAAGAATGGAAAGAGGTGATAAAAAGCCTCATCACCAAAAGGGAAGGAAAGGTGAAAAATCCTTTCTAGCAAAGAAGGAGAAGAGCTAGAGTGAATCTGAGTCTTCATCCTCAGATTCTGAAGAAGAAGAGGAAGCCTACATAGGGATGTTTGCAGCTGTAGAGGATGAAGATTATCCAGCTGCTAAGGTTGGCATCAGGACCCCTCTGTCACATTCAGATAGTGACATTGAGGAGGATGAAGATGACAAAGAATGTTATGGCTTAATGACCATGTCTGATGATGAAGAAAATCAGGATCATCCTGATCAGGTATCAACTCCTCTCCTTCCCTCTTCTGATTATGAGTCAGTACCAAAATCTGAAGCATGCTCATCTAATGATGAAAGTGGTTCAGAATTTGAAGTGCATGTCGATCAATTGATTGACAAGTATGGTGCTCTTTTGGAAGCTCTGAAAAAGAGCAAGAAGCAAGCCAAGAGGCAAGGTATAGAGATTGCTTTCCTTCAGCAGGCAAAGCCTGATTGCACTGAGTCATCTACCCAGATATCTCAGATGGGTAGAGAAATAAGTCAGCTGAAGGAAATTACAATATTCCAATTAAGCACTATTAGCCAAAAGAATATGATCATCAAGGACCTTGAGGAGAAGCTTCTCAATGAGAAGAGATTGGTGGCTCAATTCTTTGAACCCAAATCCATACTGCCCATTATTGACACCTTCTCCCCCCAAACTAATAAGAGAGGGCTAGGTTTCAATAAAGTGGCAGAAGGTGCTGAGAATGGAGGATAGGGCCAGACTAAAGCTAAGCCTCAAACCACCTTTCAAAAGGTGTTGCTTCCCTCCAATAGGTTTGACCAGGACAACATGTATGGTCACTTGAAGAATGTAATTTCCTATAGGAAGGAAAATACTCCTTATAGCAAGAGATAGGGCCTGGGGATGAGTGCTTTGCAAGCTCCTCATGAAGAAATTCAAATGGCTCATCCTGGACCATTTGTATTTGGTACTTCAGCCCCTTCATTCAAGGATAAGGAAGCTGGTTCTTCTAAATCCCACTAAGCAAAACACATGGCTGCTATCAAGCCTATAATTAAGTCCAACAACACAGTATCTGATGCCATCAACTCTTGCTTAGCTGCCAAGCTAAGACCAGCTAGTGTCACTCAGATAAAGTCTGTTAAGACTAACTATAGACAGTCAACCAGCCAAGTTATTGCTAATAGGAACAGGAAGAATGATGCTGCCATCTTCACTGAACACAAACATTCTGATGCTCCCTCCACTTCAAAGTGTGTTCAGAAAAGAAGGTACAACATCCATGAATGTTGGTGCTGTGGTAAAGTGACACACTTTGCCTTAGATTGTTGGCACAACACTAGTGTGCCTAATGCAAAGAGGAGCTTTCCTGCAAAGGTTTCAGTGAGTAGAAGAGTGGATGTTTATGCTAACAGGAACCTAAGACCCAAAAACAATTGTTGATGCAGGATGCTGGGGCCCCGACCGCACCCTGTGGCATCACACCAGCTAGCGGACCACGACCAAGCACGCCTGCTAGAAGTACTGCAGTCCAGGCACCCCAACCTGTCTCCGCGCCTGTTCTCAGTACGGCGGGTTGTTGAGGCTGGGGCTCGATCCCCAGACCACCTTGATAAGAACCACTCCTAACAGGCCTTATCACAAACTGACCTGCACTTTTTTGATGCTGGACGCCGGGGCCCCGACCGCACCCCGTGGCATCACACCAGCTAGTAGACCACGGCCAAGCACGCCTGCCAGAAGGACTGCAGTCCAGGCACCCCAACCCATCTCCGCGCCTGTTCTCAGTGCGATGAGTTGTTGAGGCTGCGGCTCGATCCCCAGACCTCCTTAATAAGAACCTCTCCAGCCTCAACAACTCATCGCGCTGAGAATAGGAGCGGAGACGGGTTGGGGTTCCTGGACTGCAGTCCTTATGGCAGGCGTGCTTGGCCATGGTCTGCTAGCTGGTGTGATGCTACGGGGTGCGGTTGTGGCCCTGACGTCCTGCATCAATTGTGCTCCTAAGGGAAAATGAATTGCATTTTGCAGGATAGTTCAAGTACCAACCTAAGGGAAATATGGTACTTGGATAGTGGGTGCTCAAGGCACATGACAGGAACAAGGAGTTTTCAGCAGGATTACACTCCTATGAAGAATGGACCAAAAGTTATCTTTGGAGGTTCTGAAAAAGGAGTCACAAAAGGATATGTTATGATCACAAATGACATAGTCTCAATAAGAAGGGTAGCTTATATTGAAGGGTTGCAACACAACCATGTAAGCATAAGTCAACTATATGACTTGGGTTACATCATTGAATTCCACAATGACAAGTGCTTGATCAAAAAGTCAATTAACTTGGAGATCATTCTCTCAGGCACTAGGAGTGGGAATGCTTATTGCTTAGATTTTATTTGCAATAATTCTTTATCTTCTGTATGTCTTGTAGCTAATGAAAGTGAATCTCTTTGTGTTCAATGACACAAGAGACTTGCCCACATTAACTATAAGACAATGTATACACTATTTTCTAAAAATCTTGTTAGGAATAGTCCAAATTTGAAATATATTAAAAGTGGTCCCTGTCATGCATGCCAAATGGGCAAGCAAACTAGGGCCACCTTTAAAAGTATTGGCTCCAAAGACACTGAAAGATGTCTATATTTGTTGCATATGGACTTGTTTGGTCCTTTGCCCATTCAAAGCTTAGGTGGGAAGTTGTATACTTTAGTGATTGTTGATGATCACTCAAAATATACATGGGTATTCTTCCTTAAGAAGAAATTTGATAATTTAGATATCTTCATAAACCATGTCAAGGCAATCCAGAATGAACTACAATGTACTGTGGTCAGAACTAGAACTGACCATAGTATAGAATTTCAATTTGGTGTGATGACAAAGTTTTGTCAAGAATTTGGTATCACCCAAGAGTTTTCCTCCCCAAGGACTCCCACGGCAAAATGTTGTGGCTGAGAGGAGGAATAGGACCTTGATAGAAGCTGGGAGAACATTGCTTAGTGACTCCTCACTTCTAAAATACTTTTGGGCTGAGGCAGTCAATACTGTTTGTTATGTTCTCAATAGAGCTTCCATCAATAAGGCCCTTGGAATAACCCCCTATGAGATTCTGAAAGACAAACAACCAACAATTTTATACTTTAGAATCTTTACACTACAACAAACTGCACCTATAGTAAGGACTAAATTGTAACGAAGAAGAAATTTGTTACTAATAACTACATTTGGTAACGAAATTTTTCTATCGTTACAAAATATTAGTTTTTTGTAACAAACATTTTATATTTTGTTACAATAACTAAATATTTGATACAATAAGTGCATGTATTTGTAACAAAACTAGTTTAACGTTACAAATAGTAAAATATTCTCACAATATACAACAATTGTAACAACACCTTGAAAGTATTTGTAACAACTAGAATTTCCTTACAATCAGTACTTTTTTTGTAACCAAAGTTTTGTTACAATAAATATATTAAATTTTAAAACATTAGCTCGCATTTTAGACCATAGAGCGTATTTTTTTGCCCGAGCACGTGTTTTTCACTTGTGTGCGCATTTTTTGTCTGGTGGCGTGTTTTTGCACAAGCAGGCATTTTTGCCCGGGCGCATTGTCTCCCAGGCGCGCATTTTTGCCCGGGAGCATGCTTTCACCAGAGAACGCATTTTCAAATCAGCACTCATTCTCTCCCGAGTTCTTTTTTGTCAAGGCGCGTGTTTTTGACTGCGCACACTTTTTGGCTCGGGAGCACAAGTTTGTTTGCGCACAAGTTATTCGCTCTGGAGCGTTTTCTTCAAAAACACATTTTTTCAGGCGCGCTTTTTTCGTCCTGGTGCTTTTTCTCACCCGGGCACGTTTTAGCCTAGCTAGTTACGCATTCTCGCGGGCGCGCATTTTTCAACTGGGTGCAAGTACTGTTAGCCCAAGCATGCATTTTTCTTATGGGCGCGCGAGAGATGACTATTAATTAAGGACGTTGTTAATAGCAAACCTTGAACGGATATTAGCAAACCATCAAATCTTAAAAAAATATGCGGTATTTGAAAATACGCCTTATAGGTGCATTTTTAGGAAAAGTGTTCAACATCAAAGTTGTAGATCTCGTCGAGATCTACAACTTTCGTGTTGAACATTTTGCCTAAAAATGTACGGTTTAGGCGTATTTTCAAAATGCACAAAATATTTCACAATAGTCTCGCGCATTTTGAAAATACGCTTAACCCGTGCATTTTTAGGCAAAATGTTCAACACGAAAGTTGTAGATCTCGACTAGATCTACAACTTTGATGTTGAACACTTTTCCTAAAAATGCACCTATAAGGCGTATTTTCAAATACCGCATATTTTTTTAAGTTTTGATGGTTTGCTAATATCCGTTCAAGGTTTGCTATTAACAACGTCCTTAATTAAATATCGTAACATGAAAAATATCTAATGTATATTTTAAATTTTGTGTAAATATAAATATATTATTACTAAAAAATAATTTTATTTATTTATTATCACCACTTATAAGGAGACATCTACGACGACGTTTTTTATAGCATTTAAAAAAACAAGACTAAAGATTTTAAATTTTGGGTATTTTCGCACGCAAGGTTTTACGAGCTACATGAGCATCATCGAACTGGGACACTATCGATGCGGGGGCAATTAATGTAGTGTGACACACATGTGCTTTTCCTATGCACCGTTAGTTGATCGATTGAGCGTCTGAGAGTGGGAAAGAACAGTTTTTGCGGAGGTACCGTCGCTGGCGGGGTACTGTCCCAGTGGAAAGTATCGAGCACGGGCGTACATTTATAATTAATATATATATATATAACCAGTTATATATATAATAAATTATAATTATAAATAAACGTGTATAAAATTTAAAATAAAACTTTATAAAATATTTTTATAAAAATTTCATATAATGTTTTTATATAAAATTTTACGAGCAGCTCCGCAGGTCTTCGGCCGTGCTCGCTGACTCTTAGCGGGCTGCGTCCGCATTCGAGCGGGCTGCACCCGCATTCTACAGTACTCAACCGGCGACGGCGGGCTTCGCTCTCCCCCGGTAGGCTTCACCTGCAACATATACATATGAGTACTCAAAATGACCGTACAAAATATACATCAATATTCTATAATTATTTTTTTCAAAAACATTTATATTTTAACAAAAAAATCATTTTAAAGTTTCTTTATATATAGTAGTTAAAGATATATAAACTTTCTTTATATAATTTTTTTATAAAACTTTATATAAAAATTTTATACAACTTTATAAAAACTATTATAACAATCCAAAAATTAAAAAACATTAAAATTAAATGAATACTAATTTGACATTAATTTATTAACATAATTTTAGAATAAAAATAACTATCGCGCACGGCCACCTCCGAGCACAAGCACACGCACGGCGCGGGCTCAAGAGAGCATTTTTGGCCCGAGAGAGTATTTTTTCGACAGGGCACGTGTTTTTCACCTGGGCGCGCATTTTTTGCCCGAGCGCACGTTTTATGCCCAGTCGCGCATTTTGCACTTGCATGCATTTTTGACCTGACACGCATTTTCGAATCATCGGCACTCATTTTCTCCAAGGTGCATTTTGGCCCAGTGACACATTTTTTAGCGGACGTGCATTTTTCACACTGGTGCATGTTTTTGCCAGAGCGCGCATTTTTCTTATAGGCGCGCGCGAGATGACTAATAAATATCGTAACATTAAAAATATCGCTAATTGTTTTTTGCCCGAGCTCTCCATCTTCTTTTCTGATAAATCATGTCTCGCCATGTATACCTCGCATTGTAAAGAGATAGTAAATACCCGATTCTTGTCCTTCTATTGTGCTGGTTACTTAACTTGGAATGGTTGTAGTGTTCATGCGCCTTATTCCCGCTTCTAAGTATTCTAACTTGTTATCTAAGCTTAAATCGAGCAGAAGATATCAGAGTTAGTGAAATTTTTAACATGGTATCAGAGGAACAGAAGGCATGAGCCGTGATCAACCTCAGTATCTTGCTTGAGATTTCTGGAAATTTAAGTTAACCAGCGGTATAACAATGGAAGGAGGTTACACATAAGGTCTTGGTATTGAGCTCCTTACGCAGACTAACTTTAAGAAATGGAAGTCTTGCATGGAGAGCTATCTTCTTGGCGAGGATTTATGAGAGGTAGTCGGTGGAGAAGCGAGACAACCATTGGTAGCTGCTGAAGCGATGCTGAGCAAGTGAAGGCTTGGAAGAGAACGAATGCTAAAGCAGAGTTCACTCTCAAGCGAGCTTTCATTCCTGAGCTCTTTGACCACGTCGAAGAATTTTGCTCTGCTGCTGAGATTTGGACAGCCTTAGATGACTTGTTTAATAAAAAGAATGTAGCTCGGCTACAATTTCTTGAGAATGAATTGGCAAAATCAACTCAAGGTGATCTGTCTATCTCATCCTTCTTTCTAAAGATTAAGAACCTTTGTGCAGAGATATCGACATTAGACCCGGAAGAGCCAATCTCAAAATCGAAGCTGAATAGACACATAATCCATGTCTTGCGGAGGGAGTATGTGGCCTTCGTTACTTCTGTGCAAGGCTGGGTCAATCAGCCATCGCTGCTGGAGCTGGAAAACTTGCTTACTTCGCAAGAGAGTTTGGACAAGCAGATGGCAGGGATATCTGTCTCCGGGGGAGAAAGTGAGGTTCTTTATTTTGTCAAGAAGAAGAGATGGGACAAGAAGAAGAATTGATCTGGAGGTTATGGTTCTTCAACTTCATATCAGCAAGAGAGGAGATATGCTCCTAAGCATGATGGGAAGAAGAAGGAAGGGCCAAGGTGCTTTAGGTGCAACAAGCCTGGTCACTTCAAGAGGGATTGCAAAGTTAATCTTCAGCCAGGACATGTTGTAGGAAAGGAGGAGGCTGGTTCCAATACTGAAGGTAGTTGGGTTGGTGGAGGTGCTTTCATGACGGGCACTTGTGTTCCGGCTATGACTTCCATAAACTACCAGGATGATTGGATAGTGGACTCAGAGTGTGGGCATCACCTCACTGGGGATGAGTCCAAGTTCTCTTCTATGCATGCATACTCAGGTAATGATGCGATTATTAATGCTGATGATACTATACATGTAGTTAAGAAGGAGGATGTCATTTCTTTAGGCAGTGATAGAGGTGCACTCACCTTGAGGAGTGTATATCATGTGCCACGTATGAAGAATAACCTCTTCTCCGTGACAAATGTTGTGGATGCGGGGTATCACATTCTGTTCGGCCCAACATAAGTGAAGTTTCTCTATAATGTGTCAAGTGTGAATGCTGAAGTCACTCACATTGGAAGGAGGGTGAAGGACTTGTTTGTGTTATCAACAAGTTCATATGTTGATAAGATGAGAGCCAACAACAGCGCTGCTATCTGGCAAAAAAGGTTTGGGTATGTTGGTATGGATAAGCTGAAGGCTATGACGGCAAGAGGTCTGGTGAATGGCCTGCCTAGTCTATCATCTTTTGGTGGTCACGTTTGTGTTGGATGTCAGTTTGCTAAGGCTCATCACCTTCCATTTGACAAGTCACAAACCAGATGCAAAGCACCATTGGAGTGTATTCATGGTGATTTGTTTGGACCTACCGCAACTACCAGTCTTGGAGGTAGCAGATACATTATGTTCTTGATTGACGATTTCACTAGGTATACCTGGGTATATTTTGTGAAGGAGAAATCTGAGGCATTCGGGAAGTTTGTAGAGTTCAAGGAGCTTGTGGAAGGCCGTATTGGTTTGCAGATCAAGAAGTTTAGAACTGACAATGGAGGGGAGTTCACTTCAAGTGAGTTCAACTTCTACAGGAAGCATAACATCCGAAGAGAGCTCTCTTGTGCACATACTCCACAAAAGAATGGTGTTGTAGAGCGGAATATCCGTCATCTGACGGAGACCTGCAAGTGTTGGCTTCATGCTAAAAGCATTCCAAGGTCCTTCTGGGCAGAGGGAATGTATTGTGCAGCTTATGCCATCAATCAGATGCCTCTCAGTCCTATTAACATGAAGACTCCACATGAGTTGATGTTGAAGGATAAACCAAGTGTGGAACACTTTTGAGTGTTCGGATCTACGTACTATGTGCATATTCCTGATGCCCTTAGAACGAAGCTAGATGCAAAAGCAAGGAAGCTAGTGTTCGTTGGTTATGATGATTGGAAGAAGGGTTGGAGATGCATGGATCCTGAGACACAGAAGTATGTGGTCTCTAGGGATGCGGTATTCGACGAGCTGACGTCATACCAGGGTAGCTCATCTGTGGAGCTACAAGAGAGCAGGTCAGATAGAGGGAAAGGAGAAGCTACTAAAGAAGTTCTGGTGTACTTGCCTGTTTCACCAGGTGCTCAAGTTACATCTAGCTCTGAGACAAGTGCTTCAGGTTCTTGAAGCTGGGGAGTGATGCTCCAAGTGTGCCCGGAAGAAGAGCTAGTCCAGAAGAAGCAGCAAAAGAGGTGGATCAAGGTAACGCCCTGAGGAGGTCCAAGAGGACTATCATTCCACCAGCTCGGTATACATGGAGGAACTTGGTGAGCTTTATCTCATGTTTCTTTGTTGGCCCCTTAGATGAGCGAGAGCCATCTTGCTTTGAAAATGCCATGGATGAGGAGATGTTTGCCCTCAGGAAGATTGAGACTTGGGATCTTGTGCCCAAGGTTGATGACATTACTCCTGTGACATGCAAGTAGATTTACAAGCTGAAGAAGAAGGCTGACGACAACATTGAGCGGTACATGGCTCGCCTTGTAGCTTGAGGGTTCTCTCAACAGTACTGCGAAAACTATTAAGAGACTTTTAGTCATGTTGCCAAGATGACTATAGTTCGGGTGGTGATTGCAATGACAGCTTGCCAAGGGTGGAAGATTTGGCAACTCGACGTGAAGAATGTTTTCTTGTACGACGAGATTGACAAGGATATCTTCATGGTGCAACCACCTGGCCATGTTTCTGAAGCTCATCCAGGACATGTCTGCAAGCTCAAGAAGGCTCTTTACGTCTTGAAGCAAGCGCATCGGGCGTGGTATGGGAAGTTCACACAATATCTCCAATTATGTGGATATTTTGCTTCTGATTCAAGCTTGTTCGTAAATAAGATGGGGGAGCTTCAAGTCTTGGTGCTGTTATATGTGGACGATAAGATCCTCACGGGGAACTCTGAAGTGGAGGATAGCTAGGCTCCAGGAAGAGCTAGCTATGAGATTTGAGATGAAGGATTTGGGTGAGCTTCACCATTTCCTTGGTCTTGATGTGGAGAGAAAAGAGAGCGGTGTGCTCGTTTCCCAAAAGGGCTATTCAGAACGGATTGTGAAACGATTCAGCATGGAAGAGGGGAAGAGTAGCTCTACTCCACTGGAAGTTGAATTAAAGCTTCGGCGGGATGAGGGAAGGGTTCTTTCTGATCCCTTGGTGTTCCGGGCTTTGATTGGAAGCTTGATTTATCTGACAATTATGAGGCTGAATATTTTTTATGCTGTGGGACGAGTTAGTCGATATATGGCAGAGCCGTGGAAACCTCATCTAGTAGCAGCTAGGAGCATTTTGAAATATGTGAAGTTCATCTCTGATATGGGTCTCTTTTATGGGAGGGAATCGAACAAAAATCTACATGCTTACACAGATGCTGATTATGGAGGAGATTCAGATGATCGAAAGTCGACTTCTTGGTATGTCTTTATGACTGGCTCCGCAGCTATCTCGTGGTGCAGCAAGAAGCAGGATTCAGTGTCTGTCTCCACTACAGAAGCAGAATACAAGGCTTCGGCCATGGCAGCTCAGGAAACCATCTGACTTAGGAGGATTGTGTGAGATATCCATAAGGAGGTGTGAGGTCCTACTCTGCTAAATGGTGACAACGAGAGTGCTCTTAAACTGGTTAATAATCCTGTTTATCACGCACGGACCAAGCATATTGAGATCGAACATCACTTCATTCGGGAGAAGGTGCTGGAGGGATCTTTGATGGTTGAATATGTGCAGAGCGAGGACAATGTCATTGACATCTTCACGAAGCCGATGTCGAAGGGACCTTTTGGTCGGTTACAGATTTTTCTTGGGCAAACTTCCACTTCCCACTTCAAGGGGAAGTGTTGAATTTTTTGAAGCGGAAGAGGAAGTGTACTGGGCGGTCTGAGGAAGACAGACCGCAGAGACCACACGGTCTGCGCAGGCTTTTCCTGGCCCTTTGTTTTTGTGTCAGCTTGTTGTGTCCAAGAAGGCTTCCTGTTTGATTGGTCACGCGGTCTGGTTTTTCTTGAGACCGCACACGATCTGAAATGATGGTTATTGTATCTCTCTGGGGCGGTGACGACATCTGTATGTCTGCCTATAAATAGAGATACGGGGTGATAAGTAGTTTATATACTCATCTTTTAGTATAATTTTAATATTATTTTAATATGAATTTATATAATTTATACAAATTATCCCATTTAAATTGTTTATTTTCATTTATATAAGCTAACTTAAGTTTATTCTATGGTTTTCAGGTTTTCTGGACACTTTAAGTAAAAATTCCAAGTACACGCCCAAGGTCACGTACGGGCATGACCAAGGGCGTGACAGTCCAAGATGTGTTCTTGACCTGCTGTTGCCATCCTGAGCTCATTCCGAGAAAATTCCAAGTACACGCCCAAGGTCACGGGTGTGACCAAGGGCGTGTAAACATAAGCCACGCCTTCAGCTCAGCAGGACGTGATCCACGATTGTGACGGACATTTCGCCAAGTACATGCCCGTGACTCACATGTCACGCCTGTGTACTTCTAATGTCACGGGCGTGTACCTCCTTGCCACCAGAATGATGCGCCAGCCCGCTGAATATTTCCCGCAAGATGCATTCTAAAGATTACACGCTCTAGGTAACGGGCGTGACCTAGGGCGTGATGCGCACATAACGCTTGCAATGAATCCATAAGGCATCTCTCCAGCACCAACTTCGATCACGCCCCTTACACGCATTTGGTCACAGGCGTGACCGAGGGCTTGTAACACCAACTTTTCACCTATTTAAAGGTAGCTTCTCTAGAACTTAAAACCGAATGTTTGGGAGTTCAATCCTTCATTTCTTGCATTTTTTCATGTTTTAAGCAATTCTTGTACTTCTCTTTCTCTTCGCAATTGTAACCTTCAATTCTTGTACTTTTTTTGCAATTGTAATTTTCAATTCAATAGCTTGTAGTGTGCTCTTGCTAGAAATAATAAAAATAGTTTTCTTGTTCTCTCATTCTCCTCTTCTTCCATCATGTACTCTTTTATTTTTGTTGATTCTGTAATCTCAATGAGTAGCTAATTTTCTATTAGTACTCGATCGAGATGATCCAAGGAATAATAATCGTCGTGAATTAGTTTAGTCTTCTTTTCTTCTTCTTTGAAATGCTTAAGATTTATCCTTGATTTTATTGAATTGAGATTATATTTTCGACATATAATTCTAATTCTTGTTTTCGTAATCTAGTAGCCGAGAGACTCACAATTCGAATCGATCATTCAAGGATAAAGAGAGTTGCAGGCAACCCTCGAGAGAGGATGACATAAATCTCTCGGATTAGAGTCAAATCCAATAGAGGGGTTCACCTCGATAAAGCGAGTTGTAGGGGTTTCGATTCTAGAACGAAAGTTCGATTGGTGAACCTAAACTCAGCTAAATGTATCCTCGAGAGAGGTGTGTTTAGAATTCGAGAACCTTCACGGTCAAAGCGATTTTCTTAAGAGAATTAGAATTCTTATTTCTTCTATTTTACTTTCATTCCGAGGTGATCCAAGATCGAGTGCTAGCCTTCTAAACATTGTGTAATCTTTATTTTAATTCATCGTTTTCTCTTATAACCAACAACCCAAAGTTCTATTGATAGGATAATAGAGATTTTTCTCGAAGTAAAAGTATTCAACTCGCCCAGATTTTTATACGACCTTGGTTTTTATAAACCTATTCTACTTCCAGCACAAGACACTTGTCATTGTCATTTGCAGGCATAGTTTGCACTCATCAAGTTTTTGGCGCCGTTGCCGGAGAAATGAGTTGATATTTCGAAAAAAAATCTATTAATTTTATCGTTTCTTATCTTTATTTACATCTTTTAAAAGGGTGAAACAATATTCTTGGAAAGGGAGGTTTGGGCTTGTCATCCCAGCACATCTCCTAGTACCTAAAAAATTTGAGAGGGTTGGGGGTGAAGCAAATAAAGCGGAATGCTTCGCAACTTTCCACAAGTGTAGCAACACAATGACAATGGGAAGACAGGATAATGAACCTTGAAAATTGACTACAGTTTTCTCTTTAACGCGAGGTATACATGGCGAGACATGATTCATAAGAATCACGAAGGAGAGAAGCACAAAAAAAAAAAAAACAAGTCCCGGCGAACTGCCAAATAGTAGCCACCAGAGACCGCACACCACCAGACCGCACGGCTTACTCCTGAGACCGTGCGAACAGAAGCAGATGAGATGACTTGTGAGCTGCCAGACCGCAAACCCAGACCGTACAGACTGCTGCTTTATTCCACTGCTGAAAACAGAATCTGTCCGCACTTCAAACCGCCAAACCAAGAGGTCGCTCGATCTCTGAAGCTACCCGCGAACAGAACCAGAAGAAACTGCTCTAGCTGTCGCCTACCCGCAACTTGAGATCACCTGACCGTTGAGGTCGCCTGATCGCCAAGCTTGCTGCGAACAATACAAGAACTATAACAAACCAGATCGCAGACGGAGACCGCTGACGAACTGATTATTCAAGCCGTTGTAAGGTCACCAAGGAAACAAACCGCTCACTGCTGGCCGTAGACCTGCGAACACAACAAAAGGTCAAACTGCTTCCAAGACTGCACGACCTCAAATTGAGACTGGCACAAACAATCCAAGCTCTAGTTCTTACAGTTCTCAGTTAGAAATAACGGGCCCTGCACCCCTATTTATAGGCAAGAGGATGGATGTCATCACTGCCGAAAGAGCGATGCAATAACCACCCATCAACCCGCACGCAGTCTCGCAACAAACCGCCCGGACTCACAAGCACTTAGACAACAAACGTCTAAGGCAAACCCGGCCAGAAGCCAACCCGCAGAGAGAGCGGACACCGCGATCATCTTTTCTCAGATCGCCCAGCGCAACAATAAGGAGGCCGAAAAAACTTGAGCATCCTGACCGATCAGAACAGATCGCCAGAACAAATCACGCAGACCGTGCGTTCTCTGCGGTTATCAAACCGCAGACCGCCCAGAGTTCCCTCTTCCACTTCAAAAAATTCAACACCCTTCACCGGGTAGACTTTGGGAAGTCCAAGGCTAATCTTAATTCGCCGAATAAAAATATTTATATATATATAAATATTAATATATATATATTAATATATATATATATAAATATTAATATAATAAAATTTTCATTTTCATTTTTTTTCCTTCTTCTCTTCTTACGATTTTGATTTCCATTATTTTTCCTCTTTTTGGTGTATGACCCGAGGAAATTCTTCGAATAATCCCGATTCTAATTTCGATCCGAAAATAGAGCACACCTTAAGGCGACGCATCCGATTCTGTGACAAAGAACTATCGATTATTCCAGAAGAATCTATCGGAGACACGAACGTAAAAATTATGGGAGAGCCAAATCCGGAAGTAGCCCCACAATAGACCATGTCCTATTATGCATGGCCGGACCTGGAGGGGACACAATCAAGTATTGTGCTCCTTACAGTGGCAAACAATAATTTCGAGATCAAGTCTAGCATCATCCAAAGGGTGCAACATTCGGTAACCTTTGATTGTTTGTCGGACGAAGATCCAAATTATCATCTCTCTAATTTTCTAGAAATATGCGACACTTTTAAAATAAATGGTGTTACTGATGAAGTCATTCAATTGGGCTTATTTCCTTTCTCTTTGCGGTCAAAGGCTAAGCAGTGGTTGAGCTCTCTTCCTAGAGGATCTGAAAGTGCACAGTGTGCCTCTGAGTATTCTCTAGAGGGGGGGGGGGGGGGGGGGTGAATAGAGATTTATAAATTATCCCTATTATAGTTGTGCAAATACAATAAACCTAAGTATTATGTTTCACAAGATATTTCTCAGAATAAAGTTATTGCAGTTTAAGTAATAAAATAAAAGGCAGAAACTGAAATCTAGTCTATGAGGGACAACACAAGAAATTAGCAACCAAAACACACGCATGTTTTTTATAGAGGTTCCCCAAAATGTGGGTACTCCCCTCTTCTACCACCTGGTAGGGATGCACCACTGTGCCTGAGTCTTTTGGTAAGGAGACTCTTAGAACCACTGATATTTTGACAAGGAGATCATGAACCACCAGATCTTTTTATAAGGAGATCTTGAACCACTGAATCCTTTGAAGAGGGATTAATAAAACTCTTTTACAGAAGGGGAGGAGAAAGAAAAAGAGGAAGGTTGCATGAATTCTATTTTCAGAATTATTATGACGGCTGTATGAAAAACAGCTTCTTGTCTTTTCACTGGATCTGCTCTTGATGAACTTCTGCTTATGATGGTGATGATTGACATAAGTTATGATTGTCAGATCCTCCTATCTTCTTTCTGATTGAACTCTGACTGCTATATGATTGTGTTGTTAAGTAGCCTTATTCTGTTCTGTTCTTGGAGAGAAGAAGAGCAGCAAATATTCCTCCTCTGTACTTTCTTCTATTAGGGTTCCTGTGAGAGAGAGGAAGAAGAAGAAAACTCAATAGAACAGTATGGCCGATTGTGATGAGTGCCTTGTCCTTTTCTCTTTCTTCTGTGCCCTTTTTATTGTCCCTCCATTGAATTTGAATTTGATTCCCTTTTAGGTAAGTCCTGAAGGGTATATTTGTCTAGGCAATAAATCCTTCCTTCATTCTTTTATTCCCGACCCGTCCACCAACATTTAGGCTTGTTTCCAAGAAAGCTTTTCTCTGACCTCAGTTAATTCTTTATTCCATTTAAGGTAATTATGGAGCCGTTGGGGAACAGTCTTGAGAGAGGTGGGCCATGTGAGATAGATCAAAAAGACATCTGGAAAGTTGTACTCTTTCAGACTGTATTCGACGTAGCGTCGAGTTTATATCCTCTCTTATCGACGCAACTTCGAGTTCTTGTAGGAGCAGCCTCAATTTGATCTTTGCTCTGATTGATCTCTGTTAGTCGACGTAGCCTCGATATCATATCGACGTAACCGTCGAGTTGATCTGCATGGCTCTGACTCTCATCAACTGCGTCGAGATGAAGTCAACGTTGCGTCGACTTTAGTTGGCTTCGACAGATATCCCCTTCTGCGTCGAGTTGAAGTAGAAGTTACGTCGATTTCTCAAATTACTTTTCCAAATTCTATTCCATACTCAGCTGATTCAGTGCTTGCAGAAGGGTTGGCAGCCTCATATGCTGATGGGGGTCTTTGCATTGTTTGCTTTATTTGATTTTGCTGACAGTTCAAATCAGATAACAGCAAAACATTTTCCACAGGATATCACAGCTGAACAAATTCCCCAAGTGGAAATCATTGCTGAACCCACTCCAACTGTTAATCACATCACTGTTAGAGATCATCCAATATCTCAAATTATTGGTGATATTTCAGCAGGTGTGCAAACAAGGCATCAAGCAAATCAGAATATGATGCATACTTGTTTTCTCTCTCAGATTGAACCTCAATCCCTACAAGATGTAGAACAAGATCCCAACTGGATCATTGCTATGCAAGAGGAGCTCAATCAGTTTGAGACAAACAAAGTTTGGGAATTGGTTCCTAGACCAAAGAATCATCCAGTCATTGGAACTAAATGGGTCTACAGGAATAAGCTAGATGCAGAAGGCAATATTGTGAGAAACAAAGCTAGACTAGTAGCTCAAGGATACTCACAAAAAGAAGGAATAGACTATGATCAGACTTTTGCACCAGTTGCAAGGTTAGAAGCAATCAGGATCTTCCATGCATTTGCTGCATACAAGAAATTCAAGGTCTATCAAATGGATGTAAAGAGTGCATTTTTGAATGGAGAAATCAAAGAAGAAGTCTATGTGGAACAACCACCAGGTTTCATCTCTCCAACTCTCTCTTCTTTTGCATTCAAGCTTAATAAATCTCTTTACGGTCTTAAACAAGCTCCTAGAGCATGGTATGAGACCTTAGCTAGTTTTCTTTTAGAGAATAAATTTTGTAGAGGCATAGTAGATAAAACTTTATTTTTCAGGATACATAAAAATCAAACTCTACTAGTTCAAATATATGTAGATGACATTATATTTGGCTCTATTGATTCAAACTTATGCAAAAGATTTTCTAATCTAATGCAATCTAAATTTGAAATGAGTAGTATGGGTGAACTATCATACTTCCTTGGTCTTCAAGTGAAGCAAACTCCAAATGAAATCTTCATATCCCTATCTAAGTATGCTAAGGAATTAGTGAAAAGATTTCGTATGACTGATTATTCCACCATGAAAACACCCATGCCCTCTAATGATGTTGTTGATACTGATGAATCAGGGAAACCTGTTGATCAAAAGGTATATAGAGCAATTATTGGCTCATTACTTTATTTAATAGCAAGTAGGCCTGATATAATGTTTACTACCTGTATTTGTGCTAGATTTCAAGTTAACCCCAAAGAATCTCATCTAATTTTATTAAAAAGAATTTTGAGATATATAAAGGGTTGCCCTAATCTAGGACTTTGGTATCCAACAGCATCTGAATTTGAATTAACTGAATTCTCAGATTCAGATTATGCTGGATGCAGAGTAGACAGGAAAAGCACGTAAGGAACTTGCCAGTTTCTTGGTGATAGGCTTGTGTCTTGGTTTTGTAAGAAACAAACATCTGTGTCTACATCAACAGCTGAAGCTGAATATATAGCTGCAGGGAGTTGCTGCTCACAGATATTGTGGATACAAAATCAGCTCCTAGACTATAGTGTCAACTTAAATAATTCAATTATATTTTGTGACAATACTAGTGCAATATCTATAGCACAAAATCCAGTTCTCCATAGTAGGACTAAACACATGGAAATCATGACTTCTATTTGACGTGATGTCGACTTGAGTTACTTCGTCAGAGGGGTTGAACCACTTAGACTTCTAGTTAGAGCATCGTCGATATGGACTCGATGTTGCGTCGAATTCTATTCGATGCAAATGTTAACTTAGCCCAAATTTTGCTTCCCTTGATCTGGTCTTGACACCCTAGGTTGAGTGTGACATCCTAAGATATCTAATGACCAGATTACCCTCACTATACAATTGGGTAATTGAAACCTAATAGTTAAAATCACTTTTAAAGTAATTTGTTAAGTTAAATCTAAGGGGTTTTTCCCAACAGGATCCAGCACTACATGAGTCGAAATGGCGGAGAAATTCTCATCGGAATATTTTTCTCCCGCCAAAACTGCTAAATTACACACCGTTATTGCGTCGTTTTTGCAAATTTACTCGGAGACTCTCTACGATACATTGGAGAGATTCAAGGAACTTTTGCGGAGATGCCCTCACCCTGCGCTTGCTAATTGGCAACAAATTCAAATCTTCTTCAATGATTTAAAGTTCCAATCAAGGCAAATGATTGATGCGGCTGCCAGAGATACTTTAAATAATAAAACCCTGAAATCCGCTCAAGAGCTTTTCGAGGAAATGGCCATGAATGCTTACCAGTGGAATCACCGTGGACGCGCCCTAACAAGCCGACCGAACTCTATGAAGTCGAGGTCACCACTAATTTAGCATTACAAGCAGAAAGATTAACTAAGCAAGTGGCAGAGATGTTTGTTTCCTCCGCCACCATCAATTGGGATAATAATAATAACAATAATAATTTTGTTCAAGAATTCGTAGATTATATGGGGAACTCTTATCGACCTTCTTATAACCCGAATTATAACATTTCTTTTAATAATTCCTATAATCCGAGTTTAAGGAACCATCCCAATTTTTCATGGAGCAACCTCAATAATGCTCAACGTCCACCATAAGTGAATCCTCATGGATTCGCTCCACCACCCCGAAGCCTTCTTCAATTGAAGAGGTCTTCTCTAAATATGTTGTCTCCAATGAGCCCAATTTCCGGAACCTCTCCGAATCTATTAAAAGCTTGGAAAATTAAATTAGACAGCTCGCCAAAATATTCTCCAAATGCCAACAAGGATCTCTACCAGGCAATACTGAGCTCAATCCACAGGAGAGCGCCAACGCAATAACCCTTCGTAGCGGAAAGGAGGTAAAATCTTCAAGATTGGCCGAGCCCGAGGTAAACATTTCAACTCACCTCCGCAGCTTATTTCTTCTCCTACAAATTTGAAAGTGCACAGTTAACCACACTAGAATTCTCTAGAGGGGGGTGAATAGAGATTTAAAAATACTTTGTGCAAAGTTAACAAATATATATATATGTAATAATCACATATTTAAGCTTCCCACACACCAACAAGAATTAAGCAAAAGAAATAACAAAAAGAAAATCACAGCACAACACAAATAAATATAGTGGTTCCCCAAACTTTGGGTAGTCCACTCTTCTACCCCCTTGGTAGGAATTCACTATCTTGTACTGAGTCTTTTGATAAGGAGACTCTTAGAACCAGCCTGAGTCTTTTGATAAGGAGATTCTTAGAACCAGTACAACTGAATTTTTTGAAGAGAGATTCTAAAAACTCGTTTACACTATTTGAAAATGAAATGAAGATAAGAAGAAGTAGAAGAAAACAATTGAAGCAAGAAAGAATCTTCTTCCTAGCAAGAAGATTAGAAGCACAAGTATAGTGAATTTGAAATCTCTCTTCTATAGTGAGAATGAGATTGTAGGCCTTTTTCTCTTTCAGTGAGAGCTTTCAGAAATTGCAGCAGTATGGCTTTAGAAGGAGGAGAAGAAGAAGACTATTTCTTTGCTGCAACACTCTTTCACTTTTCTCAGCTTTCTCACTTTTCACTTGGGAGCTTTTCCTCTTTTTCAAATGGATGGAGTGGATCACTTCTTGTTCTTCTCTGCCGACTTCCCTCTTATTTATAGCTCTGTTTATTCAAAGAATACTATAGGAGAATAATCAATTAGCAGTTAGAGAAATAGTGAGAGAGGAAAGATTCCATAATCAATATTTCTGTAGAAGGAAAGAGATCATTCTGATTTCAAATAATATCCATAATAAACTTAATCAATTTAGCCAAGAATCATTTAGAAGGAAAGACTGATTCAGAACGGCTATAAAAGAATAATATAATTCCATGATAATCAGATCTACAGAAAGAAGGAAAGAGATCTGGCGTGTTTTGAATTTGACATAGAAATCGACGTACGTCGATTACTATTCGACGGAAGCGTCGATTTCAGACTGGCTGGACGTCGAGAGGAGAATATGGAAGGTGCGTCGACTAAGGTGCGTTGACTTCACTAGATACGTCGACTAGAAGTCAGAGTTACGTCGACATAGGTTACGTCGAATTCTGTTTAGAGTTACTTCGACTCATTCTAAGAGGAACGTCGACTATACTTCGACGTTGCGTCGAATACTATTCGACGCATATTTACTTAGACTAATTTTCCATTCTTAGAATTTATATTCTACTCATTTTTAGGGGTTAAGATAAATCATTTCCCCAACAATCTCCCCCTATTTGTCTTAACCATATTCAGGGAGAAATTGTATCAGCTTTTAATCAACACAGCAAGGCATTTATATAGAAAAGAAATATGTTAAGTAATCAGAAGAAGATAGAATCATATACACGGACTTCATAAACAGTATTTAAGCATGGAGGAAAGAGTATATCAACATTGTTCAACACATCACTCAGGTGGGGTAGGAGGAGTTTTTCTTTTCCTAGTAAATACTAAAGTTTGTAGAGAAGTGGGTTGCTCCTTCTCAGTAACTGGTGATTCACTCATCTCCCCCTGAGTCATAGCAGTTTGCTCCCCCTGAGATGGAACTTCCTTTTCTTTTACTTCTGTCTCTTCAGTTTCTTTCTCAGCTCCAGCTTCAGTTATGTCAGTATTTGGCTCCCCCTGAGCTTCAACTTCTTTTTCAACATTAGTTTCCTTTTCAACTTCTCTCTCTGCTCTGCTAGCCTCCCCTTGAAAGAGAACTACTTGTTGTGTAGCTTCTCTTGCTATAGAGAGTACATCTGTTATCTGGTCCTCAGTATGTAGCTCTGGTACTAATTCATTCCTAATTGTCTTAAGCAGTGCAAGACTATCAGATTTTGAAGTAGGAAGGGACTTGTGTGAGAGAGATTTGTGACTTGAGAGCTGCTCTTCATCTAATTTCCCCCCTTCTTGACCTTCTTAGCCAAGCAGGTTAAGAAAGACTTGGTCACTTTAGAGGAAGAGACAGAGGACTTCAAGCTTTGCACAGAGGCATTGACCCCATCTATTTGGGTTTGCATGTGCATGATGGAGGAGTGAAGTTGGGAGCAGTGTCCATCCAGCATTTCTTGAAATTTTTGGGCTGCTGACTGGATACACTGGGTGATGAGAGTTTTAGTGGATGGAGATGGTTGAAGGTGTGTTGGAGTAGGAGATAATGGTGGAGGTGGATGTGAATGAAGGTGGAGAGAGGACTGTATCATTGTGATGAAGTGTGTTTGATGGAGGAGGTGGAGGAATAGAGGAGGGTTGAGCAGGTGATTGAATTGGTAGTTGTGAAGGTGTAGGTAAGATAGGAGGTGTGAGGGTAGTAGAAGCTATAGGTGTGGATGATGTTGGTAGAGAAGAGATGGCTGGACTGAGAAATGAAAGGGATGAGAGATGCAAGGAGCGTGCTGAATTTTAACTGAAGAGTCTATTTGAGTCAGGTGAAACGTCGACACGAGACACAACTCGAGGTTTATTCGGTACAACAATAGATGTGACTGAAAATATCTTAGTATTGCCGCTCCTTTTCATGAAGTCAACGTTGCGTCGAGTGGAAGTCGATGTATGCGTCGGTATAGTCTGATTGGGTTTCCTATCGACGTATGCGTCGATTAAGAGATCGACGTGACTTTTACTTTGTCTGAAAATTCCAGGTTTTTCTTGAGAGATTATTTCTTTCTAATCCTACGGTTTTCTAAGTCACCCTTGGAATAATTTTATAAACAATTGGATTGATTGTGCCAACATTGTTTGGCAGTGTGGCCAATTTTATTACAGATATAACACCTAATTGTCTTTAGATTATGGGAATTTAAGTTTAGAGAGGGATAGAGATGTTGATTAGGATAAAAGTTTTGATTAGGATAAGAGTTTTGATTAGGATAGAAGTTTTGATCAGGATAAAAGGGTCCTGAATGGGGGTTAAGATAAAAAGTTTTTGAAGAATAGCTATGTCCTGTATTTAAGTTGCTCTGAGGTTTTATGCGTCGATATCTATTCGACGTATGTTGAGAGTTGCGCCGATATGTATTCGGCGCTTTCTCTAGATTGCGTTGATCTGGAATCGATGCATGGAAGTAGTTGCGTCGATTGTAAGTCACGTAATGTTATTCATGCGTCGATTTGAGGTCGAAGCATCCAAGTGATTGCGTTGAGTAGAATTCGACGTACTATCATTCATGCGTCGATATGAAGTCGACGCAATTTTATCTTCACAGATTTTATTTTTCCCTTTTTCTGATTGGAGTTTTGTTTCTTTATAACTTGTTTCTTTTGGCATAGTTGCCTTCTCAGAGGTAGTTTGAGAGTCTTCTTCTGAGTGGTATGATGATGATGATTCATTAAGGTGGTTTATCTCTTTGAAGGTGAGGTCTTCTATATTATGTGAGTCTTCTTCTAAGTTTGTTGATTTGATGGGTTTAGTGAATTTAACAGGGCTCATCCAAGCAGGTTTGGTAGATGGTATTGAACTAGTTGAAGGATCAGCCCCTAGCCCCAAATTCTTATATCTTATTGTTTTATTATCAGTGATTTCTTTAAGTGTTTGGCTTCTGATTTTTATAGATTCTTCAAAAGCTTTTGCCTGGGATACCTTATTCTTAAGGAGTTGATTTTCTATTTTAGCACTATTTATTTCCTTTTCTGTTTTATAGATTTTGCACCTTAGTTCATAATTTTTTGAACATGTATCTTCTATTTTTCTCATATTAATTTGTTCTCTTAGATCCTTAATTTCTTGTTTAGCTTTTAGTTGATCTAAAGAGAATCTTTCAAAATCATTTTTAAAATCTTCACAGAGAAAATCTATTTCATCAAAAATGCTTACCTCTCCCTTATCCTCAGATTCCTCTATGAGAATAAGGCTATTTGCTTTTGCTGTTGAAGAGATGCTTCCTTCTGATCCTGTTTCACTCCATGATTCAGCAACACATTCTTCTTCTGTGCTTCCAAGAGCCATTAAGCATAGGTATTCTTGCTTAGACTCTTCATTGTCACTTTTAGATGAAGTGCTGTCTTCAGAATCTGTCTCACTCCAAGCTTCTGCAATGAAGCCTCTTTCTTTCTTCTTCCCCTTTTTCTTGAGATATTTCTTTTTCTCAGCATTTTCTGGACATTCTGGAGCAATATGTCCAGTTTTCCTGCAGGAGTAACAAATAATTTCTTTAGTAGGAGTCTTATCATACCTTGGTTTTGACTCTCTCCTTCTAGACCCATCTTTCCTGACCCATTTCTTGAATCTTCTGGCCAGGAGGCTGAATAATTCTTCTTCAGTAACAGAGGTTTCCTCTTCTGTTGCTTTTAATGCAATGTTTCTATCTTTTGAGGAGGTTGGAGTGTTTTCCTTTCTTTCCTTCTCTTCTCTGGTTTTCAGTAGTTGCTCATAGGATTTGAGTTTTCCTAAGAGAACATCTGTTGAGATTTCCTTTTGTCCTCTTGTATCTTTTATTGTCCATATTCTTGAGTCCCATGAACTTGGGAGACTCATTAATATTTTGTCATTGATCTCTGTGAGAGAGATCTCTCTGTCCAAGTTTCTTAATTGATTGATGATCAGACTGAATCTGTCATACATCTCAGATATACTTTCTTCATTCTTCTTTTGGAAGTTCTCATATTGGGAGATCAATAGAGCCTTCCTATCTTTCCTTTCATCAGCACTTCCTTCTACCATCTTTGTAAGAGCCTCCCAGATTTCTTTGGCTGATTCACAGTCAACAACCCTTTGAAAGATTTCATCTGAGAGGGTTGAGACAAGAATGTTCACAGCTTTTGCATCACATACTTTTGCCTTTTTCTCATCATCTGTCCACTCAGCCCTTGGGACAAGTGTTTGTGTCACTTTACCACTAGAGTCCTTCCTATAGGGCTTTGGAGGACCTGTCAAAATAACATTAAACAAATCTTCATCAATAGAATTCATATAGATCCTAATTTTTGTTTTCCAAAGTGCAAACTTTTCAAGGTTGCAAATTGGTGGTCTGGTGGAAGCATAATCTTTGATTTGTGTCATGTGAAAAATAGTTTTTAGAAATATATATATATGAGGTAGGATCTTTTTGATCAAGGAGTTATCCCTTTTTGATCAACCTCCCTCTGATACCAATTGAAAGTGCACAGTTAACCACACTAGAATTCTCTAGAGGGGGGGGGGGGGGTGAATAGAGATTTAAAAATACTTTGTACAAAGTTAACAAATATATATATGTGTGTGTAATAATCACAGATTAAAGCTTCCCACACACCAACAAGAATTAAGCAAAAGAAATAGCAAAAAGAAAATCACAGCATAACACAAAGAAATATAGTGGTTCCCCAAACTTTGGGTAGTCCACTCTTCTACCCCCTTGGTAGGAATTCACTATCTTGTACTGAGTCTTTTGATAAGGAGACTCTTAGAACCAGCCTGAGTCTTTTGATAAGGAGACTCTTAGAACCAGTACAACTGAATTCTTGAAGAGAGATTCTAAAAACTCTTTTACACGGTTTGAAAATGAAATGAAGATAAGAAGAAGAAGTAGAAGAAAAACAATTGAAGCAAGAAAGAATCTTCTTCCTAGCAAGAAGATTAGAAGCACAAGTATAATGAATTTGAAATCTCTCTTCTATAGTGAGAAGGAGATTGTAGGCCTTTTTCTCTTTCAGTGAGAGCTTTCAGAAATTGCAGCAGTATAGCTTTAGAAGGAGGAGAAGAAGAAGGCTTTTTCTTTGCTGCAGCACTCTTTCACTTTTCTCAGCTTTCTCACTTTTCACTTGGGAGCTTTTCCTCTTTTTCAAATGGATGGAGTGGATCACTTCTTGTTCTTCTCTGTCGTCTTCCCTCTTATTTATAGCTCTGTTTATTCAAAGAATACTATAGGAGAATAATCAATTAGCAGATAGAGAAATAGTAAGAGAGGAAAGATTCCATAATCAATATTTCTGTAGAAGGAAAGAGATCATTCTGATTTCAAATAATATCCATAATAAACTTAATCAATTTAGCCAAGAATCATTTAGAAGGAAAAACTGATTCAGAACGGCTATAAAAGAATAATATAATTCTATAAGAATCAGATCTACAGAAAGAAGGAAAGAGATCTGGCGTGTTTTGAATTTGACATAGAAATCGACGTACGTCTATTACTATTCGACGGAAGTGTCGATTTCAGACTGGCTGGACGTCGAGAGGAGAATATGGAAGGTGCGTCGACTTCACTAGATACGTCGACTAGAAGTCAGAGTTACGTCGACATAGGTTACGTCGAATTCTGTTTAAAGTTACTTCGACTCATTCTAAGAGGAACATCGACTATACTTCGACGTTGCATCGAATACTATTCGACGCATATTTACTTAGACTAATTTTTCATTCTTAGAATTTATGTTCTACTCATTTTTAGGGGTTAAGATAAATCATTTCCCCAACAAAATTCTTCTATTTTAGCTCCGCGCAGTTTTAATAATCCTACAGTCCCTTATCCTTCTAAGTTTATTAACGAGCGCAATGAGGAGCACTATAAAAATTCATTGATATTTTGAAACAAATTCAAATTAATGTTCCTTTTTGCGAGACACTTTTTCAAATGTCTAAGTACGCAAAATATTTAAAAGATTTGTTAGCTACTAATAAGAAGCTGGGAAATGTTTCGTGCGTATCTCTAAACGCAGAGTGCTCAGCAATTGTTTTAAACAAACTACCGAAAAATTAAACGATCTGGGACGATTCTCGATCCCGTGTCTTTTCGACAATTATCTAATTAAGCATGACTTAGCCGATTTAGGAGCTAGTATAAATTTGATGTCATTTTCTCTATTCAAAAAGCTTGGGTTAGGCAACCCAACCCCAACTAAAATGAGCATCCAACTAGCGGATATGTCAATAAAATACCTGATGGGGGTGGTAGAGGATGTTTTAGTTAAAGTATACAAGTTTATCTTCCCGGTAGACTTTGTTATTCTAGACATCGAGGAAGACGCCGAAGTGCCCCTTATACTCGACCGTCCCTTCCTTGCCACATCTAGGGCAATAATAGACGTAAGTAACAGAAATCTTCTCCTATGAGTGGGGGATGAAGAAGTTATTTTTAGTATCGACTCTTCCATAAAAAACTTTTTTTCTAACGACGACTCTTGTTTTACCTTAGGAACAAATTTTGAAGAGAAATAACGTCGTTTGCCGAAATTGTCTCTCCTTTGTTTGAAAATCCGGATATTGCAAATTTATTTTGTTTAACAGAAATAACACGGCCGCTTAAATTTGAAGAAATAAAATTGAATAATTTCAAAGTAACAATATCTTACGAGGAGCCGCCAAGTTTAGAATTGAAACAATTGCCGGACCATTTAAAATATATATTTTTAGAAAATGATTCAAAATTGCCCGTAATCATATCTTTCGCGCTTAACGATTCGGAAATTTCCGAATTAATTAAAATTTAAAATAATCACCGTCATGCAATTGCATGGCAAATCTCGGATATCAAGGGAATTAACCCGTCTTTTTGCACGCATAGAATAAATTTATAAAATAATTTTTGCGGCACTACTCAGCCTCAACGACGCCTTAATCTCAATATGAAGGACATTGTTAAAGGCCGAAATTATAAAATTATTAGACGCAGAAATTATTTACCCAATTTCTGATAGCACTTGGGTTAGCCCGGTGCAAGTCGTGCCGAAAAAGGGTGGAATAACGATAGTTACAAACAAAAATAAAGAGTTGATTCCAACCCGTACCATTACGGGTTTCCAGGTATGCATCAATTATATGAAATTAAATGATGTCACCCGTAAGCATCACTTTCCGCTACCCTTCATTGACCAAATCTTAGAACGTCTATCCGGTCACTCACACCATTATTTTCTTGATGGTCTTTCAGGATATTTTCAAATCCCAATTGCTCCCGAAGACCAAGAGAAAACCACTTTTACATGTCCTTTCAGCACATTCACATATTGAAGAATGTCGTTTGGTCTTTGTAATGCGCAGTCTACGTTTCAAAGATGTATGTTGGCAATTTTTAATGAATTAGTAGAGTGTATGAAAGTTTTTATTGATGATTTTTCAGTCTCTGGCAATTCTTTCAAATTTTGTTTAAATAATCTTGATCGTGTTCTTCAATGCTGCGATGACACGAATTTGTCATTCAACTGGGAGAAGTGACACTTTATGGTCCAAGAGGGATTAGTCCTCAGACATAAAGTTTCTAGTAAAGGGATCGGGTCGATCGGGCCAAGATCGAAGTCATAGAAAAACTTTCCCCTCCAACCAACGTAAAATCGATTAGAAGTTTTCTAGGACACACGGGATTTTATAGGCGGTTCATACGTGATTTTTCAAAAATTACAAAACCGCTAACGCAATTATTAGAAAAAGAATCCTCGTTTATTTTTTATGAAGAATGTTTCATTCTCTTCTTCTTTTATCATGTACTCTTTTATTTCCGTTGATTCTGAAATCTCAATGAGTAGCTAAATTTCTATTAGTACTCGATCGAGATAATCCAAGGAATAATAATCGCCATGAATTAATTTAGTCTTCTTTTTCTCTTCTTTGGAATGCTTAAGATTTATCCTTGATTTTTATATAATGAGGTTATATTTTTGATATATAATTCTCATGCTTTTTTCATATTTAATTTAGTCGAACGGCTCATAATGCGAATTGATCGTTCAAGGATAAAGAGAGTTGCATGCAACCCTCGAGAGAGAATGACATAAATCTCCCGGATTGGAGTCAAATCCAATAGAGGGGTTCACTACGATAAAGCAAGTTTTAAGGGTTTTGATTCTAGAGCGAAAGTTTGATTGATCAACCTAAACTCAGTTGAATGCATCCTCGGTGGAGGTGCGTTAAGAATTCGGGAACCCCCATGGTCGAAGCAGTCTTCTTAAGAGAATTAGAATTCTTATTTCTTCTATTTTATTTTCATTCTGAGGTGATTCAAGATCGAGTGCTAGCTTTCTAATCATTGTGTAATATTTATTTTAATTCACTGTGTGTTTCTTATAACAAACAACCTAAAGTTCTGTTGATAGCATAATAGAGATTTTCTCGAAGTAAAAGTATTCAACTCGCCCAGATTTTTATACGATCTTGGTTTGTATAAACCTATACTACATCCCACACGGTACTCTTGTCGTTGTCGTTTGCAGGCATAACAATTTTGCTTTCATCAAGTTTTTGGTGTCGTTGCCGGGGACCTGAGTTGATATTTCGAAAAAGGAAATATATATTAATTTTATCGTTTCTTTTCTTCGTTTTAATTTTTAATTAAGGTGCAATAATATTCTTGGAAAGGGAGGTTTGGGATGCCACCCCAACATATCTCCTAGTACCAGTGCGATCCCTTCATCGGGTAGACCTTGGGAAGTCCAAGACTAATCTTAAATCGTCAATTAAACTATAAAAATAATTATGTATAACAAATATTTATATAATAATATTTTCATTTTCATTTTTCCTTCTTCTCTTCTTACGATTTTAATTTCCATTATTTTTCCTCTTTTTGGTGTATGACCCGAGGAAATTCTTTGAATAATCCTGATTCTAATTTCGATCCGGAAATGGTGCACACCTTACAGCGACGCCTCCAATTCTGTGATCAAGAACTACCAGTTATTCCCAAAGATTCTATCGGAGACACAAATGTTGAAATTATGGGAGAGCCAAATTCGGAAGAGACCCCGCAACGGACCATGTCCTATTATGCACGGCCAAACCTGGAAGGGACACAATCAAGTATTGTGCGCCCTACAGTGACAAATAATAATTTTGAGATCAAGTCTAGCATCATCCAAATTGTGCAACGATCGGTAACTTTTGATGGTTTGCTAGACGAAGATCCAAATTCTCATCTCATTAATTTTCTAGAAATATGCGACACTTTTAAAAAAAATGGCGTTACTGATGACGCCATTCAATTGCGCTTATTTCCTTTCTCTTTGCGGTCAAAGGCTAAGCAGTGGTTGGGCTCTCTTCCTAGATGATCCATCACTACATGGGCCGAAATGGCGGAGATATTCCTAACGAAATATTTTCCTCCCACCAAAATTGCTAAATTGCGCACTGATATTGCATCGTTTCTACAAATTGACTCGGAGACTCTCTACGATACATGGGAGCGCTTCAAGGAAATTTTGCGGAGATGCCCTCACCATGCGCTTGCGATTTGGCAATAATTTCAAATCTTCTACAATGGTTTGAATTTTTAAACGAGGCAAATGATTGATGCGGCCGCCGGAGGTACTTTAAATAATAAAACCCCGGAATCCGCTCAAGAGCTTTTTGAGGAAATGGCCATGAATGCTTATCAATGAAATGCGCCACGGTCGCGCCCTAACAAGCCGACTAGATCATTTAAAGTCGAGGCAACCCCTAATTTTGCACAGCAAGTAGAATGGCTTACTAAGCAAGTGGCAGAGATGTCTGATTCCTCCGCCACCAATTGGGCTAATAATAGTAAAGATAATAATTTTGTTCAAGAGCACATTGATTAGATGGGGAACTCTTATCGTCCTCCTTATAACCCAAATTATAACATTCCTTTTAATAATTCTTATAATCCGGGTTTAAGGAACCATCCCAATTTTTTATGGAGCAGCCCCAATAATGCGCAACGACTGCCACAAGTGAATCCTCCCGGATTCACTCCACCACCCCCGAAGCCCTCTTCAATTGAAGAGGTCTTCTCTAAATATGTTGCCTCCAATGAGTCCAACATCCGGAACCTCTCCAGATCTATCAAAAGCTTGGAAAATCAAATTGGACAGCTCACCAAGATGTTCTCCGAACGCCAGCAAGGAGCTCTACCGGGAAATATTGAGCCCAATCCACGGGATAGCGCCAACGCAATAACTATTGGAATATGGTCTTCCGCATCTCCTAGGTTTGAGAATAACAAATCCCATGTGTATTTGATCTTGTGTGTTTAAGTGTGAAGGAAACAAAGTCCATATAACTCAAGGATAACATTAGAAGGTTGCCCCCAAAATTGAGCCAACAAATCCAACATGCCCACTAGCTCTGGCAGTAATACCTAGCGCCCAGCGCTAGCGATGATTTGCACAATTCCAGGAGAACATTTAGAAGGCGCTAGTGGATAGCGCAGGCGGTAGCGCGGAGCACAAGAGGCAAGACAGAAATGTTTCCTCGGATTGAAGATTCTCCGGCGCAGAATATGTCCTAAGATGGGATAGCGTCGACGGTAGCGATAGCGCGGGCGCTAGCGCTGTGGCTAAAAATAGGACCACTCTTCTCTCATTTTGGACAACCATTAGAGTGAGAGGTTGAGTGCTAGAATTCCAGAGCCTGATTTGGCCGAAAGTTGATCTCCCACCAAAGCTCTGCGAATTTTTGAAGGAGAATCTCTTCACGCCGGATCTAAACGACGTCCGCATATACAACGCTTATTCTACAACAGATCTTCGTCTCCAACTTCAGAAGTTCTTCAAGAGGTAGCTTTTATTATCATTTCATATTCTTTGTAAACCGTTAGGGCCCGTTCGTTTGGACGGAATTGGAATTCGATATTGGAATTGAATATTGTGGAATTAAATATTGGTGACTAATTCCAATTCCAACGTTCGCCTAATAAATAATATTGTTGAATATTATGGAATTAATCAATACTTTTGTTCGTTTGTTAAATAAATTCAATTTATGATTTGAAAAATATTACGAAGAAGCTAATATTTATCACATATATCATAAACAAATGTATATCATGTGACGATTTTTTCGCCCGAGACCGATTTTTTCGCCCGGGTGCGATTTTTTCCGCCCGGGCGCAATTTTTTCGCACAACCGCGATTTTTTCGCCCGAGCGCGCATTTTTTGCCCGGGCTCATTTTTTCACCCGGGCGTGATTTTGTGTCCCGGGCACGATTTTTTTGCCCGGGTGCAAATTTTTTTCTCGGGTGCAAATTTGTTTCCCGGGTGGGATTTTTCCTCCCACCCGGCTGAAAAAAGCTTGCATAGGCGATAAAAGCGTGTCCCGGCAAAAAACCGCTCCCCGGTGAAAAAATCACGTCCGAAAAATAGCCCCCGAGCAAAAAAATCTCGTAGGGCGAAAAAAACTCGTCCGGGCAAAAAAATCGCTCCCGGCAAAAAAAATCTTGCCCGGGCGAAAAAATTGCGCGCGGGCAAAAATATCGCTCCCTGACGAAACATCGCGTTTAAGCGAAAAAATCGCGCCGGGCCGAAAAACTCTCCCCAGGGAGAAAAATTCGTGCCCGGGCGAAAAATTCGCGTCCGGGCAAAAAATTCGCGCCCGGGCGAAAAAATCGCGTCCGGGCGAAAAAACGCTCTCTGGGGAAAAATCGCGCCTGGGTAAGAAAATCACGCCCGGGTGAAAAAATCGCGCCCGGGAGAAAAAATCGCGCCCGAGCGAAAAAATCGCGCCCGGGCTAAAAATTGCGCACCTGGGCGAAAAACGCGACCCCGGGCAAAAACGCGCGCCCGGGCGAAAAACGTGCGCCAGGGCGAAAAACGCGCGCCAAGGCGAAAAACGCGCGCCAGGGTGAAAAACGTGCGCTAGGTCGGAAAATTCTCGCAGGGCAAAATTTGGGCATTCGGGCGAAAAACGAGTGTTCGGGTGAAAAACTCGCGTCCGTGCGAAAAACTTGCGCCCGGGCGAAAAATTGTTCGTTCGGGCGCATAAAAGCGCGCCCGGGCAAAAACGCGATAAATCGAGCGTGCCAGACTCGCCCAATTTCGATATGTCTAGCTAGATTTTGTGCTTAAGCTAAAATCAATTCCATGATATTCAACTCAAATTTCAATTATTAAAGCTACCTAACAAGCGAACGACGTAATTGGAATTCGACGTCGAATTTTAATTCCAAGTGTTCAATTCCGTCCAAACAAACGGGGCCTTAGAGAATTTGCCTCGTGTTGGCGACTAGGTCTGGGCAGGACTTAGGGCAGAAATTCGCCTCATTTGGGCCACTAGATCTAGGGTAGGTCTAGGGGGTGCTCAAAGCCATATCCAAGGTTGGATTGGCTAGAGCAGCTTGAGGCCGAATCCGGTGAAGGATAGGCTAGGGCCACCGGTTCGTGGGGATGCGAGTTGGGATAGAAAACAAAAAGAGTATATTATTATTCGCCACCAATTTCTAGCATTATAGAAATCAATTTTTGTAAAACCATATTTCATATTAATAAAGCATGTCTCTACTTTATTTCACTTGTTTTGTTTGATTTCTCACCTTCTTAATCACTTATTATTTCAAGATATTCAAAATATAAGAAAAAGTTTTAAAACCCTTATTCACCCCCCATCTATGGGCGCCTACCGATCCAACAAGTGGTATCAGAGAGAGGTTTTATTTCAATCGGCTTAACAACCGGGAATAATGGCGTCTCATGATCACGCTTTTCCGGAGGGTCAGGTTGTTAGTCGAACACCTCTTTTTTCTTGGTCAGATTTCAACAACTGGAAAAATTGAATGATGTGTTTTTTATGACCATGGATGTGGAAGTATGGAACATGGTAGAAGTTCGGTACTCTCCTCCTTCAATTATAGTGGGAGAGGCAACATTACTAAAACCTAAGGATAAATGGGATGATAACGATAAACTAAGGTGCAAAAATAATGCTAAGGCGATGAACGCTATATATTGCGCTTTAAATAGAACTGAGTTTAATAGAATTTCTGCATGTGTAACTACTTATGATATTTAGAATCAATTGGAAGTTACTCATGAAGGTACATCGCAGGTAAAAGATGCAAAACTATTCCAACTAGAGTTTGAATATGAAAAATTCAGGATGGATACCGAAGAGGACATCAACTCGATGTACACTCGCTTCACCAAGATCATCAACGGTTCAAAAGCACTTGGAAAGATCTACTCAGACGGGGACTTGGTCAGGAAAATTCTTCGCTCTCTACCTCCAAGGTTCAATCCAAAGGTGACGGCCATCTCGGAGTCGCACAGCCTAAGAATGCTCCAGATCGAGAACCTTATTGTGAATCTCAAAACCCATGAGGTAGAACTCCAGATTCAACACGATGAATACAACAAAGAGCCAAAGAAAAAGGCGGTAGCACTAAAATCAAAGAAGGAGAGCATCGAAGATGATGATGAAGATGAAGAAGGTCTCCTGGTGAAGAACTTCAGGAAGTTCATTAGGAATCTGGAGAGAAGGAACACCTTCCGGAAATACTTCCAAAAGGATGCTCGACGAAAAGGATCTTCTTCTTCATCAAAGAAAGAAAAAGGAAGTGAAGACGAAGAAGAAAGACCACCAACGGAGTGCTACCACTGCAGAAAGACCGGGCACATTCGGAGCCAGTGCCCGAAGTATCAAAAGTAGCAAAAAGAACAATACAAAGCGAAGGAGAAAAAGAAAGTATTGAAAGCCGCAACTTGGGATGACTCTTCATCTGAAGAATCAAGCGGATCTGAGTCAAGCAGCATGGAGGAAGCAAACTTATGCTTAATGGCAAAAAGCAACGATGACGACACCAGTGTTCTTAGTGACACTGAGGTAACTCCTCCCACCTTCGAAGAACTCTATGATGAATTTGTTCAAACTTACAAATCCTATGATAAAAGTATAATAGATAATATTATTTTAAATCGTGAAAATAAATCTATCATCAAAGAAAATCATAAGCTTACTAAAAAATTAATTTCCCTTGAAAGAGAAAGGCTTGATGTCAAGAGTGTGAGTACTCCTTATGTAAGACAAAAGAACATGAAGTTTCTCTTTCTAAGGCCCTCCCACAAATCAAAACTATTGCAAAAGAAAAGGGGGACTTAGAGAGAAAACTAAAAACCTCTCTCTTACAAATTGAAAATAACAAAAGGGGTTTGAAAATAAATGTGTTATGATTGTACAAAAAAATACATCTCTTAAAAAACAAAATCATAACCTCAATATGGCTATAAGAAAATTCGAGATAGGTCAAAAATCCCTGGATATGATTTTGGGAAACCAATGTTATGGTTCTGGAAAGTTTGGGATCGGATATCAAAGTGAGCCCTACCGCCCGGCGCTAGCCACTAACGTCGGCGGTAGCTCAACAGTTAAAAAATCTCCTGTTTTTTCTAATGTTCAAACATCATCCAGCAAGAGCAATGTAGAAATTCAGAAAAGGATCTCAACCCCCTTTATTTTATGTGCTAATTGTCTTAAGTTTGGACACATGTCTAGCTCTTGCAGGAATATAAAACAACGATCTTTAAAACAAATGTGGGTACCTAAGAAATCCACTTACTCTATGGGTGGTACCTCTTGGGTATCTGGATCTTTACTCTCATCTTCTTTCTAGATTTGCAGGAAGGCTAAGGAAACGGAGGACGTTTGGTACTTGGACTCAGGCTGCTCTAAGCACACGATGGGCAACAAAGCAAAGTTCCTTAGCCTAGAAAAGAGGAAAGGAGGGATCGTAATGTTTGGAGATAACGGTAAAGGAAGGATCATGGGAGTAGGAACAGTGGCTAACGAATCCTTTATCATCTCAAATGTTCTTTATGTCAAAGGATTAAAACAAAACTTAATATCTATTAGTCAATTGCGTCATAAAGGATTAGATGTATTATTTGAATCATCCACTAATCTTTGCAAAATATTTAATCCTAACACAAAAGATGTTTTACTAACTGCACATAGAATTCACAACGTTTATATAGTTTCATTTCATGATCTTTCCAAATCATCTATAAAATATTTAATAACTAAAAATGACGAGTTAGAATTATAGCATAGACGTTTAGGTCACGCTAGTACAAAACTCCTTTTAAAACTAGCCAAAAAGAAATTGATTAGAGGATTGCCTAAATTGAATGGAAATTTGTCTTCACTATGTTCTACATGCCAAAAAGGAAAATTTACAAAATCGTCTTTTAAAAGCAAAAATGAAATCTCTGCTTCAAAACCATTGCAATTAATTCATATGGATCTCTTTGGTCCCGTTAGAACCGCAAGTCTTGGTGGTAGAATATATACTTTCATTCCAATAGATGATTTCTCTAGATATTGTTGGACTTTATTTCTCTCTTCCAAATCTGATGCGTTTTGCGAATTCTCAAAATTATGTACTCGTATTCAAAATGAACTAGATTTAAAAATAAAATGCATTCGCTCAGATCATGGAGGAGAATTTGAAAATGAAAAATTTAAATCTTTTTGTGAAATGTTAGGTATTAAGCATGAGTTCTCCGCTCTACGCACACCTCAACAAAACAGTGTTGTAGAAAGAAAGAATTGGACAATCCAAGAACTAGCATGTACTATGCTATCTGAATATAAATTACGTAAGTCCTTTTGGATGGAAACCGTAAGCAAATCATGTTATGTAATGAATAGAGTCATGCTTCGCCCATCTTTAAATCTCATACCATATGAACTATATTATCATAAGAAACCTAGCGTATCATATTTTAAAGTATTTGGCTGTAAATGTTTTATTCTAAATACAAAAGATTCTTTAGGAAACTTTGATGAAAAATGTGATGAAGGAATATTTCTTGGATACTCTTCAACTAGTAAAGCCTATAGAATATTTAACAAAAGAACAAGTAAGGTTGAAGAGTCTATTAATGTAAAATTTGATGAATTTATTCTTTGTGTAGAAAGACTTCCTACAGGTACAAATGATGAACCCTTGCCATCTTTGGAGCACGACGAATAGGACCCTTCCAAAGAAGAGGAGGAGAAGGCCAAGGAAGATGAATATGTGCCCCCAAGCATCTTGAACTTCTCAAAAAATCATCCTAAGGAGCTAGTCATTGGGGAACCATCTATTAGGGTAAGAACTCGATCTTCTCTTCATGAAACATTTTCAAATATTTGCTTCGATTCCGAAATTGAACCTAAAAATGTTTCAACCGCTTTAAATTATAAATTTTGGTTTTTGGCTATAAATGAAGAGTTAGATTAATTTGAAAGAAATAAAGTTTGGAACCTAGTAGAACGTCCATCTAATCATCCTGTTGTTGGTGTAAAATGGATCTTTAAAAATAAATTAGATGGTGAATCTAGGATTACAAGAAATAAAGCTTGCTTAGTCGCTCAAGGTTTTTCTCAAATCGAGTCGGTAGATTTTGAAGAAACTATTGCACCCATTGCTCGCTTATAATCTATACAAATATTTTTGGCATTTGCGAGTTTTAAGAGGATAAAATTATTTCAAATGGATGTTAAAAGTGCTTTCTTAAACGGATTTATAAAAGAAGAAGTTTACGTAGAACAACCCCCCGGTTTTATAAACGAAAATTTTCCAAATCATGTTTATAAATTAGAAAAGGCGCTTTATGGTTTAAAGCAAGCGCCCCGTGCATGGTATGATAGACTTACATCATTTTTATTAAAGCACGGTTATGTTATGGGAAGTGCCGAGAACACACTCTTCATTAAGCATAATAATAACGATTTAATTATCTTACAAATATATGTTGATGATATAATTTTTGGAGCCACTAATGAAGAGTTGTGTAATGAAGTATTCTTAGTAATGAAAAATGAATTTGAAATGAGTCTTGTAGGAGAACTATCGTATTTTCTTGGTTTTCAAATTTCACAATGATATGATGGTATATTTATTTACCAAACAAAATAGGTTCACGATATGCTTAAACGATTTGGATTTGAAAACCTTAAACAAGCTTCTACTCCTATGAGTGCTTCTTTAAAACTAGGAAAAGATGAATCTGGAATTTCCATTGATCAAACTTTATATAGAGGAATGATAGGATCTCTTCTTTACTTAAGTGCATCTAGACCAGATATAATCTCTCCCCGATGCAAGATTTTGATTATTACGACTTGAATTAGGTGTCCTGGATCTTTCGGGTTAAAACACATTCTTAAAACGCAATAGTTTTATGCAATTTTTTCATACCTAAACATCTTCACATCCACTGAAATTTCTGCATAAAACTAATATTTGGACACTTAACCAATATCAAAAATTAACATTTTCAAAATCCTAAGAAATCGTGTACTGTTTCCCGCGCTAGCTCTAGCGCCGGTGCTAGCGCACCTGTCTGTTTTTATGTATTTTTAAAATTTTATAAAATACCTAAAATTATGCTCAATTATATGTACTACATAGTTTTGCAGTTATGTTTTGAATTGATTTTTGAAAAATTAAAACAAAAAAAATATACAAAAGCCAAAATTACAAAAAAATTATTTCTTTAGAACTTCTACAATGTTCCAATTTATCTTATCAAACTACTTTGAACATTGTTCTTTTCATGCTTTGAAATATCTATTAATACGTGCATCAATTATATTATAAAAGTAGTATAGAACCTTGCTTAGCATGCCTCTAAGTTTGAGTAAATGTTTTATGGTTGATAATGATATTTCTTCACTCACTTTTTTGGTTAAGTCTACTTGTGTTTTTAAATCTGAAGATGCTTGCTATTGTATTGTAATTGTACAATAAATGAAATTTGCACCAGTATCTTACCTACACTACATTTATTTGCACTATTAAATGAAAAGTGGTTGTTCTTTAAAAATTTAATTGGTTTGCAAAGCATGTGTATTCAGAGAACTTTGTACATAAAAAAATAATCATGAAATAAATTGACAAAGATAACTCCACCAAGCACTACTTGAACCTCCTGATAAGTCTTAATAAGCGTTGTGAGGTTGAGCACCTTGGAAAGAATAGTAAAGTGTCTTGTGCAAACCTTCATTTTTCTTAAAATCCACTTATTCTTAAGTACACCTGATCACAAAAATTCAATATTCAAAAATAAAGTGTGTGATCCCTCAAGCACAACTTTGCACCCTGATAAGTCTTAATGAGCATTGTGTGTGCAAAGCACCTTGGTTGTTGTACATTCTTTTTATGTGCATTAAAAGTGTGTGGAAGTAATCTTATTTTTGTTTTATTGTGCACTTTACTCTACATATGTCTTGTATTTTTTATTATAACATTTGTTTACTCTTTTCAAAATACACTTTTGTGCACATCATTATCTTCCATAACACTTCTTCCCATGAGTATTGGATTCTAATGCTAATTCAATACTACTTTTTTATATCTAAATGCACTAGCTAACCTAACATGCTCTCTACAATGTTTGGTATGTTTTGACTTTATGAATTGGAATAACATTGTAGTAGTCTCTTTTTAATATATCTCTTTCATGCTTGGTTACTTCATGAAAATCTTTAAAATGATTTACAAAAACATCTTCTTCATTTTTGGACCTTCACTCATATCTCTTTTTATGAATCATCATGCCTTGCACAAAGATGTTTGTTATTTTCTTATAAGTCTTCCACCCATTACGTTTACCTTGTGTTCTTTTCATGCTTATCTCAAGTTTTCCAACTCAAATTTTTTCCAAATGGTTGACTTGCATGGTAAATGTTATATTATTCCTTTTAAAGCTAAAAACACTGATTTATTTCTATGAACATACTTATGCTAAAAAATCTGATTTATTTCTATGAAAATTATTCTAAAACTCCTTATCATTTCCTTCTCTCTCAAAGCTCGATCATGTTTTATTATCAAAACTTTGATGTATTTTGCTTCCTTACCCACTTTTGCTAATAACAAAAGGGGGAGAACCAACATGACAAATATAATCCGCTATCAAAATGGAAAACTAACATGATTAATTATGATGATAGCTTACATATTAGGGGAGCATTAACTTAGGGGGGGGGGGCATGTATTTAGGGGGAGCAATTCTAAATACTAAAATCGATAATTATTCTAAGTCATCACTCTCACATACACACAAGTAGGTTTCATCATGCTTATATATTAATGCTCTGATTTATCATTAATGGATTTGTTATTATTAAAAGGGGGAGTTTGTTGGAACATGGTCTTCCGCATCTCCTAGGTTTGAGAATAACAAATCCTATGTGTATTTGATCTTGTTTATTTAAGTGTGCAGGAAACAAAGTCCATATGACTCAAGGATAACATTAGAAGGTTGCCCCCAAAATTGAGCCAACAAATCCAACATGTCCACTAGCGCCGGCGGTAGCACCTAGCGCCCGGCGCTAGCGATGATTTGCACTTTTCCGGGAGCTCATTTAGAAGGCACTAGCGCCAGGCGGTAGCAGATAGTGCAGGCGGTAGCGCGGAGCACAAGAGGCAAGACGGAAATGTTTCCTCGGATTGAAGATTCTCTCGCGCAGAATATGTCCTAATATGGGATAGCGCTGGCGGTAGCGATATCGCAGGCGCTAGCATTGAGGCTATAAATAGGACCCCTCTTCTCTCGTTTTGGACAACCATCAGAGAGAGAGGTTGAGTGCTAGAATTCCAGAGCCTGATTTGGCCGAAAGTTGATCTCTCACCAAAGCTCTGCGAATTTCTGAAGGAGAATCTCTTCACGCCGGATCCAAACGACGTCCGCTTCTACAACGCTTATTCTAAAGCAGATCTTCGTATCCAACTTCAGAAGTTCTTCAAGAGGTAGCTTTTATTATCATTTCATATTCTTTGTAAACCGTTAGGAATTCACCCCGTGTTGGCGACTAGGTCTGGGTAGGACTTAGGGCAAAAATTCGCCTCGTGTTGGCGACTAGAACTAGTTAGGTCTAGGGGGTGCTCAAGGCCATATCCGGGGTTGGATTGGCTAGAGCGGCTTGAGGCTGAATCTTGGGAAGGATAGGCTAGGGCCACCGGTTCGTGGGGATGCGAGTCGGGATAGAAAACAAAAAGTGTTTATTATTATTCGCCACCGATTTCTAGCGTTATAGAAATCAATTTTTGCAAAACCATATTTCATATTAATAAAGCATGTCTCCACTTTATTTCACTTGTTTTGTTTGATTTCTCACCTTCTTAATCACTTATTATTTCAAGATATTCAAAATATAAGAAAAAGTTTTAAAACCCTTATTCACCCCCCTCTAAGGGCGCCTACTGATCCAACAGTAACCCTTCATAGTGGAAAGGAGGTAAAGACCTAAAAATTGGCTGAGCCCGAGGTAAACATTTCAACCCCACCTCCGCATTTAATTTCTTCTGATATAGCTCCGCAATATTCAAGCTTCTTCTATTCCTTATCCTTCAAAAATTCAAAATGAGCGCAACGAGTAGCAATATAAAAAATTTAAAAATATTTTAAAACAAATATAAATAAATGTTCCGTTCTGCGAGACACTCTCTCAAATACCCAAATACGCAAAATATCTCAAAAATTTGTTATCAAATAAAAAGAAACTTGAAGATATTTCGCGTGTTTCTCTTAACGCAAAATGATCGGCGATTGTTTTAAATAAATTTCCGCAAAAAGTAAATGTTCCGGGGTGGTTTTCTATCCCGTGTTTGTTTAGCAATTTATTAACCAAACACGCCTTAGCCGATTTAGGAGCTAGCATAAATTTGATGTCATTCTACTTGTTTAAAAAGCTTGGTATGGGTACCCCAAGCCCAACTAATATGAGCATCTAACTAGCAGATCGGTCCGTTAAATACCCAATAGGGGTCATAGAGGATGTGCTAGTAAAGGTTGACAAGTTTATCTTCTCGATAGACTTTGTCATCCTCGATATCGAAGAGGACACCGAAGTACCCCTCATACTCGGTCGACCCTTCTTAGCCACCACTCGGGCGATAATTGACGTAAGTAATGGAAAACTCTCCTTCGGGTTGGTGATGAAGAAGTTACTTTTAGCGTAAATCAATCAATGAGAAATGCGCTTCCTAACGATGATTCTTATTTCACATTAGAATCAAATTTTGAAGAAGGATTGTCATCCTTTTCTGAAATTATTTCTCCTTTATTTGAAAATTTGGAGTCAGATTTTTTTTAAATAACTCGGCAATTTAATTTTGAACAAATAAATTTAGATAATTTTAAAATTAAAACATCTTATGAAGAGCCGCCGAGTCTAGAATTAAAACAACTCCCTGATCATTTAAAATATATATTTTAGAAAAATATTCAAAATTGTCGGTAATCATATCTTCCGCGCTTAACGATTTGGAAATTTCCGAATTAACAAAATTTATAAATAATCACCGTCATACAATTGCATAGCAAAATTCTGATATCAAGTGAATAAATCTCTCATTTTACACGCATTAAATAAATCTAGAAAATAATTCTCGCGGCACAATTCAGCCTCAATGACGCCTTAAACCCAATATGAAGGACGTAGTTAAGGCCGAAATTATAAAATTATTAGATGCGGGGATTATTTACCCAATATCTGATAGCACTTGGGTTACCCTGGTGCAAGTCGTGTCTAAAAAGGGTGGAATAACGGTAGTTACAAATGAAAATAACAAGTTGATTCCAACCCATACCGTTATGGGTTGGCGGGTATGCATCGATTATAAGAAATTAAATGATGCTACCTGTAAGGATCACTTTCCATTACCCTTCATGGAGCAAATCTTAGAACGTATATCTGGTCACTCATATTATTGCTTTCTTGATGGTCTTTCAGGATACTTTCAAATCCCAATTGCGCCCGAAGACCAAAAGAAAACCACTTTTACTTGTCCCTTCGGCACCTTCGCATATCGAAGAATGCTTTTTGGTCTTTGCAATGCACTGACTACATTTCAAAGATGTATGCTGGCAATTTTTAATGAATTAGTAGAAGACGTCATGGAAGTTTTTGTGGATGATTTTTCAGTCTTTGGCGATTCTTTTAAAAGTTATATAAATAATCTTGATCGTGTTCTTCAACGCTGCGGAGACACGAATTTGACACTCAGTTGGGAGAAGTGTCATTTTATGGTCCAAGAGGGATTAGTCATCGGGCATAAAGTTTTAAGTAAAGGGATCGAGGTCGACCGAACATGATCAAGGTCATAGAAAAACTCCTTCCGCCTACTAATGTTAAATCTATTTTGATTTTTCTAGGACATGCGGGTTTCTATAGACGGTTTATTAAAGTTTTTTCAAAAATTACAAAACCGTTAACACCTCTTTTAGAAAAAGAAATCGCTTTTATTTTTGATAAGGAATGTTCTAAGGCATTCAATAAAATTAAAAATGAACTTATCAAATCACCTATCTTAATTGCACCCAATTAATCTCTTCCATTTGAAATCATGTGCAATGCAAGTGATTTTGCTGTAGGTGCAGTCCTGGGCCAACAGGTGAATAAATATTTTTGCCTAATTAATTACACAAGCAAAATATATGCTTACTTCCACCCAAGCTAATTACACAACAACGGAAAAAGAACTTTTAGCAATTGTTTTTGCATTTGATGAATTTCATTCATATATAATTCTATCAAAGATTATTGTTTTACAGGCCACTCCGCTCTCTGGTATTTGCTAGATAAAGGGGACGCCAAGCCACGACTATTAAGATGGATTCTCCTCTTGCAAGAATTCGATTTGGAGATTTGAGACAAGAAAGGAGCGGAGAACCTGGCAGCCGACCACCTCTCTAGATTGGAGAACCCGGCGGCAGGAGAATTAGTGGAGGCTGAAATTAATGATAAATTCCCTGAAGAGCGCCTCCTCGCTATCAAAAAGGTAACGACTTCTTCCACCCCTTAGTGCACAGATCTTGCCAACTATTTAGTGGCTTGGGTCCTCCTAAAAATTATTAAAGTCAACAAAAGAAGAAATTCTTTTCGGACTGCCATGAAGGACCAACCGGTGGACACTACTAAGCAAACCGGACCGCAAGGAAGGTGCCAGAGGCAGACTTCTAATGGCCACCTTATGTAAATATGCTCACACTTTTGTGAGTAAATGTGATAGCTCACAAAGGTCAGGGAATATTTCTAACTGGGACGAAATGCCCCAAAATATTTTTCAGAATGTGAAGTTTTTGATTTATGGGGAATAGATTTCATAGGTCCTTTACCTTCTTCATATAATAATAAGTATATCCTTGTTGCGGTTGATTACGTGTCGAGGTGGGCGGAGGAACAAGCTCTTCCCACCAGCGACCCGAGAGTTGTCGTAATTTTTTTATAAAAAAATTATTTTCACAATTTGGCACACCTCGAGCACTAATTAGTGGTATTGGCACACATTTTTATAACAACTAACTTGCTAAAATTTTAGCAAAGTATGAAGTTACACACAAGCTCTCTACCGCCTACCACCAACAAACAAATGGCCAAGTAGAGGGTGTGAATCGTGAATTGAAAAGAATTTTAGAAAAAACTGTGTTCGTTAATAGAATGGGTTGGTCGTTAAAACTAGACGACGCACTATGGGCCTATCAGACATCATACAAAACCACCATCGGATGTACATCATACATGTTAGTCTATGGAAAAGCATGTTATTCACCAGTGGAATTCGAATATCGTGCTTTTTGGGTGGAATTTTTTTTAAATTTTGATTTAAACTTAGGCTCCGAACATAGAAAACTTCAATTAAATGAATTAGACGAATGACGTGCAAATGCCTACAAAAATAATAAATTCTATAAGGAGCGCACAAAGTTTTATCATGATAAAAAAAATAAATTTCCAAAATCTTTTTCACCGAGAGATTTAGTCCTTCTTTATAATTCCAGACTAAAACTTTTCCCGGGCAAATTAAAATACTGATGGTCTGGTCCCTTTGTTATAAAAGAGATTTGGCCATATTGGACCATGCTAATAGAGCACCCGGAAAAAGGCTATTTTAAGGTTAACGGGCACCTGTTAAAACTATATCACCCTGGTGACCCAGCACCAGAAAAATTGAAACAATTAAATTTCCAAAAAAATTTAAAAATTTGCCACTTAGTCAAGCTACGCACTGGTAAACAAAACGCTTTTAGGATGCACCCTAATGTTATCTTCTTTCATTATCCTCTATTTTGTGTATTTTTAACTTGTTTTGCAGGTTTTTGCTCCGGGAACCCGTCTACCAACCAGGGAAGCCCTCTTCTCCCCTCCTTTCTCTCATACTTTGATTTCATTTGATTTAATCATTAATTAGCTTCCTTTATTTCCCTTTTAAAAAATATAAGTCTTGTTGGTACAAAATACTTAGTTTTAAATATTGGGGACAATGTTTAACTTTAAGTTTGGGGGTGTAGCGTAGCTTTCAAAGTATCTTTTTTTGGAAAAAGAATATATATATATATATTTAATTTAATAAAAATCTAATTTCTTGGAAAGGGAGGTTTAGGATGTCACCATATCATATCTCTTAGTACCGTTGAGAGCCCTTTATATGGAATACCTCAGGAAGTACAAGAAATTAATAAAAAAATAGTAATAATATAAATAAATAAATACTCTTTACTTATTGCCTTTATTATTCTCTAGAAATCTAGTTTGATGATTGATTATAAGCCTTGTTAAATTTTTTTAATTTAGCTAATATTTTGTTTTATCAGAATTTGTTAGACTTAAATTTAAAGTAATTTAGTTTTAAGAAATAATTAATGTTTTTATTCAATTAGGGAATTTATTTAGCACTACTTCTCTTTTTAAATTTAAATGGCTATATTTTGAGATAAATTGGCTAAACATCCTTAGATTGTTTTTATATTCTCTACAAACTTTCAGATCTTAGGAAACTACATTCCACTCAAAATTTGCTCTCAAAATAATTTAATTTTAAAACTACAAATATTTCTTCATCCCTCCACCCTTTGTTGGCAAATAAAAAAAGGAGTAATAAAAAAGGAGTAATAAAAGATCATATGTCATGAGAATACGAGGATAAAATTCATTATCCCCTAAACATATGCACCCAAAATCATTTAAAAAACTATATGTCTTGGTGTAAGAGGATAAAATTCATTACTTCTAAACATATACATTTTGGGTTGTTTGAAGAGATGTTTTAAAAAAAAAATTTATATGGCATGGAAAATGAGAGGATAAAATCATCACTTTCCTAAACATATACAAATATGAAATTAGGAGTGAGGTTTCACCACCTCTAACTCCAGAACTCTTCATTTTGCTATTTTGATAAAACTCATCCTTAGCCAATTTTATTAGTTCTAGTCCTAAATTGAATTATTAAGAGAGCAATATTTTGGAATGTGTCTTCTCCTTAAGCTTCTTTTATGTTAGAGTTTCTATAATTACAATCTAATTGTGTAAGAAAATTTTTACAATTTCGTTTGCTAAATAGTTATCCTGAGAAGTCTTAACTAAACATGTTTCTCTTTTTAAATTAATACCATAACTTCTGACTTAACTCTTGAATTCCTAGAATTTATTTTTAACTCACTCTTGGTTTAATAAAATTTTAGTTAGTTAGAAATAATAGCAATGTCTAGTAAATCTTCCCTCATTCTTTTGCTCTGGAATAACAAAAGCTTAAGTATGGGGGTGTTTGATGAGTACTTTTTATACTCATCCTTTAATATAATTTTAATTTTATTTTAAATGAATATTTTTAATTTATATGAATTATCTCATTTAAATTGTTTCTTTTTATTTCTATGAGCTAACTTAAGCTTATTTTATGTTTTCAGGTTTTTTTGGGCACTTTGAGCAAAAATTGCATGTACATGCCCAAGGTCACGGGCGTGACTAAGGGCGTGACTAAACATGTTTCTCTTTTTCTTGTACTTCTCTTTCTCCTTGCAATTATACTTTCAATTCATTAGCTTTTCATTTTGCAATCATTACTTTCAATTCAATAGCTTGTAGTGTGCTTTTGCTAGAAGTAATAAAAATAATTCTTCTTGTTTTCTCATTCTCTTCTTCTTTTATCATGTACTCTTTTATCTCTGTTGATTCTGTAATCTTAACGAGTAGATAAATTTCTATTAGTACTCAATCGAGATGATCCAAGGAATGATAATCGTCATGAATTAATTTAGTCATTTTTTTCTCTTCTTTGGAATGCTTAAGATTTATCCTTGATTTTTATATAATGAGATTATATTTTCGATATATAATTCTCATGCTTATTTTCGTATTTAATTTAGCCGAACGGCTCATAATGCGAATTGATCGTTCAAGGATAAAGCGAGTTTCATGTAACCATCGAGAGAGGATGACATAAATCTCCCGGATTGGAGTCAAATCCAATTGAGGGGTTCACTACTATAAAGTGGGTTTTTTGGGTTTTGATTCTAGAGCGAAAGTTCAATTGATTAACCTAACTCAGTTGAATGCATCCTCGTCAGAGGTGCGTTTAGAATTCAGGAACCCCCCACGGTCGAATCAATCTTCTTAAGAAAATTAGAATTCTTATTTCTTCTATTTATTTTCATTCTGAGGTGATTCAAGGTTGAGTGCTAGCTTTCTAATCATTGTATAATCTTTACTTTAATTCACCATGTGTTTCTTATAACAAATCACTTAAAGTTCTTATGATAGGATAATAGAGATTTTCTCGAAGTAAAAGTATTCAACTCGCCCGGATTTTATGCGACCTTGGTTTTTATAAACCTATACTACTTCTGACACGACACACTTTCCATTGTCGTTTGCAGGCATAAGAGTTTTGCTTTCATCAGAATTCGAAATGACTGACCTTGGTCAAGTCAAGTTTTTCTTGGGAATTCAAATTATAAGAGAATCCTCAGGATTATTAATGACTTAATGCAAGTATCCTAAGGATTTACTTGAGCACTTTGGTATGCAAGATTCCAGACCTGTCGTCATCCCATTAGTTATGCTTGTAAAAATGAAAAAAAATTGAGAAGAAACGTGCAATGCAGAGGAGTACATATGCTTAGTATGCTACCTCATTTACTTAACAAATACCAGTCCAATTATAGAATATGTTATTAGTGTTATGTCAAGATTTATTAGCTCACTTAGCATTACGCACCATATTGCGACAAAGAGAATACTTTTTTACCTCAACGAAAGTAGAGTTTATGGGATAAAATATAGAAATGATAAGAAGAATCAGTTGAATTGTTATGCTAATAGTGATTGGGGAGGGTGCTCAGATGGAAGAAAAAGTACAAGGAGATTCATTTTTTATCTAGGTAACAAGCATGTTTCTTGGTGTTCACAGAAGAAAAAGACTGTACCCCACTACTAGAAAATTGACTTTTAGCCAGGGCAAATTACCGTGGCTAAAAGTCCAAAATCATGGCAAAAGACTTTTAGCCACGGACTGCCGTGGCAAATGGGCGTGGCCAATACGAGCGTGGCAAAAAAGTATTTGCCATGCTCTTTTTGTGGCAAATACCCTTTTTCTATGACTTTTAGCCACGATTTTAGACTTTTAGCCACAATAATTTGACTATTTGCCACGGAAAATGGTCGTGGGCAATACGAGCGTGGCTAAAAGTCAATTTTCTAGTAGTGCGGCCCCTTTCTTCAATAGAGGCAGAATACTTTGCACTTTATGAAGCTGCTCGGGGGGGGGGGGGGGATATGGCTCAAGAGATTACTAGAAGAAATCCATGTTGAAATAGAAGAAGCAATAGAGATATTGGTGTACAACACTTCCGCCATAGTGTTAGATCATAATCCTATCTTTCAAAACAAAACCAAACATTTGGACTTAGAATTGCACTTTACCAGGGATCTCATATACAACGGAGACATTATCGTAAGTTATTGCAATGCTAAAAATCAAGATGTTGATTCCCTAACAGAGCCGCCTATCGATGATTTCTTCAAAGAAATGTAGGAGAAAATGGGTTTAGAGACCTGTTGCGATTAGTGGAGGGTGTTAGTGATAATTGTGCATGAATGGCCTCTGGTTTACTTCTACTAGAGGATAATCTACAAATGGTGCCGCTAAAATGCTCCTCCTTACCTCCCGTGTCCTGCAAAAAAGGACTAAATGTATAATCTATTTTAAAATGTTTTGTACTCTCACGTGGCTAGATATATAAAGCCACATGGGGTCTTGTTTTTTAGAAGTGAAGTAAGAAGTGTAAGCCTTGTAACACCCAAGTGAAGTCACATTTTGCAGCCCCCTTTTTCATTAATATAAAATCAAGTAGTGTCACCTACTTTCCTCCTCTATGGTACTTTTTTCCTCGAGCTTTCTCAAATTTGGATCCTTTTATTTCACAATAATAGATCTACTACAATATACATATTTCAGTGGGTATAATTGCAATAGTTCTTCCAATTTCTAGCTTTAATTATTATCGTAGTTAGGTCTACCTAAGCTATTCAAATTACCATTGTCATAGACCACTTAGATATACGGCGGTAATTGCAGCACTTAGCTACCACTTCATACAAATTATCAGGGTAATAATCACTGTTATATGGCTTTTACCATTGTTGTAGGATTTTCTTTTTAGTTATGATATGTGATATAGTAAATATTACAATTTGTTTGTTTTATGGTAGAAAATATCCCTCTTAATTTAAAGACCTATAATAATAACAAAAATAATATTTATTACAAACAAAATTTGACAATCCCACTACATTTGTGTAACACCCCACCCGTTGCACAATATGTAATAGTAGGTCCGGCCGGGACCCCACGCCATATAAAGTGAACAAGCTAGAGAGTTACGTATTTAGTTACCCAACCAACGATGTACAACCCTGTATTCACTGAGTGGGTCCCCGGGTCCCAGGGTGTCTTTAGGCCCAATGTTCTTAGCACCGCCCCAAGCAAAGAGGGGAGGGGAAATTTCTGGGCGGACTCGGAAAGGGGAGCGAGCACGGAGGCGTGCGGCCTCCCGCTCGCCGCCTCCCCAACTCGCCCAGCCCTAGTTGGGGGCGAGTTGGGGAGATGGGCGACCTCCCACTCGCCAAGCCCCAGGTGGGGGGCGAGTTGGGGAGGCGGGTGGCCTCCCACTCGTCCAGCCCCAGGTGGGGGGGGGGGGGTGGCGAGTTGGGGATGCGGGCGACCTACCACTCGCCCAGTCCCAGGTGGGGGTGAGGTTGGGAGGCAGGCGGCCTCCCACTCGCCAAGCCCCAGGTGGGAGGGGGGGAGGGCGAGTTGGGGAGGCGGGAGGCCTCCCACTCGCCCAGCCCCAGGTGGGGGCGAGTTAGGGAGGCGGGCGGCCTCCCACTCGCCCAACCCTAGGTGGGTGGGGGGGGGGGGGGCGAGTTGGGGAGGCGGGCGGCCTCCCACTCGCCCAACCCCAGGTGTGTGTGTGTGTGTGGGGGGGGGGGGGGGGGGGCGAGTTGCGGAGGCGGGCGGCCTCCCACTCGCCCAACCCCGGGTGGTGAGGGGTTGGGGAGGCGAGCGACCTCCCACTCGCCCAGCCCAGGGTGAAGGGGGCGGGGGGGGGGGGGGGGGGGAGCTGGGGAGGCGGGCGGCCTCCCACTCGCCCAGCCCAGGTAGGGGGCGAGCTTGGCAGGCGGACTGGCCCCTCTGGCCCGGCCCCAGGAGGACGAGGCGGTCTGCGTTTAGCGTCTCGGAATGGCGGGATTTGGCTATTGGCAGGCCAAACCTGGGGTTACTTTCGTAATCTCTTAGGCCAGAATCTGGCTATTGTAGATGACTCTCTTTAGGCTACTCTCCCCCTAGGCTTCTTTGGTGGGGGAAGAGTGCCTCCAAAGGTGCTCCAAGCTTAGCATTGGATTGGGAGGGGAAGCGCTCTAAGATCTTCTGGGTATGTGGTGGGACCTCCTCGCTGAGCCCTTGGTCTTGTTCCTAGTTTCCTAAGCCTTCTGCCCAGCTCTCTCACTTGAGAGAAGTAAGTGTGAGGTCACCCCTTTTTTGGGACCCCGAACTCCACAAGAGACCAAGTATTGGTTTCAACATTTATGGTGCGGTGAGCATGGAGAGTGACCAGCATGGAAAATCTCAAGCTGAGCTCTATGGCTAGAGGTGGAGTAGATGGATCCGACCCAGGCCACTCGCATGCGACGTGGCTGTGGTGACGATGGAGATGTTCGAAAACTTCAAGCGGGAGGTCCTGCAGACCTTGCAGCAAGATTTCTCCACGAGAGGCGAATACGAGGAAGGAGGCGGTCTGGAGGTCCCGCACCAGCAGCTGGGCGAGAGCACTCCCGGCCAGCAATCTGGGAAGAAGGTGCCGGCGGGGAGGAGTGGGGAGTTATCCGACCCCCACTCGCCTGGCCTCCAAAGAGGGGGCAAGTGGGGAGGTGGCCTGCCCCCATTCGCCCAGCCCCAAGGGGGCGAGTGGGGAGGTGGCCTTCCCCCATTCGCCCAGCCCCAAGGTGGCAGGTGGTGAGGTGGCTTGCCCCCATTCGCCCAGCCCAAAGGGGGTGGGTGGGGAGGTGGCCTGCCCCCATTCGCCCAGCCCCAAGGGGGCGAGTGGCAAGGCTGCCTACCCCCATTCGCCAAGCCCCAAAGGGGGGCGAGCGGGGAGGCCTCCGGCCCCCACTCGCTCGAACCCAAAAGGGCTTGAGCAGAGGCGATTTGGCGAGACCTCCCCGGGCGGCAGCTGTTTGATAGTCCGACAAGTGCAGAGGTCTACGAGCCAACTCCACGAGAACGAACCACTCGCCGAGCCGGGGAGGGAAGTCCCTTTTGTGGGTTGATCCTCTCGACCCTAGCTCCAGAGGGGTTCAGGGGGCTGGAGATGTCTTACTACTCCGGCAAGGATGACCAGGTCCTGCACCTGCAGTGGTTCAAGGACATAGTCTCTGTCAGGCCTATGTCAGACACCTTTTAGTGTTGGCTCTTTGCCACCACTCTGAAGGAAAAGGCAAGGGACTGGTTCCTCCAGCTCCCCGTGGGGTCTATATATGCCTTCGAGGATCTGCGCCGAGGTTTCCTATTGCGCTTATCGACATCAAAGAGGACGAAGAAGATGTTGAGGCGCTCTTCAAGATTAGGCAAGAGCCAAGGGAGTCGCTGGCTCGTTACGTGGACAGGTTCCAGGAAAAGGTTCTGCAAGTCCAGGAGGTGCCAGGGTTCACCCTCGAGCTCGCCTTCATAGTGGGGCTGCGGGAGGGGTTCTTCAAGATGAACTTAAAGCGGAAGACCCTCCTATCCTTCGAAGAACTGATGGAAAGGGCAGTGGAGGAAATTGAGGGAGAGGAGGCCAACCCGGAGTTTGCAAAAAGGTTGGCCATGCTGAGTGAGCCGGAGGCAAGGCAACGTGGAGGGAGTATGGAGGATACCGAAAGGAAGTTTGACCAAGGAGAGGGGAACTTCCAAGGGGAGAGACCCGACCCCCCGAGTTGGAGGCAGGGACCGAAGGCACCCCCTCCAGCACCTCAACAAACCATGGTGATTGGCTGGGGAAGAAGGAAGAGAGCCAGGAAAGCAGAAAGAAGAGGAAGAGGAGGGGATATGGTGGCATTACCATACTGTGACATCCACGAGGAGGAAGGTCACGCGATGTCCGCCTGCCCTGAGTTTTTGGAAATGAGGAGGACAAGTGGTCCGATGCAGCAACAACAACAACCGGAAGGGACCAAGGAGGACCATGCCTGGGAGTAGGAGACCAAGTTCTGGTTTCCATACTTAGTTTTTTCTACCCTTAAGCTCATGTAGTACGATGGTTTGCATTCATACTAAGTTTTTCTTGCATGTAATATGAGGACTAATATAATGAAAGTTTTCGAAACACTTAGCCCCGATGTTGGCCCGCTGACCAGGCTCCCAACTGTAAAGAAAACAGGGTGTGCCGAGACGAGAAATTCGAAAGAAATCAAAACACAAAACACAGAAAATCAGATCAATTACAAAAGACACACGGATGTACAGAGGTTCACCCCAATCCGGGCTACGTCCCCTCTCCCCTTCCTCTTCTCTTCTTTCTATTTACCAAGACGGATTACAGCTTACAAGATTACAAGGATCAAATCCGATCCTACCTCACTTAATCCTCTCACACAAGAACAGAGGAAACTGCCGCCAAGGAAAAAACTATGCAGAAAAACTATTGCGCTCACATGGGCTTAATGACCTTAACCCTAAACCAGGGTTATGCACCCTTTAAATAGGGCGCCAGACCGGGCTCAGACCAAACATCTGCTGAGACGGTTCAATAACATCCGCTGAGACGGAACCTGTTGAGACAGCATGTACACAAGGCGTTGAGCGTCAAACACAGGCGTCGAGCATTGAACGCAGGCATCGAGCGCAGGTGTCGAGCGTCAAACGCAGGTGTCGAGCGCAAGCATCAAGCGCAGGCGTCGAGCGTCGAACGCAGGAGTCGAGCGCAGGCATCGAGCGTCGAACGTAGGCCTCTCCCATTCGACGAGCCACTGAGACGGGAGTAATCAAGGACCCGTTCGGCGAACGCAGGCGGAGTTCGACGAACCCTTCTCCGTTTGTCGAACGTCGTTCGACGAACACTGACCAGAAGTGTTCCCCAACTCCAACATTCTCCCACTTGGTGAACACCTTCCTCCGATGAGAGCTGCTCCTCCAACCTTCTTCTTCAACCCTACGGCCGTTGCACAACACTAAAATTTGGCAACAGGAACCGCCTTGGTAAGAAAATCAGAGCTATTCTCCATCGTGTCCACCTTCTCCAGTTGAACTACCTTCTTCTCCACCCTTTCCCGGATGAAATGATAATGGATGTCAATGTGTTTGGTTCATGCATGGAAGGCTGGATTCTTGGCTTGCTGAATAGCCCCTTGACTGTCACACCATAGCTTCACTGGCCCCTGCTCAAACCCAAGCTCCAAACATAGCCTCTGCATCCATATGGCCTCCTTGCTCGCATGAGTAAGAGCCATGTACTCTGCCTCCGTCGACGAGAGTGCCACCACGCATTGCCTCTGTAAGGTCTCTTTTTCCAAAACCCGTTCGGGTACTTGAAAACTCAAACCTCTCCCGTATCGCACGGTTGAGGTGGACCTTCGCCCAGAATTGCTGCCTTGCGGTGTCACCAACACTCGAGTTGACTAACACCGCTCAGCACCAACCCTGCCGGCTATACGATCATAAGTAAAATATGCCAAAAAGTAAGTACATAAAAGAAGGCATGTCCACAATCACAGCATTATATATAATGAAAACAGAAAGTCCATAAGAGAAGTACAACTAAAGGGGTTTAAGCCTGATACATAAGCAAAGTAATGTACTATCTCTCTCTCTCTACAACATGCGGAAGTCTACAACATAAGCTCTCAAAAATGCGGGAGTCTAGCTATCTAATCATCAACCTGTGGCGTCGTGGTAGTGCGCTGCATCTGCTGCTCAGGTCCTGCCATCTCATCCTGCTACGCGCGGGACAACTCTGCCTCCTCGGACTCCTGCGGTCACACCGACAGTTAGTCATAAAGACTAAGCCGTTTTGTCCTCGCCTCCCACCACGACTCCTAGGCACCGAGCGGGAGGAAGAAGCAGAGGACAAACAAGGGGTAAACAAGAAGGTGGTGACATGGCACTACTCTAGCAGGTATAAGGCAGTAAAGTAGAGCAATGAAGTAAGCAGTAAGTAGAAAGGAAATGCAGTGCAGTAAGTAAATCTAAACTACCATCACAGATTCGTACCTTAACTTATATGAACGCCCATACGACATATAAGTTAAGATGTCCAGGTAACCCATCATATAAAAGAGCCCATACTAATTTATATGATGGGGGTATGCTATGTGTATGTTATGTTATGCTATGGTTATGATGTTTTAATGAATTTATGCAATGTGACTCACCCACATGACTCTATGCGCACAGACCTTTATAGTTCCCAATTTGTTTGAAAGGAAGCCAACCTTTCGGGTACCGACCGTCGTGGCTCACGGTGGTAGTGGATCGGGCACTCCACATCCTAGGCGGGTATAGTCACTAGCAAGCCTAGACCTCATGTACGCCTCAATGCTAAGAACACAACAGCGGAGCTCCTGCGTACTCTTGCTGGAATCCACCAGACTTTAAGGTCGGGGTGGGTTATTAGGGATTGTCCTCCAGACCGCGGTACTCAAATTTACCGGCCCTCTAAACCTCACCCTCACCTAATTCAACGTACTACCGTCGGTGACACGACTAGCCTAGTACCGAAGACTCGCCACTATTTGAATAAGTAACAGGTGTTAACAATGTCCACCCGAGCTTCCGGCTCAGGGACTATCACACAAGATGACCCAACCCATCTCCTTCCCGGAGGAGATCCATATCAGTTTGCATCCCTACTTAGGCTACTCTTGCCTACAATTCAGTTAGTGATATAATTAGGGTGAGTCTTGGACTTCCCGCGGTGTACTCCATAAGGGGCCCCTGACGGTACTATAGATCAATGGGCTCAACCCCACAATCCTCTTCAAGACAATTACTTTAGTTGGTGATTAATGTTTGGTTCACCCTTCATCATTTCATATAGTTAAAGTGACTTAGCTCATCTCCCGTCCCACCCAATCGGGTTGGACGTACCTTCACTCCTTCTACATTAACTCTAGCACCACCCCACAAGTAACCCTAGGATTGACCCTCCTTGAATAATGGTGTGCTACAACCCATTTACTGATTGTATATACCTCCTAAACACTACTTAGGGGTCTGAATTGTCTAAAACTCAAAATTCTGTTTTTACTAAACGCAGACCACCAATTTGAACTATCCATCAACCCCATAAGGGAACCCTTTTAAATACTCATCACCAAGGTCTATAATAATTATACAAGGTTCCCACTGACCTTAATAGGGTATGTTCCAATTTCCATAATTTTCCATAATAAATTGGTATTTAATATATTTTAAAGTAGTTAAGCCCTTAAGGCAAATTACACATGAACTACCCTCAAAATGATTTTTCATGCTACATGAAAGTTATCAGTAAGGTAATATTCTATAACATGGTGGTTCACTGAGTATCATGACCCTAGGATGTCATTTGGCCTACTATATCACCATAATTGTATAATTACCAAAATGCCACTATAATTAGGAAAAATAGTATTTCACTTCTGAAAATTCTACAAAAATTACCAAGTGTCCATATGGGGACCTAGAGTCCTCTACCAAATTATTGTGTCATTACCATGTGATTTGATATTTTACAATGATTAAACATTCAAAGGTAGCAATTACCAATTTCTACATGAGGTACTTGAATTACACATCTACAAGCTTCCAAACTGTTGTCATGTGCATAACTTAACATAAAACTACAGTTAACCAAGTATCATAACATTGCCCCATGATTTGATATTTTAAAAAGATTTAATACTCAAGTCTTGTAAACTCCAATTTCTACACGAGGTATAAGACATATAATTCTACAAGCCTCCAAATGATTATCATGGGCATATATTAACCTAAAACTACAGTTAACCAAGTATCACATCATTGACCCATGATTTGATATTTTTAAAAGATTAAATACTCAAGTGGTGTAAATTCCAATTTCTACATGAGGTATAAGAAATATAATTCTACAAGCCTCCAAATAATTATCATGAGCATATATTAACCTAAAACTACAGTTAACCAAATATCATATCATTGCCCCATGATTTGATATTTTTAAAAGATTAAATACTCAAGTGGTGTAAATTCCAATTTCTACATGAGGTATAAGAAATATAATTCTACAAGCCTCCAAATAATTATCATGGGCATATAATAGCATTAAATGACAGATAACTAAGTTTCACAATTTATCCCCATGATTTGGCATTTATCAAAATTAAATTCCCTTAAGCTAGCAAGTACTTAGAATTTCCTACACAAGGAATAATACTTCAATAAATCATAACAAAATTACCATAGCCTTATTTCACCCTATTTCAGCCATTGACAGTATGACAAAGTCATACAAGGTCATAAGACCATGCATTTCATTTTATTAAGGAAAGGGTGGCTATTTCATTTATTAGGAAGAAAAATACTTAAATACCTCCAAAAATTCTCATTTAATTAACTAAGTCATTTCATGCTCCTACAAACATATCTCCAAAGTTCTGAGCCAAGGCAAGAACATTTGCTCTCATGCCCTTCACAAGTCTCACTTTGCACCCTTAAGGGTTTACCCTTAGGGTTTTAGGTCACACCACCCTAATGGCTCCAAATGGACCATTAGAGTGTGACACAAGCATTAGTATATCCATACCCACATATCCAACATGATGGGAGGAGGCTAGCACACTCAACTCCTCAAAATGACCTAAACCCTAATTTGACCCTTAAAGGCCCTCATTAGGGTTTCCAATTTTCCATATCAAATCAACTCCAAATGGAGTGAAATTTTAAGTACGCACTACTCATGTACCAAAGAGTATGCCATCAAAGTTTGGTGTCATTTGGACATCATATGCTCCAAATATCAACTTAATTTAAATATTCTAATTACCACAAAAACCCTAGGTAAAAGTGTCCACCAAGGGCTGTCCATTTGGCAGGGGGTGCCCCTAGGGTATACCAACCCATGGTTAAAAGCACAGCTCCAAAGATTGAAGGGTTTGACCTAGGTAATTTTCTAATGGACTGACCTAGTGTAGGACCAGTCCTAGTAAAACAGCTCCCTAGAGAGCTGTAGGTCACCAAATGATCTAAACTCAAGGCCAAATGAAAGTTAAGCCCAAGGCCTACAACTTTCATGTTGGGCACTTTTTTAAATCGGCCATTAAAAGGCCTTAATTAAATGTTGAAGAGGACTGATTATTATAAGCAGAATAGCTAATATGAGGAATTAATTAAATACAGAATAAATAGAGTTGCACAGATCTTGAAGCACATCCAACCCTCCTCCTTCATCTTCTTCCTTCAGCCGACGGCTGGGATTGATCCGTCCTGGGCCGACTTCCTCCCCCATTTCCCGGCCACCTGGTGGCCTCCACGGCCGGCCACCACCGCCACCACCTTCGTGGTGGTCGGGGCTACAACTCCCGGCGACATAGCGGCCGGAGGGGGGATATTCCGGCGATCCTGGGTGTCACAAATCGAGCCGAAAACAATGGATTTCGGAAATGAATCCGGGCTCAATTGAGCCTGATCCTTCAGCATTATGTGATGAGAAGCTAGCATGAGGGGAGGGGAGGAGAAATGAACCATTGTTGGTGCGTAGGCGGCGGCTCCGGCTGCGGCTGGCCATGGAAAAGCTTAGCTCTGGCGATCCTGCTCACAGCCGCGATTCTCCACCAAAAGCTCTGCTCCAAGGGGTGTTCCCGTCTGCTCTCGGCCTCCTGAAGCTAGTGGTGTGGATGGAATGAAGTGAGGAGGGCTCTTTGGTTGGTTTTGAGCTTGAGCCTCCTCGGTTCTCCCATGGCTGCCAGCCTCCTTGCTTCCATCTGGGTCAAGGTCAGACCCCCAGCAATCAGGGAAGGCCCCTAGGCTGATTGGAGGAGGAGTGTGGAGGAGGGGGTGATTGCTTTTAGCTTTATGCCTTTTGCTTTTGTCTTTTTGATCAACTTTGGGTCCCCCCTCCATTTGATTAATCAAGCTTAGCTAGGGTTCAGTCTAGGGCTGATATGGCTTGACTTAGGTCCATGAGTAGGGTTAATTAATTGGGGTTGGGTCCCATTCAATTTGGGCTTGAAATTAACTTTAAAGGGCAAGGTTGACCATGGTTGACTTTATTCAACCAAGGTGAGTGGGTTGACCCCACTTGGGGGTCAAGGGTCCCTTAACATCACCCAACATAGGTTGGTCCATGGTGGGGCTCTAATTGGTTCAATTTAATCAAAGGGTGTAGATTTGACCAAAATTGGGTAAAGTTTGACTTTGGTCAACTGGGGTCAATTGGTCCCACCATGATGGGGCTTTTTGGTCCATTGGGTTTCTTAAGGTGTTTAGAGTGTGGAGGTAAGGTCAATTTGAACACTTGAGGGTCAATTGAACCCTAATTGACTTAGTTTGGTTAATGTTGACCTATTGTTGACTTTGGTCAATTTCATGCAATTGGGTCCCACCCAAGTGCAATTTCCATGGTTATGGTCTTCCTCAATGGTTAGGGTGGTATGGGGGAGGTCAATTTGTTGAATTGAGGGTCAATTGACCTAAGGGAGTGGTATTGGGCTATGTTGATTTTGTGCCCTTGGTGTGCACTTAGCACACTCTACTTGGCCCAAGGGCCTTAGTGGCCACTCTGCACACCACCCATGCCCTAACACCATCTAGGGGTCTAGAAGGATTGGGGATGTTACATCCTCCGACTCATCCAACTGATAGCTCCTCCAAATAGTGTGAACACGTACCCACTGGTGGATCTCCTGCTATCCAGATCACCTCCCCAATCTGAGTCCACGTGCCCAACCACGTCCAGGACTCCTCCTTCACCAGCTCCTTCAAAATATAGGGAGTAATTTGAAGTGCCTCAGAGATACCTGAACACACGCTTCACAACGTTCCATTGTTCCTTTCCTGGTGTAGCCATATACTGACTCAACACTCCCACTGCTTGAGCAATGTCAAGGCGAGTGCAGACCATGGCGTACATTAAGCTTTCCACAACACAAGCATAAGGGACCTTTGCCATGTCCTCGACCTCATCTTGAGTCTTCGGGCTCAACTCTGCAGATAACTTGCACCCAACTGGCATTGGTGCTCCCACTGACTTGCAGTCCATCATATTGAACTTCTTCAACATCTCCTCGACGTACCTCTGCTGCCCCAACCAAAGCTTCTTCTTGCTTCGATCCCTGGAAATTTGCATTCCCAAGATGACACTTGCTGGCCCCAAATCGTTCATCTCGAATTTGGCTGAGAGCAGCTTCTTCACATGTTGGATCATCCTGATACTATTGCCCACCAGTAGCATATCATCTACATAAAGTGTCAGGAAGATGAACTGCTCTCCCTTTCTCTGGATGTACACACAGTGGTCCGAATTCGATCTTTCAAAACCTAACTCCAACATGTAGGTGTCGAATTTCTGGTACCACATCCTCGGGGATTGTTTTAGTCCATACAGGGACTTCTTCAGCCTGCAAACCTGGTCCTCCTTGCCCTTGGCTTCGAATCCTTCCGGCTGCTTCATGTATATCTCCTCCTCCAGATGACCGTGAAGAAATGCCGTCTTCACATCCATTTGCTCGATTTCTAAATCATGCGCTGCCGCAATAGAGAGAACCAGTCTGATCGACGTCATCTTGGCTACCAGTGAGAAAATCTTATCATAATCAACACCTTCGACCTGGGAGAATCCCTTTGCAACCAACCTTGTCTTGTATTTCTCCACAGTGCCATCACCCTTCACCTTCTGCTTGAAGACCCATTTACTTCCAATGGCCTTCCTCCCCTTTGGAAGCTTACACAGACTCCAAGTCTGATTCTTCTTCAGAGACTCCATTTCATCCACCATGGCTAGCTCCCACTGGTTTGAGTCAGCCCTTGATCTAGCATCACTGGCAGAGATTGGATCTTCACCAAGCATACTTAGGCAACATTGTGCAGCCACTGCACATTGGGGATATCTCACTGGTGCCCTTCTTTCCCTTGTCGATCTCCTCGGAAGTGGAATTTCCTCAGCTTCATCTTCTGATTCATCAGCACTTCTCACCACCTCCAAATCATCTGATTCATAATCAGATTCAGCCCCAATAGTAGTAGCTCCTTTCTCAAAGCTTCCTTCCACCACCACTGTCCCTTTCTCTGCTTCTTTGGCCTTCTCAGCTTGTGTGACTGCATGTGGACTGGTTTCATGAAACACCACATCCTTGCTGAATGTTACAGTCCTGGTCACATGGTTCCAAAGCTTATACCCTTTTATGCCATCTTTGTAACCCACAAAGATGCACTTCTCAGATTTGACATCAAGCTTCCCCCTCTGCTCCTTTGGAATATGAACATATGCATCACACCCAAACACACGAGCATAGGCCAAATTTGGCTTTCACTTGAAGATGGCTTCAAAAGGAGTACATCCCTCCACAACAAATGTAGGGGACCTGTTCTTCAGGTAATTTGCAGTCGCCACTGCTTCAACCCAGAACTCCTTCCCCAAACCTGCCCAACTGAGCATGCACCTGGCCTTCTCCATGAAGGTCCTGTTCAGCCTCTCCGACACTCCATTCTGCTCTGGAGTGTACGGTGTGGTCTTCTGCCATGCAATCCCCTGCTCAGTACAGTACCACTCAAAAGCATCAAAGCAGTACTCCCCTCCATTGTCAAAACGGAGGACCTTCACCTTTCTCTCCAACTGGTTCTCCACCAGGTTCTTAAATTCCTTAAACCTGTCCAGAACTTCTGACATGGACCTGAGAAAATAGATCCAGGAATACCGTGAGAGGTCATCAGTAAAGGACACATAGTCCTTGCGCCACCTAGAGATGGAGCTGGAGTTGGCCCAAACACATCACTGTGTATCAGCTCCACCACTTCAGTTGCCCTCCTGCCCGTCCCACGAAAGCTTATTCTGTTCTGTTTGCCAAGCAGGCAATGTTCACAGAAACCAAGGCTTGTGGAGCACTCCGGCACCCCTTCCACCATCTGACCAGATGCCATGGCCGACATCCCCTTCTCACTAATATGCCTAAGCCGATGATGCCACAGCCTGGACACCTCCTCCTGGTCAACCTACTGGCTCTCAGAGATAAGAGTCCCACTTGGAACCACTGTATCAGCAAGCAGAGTATACAGTGTTCCATGTCTCACTCCACTGGCAATCACTATTGCCCCCTTGGCATCTTGCAGGTTTGCATGTCAAAGCTGAAGTGCACTCCTGCATCCGCCATGGAACCCATCGAGATTAAATTCCTGATCATCCCAGGAATGTGCATCACATTTGGAAGAGACCATGTGGTCCCATTAGACAACTTCAACATCACCTTGCCACGCCCAATAATCTGCACAGCAGAATCATCACACAGCATGACATCTCCACCATCAAACCTCTCATACTCACAGAACCAGTGCTTATGAGGGGTCATGTGGTATGATGCTCCTGTGTCTGCATACCACAAATCAGAATCTCTCTGAGCAACGCACGCGGCGGCGATGTATATGTCACCGCCGTCGCCCTCCTTCTTCGTACCATAAGTTGTCGGTGTCTCTTTGTTCTGAGCGGCCTTGTTCGGACATTGAGACTTCACATGACCAGTCTCATTGCACTTCCAGCACTGAACGGGCTTCTTACTCTTCTCCCTCTCCTGGCTCTTGGATCTACCTCGAGACTTATCTCGATATCCACCATGCTTGTTCTCCCTTCGTTGAGGACGGGATCTAGATACACTCAAAGCACCTTTGCTTGTCGCCTCAGAACCTCCTCTCCTGGTCTCCTCAGATAAAAGAGCAGCACATACACTATCATATGACAGTTCCTTGTCTCCACTCCCCCCAATAACGATAATCAGATTGTCCCATGAATCTGGCAGAGAGCACAACAAGGTGATGGCTCTATCCTCATCCGAGATATTCTCACCAATAGAGATTAACTGACTCACAATGGTGTTGAATTGAGTCAAGTGCTCTGAAAATGAATTGCCCTCATGCATCCGAAGTTTATACCACTTCTTCCTCAACAACAATTTGTTTACCAGGGACTTGCTCTGGTAGAGGGATTCCAACTTACGCCACAGACTTCGTGCTGAAGTCTCCTCCATGACATTAGTCAAGATTGAATTTGCTAGGAATAACCGGATCAGGCCCTTAGCCTTCCGATCGGTTTTCGTCCAGGCCGCAGCCTCCGCTGCAACATCTGCAGTTGCGTCTGCAGATTTTCCCTTCGATGCGCTCGCATCCTTCTCTGCAACCTTAGGAACGGGAGGATCATCTTCGATCGCAGACCATAGATCTCGATCAATCAACATATCTTCCATCTTCATCTTCCATAGATCGAATCGACTTCCGTCAAACTTCTCGATCTCGATCCGCACACCGCCAGAACCCATTTCCAGGATCAAGAACCTGCCTCTGATACCAAATGTAAAGAAAACAGGGTGTGCCGAGACGAGAAATTCGAAAGAGATCAAAACACAAAACACAGAAAATCAGATCAATTACAGAAGACACACAGATATACAGAGGTTCACCCCAATCTGGGCTATGTCCCCTCTCCCCTTCCTCTTCTATTTTTTCTATTTACCAAGACGGATTACATCTTACAAGGTTACAAGGATCAAATCCGATCCTACCTCACTTAATCCTCTCACACAAGAACAGAGGAAACCGCCGCCAAGGAAAAAACCGCGCAGAAAAACTATTGCGCTCACTTGGTCTTAATGACCTTAACCCTAAACCAGGGTTATGCACCCTTTAAATAGGGCGCCAGACCGGGCTCAGACCAAACATCCTCTGAGACAGTTCAATAACATCCGCTGAGACGGAACCTGCTGAGACAGCATGTACACCAGGCGTCGAGCGATGAACGCAGGCGTCGAGTGTTAAACGCAGGCGTCGAGCGCAGGCGTCGAGCAAAGGCGTCGAGCGTCGAACGTAGGCGTCGAGCGCAAGCGTCGAGCGCAGGAGTCCAGCATCGAATGCAGGCGTCGAATGCAAGCATCAAGCGTCGAACGCAGGCCTCTCCCGTTCGACGAGCCACTGAGATGGGAGTAATCAAGGACCCGTTCGTCGACGCAGGCGGAGTTCGACGAACCCTTCTCCGTTCGTCAAACGCCATTCGACGAACACTGACCAGAAGTGTTCCCCAACTCCAACACCAACAAGCTGGCAGGGTCGAGGATCGCTCGGTGGACGGAAGTTTTCAAAGTACTTAGCCCTAATGCTGGCCTGCTAAACAGGCTCCCACCAAGCTGGCAGGGCCGATGATCGCTCGGTGGCCAGAAGTTTTCAAAGTACTTAGCCCCGATGCTGGCCCACTGCCAGGCTCCCACCAAGATGGCTGGGCCGAGGATCGCTCGGTGGCAGGAAAGTCTCAAAAGTACTTAGCCCCGATGCTGGCCTGCTGCCAGGCTCCCACCAAGCTGGCAGGGCCGAGGATCGCTCGGTGGCCGGAAGTTTTCAAAGTACTTAGCCCCGATGCAGGCCCGCTACCAGGATCCCACCAAACTTGCAGGTTCGAGGATCGCTCGGTGGCAGGAAACTCTCAAAAGTACTTAGCATGGATGCTGGCCCGCTGACCAAGCTCCCACCAAGCTGGCAAGACCGAGGATCACTCGGTGGCCAGAAGTTTTCAAAGAACTTAGCCCCGATGCTGGCCCGCTGCCAGGATCCCACAAAGCTGGCAGGTCTGAGGATCGCTCGGTGGCAGGAAATTCTCAAAACTACTTAGCCCCGATGCTAGCCCGCTGCCAGGCTCCCACCAAGCTGGCAGGATCGAGGATCTCTCGGTGGCCGGAAGTTTTCAAAGTACTTAGCCCCGATGCTGGCCCCCTGCCAGGCTCCCACCAAGCTGGCAGGGCCGAGGATCTCTCGGTGGCAGGAAAGTCTCAAAAGTACTTAGCCCTGATACTGGTCCGCTGACCAGGCTCCCACCAAGCTGGCAGAGCCGAGGATCACTCGGTGGCCTAAAGTTTTCAAAGTACTTAGCCCTGATGCTGGCCCGCTGTCAGGCTCCCACCAAGCTGGCAGGGCTGTGGATCGCTCGGTGGCAGGAAAGTCTCAAAAGTACTTAGCCCCGATGCTGTCCCACTGCCAGGCTCCCACAAAGCTGCAGGGTCGAGGATCGCTCGGTGGCCGGAAGTTTTCAAAGTACTTATTGATGGAACAACCCTATTAATGATTTGGGTGGGATCACTATCTGTTGACTAGGACTAAGTTGACCCCCATTGTATAGTCTAAGGGTCAAGGTTTTTGGCTGTTAAGTAAGCTAGAACTTAAGGAAAAGTTAAGGTTCTGCGTTCGACGATCTCCATCATGTGTCCGACGAATGGCATGCTCCAGTTCAATGAACTTGCCAAGTCTCTGCGTTCGACGAACTCTATTCAGCGGTCGACAAATTTGCTCAGTCTCAGCGGTCGACGAATTTGCTCAGTCTCAGCGGTCGACGTATTACTTCAGTCTCAGCGGTCGACGAATTTGTCCAGTCTCAGTGGGCGACGATTTTGCTCAGTCTCAGCGGTCGACGATTTGCTCAGTCTCAGCGGTCGACGATTTGCTCAGTCTCAGAGGTCGACGAATTTATTCAGTCTCAGCGTTCGACGAATTTGCCCAGTCTCTGCATTCAACGAAATATCATTCAGATCGACTAATTCAATTCTTCCAGCCAGATTCAGTTGTTTATCATTCAGGTCAACGAACTCAACTCAGTTCATTATTTCAGACAGATCAATTTTATTCTATTCTCTGATCTCAGATTTATCAGCAACGGATCTATTCCTATCAGATAAGTAAGGATTATATTCTTCCTTTTATTATTTTGAGAATATAGCCGTTGACATATAGCTGAAAAGGATACTTTCATGGAAAAGGAAAAGAAATAAAGCTTATCAGATTTGCTGTTCCAAGGATATATCTTCTGAATATTTTATTCCATAATTCAAAAGATTTGAATTTCAAATCTGACGGAGATTTCTTTAAGGGCAAAAGAAAAAGAAGAAGTAATATATTATTACAGCAGTACAGGCAGGCAAAAAAATAAGAAAGAAAGAAAGGAAGAAGAAAGGGCCGGGAAAAGAAATACAGAAAGCAAAATAGTTTTCAGATCTTCATCTTCCTCAAGAAGCACCACTCAATCTCTGAGAACAACAATACAGATCTTATCTCAGATTTCTGCTGCAAGTTTCAAGATCTTTAAGAGCAACAAATAATCTGAGAAAATCTTGGTCTCTCAAATTCATCAGCTTTCAAGGAAGATCTATATTAAAGAGAAAGCTCCATCCTCAACTGTCAACTATTTTCTATCAGACAGGGGAGCTTTACATCAACATATTCCACTAGTCTTCTCTCAGATTATTGACAGTGAAGAACGTCTTAACCCTCTTTATCCCATGCTGTACAGGGTTATAACTCCCTTCAAAAGTTAACCCCTTGGTGGCAGGGCACCTGAACAAAAACCTGTAGTTTGGTTTGAGCACCTGATCAAAACCCCATTGGTGATAGGGCACCTGAACAAAAACCTAGTGGAATCCTACCAAGGGTGGTAGAAGAGTAGACGTACCCAGGTTTATTGGGGAACTACTATAAAATCCTTGTGTCCTCTGTGTCTTGTTTATTTTTCTGTATTGTACAGTGTGATCTCCTTGTGTTTGTTTTTATTACTCACTCAGTACATATATATCACTAGTTTAATTCCGCTATAAAAATAAGTGAAAAACTTTTTTATACTCGATTCACCCCCCCCCCCCCCCCTCTAGAGTGACTTTAAGATCTAACCTCACTTTCAATTGGTATCAGAGGTTGGTTGATTCTTTACAGGCTAACACCTGAATCAAAAGATCAATTAGATCTTAAGTTTTTCTAGAGTTTTTCTTTTGCTAAAAATCCATTGCACGGAACAAAGAATACTCAAGCACAAGACCTCCTATGCGCAATCTAAATAAGTTTGCACAATGGAAGGCAAGGATCAGGTTATACATGAATTCTATTGATGAGAATATTTTTAATGTTATTTTTATAGGACCTCCTACTCCTACAACAACAACAAGTGTTGAAACCACAACAACAAATAATGCTGTTCCACCTCCTGAGTGGACAGATGCTCAAAAGAAGCAGAGAAGTGCTTATGCCAAAGCAATGAATATATTGGCACAGACAATGTTTGATGACATCTTTCAAAAAGTTGTGGAACACACTTCAGTCAGAGAAATCTGGATGTCCCTCAACAACATGGTTGAAGGATCTGCAGATGAAAGAAAAGACAGAAGATCTCACCTTATCTCTCAATATGAGAATTTCAAGAAGGGAGAAAATGAAACAGTAGCTGATATGTACAATAGGCTCAGCCTCATAATCAATGCGCTGAAGACTTTGGACAAAGTGATCTCCATCACTGAGGTCAATGATAAGATCCTAATGTGCTTTCCCAGCACATGGGACTCTAGGATCTGGCCAATCAAGGAAGCCAGAAGCCTTAATGAGATCCCTACTGAGACCTTGTTAGGCAAGCTCAAATCCTATGAGAAACTTATCAAATCCAGAGAAGCTGAACAATCTACTTCCTCGCCAGCATCCAAGAAGGAAAAGAGCATTGCTTTCCAAGCAACTGAAGAGGAAGATAAAGCTCCATGAGAAGTGGATTTTATGAGCTTACTAGCCAAGAGATTCTATAAGATGGCTAGAAAGGATTTCAGAAAGAAGGATTCCAGATCAAGAGAAAAACCAAGGTATGATAAATCAAATTCTAAAGAAATTATCTGTTTTGGTTGCAGGAAACCTAGACACATTCTACCCGAGTGTCCAGAGAACCAAAAGAAGGAGAAGAGAAAACAAAAAGAAGAGAAAAGGCACTCCAGCAAGCCTTCCTCCCACAAACACAAGCATAAGGGAAGAGGCTTTGTAGCTGAAATATGAAGTGAAACAAAATCAGAATCTTCATCCAGCTCATCTGAAGATGAAGAAAAGTCAAATGACAAGGACCAATGTTTGATGGCAATATATGACTCAAACAGTGAGTCAGAATATGAATCATCATCCAGCTCCAGTGATGATGAAGAAGAAAGAAACTTCTGCATGATGGCTATCAATGCCTTAGGAAGTAATTCTGAAGATTCAGAATCTGAAGCTGACAGTGATCAGGTAATATCTACTTTTTATTTCAATTCAAATGAATTCAAAGATGAATTCAGAACTCTTTGTTTGGATTTAATCAAATCTGAGAAAGAGATAATCTCTCTCAGAAATCAGTTGGCTGAAATGCACCAACTAAGTGAAGAAAATGTCAATTTTAAGAATGATTTGGCTGCCTCCAGAGAACACATTGTTCTCATTGAGAACAAGTTGTCTGAAGCTAAAAATTTTGAAGAATCCCTCAATGGGAGAAGTATCAAACTGATGGACATCACAAGCACAGTGAATGCCAGACATAGTGGCAAACTGGGCTTGGGTACATCATCAAGTGAGCCTCTTCTGATTAAGAAAAACATTCTTTCTACACCAGTAAAACTCATTTCTGCCAAGGGCAAAGAGGCAGTAGAAATAGATGAGAACATGTTAAGCAAGGTTGTTAAGAATAAAAGAATTAAGCAGAATTCGTCGAACGGAGCTCGACGAAATCAATTCATTTCGTCGAACGGAGAACGACGAAAGCTGAACACAGATTTTCAGTATAGTTGTTATTACGGCGCTCGACGAAAGCACTTTACTTCGTCGAACGGTGATCGACGAATTCATCCAAATTCATCGAACGGAAAATTTACTGAATATCAAAAGAATTCCTATTCTTCACATACTTTCAATCCTTTCACTTAGTGGATAATTCCTCCAAGGAGATATCATCCACAAGGTTATAAGGATCAGCCTCAGATATCTTTCATTTCAGAATTTTGTGGAAAAATAAAAGGACCCAAGGTAGTCTGGGTCAAGAACAACTAGAATGTTTTCTGTTTTGCAGGTACAGGGCTATCTAAAAATAAAAGAACAATGGTATTTGGATGGTGGATGCTCAAAGCATATGACAGGGAACAAGGCCAACTTAAGCAACTACAAGGCAAGGCTTGGACCCAAAGTGATCTTTGGAGACTCCAACTGTGGACAAACCAAAGGCTATGGAAGGATCAAAGTTGGAGCAGTCACCTTCAAAGAGGTAGCTTATGTCAAGGGTCTGAAACACAACCTCATCAGCATAAGCCAGTTATGTGATGAAGGTTATCAGGTAACTTTTAACCACTCTGTTGGAACTGCGGTTCAGCAATTGCCCCGGTGTTGCGACACTAGTCGAAGCGGAAGGGCGTGTCCCCTGCGGGCCTAACTGGCTGCCACGTGGATCCTGCTTGGGTGACCAGCTCTATTAAGGATAGGTAGCGCCTTCACCAACAGTCGGGCTTTTGGTCGAGTTGGTTGCGCCGAGTCCCCAACAAGTGGTATCAGAGGGGGTTGCGTGTTCAAAACCCCGGGTCGTTGCTGGGGGGGATTGTTGGAACTGCGGTTCAGCAATTGCCCCGGTGTTGCGGCACTAGTCGAAGCGGAAGGGCGTGTCCCCCGCGGGCCTAACTGGCTGCCACGTGGATCCTGCTTGGGTGACCAGCTCTATTAAGGATAAGTAGCACCTTCACCAACAGTCCGGGCTTTTGGTCGAGTTGGTTGCGCCGAGTCCCCAACACACTCCTTATGTCTTATTACCAATAATAAAAACATAAATGTATTATCTAGTATTAGACATGGAAACATTTATTTAGTCAATTTTGACTCTGCCATCTCAGATAATTGCTTATTCAATTTTATAAGTAAAACAAATGAAATATGGCCTAAAAGGCTAGGACATGTTAACCTTAGAACTATATCTAAGCTTTCTAAGGACAATCTTGTTAGAGGACTGCCTTCTGTTTCATACAAGAAGGAAGGACTCTGCAGGGCTTGTTAATTAGGTAAGCAGACCAAGAGTAGTTTTAAATCTTTATCCAAGAGTGATTCACCTAGGATTTTGTACTTACTGCATTTGGATCTTTTTGGACCCACTGCAATACAAAGTCTAGGAGGGAAGCATTACACTCTAGTTATTGTAGATGACTTCTCAAGATTCACTTGGGTGTTCATTCTTAGGAACAAGTCTAACACCTTCAGTGTTCTGGCAGACTTTCTCACGTCCATCAAGATTGAGTACTCTACTCTAGTTGCATTGATCAGAAGTGATCATGGCACTGAGTTTGAATCTCTTCTGATGAGAGAATTCTGTGGAAAAGAAGGGATCAGACAGTGTTTCTCTGCTCCTAGAACTCCTCAACAAAATGGGATAGTTGAAAGGAAAAATAGAACCTTAATTGAATCAGCAACTACATTGCTTGATGATGCTCACTTGCCACTCTCTTTTTTGGGCAGAGGCAATGAACACAGCAAATTATGTGTTGAACAGAAGCCTGATACATAAGCTTAAGGGCAAAACTCCCTATGAATTACTCAAGAATAAAAAGCCTAAGGTTAACTATTTTAAGATATTTGGCTGTAAATGTTATGTGCATAACAATGATAAGAAGTATCTCAAGAAATTTGAAGCAAAATATGTTGAAGGTATATTCCTTGGATATTCTCTTTCTAGTAAAGCATACAGAGTTTACAACAAATCTACTCTTAAGATAGAAGAGTCCATGCATGTATCTTTTGATGAGACTAACATGTTAAATGAGGAGAGGAACACCACCTCTACCAAAAATACTTTGTAGGTACCAACTCTATGTGTAGAGCTCAATGGACTAAATCTACAGAATGAAGATTCTCTGCTTCCATCAAAAGAAATAATTGAAGATAGTGAAGAAAAGGATAATCCAGATCTTGCTGACAGTTCAAATCAAGTGACAGCTGAACAAATCCCTCAAAAGGAAACTATTGCTGAACCAACTCCAACTGTTGATCACATCACAGTTAGAGATCATCCAATATCCCAAATCATTGGAGATATTTCAGCAGGAGTTCAAACAAGGCATCAACTACACCAAAATCAGATGCACACTTATTTCCTATCACAAGTTGAACCTCAATCCATAAGAGATGCAGAACAAGATCGAAACTGGATTCTTGCAATGCAAGAGGAGCTCAACCAATTTAAAAGGAATAAGGTTTAGGATTTGGTTCCAAGACCAAAAGGTCATCCAGTCATTGGCACCAAGTGGGTCTTCAGGAACAAGCTAGATGATCAAGGCATAATCATCAGAAATAAAGCAAGATTAGTAGCCCAAGGATATTCTCAATAAGGAATTGATTTTGATCAAACCTTTGCTCCTATTGCTAGACTTGAAGCTATAAGGATATTCCTTGCTTTTGCTACCTTCAAGAAGTTGAAAGTCTATCAGATGGATGTGAAGAGTGCTTTTTTGAATGGAGACATCAAAGAAGAAGTCTATGTGGAACAACCACCAGGTTTCATCTCTCCAACCCACTCTTCTTATGTATTTAAGCTTAATAAAGCTCTCTATGGTCTCAAGCAAGCTCCCAGAGCATGGTATGAGACCTTAGATAATTTTCTTTTGGAGAACAAATTCTGTAGAGGCATTGTTGATAAAACCCTATTTTTCAGGATACATAAAAATCAAACTTTACTAGTTCAAATATATGTAGATGATATCATATTTGGCTATACTGATTCAAATCCTGCGTTCGACGAACGACATGTTCCAGTTCGACGAACTTGCCAAGTCTCTGCGTTCGACGAACTCTATTCAGCGGTCAACGAATTTGCTCAATCTCAGCGGTCGACGAATTTGCTCAGTCTCAGCGGTCGACGTATTACTTCAGTCTCAACGGTCGATGAATTTGTCCAGTCTCAGCGGACGACGATTTTGCTCAGTCTCAGCGGTCGACAATTTGCTCAGTCTTAGCGGTCGACGAATTTATTCAGTCTCAGTTGTCGACAAATTTTCCCAGTCTCTGCGTTCGACGAAATATCATTCAGATCGACTAATTCAATTCTTCCAGTCAGATTCAGTTGTTTATCATTCATGTCGACGAACTCAACATTCTGTTTGACGAATTCAGTATTCAGGTCGACGAAATTTCTCCTCAGTTCATTATTTCAGACAGATCAATTTTATTCTATTCTCCGAACTCAGATCAATCTGCAACTGATCTATTCCTATCAGATATGTAAGGATTATATCCCTCCTTTTATTATTTTGAGAATATAGCCGTTGACATATAGCTGAAAAGGACACTTTCATGGAAAAGGAAAAGAAATAAAGCTTATTAATTTGTTATTCCAAGGATATATCTTCTGAATATTTTATTCCTTAATTCAAAAGATTTGAATTTCAAATCTGACGGAGATTTCTTTAAGGGCAAAAGAAAAAGAAGAAGTAATATATTATTACAGCAGTACATGCAGACAAAAAAAAAAGAAAGCAAGAGAGGAAGAAAAAAAGGTCGGGAAAGAAATACAGAAAGCAAAATAGTTTTCAGATCTTCATCTTCCTCAAGCAGCACCACTCAATCTCTGAGAACAACAATACAGATCTTATCTCAGATACCGGAAGAACTCGCAACAGGTCGCCAGAACCAACGACCAAACCAAGAAGCAAACTGGCCGATCACAGCAGATCGCCAGAACAGCAGGGAAAGATCGCAGAATCAAACCGCCAGAGCACCAGCGCAGGCCGCGCGGTCTCTGCGGTCTCCAGCCTCCAGACCGACCGGACTCCCTTCCACTTCACTTCAACAATTTCAACACTCCCCCTTGAAGTGGGAAGTGGAAACTAGCCCGAGCAACCCCCTTAACCGTCTAAACGGTCCCTTCGCCAGCGGCTTTGTGAAGATGTCTGCGACATTGTCCGCACTCCGAACATGCTCGACCATAAGAAATCCTCCCAACACCTTTTCACGAATGAAATGGTGCTCAATCTCTATATGTTTGGTCCTCGCGTGACAGACTGGATTGTTGACCAGTTTGAGAGCACTCTCATTGTCCCCGCGTAGCATAGTGGGACCTCGAACCTCCTGATGAACGTCCTCCAACAACCTCCTGAGCCAAATGGATTCCTAAGCTGCCAAGGCCGAAGCCTTGTACTCTGCTTCCATGGTAGATACAAACACTGAGTCTTGCTTCTTGCTGCACCAAGAGATAGCTGTGGGGCCCGTCATAAAGACATAACCAGACGTTGATCTTCGATCATCCACGTCTCCCCCATAATCAGCATCCATGAAACCATGCAACTCCAAGCTTGACCCTCTCCTATATAGGAGACCCAAATCAGAGGTCGACTTCACATACTTCAAGATGCCTTTTGCCGCCAGAAGATGAGGCTTCCGTGGTTCCGCTATGTACCGACTCACCTTGCCTACTGCATAAGCAATATCTGGCCTTGTGATCGTCAAGTAGATCAAGCACCCAACCAGAGCTCGGAAAACCAACGGTTCAGATAAGACTCTCCCCTCATCCTTCCGAAGTTTATGATGTTGCTCTAGAGGTATAGAGCTGCTCTTCTCTTCCTCCAAGCCGAATCGCTGAACAATCCGCTCCGCATAGCCAGCCTGAGAAATAAGCACTCCGCTCTCCCGCCTCTGAACCTCGAGTCCAAGGAAATGGTGGAGCTCCCCCAGATCCTTCATCTCGAATCTGATAGCAAGCTCAGACCTGAGTCTTGCAACAGCTTCCTTCGAGTTCCCGGTGACAATCATGTCATCCACGTACAGCAGTACAATCACCCGAAGCACCCCCTCCTTCTTGATGAACAAGCTAGAATCAGAGTCTGAAGCAAGGAATCCGCAGAATATGAGATATTCTGCAATCTTCCCGTACCACGCTCAAGGCGCTTGCTTCAACCCATACAGGGCCTTCTTCAACTTACAGACGTAGTCCGGATACTCCTTTGATATGAAGCCTTGTGGTTAGAGCATGAAGATATCCTTGTCAATCTCGCCGTATATGAAGGCATTCTTCACGTCGAGTTGCCAAATCTCCCAACCACTTGAAGCCGCCAAGGCTATAACAAATCGAACAGAAGTCATCTTTGCCACTGGACTGAACGTCTCATCATAATCTTCTCCGTACTGCTGTGAGAACCCGCGAGCTACAAGGCGAGCCTTGTAACGCTCGATACTACCGTCAGCTTTCTTCTTCAGCTTGAAGACCAACTTGCAAGTGACAGGAGTGGTGCCCTTGGGCTTGGGCACAAGAGACCAGATCTCATTCTTCTCGAGAGCCGCCATTTCTTCTTGCATAGCAATGTCCCATTCCTTCACGCCTCTGGCCTTCTCAAAGCTCGACGGCTCCCTTTCATCCAAGGGACCAGCAAAGAAACATGAAACAAAGTTCACCATGTTCCCACCTGTGTATCGATTTGGTGGTTGAATAGTCCTCTTCGACCTCCTAAGAGGTTGCTCCTGACTAACCACCTCCTCAGCTGCTTCTTCTGTGCAAGCTCCTCTTCCAGATGAACTTGGAGCATCGCTCCCCCTGCTTCCAGAACCTGAAGCCTCCATCTCAGAGCTTGACACAACTGGAGCTCCTGGTGAAACAGGCAACTCCACTTGAAGACTTCCCGCAGCTTTTCCTCCTTCATAAACCCTGCTCTCCGGTAGTTCAACTCCTGAACTCCCCATGTAGGAAGTTACTTCATCGAACACCACATCCCGAGAAATAATTGACCTCCGTGTCTCAGGATCCATGCATCTCCATCCCTTCTTCCGCTCATCATACCCAACAAAGACTAACTTCCTTGCTTTCGCATCTAGCTTTGTCCGAAGAGCATCAGGAATATGCACATAGCAGGTTGACCCGAACACCCGAAGGTGTGCAACACTCGGCTTCTCCTTGAACATCAATTCGTAAGGGGTCTTCATGTTGATAGGACTTAAAGGCAACCTGTTGATGACATAAGCTGCACAAGACATTCCCTCCGCCCAGAAGGACTTTGGGATATTCTTGGCATGAAGCCAGCATTTGCAAGTTTCCGTCAAATGACGAATCTTCCTCTCGGCAACGCCATTCTGTTGTGGAGTATGGGCACAAGTGAGCTCTCTCCTGATGTCATGCTTCCTGCAAAAACTTGAGAACTCACCACAGGTGAACTCCCCACCATTGTCAGTTATAAGTTTTTTAACCCGCAGGCCAAGCCGGCCTTCAACCAGCTCCTTGAACTCCACAAATTTTGCAAATGCTTCCGACTTCTCCTTCAAAAAATACACCCAGACATATCTGGTGTAATCATCAATCAACACCAACATGTATCTGTTGCCTCCAAGGCTTGGGGTGGCAGTCGGTCCCATCAAATCACCGTGGATGCACTCCAACGGCACTTTGCGCCTTGTTTGCGATTTGTCAAATGGAAGTCAATGAGACTTACCAAACTGACATCCTTCGCAGACATGACAGTCTCCATAGGAGGACAAGCTAGGCAAGCCATTGACAAGGCCCCTTACCGACATAGCCTTCAATTTGTCCATGCCTACATGCCCCAACCTTTCATGCCAGATGGCCGCACCATCATTGGTCCTCATCTTATCAACATAGGTACTTGTCGATAAAATGAACAAGTCATTCACCCGCTTGCCGACATGAATAACATCTCCCTTTATCTCCGGTTGAGTTTTGAGAAACTTCACTTCTGTTGGGCCAAACAGAACGTGATAACCGGCGTCGACCGCATTGGTCAGAGAGAAGAGATTTTTCTTCATACCAGGCACGTGATAAACACTCCTCAATGTGAGTGGACCCTTATCACTGCTCAGAGAGATGACTCCTTTGTGCTGGATGAATAGAATTATCAGCCGTAATGATAGCATTGTTACCTGAGTAAGGCGCCAAAGAAGAGAACTTTGATCCATCCCCGGTGAGGTGATTCCCACACCCTGAATCAACAATCCAGTCCTCATCATAGTTGATGGAAGCCAGGGCCTTAACGGGCATCGCCGTTATATTAGACGCAAAGGCTCCTCCCCATCCAACTTCACCAGACTTTGTCATCTCCTTCTCCACTGCATGTCCCGGCTGAAGATTCACCCGACAATCTTTCTTGAAGTGCCCGGTCTTATTGCATCTAAAGCACCTCGGTCCCTCTCCTTTATTTTTCCCATCAGACTTAGGAGCATAGCCCCTATCTTGCTGACCTGAAGTGAAGGGTCCATCATGACCCGGCTTCTTATTCTCCCATTTCTTCTTCTTCTTCCCAGAGAACATCACATCACTTTCTCCCCCGGAGATAGAAACCCCTGCCATCTGTCTTGCTAAACTTTCTTGCGAGGCAAGAAGGTTTTCCAGCTCCAACAACGACGGTTAATTTGCCCAACCCTGAACTAAAGTCACAAAAGCAAGATACTCCTTCCGCAACCCGCGGATGATATGTCTCTTCTGTTTTGCCTCAGAGATTGGCTCATCAGGGTCCAATGCAGAAATCTCTGATGTGAGGTTCTTCATCTTGAGAAAGAAGGTAGAAACAGAAAGATCACCTTGAGAGGCTTTCGCCAACTCATTTTCAAGATACTGTAGCCTCGCTACATTCTTCTTATTGAACAATCCATCCAAGGATGTCCAAATCTCAGCAGCAGATTTACATCCGATGATGTGATCAAACAGCTCCGGTGAGATAGCCCTTTTGAGAGTGAACTCGGCCTTAGCATTCGTCCTCCTCCAAAGTCTCACCTCTGCCATATTATCTCCTGCTAGAAACACCTCTTGTGTGTCTTCTCCTCCAACTACCTCCCAGAGATCCTCGCCAAGCAAGTAACTCTCCATACATGACTTCCACTTTTTAAAGTTAGTCGATGTGAGGAGTTCAATACCAAGACCTCTTGTGTATCCACCTTCCATGGCAATCTATGTGGTCTCTTCTTCACAAAGGCGATGGCAACTCTAGTTGATCACTGCTTATCCACTCCAGGAACCTCCCTCTGATACCATGTTAAAATTTTTGAAAGACCGTTTAGGAGTAAGCAGGAGTTGTATCAACAATAGTTATAGCCAAACAACCACAATGCCAAAATAGCAACACAAGAAATCTTTATTGAAACAGAACTACTTTACAATGCGAGGTATACATGGCGAGACATGATTCATAAGAATCACGGAAATGAGAAGAACAAACACACCAAAAACTAAAACTGGCGGTCTGCCAAAGCAGAGACCGCACAGACCGCAAAAAGGCTCAGGTCGCCCGGCTAGCTCTGCTGTACTCCCAGACCGCTTGCACAGTCAGACCGCAGAAACAGAAGACAGACAAGCTGCACTGCCAGACCGCAATCCCAGACCGCACGAACCGAAGCTTATTGGAACAAAGAACTGAAGCTGTCGCCAGACCACAACTCAGACTGCCTAACCACTGAAGGTCGCTTGATCACTGAGTCCGCTGCGAACAACACAAGAACACAATAAACCAGTTCGCTGACAGACCGCAGACGAACTGTTTATTCAAGCCACCAGAAATCACCAAGGAAGGAGACCGCAACCTGCTGACCGAAAACCTGCGAACACAACAACCGGTTAGCTCACTTCCGAGACCGCGCGACCTCAAACTTGAGTCCGCAAGAAACAATCCGGGCTCTTGTTCTTACAGTTCTTGTTAGGAATGACGGGCCCTGCACCCCTATTTATAGGCGGATAGACGGATGTCGTCACCGCACAAACCGGGATACAATAACCGCCCATTAGAACGCCAGCGGTCTCATAAGACAGACCGCGCGGACACAACACTTGGACAAGATCCAGCCCAAGTCAGCAAGACAGCAGCAGTCCGCGAACAAGCCGCGCAGACACAACGACCAACCTTCCTGAGATCGCCAAGCAGGGACAAACATCTGGCCGACTTGAACCAAGTCGCCAGATCAGTCCAAACAAGCCGCCCGGTCACTGCGGTCAACCAAGAACAGACCGCCCAGAACAAGACCGGAAGAACTCGCAACAGGTCGCCAGAACCAACGACCAAACCAAGAAGCAAACTGGCCGATCACAGCAGATCGCCAGAACAGCAGGGAGAGATCGCAGAATCAAACCGCCAGAGCACCAGCGCAGGCCGCGCGGTCTCTGCGGTCTCCAGCCTCCAGACCGGCCGGACTCCCTTCCACTTCACTTCAACAATTTCAACAGGAATTATCTTGCCTTCCTAATTTCCCTTGCTAAATGACGTTTTTCTTGTAGTGAATGAAGGATTCTCATGCGGAGAATATTTCCTAATCTGGCATAGCGCAGGCGCTAGCTCCAAGGCTATAAAAAGGACCCCTTGGATCCGTCTTCTTCATCCTCACCCACTCCCAAATTCCAGAGCTTCGTGCCACTTCATATAGAGAAGGTTTAGAGAGATACTCCCACAAATCCATGAAGGCTTAAGCAGATCCGTGGAGAAGATTTCAACACGCGTCATCCTCGTGGCGAAATACCGCATCGACTATGATCATACTATGTGGGTTTTCATCTACTTCTCCAAGAGATCCACATAGAGGGAGTTTTTATATTGTTGTTATTTATTTCACATCTTTTCTTGTAATCGTTTAGTGAACTCGCCTCGTGCCGGCGACTGGGTCTGGGTAGGAATTAGGGAAAAAATTCACCTCGTGTTGGCGACTAGGTCTAGGGTGTAGATCTAGGGGGTGCTCGAGGCCATATCCGGGGAAGGATTGGCTAGAGCGGCTTGAGGCCGTATCTGGGGAAGGATCGGCTAAAGCCAACCGGTTCGTGGGGATACGAGTTGGTATAGAAAACAAAAAGAGTATTTCATATTTCGCCTTGATTTCTAGCGTCATTGAAATCAAATTTTGTAATTAATTTTATTAATAATAATCATGTCTCTCATTGTGTAATAAAATTGATTTGATCTTCATTTCTCTAAATTATTTATTATCCTCTCCTTCATTATAAAACAATTTATATCTGTATTCAAAATCACTATTTTGATTTCTCATTATTTCAAGTATTCCAAATTATAAGAAAAAGTTTTAAAACCCTTATTCACCCCCCCCCCCCCCCCCTCTAAGGGCGCCTACCGATCCAACAAGCCTGAGCTGTAGGGCAGTTTTCCTGAGAAGTAGGGCTTCTTGATAAGCCTGAGGTAGGAGATCAATGTGATCCCTAAGTTGTAGGAGTGGGAGCACTCTAAGTTGGTTGGGCTGGTTGGCATGAGGTAGGGTTTGGAGCAAACCTGAGAGATCCTGAGGGATCTGTGTTGTAAGCTCTTGGAGCTGAGATTGGAGGACTTTGCCTTGTCTAACACACTGTTAGAAATGTGTAGATGGAAAGTGGACTACTCATAGACACACTGTCTTGGGGAACCACTATAAACAACTGTGTGTTTTCTTTGTTTGCTTGAGTTTTTGTTTACTACTCATTAACTGCTAGAAACAATAAAGAAAAACTCAAAAAGACCTATTCACCCCCCCCCCCCCCCCCTCTAGGTGAATTAGACTACTAACCTATAAATTATCAGAAGCTTCAGTAAGAAAAGGGTTCCCATCCTTCTGGGGAATAAAGACTTTCTGTTGGGAAAAACACCTTTTGATTTAACTCACAAATTATATACAAGTGATTTTATTTTCTAGGATGTATTACTCATGTTGTATAGAAAGGGTAAGTTAGTCATTAAATGTCTTTGGATGTCACACTCTCATTAAGGTGTCAAAGACCAGTCCAAAATAAGTACAAATTTTAGTTGAGTTAAACCTGCGTCGAATAAGTGTTGACGTAGTTTTGACTGCAAGTCGAAGTAACTTCGAATAGAAGTAACATTAACTCAGACTGAAGTCAATGAATAAGTTGAAGTCGACGCAACGTCGAGATGTACTCGATGTGGAAGACAAAGTCAGTTGAAGCAGTATTTGAAGTTGACACAACTTGGACTTATAATCGACGCAGAAGGAAGAAGCTCTGTGGTTCATGATTTTATCTCAATGGATACGTCGATAACTATTCGATGCAACGTCGACTGCAAAGATTATTTCTAATCTGAGTTGGATGACTCCGTTTTCGTATCAAAGTCTGCTACTGGTCGTTGGGCGGCCGGAAGGTTGCCATGAGTAAGGTTTCAATGCAGCTTCCAGTAGAACTCAGAGGTGCGTCGATAAGAAGACAAATGTATTCGACGCTACGTCAAATACAGACAGAATTAGAAATTCTCTTTTATTCTTTTCTAAAGATGATTCGGAGGTTATACATGGAATAGTTTTGATCCCTAACGGGTTGATTATATCCAAGAATGGAAAGAAGGACTACAAAGAGTCAATAAAGATATTTCTGGAAGTTATTCTAAAAGGATTTGACGGGTCATCAAAATAGAAAGAAAACATAATTATCCCATGGACTTTCCTATTAGGGATACAACAGAAAAGGGAATGTATTTGAATTCTATTCAACAGAAGAATAAGGGTATACAGAAAGTTTCATGCAAGAACAATTCAGTAATTCAAGAATTCTATCAGTCTTCTGCTTCTCGCTTCAGAAGTCTTTCTTTATCTTCCTCTCTCTCTCTCTCTCTCTCTCTCTCTCTCTCTCTCTCTCTCTCTCTCTCTCTCTCTCTCTCTCTCTCTCTCTCTCTCTCTCTCTCTTAGAAAGACAGATACAACAAGATATCTCTGTACAAGAAACATCAACGGAAAGGCTTCTTCTTCTTCATCTCCTCTTACAACAAGAAGCCTACAGAACACTAAGTGTCTGAATCCTCGGTGATTATTGAAGGAGGATTCAATCAAAAGAACATACTTCACTTCTTCTTCTTTCTTATTTATTAATGTAACATGTGTAAAGAGTTCTGAGAATCCCTCTACAACGGATTCAGTTGGTTCAAGATCTCCTTACCAAAATATCTATTGTGATTCTAAGAGTCTCCTTACCAAAAGACTCAGTGGTTCTAAAAGTCTTCTTGTCAAAAGACTTAGTAGTTGGTTCTAAGAGTCTCCTTATCAAAAGACTCAGACACCGGATAGTGTATTCCTACCAATGTAGTAGAAGAGTGGATGTACCCATAAGTTTTGGGGAACCACTATAGCTCTTGTCTCTTTGTGCTGTGATTTTCTGTGCTTTCCACTTGTTTTATTTCTGCACTCTGTGATTATTTTATTCTTGGTTCGAAGCTGAATGTATAGTAATTAAAAGTATTTTTATTGTGTGTGCATAATATTATAGAAAAGTTTTAAAATTCTATTCACCCCCTCTACAGAATACTCAGAGGTCTCACTGTGCACTTTCACTTTCCCACCTCATTGGAGATTTAAAGTAGAGATTTACTCAACACAATAAATTATCGGTAGTGGTATTTACTAGTGGTTGATGAATTTTACAAATCTTTTTGTTATTTTCCCTTTAACAGACTATTGAGAGCAACTTATGTAACTTTAAACTGTCATATGCTTCAAAAAACAACTCAAGACACTAGTTATGATAATGAATACAATTATGATCATTGCCATTTGCGCTAAAATATCCTTCAAATCAATGTTGATAGTTAATAAATATTGAAGATGGGCGATGGATTGATAATATAATATGAAATGTTTGAGAAATTTAAATTTGCTTAGACTATTTTGTAAAGAATGGACAAAGAATAATATCAAATGTAATTTAGACAATTGGTGGCTTGATTGTTCATGCATACATTCATTCAAGTTACTGAAGACATGTCAATATCTAGATTTTACTTTCATGATATTGATGTTGATCAATATTCATGTTTTCCTAAATTCATTAGAAAGTTGTCTTCTATTTTCATTCTACTTTTTTGTTTGCTGCAAGTAGCTCATATAAGATTATTAATCAAATTATATGAACTTAGAACTAGAAACTTATTATGCATTAGAAGTAAATACATGAGTATTCTCTTTAATATTCTCTTGCATGCAAATAATCTGTTAATCATAAGATATTGATGCTCTCTAAATATTTGTATACTTCAAAAAAATTGAGTGCATACATTTTATTTTATGTTGGTAATTCATAACTATTATATTCTATTATCACCAGCGCGCATACATTAATGTGAGATGTCTACTGATATTAACATCCTAACATTCACTGTAAGATGACCATTTCATATGCAATTGTGACCATGAGATACTCATACATTTACAAAGAACAATAAACATGTCAAAAAGCATTATGAACTACCAACATTAGTGTGTTTTACTTTATCATATGCATAATATTGATGCTTTTACAACAATTTCTCCACTTTCACCTAGTTGTGCTCATATTTGATTGTCATATGTTTAAGAAATGTTCTCCAATATTTCCATGCATTTGTGTTGCTAATTGACAGCGGCAGATGCATGATTTTTCCCTGTGTAAGCCAAGAGTGGCACCATATGTAGAGAAGATGCGAGAAGCTCGATTAAGATGGTTCGGACGCTTACAAAGGTGACCATTAGAGGCACCTGTGTTAGGTGTTGTGAGAGTTTAGCTACTAGAAATGTTAAACGGGAGGGGCAGAACAAAAAAAAACTTGGAATGAAACTATAACGAAAGACATGATGTACTTAGGCATTAGTGAGATTATGACTAAAGATAGGGCGCAATGGCGCAAAGGATCCATATAGCTGACCCACTATGATGGTATAAAGGCTCATATGTTGTTGTTGTTGTAAGCTAAGTGCAAATTTATTCAAAAAAAAAATCTACAAATACTGGGGAAAATGTTTATGTTATATTAATGTCACTTTTTTATATTATATTCACATTTTAACGATTTTTTGAATATTTCTAAATATAGAAAAAATGTCAACATTTTTTTAATGAATTTTTTGGTGCAAAATGAAAATTTCAGTCAAATTATATATTAATTATATTCTTCTCTATTTTGCTACATGAAAAATGGAACCCAAAATCTTTCACTAAAATCCAAGACCATAACATGAAACCAAGACCACTATATTGATCCAACTTTATTGAAAATTTTATGAATAGATACCGTATAATATATTAAGCTGAAAAATATTTTTAATGTAATTTCTATCAACGGAAAATATATTTTTTATAATCCAATGTGGGCGGCCAATGTGGGTCTGCCCACGTTTGTCTGGGTTAATACAAAAATATATATCGTGTAATAGATCTTTACATGATGATTAAGAGGTTCACAAAAATTAAGTCTCCTATATGAAATATAAAAAGTATGGAGATATATATTGGTGGTTAAGAAGAGATGACTTGTTCCCTTTCCTTCTTAACTCATAAATGAACCATATCTTTCAACAAGTTTGGCTATAAATATCTTGTATGCTCGCTCGGTAGGATGGTAGCTATCCCAGAAGACATATTTTGATGCATCTTCACATATGAAGGTACTCATGCTATTGCAAGTCAGCGCGACCTCGAATGTTCCGGTGCCGCAACAACCTCTCTTGGATTCCACAAATCCTATGATTTTAATAATCAAGTTAGATAAAAAGATATAAAAAACATTTTCTCATTTGCAAAATGATGTAGATAAATGACAAGTTACCATATCTAGAAGCGTTTATGATCAAATCAAGCATAGGCGTATATGAATCAAGAAAGAGGATCTTTGATTTAGGTAAACTGTTGTTAAGCTTTTGCATCTCTTTTGATAACTGTGAATTAAAGGCCATTGCAGCTTTATTGTAGGTTGGATCACATATTCTTTCAAATCCTCCTGCAAGAGTTCTTTGTGATGGTAAACAACCTATTGGAGGAACTCCTGCAACACATATCTTCCTTGCCCCTAAGTAATATAGTTTCTATCAAGAATGAGAGCAAATGGTTAAGTAAATGCCAATGCCAATGCCAATGAAATTATTTATCATGTAATATTGTATTTTTTAATATTGATTGTTATAACATAAACTCATCATTGATCTCATAAATTTTGAAATCTACAATCAAAACTTCAGATTTATGGGTTCGTTAGAGTCCGATGATCTAGTGGTGCCACATCCTCAACCTTGGCCTCCTTCTACAAACACTTTGGAGAAGAGTGTTATAGGATCATATGACTGAAAAGGTACAATAAAGATTTGGCTATTTAGGCAATCTTGTCTCTATTTGAAAACTAGTTTTCAAGAATTTTGGGGACATTTCTATTAAGACAACAGCCGCAAAATAGAATCTAGTAAAAAATGGCGATATTGGCGTTGTGGGGGATCTCGTGAACCAAAATACGATTCCAATACGGCAATACCCATAACGCTTCTCTTTCATATACCTGACATTTTTTGGGTAAATATACGATACCATGGCCTTTGACATTTGGCCGCCAGAATCGCCCAACTCTACTGCTCCCACCACGCCCACCATCTGCAGCAATGCTTATTCCTTGCGAATACACAAAGGGCTACAATACAGTTAATGCAATTTATTTTGATACATAGAAGGCCACACCAAAGTTGCACAATTGGATGAGTGGCATGCCATCTAGAAGATTCGTTTTAATCATTCATATGCCATTCAGACAGATGGCTTAGACCGTTGGAATAGATTGTAACGACTATATAGTAGAGAAGCTTATAGATATGATTAGTTTATGTAAGAAGAACAATTATCTGATTAATAAGAATGGTTAGACTTTCTTTTTGTTATTTCTACTTTTTCCTCGCTTTTCGTCTCTCTTCCCTACTCTCTTTGTTTTTTTTTTCTTTTCGGTGCTCTCTTTCTTCGATCTACAACACTGCAATTATATCCAACAACAACTAGCCTCCACCAGATTAAAAGAGTAGTCCGCTCATCAAAAAGAACTAGTGTATGCCCAATAAGAGATGCGCTCAGAGTTGTTGCGAGAATTAGATACCTGCCAACAAAAATAAAGCGATCAATACGCATCATATCGACAAGAATCTACTCACAATATCGCCCGCCTCAAACAACAAATGGTCAGTGTTGCGGGTCGCTCGGGTGCTTTGGTAGACCGGTCGAATTGAACCACCTTAGCTCAGAAGCGAACCGAGCGCGCAAACAGTCAAAGAGAGAGATTCGTTGAGTACACTGAGACTTTTTAACGTGGTAAACCCGGAAAGGGTAAAAAACCACGCGGCCGGAGCTGTGCCGAACAAACTTCATTATCTTCTGAGAGTTTACAGTTAGGTACTTAGAAATCGAGCGCGACAGGCCGCCGCTCGTTACAATAATAGAGAGAGAGAGAGAGAGAGAGAGAGAGAGAGAGAGTTCTGGAGGTGACAGACCACCTCTCAAAAAACTAAGTCTTTTTCCTTCTGAGAATGGTGGAGAACAAAAGTGAGAATGCTGAGTCGCCTTTCGGGAGAACAAAAGTGAGAATGCTCTGTCGCCTTTCGGGAGAAAGGAAATCTTCAAGTCCACGAAGGAGATCTTCGGGTCCACGAAGGAGATCTTCAAGCACCGAAGGAGAATTCCGTGGAAATCTTCAAAGGAGCTCTCCCGGGTGCAGAAGGCAACGTCCCCTCAAATGAAGGCTCTGAGCTCCTTTTATAGCTTTGGCCGGGGGTAGCCCGGTAATTTTGCCGTTATAACCACCGTAACCACCTGGCGGACGAATCACATTTTCCGGTTTGGAGCACACGGATCACCATTTTTCATAAATGACCGTCTCGCCCCTAAGCAGTTCGGGCAGCTTTGTTGAAGGCGAAAAAAGTGACAAGCCGTTCTTGAAAGTGCAATCTGAGAAATTAGAAAGACAAAAAGTGAGCGTGCCCGAAATGTGAAAGTGCTCTGATCGCGCTCAAAAGTGTTCTGAGCGCGCATGGAAGCGTTCTGAGCGCGCAACAAACATGAGAGCGTTCTAGGCGGAGTCCGGAACCCAAAGAGCAGACGGCGAGTCAGAAAAGGGGGGATTTGCCCTAACCCCGTTACGGGGGAGAGTGGCTCGGCCGCACCCTAAGGGGGGCGCGGTGCGGCCGCACCCGAGGGGGGTGCGGCTTGGCTTGGCCGCACCCCAAGGGGGTGCGTCCGGGCCGCACCCAAGGGGGTGCGGCTTGGCTTGGCCGCACCCTAAGGGGGTGCAGCTTGGCCGCACCCCTTATCGGGTGCGTCTTGGCCGCACCTCTCATGGGGTGCGGCTGGGCCACACCCCAAGGGGGTGCGGCTCGGCCGCACCCCACATGGGGTGCGGTTTGGCCGTACCCCCTGTTGGTTTTAATTAGTTGACCAGGTCAACCTTTCATATGCATTTTTATATGTATTTTATTTAAAAAAAAAAAGAGGAGAGAGGGTGAGCATTAATTGCAGAGAGAGAAGGTGGTAGTTTTCCTTTGCCTATAAATAGGCGTGTCCTTGTATAGTTTTATTGAGTGAATAGAAAGCTTTGGAGCAATTCTTTTTGGCAGCGTAGAGAGAGAGAGAGAGTGTGCAGAAAGAGAGAGAGATTAAGAATTATTTCCTGCAGGAATTAATTCTCTCGCCATTCCTCTCGCCAGCCAGGAATAATTTCTCGCCAATATTCTTCTCGCCAGCCACTCCCGCAGGAGTTTCTCGCCTGGAAGAGCTCGCCCACTAGCAGCCCGCCAGCTCGCGTTTGGGATAGAGGAGAAGGAGGAGCACGCATCTTGCCCGGAGGAGCCTCGCCGGAGTAGAATCTCGCCGGCATGAAAAGGAGCTCGCACTCGCTGGTGTTGTACTCGCCGGAACTTGGAGAGGAGAGTGCTCGGCGTGTGTTGAGGGGAGAGCTCGCCTGAAAGAAGAATAGGTTATGCTCGCAAGTGGTGGTGCTCGCGTGGTGGAGCTCGCCGTGGGTGTTCGCCGTGAGGTTTAGCCGGAGAGGTACTAGTAGCGAAAGAGAGGGGTGATAGTGAAGTAGTGCTCGGCAAGTTGCGAGAGAGCCGGGGTAGCGTGGTCGCATGGCGTATACGGCGCTTCCAACACCCCCCACTATGGGGGTGCGGCTATTCGCACCCCACTAGTGGGGTGCGGGCTAATCGCACCACAGTAGTGGGGTTCGGCTATGGCGGCGTGCTCTGTGCGTTCTTCCGCACTGGCGATTGGCGACAGAAATGGCGGGTTTGGTTTCTTCAACTCGAGCAATCATGCGTTGACCGTTGACCCCACCTCTCTTTAGTGGATTTTCTCAAGACGCACCCCAAGGCCTTAATGGATGTATAACATAAGCCCCCCAAACCTTCGGAGTCCGAATTTCTGCGCGGAGGAGTTCGTAGGTTTCGATTTTTCTGTGGCGACTTTGATCATTGCTCTTTTCATGGTGCCTTGGGTAGGAATTGCTGTCGAAGATTGAGTGTGCGGTTGCCTTTGTTTCCTTGTTCTGTTTAAGCGTTTCTCGTTCTGCGCAGCGTTGTGATAGCGCTCTCGTGGCTCCGTTGTCCTGGTTATCGTCGAAGTGTCGATTGAGGGAAGATGCTCCAAGATGTTCGGCGAAGGGTGTTCGCACTTTGGGGATTGTTGAGGGCTTGCTATTTAGCGTTAGTACCTGTGTAGTTTGCTGATTTTCCCAAAATATCGGATGAGCTTGCGCGAGTCTAAGCTCGCGACTCTTACATAGTAGAAAATTAGTTTGCGCGAGTCTGAACTCCCGACTTTTATATAATAGAAAATTAGTTTGCGCGATTCTGAGCTCGCGACTTTTGCATAATAGAAAATTAGTTTGGCCGGTGAATAGCGGGCGTATTCAAACCGTGCACGAACGTAGGGGGGGCAGACACTTATGACATCGGGACCTTACCGCGGTGGAGAATGGTGAACCTTCAATCGAAGATAGTGAGAGATTGATGTGAGCGCGCCGCCCGGAGGCAGGTGCTGTTCATTAGCGCACTGCCCGAAGGCAGGTGCTGTTCATTAGCGCATTGCCTGGAGGCAGGTGTTGTTCATTAGCGCACTGCCTAGAGGCAGGTGCTGTTTATTAGCGCATTGCCTGGAGGCAATTGATGTTCATTAGCGCACTGTCTGGAGGCAGGTGTTGTTCATTAGCGCACTGCCTGGAGGCAGGTGGTGTTCATTAGCGCACTGCCTGGAGGCAGGTGTTGTTCATTAGCGCACTGCCTGGAGGTAGGTGTTGTTCATTAGCGCACTGGCTAGAGGCAGGTGTTGTTTATTAGCGCTTCCTGGAGGCAGGTACTGTTCATTAGCGCACTGGCTGGAGGCAGGTGTTGTTCATTAGCGCACTGCCTGGAGGTATGTGCAGTTCATTAGCGCACTGCCTGGAGGCAGGTGCTGTTCATTAGCGCACTACCTGGAATGAAACTTTAAGCATGCCTAAACGGAAGTGAGAATGTGCACTGCCTGGAATGAAACTTTAAAAACTCATAGTCGTAGTAGTAATTTACACAAAGTTTTTATAGAAACAAAGTTGGCAGAATATTTCAGTGGCGCTGGTAGAGCCCCGTTAATGGGTATGAAGCTTTCTCCTGGGATGACTGACTTAAGGGTTCCCCCCAGTCCTTTTTGGCGAGTTGTTGGATGATCTCCTGCTAGCTGAATCGGTGCTTAGCCTCGTAGAAATTTCCCCAATTTGCCTTGTTGGACGAGACGCTCGATTTCAACCTTAAGCTTGGAGCAATTTTCTGTGTCATGTCCTTGTCCACGATGGAACTCACAATATTTTGTCTGGTCCCCCGCGTTCTTAGCGAGGGGTCTAGGCTTGCGGAGCGCTTCGTTGCCTTTGATTGTGTAAAGTACGTTAGTCCTGGTAGTGTTCAGAGGAGTGTAGTCTTGATGTTGGCGAGATCCTCAGTCTCGGTTGGGGTTGTCGTGATGCTTGTTGTTCTTATTGGGAACCGTTTGCAGTAGCGGCTTCTCTTTCTTTCTTTTCAGGTTCCCCTCGAACTGTCGGTGGTGCGCATTAATTGCCTCATCTGCCGCTATCTGTGCCTCGACTCGCTGAACGAGGCCTGGGTAGCTAGGCACAGTTTCTCGCATCAGTGTGGAGTAGAAACCACCGGGGCGGAGCCCTCCAAGGAAGACTCCTCGCAGGAGCTCGGGGTCGACCCCCGGGATTTGTCGAGCCTCAGAGGTGAAGCGTCGGAAAAAATCTTTGAGAGTCTCTCCGTCATTCTGGCGGATTCCTGAGAGATGGGAGGGATCTCGAACAATCCTACGGTTGGCGATGAACTGGTCCATGAACTGCTGCGCCATTTCTGCGAAGTTGTTGATGGCCCCATCCCGCAGGGAGTGGAACCAAGTGCGGGCTTGTCCTTTTAAGGTTGTCGGGAACACTTGACAGAGGAGCTAATTTGGAGCGTTGTAGAGTCTCATGATAGTTGCGAAGTGGTTGACATGTTCTAATGGGTCGTCCGTCTCATCGAATGTTTCGATGTTGGGAAGCTTGAAACCATTCGGAACTAGATGGCCAAGACCTGAGGCGATATTGGGGAGCCGTGGTGCGCGGGATGGCGGGCGAGAGCTGCGAGTTGCCCTGCCTGGTCGTACTCTTCCGCTATCATGTCGCATATCTCTTCTCGAGTGGCTCTTCCCATCACTTGTCCATGGAGACCTCTTCCCCGGTGCTGGTGGTGGTGATCAGCTTCTGGTCTTCTGGGCGGCCGAGCAGGATGGGTGGAGCTTGCAGCGTCAGAGAATCCTTTTGAGGCTTCTTCTTCTTGAACGACCTCCTCATTCGGAGCATGATTCGGAGCTGGTGGCGGTGGAACGTTCAATGTCGGAGGTTGAACGGGAGCTCGACGAGCCCCAAGATTTATTATGAGAGTCAGCATCTCGACTTGTTGCTCTTCCATCTACCGAATGCGCCCTTCCAGCACTGTCGCGGGCGTAAGCACTGCCTCTTCTGCGAGAGGCGCGTTGATAAGCCAGTGGGAGGGAGATGGTCGACGCGCCCCTCAGGGACTGATCCTTCAGTGGTGCGAGCACTTCTTCATACCATTGCAATTGGCGGCAAGTGTTACCTTCAGTTATCTTTGCTGAACTTTGGGAATTCGCTTCCCATAGACGACGCCAAACTGTTGCGGGTAGCTCGGGTGCTTTGGTAGACCGGTCGAATTGAACCACCATAGCTCGGAAGCGAACCGAGCGCGCAAACAGTCAAAGAGAGACATTCGTTGAGTACACTGAGACTTTTTATCGTGGAAAAACTGGAAAGGGTAAAAAACCACGCGGCCGGAGATGTGCCGACCAAACTTCACTATCTTCTGAGAGTTTACAGTTAGGTACTTAGAAATCGAGCACGACGGGCCGCCGCTCGTTATAATAATAGAGAGAGAGAGAGAGTTCTGGAGGTGACAAACCACCTCTCAGAAAACTGAGTCTTTTTCCTTCTGAGAATGGTGGAGAACAATAGTGAGAATGCTGAGTCACTTTCGGGAGAACAAAAGTGAGAATGCTCAGTCGCCTTTCGGGAGAAAGAAAATCTTCAAGTCCACGAAGGAGATCTTTGGGTCCACGAAGGAGATCTTCAAGCACCGAAGGAGAATTCGGTGGAAATCTTCAAAGGAGTTCTCCCGGGTGCAGAAGGCAACGTCCCCTCAAATGAAGGCTCTGGGCTCCTTTTATAGTTTTGGCCGGGGGTAGTCCGGTAATTTTGCCGTTATAACCACCGTAACCACCTGGAAAACAAATCACGTTTTCCGGTTCGGAGCACACGGATGACCATTTTTCATAAATAACCGTCTCGCCCCTAGGCAGTTCGGGCAGTTCGGGCAGCTTTGTTGAAGGCGAAAAAGGCTACAAGCCATTCCTGCAATCTGAGAAATTAGAGAGACAAAAAGTGAGCGTGGCCGGAATGTGAAGTGCTCTGAGCGCGCTCAGAAGCGTTCTGAGCGCTAACGAACGGGGAAGCGTTCTGAGCGCGCAGGGAAGTGTTCTGAGCGCGCAACAAACATGAGAGCGTTCTAGGCGGAGTCCGGAACCCGAAGAGCAGGCGGCGAGTCAGAAGAGGGGGGATTTGCCCTAACCCCATTACGAGGGAGAGTGGCTCGGCCGCACCCTAAGGGGGCGCGGTGCGGCCGCACCCGAGGGGGGTGCGGCTTGGCTTGGCCGCACCCCAAGGGGGTACGTTCGGGCCGCACCCAAGGGGGTGCGGCTTGGCTTGGCCGCACCCTAAGTGGGTGCGGCCGGGCCGCACCCCACATGGGGTGCGGCTTGGCCGCACCTCTCATGGGGTGAGGCTGGGCCGCACCCCACACGGGGTGCGGTTTGGTTGTACCCCCCACTATGGGGGTGCGGCTATTCGCACCCCACTAGTGGGGTGCGGGCTAATCGCACCTCAGTAGTGGGGTTCGGCTATGGCGGCGTGCTTTGTGCGTTCTTCCGCACTGGCGATTGGCGAAGGAAATGGCGAGTTTGGTTTCTTCAACTCGAGCGATAATGCGTTGACCGTTGACCCCACCTCTCTTAAGTTGAGTTTTCTCTAGACGCACCCCAAAGCCGTTATGAATGTATAACAGTCAGGATGAGTCATGCATTACAGAAATCTTTGGAGAAACAAGATGAACTCGTTTCAGAATTTAAAGAATCTCAGGCTCAACAACTAAACAAAAATAAAACAGGAGACAACATGGTTGGCTCTTCATAAATCAGTTTTGATTGGGTTCCCCAAAACGGACCTGGCCGATACGATTCCAACGGGCTCATTCCCACATAAGTCCGAGTCCTTTTAGTCCTCCAAATAGCCACTGGAACGCACGTACGCGCACACGCTAACCGCACCCCCCATGGAGGTAAACATACCCCATGCTGGGGGTAACCGCAACCCCCACTCTCTCTCTCTCTCTCCATCCAACCCACTTTCTCTCTACGAGGCATGCATGTACCTCCCAAACTCCCTATCTCTGTCTTCACCACCACCAAGCCTCACCGCGCACCTCGCCGGCCGCCCGCCGCACCTACCCGGCGCGGCACAGGCCGAGCCCAAGCACGCACCTCCCCCTCGCAGAGTGCGGCCAAAACCGCACAGCCGCACCACCCTTGAGGGGTGCCGCCAAGGTCGGTCCCGGTCAGTCGCGCCCTCCTTGGGGGGTGCGGCCAAAATCGCCCCCCCCCCCCCCCCTTTTGGGGGGTGCGGCCAAGGCCGCATTCCTCCTTTGGGCGGTGCGGCCAAACCCGCACCCCCCATTGGGGGTGCGGCCAAGGCCGCATTCCTCCTTTGGGCGGTGCGGCCAAACCCGCACCCCCCATTGGGGGTGCGGCCAAGGCCGCACCCTCCTCGGGGATGCGGCCAGGCCGCATTCCCCCTTTGGGGGGTGCGGCCAAACCCGCACACCCCCTTGGGGTGTGCGGCAAAACAAGCACCCCATAGGGGGTGTGGCCAAGGGAGCACCCCCGTTATTGGGGTGCGCTCTCCCTCTTTTGCCCGCACCTCCCCAACATCGCTCGGTTATTTTGTTTGGGTCAAAGTTCACGGCGCGCGTTAAACGCCTCCGCGCTCACCACGTGCTTAGATCGCCTGCGCGCTCACCACACGCTCAGAATTCCTTCGCGCTCACTGCACGCTCAGAATGCCTTCACGCTTACCGCACGCTCAGAACGCCTTCGTGCTCACCGCACGCTCAGAATCCCTCCGCACTCACAGCGCGCTCAGAACGCCTCCGCCCTCACCGCGCGCTCAGAATGCTCTTGTGTTCGTTACGAGCTCAGAACACTTCCGTGTTCACGACGTGCACAGCAGTTAACCCTACCTGATTTCCTAGATTGCAGATCCAGTTCATTGCGCTCAACGCCATCAACTAAGCTGCCCAAGCTGACCGAACTGCCCAGGGGGCAAGACGGGAATATCCAAAAAGTGACGATCTTTGTGCTTCAAATCGACCAGCATGATTCACCCGTCTGGTGGTTACGGTGGTTACGGTGGTTACTACGGCAAAATTAACGGGCTACCCCTGCCCAAGGCTATAAAAGGAGCTCAGGGCTTTCATTTCGAGGGACCTTGTCTTCTACGCCCGAGAGAGCTCATTTGAAGATTTCCTTGGAATTCTTCTTTGGTGCTTGAAGATCTCCTTCGTTCTTCGAATCTTCGAAGATCTCCTTCGAGCCTTCGAAGGTCTCCTTCGTGCCTTCGAAGATTTTCCTTCGCTTCGGAAGATAGTCTTCAAAGAGGGTTGAGAATCTTTCAAGTTATGAAAGGTGACTCGAGAATCTCACTTTCGTTCCTAGAAAAGTACTTAGTCTCTCGAGAGGTGGTTTGTCACTCTCGAAGTTTTCTCTCCCTATCATTGTAACGAGCAGCGGCCTGTCGCGCTCGAGTTCTCAGATTTCAATTGTATCGAACCAGAAGATAGTGGAATTTGGTCGACACAGCTCCGACCGTGTGGTTTTCACCATTTCCGGGTTTTCAACAATGAAAAGTCTTCTTGTCATTTATCAATTGCCTCATTGATTGTTTGCGAGCTTGGTTCGCTTTCGAGCTAAGGTTGTTCAATTCGACCGGTCTACCATAGCGTCGAGTGACCTACAACAAATTTGATTTGAATGCCACCCCAAACCTCGCAGCCAACAAGCATTTCACTCATACCCATCCAAATGCTTCCACATATTGATGGACAACAACTACGACAAGACAAAGGCATCCTACCTCTAAGAATAGAACAAGGTCTGCTCCCTCACTCTCCATTTAACATTTGACAGAATCAGGTACATATGCTCTTTACTAAAATTGCATCCGGAGATCCTACCGATTGACTTTACCAAGCAGAAGTTTTCTTTCGATATAATAATATTCCATGTAATGATTTTTTGTTATTTGGGTCGGCTCATTTGGATAAACCTGGATCCAGATGGTATCAGTCAATGCTTCATGAAGGCAACAATCTTGATTGGAACACGTTAAAAATAGTTGTGTTTCGACGATTATCAACCGGTATTATAACAAATTTTCATATCCGGCTTAAAACGATGATATTGATCTTAGTACCTCGGTAGTCCCCAATATAGCTGAAGTTTACTTAAATGCTTTGACTCTTTTGCTTCGCTCCATGCATTTTACTAGCGAAATAGGCACACACAATATCCAAATATTACTCGAGAGCATTAATAACTTTATAACATAGCACACTGCCGATTTTTTATCTCTCCCAATTAAGGTCTTTAAACCTTTAAAAGTTTATATGGGAAAAGGAACGGTGGAATACTTTTACTGTACAAGTTCATATGTTCACCATCGATTTGTTTGTTATCGACCTATAGGGCGTCCATATCATTTTGGGGGTCCATTTATTCAAAATTTTGAGTCATGTTATGCTAGACCACAATAAGAAAACAATGACATTTTTTTTGTAATGGTCAATCTATTTACCTTTATCTCGAACCCAAGTTAACAAATTTCTTCATAACCAATCAATACAGCCAGCTGCGCTTTATTTTCTTGCTGCGTATCCACCCTCGCAGACCATGGAGGATACTTTCACTGCCAGCAGTTTTACCTCATTCCCTTACATCACCACTCCACGCGTTTGAGGATGCATTTCAACACCTTCGACATTACACCTAGATATAATTCCCTTCAGCCAGCTGCCAAATGGCTACGAGATTGAATCATTACTTTCTTCTGTGCTTGAAAAGGGGCTAGTTTGTCCTAGCACTCCCCCTTTAGTTCTCCGGCACTATAGGGTCCTAAACACCAGCACTATCAAAGATGCATTCCTCATGTCTACTGTGGACAAATGAGTTGATAAATTATATGGGATGAAGTATTTTTATAATTTGATTTACAATCAGGGTAACAAGATGTTAGAGTGCATTCCTCTAACATTCATAAATGACTTTTCAAACATAAAATTGTGTATATGAGTTCCTAGTTATGCTCTTTGTATTGTCTAATGCTGTAGCCACTTTTCAAGCATTAATGCGTTCTATTTTTCATCCCTACTTTCAAAATTGTGTTGTCATTTTTTGATGATATTATTGTTTTTATTCATTTTTTACCAACACATTGACCGGTTACATTTGGTGCTTTCTACCCTACGTACGATCTAATTAATTGTTTGTCGAAGTGTCTAAATGTGAGTTTGACTAACTCCATTGATTGTTTAGGCCAGTGTCTCTGATGCAGGGTGCAATTGGTGTCAGATAAGGTAACAATTGTTAATTGGGTAGTCCCAAACACAATAGGGCAATTGCATTCGTTTTGGGGGCTTTTTGGATATTATTGCCGTTTAATTAAAAAAACACGCCCTCAGCACTGTTCCCTTAACACAACTTCTGGTTAAGGATGCTTTTGAATGGTCACCTCAAGCAACGAAAGCTTTCCAAACCCTAAAGGACAAACTAACATCAGCACCCGTATTTACTCTACCCAATTTACCCACCCTTTCACCATTGAAGTCAATGCTTCAAGAGAATTGCTTGATGTTTTTGCTGCAATTGATAAGTGATGACAACATCTAATCGGCTCTCATTTCACTATTCGAACAGGCCATAGAACTCTCTATCATCTCGCTTCCCAGGTCTTAACTAAACCCGAACAACAGTTTTTTGACAAAAAATACTTAGGATTTGATTTTAACATTCAATATTGATAGGGCCCCACCTAAATTTATAGGGAAAATGGCCTGTGAATATCCGAATGAGTGACATTAAACCCACCTTTCCCACTAACTTAGTAGGGAGAGAGGGATGGACCAAGAGAAACCGCCAACTCACGCCATAACAGCGTGCCGCGCGCCAGCAAGAACGACGGCAACCGCCCCGGCTGAGCTGGCGCCATTGCCGCCCGACCAACCGCACGACCACACGCCCGCGCGGCCACCCGGCCCCACGACACCCAGGCCGCACGGCCGCGCCGGCCGCGCCGCCACACCAAGTCGCACGGCCTCCCGGCCGTGCAACCTCTTCGTCTCGCAGCACCAGATCGCGAGGCCGCACGGCCCCTTGGTTGCGCTGCCGCACGGCCCCTTGGTTGCGCTGCCGCACGGCCCCTTGGTTGCGCTGCCGCACGGCCCCTTGGTTGCGTTGCCGCGCGGCCGCGTGACCAGTCGTGCATCCGCCGGGCCGCGCAGCCCTTGGCCACGATCTACCGCGGGCCTGCGATGCGGCCGCCTGGCCGCGCGGCGCGCACCGACCGTGCGGCCACCTAGTCGCACGATCGGACATGGCTGGCCGCTTGGCCACGCGCCCCCGCCCGTCGGCCTCCGCAAAACGGCCACGGCAGGCCGGCCACTGCCACCCGGTCGGCCACTTGGCCACCGCCCAGCCCCCGCCTCCCGGCCGACCACTTGTCCGTCGCCCAACTTCCGCCGGCTGTCCTCCACCTCCTCGATCAGGTAACTTCCAGGCCGCCGCCATCACACCTCACTATCTTCAGAACCACCTATTATGGGGTGTGCGTATAGCAAATTCCCGTAATGGGTGTGCGGGTAATAAAATATATATGATTGGGTATCCATGTACTAAATTATACGATTGTGGTGTGCGAATAGTAAATTATATAGTTATGGTGTGCGCATAGCTATATACTCCCTCATGAGTTTACGCATAGTGATGTAACCTGCCATGGGCGTACGTATAACGATAAAACCGCCCATAATAGGTGTGCGCATAACAAATTATCTGGTTTTGGGTGTGCGGATAACCGAGCTAATGAGGGTATGAATTTAACATTTGTAAGAGTAAGAGTTTTACCTGAGGAGGACATCAAGGTAGCATTGCCGACCTTCAGGACGTCAGCTATACTCCTCCATCTACAACAGTGACAGTCTCTCTGACTGCAGTGACAACCTCTAGAAGCTCAGAATTATTGCAGACGTGACATGTAGCACCTGAGTCTAGGCACCACTCGGTACTGACCTTTCCTTTACCAACCATGACAACAAAGTCGGTAGGCGCTGTCTGATGAACCATATTGGCCTTGTTATCAGTCTTTGGTATGCTAGATTCACCTCTCTTGGGTTGCTTACACTCGGAAGCGCAGTGACCCCACTTGTTACAGTTGTAGCACTTGCCTTTGAATTTCTTTGCCTTTTTGTTGGTGTCCACAACTGCGGGTGCACTAGGTGACGATCTACTCTTTCCAGGCATAAACTTACGCTTAGGATGCGTGACCCTGTTGGCAACATATGACTGTTTGCTAACTGTCTCCATAGCGTGTCTAGTCCAGTTCTCATCCTCAATGCAAATGAAGCGTTTGAGGTCTTTTAGACTGACCTGCATTTTCTTCCGATACATTTCAGTCTTGAAAGAATACCACGCCGACGGGAGCTTAAAAATGATGGCTCCTGCAACAAAACCATCAGGTAGTGGGATATTCTCACTGTTCAGCTTGTCCACAAGATTTTCAAAATCAGCGACCTGTGGAAGGATTTCACTTTCCTCAGTGAAGGTGAAAGTCATGAACTTTCCGCCAGGTGCGTCTGGAACATGTTTTCTTCTTCCTTGAACTGCTCCACCAGAGCATCCTAGATTTCTTTTGTCGTCTTCAATTTGTTGTACGGCTCGGCAAGCCTGTTGGAGAGACAATTCAGCAGGTAGTCGCGACAGAAATCTTCATCCTCAACCCACTGGGCCTCGCCATCAGTCCCAAGAACTTCAGCGCGAAGAGACTAAACGGTGTAGAACACGTTCAGGTACTTCATGCTGAACTGAGTGTTCCTCTTCCAAGCACTGAACTCTGAGTTGGAGAATTTCTCCAGCTTGATCATCGGAACGGGAGTATTCCCTTTCGATATCCTGTCTCTTTCCAAACAGTAGATTTCCACTGGCAACCTAGATCACAAGCAGAAAAATTAAAAAGAGATCACCTGAAATGCGTGCAGAGACGAGGTAAACTTCAGATCCAATCCAGAACTTGTTGTGCTCTGCGTCGAGAAGACCCTGCGTCGAGATGGGGAAGCGTCGATTCAACGTTGCGTCGAATTGATGCTGTGTCGAAAAAGCTTTGTGTCGAGAAGAGGGAGCAGCGATTCGACGTTGCGTCGAAATGACCTTGCGTCGAAAAGGCTCTGCGTCGAGAAGGGGAGCGTCGATTCGAAGTTGCGTCGAATTGGCCCTGCGTCGAGAAGTGGGAGCGACGATTCAACATTGCGTCGAATTGGCGTTGCGTCGAAAAGGAACAACAAGTCCCGGCGAAAACTCTGCAATCGACGACGGAGGCATGCTTCGTCTTGCCGTGCGAAGATCGGCAAATGTCGTGGTTTATCCTCCTTGCCAAAACTCGACGACGACGCATGGGTTCAACTTCGGAGCAGCGAACGAAGAAGACCTAGCGGCGGTGGGACGGGGCTTCCTTGATCGGCGATGGCGAGAACTCTTCAACGCGAGAGAAGGGATGTCGCTTCCTTGCCGCGAGAAGAACGGCGGGAGAGAGGGGGGCTTCGTCTAAGGCACCGAGAGAGAGTCACTTCAAGAATGTTAGAATGGTGCTTAAAGCATCCGCGTGACTGTCTAGTTTGGAATAGTCTACTCGTTGCCCCTAGCAGGGTATTTATAAGGAAACCCTAAATCCCCGACGGGTAAGTGGATTTCTATTGGATCCTAACCAAACAACCAAGTTTCCATTAACCTGTTATATCGATATACCTCAACACATTCGCCACCACATTCCTGCTGACCTCTACGGTTCGGAAGAGTTGTTGTAACGAGTGGTAGTTTACCACCCTCGATAAGATAACTTTTGTAATTCTCAAAGAAGATAGTGGAATTTGGCCAGCATAGTCCCAGCCCCGTAGTTTTTTCCCCTTTTCGGGGTTTTTCTGTTGAGGTATATTGAACTATCGGGTAAACGGATGCTTAGCGGTAGGTTAGGACCCGTTAGGGATCCACGCACCCGCCGGGGAATTAGGGTTTGCCTATAAATACCCTGCTAGGGGCAACGAGTAGAGGGTTCCAAACTAGACACTCACGCGGATGCTTCGAGCACCATTTTAACATTCTCGAAGATCACTCGTTGATGGCGCAAATCTTAGCACACCGCTATAGGCGGTAGTAAGACTGCGGCACGAAACGGCAGTGTACCGATCGTTCAAGTAATATAAAATGGGAATGAATCCCCAAGTATCGATCTCAAAGAAACACAGTAAGGTGGAGTTTATTATCGAGGAAGGACTTGAGATTGAAGTCCTTTCGAGCGGATGGATGCGGAAATGGGGGATTTGGTTTGTGGAAAATAAAAGAAAACAACTTAAACTACTCCTATGCAATGCCGCTATGCAAAGCTTCGCTCGGCGGGATGGAAGACTACGTAGGCCTTGAGCGCACTACTTCGTTGGGCGGATGGGCGAGTAGGCAAGCGGAATCGAACTATGCAGGCCTTGAGCGCGCTGCTTCGTAGGGCGAGTGGATTACACGGGCCGCTATGCCACGCTTCACCAGGCGGATGGACGAGTAGTCTTACGGAATGAGGGTCGCAAGCACCTCTTCGACAAGCACGCCACTAACAATTGCTAGTGCGGCACCGAACACGAAGGCGGAATGGAAATTAGATGGGGGCGCACCTCATAAACACATATGAATAATATAATCTCAAATAAATGAAATAGACATTACATAACAAGATTCATTGTGCACATCATCAAAATATAGAAGAGTCTAACCTAAACAATCATCAACATAAAGAAGGAAAAAAAGGGTAAAGGAGTCGACCACATCCGAAGCCTTGCCGAAGATTCACGGTTGGAATCGCTGGGTTGTCAATCCGCGTCCAAGATCGGTCTTCAACTGCGTCCGAGGTAGAGGAGGGCTGTCACTTCCTCCCAATGGCTCGTCTTCTTCGTGTCACGATCCAATCTACTCTGATACACGATCTCCTTGCTCGACGTTGTCGATCTTTGGGCTAGAAACCTCTCCTTGAAGCTCTTGGATGATGGAGGAGGCCTAGGGGGGCGAAGAACCTGCGGAAGGGGCGAAAACGGCGGAGCTGGGCGGAAGAAATGCGCGATCCCGACCTAATTCGCGAGAAGGTCAATTTATAGGCGCTGGAATAAACAGTGCGCACGATCAGTGGCGCACGACCAGTGGTCGTGCGCACTAGAATCCTGTGATCGTGCGCCTGCGTGGGCGGAGCCTGCAATGTAAGAAATTTATAAAATAACATGTTCGCACGACCAGTGGCGCACGACCAGTGGTCGTGCGCACTATCGTAAGTGGTCGTGCGTTCGGTCAAGACAGAACTCATAAAATGGGGTTAAGTGCGCACGATCAGCGGCGCACGACTAGTGGTCGTGCGCAATAGAACCAGTGATCGTGCGCAGTGTTCTTGTACAAAATTGTACCGGGAACACCTGCACGACTCCTGTTCCAGCATACAACACCAATCTAGCCACTGAAGGTGGCACTTAACAATGCATGAAAACTAATAGCTAAGATAAATAAGAAATAACACCAAAACGGGCCTAGAAGTGCACATAGCATGTAATAACAAATATGAGCTAAAATAAGGCTAAAGTGCAGTGCATAGACTAGAAAATCGGCCCAGATAAGTCCATATATGTGTATATAATTGGGACTCATCACACCCCCAGACTTACCTGTTTGCGCGTCCCGAGCAAACAAATTCCTCAAGCGGCTGAGAAAAATACATAGCTGGCATAGAAATTGTAAAGCGGAGTATCATGCGAAGTCACATGCTCATGCGCGTAGAAATACAGTAGACAAAATTTCTAATTGTACATATTAGTTTATACTTTTCTAGGGGCGTATTTATATATTACATTTACTCAAAAAGTGAATCACGGTGAATCATAAGGTCGTACATAGGAAGAAAGTAAACTGAACGCTGATGCGAGCATTGCCAAAGATCGGGGCTCGAGACAACCTCCATTGAAATCCATCAATGTCGGTGACCATAAGCTTGCCCGTTTGCACTCTCTCCACAGCACTGGTTTGACTCAAATGTGTGAATCAATAGAACTTAAGGTTTTAGATGAGGCTTGAGTTTAGGTGAGGATAAACAAAGATAAAAACGACGGCTCAAGCACTAAACCCAAATAAGATTATGCAGAAATTATTCTCGTTCACTACACAAACACACGGGTACACCACACCCCCAGACTTGGACTTAACAACATGGGTGTGTGCACCGCCTACTCCTAAACATATATTTTTACACAGATTTTTCATTAAAGCTCATATCTTTTTCTTTTCTTTTCACTTCTTTTCTTTCTCTCATTTTCTTCTTTTCTTTTCTTATCATTTTCAGCAACTAAACAATAAAACACATCCAAATCTTCACAGACATATCACCAAATCAACAACCCAATCATGAAAGTAATATATTAGAGCTCAACTTTGGGTGTGCGATTAGGATTGGCTTTTGGGCTTTGGTGAAATAAAAGTGGGGCTGAATCAAAGAACGGATAGGCACAACTGGGCTAGCGAGGATAAAGCGATAGGAATGGGTAAAAAGGCTCAACCGGGCCAAAATGATGGCCTACATCACATTCACACAAATGACTAACTGTATACCATGCTTCAAGAATCGCTTGGGGCAAGTTCTAGCCACCGAGAAAGATAATCCTTCCTCCCGACTCGGGCAATACAAGGCTAACGAACGCCTACACACATTCCTGTGCTACCGTCTGATTCACACCGGATTCACCAATTTGTGAGTGTAGTAAACAATATTTACGCTAATAGAAAAATATGAACTAAAAGCATAAAAAATTTTGAATCTACACGAATTTCTATGTGAGACAATAGCACTCGACTAGGAGCACTATCGAAGTCAACATTTTACTCCTACTCACAATCCTAAGCCAGCACAATGATTTTCCAAATCACACGAAAAGAAATGAATTCGGCTCAAGACGTACCAACAGCTAAATGCGCGCTCATGTGGGTGTTGTGGTGTGCAATGAAACTGAAAAACAATTTCAAAAAGCTAAAATACAAGTACTTCTAGCATGCTATGCAAGAGTGCACGTGAGTGGGCACAAAAACAGCTCTCCCCCAGACTTAAACTAAACAATCCACAAAATATATGACATGAAAATCAGCAAAGGCTAGAGAAAGAGAGTACTCAGTGCTCAGAAATGAGCATACCAGAAGATTGGCGTGTAAGCTAAAATGAGCCGCAGCATCCGCCATCCAGAAAAGATACCTGCAGGGAACACACTAAAAGCAGCAAAAATATATAAAAGCTGAATTAAAACAAGTGATAAAAATAAAAATTAGGAAATCTGGGTTGTCACCCATGGAGGTGAACCTGTTCCTGCGAATAAGATCAAGCACACACACACATAACAAGAAGGACGAAATATGATAAATTCTCAAAACGATGCCCAGATGAGCATCCGGAATCATAATGTTATTATTATAGCAAACTAAAATAAGTTCATGCTACCCCAAGAAACATAAAATAAAAAAAGATCAGCAACAGGAAAAAGACAAGATTGTGATTGGCTCGCACACAGGGTGAAAAAATCACTCATCGTCGCTGTCACTATCTAAAACAACGACGGTCGGCGGAGGTCTAGAAGATGATGCGGCACGACCAGGAGGTGGGGGTATATGCAGTCCTCCCCGCACATCTTGCTGATACACGAAATCCGTCAGCCAATACTGATTTGCCTCCAAGTCGGAGAGGCGCTGGTTGAATCTTGGGACCTCCGGTGCTCGTGAAGAACTACCCTCCTCCTTGGGCTTCCGTTCCTGCTTGAATGACTGACGCCGCGGCTGCGGGAGGGATAACTCTCGGTGAATATTCGGTGGCTCAGCCGGCTCTCCATGCTCCTCATCATCATGCCTCTCCCTAGGCGCATCACCCGGCATCACGACCTCATAACGCCTGCTACTCTTCTTCCCCACGACCCGAAGTAGATGAAAGCTCACCATGGTGGCCCTGGTGATGAAGGAAGGCGCAGTCACCTGCACCATCGGAGGTAGCCGGTCCCAAATACCCAAGCTCTTTGCAATACGGGTGATATAGTAGGCACCTCCAATGGCACCAGTGAGACCGTAGGTGGCCTCGTGATGGAAGAAGTAAGCGAGCATGTAACCCAGATTCACGGGCTGCTGGAATTCCATACTATATAAGGAGATCAAGTCTTGCCACCCCACAACGTTCTGACTGAGAGCTCGGGCGATAAGAGAATGACTAAGGACATGCTGCAAAAATCGGAGAGCAGGCGCGACGATCCAGGTGGATTTACTTTTCCTGGCTACATAATCTTCGTCCCGTCCCGTGAGAGCACACCACGCGGCACGCGGGGTGACGTCGTCAGGGAAGGAGACACTCATATTCGGAAAGTCAATCGCAGTAGCCTCCGCTTCAGTGTAGAAACCTGCGTGCACCGCCAACTCCTGCAACGAAAGAGTGAAGACTCTCCCCATCATTCGGAAAGAACAAATTGATGGACGTAGACCGGAAGGCAGCCACTCCCACTCGAATGTCGCGAGAAACTCTATGGTGAGCTCTTTGTAGCCAAGATCGTTGCATTCGAACACCTTACTCCAGTGATCGAATGAGTAGCGGAGGAGGACGGCTTCCCTCAGATTTCCATTGTCGCCGATAGAGCCAAGCTCATTCCAATCTACCAATCTCTGAGAGAGAAATGGCTTATCCATAAGTGAGTTATAGCGCCGGGTGTGCACATCCTTTGAAAACTTTCCCATACATGCCAAGAGTTGGGCTGGAGACGCAGAGGGCTGCCCGGAGCGACGGTATGCCTTGGCGAAGCGGCGACCTCCAGTATCCATGGTAGCAAAGGGCGGAGAAGAAGGAGGAGGAAAACACGGCACTCACCGGAGAAGAAGAGGCACGCACGATCGGCGGGATACCAAGTGGAGCGGCGCACGAACAGCAGCGAACGAACACAGAAAGTAGAAACCTAGAATGTGCGCAGATAGCTCGGGCGAATCGGGTTTTATAATAATCTGGGCCGATCGCACGACCAGTGGTCGTTCGCGATAAGTAATGCACACGACCAATGGTCGTGCGCAAAGCGAATTTTCGGGCAGCCAAATTTGTAGTGAAAACCCAATCCACCGTGCAGTATGCGTACAAATAGGGTTCAGCGCATGCAGCGAGACAATCACAGCCTTATGAACAACTTAATTAAGCTAGAAGAAAAATAAAATAAAAATTCAGGAAAAGGAAAGATAACTGATGGGGTTAATGTCATCCCAGCATGACTTATTCAAATTTAAAACAGCTCTAGCTAATGGGTCTATGAAAAGAAAAGTGCACCGGTAATTGTTCTAATATGCGCGTAGGTAGCGGGTACCTATACAGAGAAAGAACATTCACGCCTCTACCTGAATAAAGATAAAACCTGCCCATCACAGGTAGAGGGAAAAGAAAGTAAGAAGAGGAGGAGGAGATATCCTCGCTCAACTCACCAAAAACATCTTTGCCCAGCAAGGTACCGTCTTCAAGGAGGCGGCAGGAGGAGAAGGCAAGGAATGAGGCTTCCTCTATGGAGGAGGGATCAACCTCCTCACATGAAAGGATACACTCATCATTGACTTGAGTAGAATGCTCCAAGTCCTCCTGGGGTACCTGTGAAGACTCAACCTGCACAAGCTCAGATGGAGAAAGGGGATCAAGAAATAAATAAGAAGAATGACTTAAATAAAAATCAAGTGGGGGAGTGGTCCCGGTCTCACTCCCATCAGATTGGGAAAGTAAAATAATGTTGGCATTGTCATCAATGCCGCAAGGTTCAGCGAGATCGACAGTGGCCATGCCCAAGATTTGGACTTCCTCCACCGGTATTGAGGAAAGCTCTTCTTCACCTAGAAGGTTGTCCTCCTCCATAGGAGCAGGCATAACACATAAATCGCCAGCCTCATCCTGCGACACATCCTCAACAATGTCGTCAGAGACGAATGTAGCATGCACAACAGGGGGAAGAATAGTGCTCGGATAAAGGTCGAGCACCGATTCCTCACAAAGAATCGAATCCACTAGGGGTGGTGGATGCACCGGGAGAATAGGCTTAGCAATGTCGGTGCCCAGATCAGCCATACATCTGGTGACTGTGTCAGGGCCATACCCTTCAAGATGTTAAGGTGGCAAAGACACAAAACCGGATGTTGAAGGTGTGCCGCCAGAGTTAGGATTCGGGACGATCCGGATATCCGGCTCGTCATCCTCATCCAATTGGCGAAGATACTCGGCACAGTCCTTCAAGACATGATCAGTGCTCCGACAAAACTGGCACTGCCTTGTGGGCTTCTTTGGCACAGCGGGTGCTGAAGCCGAAAATAAGTAAGACGGTAAAGGCTCCGCAGAGTAGCCATAAGACTTACGCGCACCATATGGAGTATCAGACGAAGTCGGTGCTCCATATGCTGGGCGAGAAGAATTATGCCCACCATTCTCCGTAGGGCATTCATCACTAGAGTGGGAGGTAGCTCTACACCAATGGCAACGGATATTAAGATGTGCCCACATAGTGCGAAGATAATATGATTCAAAAAGAAAAACACTATTGTGCGAAATACCACACCTAACAAAAATTACTAACGCAACCTAATTAAAAACAGGAAACAGAATACGAGGAAATAAAACAAAGGAATGCAATTTACAAATGGAAGGGCTTCTCTCTCAGGTTCTCCCTCTCCAGAAAACTCACATGACTGTGTTCCCCGGCAACGGCGCCAAAAACTTGATGGCGCAAATCTTAGCACACCGCTATAGGCGGTAGTAAGACTGCGGCACGAAACGGCAGTGTACCGATCGTTCAAGTAATATAAAATGGGAATGAATCCCCAAGTATCGATCTCAAAGGAACACAGTAAGGTGGAGTTTATTATCGAAGAAGGACTTGAGATTGAAGTCCTTTCGAGCGGATGGATGCGGAAATGGGGGATTTGGTTTGTGGAAAATGAAAGAAAACAACTTAAACTACTCCTATGCAATGCCGCTATGCAAAGCTTCGCTCGGCGGGATGGAAGACTACGTAGGCCTTGAGCGCACTACTTCGTTGGGCGGATGGGCGAGTAGGCAAGCGGAATCGAACTATGCAGGCCTTGAGCGCGCTGCTTCGTAGGGCGAGTGGATTACACAGGCCGCTATGCCACGCTTCGCCAGGCGGATGGACGAGTAGTCTTACGGAATGAGGGTCGCAAGCACCTCTTCGACAAGCACGCCACTAACAATTGCTAGTGCGGCACCGAGCACGAAGGCGGAATGAAAATTAGATGGGGGCGCACCTCATAAACACATATGAATAATATAATCTCAAGTAAATGAAATAGACATTACATAACAAGATTCATTGTGCACATCATCAAAATATAGAAGAGTCTAACCTAAACAATCATCAACATAAAGAAGGAAAAAAGGGTAAAGGAGTCGACCACATCCGAAGCCTTGCCGAAGATTCACGGTTGGAATCGCTGGGTTGTCATTCCGCGTCCAAGCTCGGTCTTCAACTGCGTCCGAGGTAGAGGAGGGCTGTCACTTCCTCCCAATGGCTCGTCTTCTTCGTGTCACGATCCAATCTACTCCGATACACGATCTCCTTGCTCGACGTTGGCGATCTTTGGGGTAGAAACCTCTCCTTGAAGCTCTTGGATGATGGAGGAGGCCTAGGGGGGCGGAGAACCTGCGGAAGGGGCGAAAACGGCAGAGCTGGGCGGAAGAAATGCGCGATCCCGACCTAATTCGCGAGCAGGTCAATTTATAGGCGCTGGAATAAACAGTGTGCACGATCAGTGGCGCACGACCAGTGGTCGTGCGCACTAGAATCCTGTGATCGTGCGCCTGCCTGGGTGGAGCCTGCAATGTAAGAAATTTATAAAATAACATGTTCGCACGACCAGTGGTCGTGCGCACTATCGTAAGTGGCCGTGCGTTCAGTCAAGACAGAACTCATAAAATGGGGTTAAGTGCGTACAATCAGCGGCGCACGACTAGTGGTCGTGCGCAATAGAACCAGTGATCGTGCGCAGTGTTCTTGTACAGAATTGTACCGGGAACACCTGCACGACTCCTGTTCCAGCATACAACACCAATCTAGCCACTGAAGGTGACACTTAACAATGCATGAAAACTAATAGCTAAGATAAACAAGAAATAACACCAAAACGGGCCTAGAAGTGCACATAGCATGGAATAATAAATATGAGCTAAAACAAGGCTAAAGTGCAGTGCATAGACTAGAAAATCGTCCCAGATGAGTCCATATATGTGTATATAATTGGGACTCATCACTCGTTCCCGCTCGTGTGTTTCCCGTAACCGCTCTTCTTCTTCCCGTCGCTGAAGGAGTTTTTCGCGTAACTGCTCCTGTCGTTCCTGTCGATCGAAGTGCAAGGCTGCCATTTTTATCCATCGTTGTGAAGGAAGATCGTTTCCTGTGCGGGTAAGTGATCGGAGCCAAGGAGGAAGGATCCCTGTTCGCGTCTCTAGTCGGAAGAACAGTCGCCGTCGAAGGGAGATAGCGTAACTGCAGTCGCCGCTCTGCGTTTTCCATTGTCACCGCAGCCGCCGCTTGTGCCGCTGCCGTGGGTTCTTCCCGAGATCGACGGCCAAGTAGGCGCTGTTCCTCCCATCATCGTCTTGTCGGCACCTGAAGACGTTCAGGAACGCAGATTGGAGAAGCCCAGCCGCTCCCTGTCGCATAAACTGCGGCGTGGATCTGTGAAGGAGGGCTCATCACCGTCGACCGCTGCCGCCTCGCTGCCGCAGTCGTCCAGTCGTGCCAATCCAGTGACGCAGGTGCTTCTCAACGCAGGGGTTTCTCGACGCAATGTCGAATAGGCGCTCAACCATCTCGACGCAGCCGATCCCAGACGACGCAGTCGATTTCAGTCGACGTCTTCCCAGTCGACGTCTTCCCAGTCGACGCCTTCCCAGTCGACGCCTTCTCTGTCGACGCCTTCCCAGTTGATGCCTTACCTGTCGACACAACCGATCCCTGTCAACGCAGCCGATCCCTGTCGACGCCTTCTCTGCCGTAGGAGCCACAGCTGTTGCTGCCGTTTTTCCGCTATCGGATTTTCGACAGTGATATCGGAATTCCGACAGTGCCATGTCCTCTTGGTGATCCCATTTTCGGCTCTTTAGGTTGTTGTCGTATTTGTTTGCGTGGACCAGTGAAGTGGAGCACAGCAATTTTCTGGATTGGATCCGAAGAATTTTATTCTCACCTCTCCGCGCTTCTGGTGATCTCTTTCTGGTTTTCTGCTCGTCATTAATTTGCTAGTGGATTTCACGTATTTGGCAAGATACACACGATGTCGAAGGGCTCTACTCCTGTTCCGATGATCAAATTGGAGAAATTCTCTAATTCTAAGTTCAGTGCTTGGAAGAGGAACACTCAGTTTAGCATGAAGTACCTGAACGTGTTCTACACCATTTAGACTGTACGTGCTGAGGTTCTTGGGACAGCTGGAGAGACCCAGTGGGTGGTCGATGAAGATTTCTGTCGTGCTTACTTGTTGAACTGTCTTTCCAACAAGCTCGCTGAGACGTACAGCAAAATGAAGACCGCCAAAGAAATCTGGGATGCTCTGGAGGAGCAGTTCAAGGAAGAGGAAAATATGTCCAAGACGCACCTTGTGGACAAGTTTATGGCTTTCACCTTCACCGAGGAAAGGGAAATTCTTCCACAGGTGGCCGATTTTGAGAATCTGGTGGACAAGCTGAACAGTGAGAACATCCCATTGCCTGATGGTTTTGTTGCAGGAGCTATAATCTTCAAGCTCCCGTCGGCGTGGTACTCCTTTAAAACAGAGATGTATCGGAAGAAAACGCAGGTCAGCCTTAAAGACCTCAAGCGCTTTATTTGCATTGAGGATGAGAACAGGACTAGACACGCTAGGGAGACTATTAGCAAGCAGTCTTCTGCTGCCAACATGGTCACGCATCCTAAGCGGAAGTTTAAGCCCGGCAAGACTAGACCATTACCCAGTGCACCTGCAGTTGTGGACACGAGCAAGAAGGCGAAGAAATTCAAAGGCAAGTGCTACAATTGTAACAAGTGGGGTCACTGTGCTTCCGAATGCAAGCAGCCCAAGAGAGGAGATCCTAGTACACCAAAGCCTGATAATAGGGCCAATATGGTCCATCAGACTGCGCCCACCGACTTTGTTGCCATGGTCGGTAACGGACATGCCAGTACAGAGTGGTGGCTAGACTCATGTGCTACATGTCACGTCTGCAACAACACTGCGCTTCTGGAGGATGCCACTGCAGTCCGAGAGACTGTTACTGTTGCTGATGGAGGAGTTGCTGACGAGCTGAAGGTCGGCAATGTTACCTTGACGCTCTCCTCAGGTAAAACTCTTACTTTGAAAAATGTTAAATTTATACCATCATTAACTGCTAATTTAATTTCAATTAGTCTGTTATGCGATGCGGGTATGTCCTTTAACATTAGTGGTGGTCGAGTAACGCTTATGGTTCACTCGCACTACTTTAGTTGTGCGTATGTAGTCAACAACATGTATAGGTTGAGTCTAGCAAATGAAGTAGTAAATCAGGTTAGTTCTAATTTGATTGATCCTAAGACTTTACATGCAAGACTAGGACACGTCAATTATCGAAAACTACTCATGCTAGCTAGAACTCACAACATCCCTTTAGACACAACAACCAGATTTGACAAATGTGAAATCTGTGCTCAAACTAAGATAACTAGAGCACTTTTTAGTCAGGTTTCTAGGAGCACACATTTGCTAGAGTTAATACACTCTGACATATGTGATTACAAAAGCTTTGTCACACGTGGAGGTCGGAAGTATCTGATAATATTTATCGACGACTACTCTAGATTCAGTCACATTTATCTACTTAAATCCAAAGATGAAGCTTTTGAAAAATTCCGTATATTCAAAAATAGGGTTGAGAATCAACTTGACATGAAAATCAAACGGCTAAGGAGTGATAGAGGTGGATAATACGTCTCTGGGGAGTTCAGAAATTTCCTTGCCAGCAATGGCATCATCCCTGAAACGACTGCTCCTTATTCCCCCCAATCCAACGGTATTGCTAAGCGAAAAAATAGGACTTTAACAGAAATGTTAAATTCCATGTTGTTGACTGCTGGCATGCCTGCGGCCTACTGGGGTGAAGCTGCCCTCACGTCTAATCACATTCTTAATAAGGTTCCCCATGCCAAGTTGACTAAGACACCCTATGAACTTTGGTTTAAGAGACCTCCTAGATTTGATAATCTTAAGACCTGGGGATGTATCGCTTATGTTAGGATACCTGACCTTAGAAGAGCTAAGATTGGACCTAGGAATAAAAGGTGTATCTACATTGGATGTGCGGAGGATAGTGCTGCAGATAGATTTCTAGATCTATCAACAAACACTGTAATCGAATCTAGAGACGTTGTCTTCTTTGAGGATAAGTTCCTTAAGGATAAGAACCTGACGCTTCCAGGTCTACCAACAACTAGTCTTGAGCCTCCCGCTGAGCCAAGTCAACGTAACTCTGACACTGAGCCTGTAGACACGAGTGGTTTAGATACCAGAAGGCTATCTAGTAGAGAAAAAATGCCTAAACGCTTCGGTACAGACTTCGTGACTTACCAAGTTGAAGCTGATCCATCCACCTATAAGGATTCGATGCGATCTCGAGACTCTCTATTATGGAAAGAAGCCATCGATGAAGAGTTAAACTCTCTCATGCAGAACAACACGTGGACATTGGTTGACTTGCCCAAAGGGGCTAAGACCATTGGAAACAAATGGGTTCTGAAGAAGAAGCTTAATCCTGATGGGAGTATTGCCAAATACAAAGCACGTCTAGTTGCAAAAGGCTTCACTCAAGTGAGTGGAATAGACTACTTTGATATATACTCACCTGTTTGTCACTATGCGACAATTAGGATATTTCTCGCTATAGCATCTATTGAACACTTCACAGTTCATCAGATGGACGTCAAGACTGCATTTCTTAATGGAGATCTGATCGAAGAGATCTACATGCACCAACCTGAAGGGTTTGTGGTAGAAGGTCTAGAAAATAAGGTCTGTAAGTTGATTAAGTCACTCTACGGATTGAAGCAAACACCTAAATTGTGGCACGAAAAATTTTACACTTGTGTTAAAGCTATGGGTTTTAAATCCAGCTTTTCAGATAAATGCCTGTACGTTCGTACAAGTTCAAATAAAGTTGCAATTATATGCTTGTATGTTGATGACATGCTAATTCTGGGCACTGATCAGTCTGAGGTGAAAGACGTGAAAGCTGCTTTGACGGCACAATTTAGCATGACTGACTTAGGCGTGCTGAAAACCATCCTAGGAATGGAAGTGAACTTCACTGACAAGGGTATTACCCTCAGTCAGAGTCACTATATTAGAAATCTACTTGAGAAGTGGGGTTACGTTCATAACAAAGGTAGTGAGACTCCATACGATTATAACAATAGACTGAAACCGAATGAAGGTTCATCTACTAGACAGTTGGATTACTCCAAACTCATAGGTAGTCTCATCTATGCTACAACCTACACTAGACCTGACATAGCCTTTACGGTCGGCATGTTAAGTAGATTTACGAGTAACCCTGGGTAGGACCACTGGAATACCTTAGAAAGGCTCATGCGATACTTAAAGTACACGGAAAAGTATGCTTTATGTTACATTGGACATCCTCCTGTACTTGAGGGGTATTCTGACGCCTCCTGGTGTTCAGAAATTGCTGATAGTAGATCCACTAGCGGTTTTGTATTTACCCTAGGAGGAGCAGCAGTAGCTTGGAAGTCAAAGAGGCAGTCGTGCATTGCACTTTCCTCTATGAAATCAGAACTCTATGCCCTCGCTTCAGCAGGAGAAGAAGCTGAGTGGATAAGAGATCTGATCATCGACATTCCAATGACGAGTCTAAAAATGAACTCTATTTCGCTATATTGTGACAATCAAGCCACAAAAACCATTGCAACAAATACGTTGTTCAATGGGAAGTGAAGGCAACTAAGGATGAAACAGGTCTGGTTGACCCATCTCACCAGTCAAGGGATAATCTCCCTATTGGACGTGAGATCGAAGGATAATGTAGCAGATGTCCTTACCAAGGGCTTAAGTAAGGTTCTAACACATAAAACATCGGGGGAGATGGGATTAAGGTTCATTTAGTATGACTTAATACCCTGCTTATGTTTTAAATCTTAGAACCGTAGTCTGCTTACATTCGAGCATCTTGAGTGAGCACACATAAGTATTCCAGATGCTATCTGATGAAAGCCAGAGATGGATAGTTGCCAGTCATTCCAAACTTGATGACTTACGCAATTATTTTTAATTCAAAGGCTGATTTGGGTATCATTCCAAAAACGAATACTGAAGTTGCTGATATGCGTCCTGATATTATGATCATTACTTATATCATTCCAAACTTGATGATATATTGGTCACAGCTTGTTGTATCATTCCAAACTTGATGATATAATACAATTGTGAAACATTTGGTAATAATCTTAATAATCGAAGGAACATGGTTTGATTCTTTGAAATCAATTGTCTAATTTTGTGTAAATTGGATAGAGATGCTGATATGAGATTCTTTTCTTCCTGGTTAGAGTATTACGTTCTTTTACTGCTATAACTATTCACTTTACTCTTGATTAGCAAATGTTAGAATTCATAGAGATTTGTCTCATGACATTCTTATTATGTCTGTTTGCAGATCACATGGAGATTGGAGGAGAGAAAGTTGATTTCGACCCAGATGATGATGATCTATTGTTTGCATAGATCACTGTTCATTTATCTGTCCTTTGAGTGTTTTTCCAGCTTTGCTTACTGTTTTCTTGTTTGGAGCCTTGTGTTTGAGTTTAGATATTGTGTATTCTAAAACTCATATTTATGTTTCTGGAAAACTCATGTTTGTCGTTATTAACTCTTGTTTAAAGTAATCTGTGATGTGACCCCGATATTTACAATATAGGAAGAGAATGTTGAGGTATATTGAACTATCGGGTTAACGGATGCTTAGCGGTAGGGTAGGACCCGTTAGAGATCCACGCACCCGCCAGGGAATTAGGGTTTGCCTATAAATACCCTGCTAGGGGCAACGAGTAGAGGGTTCCAAACTAGACATTCACGCCGATGCTTCGAGCACCATTTTAACATTTTCCACGTAAAAGCTTACTTGTCAGCCGTTGGTACTTTTATGTGACTTTTTACTTACTCGATCCGCTCCCGAGCTAGGACGGTTCGTCTCGACCGGTTCACGAGCGCCTCGAATGACCCACAATAAATATAAACCTGGTTCTCAAAATACTGTCGCAGCTGCTTTATCCAGCAAGAGGACGTCACAGAAGATAGTTTTTGTATATAGTTTATAGGCACAATCATATCCCACTTGTCCAGCATTTCAAAATTTATCCCGATTATATAATCAAGAGAAATTAGCTACAGAAATTCATTCGAGTATGCTCAGTGACCCGAATGCTGATCGGGAAAACTTTAAATAATAATTTATTTTATTAAAATAGAATGTTTATTGCTGCCTCGAATTTGCGTCGCAGTATCATTACCGAAGCACATGACACTCGGGCCGGTGGCCATGCGAGGATAAAAAGCCACTTATAAACGAAAATGTAATTACTTTTACTGGCCTAATTTATTAATTGAGGTTGCTAAGTATATTAAATGTTGTGATTTGTGTCAAAAGGGGGAATCAGTTAGTCATGCCTCTTTGGGCTCCTTCAATAGTTACCTACACCGACCCAAATTTGGTCGGCTATCGCTATCGACGTTATAATGGGGGTGCAAGGTCGGTTTGGATCGGTTCTACTCAAAACTAAGAACCGAGTAATGTGGATTCGGTTTCGACTTTTGTGAACTAGAACGATCCATCTACCCAATGTATAGAGCCAGATCCAAACTACAAAACTCGGTTTGGTTCTAGTTCTGTTCTTGATTCTACCCATGCTTCATAATTTTTTCTCATATACCCTTATATCTGTAAGCATTCCCAACGATTAAACAAATAATTTGTAGAATCACATACTTCATCTTAATGAAAGAGTTCAAATGTTACATAGTTGCATATAGATATATTCAATCATTATAGAAGTACTCACGAATTAGTAAATCTAACATAATACGAACGGAAAAAACTACTCGGTTCTAATTTTTGTGGACCAAAAATCAAACCGAGACTTGTGAAAACTGACCTGAACAGCTCGGTTCGATTTCAGCCAATTTCTCAGTTTTTGGTTATTTTACAACCCGTGCTCCATAACACATTTACCCATATCCAACACATTTTTCGATATTCTTGTTATGGTTGATTGGCTTACAAAAGCCAATCATTGCGGTTTACCACAAAATTATACAACAATTACCGTGGCTCATTTTTTGGGATCATTGTCGTAAACTCCATGGCATACACGGGACAATTGTCCCGATCACAATTTAATCTTTTTAATAAGTTTTGTAAAGAACTGTTTAAGCAGCTCATCACCAAGCTTAAGAATAACTCAGCTAACCATCCACAAAAGAATGAGCAAACGGAACAAGTTAACAGGTGCATCGGCCTATATCTTAGGGTTTTCACTCATCAATATCCTCAGACTTGATGTAATAACTTGAGTTGGGCCAAATAGTATGATAATACGTCATGCCATTCACCGGCTATCATGATGTCGTTCGAAGCTATATATGGCTGCAAACCACCATGTTTTGTAAATTAATTTTTGGGTGATTGCGGTCTACATGCAGTTTGATGAGACTATAATTATACTAGATTTAATTTACTAATCATTTGCATATATTTTACCTCTTATTTTATGTCTTTTTCTTTAATCACATTCTATTTGATATATTTATGTGTTTTCACTGCAGAGGAGCAAGAATATAAGAGTGCCAAAAAGAAGAAAGAATCAAAATGTCAAGAGTAACAACTCAGAGAAAAGGTGCGGCCTAACTACACAGCGTGTCTGGAGGATGTGTAGATGCTTTTTCATGCATTAAAATTAAGAGATACAAGACCATAGGACCCGGGCATGTCAGGAAGCCGTGTATAGTGCCTGGGAGACGGATACTAGTGAAAATGTGTAACTTTGAGGTTCACGGCCTAGGTACATGGCCGCTTACATAGGCAGTGTATAGTTTTTGTTTAGCTGAGGCTATTTACTATTTAAAGGAGGTCATTTATCTAAATAAGGTATCTTGGAAATTCTTCATCTAGAGTCACCTTAAAGCCGAAATACTCAATGTAAGGGAGAGGTCAAGAAAAGGAGATCAAAAGAAGAGATTTATCATGTTTCATCTATATCTTTTGTAGATGTCTCTTCTCATTATGTTTTCTTTTTATATTATGTCTATGTAATTCTTATAGCTTTCGTATTGGCTTAGATTTCTTGAATGTTTTTTTAAGTATTTTATCTTTTATTAAATTAGTGTTTAGAGTTATTCTTCAATTTATCTAAGTGATTTTATTGTTATGAATCTAAAATTTTAGATTATTTAATTCATATACGAGTCTTCATATTTTCATGGTTCTTGGTGATTATTATATGAAATAGATCATAATATAGATAGAAGTAGTTGCATGCAAATCTTAAGAGAGACCGGCTTCGGATTATGATCAAACCTAATAGTGTGATTTACAAATCGTTAAAGTAAAGCTTAGACGTTTCCGTTGTTGAAGTTGAAGCGACCATAGAGGGGGGGGGGGGGGGGGGGGGGAGTCCACCATGGGAGCTTGCCGAGTGGAGCCGTGCGAGTAGAGGTTGGGCGAGTGGAGGCTGTGCACATAAGGGTGAGGGGATGAGTACACCCCTCCCTCCCCCACTTTGTGTCTCTTTTGGTGTTCTCCTATAAATACCCCACCTAGTGAGATATATACAATAGAGAAGAGAGAGAGAGAGAGAGAACTAGTCAGAGTGGACTAGTGAGTTGAAGAGAGAGTTGTTGAGTGAGAGTGGGAGTGTGCCTACACCCCCAAGAGAGCCCAACCTCATCCCCTACCTCAGCGAGAGGTGGTGAGTGCAGAGTGCACTGTGTGGTGGAGAGTGCAGAGTTGCATGCGTTGTGAAGGTGAAAAGTGCGTTGCAAGCTCAACTGCACTGAGTGGAGAAGCGGACCTTGTCCGCGACAAGTTATTTTTATATCTCATCTGTTGTGAATCAAGGTGTATGCACCTTGTATTCAGTTTGTCTTGTTGTAAATTATTTGCCAAGTTATAAAGAGTTTCTCCTTGTCTATCGTTGGTGCCCTTGTGCATGGTGGTAGCATAAAATCTAACATGGTATCAAAGCTAGGTTGGTGAAGCGGAGTTTGCTATCAAGGTTCAAGGTTGACAACCAAGATGGACGGTAGAGGAGGTTATGCGAGAGGACTAGGCATTGAGCTGCTCACCCAGACCAACTACAAGAAGTGGAAGTCATGCATGGAGAGCTACCTTCCTGGAGAGGACCTATGGGAGGTCGTTGGTGGTGATGAGCAAGAGGAGGTTGTAGCTGCTGAAGACAATGCTCAAGAAGTGAGGGCTTGGAGGAAGACCAACCCCAAGGCAGAGTTCACCCTGAAGAGAGCTATCACTCCTGACTTGTTCGATCACATCATGGGGTGCAAGTCAGCGTCAGAGATCTGGAGAGCCCTTGATGAGTTATTCAACAAGAAGAATATAGCGCGGCTACAGTTCCTGGAGAATGAGTTGGCACGGTCCACTCAAGGAGAGTTGTCGATTTCCACCTTCTTATTGAAGGTGAAGAACTTATGTGCAGAGATCTCGGCCTTGGATCCCGACGAGACGATCTCAGAGGCAAAGATAAAGAGGCACATACTTAGAGGCCCGCGGAAGGAGTATGTTCCGTTTGTCACCTCTGTGCAAGGATGGGCTACTCAGCCCACCTTACTGGAGCTAGAGAACCTGCTGTCGTCACATGAAAGCTTGGCGAAGCAGATGGCTGGAGTATCCATCTCAGGAGGAGATGGCGAGGCGTTGTTCTCAGGCAAGATAAAGCCTTGGGAAAAGAAGAAGAAGAACTCCGGAGAAGGACCGTCAACATCCTCTCAAGGAGATGGAGGGAAGTTCCTTCCTGAACACGATGAGAGGGGGAGATCTCTTTGCTTTGCCTGTAAGAAGTATGGGCACATTGCAAGGGACTCCCGGTCCAATTTGAAGGCCGGTCATGTTGCTAACAAGGAGGATGACCATCAGAGAGGTGTAAGAAGAGGTGGAGGAAGAGGTGGAGGTCACCAGGGTGGTGAAGGCGGAGACAACTACTTCCTGGCTGAGATGACGGCAACGCCGGTTGATGTCTAAGCCTCCATCAACTTCGAGAACGACTGGATAGTGGATTCCGGTTGCGGGCACCATCTCACTGAAGATGTGTCTAAGTTTGCCTCATTGAAGGCATATGGTGGAACTGATGTTATCATCACGGCGGATGATACAGTGCATCCAGTTGAGCAGGAAGGGATGATATCCTTTGGAAGTGAAGAGAAGCCCGTGATACTGAAGAGTGTGTATCATGTGTCGGGCATGAAGAAGAACCTCTTCTCGGTTGTGAATGCAGTTGATGCAGGATACCACGTGCTGTTCGGACCGAAGGAGGTGAAGTTCTTGAAGAACCTGTCTTCAGTTGATGCTGATGTCACTCTAACCGGGAGAAGGGTGAAGGACTTGTATGTTCTATCTGCAAGTGCCTATGTGGATAAGTTGAAGACAAATGACAGCGCATCGATCTAGCATGAGAGGCTAGGTCACGTGGGGATGGATAAGTTGAATATGATAGCGACGAAGGGTCTGGTGTCTGGCCTGCCTAATCTCTCTTCTTACGGCGACGGCCATGTGTGCGAGGGCTGCCAATTTGGAAAGTCACATCGACTTCCATTTGACAAGTCGGAGACCAGGTGTAAGGCACCTCTTGAGTGCGTACACACTGATGTGATGGGGTCATGCGCCACCCTGACTTATGGAGGAAATAAGCATGTGCTGGTCTTGGTGGATGACTATACCCGCTACACGTGGGTTTACTTCTTGAGGGAGAAGGCGAAGGTGTTTGAAAAGTTCCAAGAGTGGAAGAAACTAGTAGAGGGGTGGCTGAACCTGAGGGTGAAGAAGCTGCGAAGTGATAATGGGGGGGGGGGAGTTTACCTCTAACTCATTTGCTTCTTTCTGCAGGAAAAACGGCATTCAGCGAGAGCTCTCCTGCACCCACACCCCTCAACAAAATAGGGTCACAGAGAGGAAGATCCGCCATCTGGTGGAAACTACCAGGAGTTGGTTACATGCCAAGGGGATTCCCAAAGCCTTGTGGGCGGAGGGAATGACATGTGCCACCCATGTGATTAACCAGCTACCTTTGAGTTCTAACAGGATGGTGTCTCCACACCAACTCATGTTCGGGGAGAAGCAAATGTGAGTCACATGAGGGTGTTTGGCTCTACCTGCTTCGTGAACATTCCAGAGGATGAGAGAACCAAGTTGGAGCCGAAAGCGAGGAAGTGTGTCTTCATCGGCTACGACAAGCGGAAGAAGGGGTGGAAATGCATGAATCTGCAGACCCACAAGTTCATCGCCTCGCGCGACGTAGTGTTTGACGAACTAATCTCGTATCAGGGAGTCTCTTCTGTGGTGCTGCCGGAGAGTGGAGAATCTAGAAGGGGAGAAGAGAGAGTCACTGAGGACTCTATATTGGAGTTGGAGGTATCTCCAAGTGCCCCATCACCATCTGGCTCAGGGGGAGCTTCGAGCTCTAGAAATAGGGGGAGCGCTGCTTCAAGAGAAGTTGAAAGAGGAGCTGGAGAGGAGTCTACCGGAGTGGTAGAAAGTGGCCAAGACTTGAGGAGGTCGAAGCGGACCATCATCCCACCTGCTCGCTATAAGGAGGGGAACTTCGTAAGTTTGGTCTCTTGCTTCTTCACAGGACCACTCGACGAGAGGGAACCTGCCCGCTTTGAAGTTGTTATAGGCACTAAGGAGTGTGACGTGACCATGGATGAGTAGATGGAGGCCTTGAAGAAGAATGAGACATGGGACCTTGTTCCCATGGTGGAGGGCATCAAACCTGTCACCTGCAAGTGGGTGTACAAGATGAATAAGAGAGCTGACGGAGGAGTAGAGCGGTACAAGGCTAGGCTTGTCGCTCGAGGTTTCTTGCAAACCTATGGAGAGGACTATGAGGAGACGTTTAGTCCTGTGGCGAAGATGACGTCGGTGAGGACGGTTATAGCTCTAGCAATATGCAGAGGGTGGAAGCTATAGCAGCTTGATGTGAAGAACACGTTCCTTTACAGAGAGATTGACAAGGACATATTCATGGTGCAACAACCTGGTATGTTTCTAAGTCACATCCACGTTATGTCTGCAAGCTGAAGAAGGCCCTCTATGGGTTGAAACAAGCGTCGAGAGCCTGGTATGGGAAGATTGCAGAGTATCTGCAGTTCTGTGGTTATGATGCCTCATATTAAGACTCTAGCATGTTTGTGAAGAAGATTGGAGATCTTCACGTACTGGTGCTGTTGTACGTCGATGACATGATCGTGAAAGGGAACAACAGTGAAGAGGTCGTGGCGCTGAGACAACAACTTTCCATTCGCTTTGAGATGAAGGATCTTGGTGAACTGCACCATTTCCTTGGACTTCAAGTAGAGAAGAGAAGAGGCGGGCTGTTCGTTTCCCAGAAGGCTTATGCTAAGAGGATCGTCGAGAGATTCGGCATGAAGGATGGGAATAGCAGTTCCCTTCCTTTGGAGGTTGGGCAGAAGCTTCGGAAGGAAGAAGGGAGGATTCTTCCTGATCCGAAGATCTTCCGGGCACTGGTGGGGAGCCTTATCTACCTGACTATCACAAGGCCGGACATCGCCTTTGCTGTTGGCCGAGTGAGTCGGTACATGCAGGAGCCGCGGAAGCCTCATCTGGAGGCAGCTAAGGGGATACTAAAGTATGTGAAGGGAACCCTTGAGATGGGGTTGCTCTATAGAGGGAGGACTGACAAGCTGCATGGTTACACAGATGCAGATTACGCAGGTGACGCTGATGACCGCAAGTCGACATCAGGTTACGTGTTCATGTGTGGAGTCACTGCCATCTCATGGTGTAGCAAGAAGCAGGACTCCATTTCCCTCTCCACCACTGGGCCGAGTACAAGACGTCATCCTTAGCAGCTCAGGAGTGTGTCTCGCTGAGGAGGCTGGTGGAAGATGTGGATGAGAAGGTCAGCAGACCTATTGTGCTGCGTGGCGATAACGAGAGTGCTCTAAAGCTGGCAACCAACTCAGTCTGTCACGCAAGGACAAAACACATAGAGATCGAGCACTACTTCATTCGAGAGAAGGTGTTGGGTGGCTCGCTTGCGTTGGAGCACGTGCGGAGTGAAGAGAACCTGACAGACATATTCACAAAGCCCCTATCTGCGGGGCCATTAAAGAAGCTTCGCGCTTGCCTTGGTGTTGTCCCTGAAGCTCACTTCAAGGGGGAGTGTTGAAGTTGAAGCGAGCATAGAGGGGGGCGAGTGGAATGAAATGGGTGAGTGGAAGTAGGGGGGCGAGTCCACCATGGGAGCTTGCCGAGTGGAGCCGGGCGAGTAGAGGTTGGGCGAGTCCAAGTTGGCGAGTGGAGCTGTCCATGCAGGCTAGGCGAGTGAAGGCTGTGCACATAAGGGCGAGTGCACCTTGGGGGTGGAGAGTGGATGAGTGCACCCCTCCCTCCCCCCTTTTGTGTCTCTTTTGGTGTTCTCCTATAAATACCCCCCCCCCCCTTTTGTGTCTCTTTTGGTGCAGAGTGCACTGTGTGGTGGAGAGTGCAGGGTTGCGTGCGTTGTGAAGGTGGAAAGTGTGTTGCAAGCTCAACTGAACTGAGTGGAGAAGCGGACCTTGTCCGCGATAAGTTATTTTTATATCTCAGTTGTTGTGAATCAAGGTGTATGCACCTTGTATTCAGCTTGTCTTGTTGTAAATTATTTGCCAAGTTATAAAGAGTTTTTCCTTGTCCATCGTTGGTGTCCTTGTGCATGGTGGTAGCATAAAATATAACATCCACACACTCTCGTTGTTTAACCTAAATTTGCTTTCTATTTATCTAGACCAAGGAGTTCGGAATAATGCAGGGATCATCACGATCTATAATCATATTCATTCACTTAATCTTACAAGTATTTTTAAGAGTTTTAAAACCTAACATGTTCTTATCATTAATATGGTCAAATCATTATTTTTCCAAATGGATTTCCCTTTTATAGTTTGAGGTTTGTTATTTTGCATCATTTATATTAGAATCATTTTATGGAATGAAGATTTAATAAGATAATTAAAGAGAAGCGAAGTAGGGTAATTAATGGCGGTCCCAAAAAAATACGATATTGATATAATCATATCCTACACTATGAATGATATGTACACTTGATTTATCTTTATAAGTGTACTCTAAATCTATCGTTGTAATTTGATGCAATTTGAGCTTATCAAATTTTTGGCGTCGTTGCAAGGAAACAGATTGTCAATCTCATTGATAATGAAAACCATTAATATTTTGTTAAACTTTAATCTTGTTAATCTTTTTTTTATATTATTTTAGTTTGTAAAATTGTTTTAGGCATTCTTATCCTCATTTATATCGTCTGTTTTAGCTAATTGCAAATTCAGCAAAAGTATTTCTGTCAAAGTATATTCTTATCCAAGTATTTTTCGACACTAGGACTGCCAAACTTAGGAAAGACATTTCATTGTATTTGTACATTTGTAGTTATTCAAGTGAGTGTCTAACTGAGAAATTAGAGAGTCTATCTCATCCTCAGCAAGAAACCTTAGCCATACAATATGAACAAGGCAGAAGTTTTCAAAATGAACAAGATAATCGAGTGCTCAATTCTTTCCATCAACAAGAAATGGATTATCTTGTGTATGCAAGTAAGAACCATAGACCACTATTTAATTCACAAAATAATCATTATTCTTCAACCAATACCATTCGACCATCAACAAGATTTTAGGCAGCCCAACTTAAATAAAATGACGAGGAAGTTTCTGAATAATGTTGAGAAGAGATCCCAAGCACTCGAGGGATATATGAGAAATTGAGAAGGTTCAATTAGAAATCTTTAGCAACATATTGGCCAAATCGCTAAGGTTATATCTGAGAGAACTCAAAACCTTTACCCAGTAAAGTGATGTCTATATATCAGAATGAGCACGTCAAAGAAAAATATGTAGGTAGTAGAAAAATTCTTCAAGGGAATGACAAGGATTTAGGTGAGGATGTTGAAACCCCTAAGCTAATCTTGACGTTGTAAAGAAAGTGACACCGAACATATATCTACTGACACTACCTGACCCTACGTAAGCTTTGAAGAATAAACATGAGAAGAACTTTAATGCTTTCATAGAGATGATTAAGAATGTGAATATTGATGTGCCATTGTTAGATGCTCTCAGACAAATACCAAGCTATGTCAAGTTCCTATAAAATTCTATCTAAGAAACAAAATTTGGAATCATTTGGAACAATCAATATAACTGAAGAGTGCACCACATCCTTTCAAAATAATATCTCTCTGTTGGGGAGGAATATCAATATATTGCTTATGTAGCTTATTCTTTAGAGCTATGTTTCACACTTTTAGCTTGCATGTGTGAAGCATATAACCAATAGCTTCTTAGAAGGTAAACTGATTTGATCACCTTACACGACTGTTGACGATCGTCGAAGACTTATCGACGACCGTCGATTGCATCTAGATTTCTCTTTTTTTTGTTTCTTTAGCCAGCATTATCCAGCATACCAAGAGCATGACGGAAAGAAGAATGCTTCACTTCATCAAGAGATTTTTTGCTCTCTGATCATCTGTGGAAATAGATGAAAGAGATAGATTTCCTTTCTCCACATTATCTCTAATGCAATTCTATCTTATGTGATAAGTGAAGCTCCTTTTTCGACGACGACAAGCTTTGAAAGCAAGATTATCCGCACCCTGAATACATATTCAGGTTTTGTTTGAAGCCCTTTTTCATTCTCTCAAGGGAATTAAGAAACTGCGACATCAATTCTCAGGAAGTCCTGAAAGAGAGATCGTTTTTTTGGTTGACAGAGGAACTTATCCATAGGTGGTCTCAGACCTCTTGTTTTTCCTGCTGCCAGCTCACGGGGACTAGTTGAAGTAACGAGCCCCCCATATTCATATTGGGGGCTCATCATTTCAATGGAAATAATGAAAAATTATTTTGCGTTATATGATTTTGGTGTGTCAATAAATATGATGCCATAAACTATCTTTAACGGGCTAGGTAAAGATGACCTAAAGGACACACATATTTCACTTCAACTAGTCGGGGTACAACAAATCTCAATCGACAATGGTAGCTTGCTCGACGAAAAACAAAGCTCAGTTGACAATTGGCGATGGCCTGGTCAGCGATTGCATGGCCTGTGATTGCAAAGTGCGGCCGGAGATCGCCTGGTCGGCAAACGCCGAACAAAACCAACAAATCACTTCAATTATTCCTCGAATTTCAAATGATTTTGAGTTTTTCTCATCAATTGGTATATAACCCAAACTCCTGATACCATGAAGGCTCCATGAAATAATTACAGATATAAAAATTATAAAAAAATGTCACCACAGTCATGCACATGTGGCCAAATGTTAGCCGTGTGAATGCTAGACTTCAAAAAGTGAAGTTTGACCAAAAAGTTGTCCTAAAAATTCCAAACACAGGTAAACCTTCACCATTGTGTTTAGTGTCATATTTTCACACCGCAACCACTCTGTTGGGGTCCAGCCCCTAAAGAGTGGATAAACAGATCAAGGGCGGTAGCGTTGATGGTGGGCTGTATCGTCGGGAAGATCACCTGTGTCATCGAGAGTCAAGCTGTATCGTTGAAATCGTGACCTGTGTCATCGAGACGACTGGGAGGTGATGGCTAGCGCCCGGCGGTGGCCTAAATGGCGGGTTGTATCGTCGGGATGATCACCTGTGTCGTTGAGAGGCAAGTTGTATCGTCGAGATCGTGACCTGTGTCGACGAGACGACTGGGAGCTGATGGCTAGCGCCCAACGGTAGTGTTACAGCGGGCGGTAGCTGTTGGGATCATTGCCCACAATGTCTTAGATTTGGAGAAGTCTATTCCTAAGTCAAAGTTATATCTCAGAATGTATTTGATATACTCTCTAGAATCAATGTGCAGGAGATCAGGTCAGGCAAAAAGTTCATGGAATTCATTCAAGTTCACAAGCTTCGAGATATCATACATCGCTCGACGCCTGTGACCCAGAAGCGTTGACTCATGTCTACTACTCAAATAGACAAGGTCGCCGCTGAAGTTCTGAGATCAATTTTGGAAGCGTCGAGCCAAGTTGTGTCGCTCGACGCCTTGGAAAGAGAAGTGTCGACTTAACTTCAGTCAGCTCAGCGCCAACCAGAAGTGTCGAGATATGAAGGATTAGTTAAGAAGCGTCGAGCCCCTGGACGTTGCTCGACTTCTTCAGATAAAAGGCGTCGACTAAGTGATGTTTGCTCAACGCCTGAGAAGGAGGAGTCGAGAGCTTCAGTCTAAGGAGTATGCGTCGAGCGTCTAAATACCGCTCGACGCCTAACTGGAAAAGCGTCGACAGAGATGTTAAGTGCTCAACGCCTCTTCTACAAATACTCTGAACTGAGGAATATCTTCCTCAGCTAGCTGAGCTTTTGTTTTCATTGAAGACCGTTCAAGATGTGACGTCATGCTGACGTGGAGAAGCGTAACAGACATTGCAGATGGCAGGCTATAAATAGAAGGCATGACCTATGGGTTGTGCAGTTAATCCAAGTTATGAAGTGAAGAAAAGTGAAGTTTGAAAAGTTTTCTTATCTTCTCAAAAGCCATTATCGTCTCCATCATTTTGAGAGAAAGTTTGAGATAGAATCTGGAGAAGTTGTCTTCCCTTTCAGAACCAATCTAAATTGAAGATCTCATTCAGCAATCTTGTGCTGATACCTCTTTCTGAAAGAAGAAGATCAAGAAGGAAGAATCTGTCTTCCCAAGAAGAAGAACAGTTATCTCAGCCTGTCGAATCAAGAAGATCATTTGCTGCTACTGTTCTATTGAAGATTTCTGTCTGATCATTTAGGCAGATCAAGAAGGCTCAACAATCTCAAATCTGAGTCTAAGTATTTGTTATTCTCTTTATAAATTCCTGTAGCATCTGAGTTGTCAGATCTGAGTGTAAGATCTGTCAAGGATCTTAGTTGTAAGATCAGGTGTGATCTGAGTTATAAGATTCAGGGGTGAATCTGAGCTATAGGCCTAGTTATAAAGGCTGAGGTAGGATCTGTGTGATCTGAGTTAGTAAGATCTGTGTGATCTGATTTAGTAAGATCTGAGACTGTAAGATCTATTGTGATATGAGCTGTAAGACCTGCTTGTGGTCTGAGATCTGGAAGAGCTATAACCTCTATCTAGCACACTGCTAGAAGGGGAGAAGGGGGGAAGTGGATTACCCAAGATACGGGGAACCACTATGAAAATCTGTGTGTTCTTTTCTGTGTATGTTTTTATTTCTTGAAAGCTCTAATCAGTTTTATCTCGGTTAATATCAAGAATCGCAATTTTTTTTAAATAACCTATTCACCCCCCCCCCCCCGCTCTAGGTGATTAGGTACCCTTAATTAAAGTCTTTCAAGTGGTATCAGAGGGAGGTTGATCAAGAAAAGGTTTAACAGCCTGAACAAGATCTTCTAAGGGTAGATTTCTGAAGTCGTGATGGCTAATACAGAAGGAAGCAAAGAATTCACATCTATGAAGCTTCCAATCTGCAGAAAAGAAAACTTTGGTATTTGGAAAGAAAGAGTCAGACTTTTCATGGAAGCATCTGATCCTGGGATTTACATAACAGTTCTAGAGGGACCTTTTGTTCCTATGAAAGTTTCATTTACAGATGGAAATATAAAGACTCCTAAAACCTATTCAGAGATGACCAAAGATGAAGTGATTCTGGCCTCCATGGATAAGAGAGCTCAGAACATCATTGTTAGTGCTATTGAAGATTCAACCTTCCAAAATTTAGTCCATTGCAAAACTGCCAAAGAAATGTGGGAATCTCTTATTGTCTATATGGAAGGGACTGAAGAAGTCAGAGATGACAGGAAGTCACTTCTAAATCATCAATATGAAGCCTTTAGACAAGACAAGAAAGATTCAATAACAATCTGCTATGAAAAATTCTTCAAGATTGTAAATGGCCTAAAGACTTATGGAAGAACTTTCTCAGATTATGAGCTGAATGATAAATTCTTAAGATCACTGAACAAAGAATGGGATATCAAGATCTGTGCAATCAGAGAAATAGGAAATCTGGGAAACATTCAGCCACAAAATTTATATGGGAAACTATTGTCCCATGAACTTCATCTGAATACCAGAAAAGCTGAGGAAGGACACAGCAGGGAAAATCCTATTGCTTTGAAAGCAGAAAGCTCCAAGAAAATCAAAGAAAGAATGGCATTATCCCCCAGGATTCCATCTGAATCAGAAGAATCAGAAACCAGTAATTCTGATTCTGAAATATCAGATGGTGAATTGGCACTCTTTACCAAACAGCTAAAAAGAATGTTGAGGAGAAAACAACACTAGAAAACTAGACCCTCTCAGTTATCCAGATCTAAGAAGCATTCAAATTTGTCAGAGGGATTCAAACAAGACTCCAAGAAGGACAGGTACAATTCTAAACACAATAAAATTAATTCAGAAGAAATTGTGTGTTTTGGTTGCAGGAAATCAGGACACATGATTGCTGATTGTCCTTCAAAGAGAAAGAACAACAAGAAATCTGGCAAAAGAAATGAGAAGAGTCTAATAGCCAAAAAGGGCAAGGTCACTCTTAGTGATAGTGAATCTCAATCATCAGACTCAGATAGTGAGGAGGCACTCATAGCTCTGATGGCTGCCAATGAAAATGAAGACAGTCTAAATGATAGACCTATGATAAAAGCCCCACTATCAAGGTCTGATAGTGAAGAGGATGAAGAAGAAAATGCAGGACTCATGGCATTGAGTGATCAAGAAAATCAGGAGACAACTACTGATATAAAGGTACTTGATAAAACTCCTCTTTCTGATTCTAATTCTGAAACTGAAATAGATTCATTCTCTTTTGATGAAAATGACTCACAATCCAAATTTCATATAGATGAAATTATTGAAAAATACCAATTAATTCTAAAAGCACTTAAGAAAAGCAAAAGGCATAATAAAAGGTTACAAAAAAAAATATCTGAATTAAAGCAAACTGATTCTCAAGACTCTGAGACAGCTGAGAGGCTGAATCAGACAAGTAAAGAACTTAGTAAACTAAAAGTCATATCTATTATTCACATACAAACTTTGAGCACCAAGGAAAAGTTAATAAAAGAACTTGAAGCAAAACTCATAGCAGAAAGGAAACTTGTAGCAAAGTTCTCAAAACCACAAACTATTCTTCCTTTAATAGACACATTCTCTGCACAATACAGATGTGGCATATGATATGATAGGAATGCAGATAAAAACCCTAAAAGTAATGACAAGGCACCTATACAGCCTTTAAAGTTTAACAAAGCCATGTCTATCACAAACAAGCATGATCAAAAAGGTGTGCATAAGTTTTATAAGGGTGAATGTTCTAATAGCAAATATAATTTAATTCAACCAAGTAACAATAATGCCAAACCTCTATGCAAAGAAAAAGTATTAGCTCATCATGACTCATTTGTATTTAAAGCAAATACTAAATGCAACAGAAAGGAACTAAGACCTGGAGTAAAAACTACTGATAGTAAGAAAACTGAACCAGTAAAAGTCACTAAAACAAATTACATAGCACCTGTAAATAAGGTAATTAAGCAAAATATGATCAACATAAAGAAGTAAGAAGACCTCCAAGGAGATATAATAGATATGAATGTTGGTGCTGTGGAAGGGTTGGGCATTTTGCACTTGACTGTTGGTTCAATCCAACTGTTCCAAGATTCAACTCTGGGAGACCAGTATTCAGACCTATGGCAACTCTCACAGCTCCAAGAATTATTCAACAACTAAATGTTCCAGCTCATACTAACAAGGATCTAGGACCCAACTTGGTGTGGGCTCCTAAGAAAAGGTAATTTCTCTTTGCAGGGTTCTCCAAAGACCAATCAACTTCCAATCTGGTACTTGGACAGTGGGTGCTCTATGCACATGACAGGAACAAAAAGTTTGCTGAATGATTACACTCCTGTAAGGAATGGACCAAAGGTTATCTTTGGAGGGTCTGAAAGAGGTAAAACTAAAGGTTATGGCAATATCTCAAATGAGATTGTCACCATCACCAAAGTTGCTCATGTTGATGGATTGCAACACAATCTCATTAGCATAAGTCAATTATGTGATATTGGGTATGACATTTCATTCCACAAGGATGAGTGCCTGATTAAGAAAGAGAATGAGATAATTCTCTCAGGCACTAGGAGTGGCAACATTTACTTCTTAAACTTTATATGTTCTGATCAAGTTAACTCCATATGTTTAGTAGCAGAAAATAAAATTTCTAGTAGTGTTCAATGGCACAAAAGGTTAGCTCACATAAACTATAAGACTATAAATAAACTTGTTTCAAAAGATCTAGTGAGAGCTGGGCCTAAGTGGAAGTGTGTGCTCGATATCAAGTGAACCCTAAAGAATCTCACTACACTGCTGTCAAAAGAATCCTGAGATATCTGAAGGGCACTCTTGATCTTGGCCTTTTGTATCCTAGAAGCAATGATTTTGAACTAATTGGCTTTTCAGATGCTGATTTTGCAGGATGCAAGGAGGATAGAAAGAGTACATCTGGTACATGTCAATTTCTTGGCAAAAGACTAATATCTTGGAGTAGCAGGAAGCAGACAAGTGTGGCTATTTCTACAGCAGAATCTGAGTACATTTCAGCTGGAAACTGCTGTGCTCAGCTACTATGGATTCAACACCAACTCCAAGACTATAAAGTTCAGCTAAGTAAATCTCCTCTATTTTGTGATTCAACTAGTGCAATTGATATAGCCAACAATCATGTATCTCATAGCAGAACTAAGCATATAGAAATAAGATACCGTTTCATTAGAGAACATGTAGAAAATGGAGATATCTCAATTGAATATGTTTCAACCGAAAAATAGGTTGCTGACATATTTACTAAACCCCTGGATGAAACTAAATTCAATAATTTTAAAATTGAATTAGGTACGGTAAAAATGGATTAAAGTTGCATTAAATAAATGAAAAATAATGATTGTGTCCTAAAAGGTTAGTGGAGAAATTATATAACGTCAAAAGAAGATACATGGCGTCGAGAGAAATCACCTGGCGTCGAGAGAAAGTATCTGGCGTCGAGGCGATATCTGGCGTCGAGAAGACACCTGGCGTCGACTGAAGATATATGGTGTCGAGCGATCTCAACGCTTATGCAAACAGAGCTAGACCATCTCGACAGGGTCAATTTAAACCACTAGATCAATCTTGTCAAACAAGTTAGGAGCGCGGCTATTCATCTTCTTGAACTAGAACTTCTATAAATAGGGAAGACACTTCGTTAGTGCCCTAGTTCTCTAAGTTCGAAATTGTCTGCCCTAGAAAATCACTCCATCAATTCTCTCTCTCTCCGTTCATCAACAACAATGCCTCCCAAAAGCAGTGAGTATCTCTATGAGGGAAGTGAACTTGTTCGAAATGGATTCCAATCAGCTTCTGTGGAGATCAAATCAACAATCGAATTAATCTACAATGCAAGACTGGAATTTGTACTGTCTGAATCAACTCTCATCTGGAAACGAGAGGTATTAGAGCTATACTCTAACATAGTAATAGACTCCGTCAATTCAAAGATTAAGACCAGTGTGAATGGTAAGAAGATTAAAATAACTCCTTCTAGACTAGCTAAGGCACTAGAATTGCCTAGGTTAAAAAGGAATGAAGAAGAAGAAGAGGTGACCTCTGAACAGATTAAATTAGCACAAATCTGGTGTGGAATTGAAACATCACTAGAAATCACTGGAAGTATTCTGATAAAGGGAATGAATTCGAAAGGTAAATTGATAACAGATGTTATAGGAAAGGGACTGCTGTGCAAGACTGGATCACATGACAAAGTTTCCAGAAAAATGTTTATTCTGCTAACAAGGATTATTCATTCTCTGAGAACAGATTGGGGAAGAGTTGTGTTTGACAGGATAGTTGAATGTATCCAAGTACTCAACATGGGTAGAATATTGTCTTTGTATTTAGTAAAAGTCTCTCCTGACTCCTTAAATAATAAACTTGGATCAAAGATAAACCATATGAAGAAGATGGATATGAGAATGATAGAGAGATGGGACAGAATCTTATCTAACCCTCTTACAACAGATTCCTTTCCCAAGCAGAAGAAAGCAAAGAAACAAAAGAAGAAGAAAGTTTCTTCTAGTTCATCCAGCTCATCCTCCTCCAAAAGAAAATCTAAGTCTACTCCAATTCATGATCAAACCTTTCAACATCTGAAGATGAAGAAGGGAATAATGCAAGGGATAATTTTCCTGATACATCAAAGGATGAGAGTGAGAAAGGAGAAGAAGAAAGTGGAAGTCTTCATGTATCCCCTGCAAGACTTGAAGGGGTTTTTCTAAATGAAAAAGAGACTCAAGATGAGATTCCTGCTCAGAACAATTCTGAAATGAGCAAAGCAGCAGTTGAGGGGGAGGCTCAGGATGAGATCCCTGCTCAAGATAAAATTGATCTGATCAATGCAGAGATTGAGGGGGAGCCTCAAGATGAATTCCCAGCTAAAGATAATGCACCATTTGAGGGGGAGTCTCAGGCTGAGATCCCTGCTAAAGAGAATTCTGTAATAGATGCTATGGAAGTAGAAGGAGAGCCTGAAGCACCAAAGAAATCTACTGAGAAGGTTATCAAGATAGAATCCTCTAGCTCCCATATGAGCCAGAGAGATGATTCCTTAATCAGAGAAAAAAGTAGCAAAGGTGTTGAATTGGAAAAGGAAATCCATGTGGATCTTAGTCCTATTCTACCTCAGCTGGAAGTGTTGCTGAATAATCAAAGAAGATTATTAGAACAATATATTGAGGAGAATAATACAAAAATGAAAAATGAGGTAGATTTTCAACTGAAATTGGTTAGATTTGAAGTCAATCATCAGATATCTGCATTGAGAAAGGAGATGGTAAAGTTCTTTAAGAGAGCTGGTGTTTCAGTAGATTATACAACTGAACAGCTTGATGTAATCAAAGAAACATCAAAGGTTATTAAAGAATCTCAAGATGGGATTATGAAGACAGTAGATGATGTTCAGACAAACCAAGGAATACTAAGTGGCAATATGCAAGTTCTATATAAAGAACAGGTAGCACAAATCTTAACAGGTACAAATAAGATTGAAGCTAGACTGCAACAACAGAATGTTGATATCTTGGCTAAAATTGATGAGAGCTCCATAGTTCTACAAGATCAAGCAAAGTTGCATGCAGATACTATAGATGATCATCTCTTTAAAGTAAAGAAAACCATTGAAAGTGGAGTTACTCACTTGGAAGGTCAAGTCAGATTTCAAAAGAATACTTTGAGAGAACACATTGTTGAAGAAGTCCTAAGGGGGAGAGGTCAATGATTCAAGCTAGTTCTGAACATGCTGTGTGGACCTCAAACTCTATAAGAGAAACTCTTGGATATCCTCCCATAAACTATTAGAATGATCAAGTCTCTAAGACAAGGCCAACCTCTCTTACTCAGGTTCAAAAGCAGATTGCTAAGATGTATAGTCCTGAGGATAAAAGTAAAAGAGAGAACTTTACTAGTGAGCAAGTAGAATCAAGTAAAAGAAAGTTCAGAGAAGAGGTTCAATCAAGAGTTGATTTTGAACATTGGTCTCCATCTTCCAGAGAACTAATTCTGTCAGCATGGGAAGTTGTGAAAAATAACCCAGCGGAAAGAGGAAAGTGGTATTCTGAAGCTGAATGGTTAAAGCATAGGGATCAAGAGGAACTAAAGATCAAATTCAAGGCTGACAAAATGGCTGGGAAGGTCCAGGCAGGAGAAGTGGAGCCAATCAGATACTTTCCAAAGCCATTTGGCTATTTTAAGAGAAGAAAAGAAGTTGCTGAAGCACTCTCCAAAAGAGCCAAAAGAGGAATTGAATTCAAGGATCCTGGACAGCTTTAGAAATTTAATTTTTACTTTTCACTTTCAGAAGAATGTAATTGATATATTTCTGAACAATCTTGATGAATTCCCAGTGTGAACTATTCTTCATGTTCATATATATACATATGCCTGTGATGTGATTCTGTCTCTCTTCATGACATCTTATTCTGAATTGCCTATGTTTTTATGCTTATATAAGAAACCATGTCTGAGATAAATTTTGTGGATAGAATGTTTTGGTAATCTAATTTTATAAAGTTTGATACTCATTATTTTGATTATCTGTATAGAGTTTAGAACACATTGTTTATCTTTGAAAAGAGAGATATATCATTGACTGAGATTATGACTTCTTCAAATAGGAGGAGATTGTTGGGATCATTGCCCACAATGTCTTAGATTTGGAGAAGTCCATTCCTATGTCAAAGATATATCTCAGAATGTATTTGATATACTCTCTAGAATCAATGTGCAGGAGATCAGGTCAGGCAAAAAGTTCATGGAATTCATTCAAGTTCACAAGCGTCGAGACATCATACATCACTCGACGCCTGTGACCCAGAAGTGTTGACTCATGTCTACAACTCAAATAGACAAGGTCGCCGCTGAAGTTCTGAGATCAATTTTGGAAGCGTCGAGCCAAGTTGTGTCGCTCGACGCCTTGGAAAGAGAAGTGCCGACATAACTTTAGTCAGCTCAGCGCCAACCAGAAGTGTCGAGATATGAAGGCTTAGTTAAGAAGCGTCGAGCCCCTGGACGTTGCTCGACTTCTTCAGATAAAAAGCGTCGACTAAGTGATGTTTGCTCAACGCCTGAGAAGGAGGAGTCGAGAGCTTCAGTCTAAGGAGTATGCGTCGAGCGTCTAAATACCGCTCGACGCCTAACTGGAAAAGCGTCGACAGAGATGTTAAGTGCTCAACGCCTCTTCTACAAATACTCTGAACTGAGGAATATCTTCCTCAGCTAGCTGAGCTTTTGTTTTCATTGAAGACCGTTGAATATGTGACGTCATGCTGAAGTGGAGAAGCGTAACAGACATTGCAGATGGCAGGCTATAAATAGAAGGCATGACCTATGGGTTGTGTAGTTAATCCAAGTTATGAAGTGAAGAAAAGTGAAGTTAGAAAAGTTTTCCTATCTTCTCAAAAACCATTATCGTCTCCATCATTTTGAGAGAAAGTTTGAGATAGAATCTGGAGAAGTTGTCTTCCCTTTCAGAACCAATCTAAATTGAAGATCTCATTCAGCAATCTTGTGCTGATACCTCTTTCTGAAAGAAGAAGATCAATAAGGAAGAATCTGTCTTCCCAAGAAGAAGAACAGTTATCTCAGTCTGTCGAATCAAGAAGATCATTTGCTGCTGCTGTTCTATTGAAGATTTCTGTCTGATCATTTAGGCAGATCAAGAAGGCTCAACAATCTCAAATCTGAGTCTAAGTATTTGTTATTCTCTTTATAAATTCATGTAGGATCTGAGTTGTCAGATCTGAGTGTAGGATCTGTCAAGGATCTGAGTTGTAAGATCAGGTGTGATCTGAGTTGTAGGATTCAGGGGTGAATCTGAGCTGTAGGCCTAGTTATAAAGGCTGAGGTAGGATCTGTGTGATCTGAGTTAGTAAGATCTGTGTGATCTGAGTTAGTAAGATCTGTAAGATCTGAGACTGTAAGATCTGTTGTGATCTGAGATGTAAGACCTGCTTGTGGTCTGAGATCTAGAAGAGCTATAACCTCTATCTAGCACACTGCTAGAAGGGGAGAAGGGGGAAAGTGGATTACCCAAGATACGGGGAACCACTATAAAAATCTGTGTGTTCTTTTCTGTGTATGTTTTTATTTCTTGAAAGCTCTGATCAGTTTTATCTCGGTTAATATCAAGAATCGCAATTTTTTTTAAATAACCTATTCACCCCCCCTCTAGGTGATTAGCTATCCTTAATTAAAGTCTTTCAGTAGCGTTGATGACAGGTTGTATCGTCGTGATGATCACCTGTGTCGTCGAGAGGCAAGTTGTATCGTCGTGATCATGACCTGTGCCGTCGAGATGACTAGGAGCTGATGTCTAGCGCCCGGCGGTAGCGTTGATGGCAGGCTGTATCGTTAAGCAGCGATTGGGAGCCGTCTGATTGTCTTGGAAGTGTCTTGGATGGCCAAGATCACTTCGTCTATTTAGCCTAAATAGACAGAAACGGTTTGGCAGAAAGGGTTGGTTCCTTTTCAGAGCCGTCACGGTGAAAAATTGTGCAGGAGAAGAAGTGCTCGTTGCCATTGTTGTTGGAGGAGTTCTTCAAGGAGGAAGAACAATTTTTCTCAGATCGGTGACTTTGTCTTTGCTGTAAGAGTGTAGTCTCGTCTTCGTTTGCTTTTGTTCTTGAAGAGAGATTTGAGTTCTTGCTTTTTGTTTGGAGAAAAGTTATTTTACCGTGGTTGGGAAGAGGGATTCAATTTGTGAATCCAAGGGGGATCTAGGTTGGGCAAACCTAGATTGTTTGTCGTAATCCGTTATTGTTATTATAGTGGATTGTTCGTGTGCCCCGCCCCGTGGTTTTTTCCTCATTGCTTTAGAGAGGGTTTTCCAGGTAAAATCTGATGTCCTCTAGTTGTGTTTCTGTGTTATGTGTATTGCTGCATTTAATTTTATGTTCTAGTGTGCTCAGATTTTGCGAGTGGGTTATATCCCTACAAGTGGTATCAGAGCTAGGTTCATTCCTACCGGTCTGTCTGGACATTCTGATTTAGATTTGGGTCAACGGTAGGTGACGACATTGGTCCGCTCCCTACCTTCCTAAATTTTATCAAGGCTTTGTCTCAGACCTTCGGGCTATTATAGAAGATGGAGCAGAACAACAGAATGATAAGCATGAATGGAAAGAACTAGACTATATGGAAGCCTCGGATGGAGGATCTCTTGTTTTGCAAGGATCTTTATACTCCATTGTCAGGGAGACCGACTACCATGTTAGATGAGGATGAGTGGAAGAAGATGGACCGGAAGGCAGTGAGGTTCATCCGGCAGGGGCTAGATGATTCTATCTTCCACTATGTATCCACTGAGTCATCGGCTCAGGCTTTATGGAGAAAACTTGAAGCGCTGTACGAGAGGAAGACAGCAGGTAACAAGGCTTTCCTGATCAGAAAGCTTTTGAATTTGAAGTATAAGGAAGGTTCTCAGATGACAGAGCATCTGAACCTTGCCCAGAGCATCATCAATCAGGTGAAGGCAATGAAGATCACCTTGGGGGACGAACTACATGCCTTGATGATCCTTAATTAGTTCCTTACCAGAGAGTTGGGAGACTCTTGTGGTTCGCTGAGCAATTCAGCACTTGAAGGCGTCGTGTCAATGGAGATGGTGATGAGCTGTCTGTTGAACGAAGAGCTGAGAAGAAAGGACTCAGGAACCTATACGTCGGATGTCTACCTCATGGAGGGAAGGGGTAGGCCGATGAAGAAAGAGGGGAAGCAAAGAGGCAACTCCAGGAGCAAGTCCAGGAGTAAGTCCAAGAAGGAGGTTGAGTGCTTCTACTGCAAGAAAAAAGGACCACTACAGAAAGGACTGCTTCAAAATGCAGAGAGATCAGAAGGGGAAGGCGAAGGAGTCAGGAGAATCCAGTGAGGGTGGTGGTGTGGCCTCGATTGCTGAAGTTGAGTCGATGTGCTTACATTGCAGTGGGTCAGCATGCCAGGAGTGTGTAGACACTAACTAGGTAGTGGATGGTGGTGCATCCTACCACTACACTCCTCGCAGAGATTTCTTTCACTTGTATGCTACATGAGATCTTGACACTATTCGGATGGCGAATGCTAGTGTGTTGAAGATCGTTGGCAGTGGTGACGTCCACCTGGAGACTGGTCTTAGGAAGGTTATCCTCAAGGATGTCAGACATATTCCTGATTTGAGGATGAACCTCATTTCTGTTGGTAGACTGGATGATGGAGGCTTTACAGGCATTGAAGGCGGAGGAGCCTGGAGGCTGGTGAAGGGCTCTTTGGTGGTGGCAAGGGGCAAGAAGTGTTGCGGTTTGTACCGAGCAAAGGCCAAGATCTGCAGCCCGAGTGTGAATGTTGCTGAAGATAACTCCATGGAGTTGTGGCATCGCAGACTTGGCCATATCAGTGAGAAGAATCTACAGATCTTGGTGAAGAACAAGGTTCTTCCAGAGTTGTTAGGAGAGCTTCCTGACACTTGTGCTCACTGCTTGGCTGGCAAGTAGAGACGAGTATCCTTTGTGCAGGCTGAATCAAAGAGGAAGGAGGAGCTGCTGAACCTGATACACACTGATGTGTGTGGTCCTATTGACCCCAAGTCACTGAGCGGGGCAACTTACTTTGTTACTTTCATAGATGATCACTCAAGGAAGGTCTGGACTTATGTCTTGAAGCATAAGAGTGATGTCTTGGCAAAGTTCATGGAGTTCAGGGCAAAGGTAGAGAAGATGACTGGGAAGCAGATCAAACATGTAAGATCTGATAATGGGGGTGAATACATTGGTGCCTTTGATGCCTACTGCAGGGTGCATGACATCGTGCATGAGAAGACAGTCCCGAGAACACCGCAATAGAATGGTCTGGCGGAGAGGATGAATAGGACGATTGTTGAGAAGATCAGGTGTATGATCTCTCAAGCAGGTATTGGCAAGCAGTTCTGGGCAGAGGCTGTACAGACTATAGTGCACTTGATCAATCTGTCCCCCTCTGCACCTTTGGATGGAGATATCCCAGAGCGTGCTTGGTCCGGGAAGGAGGTGTCATATGGACACGTGCGAGTGTTTGGTTGCAGGGCACATGTTCATGTCCCCAAAGAGGATAGATCGAAGCTTGATGAGAAGTCCCGTGAGTGCATCTTGTTGGTATTCCCAAATGAAGAGTTTGGCTATGGAATCTGGGATCTAGTGAAGAAGAAGCTCATCAGAAGCAGGGATGTGGTCTTCGTTGAAGACCAGATTATTGGTGAGCAAAGTGTTGCTGAGCCACATGATCCACAGGTTGTGGAGAGTTCTGATGCAGTTTTTGAGCCAGAGAATGTTGGTGCTGATGAAGGGCGTGCTGAAAAAGCAGATGTACAAATTCCAGATCAGGATGAGATTCCAGATCAGGATGAGATTCCAGATGAAGGGGGAGCTTTGCCTGTTGATGTTCCACCGATGGTGGAGGTGCCCCTCAGGAGGTCTGACAGAGCACGGAGGCACAGCACCAGATATCCACCGCAAGATTATATCTTGCTTACTGATGGTGGTGAGCCTGAGTCCTTTGTGGAGGCTCAGAGATCTGAAGACAGAGAGTCTTGAGCAGCAGTGATGGAGGAGGAGTTGGACTCGCTCCAAAAGAACGAGACCTATGACTTGGTTAGACTACCAAAGGGGAGGAAAGCTTTTAAGAACAAATGGGTCTTCAAGCTAAAGACTGATGAAAATATCTCCCAGCCCAGGTACAAGGCAAGGTTGGTAGTTAAAGGGTTCAGTCAAAGGCATGGTGTAGACTTTGATGAGATATTTTCACCAGTAGTGAAAATGTCCTCTATCAGACTAGTGTTGGGGTTGGCTGCCTCCATAAATCTTGAAGTTGAGCAGATGGATGTCAAGACTGCTTTTCTGCATGGAGATCTGGAGGAGGAGCTGTACATAGAGCAGCCCGAAGGCTTTGAAGCCAAGGGCAAGGAGCATTTGATCTGCCGACTCAAGAAGAGTCTTTATGGGTTGAAGAAAGCACCCAGACAGTGGTACAAGAAGTTTGACTCTTTCATGCTGAAGAGCAAGTTTTAAAGGACTAGGGCTGATCACTGTGTCTATGTGAAGAGGACTGAAAGAACCTTTACAGTTCTGCTGCTGTATGTGGATGACATGCTGATTGTCAGTGATGACAAGACCAGTATTGTTGAGCTGAAGAAAAAGCATGGTGAGTCCTTTGAGATGAAGGACTTGGGACCAGCAAAGAAGATCCTAGGGATGAAGATCACCAGGGATAGGAGTGCGGGTCTGTTATGGCTATATCAAGCTGAGTATGTAGAGAAGGTGTTGAAGAGGTTCATGATGGAGAAGGCCAAGGTGGTAGCTACTCCGTTGGGTGGACACTTCAAGCTATCTAGCTCTCAGTGCCCTTCATCTGAGAAGGAAGTGGAGGAGATGGGCCAGATTCCCTATGCATCTGCAGTAGGGAGTTTGATGTATGCTATGGTCTGCACGAGGCCAGACATAGCTTATGCAGTGGGAGTAGTGAGCAGATATCTGGCGAATCCAGGGATGATCCATTGGGATGCGGCGAAGTGGATACTCCGATATCTCAGAGATACCATAAGCCTGTGCTTGCAGTTTGGTGGAGGGTCGCCAATGTTGGTGGGGTACTCTGACTCAGATATGTCAGGAGATGTTGATTCCCGAAGGTCCACATATGGATATGTCGTTACTTGTGCAGAGGGAGTTGTATCGTGGCAGTCAAGGTTGCAGAAGTGCGTGGCACTGTCGATGACGGAAGCTGAATATATTGCACTGACGTAAGTATCTAAAGACATCTTGTGGATGACGAAGTTCATGCTTGAACTTGGACTCCAGCAAGAGGTGTTCACTGTTTACAGTGACAGTCAGAGTGCCATTTTTCTGGCCAAGAATCCTGCCTACCACTCCAAGACAAAGCATATTGATGTAAGGTATCATTGGATACAAGACGCTATCGAGGAGAAGCTGCTGAAGGTGGAGAAAGTCCACACAGATGAAAATCCTTTGGATATGATGACGAAGGTCGTGCCAAGGGAAAAGCACGAGTTGTGTCGGTTGCTGATCGGCATGAAGCCCACTTGAAGGTGTCAGGTTGGGAAACTCCTCTTTACGGTCTGGAGGGGGACTTTTTTGGGGTCCAGCCCCTAAAGAGTGGATAAACAAATCAAGGGCGGTAGCGTTGTTGGTGGGCTGTATCGTTGGGAAGATCACCTGTGTCGTCGAGAGACAAGCTGTATCGTCGAGATCGTGACCTGTGTCGTCGAGACGACTGGGAGGTGATGGCTAGCGCCCGGCGGTAGCGCTACCACGGGCGGTAGCGTTAATGGCGGGATGTATCGTCGGGATGATCACCTGTGTCGTCGAGAGGCAAGTTGTATCGTCGAGATCGTGACCTGTGTCGACGAGACGACTGGGAGCTGATGGCTAGCGCCCAACGGTAGCGTTACAGCGGGCGGTAGCGTTGATGGCGGGTTGTATCATCGTGATGATCACATGTGTCGTCGAGAGACAAGCTGTATCGTCGTGATCGTGACCTGTGCCGTCGAGACGACTGAGAGCTGATGGCTAGCGCTCGGCGGTAGCGTTGATGGCGGGCTGTATCGTTAAGCAGTGATCGGGAGCCGTCTGATTGTCTTGGAAGTGTCTTGGATGGCCAAGATCACTTCGTCTATTTACCCTAAATAGACAGAAACGGTTTGGCAGAAAGGGTTGGTTTCTTTTCAGAGCCGTCACGGTGAAAAATCGTGCGAGAGAAGAAGTGCTTGCTGCCATTGTTGCTGGAGGAGTTCTTCAAGGAGGAAGAACAGTTTTTCTCAGATCGGTGACTTTGTCTTTGCTGTAAGAGTGTTTTTTCTTAGTCTCGTTTTCGTTTGCTTTTGTGCTTGAAGAGAGATTTGAGTTCTTGCACTTTTTTTGGAGAAAAGTTATTTTACCGTGGTTGGGAAGAGGGATTCAATTTGTGAATCCAAGGGGGATCTAGGTTGGGCAAACCTAGATTGTTTGTTGTAATCCGTTATTGTTATTATAGTGGATTGTTCGTGTGCCCGCCCCGTGGTTTTCCCTCATTGCTTTAGAGAGAGTTTTCCACGTAAAATCCGTTGTCCTGTAGTTGTGTTTCCGTGTTCTGTGTATTGCTTCGTTTAATTTTATCTTCTAGTGTGCTCAGATTTTGCGAGTGGGTTATATCCCTACACACTCAACTGTCTCAGTTGTTTAAAACTCGAATTCCAATAATATATATAATTGTATTGCTGTTATGAATTCTGACACCAAATTCGTGCATTTAAGTAAGGCAATGTGAAATCTCGCAGTACCTGAATGAAGGTTGAAGCTGATTGAACTGTGAAGTTGATGTAGGAGGGGAGATCAAATTCAAACCTCCTAAATGGTGTACCCATGTAAGTGTTTGCTAAATCATCCGTTCCTGATACCACAAGATATGAAGACTTGTGTGTGAGATATTCTGCTCTCTTTTCTCCAACAATTTCCTTCACCTTCTCCTTGTACTCCATAAACAGATTTAATTGTCCGTCCATAGAAATTGCAGACTGGTGACATAATAAGTTGCTTGATTCAATTGTTATGAGTATTAGAAGTTTTCTCAAAGTGGTTTTTTATCAGAAATTCTAGCAAGTATATGAGAATTTTACCGCAAGCTGAGATGTCAGAGGATCGAACCCACATCCACCAGATGCAAAGCTTACTCCTGTGATGAGATCATATGCTGATAGTTTTGTCTCAAGATATGCGGGCACATATTCTTTAATTCCTATAAGAGAAGCTGAAATAAATATTTTCTTAGAACAACAATGGTTGTACGTATTTTGCAAGTTTAGACATTTTAGGTATGTTAATGTTGTTATGTTCGCTGAGTAAAATTTATAAGCACTGTAAACTGAGAGGTAACCAAACTTCAGCAAAGATTGGCTCATTATCATTTGATCCTATCTCAAATTCAGCCAAACTTAGCGATAGGTTTGCTCGATCTTTATCTTGGTTTGTGTCTGACTTAGACCCTTTATTTTCAAGCTGAGTTTGATGCGAGTGAAACTTTATTTGATTTCTATGTCGTTTAATCTTCATTGATAAATGCTCACAAATATACATGCATTCATGTGTCATGTGTGTGTGTGTTTGTGAAAAATAAGGATTATTTATTGGGACCTCCCCACTTACTTTGTATAATTACAGGGACTTCCCCACTATCTGGAGGAGTCTTCCATGGGGTTTGTATGTACATGTAAGAGAAACAATGTAAACTTAGAGAAGTGGTTTTGGAAATTTTTGAAATAGAGGGGAGCTCCCTATAATTATGCAAAGTTAGAGGGAATTTTTTGTAACTTATAAACATTATTAAAATGCAAATTTGGGGTAAAATTATTTATGTAAAGCCAAAGCTATTCTGTAAATTAAATATAGGCGATATTTGTGCATGGGGTAACCACGCCATTATGCCTAGTACAGTATAAAAGAAAGTCTCTTCTTTAGTGTAACATTCAGACATTCATTTTGCATACACAATATTTTAGCAAAACTATTTCTACGCTATGCTGTAAAAATATTTCTATATGTTAATGTAGAATTAGACTAAATATATCATTTTTATTTCTACCTATGATTGATATAGTTAATGTTTTCACACACACGGCTGTGCACGGTCTCCCACCACACAGCCCACTGAGGACTCTGTGCATGACCGCTACATTTTTTTATGCTAGCCTACGCATTTTGTTAGACCAAGGAGATTAAAATCGAAGAGAAGAGATTAATTTGACGGTTCTAATTGTTGATCATCATCAATAGCTAAGATTGTTTTAATAACCCAATGTTCTTTTTATAATAGCACATTTCACGGATTCTGTGCACAACTACTGCATCTACAATTTTAATTTTAATGCCAGCTCGTGTGTTTTGTGAGATAATGGCCATTAAAATTCAAGTGGTGCGCTTATTTTGATGACCCTAATTGGCTCCGTTTGGTGCAGTGGTGGTGGTCATGAACGCTGTGGTAAAATCGTCATTCATGAATGCTCATCTAAGGAACTTCATTCATTTGAATATGAAAGTGGATGAAATTTCTTAGGTGTCCGTTCACGAATTACAGTTTTACTACTGCATTCATGACCGCCACTGTCATACCAAACGGAGCCTAGTTTGATGGTCCCTTGTTTTTCTTTATAATATAGTTTGTGTAGACAGAGAGAGAAATAAAATATCACATAGGAGAAAATCATATTACTGCTTGCGGCCAGACACTACAAGGAACACTTAGGACCTTCCATAGTTTTATTTGAATGATAAAGGTGTAAAGTTCCTACCATTTTTCCCTGTTATAACTTTAAATTTTACCAATTCCAATTTGTTGGAGAAGGGTGAAGAATATGAGGAAAAGTGATTCCATTATTCTAGGATAATAATCTAACACCATATCTCTTTATATAAAACTCTATTCTACTTATATCTCATCAGAAACTCGATTAGATTTTTAAGTGATTCTTAGCTCCAGGCAAATCAGTCACCTATGATGTCCGGAGGGATCTTGCCATTGCTGAACCTTCCTGTTGCTTTGTGGCCAACAAAGTCCTTGCCATAAGGCGGGAAGTTGCTCTTGCCTGCTGTCAGGAGTTCGTTGTTGTTTCCCGCGTCCACGATCGAGTCGCCGAACACGAGCATGGCCGGAGGCCGTGCAGGCGTTTGGTTAGCACTGCTGGCACTAGAATGAAGAGGACGAAGAAAAATCAGTAGGGATAGAACTGATAGCAGAGTGAGGGCAGCCCTCATTTCCATCTTTCAGCAATCTTCAGTAGCAGGTTAGATAGTTTCTTTCATATGCTGCTTCATATTTATGTATATATAGTTCCTTCCATCTGCTGCATTATTTCTCCCTCATAGTAATATTTCGAGAAGGGGAAACTTGCTTAGCTAAATTGTGTGCTGGGATTATGTTTTCTATGGACATGGGTGTTATCTTATGAAAAAAGGATTAAGCCTTATTCAAATTTAGTAAAACTGCACGTTTGGCCTTGGTTTGCTCTCACTTAACAAGTTAAACCAAGGGTAAAATAGTATTTTTGAGTCATTTTGGGCACCTCTTTAATACAAAAAAATTTAGTGTCACGCTTATTTAGTTTGTGTTAGGAGGGAAGATTGGTGGACATTTGATGATAATTTTTTAATATAAGACAATATTCTTTTTTGTAAATTGTTATAAAGATTTTATTTATATATACTGTGCCATGGTTAATGTTATTTTCATTTCAACATTTCTCCCCCTTAGAAAAAATATTATTATATATATTAATAATACTATTCTAACATGCATGAGATTTTGTTGACATAGTTTTCAGTCTACAAAGATAGTATTTTCAACGGGTAGCATTCTCGGTAAAAAATATTATTCACCAAACAATTTTTTCTCACGAACATATTTTTACCTTTCTTATATAATATATCTACTATTTAAAAGCTAAAATTTCATGGCTTTAATAAAGGACGTTGTTAATGGCAAACCTTGAACGGATATTAGCAAATAATCAAAACTTTAAAAAAAATGTGGTATTTGAAAATACGCCTTATAGGTGCATTTTTAGGAAAAGTGTTCAACATCAAAGTTGTAGATCTCGAGATCTACAACTTTCGTGTTGAACATTTTGCCTAAAAATGTAAGGGTTAGGCGTATTTTCAAAATGCACAAAATATTTCACAATAGTCTCGCGCATTTTGAAAATACACTTAACCTGTGCATTTTTAGGCAAAATGTTCAACACGAAAGTTGTAGATCTCGACGAGATCCACAACTTTGATGTTGAACACTTTTCCTAAAAATACACCTATAAGATGTATTTTCAAATACCGCGTATTTTTTTAAGTTTTGATGATTTGCTAATATCCGTTCAAGGTTTGCTATTAACAACGTCCTTAATAAATTGACATTCGGAAAATCCTTAACATTCATCAACCACTCCATGCCTTCATATTTGAAACACAACAACTCTTTTTTTCTCGATGGCGACTCCACCGTCGTGATTTCCAGAAAGCTACCCCCTAACTCCCGCCGCAAGAAAAAATGACGCGATCTTCTCGATATCGCAAGAAAGCGTAGGGGAGTATTTCGGGATTTTCACCTTCTTTCTCCTCCAGGGCTGATTTCCGGATCTTATTAGAGGGAGGGAAAGGGAATCGATCCATCTCTTTAGAGGGAGAGAGAGAGATTGGTGATATGGGGGATAGTTTCTCTTCTTTGTTCTCTCCATACATATGCTGGTGGCTTCTTACACATTGTGGATAACATTGATATCATCTCCAAGCAACTCATAGGCGCGTATTTCACGATTCTTCTTCTCCTCGGGTTTATTTGTAACAATAAGTCTATAACCTTAATCCATCTGCATTTAATGTGAACCAAATCCAGCCATTCAAATTAAAACAACTTAAGATCCTAATCGTTCGTGTACTTCCCTCAGACTTGGTTCAGATTCTATTCGGCAGTTTCCCGATCTCCACAAACTCCCCCCTCCCAATGCAAAATGCCTAAATTCCTCGACTCCTCTTTCCTCCAAGAAACCGACGTCAAAGCGCTCCCTCCCCTTCACCCGAAGTCTGGACGAAGCCCTCGACTGAAGCCCTCCCCCTCACCCGAATCATCCACGACCCCACGACAGTGCTTCCTCGCAGAGCATCCTCCCGACTATTACTTCCGAGGCTTTTTGCCAGAATGCACCCTTCATTATCTCCTGTTTGACAAAATGCACACCGAATATGTTAATTTGGCAAAATGCACCCCCATTATGATTTCTTTTTTTGCAAAATGCCCCCCTCCCCATTAGGATTTTTTGGGCAAAATGCACCCTAGATGAGGTATTTTAGTCCATAAAATATATTAGATATATTGGAGCTAGATTTAAGTCATCCAACTCAGCCCGTGTTGGACCTGAAAACCTTGGTTCAACCTCTGAGCCCGGAAACAGCGGTTCCGAGGAGTTGGGACTAGCGTAACTTGATTTTACATCTCCTGAGTTCAATCATAAGGCCAGACACTCAGAGCAAAGAACCTCACTCACAAAATGTGGAAAACAAGGAACAGACCCCGGGAGCTGCACCGAGGAGGTCCCACCACTAACCCAGAAGATCTTAGAGAACTTCCCCTCTAAAGTCAAATACTGAGTTGGGCACCTTGGAGAATGCTAGAGAGTCTCTGTCTACATACCCAGAAACCACAATGAGCAGCAATCTATAACTCTCTAACGGGCTAAAGCGTTGTTGGTGGCCTCCTCCTCGATCTCTCACCCCGCCCGCTCGATCAATTCCTCCTTTGACAAGGGGGGATCTCGTGCAAGTCCCATTTTGAACAGCCCTTGCCTCAATCCGAGGATAAGGCTAGCTGCAAGGTGTGACCTGACACCTCATGGACAAAGACAACCTCCTCTTGGAATCAGTCCATGTAACTCCCCAACGATTCCCCAGTCTTTTGCTGGACTAGAAAATGAGCCTCGACACCCTTTTCCCTCTTCTTTGACGTGGTAAACCGCAGCAGAAAACAACGGAGAAGATCTTCGAAGTGGTAGATGGTCCCGAAAGGGAGCTGTTGGAACCAGTCTCTCACCTTTACCATAAAAGAGATGGCGAACATCTTGCACTTGAAGGCGCCTGCCATCTGCCTAATTGAGACGATATCATCAAATCACTAGAGATGCTGGAGGGGATCATCCTTGTCCATGTAATTGGACACGATGGGCTCTGTGAATCCCTCTAGAATGATAGCTGAGAGATTTAGCTCGTAGAACAGATTTCCTGACCCTACCTGGCGAGCTGGGGGTACTCGCCCGATCTCCTCGCCAGGGTAGCGAGCACTCGACGGTCTAGGAAACAACACCCGTTCGAGGAGGGCTCGCTCGTCCTCCCCCGCCTGCGTATCCTTCCCGGGTCGCCTGCCGGGTGCATCCTCGCCCAAGGCTTGCGGAGCAAGCACTAGAACATTGGGAGTTGAGCACTTGACCGGCGGCGAGAGAGCGTTGTGCATGGTCTAAAAAATCGACTTCCTAAACTCGTCGAAGTCGCTCTTTCAAACGAACTCGCCTGAAGGGGGCGAGCTCCTAAGGTCGCCTCCTTTCCCATCGCTTATGGCCATGGAATTTTACTTAGGGATTTCCGACAAAGCTACCGTCCACGCTCACCGCACCAAAAATGTTGGACCCGGAAACCACAGTTCGAGAGGAGTTAAAACTGATGTAACTTGCTTTTACTTCTCTTGAGTTTAATCACAAGGCCGGACACTTAGAGCAAAGAACCTCACTCAAAAAATGTGGAAAACTAGGAACAGACCGCTCGAGCTGTAGCGAGGAGGTCCCGCCACTAACCCGGAAGATCTTAGAGAACTTCCCCTCCAAAGAGAAATGATGAGCTGAGCACCTTAGAGAATGCTTGAGAGTCCCTGTCTACACCCGAAAATCATGGTGAGTAGTAAGCTAGAACTTTCTAACCAGCCAAAGCTAGCTAAAGGAGAGAGAAACAAGTGAGAGATACTCTACAAAGGTGTCCTTGTGAGTCTATTTATAGTTTTCCTAAAACGGTATGCGGATAGCTGAATCCCACCTCTTGGTTTTACTAAAAGCAGCCCAAATTGGTCTGCCAACAGCTGAATCCCACTGTTTGGAATGGCTAACTGCCGGCAGAAATGAAATTCTATGGGAAAAATAGACCACCAACCAAACAGGCAAGTCCAGGCTATTTTATGCTGGCTCGTCAGAGGGGCGAGTGCTTGGTTGATGTAGGGATGTCCATGAGATGGAGATCGCTATGAAAATAACGCTCTCTACGCCCTTCACGTTTAGATCTACCGCACCTACACAAGCATCTATCGTCGCAATACGTTCGCATCTAACGCAACACATACATCACAAAGGAGGAATGATCGACTCTAAAATAACGATCGGAAAGGAGTCGTATTATTCCCAAAAGTTAACACAAAGGTTGTCAATCCTTTTGGAGAGCAAAACCAAGGCTAGAGGCCAAGATCCGCTCAAGCAAATTGGACCTACCCGATCCGAAAATAAAGAGTTCGATAACAATGAAATCGATTTCAGAAATTTGCAACGGAGTATTTAAAAATCGCGGATAAAACGGATGCTCAACCTCCACAAATCTAAAGCAAGAAATCACAATGAAAAGGAGATGTTACCCAACCCGGATCTACAATCGCACTGTTGGGTTTTCTATACCCCTAACGGGATGACATATCGAATATGCCCAACAGAAATGATAACAAGAACAACCCAAAAGAGGCTAACAGATCTTGCAGTTTTCATGATTCAAGAGAATAAGAAAGCAAATGCAATATACCTTCGCGGGATTGAGTCAATACTCAACCAAGGTGCTCCAAGAGAAATCTGAAATCTGCCTTTGAGTTCTTCAAGAATCGAAATGGATCGATCCCTCTATAGAAGTCCACACAAGCAAAAGGAGAACCCTAGCTTCTTGTCGTACAAGAACTAGGTCGGAGAAGGAAGCTCTCAACGTCCCCACGGACTGCTAGGTCCGATCCAGAGGAGGCGGCGACCAGCAACGGCGGAAGACGATCGGCGGACGGGAAGATCGAGATGCCCTCGCGCGGAACAGTTCCGGTCGGCTTCTCATCAAAATTGCGAAAAAGATTTAAGTCTATGTAAACCTAAAATCGCATGCCCTTTTATACTAAAACGCATAAATCAGGCTATCCGCAGACCAGAGGGAAAAACAGAATATTTCTGTCCAGATTTACATTCGCCGAATTCGACTAAACAATATAACCGAATTCTACTCAGATTCGGCGAAACCATTTCGACGAATTCGTCTATATAAATTCATCTATATCATTTCGTCGAAAACATTTCGTCGGACTAACATGATTCGGCTAAACCCTTTAGTCGAATCTGTTATAATTTCGGCTAAACACATTAGCCGAATTTGATTAGTCAAATCAAGCTAATTCGGTTAAACCCTTTAGCCGAATTTGATGCAGTTCGGTTAAACCCTTTAGCCGAATTTGTCAAGTAAATACCCATTCGTTTAAACTCTTTAAACGATTTCTCGTTGAGACATTCTCAACTTAATTCCAAGCAGTCACAGGATTGGTCCTCCACTCATATCCAATATGAGTAGGCCAACACAATCCTTTCTCCAATTTCTCCAAAGGCTTTTATGTGCAACCCTATAGGCTCATATTGCATTGGCAGCAAGACTAACTATTGATTGCTTGAGATCACCTTAGAAACTCCAATAGTCTCCCACTTGATCACAAAGTATCAACAAAAGTCTCACAAACAATGAGCGGCATCTAGCAATACATCATTGCTACCCAAGCAATAAGAGTTCATAATTCAACAGGCCTGTCATGACCAATGTACCAGTATTGTCATGTCCCTTTGTCCTTTACATCCGGATAGAACTAGAGGCATGGACCGTGTCACCCTCATAATTGTTCAATCTCAATTTCCTGATATAGAATAGACTGTCTGAAATTGGTGAGCTCAATATCATATATTGACTCAGCCAAGCATGACCATGCATTTCTCAGTCTCATTCCATCAAGGGGCCCATGGATGTAACTCCTGTCATACAGGAGGACAAATCCCATTTCTGCTCACACACAAACATCCAAATGATTCGTAACATACCCAACAACCACCCTTATCGTCAACCTTTCTCAAGAGAAGGCTTTAGATGGCATCAAAGTACGCTCTTCCTCACCTGATGAATGCTATGACTTCAGGTCAAAGAACCACAAACACCATTGTCACTTGAGACCTACTTGTGACATGTTCATATAACAATCCACAAAGTAGTCTCACGGGGGGTCTGTCCAGTACAACTTGTTCTTAACAAGTACCCATGTGATGACTTGATATCACAATATCATGACCTGTGAGAACCGGTCATCAGTCAACACACATGCTAGTCTTATGGTCTCATCCTCGCCCTAAATTTCTAGGATGATACCTCGACCAGGGACCATTTAAGAATGAAGCTTCATTTAAACATAGACCCTCACATTCAAGTCACGTACTTGAATTCCTATGGAAGCAAACATTCTAGGGGCATTCATTATGTTAATTAGTCTATCAAATAGAAACGGTTGACATAATAAAAGAACTTGCCATAAATGTAAAATGAAACATACAGTAGATAACACAATTCATCAAATGAATAAACAACCGACAAACATACAATCCACAAGACTCCCACTAAAGACGATCATTCAGGTATCTAATACCCATTGATCTAATATGACCATCATGCTTTTTTTGTGCAAGAGGCTTTGTCAGTGGATCCGCTGTATTTTCTTCAGTCGGTACTCTGCAAATGTTCACATCTCCTCGATCGACAATCTCTCGAATAAGATGGAACCGCTGAAGTATGTGCTTGGAGCGCTGATGAGATCTAGGTTCCTTAGCTTGGACAATTGCACCGTTGTTGTCACAGTACAGAACTACGGGACCAACAATGCTAGGAACTACATCTAGCTCGCCGATGAATTTCCTAATCCACACAGCCTCCTTTGCCGCATTTGCGGCAACAATATACTCGACTTCTGTCGTAGAATCGGCAACTATCTCCTGCTTGGAACTCTTCCAGCTTACAACTCCTCCATTAAGGCAAAATACAAAACCTGATTGAGACTTTGAATCGTCCCTATCAGTTTGGAATCTAGCATCCGTGTAACCATTTACAACGAGCTCTTCCTCTCCACCATACACCAAGAACATATCCTTAGTCCTTCTCAAGTACTTTAGAATATTCTTGACAGCTATCCAGTGACCATCACCAGGATCAGACTGATACCTGCTTGTCATGCTCAAAGCATAAGAGACACCGGGTCGAGTGCATAACATTGCGTACATGATTGATCCAATTGTCGAAGCATATGGAATCATCTTCATGTGGTCCTTATCTTCCAAAGATTTAGGACACTGGTCCTTAGAGAGACTCACACCATGTGACATGGGTAAGAATCCTTTCTCGGACTCAAGCATGTTGAACTGTTTCAACACCTTGTCAATGTATGTACTCTGGGTCAAACCCAGCAACTTCTTCGATCTATCTCTATAGATCTTAATACCAAGTATGTAAGTCGCTTCACCCAAGTCTTTCATAGAAAAGCAGTTCCCTAGGTTGTTCTTAACAACTTGCAGGGTCGGAATGTCATTCCCGATCAGCAGTATGTCATCTACATACAATATCAGGAAGACAACAATGCTCCCACTAATCTTCTTGTAAACACAAGGCTCATCTTCGTTCTTGATGAAACCAAACTCTTTGATCTTCTCATCAAAACGCAGATTCCAACTTCGAGAAGCTTGTTTCAATCCATAAATGAATCGATTCAACTTACATATTTTAGTGGCTTCACTTGGAGATTCAAAACCCTCGGGTTGTGTCATGTACACTTCCTCAAGGAGGTTTCCATTAAGGAAAGCCATTTTGACATCCATTTGCCAGATCTCGTAGTCATAATACGCAGCAATAACAAGTAGAATTCTGATGGAGTTGACCATGGCCACAGGGGAAAAGGTCTCATCATAGTCAACACCATGAATTTGCCTGAAACCTTTAGCCACCAGCCGGCCTTTGAATGTCTGTATATTCCCATCCATGTCGATCTTCTTCTTGAAGACCCACTTGCACCCTATGGGTCGTACTCCTTCAAGTGGTTCCACAAAGGTCCAAACTTGGTTTGTGTACATGGAGTCCATTTCAGATTTCATGGCCTCAAGACACTTCTGGGAGTCTGGTCCATTCATAGCCTCTTGGTAGGTTACAGGCTCATCATCTTGATCCATAAGCAATACATTACCTATTTGAGTCATGAGAAATCCATATCTCTCAGGCTCAAATCTTGGTCTACCAGATCTACGTAGGACTTGTGTTTCTTGAGCAGGCTCTCCAGCTACAACTTCTTGTAGTCCTTGCTCAGGTTCCAATTCCGGTTCGTTCATTGTTTGTGGCTCTTGAACTTCTTCAAGTTCTACCTTTGCAGTATTTCTGGATAAGAACTCTTTCTCCAAAAAGACACCAGTCCTTGCGACAAACACTTTGCCCTCAGACGATAAGTAGAAGTAGTATCCTTTGGTTTCCCTAGGATACCCCACTAGATAACATTTATCTGATTTGGGTTCCAGCTTGTCAGGCATTTGACGTCGCACGTATGCCTCACAGCCCTAAATCTTGATGAACGACATACTAGGACGCTTCCCAGTCCATATCTCATATGGTGTCTTTAGAACCATTTTCTTTGGAACTCGATTTAGTGTGAAGGCAGCAGACTCTAAAGCAAAACCCCAAAAGGAAATGGGCAAATCTGCATGACTCATCATCGATCGCACCATGTCTAACAAGGTACGATTCCTCCTCTCAGAAACACCATTATGTTGAGGTGTTCCGGGCGGAGTGAGCTGTTATACAATACCACACTCTTTCAGATGATCACGAAACTCATGACTCAGATATTCGCCACCTCGATTAGAATAGAGTGTTTTTATCCTTTTTCCCAGTTGGTTCTCTACTTCATTCTTAAACACTTTGAACTTTTCAAAGGTCTCGGATTTGTTCTTCATAAGAAACATGTATCTGCATCTACTGAAATCATCAGTAAATGTAACGAAGTAGTAGAACCCACCTCTAGCCATAGAACTCATGGGTCCACATACATCACTATGCATTATACCCAAGAGATCATTAGCCCTCTCATTACAACTAGTGAAAGGAGCTTTCATCATCTTGCCCAATAAACATGTCTCGCATCTCTCAAATGATTTATAATCAAATGAGTCCAGTAGTCCATCTTCATGGAGCTTGGATATGCGTTTCTCGTTTATATGGCCTAAACGATAATGCCAAAGGTACGTAGGATTCGAATCATTTGTTTTTAGTCTTTTAGTATTTTCTACATTATAGATCGGATGGTCTAAGTTCAAAACATATAAACCATTAAACAATTGGGCTACACTATAACAAACATCATTCATAAAAATCAAACAACAATTGTTCTTAATTATAAATGAAAAGCCTTTCATGTCAAGACATGATATGGATATAATGTTTCTAGTTATGGCTGGAACAAAATAACAGTTATCTAATTCTATTACAAGCCCAGTGGGCAAAGAAAGACAATAGACACCAACGACGACGACAACAACTCTTGCTCCATTCCCGACGTGCAGGTCTACCTCCCCTTTACCCAACATTCTTCTCCTTCTCAGTTCCTGCACATTTGTACAAATGTGAGAACCGCATTCGGTATCCAATACCCAAGATTAAGGAGCAGAAAGGTTTATCTCTATAACATAAATACCTGAAGTGGAAGTCACACTTCCCTTCTTCTTTTGCAGACCCTTAATATAGAGGGGACAGTTCCGCCTCCAATGCCCTGCCTTACCACAGTGGTGGCACTTTCCTTCTTTCGCCAGACCTTTCCTTTTCAGCGCAGAAGACTTGGGATCAAGAGGAGACTTAGATCCAATCTTCGTCTTCTTAGATCCCTTGGTCTTGCCCTTGCTCTTATGCACCATCAATATGGGGCTGGCAGGCTTGACCTTCTTCATGTTATTCTCGGTAGTTCTCAACATGCCAAGGAGCTCGGGCAGCGTCTTTTCTATTTCATTCATGTTATAGTTTAAGACGATCTGCTCATAACTGTCCGGCAACGATTGCAGGATCAGATCCGTGGCCAACTCTTGGCCTAAGGGAAAACCCAGTCTTTCAAGGTTCTCGATATACCCAATCATCTTGAGTACATGAGTCCCTACTGAGCCTCTAGCTCCCATTTTGCACTGGAATAATGCCTTGGATATGTCAAACCTCTCTTGCCGGGCTTGCCCCTCGAACATTTTCTTGAGGTGCCCGATTATCTCATAACCACACATGCTCTCGTGTTGCTTCTGAAGCTCAGAGGACATGGTAGCAAGCATGAGGCATTCCACATCCAAGGTATCATCCTGATACTTCTTGTAAGCATATGTATCTGCTCTCGAATCATTTCCGGTCGGCTCTGTGGGCTTCACCTTCCAAGACATAGAGCTTGCGCTCTTGCCTGAGAACAATTCTCAGGTTCCTATACCAGTCGAGGAAGTTCGTCCCGTTGAGCTTGTCCTTCTCAAGAATAGCTCTCAGGGACAGGGTGGAGTGAGATCCACTTGCCATGGAAATTCTACAATGAATTTGCAAAACTTTCAGTACTGTATTTCGAAATACATTTTATATTAATAAGGACTTTAATTAAAAGCTCCCACTATTTTAATTAAATCAACAACCCTTAATTTCGATTCGAAGAGTTTATGCGAGCTACTCTCTTAGTGGACAAGATCCGTATTTCACCAACACAATGAGTCCGCTTTGGCATTCCTCTCATAATGCGGTTATTTAGGTAGACAACTTTGGTCAATTGCATCACTATGCAACTCTTGTATGGTTGGTGAATAACTCTTTATTCGCATCCATCATATGGAGCATGCCAACCCTATGCCTCTAGGCACTCAACCTTTGAGGTTACCTAGTTAAGTTAGACCCGATGTCGACAGTGGGATATCACAATTATCCGCTCGCGCCCTTACCAAGATAGATTAATGCACCTTGCTTTGGCAAGCCCACACTTCATCGATCGAGGCAGGAAGAGTATCATCCATCGGAAGACATCCGTATACTTAATATTGGATAAGGGATTTAATTTTTCAATAGATGAACATTTCATCGTGATTAACATTTAATCACCATGCACATACACAAAACAATGCATCCCCTATGTGCACATAAAAGGATTATCAACAGTTTGATAAAAGGGGGTTAAATCTGAATACTTAGAACACTTCTAGATCTTCAGATTTACATGCATTGAACACAAGCAAAGCAACTCCACTTGTGCAGTAGACAAGCTCATCTCTCATGTCAGATTCAATAATCTAAACATTTGGTTTCACAAACTATATCGAGGGACGGTTACTGCAAAGGAGAAACAATCTTTGAAACAATGAAATCGCAACGCAATCACATGCGTTCCTGGTGGGGTTCCAAGGGGCCGCGCCCCTGGCGGGGTCTTAGGGGCAGAGCCCCTAATGGGGTCCAAGGGGCAGCGCCCCTGGCGGTGGTCAAGGGGCAGAGCCCTTGCGGGGTGCGGGGCAGTGCCCTGACCAAAATTTTGAAATCCCACCACCAGAAACCACACAAAATCACATCAAATGTGATATTCCAAGAAGAAATTAGGGCATTTAGAACACTTCTAAATGTCCCAATTTGCACGCACTTGACCGCAACCTAGCTCTGATACCACTGTTGGGTTTTCTATACCCCTAACGGGATGGCATATCGAATATGCGCAGCGGAAATGATAACAAGAACAACCCAAAAGAGGCTAACGGATCTTGCGGTTTTCATGATTCAAGAGAATAAGAAAGCAAATGCAATATACCTTCGCAGGATTGAGTCAATACTCAACCAAGGTGCTCCAAGAGAAATCCGAAATCTGCCTTTGAGTTCTTCAAGAATCGAAATGGATCGATCCCTCTATAGAAGTCCACACAAGCAAAAGGAGATCCCTAGCTTCTTGTCGTACAAGAACTAGGTCGGAGAAGGAAGCTCTCAACGTCCCCACGGACTGCTAGGTCCGATCCAGAGGAGGAGGCGACCAGCAGCGATGGAAGACGATCGGCGGACGGGAAGATCGAGATGCCCTCGCGCGGAATAGTTCCGGTCGGCTTCTCGTCAAAATCGCGAAAAAGATTAAGTCTATGTAAACCTAAAATCGCATGCCCTTTTATACTAAAATGCATAAATCAGGCTATCCGCAGACCAGAGGGAAAAATAGAACATTTCTGTCCAGATTTACATTAGCCGAATTCGACTAAACAATATAACCGAATTCGACTCAGATTCGGCGAAACCATTTTGACGAATTCGTCTATATAAATTCGGCTATATCATTTCGTCGAAACCATTTCGTCAAACTGACATGATTCGGCTAAACCCTTTAGTCGAATCTGTTACAATTTCGGCTAAACACTTTAGCCGAATTTGATTAGTCAAATCAAGCTAATTCGGTTAAACCCTTTAGCCGAATTTGACGCAGTTCGGTTAAACCCTTTAGCCGAATTTGTCAAGTAAATACCTATTCGTATAAACCCTTTAAATAATTTCCCGTTGAGACATTCTCAACTTAATTCTAAGCAGTCACAGGATTGGTCCTCCACTCATATCCAATATAAGGCCAACACAATCCTTTCTCCAATTTCTCCAAACGCTTTTATGTGCAACCCTATAGGCTCATATTGCGTTGGCAGCAAGACTAACTATTGATTTCTTTGAGATCACCTCAGAAACTCCAACACGCACAAGATATGTGCGAGAATCACTCTCTCCAAGGATCCACCGGCGTCACACCGAATGGGGCTACAACCTTCTTCCGTGGAGTCGCACCGAAGAGGGGTGGAGGAAGCAATCGTTGGAGTCGCTCCAACCAAGGGGGCGACGGCAAGGAGGGGCTCCTCTTTGGCCGAAATTTTCAAGGGGAAAACTAGGGTTTAATTCTTTCTTATCATAATCCTCAAAACAAGCCTCCTTAAATAGGAGTTACAAACAACACATAACCGTCCAAGTTGGAGATGTAATCTCTACCATCCGAGCGGTTAAATACACACCAAATATTTTTAAAGTGCAGGAAATAAAATAGATAAATGCTTATATGAATATAAAAATATTACCCAAACATGGAATAATTTTATATTCATAAATATAAAATAACAAAGCATAATAATTAAATAAAATAGGCCTTCAAGTGGGCTTAGCACGCCGCGGGCGGAGGTTGTAACGCTGTCTTCCGTTAGCGTCAACATGGCACCGAAAATCTTTATGTCGTTGCGCTTCGGTGACCACATCATCATCAAGTAATGGTGGAGAGGTCGCGACATCAATCCTCCCCTGCTCAAAATCACGTATCTCCGATGCGTGGTCCGAGAGATAGCGGTGGAGAAGGTCGGCATCCAAGCATCGAAGCTTCGTCTCGAGTACCCATGAGTCGTCCAAAGGGGGCGGTCACGCCAACGGATGAGGAAGCGGTAGGTATCACCATCAGTAGTCGCAAGTGGCTCAGCAACAAGTATCGAATCTGGAGTGAGAAATGTCTTGGGAAACCTGGGAAACATGCCAGCTGTAGGAATAAAAGAATGCAACTCACCATCCGATGATATAACTGTGGGGACCGAAAGAGAGAGATCATCCGAACTACCACTCCCAAACCAATTAGAAATTTTAGTGGAGGGAGAAGACGACACAGAAGACAACTCAAGTGGAGGCGAAACAAACAACGTCAAATCCGAAACATTAAAAATGAGGGAGATACCCCAATCCGCAGGCAAATCCAAAACGAAAGCATTGTCACCTAGTTTCTTTATAATCCGAAAAGGGCCGGCGCGCTTTGGTGCTAACTTTTTAACGGTGCCACATGGCAGTCGTTCCGGAACTAATTGGACTAAAACCAGATCGCCGACTTTAAAGTGTGACACTCTCCAATGTATATTAGCGTGCGCTTGATAGGACTCGTATTGAGAAGTCAAGGTAGCCCGTATACGTGCATGCAGATCATGAATGTGTTGGGCGAAGGATTGTGCAAATTGACTTGTTTTATATGTTGGTGGTAACGGAACCAAGTCAAGAGGCACCAGTGCCTTATACCCGTAAACAATCTCATTAAGTGACATACCCGTGGACCTATTCTTAGAGTTATTGGACGCCAATTGGGCATGGGGAAGCAGTAGATCCCACGTACCTTTGTGATCACTCACAAGACACCGAAGGAGGTTCCCCAAACTGCGATTGACCACCTCAGTTTGCCCATCGGTTTGCGGGTGATAAGCAGCGGAGAATAGTAACTTCGTTCCCATTAACATCCATAAAGTCTTCCAAAAATAGCTAGTGAATTTTACATCCCTATCCGAGACAATTGTCTTCGGCACTCCGCGATGGCTAACGACCTCCTTAAAATATAATTTTGCTACGTGAGACGCATCGTTGGTCCTAGTGCACGGAATAAAATATGCCATTTTTGAGAACCTATCCACAACTACGAGAATAGAATCGAGACGGCGTAAAGTGGTGGGTAGGCCGAAAACAAAGTCCATGCTCACGTCTTCCCATGGTGTGGAAGGGATAGGCAAGGGTGTATATAATCCTACATTGGTTTTTGTGCCCTTAGATACCTGACAGGTACGACAACTACTCACTACCCTTCCCACCATCACCTTAAGTTTAGGCCAATAAAACTTCTCCTCAACTAATGTAACGGTCTTATCTCTACTAAAATGGCCACTCAACCCTCCGCTATGGAGCTCCCAGATGATATGGAGATGCAAAGATGATTGCGGGATGCACAACTTCCCATGCCTAAATAGGTAGCCCTCCTTAATAACGAACGCAGATATAGTCGTGGGGGAACTATCCTGGGCAGATAAATATGAATCCTGGAAATCTGGGCAAGTAGCGTACTCATCCTTAATGCGCTCAAATCCTACAATATTAACCTCCATAGTAGTAAGCAAATTTGTAAGGCGACTAAGAGCGTCCGCGACTCAGTTATCATCTCCCTTAAGGTGCTTAAGATAAAACGTGTAGCCTTGCAGGAAAGATACCCACTTAGCGTGACACAGGCTGATTTTATGCTGGCCATTGATGAACCGCAATGCCTCGTGATCGGAGAGGATCACAAACTCCTTAGAGAGGAGATAGTGCCTCCAATGGTGCAAACATCGAACTACCGCATAAAACTCTTTATCGTAGTTCGAATAATTTAACTTAGCGCCAGATAACTTCTCACTAAAATAACTCACGGGGTGCCCTTCTTGACTCAAAACACCTCCTAATCCTACTCCAGAAGCTTCACAAGTAAGCTCAAAGACTTTGGTGAAGTTAGGTAGACGTAAGATAGGTGCCTCAATCATAAGCTTCTTAATGCGTTGGAAAGCATAGGTGGCGGACTTCGTCCAGGTGAACACGCCCTTTTTCATGCAATCAGTAATGGGGGCCATGATGCTACTGAAGTCCCGTATAAAATGGCGGTAAAATGTAGCTAACCCGTGGAAACTACGCACCTCTCGTAAAGTGGTCGGTTCGGTCCAGTCCTTAATGACTTGGACCTTGCTAGGATCAACTCCAATGCCCTCTGATCCGACTATGTAGCCTAAGAACTCTACTTCAGGGACATAAAAAGTGCACTTCTTAAGATTAAGAAATAATGTTTCCTTCCGCAGGGTGGAAAGAATCGCTCTCATGTGGGAGGTGTGCTCGGCAGTGGTGGTGATATAAATCAATATGTCATCAAAGTAGACTACCACAAACCTACCCATGAACGGCCGAAAGACGCGGGTCATCATCCGCGAAAAGTACTTGGGGCATTGGATAGCCCAAAGGGCATCACAAGCCACTCGTACAACCCATCCTTAGACTTAAATGCAGTCTTCCATTCGTCTCCCTCGCGGATCCTAATCTGGTGATAGCCACTCCATAAGTCTAACTTCGAAAATATAGTGGCGCCAGATAAGACATCTAAGAGGTCATCTAATCGTGGAATAGGAAACCTATACTTGATGGTAATCTTGTTGATAGTACGACTATCAACACACATCCGCCATGTACCATCCTTCTTGGGGGCAAGCAAGGCGGGCACCGCACATGGACTCATGCTAGTCCTAATGAACCCCTTCATCAACAGGTCCTCAATTTGGGCCTGTAACTCCTTGTGGGCAGCAGGATGGAGTCGATAATGGGGTTGGTTGGGCAAAGAGGAGCCCGGGACCAGATCTATCGCATGCTGAATATCCCGAAGTGGGGGTAATGACGACGGCAACTCCTCCGGGTACACGTCCCTAAACTCATCCAACAGTACCCATAACACATTGGGCAGATCATCCAAAACACTAGAATCAGGCTTCGCACTCATAAGTACTAGTGCATACATCACTCCATCAAGGAACAGATCCTTCACAAACTCCTTCCTACCAACTAGACTCAACGCTTTCCTCTCCATTGGGACAGTGGTGTCCTTAGACAAAACTACTAGCTCCTTCAGGATGGTCAGCCTTAATGTGATGGTTTTGCCATTGAATTTGAATTCGTACGTGTTGGCTCGACCAAAATGCGTCACATCACGGTCATATAGCCAAGGGCGGCCTAGTAACGCGTGACAAGCGTCCATCGATAGGACATCACACCAAACCTCATCAGTATAAGATTTGAACGAGAGGGTAACCAGGCACCGCTTGGTAACCGGAACGGTGACCTTGCTAATCCAGGCTACTTGATAGGGGGTCGGGTGTGGTTCCGTAGTCAGGGACATACGTGTGACGACGCTCTCAGAAATGACATTCACACATCTACCACTGTCGATAATCAGCTTGCATAGCTTCTCATCACTCTTAAAGATCAGAGAAAATATATTCGTCCTCTTCCAATCATCTAATGGACGAGGCGTGGTCAAGATACAACACATCACCATAAGGTGGTGATCGTCCTCTAAATCACTTGGGACCCCATCTTGGTCACTCTCCTCTTCAGCCTCATAAACGTAATCAGCGGGGTCGGTAGCTGAATCTAAAAGGGCTATGGCCTTAGTCTTTGTTGGGCATTCAAAGGCATAGTGACCTTGAATGCTGCAAGAATAATATGTAGTATTGGACTTGCTAACCTTCCCTATGGGGACACGCTCACTCGCGGGATTCCTATTGTTTCTAGCAGTGATCACCACAGATTTCGACTCGGTGGACCTAAACTTTCCCTTGTCCGGATATGTGGAGGAAGACGCTCCAACAGTGGACTTGTTTTTCGTGTGGGAATAACGGGAGTGGGCCTTCGAGGCTAGATGCTTTTCAATGTCGAGGACGGCATTGAAAGTCATGTTTAGGTCTGTGTGACCATAGCGCAGGAGCTTCCGTTGAATATCGGGGTGAAGCCCCTTACAAAATCTAGATAGGGTAACCTCAGGAACTTCCCTAAGATCACAACGCACCATACGGTCCTTCAGATCTCCCATATACTCAGCGACCGAGTTTGAGCCCTGTTGCAGGGTGGCCAGCTCATCGAACATCTGTGTTCGGTGGTACGCAGGGACGTACTGATCGGTTAGCAAATTCTTCATCATCGGCCAACCTATAAGTGGGACTCCCTGCCCGGCTCCTAATCTCCGCTCCTCATTCAGCCAAAAAGTTTTCGCACGACCCATTAACTTCATCCTGGCAACTTGGACCTTCTGGGTGTCCGTAAGGCTGTGCCATTCGTAATAGCACTCTATGTCTACAATCCAGGTAAGGAAGATCTGGGGATCTCCCAAGACATCGTACATGGGGGCGTTAATCTTAATGGCCCTAGTAATGTCGAAGCCACGGTCGGGGCAGGGTTCTCGAGGGGGCACTCGAGGAGAGTCCCCATCGAAATCCGAATCATGGGCCTGTTGGCACCGGTTGGGCTGCCCCACATTAATGGGTGGTGGTGGCGGCCCTCCTTGATTCAGAAGGATTTGCGCTAACATAGTCCTAAGTTCGGTCATCTCGTTACGTAACCCCTCTATAGCCTCAGCGTTACGATCCCCGTGCTCATTCGCTGCCATCCTAGACGATGAAGGTGTATTATACTTCGTTCCTAGCCTAGTGCGCATACAGGGTTGGACAAAATTATGATTAGTGAATTTTTGTAGTGCAGATCAAAAAGAAATATTTTGGCAGAAAAATATTTTCGGGATGTGACTAACAGTGAGAACTTCCAGAATTTTTTTTGATTTTTGACGAAAAATAAAGATTTTAGCCTGTTATTCGCAGACCACAGAAAAAAAAAATTTGATTTGATTTTTTTTATTAGTTTGCGCCACAGAAATGAATACCAAGGTTGTATCAATTAAAAAATTGACACGACCTGCTTTGATACCAAATTGATGTAGGGATGTCCATGAGATGGAGATCGCTACGAAAATAACGCTCTATACGCCCTTCACGTTTAGATCTACCGCACCTACACAAACATCTATCGTCTCAATACGTTCGCTTCTAACGCAGCACATACATCACAAAGGAGGAATGATCGACTCTAAAATAATGATCCGAAAGGAGTCGTAGTATTCCCAAAAGTTAACACAAAGGTTGCCAATCCTTTTGGAGAGCAAAACCAAGGCTAGAGGCCAAGATCCGCTCAAGCAAATTGGACCTACCCGATCCGGAAATAAAGAGTTCGATAACAATGAAATCGATTTCAAAAATTTGTAACAGAGTATTTTTAAATCGCGGATAAAACGGATGCTCAACCTCCACAAATCTAAAGCAAGAAATCACAAAGAAAAGGAGATGTTACCCAACCCGGATCTACAATCGCACAAGATATGTGGGAGAATCACTCTCTCCACGGATCCACCGACGTCACACCGAATGGGGCTGCAACCTTCTTCCTTGGAGTTGCACCGAAGGAATCCACGTCGGAGTCGCACCGAAGAGGGGTGGAGGAAGCAATCGTTGGAGTCGCTCCAACCAAGGGGGCGGCGGCAAGGAGGGGCTCCTCTTTGGCCAAAATTTTCAAGGGGAAAACTAGGGTTTAATTCTTTCTTATCATAATCCTCAAAACAAGCCTCCTTAAATAGGAGTTACAAACAACACATAACCGTCCAAGATGGAGATGTAATCTCTACCATCCGAGCTGTTAAATACACACCAAATATTTTTAAAGTGTAAGAAATAAAATAGATAAATGCTTATATGAATATAAAATTATTACCCAAACATGGAATAATTTTATATTCATAAATATAAAATAACAAAGCATAATAATTAAATAACATAGACCTTCAAGTGGGCTTAGCACGCCGCGGGCAGAGGTTGTAACGCTGTCTTCCGTTAGCGTCAACATGGCACCGAAAATCTTTATGTCATTGCGCTTCAGCGAACGGATCATCATCAAGTAATGGTGGAGAGGTCGTGGCATCATTGGTAGGGCTAGGACTCGACGCTCGCGCCGAGAAGCGGGCGAGTGCATGTAAGGCCAGGAGGGTCTTACTGCCCAACACGACCACTCAGTGCTTCCCGGGTGGCAACGACGCACCCTCTCAAACACTAGGCGGTCCCTTGTCAGGCAAGAGAATCAACACATCACATCAGAACACAGCGCAGAAGCAATCATAAGGAAAACTAACAAGACATACGTATATACATAAGCAAGAGGACGTATCCAACTGTTTACATAGGTGGTCTAGTGGGCTAAGGGTAACTACTACAACCCTTATATTCCTTACATAGTCCTATATTATAGGACTCACATCACGGAAGACTGGAGGTGAGGCCGGTGTATCTGATCAGGCAATCTCTAAAGCCGGTATGTTGTCATGCACTACGAGGGCTTCACACTGTCCCATCACCTGTGAATGGTTATATAAGCAACCGTAGTCATAGAGCTAAGTGGAAACACATCTCTTTCCTGGATTCGTATCCTGTGGACGAGCTTAACACCCAAACAATAAATAGATAATCGAAACAAAAGGGGTTAGCAACATGTAAATATCCGGAAGCCCTAATTATATCATCAGTTGTTTAAAGGAATAGCTCAGCTAATAGCAGTAATAAAACAAGTGACCGCAATTTGCAAACACGCAGCATGTGTTAAAAAACCTGATTACACATCCTGTGTCGTCACAGTTTGGACCGCTTCTCTTCCAACAAGGTAGCGAACCCTGTGGGCCTCACCAATGTGGTCGTCGGTGACAGTGGCCAGTCCTGCCACTTCTGAGTATGGTCATACCACACCACCCAGGCCCTACTGTACAACTCAGTGTACTACTTGGATGAGAGCGACATCCGGCGATTCCGAAATTTAGGACGACTAGTGGAGGCAAATCAACGGGTATGGAATGGTGATCACCCGCAGTACACATCTCCCTGTCACCATGAGTCGTCAACTCTCCCACACCGGTACGAACTGTAAGATCCCTCTCCCGCACCTGGAGAGTTCCTGGATTTTATGCCCAGAACCGCCGCCTTACGGTGGCGCTAACACGGGAGTTAGCCGCCTTCGCAAGACGCCGATCATGCCAGCATGAACGATCAAACAGGCCAACAAGAGATAAGAAGAAAACTAAGTAAAATAAACCAAAGTCCACAATCACACAAATCTTTAAATATATCCAAATGAATACAGGTCCAATAATGAGTACAATAAATGAAAGAGAGTAAGAGCTTATGCCCGGTACATGCCCAAAATAAATTAAAACAACTCTCTCACTCTACATCTATGCGGAAGCTATCAAACTTTTATTATTTTGTCATTAAGCAGTGGTGCTGCGCAGAAACTGCTGCTCGAGTCTTGTTAGCACGCCCTGTTGGTCGTACTGCTGCTCCAGCTCCTCGGAATCCTACAGTCACAACCGACCGTTAGTCATACAGACTAAGCTAGTTTTGTCCCCGCCTCCCCCCGCGACTCCTAGGCACCGTACGGAAAGACGAAGCGAAAGAAAACAAGGGGTAAAAACAACCAGGTGACAAGTGGCAAGACTAGCTAGGCATATGTACTAAACAAGTATTAAAAATGATTCTAAGCTAGCGCAAGTATGGTATATCAACATTAAATAAAAGCAGTACAAAAAGGAGCAGATATAGTAATAATGAAGAGCAGCTACGAAAATAACCTTAACTTATGGGAATGCCCTTACAAACCTATAAGCTAAGATCTGACACTAAGGTAAACTCATTGTATAAAAGAGCCCATACTAATTTATACGATGAGGTCTTGTTTATGCAATGATGCTGTGTTATGTTGTGCAATGCAATGATGCAACTCACCCACTCGACTCTGTACATACAGACCTCTCTAGTTCTCTCTCTTTGAGTATGACAACTTGGGTACCCGATTGAGGCAAACAAGGCAGTGGATCGGGCGTGTCCACTACTAGGCTTATGTCACTCATCTCCCAACCTAGACCTTTTGTTCGCCCCTAAGAACACATAGTGTATACACGTACTGCTTGATACAACAATGCCTCTAAGTGAAACATCGAGCCTCAGCTCGCAGGACACCCCAGTCCTTTCTTATATAATACCGAGCCTACCACTTGCCGGTCTTAACCCGTCCTTCCTTATAAAATACCGAGCCTACCGCTCGCATGACTTAACATGTCCTTCCTTATATAATACCGAGCCTACCACTCGCAGAACTCACCAGTCCTTCCTTATATAATACCGAGCCTACCGCTCGCCGGACTTAACCCGTCTTTCTTTATATAATACCGAGCCTACCGCTTGTAGGACTTAACACGTCCTTCCTTATATAATACCGAGCTTACCGCTCGCATGACTCCCCAGTCCTTCCTTATATAATACCGAGCCTACAGCTCGCATGACTCCCCAGTCCTTCCTTATATAATACTGAGCCTACCGCTCACCGGACTTTACCCGTCCTTCCTTATATAATAACGAGCCTACCGCTCGGTGGACTTAACTCATCCTTCCTTATATAATACCAAGCCTACCGCTCGCGGGACTTTCTAGCCTTGTACCATTCCTTCCCAAGTTTGGGACGAGGTTTACAATATCAAAATCTCCTATTTAGACTACTCTTGTCTACCGTTTAGTTATACTTAGAAGTTTAGGGTGGATCCTAGACTTCCTGAGGGCTACCCGGCGAAGGGCTCGCAGCGGTACTAGGGAATACGATGGGCTGAAGCCCAAATCCCCCCTTTTCCAGGATATTTACTCTTATTGGTGGCTACCCATTCGCTTATACCCTTTTCCTCTCTGGTCACTCTAAAATCCTAAGGTGGATTACAAATAGATCGGACAGACGAGTGTTGATTGTTCAATTGAACATCGAACCATACCTTTTTAGTGACTGATTATTTGTATGTCATCACTCAATACCTACTTAGGGTCCCAATTCATACATCAATCACACTTATACTTGCTTATGGGTCATTCCTCACATCTACTATCATATCATTGTCAATTCCCAAATTAATAGTTTTACTAAACGCACCCCAACCCCTTTCTTCTAGTGTATGTCACTAATGGTTAATCCTTTAATCAGTCCATGCCTTCATAATGATGGAGGATTTAACAATTCTATGTGTGATGATCATATTGGGTCTAAGTCAAATATTCAATTTTACTATTTGCAGACCAATTTACCCTTAAGTGAAACCATATGTCTTAAAAGGGTGACTATATGATGTCTTCTCAGCAATTAAATCTAACAAAATTTCTAGAGGTTCATATTGATATCAAAAGTCTATATACAAGTTTCTATAACATTCCAGCAACAATGATTCAAGATATCAAATTTTCAAGTTATAATCCAAGGTCCTACATTGTGAAGGAAGTATGATGTCTTCTTAGCAATTAAATCTAAAATTTCCATAGGTTCATATTGCTATCAAAAGTCTATGTACAAATTTCTATAGCATTCTAGTGTCAATATTTTAAGATATGAATTTCTCAAGTTATAACTTCATGTTCTACATTGTGAATGAAGTACTAAATATATATAACCATAAATTCCATAAAAATTTCTAGAGGTTCATAATGTTATCACGAGTTTATGTCCATATTCCTATAGCATTCCAGTGTCAACAATTCAAGATATGAATTTCTCACGTTATAACTCCATGTTCTACATTGTGAATAAAGTATGATGTCTTCTTAAAAAATAAATCTAATATAATTTCCAGAAGTTCATATTGCTATCAAAAGTCTATGTATAAATTTCTATAGCATTCCAGTGTCAATAATTCAAGATATAAATTTCTCAAGTTATAACTTTAAGTTCTACATTTTGAAGGAAGTATGATGACCTCTCAATAAATAAATCTAACAAAATCTTCAGAGGTTAATATTACTATCAAAAGTCTATGTACAAATTTATATAGCTTTCTAGTGTCAATAATTCAAGATATTAATTTCTCAAGTTATAACTCCAAGTTTTACATTGTGAAGGAAGTATGATGACGTATAAATAAATAAATCTAACAAAATTTCTAGAGGTTCATATTGCTATCAAAAGTCCATGTACAAATTTCTATAGCATTCCAGTGTCAATAATTCAAGATATGAATTTCTCAAGTTATACCTCTATGTTCTACATTGTGAATGAAGTACTAAATATATATAACCATAAATTCCATACAAATTTCCAGAAGTTCATAATGTTATTACAAGTTTATGTCCAGATTCCTATAGCATTCCAGTGTCAATAATTCAAGATATTTATTTCTCAAGTTATAACTCCATATTCTACATTGTGAAGGAAGTATTATAAATGTTGAACCATAAATTTCATAAAAAATTCCAGAGATCTCAGGTGGTTTCATAAATCCAAATGTCCAATTTCATGCAGCTTTAAGTTCATTAGCTTACCTAATTGTGGGGTGAAGTAAATTGGAATAATTGAATAAATAATGAATAATGAACTATATTATCTTCAAAAATTCCACCAAAAATCTACAGAGTGTAATCTCACTCTATTAAGTGAATCCTCGAAATTTATAACTTTTCAGAAAGTTTTGACCCTAAAATACTCAGTTAAGGTCTTTGTAATAATTGACACAAATTCTAAATTTCCTAGGAAAATCAACCCAAAAGTTTATGATTTTCTCAAAGGGATATTATCTCATAACCCTAAGTATATGTTTTAAGTTTCATGAGAATTGACCAAGGGAAAACCTTTAAATTCTCAACATTATTGCTTAAGAACCTTATTGATCACCTTTTAAAACCTAGATTTTTGGCATGTGAATTTCATTCACATACAAGAGTCCAATTAGGCTCAACCTTTAGCTAGGGAATATTCATGGTCTTATTATCATGCCACACAAAATTTGGGTTAAGATAAGTTGATTTACCTATGTAAATCTAGACCTACATTATAGTGATATATGGACACCAAAAATCCCCCTGCATGCATGTGGAGATTCCTTCCCATGCACAAAGACAAATGGTCTCAAATTTCTACCAGACACTTTTATTGACTTATTTGACCTTCCAAAGAAGATTTGGTGGATTTTGAGTTCATATTACCCAATAATCACATGATGCATGATTAACTAAATTATTTCCAAAACTATAGAAATATATTCTTGATGTGACAAATCTATATCTGCAAACGACAATGGCAAGTGTACCGTGTCGAAAGTAGTATAGGTTAATAAAACCATGGTCGTATAAAAATCCGGGCAAGTTGAGTACTTTTACTTCAAGAAAATCTCTATTATTCTATCAACAAAACTTGGTGTTGGTTTGCTTATAAGAAAAATACAGTGAATTAAAATAGTGGTTAAAGCAGCAATTAAAAAGTTAGCACTTGATCTTGAATCACCTCGGAATGGAAATAATAGTAGAAGAAACAGAAAATCTAATTCCCTTAAAAAAATCACTTTGACCGTGGAGATTCCTGAATTCTAAACGCACCTCTCTCGAGGATACATTCAACTGAGTTTAGGTTGATCAATCAAACTTTCATTCTAGAATCGAAACCCCTAAAAGTCACTTTATCAAAGTGAACCTCTCTATTGGATTTGACTTAAATCCAGGAGATTTATGTCATCCTCTCTCGAGGATTGCATACAAATCTCTTTATCCTTGAATGATCGATTCGTCTTATGAGCTTGTTCGACTAACTAAAGAATGAAAACAAGAACGAGAATTATATATCGATGATATAATATCGTTTCATTAATATCAAGGATAAATCTTAAGTAATCTAAAGAAGAGAAAGAGAGATTCTACATTAATTCACAAACTATATCATTCCTTGGATCATCTCGATCGAGTACTAAAAGAAATTTAGTTACTCATGGAGATAGAGGAATCAACAAACATGAAAGAGTTCATGATGAAATTAAGAAGAGATTAAGAAGAAGAACAACTATTTTTTATTAATTTTTGCAAAAGAGATTACAAACTATGGAATTTAAATTGCAAACTATTGAAATGAAAGTTACAATTGCAAAAGAAAAATACACGAATTGAAACTTACAATTGCAGTAGAAAGAGAAATACAAGAATTGCTTAAAACATGAAAACAAAGCAAGAAATGAAGGATTGAACTCCCCAAAATTTGTCCCATCAGTTCTGGTGGAGCTGGCTTTAAATAGGCTGCAAATTGAGGTTACACGCCCTTGGTCACTCCCGTGACAAAGGGCGTGTAAGAGGCGTGATCGAAACTGGTGCGGAGAGGGCGCCTTTTCGCTTCAATGCAGGCGTTATGTACGTGTCACGCCCTAGGTCACGCCCGTGACCTAGGGCGTGTAATCTTTAAAACTACGTCTGGAGGGAAGTCTCCGGCGAGAAGAAGGGGCGGGAGGGTTCACGCCTGTGAACTGGATGTCACGCCCCTGGTCACGCCCGTGACCTGGGGTGTGTAACTTTATTTGACGTGGTAGGCTGATCTGGCTGCTGGAGGTGGGTCGCAATCGTGTCCTGGGTCACGCCCTCAGTCACGCCCGTGACCTAGGGCGTGTACTTAGCGAATCTTCACGGAATGAGCCTGGGGTGGCGGCAGCAGGTCTGGAACACATCTTAGGCTGTCACGCCCTTAGTCACGCCCATTACCTCGGGCGTGTACTTGCAAATTTCGTTCAAAGTGGCCAGAAAACCTGAAAACATAAAATCAACATAAGTTAGTTCATGGAATCGAAAAAGGAATAATTTACATGATATAATTCATATAAATTATATAATTTTATATTAAAACTATATTAAAACAATACTAAGAGATCAGTATATAAACTACTCATCAAACACCCCCATACTTGAGTTTTTGCTATTCCAGAGCAAAGAAATGAGAGATAAACTACAAGATATTGACACTATTTATAACTAACTAAAATTTTATTAAATGAAGAGTAAGTTAAAGACAAATTCTAGAAATTCAAGAATTAAGTCGCAAATTATGGTGTTAATTTAAAAAGAGAGATATGCTTAGCTAAGAAGACTTCTCATGATAACTATTTTGCAAACAAAATTATATTAATTATTATATAAAGTTGGAGTTGGATTGAAATAATAGAAACTATAACAAAAAAGAAGCTTATGGAAAAGACACCTACCAAAATATTGCTCTCTTAATAATTTTATTTAGAACTAGAACCAATGAAATTGGCTAAGGGTGGGTTTTACACAAACTGACAAAATGAAGAGATACTAAAATTGAGGTGATGAATTTTATCCTCTCACCTTATTTGAATAAGAATTTGTATATGTTTAGGAAAATGATGAATTTTATCCTCTTATTTTTCATGCCATATAATCTTTTAAAATTTCTCTTCAAACAAAAACCTAAAATGTATATGTTTAGAAGTAATGAATTTTATCCTCTTACTTCATGACATATACTCTTTTAAGAGATTTTGGGCACAAATGTTTAGGGGATAATGAATTTTATCCTCATATTCCCATGACATATGATCTCTTACTACTTTTTTCTTTTTTTATTTGCCAACAAGGGGTGGGGGATAAAGAAATAATTCTAATATTTCAATTAAACTTTTTTGAGAGCAACTTTTTAGTGGAATGAAATTTCCTGAGATCTTGAAAGTTAGTAGAAAAAATAATAAAAATCCAAGGTTGGTTTGCCAATTTACTATAAAGTGGAGCCATTTAAAATCAAAAAGAGAAGTAGTGCTAAATATGATCTCTAATTGAATTAAAAACATAAAGTGTTTCTTAAAATTAAATTACTTCAAATTTAAATCTAACAAATTCAGATAAAACAAAACGTTTAGCAAGATTAAAAAAAAGTAAAAATGCTTATATTTACTTCTCAAACTATATTTATAGAGAATAGTAAAAACACAAAGTAAGGGGCGAATATATATATATATATATATATTTATTCGTAGACTTCCCGATGAAGAGTTTACAAGGTAGTAGGAGGTGCGATGGGGTGACAAGCCCAAACCACCCTTTCCAAGAAATTATATTTTTATAATATTTTAAAATTTTTTATAGATTAAAGAGAAAGTCTAGAAAACTACACTACACCACATACTTAAAGTTAAACATTGTCCTCAATGTTTAAATCTAAGTATGAAGTATCAACAAGGTAAAAAAAATAATGCAGGAAATGAATTGTTAAAATTAAATAATAAGGTCAAAATAGGGATGAGAGGGGGGGGGGGGGGAGAAGAGGGCTTCCTTGGTGGTAGATTGGGTTGTCGGAACAAAAACCTGCAAAATAAGTTAAACAAAGAAAGCAAAAGCAAGAAAAATAATAACGTTGGGGTGCCTCACAAAAGCGCTTTGATTACCATCGCGTAGCTTGACTATTCAAAACGAGATGTTAATCCCCTTAATATTAAAATTTCGCCACGCAATTGCATGGCAGTGATTATTAATTTTTTTTATTAATTCGAAAATTTCTGAATCATTTAGCGCAGATGAAATAATCACGGGCAATTTTGAATCTTTTTCTAAATATATATATTTTAAATGATCCGACAATTGTTTTATATTTAAACTCGTCGGCTCCTTATAAGATGTTGTTACATTGTAATTATTCAATTTTAATTTTTCAAATTTAAATTGCCGAGTTATTTCTTTTAAACAAAATAAAATTTGAATATCTGGGCTTTCAAATAAAGGAGGGGCAATTTTAGAAAATGATGCTTTTTCCTCTTATTAATTTATTTCTAAGGTAAAATAAGAGTCGTCGTTAGAAAAAGAATTTTTCATTGAGTTGTTTATACTAAAAATAACTTCTCCATCCCAAACTCGTAGGAGAAGTTTTCCATTACTAACATCAATAATTGTCCGACAGGTGGCGAGAAAAGAATGTCCGAGTATAATAGGTACTTCAGCGTCTTCCTCAATGTCTAGGATGACAAAATCTACCTGGAAGATAAATTTGTCAACCTTAACAAGCACATACTCCATAACCCCTATCAGGTATTTTATTGAACAGTCCGCTAATTGGATGCTAATTTTTGTTGGGCTTGGATTGCCTAAACCAAGTTTTTTAAATAAAGATAACGACATCAAATTAATACTAGCGCCCAAATATGCCAAGCGTGTTTTATTAATAAATTACCGAACAAGCACGGGATGGAGAACCGTTCCTGATCGTTTAATTTTTATGGTAATTTATTTAACAAAAATGTCGAGAATTTTGTGTTTAGAGATATACGCGAAAAATTTTCAAGTTTCTTTTTATTTGAAAGTAAACCCTTCAGATATTTACCATATTTGAGCATTTGGGCGATCGCTTCGTAGAATGGTACATTTTTTGGATTTGTTTTAAAATTTTGATAAATCTTTTATATTGCTCCGCATTGCGCTCATCTTTAAATCTCGAAGGATAAGGAAGAGAAGGATTTTTAATTATGCGCGGAGCTAAAGTAGAATCAACTTGTGGAGGAGAAGATGAAACATTTACCTCGGTCTTGACCAAATTTGTAGAAGTTATCTCCTTTCCGCTACAGAGGGTTATAGCATTGGCGCTCTCCCATGGATTGGGCTCAGTATTGCCAGGTAGAGCTCCTTGCTGACGTTCGGAGAACATTTTGGTGAGCTGCCCAATCTGATTTTCCAAGCTTTTAATGGATTCGGATAGATTCCAGATGGTGGACTCATTGGAGGCAACATATTTAGTGAAGACCACTTCAAGTGAAGAGGGCTTGGGTGGTTGTGGAGTGAATCTGGGAGGATTCATTTGTGGTGGGCGTTGAGCATTGTTGGGGTTGCTCCATGAAAAATTTGGATGATTCCTTTAACCCGGATTATAGCTATTATTGAAAGGAATATTATTATTCGGGTTATAAGGAGGGCGGTAGGAGTTCCCCATATAATCTACATACTCTTGAATGAAATTATTATTATTATTGTTAGCTCAATTGGTGGCGGAGGAAGCAGACATCTCCGCCACTTGCTTAGTGAGCCATTCTACTTGCTGCGTTAAGTTAGGGGTGGCCTCGACTTCAAAGAGTTCGATCAGCTTATTAGGGCGCGATCGTGGCGCATTCCATTGATATGCATTCATAGCCATCTCCTCGAAAAGCTCTGGAGCTGCCTCTGGTGTTTTGTTATTTAGAGTTGCCCCTAGGTGTCGCATCAATCATTTGCCTCATTTGGAGATTCAAACCATTGTAGAATGTTTGAACTTGTTGCCACATCGGGAGGGCATGATGGGGACATCTCCACAAAAGTTCCTTGAAGCGCTCCCATATGTCTTAGAGAGACTCTGAGTCTATTTGCATAAAGGAAAGAATGTCCGTACGTAATTTAGTGGACTTTGCCAGAGGGAAATATTTCGTTAAGAATTTCTCCGTAAGCTCGTCCCATGTAGTGATGGAACCTCTAGGAAGAGAACCCAACCGCTGCTTGGCCTTAGTCCGCAAAGAGAAAGGAAATCAATGCAAACGTATGACATCATCGGTGATGCCATTTATCTTAAATCTATCACAAATTTCTAGAAAATTTAATAAATGTAAATTAGGATCTTCATCTTGTAAGCCATCAAATATGACGGTTTGCTGCACCATTTGAATGATACTCGTTTTAATTTCAAAATTATTATTCGCCACCGCCGGGCGAATAATACTAGATTGTGCACCAACCCAATTTGGCCTCACATAATAGGACATGGTCCGTAGCGGGGCCTCATTATGGTCGGGATCTTCCATTATACCCTCGTTAGTTTCTCCGATTGACTCTTTACGAATTATTGGTAGATCACTAAATCGGAGACGCCGCCGCAATGTGCGATTGATTTCTGGATCAAAACACAATTCAAGATTAATTGAAGAGTTTTCTCGGGTCATAAACTAAAAGAAAGGAAAAGACAAAAAGAGGCGAAGAGAATGAAAGATGAAGAAGGAAAACTAAAATTATTATAATATTATTATAATATTATAGTTATATATATATATTAATTTTTTTTCAAAAGCGGGTTAAGTTAATCCTGAACTTCCCGAGGTCTACCCTGTGAAGGGTTCGCAAGGTACTAGGAGATGCGATGGGATGACAAGCCCGAACCTTCCTTTCCGAGAATTTAAGTTGCGCCTTTTAAGATTTTTAAAATTTTTAAGAAATGGGTGAGAAGAAAGAGAATGATAAAATTAATACATATTTATTTTTTCAAAATATCAACTCATATGTCCCCGACAACAGCGCCAAAAACTTGATGTGACAAATCTATCTATATCTGCAAATGACAACGACAAGTGTACTGTGTCGAAAGTAGTATAGATTAATAAAACCAAGGTCGTATAAAAATCCGAACGAGTTGAGTACTTTTACTTCAAGAAAATCTCTATTACTCTATCAACAAAACTTAGAGTTGGTTTGCTTATAAGAAAAATACGGTGAATTAAAATAGTGGTTAAAGCAACGATTAAAAAGTTAGCACTCGAGCAAGTAGATTTTCTTTTGTAATTGTTTAATGTACTTATCCGATCACCGGTATTGAGACCGGTCGAACAATGTAACAAGCATGATTGATATATAAATTGAATTTTGACATACCTTTCTTTTGTGGATGAATGTCTATTTACCTGTGCTTATGTCGATCACTCTCTTCTTGTGAACGAGCTAACTTTTTATCACTTGCGGTCTTGTTGGACAATTTTCTTCATCGACGATAATCTCTCTGATAATTTCAGTAATTATCTTCATCTCTGTGGTCTATATTTTATGAGATAGAGAATAGCACAATGCATTTAGGTCTCATTGAGCTTGAATAAACGACAATATGAGAGAATGTTGTATATTAGTAGGGGAATAATAATCAATAGTGGCGATCTTCAATGACTCAGGCCGCTTCTTCCTTGGATGATATTCAGATAGAAATGATATTTTAAAAGAAGATGACCAGCGATCTCCTATTTCTAGATCGCTATTTTTTTAATACCTATAGAGATAAAAACCATAGTTTGAAAAATAACGATTCTCAAATGCTCCTGAGGTCGAATAACCAGGCGATCTCATACTTTTTAGATTAATTATTAAAATAGATATTTGAAGTCAAATGATCATGTAAGAGAATAACCAGCGATCTCTTGTATTCTTAGGACTATTCTGAACTTAGAAGAAACCCTAGTGGCGATCTCATATTTCCCAGACCGCCCTTCCATAGTTTGGAATCATAAACATATTATAAAGCCCGACCATTTGGAAATTTTATAAGGTCTTGAAGAACATTAGGTGGCGATCTTAACTGTTCTAGACCGCCCCATTGCCCAAATCATTCCAACACTGAGGCCGGCGGTATCCACAAACCTCAGACCGCTCCTGCACCATAAAGGCTTGATAGATAGAATCTGTAATGATCTAAAGGCCAGGTGCGGCTGGCCCGCATTGCTTTCTTCAAAAGATCATCACAATTCTAATGTTTTTCAGAAAGTGGGAGAGAGAGAGAGAGGGAGAAAGAGAGGTCAACAACTCCAAATGATCAAATGGACAGCTGTGGTTATGGCGTGGAGGCTTTACCGACATTGCTTTACTCAAGAGATCATTAAGATTGTAACACCCTAGCCACTCAAGGGCTCTTTAAAAATGGCCATAGATTCAATCGTCCTCCTCTTGGCTATCCTTGCACCAATGAGTATTCGAAGGTTATAGGGCATGATGATCCATAGGGCAGGTGTGGTTATGCCGCGGAGGCCATACCGACATTGCTTTCCCTAAAAAATCATCAAGACTGTAACAATGTACTGAAATGCATAATAGAGCTAGACATTCACCCAGACCTCCCTTGATGCAGGGTTGTGTCAGATATTTGCAAGGACCCGACATCCTAAAGTTCCTCCACACGAGCTTGGCGAGCTACTACTACACAAGTGCGAAATCTCCCAGCTACTTGTTGTCCTGGCAGATTTACATCTCAATCTTCAAGTCGAGGGGGAAGCAAGTAGGATCTGTCGATATCTTGTTTGGTAGGATCTTATCCTTTGATAGTCAGTCAAAAATATCTTTCATCCTTCCTTTCCGATATATGCAATGCAAGAGATTACAACCACATCATAATGCTTGCAAATAATGAAAGAAAGAAGAAAAACGGGAAAGAATACAGGTTTTTAAGAGAAGAAGAGCTTGAGATCATCTCCACTCCAAGTGTGGGATAAATCTTCACCTTCATAAGTTTGGAGATGATAAGCTCCATTCTTGAGCGCTTCTTTAACAATAAATGGACCTGTCCAATTTGGGTTCAGCTTTCCAACTGAGCCAGATCTTGCCGCTGCATCAACTTTATTGAGGTCAAGATCGCCAACAACAAATTCTTTAACTCGAACATTTTTGTCAAAATATTTAGCCATTATTCATTTTACTTCTTCTTGCCTGATTGTTGTTGTATCCCTCAGCTCTTCGATGAGATCAAGGCTGCATTTCAATTCTTCATCATTTCCTTCCATCCAATCATCTTGATGTTGTTGAGATAACAATACCCTTGGACTTTTAACTTCAAATTCAATGGGAATGAGAGCTTCTGAGCCATGAGATAATTTGAAGGGAGTTTCTCCAGTAGCTGATGTTGGAGTCATCCTCAAATCCCAGAGTACTGAAGGTAACTGTTCAACCCAATTGCTTCGGAGATTTTCCACTTTCTTCTTCAAGAGGTTGATTATCAATTTGTTAGCAGCTTTTACTTGCCCATTACTTCTTGGATGATGCACGGAGGCGAACCGCAACTCGGTGCCAATTTGATTACAAAAATTTATCAGATTGGAGTTGTTAAACTGAGGACCAATATCTGTGATAATCGCCATTGGAATTCCATGCCTGCATACTATCTCCTCCCAGATAAAATTCTTCACAACTTGAGTAGTAGTTGTAGCCAGTGCCTTTGCCTCGATCCATTTGTTGAAATAATCAATCATCACTAGAATGAATTTGCTTTGGTCACTAGAAAAAGGAAAAGGTCCGATCAAATCCATTCCCCAAACTACAAATGGCCACGGGGTAGCTATTTACTTAAGTTGTTGAGCAGGTTGATGCTGAAGAGGAGCAAACTTCTGGCACTGCACACATTTTTTGCCGAATTTCTCTACATCTTTCCTCATTTGAGGCCAGAAATATCCTTGCCTTAAAATCCTCTTTTCTAAGGTTCTCTCTCCAGAGTGACTGCCACACTCTCCTGAATGCACTTATCGAAGAATAACATGAATTTCCTCTTTAGAGACACATCTTGCCAGAGGTGATAGAAACATTTTTTCTGTAGAGGATTCCTGCAACAAGATAATTGTAAGCTGCCTTTAACTTAAATCATTTTTTATCTTTTACCGCTGGATGAAACTCTCCACTTGGGAGATAGAGAACCAAAGGGTCCATCCAGGATGGTCGTTGATCAATCAGTATGATATCTCCTTCTTCAATAGTTGGATGAAAAAGTTCCGAAGTAGTTCCTCCTGAAAGGAGTCCGAATTTGGCCAACTCATCAGCTTCCAAGCTCTCTTCCCTTGGAATGTGCTGAATAGTAAAGCTTTTGAAATTTCCTATCTCGATCTTCACCAGCATTTGATATTGCTTTAAAATTGAGTCTCTAGTTTCATATGTTCCATTCACTTGAGACGACATCACCAGAGAATCGGTTTTAACTTGAACATCCTCGATTCCTAGCTCTCTTGCAAATCTAAAACCGGCGAGCAAGACCTCATACTCCGCTTGATTGTTCGTTGTTGGGAAGTGAAACTTGACAGCTTGATCCAATTTAATCCCATTGGGATTAATTAATACAACTTCAGCACCTGACGAATTTCTCCTAGAAGCTCAGTCCACATAAATTGTCCAAGCTAAAGATTTTCCAATCTCTTTTTTCAGAGCTAACTTCCTTGGCATCAATCAGAAAATTTGCTAGTACTTGAGCTTTGATTGCCACTCTAGGAATGTTGGAGATATCAAACTTACTGAGTTCTATCGCCCATTTTGCCAATCTACCCGAATGTTCTGGCTTTTCCAACACGCTCTTTAATGGAAGATCAATGACGACCTGAATAGAATGAGCCTGGAAATAAGTCCTCAAACTTCGCACTGAAACTACAAGCATCAAGGCTAACTTCTCAAGGATTGGGTACCGAACTTCCGCATCCTTCAAAACTTTGCTCACATAATAAACTGGATACTGCTTCTTCTTCTTCTTTTCTTACCTTACCAGCACAGAGCTGATAGCATCAGAACCAACTCCCAGGTACAAAAAGACATCTTCTCCTTCTCTCGGGCTTTGGATTAAAGGAGTGGACGTTAGCTTCTTTTTGAGCAGATCAAACGCATCATCACATTCCTTCGTCCATTCAAACTTAGCACCTCTGTGGTGAGTTTTGAAGAATGGAGCACTCTTATCCCCCGAACGGGAGATGAAACGGCTCAAGCCTGCCATCCTCCCACCCAGCTGCTGAACTTCCTTAGGAGTCTTGGGTGGTGACATTTCTAGAATAGCCTTCACTTTATCAGGATTTGGTTCTAAACCTTCCGGAGTAAGGAGGAGACCGAGAAATGTTCCTTTAATGGCTCCGAAAATGCATTTCAGAGGATTCAACCTCATATTAAAGGCTCGGAGGGTTGCGAAAGTTTCATTCAAATCGTTAATATGAGCTGAGAAAAGCTTACTTTTTATTAGAAGATCATCAACGTAAAATTCTAAATTTCTCCCCTTTTGACTTTTGAAAACGGTGTCCATCATTTTTTGATAGGCGGCACCAACATATTTAGCACGAAAGGTGTTAATTCCCAAAGCCGCCATCCGGGCTAGTTTAATTCGTTCAACTGGATGGTCCGGGCCCTTTGGTGTTAATTCCCAAAGCCGTCATCCGGGCTAGTTTAATTTGTTCAACTGGATGGTCCGGGCCCTTTGGTGTTAATTCCCAAAGCCGCCATCCGGGCTAGTTTAAATAGTTCAACTGGATGGTCCGGGCCCTTTGGTGTTAATTCCCAAAGCCGCCATCCGGGCTAGTTTAATTCGTTCAACTGGATGGTCCGGGCCCTTTGGTGTTAATTCCCAAAGCCGCCATCCGGGCTAGTGTAATTCGTTCAACTGGATGGTCCGGGCCCTTTGGTGTTAATTCCCAAAGCCACCATCCGGGCTAATGTAGTTTGTTCAACTGGATGGTCCGGGCCCTTGGTGTTAATTCCCAAAGCCGCCATCCGGGCTATTGTTTGGTGTTAATTCCCAACGCCGCCATCCGGGCTATTCCTTGGTGTTCATTCCCGAAGCCGCCACCTAGGCTGTGTCAAGCATGTGCGTGACCTCATATCTTACCTGGTAGACTACCCGCCTGACTTTGAGGCCGGTTTCTTTGAAAGCTAAACTGTTGACTACATTTAAGTGATGACGATAAGGGTGTTGCACGTTATTTGGATAACGATGCCTGAGAATGGAAGAACCAACTTACTCTTGCAATATAAAACACATGACTCCTTGAGAGGAGGAATCTGGATTTGGTGCGGGAGCTCGAGTGGTAGCCTCGTGCGTAATAGGTTCGCTGAACCTAGAGATCAAAGGTGCGAAGAATGTTGATCGGCTAAGGTTGAGAGGACGAGTGATAACATCGTGCATGGTAGGCTCTGACCCTGACAGATTTTAGACAAAGGTATAACGAAGTTGATTTGTTAAGGTTGGGAAAATCGGGGATTCCAAGTGCGTGGAGTATAACGAGAGCACACCGGGGAGAAATTGGGGTGAGGTAGTGAAAATGGGTTGTGGCCCTCACCCGTGACGAGTAGGATTTAGTGTGTGCTCGGGAGAACGATATCGTAAGTCGACCTTCGATCCCCATAGGCCCAACTTAAATTTTGGGGACGAAATTGTTTCTTCGTTTATTGGATTTGTAACATCCCATTTCGCGCTAGACCCATCAGAGACGTTTTGACTACCCGATTTGGGCTTTCCAGTGCGTGCTCAAATTTAGATTAATTGGGGGAAAGGAATAACAATATTGTTGTAGGTGATGGGGGGGTAATAAGATAATAGGTTTTCTGAGATTTCGTTCGACGAACGTCGAAGGGAGGATGCCGTTCGACGAAGGTCGAAGGGGAAGTGTTCGACGAACGTCGAAGGGATTGCGCCGTTCGGCGAAGTATAGGATAGTTTCGTTCGACGAAATATAAGCTGCTGCCGCGATCGAAGAAGGTTCTGCGTTCGACGAAAGTTCGTCGAACGGCGTTCGACTAAGTTCTGTGTTCGACGAAAGTTCGTCGAACGGCGTTCGACGAAAGGCGTTCAACGATGTATCGTCGAACGGCGTTCGACGAAGAATCCTCGAACGGCGTTCGACGAATCATATGTTCGGCGGTAGACGAATTAGGCAGCGATCGACGAAGATTTTGCCAGCTGCGATCGACGAATTAACCTCCGTTCGATGAATTGTCTCCCGTTCGACGAAATATTCTGCTGTTTCCGAATGCTTACCCTGACACCAAATTTGGGAGTTCCAACGTATGGCCTTGAAGGTGGTGTTGTCATTAATGCCATTAATGCGAGATGAAGATAAATTCTTAGCTTTTCTCCCGATCAGCATCTTCATCTTTGTCCTCTGCTTCTTCTTCTTCTTCTTTTCTTCATCTCCTTCCCTCCAACCTGATGGTGTTAACTTAGGGTTTTGGCCAAGAAAACCCTTGGAGAAGCTTGTGCGACCATTGGAAGAGGAGCTAGCTTGGAGAAGGTCGAGTTCATTCATGGCTCCGAGGAGACTGCCGCGATCATCGGCCCGGATTCAGGTGACTTCCGACCCCTCTCCCTTGGTGCTAGTATCTTAGACCCCCTAGGCGAGATATCGAACTCAATTGAGTCGATATGGGAGCGAAATGAAGTTCCGTAGGTTGAGGCGGCGTTAGGGTTTTCGTCGTAGGGCGCCGATCGCCGCGAAAATACCCCCAATCAACTCCCCGCTTCAATACGAATGCAAGGGCGTTGGTGTCGTGATAATCGAAGGCCTCGTGAGGGTGCATGGGAGGAGAGAAGGTGGTTGCCCTAAATTTCATTTAGGATGAAAATGAACAGTCCCTGTTATTAGGATTTCATTATATATATAAATATATATATAGGTTCTATTGCTGCTGATTTGGATTTGAGAAATAAGTCCTTGTCGAATGGATCTCAATTATAAATACATATATATATTTTGGTTCATAAGCTTGCTTGAGAAATGAGAAAGTTCCCCGTTAAATTGGATTTCAATCTTATATATATATATATGTTAATTGGCTGCTTGAGAAATAAGCCCCTGTTGAATGGATCTCAATTATAAATACATATATATATATATATTGGTTCATAAGCTTGCTTGAGAAATGAGAAAGTTTCCCTGTTAAATTGGATTTCAATTTTATATACATATGTATACCTTTAGCTCTTGTTGGGGAAGAAGATGAACAGCGGACGTTAGATTTACCTTAAGACTCGTGCAGAAATTATATCTGCAGACCGATGCAGAAATCTGTTTTCTGCGCGCAGCTGTGTTCAAGTCCAGTTGTGGGCATGATACAGCAGGATTCAGGTTTCAGGCTTAACACAAAAGTTGTAGTCCTCGGAAAGTGCTTTCCAACGATAGGTTACACGTTTTCTGGGGTGACCTGTAGCTCACTAAAAGTCCAGTCGAGTGGACTGACCAGGAAGCTGGTTTGGGTCCACTGCGTGCTATTTTTGCTGTCCAGGTTTCTGCAGTGGACTTCAGGGCAGATTTTAGGTAGGACCCACTGGGATCTGGGTTTAGGACTCAACACGAATGTTGTAGCCCTTGTTGTTAGCTTTCCAAATTGGGGTGGGTCATAACGGTTGGACATCGGTAGCACCCAGAAATCCTGTTTTAGTAAACTGTGTCATAACACCTTCAATCTCGGCATTTTGTGGATTTCTCCCATTATGTTGGTTGGATTGCCTAATCGCTAAATATGATATGCCATCAATCGCGCGAATAATCCTACGGGATCGGCTTAGTAAATATATTGTTATACGCACACCACGACACGCGAGCTAATTAACTCGGTATGATTAGCACTGGCGATTCGGAGCGGACTATAAGATTCGGTTATATCTTATGGTAAACGGTAAGGACTCAGTTGTTGGGGGCCTTGAGTGCAGTTCGGGGCGTCGGCTAAAGGCGTATGAGTTATGAATTAAGGCTACGTTCGAGAGTCCTTGGGTATTCGATAGCGCACGGTTGTGCATGGGAAATTTGTGGTTGCGCATGCTTGACACGTGATGGCATAATGTTGATGGTCGGTGGATGGTCGGGGTCCTTTGGTGTTCAGTTCCCAAAGGCGCCATCCGGATAGTTGTGGATATGGGAGAGGGTTCAATACACAATCATCGTATTGCATTGCATTGCATTCATCCTTCAATTCATTGCACCGCATTCATATCATAATCATTGCATTGCACAGCAATGGATAGTCATCATATAAACTTGTATGAGCATCTTTATATGATGAGTTACCTTTATATGCAGACCCTTAACTTATAAGCTTGTATGGGCATCCTTATAAGTTAAGTTCAATTCAGCTCTTCATTACTCTGCTTATGTCTGTTGTTACTTATACTTTCGTGTATATACTTACTGCTGCTGATATACTTATGAACCTGTTAGATAGTACTATTGCGAGTACTTGGGTACTCATACAACCGACATATAGGAACAACCATTTCTGTCACCTGCTTGTATATTATTGCTAATATTGCAGCTTTCTTTCAATTCTACCACCCGGTGCCTTGGAGTCGCCGGGGGAGCGGATGTGAAGCCACTTAGTCTTTATGACTAACGGTTGCTACGTACCCCTTTTTAGGAGTGCATCCTGGAGTAGCAGCGCACGGCGCGGGAGACAGATAGCCAGGTCAGGTCGACAGGGCCGGAGACCGCGATACCCGCAGTACCGTTGGTGACAGATGTGAGCGTAGAATGAAATGTAGCCCTTTGGGCATCCTTTAGTTTGTCACTCTGATGTAGTTTTGCAGGAGCTCGTGGAGCTGCCTGCCTTGTATATTTATGGACTTTTACTTATGCGAATATTTATATATATGTGGCTTCTTGTTTTTGATTATTGATGGGTTGACTTGATGATATTGGTTTAGCCGGCAGGATAGGCGTCTTGCGGAGGTGGCTAGCCCGTGTGCTGGCGCTTCCGCAAGGCGGCTGTCCTGGGCATAAAACTCCCCTCGGCCGTGTTTTGTGTTCCGGGAGGGGGGGGGGGGGGGGGGGGGGGGGGGGGGGGTTTACAAATGGTATCAGCTTGCAACGATCCTGAGATAAAGAAGTCCATACCCTTTTGGTGCCACCCCACTCAACTCTTCAGTTTGAGGACAAACTGAATGAGCGGAAGCAGTGGTGTGCCCATAGGGGATTCGCATTGAGTATGTCCGTTATTTTTCCTTTAAATAGCCAACCTAAGCCCAAAAATCTATGTTACGTGTAGATTCCGGCACGTTCGGAGCCAGCGGCTGGCACCCCAGTGCCTCCAGCACCTGCTCCTTTTCAACAATCAGAGCTGGGCCAAACCTTGACGGCAATCCTGGATGCCTTCAGGTCTCAGCAGATGTCAGTGCAGCCGCAGGCCCCAGACTCAAATTGGTTGAGCACCTTCCGTGCTCTTTCCCCTCCCACCTATCATGGGACAGAGTCCGCAGTTCAGACAGAGGAGTGGCTGGACATAGTGCAGGAGTTACTGGCAGGAATTCGATGCCCGGGCAATATGGCAGTCACACTGGCAGTCTCAGCCTTGGATTTGCACGCAAAGAGGTGGTGGAAGTCCTTGATGGGCTCCACCTTTGAAGGGCATGGTTACCTTGACATAAGCTGGAACGAGTTTGCAGACGCGTTCCTGGAGCACTTCGTCTCTTCCACGGCCCGGGATGAACTTGAAGAGAGGTTTCTGCAGCTGAAGCAGGGATCTAGGATAGTCGTGGAGTACCAACGGCAGTTCCAGCACCTTGCTAGATTCGCGGATTCCTATGATTTGGACGACCGCGGTTATGCAAAGCAGTTCTATAAGGGATTGCGAGATTCCCTGAGGCAGGCCCTTCTATTTGTCGCCGATTCGAGCCTCGCACAGATTATAGAGACAACACAGAAGTTGGAGGCGGACCACTTGGGAGTCCAGGCCAGGAGTAAGAGGCCCGAGAGGGGTGTGATGGAGTCAAGACGCAGCTTCGCAAGGAGGAAGAACATTATGGATACAGGAGGAGACCAGAGTAGAGATGGTGGGCGTGATCGCCCGAACGTTAGGGTGGAGCAGCAAGCGCGACCATTACCGAAGCGTCCAAGGGTTGTTTAGTGATTGGATGTCTCAAAGGATTTAAGTTCACGAGAAGAGGCCCCTAAATGGAACTATCTGGATCCCGAAAGAAACTCGGCATGAATTCTAAATTCGGTGGTTCGTGATGACGCTAAGACAAACGGCTAACATCACAGGTCGCTCTGGTGGGGGCGCTACCGCGCGGCGGTAGAGCTACCGCGGCGGTAGCGACAGAGAAATTAATCTTCTCCAATTAAATGTGCAATGAGTGCCCAAATTTATGTGTCAATTGGGCGGAACATAGATGAATGCTATAGGTTGAAATGAGGCGAGGTGACGCATGTTTGGGTGAAGTCGGTGGACGACATGATTTATATCAATGCGCACATTGTCCGATAATCTAGCAAAGAGTGGGGTTTGATGACAACCTCTCAAATGTGATAAAAACCTCGTTGTGATAGAGTGAGCCGTAAATTGAGCACAAGAAGTGAATGTCGATGACATGTGAGAGATGGTTGAAAATCATGAACACTACATTGGGAAATCTTGACGTATGTTTTTGGAAGATATGAATACATCCTGATGTGATGGTAAGGACTTGAGACTGGCAGTCCTTGAGTGCGGCTATGCACTAGTCGGATCCTGGCAAGCGTTTGGATGACATAAGGACTCGGTGGTAGTCCTTAGGTCCTCATAGCATGAGTTCCATCATTAGAACCTCATGGGGATTAATAAGTGGAAACTTGAACTCTCTCGATAGTGTTGTAGTGCCTCTCAATGATCAATGGTTGGTCAGACGACTGCGCAATAAATTTTGGGGGACGCTTTGAAATTTGTTGAGTGAGAGTCGTATTCGATTGTTTATCAAAGAGTTGTGCTTAAAGTGACATATTTAGGATAATTAGTTTAAATCGTAGCACTCATAGTGCTAAGGTTTTGCAACGTGGTGGTTAAATGAAGATGTTGGGAGCTTTGTTATATTACTGCTCGCATCGCTAGATGACCAACTGGATGGTCCGGGCCCTTTGGTGTTAATTCCCAAAGCCGCCATCCGGGCTAATGTAGTTTGTTCAACTGGATGGTCCGGGCCCTTGGTGTTAATTCCCAATGCCGCCATCCGGGCTATTGTTTGGTGTTAATTCCCAACGCCGCCATCCGGGCTAATAAAGTTCGTCCAACTGGATGGTCTGGGCCCTTTGGTGTTAATTCCCAAAGCCGTCATCCGGGCTAATGTAGTTCGTTCAACTGGATGGTCCGGGCCCTTTGGTGTTAATTCCCAAAGCCGCCATCCGGGCTAATGTAGTTCGTCCAACTGGATGGTCCGGGCCCTTTGGTGTTAATTCCCAAAGCCGCCATCCGGGCTAATGTAGTTCGTTCAACTGGATGGTCCGGGCCCTTTGGTGTTAATTCCCAAAGCCGCCATCCGGGCTAATGTAGTTCGTTCAACTGGATGGTCCGAGCCCTTTGGTGTTAATTCCCAAAGCCGCCATCCGGGCTAATGTAGTTCGTTCAACTGGATGGTCCGGGCCCTTTGGTGTTAATTCCCAAAGCCGCCATCCGGGCTAATGTAGTTCGTTCAACTGGATGGTCCGGGCCCTTTGGTGTTAATTCCCAAAGCCGCCATCCGGGCTAGTTTAATTCGTTCAACTGGATGGTCCGGGCCCTTTGGTGATAATTCCCAAAGCCGCCATCCGGGCTAGTTTAATTCGTTCAAATGGATGGTCCGGGCCCTTTGGTTAATTCCCAAAGCCGCCATCCGGGCTAGTTTAATTCGTTCAACTGGATGGTCCGGGCCCTTTGGTGTTAATTCCTAAAGCCGCCATCCGGGCTAGTGTAATTCGTTCAACTGGATGGTCCGGGCCCTTTGGTGTTAATTCCCAAAGCCGCCATCCCGGCTAGTTTAATTCGTTCAACTGGATGGTCCGGGCCCTTTGGTGTTAATTCCCAAAGCCGCCATCCGGGCTAGTTTAATTCGTTCAACTGGATGGTCCGGGCCCTTTGGTGTTAATTCCCAAAGCCGCCATCCGGGCTAGTTTAATTCGTTCAACTGGATGGTCCGGGCCCTTTGGTGTTAATTCCCAAAGCCGCCATCAGGGCTAGTGTAATTCGTTCAACTGGATGGTCCGGGCCCTTTGGTGTTAATTCCCAAAGCCACCATCCGGGCTAATGTAGTTTGTTCAACTGGATGGTCCGGGCCCTTGGTGTTAATTCCCAAAGTCGCCATCCGGGCTATTGTTTGGTGTTAATTCCCAACGCCGCCATCCGGGCTATTCCTTGGTGTTCATTCCCGAAGCCGCCACCTAGGCTGTGTCAAGCATGTGCGTGACCTCATACCTTACCTGGTAGACTACCCGCCTGACTTTGAGGCTGGTTTCTTTGAAAGCTAAACTGTTGACTACATTTAAGTGATGACGATAAGGGTGCTGCACGTTATTTGGATAAGGATGCCTGAGAATGGAAGAACCAACTTACTCTTGCAATATAAAACACATGACTCCTTGAGAGGAGGAATCTGGATTTGGTGCGGGAGCTCGAGTGGTAGCCTCGTGCATAATAGGTTCGCTGAACCTAGAGATCAAAGGTGCGAAGAATGTTGATCGGCTAAGGTTGAGAGGACGAGTGATAACATCGTGCATGGTAGGCTCTGACCCTGACAGATTTTAGACAAAGGTATAACGAAGTTGATTTGTTAAGGTTGGGAAAATCGGGGATTCCAAGTGCGTGGAGTATAACGAGAGCACACCGGGGAGAAATTGGGGTGAGGTAGTGAAAATGGGTTGTGGCCCTCACCCGTGACGAGTAGGATTTAGTGTGTGCTCGGGAGAACGATATCGTAAGTCGACCTTCGATCCCCATAGGCCCAACTTAAATTTCGGGGACGAAATTGTTTCTTCGTTTATTGGATTTATAACATCCCATTTCGCGCTAGACCCATCGGAGACGTTTTGACTACCCGATTTGGGCTTTCCAGTGCGTGCTCAAATTTAGATTAATTGGGGGAAAGGAATAACAATATTGTTGTAGGTGATGGGGGGGGGGGGGTAATAAGATAATAGGTTTTCTGAGATTTCGTTCGACGAACGTCGAAGGGAGGATGTCGTTCGACGAAGGTCGAAGGGGAAGTGTTCGACGAACGTCGAAGGGATTGCGCCGTTCGGCGAAGTATAGGATAGTTTTCGTTCGACGAAATATAAGCTGCTGTCGCGATCGAAGAAGGTTCTGCGTTCGACGAAAGTTCGTCGAACGGCGTTCGACTAAGTTCTGTGTTCGACGAAAGTTCGTCGAACGGCGTTCGACGAAAGTTCGTCGAACGGCGTTCGACGAAAGTTCGTCGAACGGCGTTCGACGAAACTTCGTCGAATGGCGTTCGACGAAAGGCGTTCGACGATGTATCGTCGAACGGCGTTCGACGAAGAATCGTCGAACGGCGTTCGACAAATCATATGTTCGGCGGTAGACGAATTAGGCAGCGATCGACGAAGATTTTGCCAGCTGCGATCGACGAATTAACCTCCGTTCGACGAAAGTCGAACAATCCGTTCGACGAATTGTCTCCCGTTCGACAAAATATTCTGCTGTTTCCGAATGCTTACCTGACACCAAATTTGGGAGTTCCAACGTATGGCCTTGAAGGTGGTGTTGTCATTAATGCCATTAATGCGAGATGAAGATAAATTCTTAGCTTTTCTCCCGATCAGCATCTTCATCTTTGTCCTCTGCTTCTTCTTCTTCTTTTCTTCATCTCCTTCCCTCCAACCTGATGGTGTTAACTTAGGGTTTTGGCCAAGAAAACCCGTGGAGAAGCTTGTGCGACCATTGGAAGAGGAGCTAGCTTGGAGAAGGACGAGTTCGTTCATGGCGCCGAGGAGACTGCCGCGATCGTCGGCCCGGATTCAGGTGACGTCCGACCCCTCTCCCTTGGTGCTAGTATCTTAGACCCCCTAGGCGAGATATCGAACTCAATTGAGTCGATATGGGAGCGAAATGAAGTTCCGTAGGTTGAGGCCGCGTTAGGGTTTTCGCCGTAGGGCGCCGATCGCCGCGAAAATACCCCCAATCAACTCCCCGCTTCAATACGAATGCAAGGGCGTTGGTGTCGTGATAATCGAAGGCCTCGTGAGGGTGCATGGGAGGAGAGAAGATGGTTGCCCTAAATTTCATTTAGGATGAAAATGAACAGTCCCTGTTATTGGGATTTTATTATATATATAAATATATATATAGGTTCTATTGCTGCTGATTTGGATTTGAGAAATAAGTCCTTGTTGAATGGATCTCAATTATAAATACATATATATATTTTGGTTCATAAGCTTGCTTGAGAAATGAGAAAGTTCCCCGTTAAATTGGATTTCAATCTTATATATATATATATATATATATATGTTAATTGGCTGCTTGAGAAATAAGCCCCTGTTGAATGGATCTCAATTATAAATACATATATATATATTGGTTCATAAGCTTGCTTGAGAAATGAGAAAGTTTCTCTGTTAAATTGGATTTCAATTTTATATACATATGTATACCTTTAGCTCTTGTTGGGGAAGAAGATGAACAGCGGACGTTAGATTTACCTTAAGACTCGTGCAGAAATTATATCTGCAGACCGATGCAGAAATCTGTTTTCTGCGCGCAGCTGTGTTCAAGTCCAGTTGTGGGCATGGTACAGCAGGATTCAGGTTTCAGGCTTAACACAAAAGTTGTAGTCCTCGGAAAGTGCTTTCCAACGATAGGTTACACGTTTTCTGGGGTGACCTGTAGCTCTCTAAAAGTCCAGTCGAGTGGACTGACCAGGAAGCTGGTTTGGGTCCACTGCGTGTTGTTTTTGCTGTCCAGGTTTCTGCAGTGGACTTCAGGGCCGATTTTAGGTAGGACCCACTGGGATCTGGGTTTAGGACTCAACACGAATGTTGTAGCCCTTGTTGTTAGCTTTCCAAATTGGGGTGGTTCATAACGGTTGGACATCGGTAGCACCCAGAAATCCTGTTTTAGTAAACTGTGTCATAACACCTTCAATTTCGGCATTTTGTGGATTTCTCCCATTATGTTGGTTGGATTGCCTAATCGCTAAATATGATATGCCATCAATCGCGCGAATAATCCTACGGGATCGTCTTAGTAAATATATTGTTATACGCACACCACGACACACGAGCTAATTAACTCGGTATGATTAGCACTGGCGATTCGGAGTGGACTATAAGATTCGGTTATATCTTATGGTAAATGGTAAGGACTCAGTTGTTGGGGGCCTTGAGTGCAGTTCGGGGCGTCGGCTAAAGGCGTATGAGTTATGAATTAAGGCTACGTTCGAGAGTCCTTGGGTATTCGATAGCGCACGGTTGTGCATGGGAAATTTGTGGTTGCGCATGCTTGACACGTGGTGGCATAATGTTGATGGTCGGTGGATAGTTGTGGATATGGGAGAGGGTTCAATACACAATCATCGTATTGCATTGCATTGCATTCATCCTTCAATTCATTGCACCGCATTCATATCATAATCATTGCATTGCACAGCAATGGATACTCATCATATAAACTTGTATGGGCATCTTTATATGATGAGTTACCTTTATATGCAGACCCTTAACTTATAAGCTTGTATGGGCATCCTTATAAGTTAAGTTCAATTCAGCTCTTCATTACTCTGCTTATGTCTGTTGTTACTTATACTTTCGTGTATATACTTACTGCTGCTGATATACTTATGAACCTGTTAGATAGTACTATTGCGAGTACTTGGGTACTCATACAACCGACATATAGGAACAACCATTTTTGTCACCTGCTTGTATATTATTGCTAATATTGCAGCTTTCTTTCAATTCTACCGCCCGGTGCCTTGGAGTCGCCGGTGGAGCGGATGTGAAGCCACTTAGTCTTTATGACTAACGGTTGCTACGTACCCCTTTTTAGGAGTGCATCCTGGAGCAGCAGCGCACGGCGCGGGAGACGGATAGCCAGGTCAGGTCGACAGGGCCGGAGACCGCGATACCCGCAGTACCGTTGGTGACAGATGTTAGCGTAGAATGAAATGTAGCCCTTTGGGCAGCCTTTAGTTTGTCAGTCTGATGTAGTTTTGCAGGAGCTCGTGGAGCTGCCTGCCTTGTATATTTATGGACTTTTACTTATGCGAATATTTATATATATGTGGCTTCTTGTTTTTGATTATTGATGGGTTGGCTTGATGATATTGGTTTAGCCGGCAGGATAGGCGTCTTGCAGAGGTGGCTAGCCCGTGTGCTGGCGCTTCCGCAAGGCGGCTGTCCTGGGCATAAAACTCTCCTCGGCCGTGTTTTGTGTTCCGGGAGGGGGGGTTTTACACAAACAACATTTTCGCGAGATATATTTAGCGAGAACAGAGGGTCCTCGCAAGCATAACATAACAAAAATGAAATAGATTTATTAGCAGCGAGCGAGGAATAATAAAAAGCCAGTAATACTTATTGTCAGACGAAATAAAGCCAACATGTAAGTGGCAAGTATACGAATTACAAGCCATGGCAAGATTGTATAGAATAACAGCAGTCGTTTGCAGGAATTAAAAGGCCGCGACGACGGAAAAGTTAGCGAGAATCAGGGGGCAACCACTTCCATCTACCCCCTCCCCGCGACCCGGACCGCGGCGGTATCCTAGAGTTATAGTAATCCTCAACCGCACGGCCCTCCCGGTCAATGAGGAAGGCGTAATCACTCATTCTCGCTATATGCGCCTCCGGCGTCGTGACGCTCTCATCGCGATCGCGTTGTCTCGCGGCCCGGAGCCTCGCACATTCTTCCATAAAAACGGCATGCCTGTCCTCGGCGGCTTCTCTGTCCCGTCTCGCCTGCATGTTGAGGTCCATCAGCATCCGACCATGTTTTCTCAGCAACTTCGCGGCTCGTTGTTTCATTATCTCCGGATCCCGCGGATCACCTAAGAAGTCTTCCACTTGGTCAGGAAGGGGGGACATCTCGTCGTCGCCCAACTCGGAATCGGTAGGAGGAATCTCATTATTCTCTGCGAAGTATTACGGAAAGGTTAGATAACACGCTTGAGCTCGCGTAGGGCAAGGGGCCGTCGAAATGCTTACCCAGAGGGGGGCGGGAAGTCTCAGGGCGGCCCTGGAAGAGGTTGCCGTAGTGGGGATAGAGAGATTTACCCAGGCCAGGAGGGCAGGCTTCGCTGTTGATCGGGGGGACCTTTGGCGGCACGGAGACGTCGGTCTCCTCGCTCGTCAGGAGCCGGAACCCTGGCTTATCTATAATTTTGTCAGGAGGCGGAGGCGGAGACGGAGGCTGCGATGCCTGGCGAGCCGGAGACTTCAGGAGCGAGGTTGTAAGAAGTAAGGAATGAAGGTCAGATGGTTGGCAAGAAACCTTTTGGCATGCGAGATCAAGATCATACCGGTAACGTTTTTCCCAGCGAGGTTCGTATCCGTCGGCGGACTTTTGCGAGACCCATCAGCGGGTTCTCCAGTGTTCTCGTTCGGCAAAGCATCCTATGAGTAGATATGAATCACAAGCAAATTTATTGATGTGGACTAGAGGAGTAGCTCGTACCTGCTCGTGGTGGCGATCGTCCGGGGAGGAGTCCAACAGCACAGAGTCGTCCCCAGTTCGGCGAGCCGCCCTCGCCTTTTTAATCTTCGCCGATTGAGCAGGAGGCGACCGATTCATCCAGGCGGAGACCCTGGTCGTGGAGGGTAGCCCACCAGCTCTCACCGCCCTCAGGCGAGCCTCGGCTTCTTCGGAAAGAGGCATCTCCAGGCAGCTACAATATCAGGCAAAGGGAAAGGAAAAGAAGTGGCGGCGCACGCCACTAGAGACCCGGGACGATATTTATACCCCACAAGGTGGGTCCCACCAAAGATTCCTGATAGATCATCAAGGAGCTGGCGAATACCAAGGGTTGGATGTTTCTTCGCGAGCATAAATATCCTCGCGAAGAGCGGGGATTGTGTACAACCCCGATATTCGCCAGGCAAGGAGATGCGGTTCAAAGAAAGCAGTGGGAAGGAGGAGGTCGCAAGGAAGGGAACCTTCCCTCTCAGGGGCTCGCTGAAGGGCGAGCGAAAAGGGTCGGCGAGACAAGCGCTCGCGGGAGTGTTCGACGAATTCCTCAGCGTTCGTTGAGCTCCCTCGGCTTCGTTGACCACACCCCTGATCGGCGGGATCACCAGAAGCCGGCGAAGTGTTATATGCTCATTAAAGCCAAATGGATGGTCTCGCAGGAAGGCTCGTGAGACGGGACCTCGGCCGATACCGCCAAAGGAGAGGGGGGCCAGCGAGGTCCTCGCAGGGCGAACACCTAGGAGGGGCTAGCGAGGTCCTCGCAGGGCGATCGCTTGAGAGAGGCACCGCGAGCAGGACTCGCGAGGGGGCCCGCGAGAGCATCTCGCGGGAAGGCTCTCGCAGTTCCTTGCCCATAAGCCGATAGGGTCAAATTATCCTTTTACCCTTGGTGGTCTGCCCTTAGCCTCTCCAAACAGCGGAGTTTGGCTGTTAGCAGACCTATTTGGGGTGCAGATAGTAAAATCAAAAGGCGGAATCCTGCTATTTGCAGGCCATGTCAAAAAACCTATAAATAGGACCTTAAGGGCACCTTTGGAGAGGACTGGACTTCAGCTTCTCTCTCCTCAGGCTCTTCTTGGTTAGCATTTCCAGAGCTCTCCAAGGTGCCCGAGTCTCAACTTTGGCTTGGGAGGGGAAGCGCTCAACGATCTTCCAGGTTAGTGGAGGGATCTCCTCGCTGTGACTAAGGTCTTAGTCATTTTCCTAGTCTTCGGTCTGCCTTCTCCGAGGGATCAGTAAGGGCTAGCTGCCCCTCATCTCGGTGGGGGCCCCGAGCTCCACTAGAGGCCGAGAAATCGGTTTCAACAAGCCCTACTTCTTATGATCGCACCTTGATTCTCAGCTCCAATTATCTGTTCTCTTGGATGATCTCTTAAATGTCTTGTTGTTGTAAGAATCCTGTCAACAATCTGCAAGTCTTCTTCTGGAACAGTAGGGTCTTCAACAACTAGCACTTCTTCTTCTTCAGGAATAACATCATCTGTATAGGCTTTGTTGCTGTTGTGAATGTCTTGGATAGACATCTTTTCCAATTTCTGTTCATTTCTTATCAAAATAGAAGAACTAGACTAGCCTTTATAAAGTAGGGTGGTCTCATTAAATACTACATGCATAGACTCTTCTACAACATGAGTTTTCTTGTTGTATACTCTATAAGCTCTACTATGTGAGCTATAGCCTACAAGAACCCCTACATTGCATTTTTCTGCAAAATTTGTCAATTAAAATCTTTCATTGTTTAAAATGTAGCATTTGCAACCAAAGATTCTACAGTATTATATTGTTGGTTGTTTTCCTTTCAGAATATCATATGGGATAATTCCAAGGACCTTATTGATGGAAGCTTTATTGAGAACATAACAAGACGTATTGACTGCCTCAGCCCAGAAATATTCTAGGAGAGAGGAGTCACTAAGAAATGTTCTCCTTGCTTCTATCAAGGTCTTATTCCTCCTCTCAGCCACACCATTTTGTTGTGGAGTCCTTGGGGAGGAGAACTCTTGGGTGATACCAAATTCTTGACAAAACCTTGTCATAGCTTCAGATTGAAATTCTGTGTCATGGTTAGTCCTAGTCCTGACCACAGTACATTGTAGATCATTCTGAATGGCCTTAACATGATTTATAAATACATCTAAGGTATCAGATTTCTTCTTTAGGAAGAATACCCATGTATACTTTGAGTGATCATCAACAATCACTAAGGTATAAAACTTCCCACTTAGGCTATGAATTGGCAAAGGACCAAACAAGTCCATGTGCAATAAATATAGACATCTTCCAGTGTCTTTGGAGCCAATACTTTTGAAAGTGGCCCTAGTTTTCTTACCCATTTGGCAAGCATGACAGGGACCACTTTTAATACATTTAAGATTTGGACTATTCCTAACAAGGTTTTTAGAAAATAGTCTATATATTGTCTTGTAGTTAATATAGGCAAGTCTCTTGTGCCATTGAACACAAAGAGACTCACTTTAATTAGCTACAAGACACACTGTTGAAACCGATTTCTTGGCCTCTTGTGGAGCTCGGGGCCCTCACCGAAATGAGGGGCAGCTAGCCCTTACTGATCCCTCGGAGAAGGTAGACTGGAGACTAGAAAAATGACTAAGACCTTAGTCACAGCGAGGAGGTCCCTCCACTAACCTGGAAGATCGTTGAGCGCTTCCCTCCCAAGCCAAAGCTGAGACTTGGGCACCTTGGAGAGCTCTGGAAATGCTAATCAAAGAAAGCCTGAGGAGAGAGAAGCTGAAGTGAAGTCCTCTCCAAAGGTGCCCTTTAGGTCTTATTCATAGGTTTTCTGATCTGGCCTGCAAATAGCAGGATTCCGCCTTTTGAATTCACCATCTGCACCCCAAATGGGTCTGCTAATAGCCAAACTCCGTCGTTTGGAGAGGCTAAAGGCAGGCCACCAAGGGTAAAAGGGTAATTTGGCCTTATCAACTTATGGGCAAGGAACTGCGAGAACTTGACTGTTGTAGTTCTCACGGGCCCTCTCGCGAGTCCTGCTCGTGGTGCCTCTCCTAGGCGATCACCCTGCGAGGACCTCGCCGGCCAATTCTGGCGGTGTCTGCCGAGGTCCAGTCTCGCGAGCCTTCCTACGAAACCGCCTCTGGACTTCGTCGAGCTCAACACGCCTTTCGTCGAACGCAGGTCACTTCGCCAAACACGGACGAGGTTGACGGATGCCGAACGCTAAGTTGTTCGATGTTTACTGAGATGGGCGGCTCGTCGACCGCTGAGACTGGAGGATCGCCGACCACTGCTTCCCTGCTGTAACTTGCCGAGCGCTGCCATAGAATATATTTTGTTCGTCGGGCGTCGTCCGACGAATGCTGAGCTCCGTTTGACATTTGTCGAGCGTAGAATTGAGCTCGCTGGAAGCTGAGGCTATAAGCTCGCGATCCTTCCTGCGAGATCGCCTACTAACTTTGGCGCGCACTGAACACGTTTCGCCAAAGGGTCTCTTCCGCCAGCGGCCTGTGAGGTATTGACTTGCCCGCCCTCGCTTGGCCCAGTCCTTTGAAGATATCTACCGAGGTCCGGATCTCGCGGCTCCTCTTGCGAGACCGTCCCCTTGGCTTTAATGAGCGCAGAACATTTCGTCGATTGCTAATGATTTCGTCGAACAAGGGCGAGCTCGATGACCACTGGTGGGCCTGACGAACTCGGAAGAGTTCGTCGAACGCAGCATCCCTTTCGTCGAACTCAGGAAACCTCTTTAAATTGCCTGCGAGTGTCTATCTTGCCAACCCTTCTCGCTCGCCTCTCAGCGAGCCCTCCGTGAGAGATTTCTTTCAGATCCTTTTCGCAAGGTCTTCAGCCCTAAGGCCTCCCTCTCTTGTTACTTCATCATGTTGCCTTCTCACACCGCGCTTCCTCACCTGGCGAATATCGGGGTTGTACACAATCCCCGCTCTTCGCGAGGCTATTTTGGCCTCGCGAAGAAACATCCAACCCCTGGTATTCGCCAGCCCCTTGATGATCTGTCAGGAATCTTCGGTAGGGCCCACCCTGAGGGCTATAAATATCATCCCTTGTCCTTAGTGGCATGCGCCGCCAGTTCTTTTTCTTTCCTTTTGCCCCATACTGTAGCTGTCAGGGATGCCGCTTTCCGAAGAAGCTGAGGCTCGCCTGAGGGCTGTAAGAGCCGGCGGGCTACCTTCTACGACCAAGGTCCCCGCCTAGATGAACCGGCCGCACCACCCCCCCCCCCCCCCCCCCCCCCCCCCCCCCGCTCAGTCGCCGAAGACCAAGAAGGCGAAGGAGGTTTGCCGAACCGGGGATGCTCCGTGCTGCTGGACTCCTCCCCGGATAACCGTCCCCACGAGAAGGTATGAGCTACCCCTCCAGCTTAAGTGAATAAGTTTGCCTGTGATTCATGCCTGCTCGCAGGATGCTTTGCCGAACGAGGACGCTGGCGAACCTGCTGGTGGGTCTCGCAAAAGTCCGCCGGTGGATACAAATCTTGCTCTGAAAAACGTCGCAGGTACACCCTTAATCTCGCATGCCAGCCTTCCTTTTGTCAACTATTTTACCTTCATTCCCTGCTTCTTACAGTCTCGCCCCGGAAGTCCCTGGCTCTCCGGGCAACGCGGCCTCCGTATCCGCCTCCCCCCGACAAAACTATAGATAAGCCTGGGTTCCGACTCCTGACGAGCGAGGAGACCGGCGGCTGTACCGCCAAAGATCCCTCCAACCACTAGCGCAGCTTACCCTCCTGGTCTGGGTAAATCTCTCTACCCCCACTATGGTAACCTCTTTCAGGGCCGCCCTGAGACTTCTCGCCCCCCTCTGGGTAAGCGTTCCGACGGCCCGTTGCCCTGCACGAGCTCAAGCACGTTATCTGACCTTTCCGTATTACTTCGCAGAGAATAATGAAATTCCTCCTACCGATTCCGAGTTGGGCGACGACGAGATGTCCCCCCTTCCTGACCAAGTGGAAGACTTTTTAGGTGATCCGCGAGATCCGGAGATGATGAAACAATGAGCCGCGGAGTTGCTGAGAAAACATGGTCGGATGGTGATGGACCTTAACATGCAGGCGAGACGGGATAGAGAAGCCGCCGAGGACATGCATGCCATTTTGATGGAAGAATGTGCGAGGCTCCGGGCCGCGAGACAACGCGATCATGATGAGAAAGTCACGACGCCGGAGGCGCATATAGAGAGAATGAGGGATTACACCTTCCTCATTGACCGGGAGGGCCGCGCGGTCGAGGATTACTATAATTCTAGGGTACCGCCGTGTTCCGGGTCACGAGGTGGGGGTAGGTAGAAATGGTTGCCCCACGACTCTCGCTAACTCTTACGTTGTCGCAAACTATTATTACCTGTTAATGAGCGCCTTTATTTTAGACGATCTCGCAATGGTCTGCGACTTATATACTAGTTTTATCTCGTCTGATAATAATTACTAGCTTTTTATTAGTTCTCGCTCGCTGCTAATATGTCCGTTTCATTTTCACGCTATGTTGTGTTCGCTGGGGTCTCCGATCTCGCTGAACATATCTCATGGCGGCTCTCCGCCCCACTTCTTATGCCATTATGTTTGTTTGCGCTGTTCTCGCAGAGATATTGCTCGTACTAATCTCGCGGCCCCTTCTCGCCCGCTGTCGTGATGTGATGCTTTTGGCTAACTGCGCTCGCCGGCGCTTGGACTTCTTCCCGCCCTTTTATTTTTGCTATAAATAGATTGTCCTAGCTGAGTCAACCACCGCATTTACTGTCACCCTTCTTTCTCCTCTGCTTCAGAGCTCTCGGTCCTTCCCATTCTCTCTCTACTCCCTTTCTCGCAGGTTTTTCGAAATGGTCGGCGATGCTAACGAGTCTGAGGGTCGGCGAAAGATTGCTAAGTCTTTCATCGAGCACAGCTTCTCCCATTGCAACCTGACAGATGAGGAATACTTTAGCGCGGTCGCTGATTACATCACCCCCTCCATTCGTGGTGCGTCGTCCTAGCGAGAACGACATGATCAACGCATCACTTGTCGACGAGCTGGCCATCCCCACCTCTCACTTCGCGGTCGACTTGCGTCTTCCCCTGTGGCCGGAAGTTTGCTAGGTAATGATCGCTTTCGCTCGCTTCTCATTCTCTGCAGGTTAAGTCTCGCTCATTATGTGAACTAATCCTTGTCTTCTTGCTGCTCGTCAGGTGCTCAAGCACTATGGTGTTGTTCCAGGCCAGCTTACCCCTAACGCCATGGTGGTGGTCGCAGCCTTCGCCTGCTACCTTCACGAGGAGCGCATCGAGTTTAGCCTCCCTGCCTTTAAATTGTTCTCGTTCAGCGCCTACAGGGACGGGACCGCCTACTTCGTCGGCTCAGGTCCTAAGGTTGACGAGACCGTCAACAAAGCCCACTTCTGGGTCCAAAAGTTCATTTTCGTCAAGGGGAACTTCGGTAATATCCCGATCTCGCCTGTCCAGCACGACGAGACCACCTACCGGCCCGCTGCCCTCGGAGGACACGACGCCCTCCTCTATCAGTTCTTCTGTAAGAAGAAATTCGAGGATATTCACCTTCGCCGTAACCTCGACATGCTGCTTCCAGTGCTCGCTGGGGAAGGTGAGGATCTCGCTCTATCACCAACTTTTTCCTAGTAACCTCGTGTTTATTGAAATTTCAACCCTTTTTTAGGCGAGCGGGTTCTTCCCATCCATCCCCCCTTTGCGAGCAATCGGAAGACCGATGCTACCTTGGCTCTCGCGACCATGGGGGCAGATTCTTGCCGAGGCGCCATCACGCCAGGTGAGCCCTCCTCTCGCAAGAGACCGGGGGCTTCTGGTAGCCATGCCATTCCCCCAAAATCTCCGCCGAAGAAAAAGAATAAGAAGAGCGGGGTCTCGCTCGGCTCCTCGAAGGGGAAGGAGCCTCGCGGGACCGCTCTCGATGAGTTCGACCTCACCGTCCTTTCCACGGGAGGCGAGGACGATGAGCCCTGCCAGGAGACTTCCAGAACCTCCGTCCCGCCCATCCCTGTCAACCATTACAATTTCGGCCTCGGCCAGAGGCGTCGGGATGAGACCGGCGAGCTCTTGGTAAACTGGAAGCCGGAGACGAACCGGGTGGACATCTCCACCATCCTTCCTTCCTGGGTGGAGAAGGAGACCATCAGCGGACACGCCTTCGATCTTTCGTTTGTCCTCTATGGGCGCGAGGATGCGGGGTCTTATAAAGACGAGACTGTGAGAACTCTCGCTTTCGAGAGCGCGAGATCTCAGTTGCGCTCTGCCGAGCTCGCCCATATGACGGGGAGGCGCTGCTTACAACTGGAGCTCCAGAACGTGGAGCTCATGAGGGCCTATCAGGGGCTTCTTGCCGAGAACGCGCAGCTGACGGAAAAGCTGCTCGCCGCAGAGGGTAGTGTGGTAAGTTACCTAGACCTCGCCACCCTCCTCTCCTTCGGTCATTTCGTTCCACTAAGTTATTTTACTTGCAGGATGTCGAGGCCGCCGGAAGAGCCGACGCTCGCGTTCAGGAATTGAAGAGCGAGGTGGCCGGGCTGAAAGACCTAAACAGCGACCTCACCCGCGCCATCGTTCCCCCTTCTCCCCGTCGTCTGAAGGAAGAGCGGCGAGCGCGAGACGAGGAAATCCGCTTGGAGTCTACCGAGTCATCTCGCTACATCTTCCAGACAATGAAGGCGGCCGGCCTCTTAGCAGCCGACGCAGCCGACATGACTCTGGAGGACATCGTCCCGGAGCTCTTTATCCCGCTTCCGCCAGTGAAGAGCAGCGATGACGAGGAAGGGTCCGCGAGCGATCCATGATGCTTAATAGTTTTTGAATTCATTTTCTGTTTTGTTTTGGGCTGGCGAGATCGCCGCCTTCTGTAATTTAAACCGTGAAATGCATGGATGCATATTTTTGGCCTTGTATTGTGTTCGCACTTTCTGCTATATTGTCTTTTGTGCTGGTATCTCGTTCTCGCTTGCCGTGATATTCATTTTTACGTAGGTTATTCTCGCGATGATCGTTCTCGCATCTTACGTTATCGAACAGATGGGCATAAGACATTTTTGGCTGCTCTGGCCTTTCGTCATTTGCCTTAGGATTATCATCCCTTAGGTATGCATTTCTCTCTAGGTTTCGCGAGGTACTTTCCTTTTCGGCGAGGGCTCGCCTCCGACCCTATGCCGGCAACATTTCTGCCGAGCACCGGATACCCCGGAGTGCCCAGGGTTGATTCTCGTCACTCGCACACTATCGTGCGAAATCTTTCTTTTCGCCGAGCGAGCGGGCTCTCCGAGCGAGAAGGACCAGGTCAGTGTCGAAGGCTCGCCAACCTGATGCATTTCATCCTGACTTTATGAAGAACTCATCTCCTTGCCAACTTCCCTAGTGATCAACTTGCACCTCCCGTTTAGTGAGAGCCAGGGAGCGGAATGGACCTGATGCCTTCCAGCATCAAAAACTTGTCACCATGCCAGCCTCTCCAGAGATCAACCTGAAACCCCCCGTCTAGTGAGAGCCCGGGAGCGGAATCGATCTGGGGCATTCCAGCATACAAACTCGTCACCTTGCCAGCCTCTCCAGTGATCAACCTGAAACCCCCCGTCTAGTGAGAGCCCGGGAGCGGAATCGATCTGGGGCATTCCAGCATAAAAACTCGTCACCTTGCCAGCCTCTCCAGAGATCAACCTGAAACCCCCCGTCTAGTGAGAGCCCGGGAGCGGAATCGATCTGGGGCATTCCAGCATAAAAACTCATCACCTTGCCAGCCTCTCCAGAGATCAACCTGAAACCCCCCGTCTAGTGAGAGCCCGGGAGCGGAATCGATCTGGGGCATTCCAACATACAAACTCGTCACCTTGCCAGCCTCTCCAGAGATCAACCTGAAACCCCCCGTCAAGTGAGAGCCCGGGAGCGGAATCGATCTGGGGCATTCCAACATAAAAACTCATCACCTTGCCAGCCTCTCCAGAGATAACCTGAAACCCCCCGTCTAGTGAGAGCCCGGGAGCGGAATCGATCTGGGGTATTCAGCATAAAAACTCGTCACCTTGCCAGCCTCAACAGAGATCAACCTGAAACCCCTTGTCTAGTGAGAGTCCGAGAGCGGAATCGATCTGGGGCATTCCAGCATAAAAACTCGTCACCTTGCCAGCCTCTCCAAAGATCAACCTGAAACCCCCCGTCTAGTGAGAGCCCGAGAGCGGAATCTATCTGGGGCATTCCAGCATAAAAATTCATTACCTTGCCAGCCTCTCCAGAGATCAACCTGAAACCCCTCGTCTAGTGAGAGCCCGGGAGCGGAATCGATCTGGGGCATTCCAGCATAAAAACTCGTCACCTTGACAGCCTCTCCAGAGATCAACCTGAAACCCCCCGTCTAGTGAGAGCCCGGGAGCGAAATTGATCTGGGGCATTCCAGCATAAAAACTCGTCACCTTGCCAGCCTCTCCAGATATCAACCTGAAACCCCCAGTCTAGTGAGAGCCCGGGAGAAGAATCGATCTGGGGCATTCCAGCATAAAAACTCGTCACCTTGCCAGCCTCTCCAGAGATCAACCTGAAACCCCCCGTCTAGTGAGAGCCCGGGAGCGGAATCGATCTGGGGCATTCCAGCATAAAAACTCGTCACCTTGCCAGCCTCTCCAGAGATCAACCTGAAACCCCCTATCTAGTGAGAGCGCGGGAGCGGAATCGATCTGGGGCATTCCAGCATAAAAACTCATCACCTTGCCAGCCTCTCCTGAGATCAACCTAAAACCCCCCGTCAAGTGAGAGCCCGGGAGCGAAATCGATCTGGGGCATTCCAACATAAAAACTCGTCACCTTACCTGCCTTCGCATAATAATTACAACCATCAAGTGAAGAAGTAAAGTATTCAACTAACATTGTAATACAACTTTCAAGGGTAGAATCGCTTCAAATCGTCTCCACTTCTGGCTCGGCCGAGAGGTACCCCTTCCACATCTTGGAGGTGATACCCCCCGACTTGAGCACTTCGCTTACAATATATGGACCCTCCAAATTGGGTTTGAGTTTGATCTTATACTTCCGTAAGGTCCCAAACGTCTCCTCAAGGTCTCGGAGGTGAGACCCAAGGTCCCGGCTCTTTACCATGAGATCATCAATATAGACCTCCAAGTTTCATCCCCTTAGTTCGCGAAAGACCCGATCCATCATCCTTTGATATGTGGCACCTGCATTCTTGTGCCCGAAGGGCATCATATTATAATAGTATCATCCATCCCCCGTAATGAAGGAGACATCTTTGATGTCCGGGGGGTGCATGCGGATTTGATGATAACCTGAAAAAGCATCTAAGAAAGACATTACAGAGAAACCAACAGCTGAGTCAACCAGCGCGTCGATTCTAGGCAGGGGGTAGCAATCTTTCAGGCATGATTTATTAAGTAGTGAAAAGTCGATACACATGCGCCACTTACCTCCTCCCTTCTTTACCATGACTACATTGGAGACCCAGCCTGGATACTAGATCTCTGACACAAAACCTGTCTGTATGAGCTTTTTCACCTCCTCGCGGATTGGTCCCTCCAGCTTGTCCGTCGTGGCCCTCTTCTTTTGGCAGATGGGGCGGGTTTCGGGGTCGAGGTTGAGGCGGTGGAAAGCCACATCCGCATCGATCCCAGGCATCTCCGCGGCACTCCAAGCGAAGACATCCACATTCTTCTGCACGCAGGCTAGGATCTCAGCCTGCTCCTCTGAACTGAGCTCTCCGCTGACTCGGACCTTCTCCACCACCCCAAGCCGAGTGGTGACCTCAAGCTCCACGACCTCATCTACGGCCTCCAGCCTAGTTTGCTCTCCCCAAGCACTTTCCTTCTCTCCGTCGCAAGCGAGCGCTTGGGCTCCTTCCTCCGTCTCTTCCTCCCCTACCATCATCAACTCCTCCACCCCTCCTTCCTGGGCACCCTCTTCTTTCTCCTCTTCTCTCCTCCCTGGGTCTCTCAGCGACCCCTTCCCGGGCACGAATTTCCTCTTCCTCCATCACTTTGTCCCACTCCTCCGCTTCTCCCATCCAGGCTATGGTGTTGACAGCCATCACATAACACTGTCTCGCAACTTTGGGGTCTCCCCAGACCTGGATTCCACCCGTGCTGAACTTGAGGCACTGGTGGAAAGTGGAAGGGATGCATCGAAATGCGCTGATGAGAGGCCGTCCAAAGATGGCGCTGTAGCTGCTCGGGGCATCCACTATCACGAAGCGGCAGTTCCGGGACTGTCCTCCGAGGGTCACATGGAGTCCCACTCCACCCTCTACTTCCTTCCTTTCTCCTGAAAAACCAAATAGGGGACCATCCGAGGCCAACACCCTCCGGGCCTCCACCTTCATCTCGTCAAACGCCTTCTTGAAGACGACGTTGACCGAACTCCCGTTATCTACTAAAATCCGTGAGACGGTGAAGTTCTCGATGGCGGTCTGGATGACCAGCGCATCACAGAACGGATCTTCATGTCCTGGCATGTCCTTCTGGGAGAAAGTAATCTTCTCCGCTGGGGATGGAGCAGTGGATGTTGAGGCCACGCTCCGCCGATAGATGGTATGGAGGCTAGCCATGCGGGTTGCCTCCACCCCTACCCCCCCCCCCCCCCCCCCCCATGGATCACCCTGATCCCTCCTCTGCTCCCCACATCAGCTCTGTCTTCACACCTTTCCTCCTCATCCTCTCGAGGTTCGACCTCCTCGATTCTCACCGGTTGTTGTTGCCTCAGTACGGGCCCTTGGGCCCTCTTTGTTTCTAGGAACTCTGGGCAGGTGGCCGTTGCGTGACCTTCCTCATCATGGAAGTCACAATACGGCAGAGCCACCTCCCCTGTTTCGCCTTCCGCCATCCTATTCCTCCTCCTTCTCCCTGCCCCTGCTTCCTCTCTAGCCTCCTCTCTTCTTCCTCTTCCTCCTCTTCCCCGCCTGATCGCCATGGCTTGCTGAGGTGGAGGAGGCAATTGCCTCGGACCCTGGCTCCACCCCAACTGGTGGGGTCTTCCTTGTCCTCCATAGAAGTTACCCCTTCCCGGGTCGTAACCCCTTCCCTGACCTTGCATTCCTTCGGCACGCTGCCTCCCCTCCCCCTCTGGGGCCCTAGGCTCTTCCCTTCTCCTTACCTCCTGCTGCCTGACCTCCGGCTCACTGAGCTTTGCTAGCCTCTTGGTGAGATCCGGGTTGGCCTCCTCACTCTCAATCTCCTCTGCCACCCTCTCCATCAACTCCTCGTAGGAGACGGGGGCTTTCCTCTTCAAAGCCATCTTAAAGAAACTTTCCCTCAGCCTGATCGTGAAGGCGAGCTGGAGTGCAAACCCAGGCATCTCCTGAGTGAGTAGCACTTCTTCCTGGAACCGATCTGCGTAGCGATCCAACGACTCTTTTGGCTCCTGCTTCACTTTGAAGAGGGACTCGACGTCCTTCTTCCTCTTTTAAAGTTGAGAATCGCAACAAGAAGCTCTGGCGCAAATCCTCGAAGGCGTAGATCGACCCTGTAGGGAGTTGATGGAACCAGTCCCTGGCCTTTTCTTTAAGAGTGACGGCGAAAAGCCGACACTTGAAAGCATCCGACATCGGCCTGATGGAGACCGACTCCTCAAAAGGCTGGAGATGTTGGATAGGGTCATCCCTGCCATTGTAGTACACCCTGTCCCACTCTCCGAACCCTGCCGGGACAGGTGCCGAAAGTACCAACTCGCAGAAGGGACTTCCCCCTTCTGCTACCCTTTTTCGCACGACACAACCCCCAAGCTCTCTCGCCAGACTCGGGCTCGCGGGGACTGCGCTCACGAGAACGGTATTTTCCTGGACCACTCCCACAGTCGCCATGTCTTCCAGGCACGCACTCGCCTGCGCTGCGCTCGCCGGCACAGAGCTTGCCGGCACAGAGCTCGCCGGCACGAAGCTCGCCGGGCTGGCGAACAGCACCAAAATGAAAGTCTTGAACTGAACTTCCTGCGACTTCCTTTCCGGCCCTCCCCCCCCCCCCCCCCCCCCGGGGCGTTCTCGCCAACCGCTACTGGGGAAGGGTCGCCTGAGGTGCTGGGGTCGCAAACTCGCTCCGCAGCGCCGCGACCGTGAGCCCGAAGGTGTCAAGCACCTCCCTCCTGAAGTCCGCGAACATTCTCGGTGTCACCACCTGTGGTGACTCGCTGATCCCCTCGTCTTGATCCTCGCCTCCTGTCATATCTGCTCTTTGGAACTTTCTTGGACCAGCCACGCTCCACGCTCACCACACCAAAATGTTGAAACCGATTTCTCGGCCTCTTGTGGAGCTCGGGGCCCTCACCGAAATGAGGGGCAGCTATCCCTTACTAATCCCTCGGAGAAGGTAGACTGGAGACTAGAAAAATGACTAAAACCTTAGTCACAGCGAGGAGGTCCCTCCACTAACCCGGAAGATCGTTGAGTGCTTCCCCTCCCAAGCCAAAGCTGAGACTCGGGCACCTTGGAGAGCTCTGGAAATGCTAACCAAAGAAAGCCTGAGGAGAGAGAAGCTGAAGTGAAGTCCTCTCCAAAGGTGCCCTTTAGGTCTTATTTATAGGTTTTCTGATCTGGCCTGCAAATAGCAGGATTCCGCCTTTTGAATTCACTATCTGCACCCCAAATGGGTTTGCTAACAGCCAAACTCCGTCATTTGGAGAGGCTAAAGGCAGGCCACCAAGGGTAAAAGGGTAATTTGGCCATATCAACTTATGGGCAAGGAACTGCGAGAACTTGACTGCTGTAGTTCTCGCGGGCCCTCTCGCGAGTCCTGCTCGTGGTGCCTCTCCTAGGCGATCACCCTGCGAGGACCTCGCCGGCCAATTCTGGCGGTATCTGCCGAGGTCCGGTCTCGCGAGCCTTCCTACGAGACCGCCTCTGGACTTCGTCGAGCTCAACACGCCTTTCTCCGAACGCAGGTCACTTCACCGAACACGGACGAGGTTGACGGATGCCGAACGCTAAATTGTTCGCTGTTTGCTGAGATGGGCGGCTCGTCAACCGCTGAGATGGGCGGATCGCCAACCACTGCTTCCCTGCTGTAACTTGTCAAGCGCTGCCATAGAATATATTTTGTTCATCGGGCGCCGTCCGACGAATGCTGAGCTCCATTTGACATTTGTCGATCATAGAATTGAGCTAGCTGGAAGCTGAGGCTCTAAGCTCGCGAGCCTTCCTGCGAGATCGCCTACTAACTTTGGCCCGCACTGAACACGTTTCGCCAAAGGGTCTCTTTCACCAGCGGCCTGCGAGGTATTGACTTGCCCGCCCTCGCTTGGCCCAGTCCTTTGAAGATATCTACCGAGGTCCAGATCTTGCGGCTCCTCTTGCGAGACCGTCCCTTTGGCTTTAATGAGCGCAGAACATTTCGTCGATTGCTAATGATTTCGTCGAACAGGGGCGAGCTCGACGACCACTAGTGGGCCCGACGAACTCAGAAGAGTTCGTCGAACGCAGCATCCCTTTCGTCGAACTCAGGAAACCTCTTTAAATTGCCTGCGAGTGTCTATCTCGCCAACCCTTCTCGCTCGCCTCTCAGCGAGCCCTCCGTGAGAGATTTCTTTCAAATCCTTTTCGTGAGGTCTTCGGCCCTAAGGCCTCCCTCTCTTGTTACTTCATCTTGTTGCCTTCTCACACCGCGCTTCCTCACCTGGCGAATATCGGGTTTGTACACACACAGAAGATAGGGAGTTATAGCAAATAAAATCTAAACAATATACATTCTCACTCCTAGTGCCTGAGAGAATGGTCTCTAAGTCATTTGACTTTTTGATCAAGCACTTGTCATTGTGGAATTCAATGACATAGCCTAGGTCACATAGTTGATTTATTCTTACAAGGTTGTGTTACAACCCTTCAACATAAGCTACCCTTGTGATTGAGACTATGCCATTGGAGATTGTACCATATCCTTTGGTGACTCTTTTTTCAGATCCACCAAATATAACTTTAGGTCCATTCTTCACAGTTGTGTAGTCATGTAGAAGACTTCTGGTACCTATCATGTGCCTTGAGCACCCACTGTCCAAGTACCATATTTGTTTAAGGCTGGTACTTGAACTAACCTACAAGATAAATTTTATTATACCTTAGGAACCCAACTGATTTTGTGTCATATGTCCAAGTTAATACCATATGAAATATTCCTGGAAAGGATTTGTTTGGTTGGAGTGCCCTTCCTTGCAATTGTCATATTGGGGTTATGCCAACAATCAATTGCAAAGTGACCAACTTTGCCACAGCACCAACACTCATATATGTTGTGTCTTCTTTTATGTACAGATTTAAAAGTTGAGGTTTCCTTCTTCTGTCTAGGAAAGGATATAGCTGCATTCTTCTTGTTCCTTTCAGCAATCACTTGGATTTTTGCCTTCCTATAATCAGTCTTGGCAGCCATTTTCTGATTGTCATCAACAGATTTTAGCTTGACAGCTAAGCAAGTGTTGATGGCAGCAGAAACTAGACTATTGGGCTTGGTAATTGATCTGACAGCAGCCCTAATTTTTGCTAGATGGGAGTTGGAAGATGCAACCTCCTTTATCTTGAGTGTAGTAGCTGAGGTTCCAAAAACAAATGGTCCATGATGGGCCATCTGAATTTCCTCATATGGAGCCTTTAAGGCACTCAAGCCTAACTCCTTTATACTACTATAGCTGTGAACATCTTTGCTCAAGCTATTGGAACTACCATTCAACTGGTGACCATATATGCTTTGTTGGTCATATATGTTGGATGGCATCTTTACCTTCACAAAGGAAGCCTTTGGTTCAATTGAACCCTTATCCTTACCCTTTGTGTTACCGGCTGCTGCCTCTTTATTGAATCCCAATCCTCTTTTATTATGGGAGGAGAAGGTGTCAATAATAGGTAGCACTGACTTAGGCTTAGAGAACTGAGCCACTAGCATCCTCTCCTTGAGAATCTTTTCCTCAAGATCCTTGATGATCTTGATTTTATGGCTTATGGTGACAACATGGATAATTGACATTCCACTTAACTTGCCAATTTCTTTGCTCATCTAAGCTAGATGGGTAGCATGTTCAGTGCAATCAGTTTTTGCCTGCTTTTGGGAATCAATCTCTAGATCTTGCTTCTTGGCTAACATCTTGCTCATTTTCAGAGCATCCAAGAGAGCACCATACCTGTCAATCAATTGATTGACATCTTCCTCAGATTCAAAATCACTTGCAACATTAGATGGAGTTGCTTCAGATTCTGGGCTTGTCTCATATTCAGAAGAGGAAATGCAGTGGATTAGTACATGCTCATTGTCTGAATTGTTTTGAATGTCCTCATCTTCTGTTAGAGCCATCGGCCAATGGTTTTCTTGGATGTCTACATCCTCCTCTATGTCACTGTCTGAATGTGACAGAGGGGCCCTGACTTCAATCTTGGCAGCAGGAAAGTCTTCATCCTCTTCTGCAGCAAACATACCAATGTAGGCTTTCTCCTCTTCATCTGAATCTGTGGTTGAGGACTCAGATTCACTCCAGCTCTTCCCCTTCTTTGCTAGGAAGGATTTTTCACCTTTCCTTTCCTTTTAGTGATGATGTTTCTTATCACCTTTCTCTTGACTGGACAGTCAGCAATGACATGCCCATGCTTACTGCAGTAGTAGCATATAACATTAGATGAAATATCTTTAGCATGTTTAGGGTCATACCTGTCACCCTTGGAGTGCTGCCTTTCAGATTTGTCGTGGTCCTTCCTGGGATGTGAGGAGGAGGAAGGTTTGTTCTTCCATTTCTTCCTCCTCATCAGCATCTTGAAGTGCCTTGAGAAGGCAACAAACTCCTCATCAGATGAGGTGCTGTCAGAAGTGCAGTTCTCAAAATTTTCTGAATCAGCAACTTTTCTTGCAGGAGACAGCAATCTGGCTTTGCTCCTTTTGGGGCTGTCAGCTTTGAGAGCCACAGTTTTCTCCCTTACATGAGGCCTGGTGGATGTATCCTGCTCCTTCCTTACATACAGCTGCATCTCATAAGAGAGCAACTTCCCAAATAATGTATGGGTAGGAGTATCACCCAGCTTAGCCACTTCCCTAATGACACATATCTTTGTGTCCCAATCTCTAGTTAGAGATCTTAGGAATTTGTCATTTAGCTCATAGTCACTGAATACCCTTTCATAGGTCCTCAGCTCATTTACTATTCCGAAGAACCTTTCTTAGCAGATAGATATGCTTTCCTGGCTGAGCTGTCTGAAAGCTCATTAACCACAAGTGTATCCCACATCTCCTTGGCTGTTGTATAGTGCACCAAGTTCTGGAAGGTGGAATCATAAATTACATTCACAATAATTTTATGGGCTCTCTTATCCATTGGAAATAGTGCAAGTTCATCCTTGCTCAAGTCAGCTAAAAGCTTGGCCACTTTCCTAGTTGGATCTATGGTGGAGGCTGTTTGAAAAGTAAAAGGGCCCTGCTTCACAGTAATGTAGATCCTAGGGTATGAGGCATCCATGAACATCATTACCCTTTTCTTCCATATGCCAAAGTTCTCTTTGTTGCATATGGGCAACTTCATAGACCCCATCTCTTTCTGCAATCATGTGGCAGCCATTGGATGCAGATATGACTACTCCTTTGTAGGATCTGGTCAAACAGTTAAGTCCTTTTTGACCAACCTCCCTCTGATACCACTTGATAGTTTATAGGTAGTAGTCTAGATTGTTGGATCGTATGACGCCCTTAGAGGGGGGGGGTGAATAAGGGTGTGTTTGAAATATAATTTTTCCTTAAGAATTTTTAAACAAGTTTTACTTTTCTAAAAATTACTTCTAAACAATTTCCAAAGAATGTGTTTTTTTTTAATAATTCAAAAACAAATTTCTAAGATAATGATTATGCCACCAAATATGTAATTAAAGAAAAAGACATAATTATATTAATCATGAAATTTGCATACAATAAAAAATGATCTTAACAATGCTTAAGATCAAGGCACAATTATGTTAATAAAAAAATCTACAATTTTGGTTTACCGATCCTTCTCCCAAGGATCGGAAGGCTATCACTTGTCTCTCCCAAGACCAAGCCCAAGCCTATCCTCTAGATCTTCCCAAGATCTAGACGTAGCACGCAAGGCCACAATTTCCCATCAAGCCACGCAAGGACTTGGACGCTCCGCACAAGGAAACGATTTTCCCCTAAGCCGCGCAAGGACTTAGACGCCGCACGCAAGACGACGATTTCTCCAACGATTACAAAATGAAAAGTGAATGAATGAAAATACAATATGAAAAAAACCCCTTTAGAATTTCTGGACCAAAACAGCGAAGATCCCTTGAGACAGTCTCCTTGGAATGCGTGTACAATCTTCAGCTTTGCTCTCTCTTTTCTCCTTCAAGGATGGGAATTTTCGTTCTCTGGAGCTCTCTGGACGATAACACTCAGGAAGGAGGCTTAGGAATCTGAAGAACTGAATTCCACGAAGTTTAGAGCCCTTTTAATAAAAAGGAGCTGTCGTCATCCGATAGCCGCTGTCGCCGAAATCCGATATCTCCAGAGGCTGCCATGTGTCCCACTAAAACGAAGTTTCTGCGTCGTGTTGAGGTTGTGGTTGAGACGTGGGCTGTCGAATATCCGATAGTACTGTCGGATATCCGATAGCCAAGGTAACTGCTGCACGTTCTGGCGTTATAGGAAGATCGTGGGCTGTCGCCATCCGATAGCGATATCGGAAATCCGATAGATCCTAACCGTTGTGTGGTAACTGCTGCACGTCCTGGCGTTATCGGAAGATCATGGGCTATCGCCATCCGATAGCGATATCGGAAATCCGATAGATCCTAACTGCTGCGCAGAGATTAAATATATGCACTGTCGAAAATCCGATAGCACTGTCAGAAATCCGATAGCTCAAATTTCTGGAAAATGTCATTTTGCTTCAATTGAAATCATGTTATTTTTGCACCTGTTATCTGCACACCATTAATCAAAAATAGAATCAAATACATTCGAGATTTGTTATTCTCAAACCGGACGAGTGCGGAACGCATGCTCCAACAATCTCCCCCTTTTGATAATAACAAATCCTTATAAGAAGAAATCGAATAAATCCTATTGAGATAGTGAAAAGTACTTATGTGTGTACAAGTGTTGTGAGCTTAAGATCTCCATGATCTTCCCCTTAATATGATCTCACCCTTAATATAGTTCCTTCTAAAAATATTCTCCCCCTGCATATAAACTCCCCTACATATATGCTTACTTAATTAATTTAGTATTTTAAGTGATTTAATTGATTTAATTGATCTCTTTTTATCTTCTCCCCCTTTGATATTAGCAAAAGATGAATATAGAGACGAGAGACTAGGAAAGAGTATTACAGAGATATGGTAGTCATGGAGAAAGAATATATGACCAGTTGGAGTACACTAGCGGAAGCTTTGTAAGTGATATGATAATGAGATAGGTAATCTTGGAGAGGAATCTAAGCATTCTAGTAATGTGTTATAATGTATAGAATCAAATAAACTTAACCATGATGAGATTCAATTTTAATGATCATAGAGAGACATAGTGCAATATAGAAAATTGAATCGTTTCGGTCCAATTCTCATAAGAAGAAATTTTATAAATAACAATGAAGTGTAGTAGTGATACTTTGAGAAAGAATACATATGAATATATTTAAAATATACATGATCATGGAATTGTTAAACATAACATAAATATACATAAAGCCCATACTTCTGAACCAGAAACTTTGCAAATATACATAAAAGGACCATTTTGTTTTTGCAAGACACTTTACAATTCTTTCCAAGGTGCTTAACCTCACAATGCTCATTAAGACTTATCAGGAGGCTAAGTAGTGCTTGGTGGATGATCCTTGTCAATTTTTATTTATTTCTTTCAAAATTTTGGGCAAAAAGAATGTTTTGCATTTGAATTTTCCTCCCATTTTTTTTGAGGATTCATAGATTTTAAGGATCTCCGAATTCACTTGCATGCCAGATATGGTAAAAGTTGAATAAGTGCAAAGTATCAAAGGTGAAGGTGACATTTATGAAATGTATTTTGTTATGTTCGATCAATCATGATGTATGTATAGAATTAATTGTATTAATATGTATTACCAAAGTAAGTGTTTGTGATTGCTCATTGTCATAGATAAAAGATTTCTTATACTTAGAGGCATGCGGAAACAATTCTTAATAACGATATGAAAGTGTCATCACAATGATATGGTAAGATTGAACATCATAAGCATATGTTAAGCTATTGTTATGAATAATAACACATGAAGAATACTTTATGCAAGATACCAAAATTCTCATATTAGCATGTATAAAAACAGGGAATGAACAAACTAGTGAAAAGAAAAAAAAATAGTCAATTTTTGGGAGCTGTCGGATTTTCGATATCAAGCTATCGCCATCCGACAGCTCAAAAAGTATAAAAAGACGTGTTTCGTCTTTTGACCGACACTTCTCTTCAAGTTTAGGAGAAATTACGAGATCTAGAGCTTTAGGTGCCAGAAAACTTCAGATCTAAGGTGAGATTTATTGGTTTTTCAAGTTTTGGTTAAAATTTCTCCAATAGTTTTGTGATTCTCATATTTCTCTTGATTTTCATGGAGTTTTTTGAAGATAAACTGGAGAAAGTTTTGTAGATCTAGATATTTTAGATCTTTGGTTGTATAAGAGATGTAGATCTTGTCTTTTGTAAGAGAAATTAGTATTTTTGTTGAATTTGTGTGTTGAAACAAGATTTTCCTTTTTTTGTTGTTTTTGTGTAGATCTAGATGTTTATAGGTTTAGTTTAAGAGGAATAATGATGACAAAAAAAAAGGAAGTGTTATAGGAAGAAGATGATGAATAGTGTTTTTCATTAAAGTTTTGATTTTTCAAAAAAAATATTAAAGTTGTTGAAGATTTAATTTTTTTTTGCTGTGTGAAAAGTGTGTAGATTTGGGATAGGAAGATTGTTGTGAAATGAAAATTTTTGGCACAAAAAAAAATTTTTAGCTGTCGGATTTTCGATAGGTGGTATCGGAAATCCGACAGTGCCAGAATTGTTCCCCTTTTTTTTGTTTGTAAAAATATTTGTTATGTCTTATGCAGATATGAGTTCAAGTTGGAGATCAAGAAGGGGTGAATCAGGAGATGCACATTCCTCTTATCAAAGTTACCCGGCCATTGAAAAAGCACAAATAGGAATTTCAAAGATCGTGGAATTTGATCTCCCTAGGCATGAACGAGTCTATTTTATGCTTGCTGAGGCAGGTATACTCTCAGTAATTATCCAAGAAATTTTCTCCTCCTTTTTAGTCTGTGAATTTTACAATCATCTTGAGGATCCGACATATACCGATCTGAATGGTGGAGTGAGATCAAAAATTCAAGGGCAATATGTTGAGATCACTCCATTTGATTTAAGAAGTGAATTTGGGTTAATGGAAAGTGAGAATGTCTTGGACATAGTTGAAAACTATAGACTTGAGAGAAATTGGACGTGTATGAACATGTCTTTGCATGGAAATTCCACCAAAAATCTCATATCCACTATGACGACACTAACAGACGATGCTCGTCTTGTACAAGACGATATACTAAGGCACACAATTATGTTGAAGTCCGGTGATACGCATAGTATTACGGCTCAACTTAGTCTTGTGACTTATTATATAGTGGAGAAAGAGTTATTTGATGTGGCCGATCTATTGTTATCCATGATTCGTTATACATATCGCCTCAAAAATCCGGAGTGGAAAAAGGCACACACCCTCCCTTTAGGTGTGATTATCCAGCGTATTATATTCAAGAAATATGCATGGATAGATCAAAATTTTTATATTGGAGATTGTTGCCCGGAGATATATCAAACCTCGGATATTAAGGGTAAGAAAAGTCAACGAAAGCCGCCGACTATGGAAATGAGAGAGCCTCCAATAGCACGTGGAGGTTCTATGCGGGAGGCACTCGACTCGTTCCAAATTAAGTTGGATAAATATAGATGACTTCCAAGAGCATAGAAGATCATTCGAAGAACATAAGGTGGAGGTGAAAAAAGATCGGACCCGAATGCAAAAATTTATGAAGTTCCTTGTGAAAGGACTGAAATTAAAGCCTACGCCTGCGGAAGCCGCGGAATGGGAGATGCCTTCAGAGGAGGAACCTCGTCGCCAATCGGTCAGTCAAGGTCGACGGAGGAAGACAGTAGTGAGGAGATCAGATTATGATATTCCTGAAAGCAGTGGAGCTGGTAGTAGGAATGAGGAGGAGTCGGATTAAAGTGGAGTTCTGGAAGATATCGCCATCCGACAGCTCACTGTCGCCATCCGACAGCTGCACTGCCCAGATCCCTTTCTAATTTTCTGCATTTCTATGATCAGACATTATGATTAAATTTTTGTAATAATTTTGACTATGTGAACATGTTTGAGTTGGTGAATGTCTATTTTAAGAGATTGTTTTTCTTTTTAATATGTATAAGTTTTTGTGATGTTTTTTTTTTAAATTTTATAGGTTCTAAGTAGTGATATATTCATTGTGAAATGTCTAGGATTCCCAATTCTAGCCTAAGCATAGAAAAACGGGAATCGGGTAACGGTTTAGTGAATATATCCGCTAGTTGATTTTCCGTGCCTATAAAGTTGATTTTTATATTACCCTTCTTAATATGATCCCTTATAAAATGATGTCGGACATCTATATGCTTAGATCTAGAATGTAATACGGGATTGTTAGTTAAGTCTATAGCACTTTTATTGTCACACTTTAATTCTACACTACTTTGTTGCATGCCAAAATCTTCTAATATTTGTGACATCCAAAGAGCTTGGGCACAACAACTACCTAGTGCAATATATTCGGCCTCGGTAGTAGAGAGGGCAACAGAATTCTGTTTCCTACTCGACCATGAAATAAGTGAAGGGCCGATAAAGTGACAGGTGCCACTAGTACTTTTCCTATCTAAAGAACATCCCGCATAATCAGAATCCAAAAAACCATGCAAAATAAAAGAATCATTATGAGGATACCATAAACCTAATTTTGATGTTCCAATGAGATATCTAAAGATACGTTTCACCGCTTTTAAATGTGACTCTTTAGGATTAGCTCGAAATCTAGCACATAAACAAACGGCAAACATAATATCAGGTCTAGATGCGGTTAAATACAATAAAGACCCTATCATACTTCTATAAAGAGTTTGTTCAATTGAAACACCACTTTCATCTTTTCCTAATTTTAGTGAATTACTCATAGGAGTGTTTGCATGCTTAAGATTTTCAAATCCAAATCTTTTTAACATATCATGAATATATTTGGTTTGACATATAAAAATACCATCATGTTTTTGTGTAATTTGAAAACCTAAAAAATATGAAAGTTCTCCAACCATACTCATTTCAAATTCATTTTTCATAATTTCAACTACTTCATTACACAACTCTTCATTAGTGGCTCCAAAAATAATATCATCAACATAAATTTGTAAAATAACTAAATCATGATCAATTTGCTTAATGAAGAGTGTAGAATCAGCACTTCCTATTTTATAATCGTGCTTTAACAAATATTGAGTTAATCGATCATACCAAGCACGAGGCGCTTGTTTTAATCCATAAAGCGCTTTATCTAATTTATAAACATAATTTGGATATTTCTCATTTATAAAGCCAGGGGGTTGTTCTACATAAACCTCTTCTTTTATATACCCGTTTAAAAATGCGGTTTTGACATCCATTTGATATAATTTAAATCTTTTAAAACACGCAAATGCAAGAAATATTCTAACCGCTTCTAATCTTGCTATGGGTGCAAAAGTTTCATCAAAATCTACCCCTTCAATTTGTGCATAACCTTTTGCAACTAATCTGGCTTTATTTCTAACAATTCTAGATTCATTATCCATTTTATTTTGAAAATCCACTTAACACCAACTACAGGATGATTTTTGGGTCATTCTACAAGATTCCAAACCTTATTACGTTCAAATTGATTAAGTTCTTCATTCATAGCTAAAAACCAAAATTCATTATTTAAAGCGGTGGAAACATCTTTTGGTTCTATTTCAGAAACAAAACAAAGGTTTGAAAATAAAAAATGTAACGATGAACGAGTACTAACCCCTTTTTGCGGATCTCCAATGATAAGCTCCTTTGGATGATCCTTTGAGAATCTCAATTCACTTGGAGGCACATATCCTTCTCTTTCTTCCTCTTCTCTATCTTCTTCTCCTCTTTCTCCTTCTCTTTCTTCTTCTTTTTCTTCTCCATTTTCTCCAAGTTCTTCATCATCATTCTCCACCGTGGGAAGGAGTTCATCTTCTTTTCCTGTAATTTTCTTTTCTACACATGAAGCAAACTCATCAAACCTAACATGAATAGATTCTTCAACTATTTTTGTTCTTTTATTAAAAATTCTATAAGCTTTACTAGTTGAAGAATACCCAATAAAGATACCTTCATCACATTTTTCATCAAATTTTCCTAAGGAATCTTTAGAATTCAAAATAAAACATTTACAACCAAAAACTTTGAAATAAGAAACATTTGGTTGTTTATTAAAAATTAATTCAAAAGGAGTTAATTTTAAAATAGGGCGAAGCATTACTCTATTAATTACATAACATGCCGTGCTAACGGCTTCAGCCCAAAAAGATTTTGGTAATTTGAATTCAGATAACATTGTACGAGCTAACTCTTGAAGAGTTCTATTTTTCCTCTCTACTACACCATTTTGCTGTGGTGTGCGTGGAGCGGAAAATTCATGTTTAATTCCTAACTCCGTACAAAAAGAAATAAACTTTTCATTTTCAAATTCTCCTCCATGATCCGATCGTATGCGTTTAATTTTTAAGTCAAATTCATTTTGGATACGCAAACATAATTTTGAAAATTCTGAAAATGCATCGGATTTGGAGGTTAGAAATAAAGTCCAACAAAAACGAGAATAATCATCAATCAATACAAATGTATATTTTTTACCACCTAAGCTAGAAATTCCAATTGGCCCAAATAAATCCATATGTATTAATTGAAGTGGCCTAGTGGTAGAAATAATGTTTTTACTTTTGAAAGATGATTTTGAAAATTTTCCTTTTTGGCAAGGCACACATAGTGAAGAAGATAAATTTCCATTTAACAAAGGTAAACCTTTAATTAATTTATCTTTTGAAAGATTTGTAATTAACTTGGCACTAGTATGTCCAAGTCGCCTATGCCATAAATCTAATTCATTATTTTTTGATAAAAACATTTCAAAGTAGAATTTGAAAAATCTAGAAATTTGATCATATATATTGTGACATCTAGGTGCGGTAAAAACAATTTCATTTGTTTTGGAATTAATAATTTTGCACAAGTTTGTAGAAGATTCAAATAAAACATTTAAACCCTTATCACATAATTGACTAATAGAAATCAAATTATGCTTCAATCCTTCTACAAATAAAACATTTGAAATTGAAACATTTTCGTTACCCACAACTCCGATGTCGATGATTTTTCCTTTTCCATTGTCTCTGAATGTCACAACTCCTCCTTTCTTCATCTCTAGGCTAAGGAACTTCTCTTTATTGCCCGTCATGTACTTTGAACAACCCGAGTCCAAGTACCACACGTCCTCTTTGTCCTTAGCCTGCCAACACACTTAGAAAGAAGAGGTGAGTAAAGATCTGGTTACCCAAGTGGTTCCACCCATAGTATAGGTAGAAGCCTTAGGCACCCAGATTTGTTTAATTTTGCTTTTTCCTTCCTTCCAGCAAGAGTCCGTAGTGTGACCAAATCTATTGCATTTGGCACATGTAATGTATTCAGAAGAGTATAACTTTTCTGGACTTTTACTGGATGAGGATGCAGTATTTGATAATTCATTAATTTTAGAATTTTTTAAAACAAATTTTCTGGACTTTTCACTGTCGCTGGCGACAGTGGTTGTCGCCGGGCGACAGCTTCCAGACGTGTATCCGAGTCCAAACCTTCCAGATCCATGGCGTTGGTATCCTAAGATCATATCCAGTGATCTTCGGCCCATTCCAAATTTTTTCATGGCTAGTATTAAGTCATGAATCTGGTTTTTCATTTGTGTATTCTCGGATACTAGATTTACGCATCTACGTTCAAAAGATTTCTTTCCGTCATGGACTTTGGAGATTGAAGATTTCAGATCTCTCTCTAAAATCTCATTCTTGTTAGTAAGAATTTTTATTGTAGAATGAGATTTGGAAAGAGATTCTTCAAGTTCATTAATTCTTCCCAAAAAGTGATCACACTCTTGGCAAGAGATATCTCGTTTTCCAATAGTCTTAATTTCCCTTAACCATTTTTTGTTTTCTTTAAGTAAAATGTCATTTTCAGATTTAAGAAGATCATTGTCTTTTAAGCTTTTTTCAAAAAATTTGCAAGTCTTTAAAAATTCAGAAAACAATTCATCATAGGTTGGAGGAGTTACCTCAATGTCGCTTTGGACACTGCATTCGTCATCAGATATGATGCTCTTTCCCATTAAGCATATGTTGGCCTCCTCTTCTTTACTTGAGTCGGAACTGCTTGCATCCTCAGAAGTAGTATCATCCCAGGTTTCCGCCTTCAACACCTTCTTCGACCATTTATGCTTCTTTTCTTTAAGTTCTTTCAAGTACTTTGGACACTTGCTTCGAATGTGTCCTAACTTCTTGCAGTGATAGCACTCCGATGGCGGTCTCTCTTCCTCCTCATCGCCTTCCTTTCCTTTTTTCTTCCTAAAGGTCTCCTTCTTAAAATACTTCTTAAACGAATTCCTTCTCTCCAGATTTTTCATAAATTTTCTAAATTTTTTAACAAATAGACTTTCCTCATCTTCTTCATCCTCCTCAGAATCACTAGTTTCTTCCTTCTTTGATCTTAGAGCCAATCCCTTCTTCCTTGGCTCCATATACTCTTGTTGTTGAATTTTCAATTCAACTTCATGAGTTTTCAAGTTCCCAATGAGGCTCTCCAATTGTAAGGTCTTAAGATCATGTGACTCGGAAATTGCAGTCACTTTAGGATTGAACTTCGGGGGAAGTGATCTTAAGATTTTCCTTACCAAATCTCCATTTGAGAACACCTTTCCTAGCACCTTTGAGTCGTTCACGATTTTTGTAAATCGTGTGTACATCGTATCAATCTCTTCATCTACCTCCATTTTGAACCTTTCAAATTCAGATTCCAGTTGAAATAGCTTTGAATCCTTTACCTGCGAAGTACCTTCATGAGTGATTTCTAATAAATTCCAAATTTCAAATGCAGTATTACAAGCACAAACTCTATTAAATTCAGTGTGATCTAGTGCGCAAAATAAAGCATTCATGGCTTTTGCATTGTTCTTACATTTTAATTTATCATTATCATCCCACTTGTCTTTGGGCTTATCCATAGTTACTTCTCCTACAACATATGTTGGAGAAGTGTAACTAGATTCTACCATATTCCAGACTTCTATATCTAGCGCAATTAGAAAATATCGCATACGTGTCTTCCAATAATTATAGTCTGTGCCCGTAAAAAGTGGTGGCCTACTAATTCCTTGCCCCTCAACGAACGCGTGATCGTTGTGCGCCATTACTCCCGGTGGTAAAACCGTTTTGGAGTAACCTAGCTCTGATACCACATGTTGGATCGTATGACGCCCTTAGAGGGGGGGGGGGTGAATAAGGGTGTGTTTGAAATATAATTTTTCCTTAAGAATTTTTAAACAAGTTTTACTTTTCTAAAAATTACTTCTAAACAATTTCCAAAGAATGTGTTTTTTTTTTAATAATTCAAAAACAAATTTCTAAGATAATGATTATGCCACCAAATATGTAATTAAAGAAAAAGACATAATTATATTAATCATGAAATTTGCATACAATAAAAATGATCTTAACAATGCTTAAGATCAAGGCACAATTATGTTAATAAAAAAATCTACAATTTTGGTTTACCAATCCTTCTCCCAAGGATCGGAAGGCTATCACTTGTCTCTCCCAAGACCAAGCCCAAGCCTATCCTCTAGATCTTCCCAAGATCTAGACGTAGCACACAAGGCCACGATTTCCCACCAAGCCACGCAAGGACTTGGACGCTCCGCACAAGGAAGCGATTTTCCCCTAAGCCGCGCAAGGACTTAGACGCCGCACGCAAGATGACGATTTCTCCAACGATTACAAAATGAAAAGTGAATGAATGAAAATACAATATGAAAAAAACCCTTTAGAATTTCTGGACCAAAACAGCGAAGATCCCTTGAGACAGTCTCCTTGGAATGCGTGTACAATCTTCAGCTTTGCTCTCTCTTTTCTCCTTCAAGGATGGGAATTTTCGTTCTCTGGAGCTCTCTGGACGATAACACTCAGGAAGGAGGCTTAGGAATCTGAAGAACTGAATTCCACGAAGTTTCGAGCCCTTTTAATAAAAAGGAGCTGTCGCCGTCCGATAGCCGCTGTCGCCGAAATCCGATATCTCCAGAGGCTGCCACGTGTCCCACTAAAACGAAGTTTCTGCGTCGTGTTGAGGTTGTGGTTGAGACGTGGGCTGTCGGATATCCGATAGTACTGTCGGATATCCGATAGCCAAGGTAACCGCTGCACGTTCTGGCGTTATAGGAAGATCGTGGGCTGTCGCCATCCGATAGCGATATCGGAAATTCGATAGATCCTAACCGCTGTGTGGTAACTGCTGCACGTCCTGGCGTTATCGGAAGATCGTGGGCTATCGCCATCCGATAGCGATATCGGAAATCCGATAGATCCTAATCGCTGCGCAGAGATCAAATATACGCGCTGTCGGAAATCCGATAGCACTGTCGGAAATCCGATAGCTCAAATTTCTGGAAAATGTCATTTTGCTTCAATTGAAATCATGTTATTTTTGCACCTGTTATCTGCACACCATTAATCAAAAATAGAATCAAATACATTCGAGATTTGTTATTCTCAAATCGGACGAGTGCGGAACGCATGCTCCAACATAGATCACCTAGAGTGGGGGGGTGAATAGGTCTCTTTCTTTTCTTTCCTTTTTGAGCCTAGCTATTTTTAGTGAATGTAAAAGTTATAAGCATACACACAGAAAGCACTCAAGCAAATATAGAGGTTCCTCAAGACAGGGTGTCTTGAGTAGTCCTCTTCCCCCTTCACCCTTCTAACAATGAGTTAGACAGGGCCAACTCCTCCAACTCAGCTTCAAGAGCTTACAACTCAGATTCCTCAAAATCTCTCAGGTTTTCTCCAAACCTTACCTCAGGCTCAACAACCCTACAAACTCAGAGTCCTCCAACTCCTACCACTCAGAAGTCTCCTGATTTCCTACCTCAAACCTATCAAGAATTCCTATCTCAGATCTTCAAAAAGATCATACACTCAAGCTGGGAGTACAGCTCTACCCTCAGGCTAAGCAGCCCTACAGCTCAGGCACAAAGGCCTTACAAATAAATAAAGTGTTAAAGATACAACAAAAGACTATATAGAGTAAACCTTCATATCTTGTCTTCTGTTGTCTTGAAACAGAACTGTGAAGCAGCAGCTACGGGTCTTATTTCTCCTTGATCTTCTCCTTCAGCAAAGTTGAAGATCTACTTGTTCTTCTTGAATAATTCAGGAAGAATTATCTTATATCCCAGCAGAGTTCAGCTTTTGCTTGAGAGATTTCCCTTCAGGAAGCTTGACGAAGATAGAACTTACAACATACAATAAAGCTCTTCCCGATAAAAATGTGGTCTTCTTTTAGACCTAAGATCTTATTTTATACTTCCTTCTGACTTTCAACGGCTATTAGAAACCCCTGACACAGTATGGGCATCTGTCAATAATATATCTTGCTTTTCAGCCACTTGCACTAAAAACAGATCCCGCAAGTGCTTTATTCATATTTAACTCTGTCTCAACGATTGGGATGAGACAGCCTTCAGACTCATAGGCAACTTCTGTCTCCGTCTCAGTGGCTCCGCTGAGACAGACAGTCGTCTCAGCGGTTTTCCTCTATCTGCATCTCGGCAGACCCAGACTCTTTCTCAGCGGCACCTGGCCTTGTCTCAGTGGTTCAACTGAGACTAAGAGGTCGTCTTAGCAGTTTTGGTGTTAAACCTCTGAACATATTCCACTTCTTGGAATAACCTAACCCTGCTTTAGCATGATACAAAATAGGGTATATCAAATACAATATGTACTTAACATTGAGTGTGATGCCTCTTCAAATCAAGGGAACATTGAAGGCAACATTCCCAACAGTGGGGACTGCCTTTCCCTTACTTTTGGGTGTTGATGTTGCAGATCCATGGACATGAGGACCTAGATTATTCATTTGAGTCTCTTTAAGGGGTGCTTTAAAAGCACTCGGCCCAAATCCTGCTCTCTTATGTGTGTTAGACGGTTTACTGCTTCTTGTAGAGCAGGCATTGGTCAGATGACCATGTGCAGATTCTAAGTCAAAATTTTTTGATGTTAGTAGATTCTTCTTGAAGGAAGGTTGGGCTTCAGAGGCCTTGCCCTTGACTCTCTCCTTACCAAATCCTAGACCACCTCTGAATGGTGCAGAGAATTTGTCAATGATGGGAAGGACAGTCTTGGTGATTGAGAAGTTGGCAACAATTTTCTTCTCAGCCAATAACATTTCCTCAAGGTCCTTGATAACCTAGTTCTTCTAACCCAACTCAACATTTTTTAGCTTTGTGACATCCTTGAGTTTGTCCATTTCTTTGCTCATAGCAGACAGCTTTTCAGCTGTCTCTTGGAGCTCAGATTGGGCAGATTTTAGTGATGTTAACTCCTTAGATTGAGCTTTAAGAAGCTTCTTACTTCTTTTCAAAGCAATCCACAAGGCTTCATTATGCTACACTGGCTCAGATTCAACCTCATGTGGGGATCTTGAGGGCATGCATTTGCCAGCAGATTCACACTTACTATCATGCACAGAATCTATCATTGATTCAAAATCAGAGACAGACAAGGGAGCTCTAATAAGTACTTCCCAGAAGAGGGGTTGTCATCCTAGATTTCTTCAGTTATAATCATGAGGCCAATGAGAACTTCCTTCTCAGTTTCTGGTAAATCAGAATCAGAATCACTAAGTGTTTTGATTTTCTTAGCAATGAATCCTTTCTCAGATTTCTTTTTGTCCCTTGGACTTCTTCTATCATCATTCTTCTTTGATTCTCTCTTCTTGGAGGGGCAGTCAGCAATCATGTGACCTACCTTCTTGCAGTGATAACAAACTAAGTTAGTCAAATCAATTTCACTGAGTTTATAGTTATACCTTTCCTCCTTTGAGGATTTGGGTTTATCATGTTGACCAGATCTCCTGGAGCTTGAGGAGGATGTCCTATGCCTGTCTCTTCTCCTTCTAGGCATTAGCCTTTTGAGCTGCTTGGAGAAGAGTACTAGTTCATTAACAGTGTCATCATATTCAAATATGCTTCCATCATAAGCTTCATTATCTTCAGAGATATTCTGAATTATAGGAGCCTTGTCTTTGGTACTTCTTACACTTTTAGCCTTAAGAGCCATGGCCTTTCTCTGGTGTTCCCCCCTGAGTTTTCTTCTTTAGTTCCCTCCATGTACACAACCAAGGAATCCCACATTTCTTTTGATGTTTTGCAATGAATTATGTTTTGAAATGTAGAATTATCAATTGCATTTTCAAGCATGTGTTTTGCTCTCTTATCCATAGTTATCAGGTCTACATCTTCCTTGGTAAATTGTGACAAAGTTTTAGGGACTAAAGGAGTTGTTGGAATCATTGAAACAATCATGGGGACATAAGGTCCCTCTTCAGTAGCGATGAATATTCTGGGATCTGATGCTTCCATAAACAACTTAATTCTTTGCTTCTAGATGGCAAAGTTCTCTTTGGTGCAGATGGGCAGCTTTATTGATCTCATCTCTTGATGATGCTCACAGGCCATTGAAAAAATCACAACCCAATAAACTTGTAGATCTTTTTCTAAGTTGTTAATCCTTTGAATTCAACCTAGCTTTGATACTAATTGAAAGATATGGGTTGTCTATAATACACCTAGAGGGGGTTATTAGGTGTTTTCACAGTTAGTTGCTACTTTAAAATCTATCTATCACAGCACAAAAGCAGCACAGAAAACACACAAGATTTATAGTGGTTCCCTACAAGACAATGTGTCTAGAGGTACTCCACTGTCCCTACCACCTATCTAGCAATGAGATAGACTAGGCAACTTCTCCAACTCAGATATCTTTTTAATAATCAGATCTTACAACTCAGGTTCACACAGAACCCTACCAGACACAGACTTTGCAAGTTTTACAATAACTCAGGTCTTCACCAAGATCCTACCAAACACAGGTGCACAAAGAATCCTGCCATCACTCAGATCTATTGCAAGATCTTACTAGCTCAGGCTCACAAAGAACCCTACCAAATAAGAAGGATGTTGTTCTGTTGCAGAAGAGAATGCTTCAAGATATAAGCTTTGAAAAGCAGGTCTTCTTCCTCTTCTAGCAAAAGTAAGTCCAGAGATCATTGAATCTCTGTACAGTTCTTAAGACTCTTCTTCAAGGAAATATCAAATGGACTTTGCAATCAGGGAAGAAGATTCTTTCTTTCTCTTTGATCTTCACAGTACAACAGTGAAGTCTTCTTGCTCAGTACTTTCCTCTCTTTCTTTCTTGTATGTGTGAGAATATTAACGAGAGAGGATAATTGTGTCTCCTTTTTGAGTGTGTAGCCTGTTCTTCGAAATCGACAATTTTTCTCTTTTATACACTTATGCAATTTTTGCATGAAGACCCTCTTGGTAATTCCTTCCTTAATTAATTAGGCCATTACAGAATATAGACAGAGTCAGCAAAATAAACTACTGTCACAACCCGCATTTTCCCACGAATATAATAAATATTATCAGAGCAAGGGGAAAACACGTGTAATGATACCACGTCCTGCAGGGGACAACTACAAATGCTCAGGCAACCACTACTTATGAATAATTTATAAAGACATGAATATGATTGAGTTAAATACAAATTTACATGTTTAGCTTAAGACCGTGCCCACGGTCTAGTGGATCAACTAGTCCACGAGTAGAAAACTATACATACGCAGAGGAAAATAGGTTCAATATATCCTACATGAGCATGAAGATCAAACAGTTCAAAAATGATATGCACGTCTCTAAATTTAGTATAAGTAAAGAAAGAATTTTCTACGATCTTCAAAATAGGTGACATTTACTAAAAACCATGCTATGCAAGAATGCCATTTTCTATACATAAAATTACTCATGCATCCTAACATAAAACTTCCCAGAGAGCAAGTATATAATTAATCAGAAAGTAATAGCAGAAAAGCTAGCAAGTAATCTCACGTTAAAAAACCAAAGCTACAACTGAAGCAAAGGAACAACTACCTCCCAACAGTGAGGAGGCAACGGAAAACTGCAACTCACCGCAGCTCTACCACTTGCTGCAGCTACTGACCTGAACCTGAACCTGGGGCACTCAAAAGAAAAGAATGCCTCGGCCCAAAAAGGGAGCAAGTAACAGCAAGTATAATAATGAAAGCTATTATGCAACAGGAATAATAACTAGCCAAGAGTAAGCATAGATTTAACATAATCAGCTTGGACAAATACACAAGTTTACAGAAAAATAAGCCCATAAATGAGGCATCAAGTAAAGAGGGTGGTGGTCTCATTGTCCAACTACCCTTAACAATAAATGGTTGTGGTCTCATTGTCTAACCTACCATTAACAAAAGATGGAGGTGGTCTTATTGTCCAACCTACCATTAATAAAAGATTGAGGTGGTCTCATTGTCCAACTACCATTAATAAAAGATGGAGGTGGTCTCATTGTCCAACCTACCATTAATAAAAGATGGAGGTGGTCTCATTGTCAAACCTACCATTAATAAAAGATGGAGGTGGTCTCATTGTCCAACCTATTATTAATAAAAGATGGAGGGGGTATACATGAATTAGGAAGGAATAAAATTCCAAAAGAAGGAAACCCATGCTTTCAGTTATCTTAACCATTCAGACAAAAACCACACGATCAACCATATATCATGCACAAGACATGAGAAAATTACTTTGGATTACATGAGGAAGCAATCCTACTAGTCCCAATAGAAATGGTTGGGAGGCTCAAAATGCAAACTAAAGACTAAAGAAACTGAATCAAGATGATCTAGTCAAATATCGGGGTGGTCCCGACATATATAGCATAACTTCATCTAAAATCTCAACAAATGAACTCAAAACACTCAACATCATAATTTAAGATAACCGAGAATGACTTGGAAAAAAGGACTCAAATTATTGATGAAACAATTCGGGATATGTGATGAAATCAAGAGAAAGACCAATTAAAAATCGATAGGAAAACTTAACAAAAGTTGATGGGAAAAGTATTATATCAAAGTCGACGGGAAAACTTATCTCAAGTCGATGGGAAAGGACGATAAAATCAACAGGAAAACTTTAGAAAAGTCGATGGGAAGACTTCCCGATCGACGGGAAAACTCAACAAAATCAACTGGAAAGACTTAAGAAAAATTTCGACTGGAAACTTAGTCATATTGACTGGAAACAAGACCTCTCTGCCCTCTCCCGCCGATCGACGGGAAGGGTGTCGATCGACGGGATGGGTGTCGATTGTTGGAACATGGTTTTTCGCATCTCTTTGATTTGAGAATAACAAATCCTACTTGTATTTGATCTTGTTTGTCATTGTGTTTTTAGCATACAGGTTTGGACATATATGACACCAGGTGCTGCAACAATGGTATGACACTAACCACAAGCTGAAGGATTTAAATCTGTCTAACGCCAGGCGTTAAGCTTAACGTTGTGCATTAGCGCTCGACGAAATGAAATGGCATTCGACAAAATGAGAAGCCATTCGACGAAATCATATGCCGTTCGACGAACTGCGTTCGACGAAATGTGATATCGTTCGATGAAATTCGCTCGACAAAATGGCGAGAAAGGAACTCAACGCCAGGCGTTAGGTCTTAACGCTAGGCGCTATCCAGTTGACGAATTTTGCAAGGAGAAAGCAGTCGTGATTGCAGGAGGAACTTTAGGAATGATTTGCCCAACGCCCCGCATTAGCCTTAACGCCGGTGTTAGTATTGCCTAAAATAAAACATTTCCTAAAGTGCAGAATCTCCTTCCTCTTCTGAAGATCCGAGCCATCAATATGTTGTTATACATGGTCAATGCGCGGCGTTAGCTCAAAGTCTATATATTGGAGGATTTCGTCTTCTCCAACTACTGATCAATAAGAGCCCTTCTCCAGCACATCAGAAACCCAGTCAAGGCCGTATTTTCCAGACCATCATCTCCTACACATATTTGAGCAAAGAATTCAAGGAGGACTGGATCAACACTTACACAACGCGAAGAACGCACGCTTCGACTTCAAGAATATTCAGCGTGCCTTCGCCATCTCTAGAATTCTTCTAGGGAGTTTTTTACTTGAATTTAATTTTTGTTTGTAACCACTTTTACAGTAATCGGTTTATTAATTTGCCTTGTGTTGGCGACTAGGTCTAGGTAGGACTTAGGGAGAAATTCGCCTCGTGTTGGCGACTGGGTCTAGGGAGTAGATCTAGGGGGTGCTCGAGGCCTTTCTGGTGATAGATTGGCTAGAGCGGCTTGAGGTCGTATCTGGGGAGAGATCGGTTGAAGTCAACCGGTTCGTGGGGATACGAGTCGGTATAGAAAACAAAAAGAGTGTTCATATTATTCGCTTTGATTTCTAGCGTCATAGAAATCAAATTTTGTAATCAAGTTTATTAATGATAATCATGTCATTTTCTATTTAATAAAATTGATTTACTACTCTTTGTTTTATATTCACTCTTATTCAAATAAAATATCAGAAGTTCTCTATTAAAGTTTAAAGTTTTTAAAACCCTTATTCACCCCCCACCCTCTAAGGGTGCATCAAGATCCAACAAGTGGTATCAGAGCTAGGTTATTCCAAAAACGGTCTAACAACCGAGAATAATGGTGTCTCGTGATCTCGCTTTTTATGAGGGGCAAGGAATAAGTAGACCTCCACTTTTCATCGGAACTGACTACAACTATTGGAGAACACGAATGCGTTGTTTTCTAATTAATTTAGATCTAGATGTCTGGGCGAGTGTTGAAACACCATATACGACTCCAAAGTATATTGTTGGAGAAGTTACCATGGATAAACCTAGAGATAGGTGGGATGATGGGGATAAAAATAAATGTAAAAATAATGCGAAAGCTATGAATGCCTTATTTTGCGCATTAGACAGGACTGAATTTAATAGAGTTTGTGCATGTGAATCTGCTTATGACATTTGGAATTTTCTTGAAATAACTCATGAAGGTACCGCGCAGGTCAAAGACTCTAAGTTATTCCAACTGGAATCAAAATTTGAAAGATTTAGGATGGATCCAAATGAGGACGTCGACTCAATGTATACTCGCTTCACCAAGATTGTCAACGCTTCAAATATTCTTGGAAAAACTTTCTCAAACGGTGACTTGGTGCGAAAGATCCTTCGGTCTCTTCCTCCAAAGTTCAATCCAAAGGTGACTGTAATCTCCGAATCGCATGATCTATGGCGGCTCCAGATCTAGAGCCTCATTGGGAATCTCAAGACCCATGAGGTCGAACTCAACATTCAAGATGAAGAATATAATAAGGAGCGAAAGAAGAAAGCCTTGGCACTAAAGTCAAGAAAAGAGGATGACGATGAGGAAGATGACAAGGAGAGTCTCTTTGTGAAAAACTTCACAAAGTTCTTGAAGAATCCAGAGAGAAGAAATACGTTCCGTAAGTACTTTCGAAAAGGAGCATCTTCCAAAAAGGAGAAAAAGGAAAAATCAAGCGACGAAGATGAAGAGCGACCTTCTCCTGAGTGCTTCCACTGCAGGAAGACCGGGCATATAAGAAGCCAATGTCCAAAATACCTGAAGGAACAAAAAGAAAAGCGGCACAAAGGAAAGTAGAAGAAGAAGGTCTTGAAGGCGACAACATGGGATGATTCTTCATCCGGATGCTCAAGCGAGTCAAGTTCAAGTGAGGATGGTGAGGCAAACTTGTGCCTCATGGGGAAGCACCAACAATCTACTGATGACGAGTGCAGTGTCCAATGCGACATCGAGGTAATCCCCTCTACTTATGATGATCTTTATGTTGAATATTTAAGAACGTGCAAATCGTTTGGAAGAAACTTAAAAGATCTTGATCTTCTAAAAACTGAAAATAAAATCCTTTTAAAACAAAATCAAAAATTAAATAAAGAACTAAATACATTGGATAAAGAATTGGTGTCTTACCAAAAGAATGACAACCATTTGGCAAAGGCAAAGGAACTTGAATGTGATCTTTCTAAGACTCTCTCGAATATTGAATCACTCATAAAAGAAAAGGGAGACATAGAAAGAAGGTTGAAAATATCTCTTTCTCAAATTGAAAATGAAAAGAAAAATTTCGCAAAGAGATGTGGAAATTTAGTAAGTGAAAACTTTGCCTTAAAAGCACAAATAAATGATCTTAATATGGCAATAAAAAAAATTGGGGTTGGCCAAAAATCACTAGACATGATTTTGGGCAGTCAGTGCCATGGCTCTGCAAAGTTTGGGTTGGGTTATGTTTCGGAAGCCTACCGCCCAGCGTTGACTACTAACGTTGGCGTTAGCTCTGCTTCCAGAAATCAAAACTCTTTTCTTAAAAATAATAGCTTCACTCCCTCTAACTCTGCATCCACCAGCAAGGGTCAACAACATTCTCTGAAAAAGGTCTCAACCCCTTTTGTTGCATGTGCCAATTGGTTATTTTTTGGCCACACCACGGATTCTTGCAGGAAGAAGGGAAAGCATATACTGTGAAGCAAATCTGGGTACCTAAGGTCTCCACTTATGTTATGGGAGGAACCTCATGGGTATCCGGATCTTCACTGACATTTTCCTCTTAGGTATGTTGGCAGGCTAAGGACAAAGAAGACATGTGGTACTTGGACTCAGGTTGCTCCAAGTACATGACGGGCGATAAAGCAAAGTTCCTTTGCCTCACTAAGAAGAAAGGAGGAACCGTGACATTTGTTGACAATGGAAAAGGAAGAATACTGGGCACCGGTACAACGGGTAACGACTCTTTCTCTCTTACTAATGTCTTGTTTATAGAAGGCTTAAAACATAACTTAATCTCTAATAGTCAATTATGCGATAAAGGCTTTAATGTGTTATTTGATTCTTCTAATAATTTGTGCAAAATCATTGATCCTAAGTCTAATAATATGGTACTCACTGCACCAAGAATTCATAACGTTTATTTAATTGCGTTTCATGATATATCACGTGCATCTCCTAAATGTCTTATATCTAAAAATGAAGAACTTGAATTATGTCATAGGCGTCTTGGTCACTCTAGCACCAAGTAGATTTTAAAATTATCAAAAAATAAAATTATTAGAGGATTGCCAATCCTAATTGGAAACCTTTCTTCCTTATGCTCGCCATGCCAAAAAGGAAATTTTTTAAAAACATCGTTTAAAAGTAAAATTGAAGTATCCACCGCAAAACCATTGCAACTAATTCACATGGACCTTTTTGGGCCAATTAGCACTTGTAGCCTTGGTGGTAAAAAGTATACTTTTGTATTAATTGACGATTTTTCAAGATTCACGTGGACTTTATTTCTTACCTCCAAATCCGATGCATTTTCTGAATTTTCAAAACTTTGCAATCGCATTCAAAATGAATTAGACTTCAAAATTAAATGCATAAGGTCGGGTCATGGAGGGGAATTTGAAAATGATAGTTTCACCACTTTCTGCAATAATCTAGGCATTAAACATGAATTTTCCGCTCCACGTACCCCCCCCCCCCCCAACAACATGGTGTGGTGGAGAGGAAAAATAGAACCCTTCAGGAACTCGCACGCACTATGTTATTCGAGTATGGGTTACCTAGATCTTTTTGGGCTGAAGCGGTAAATACATCATGCTATGTTATAAATCGTATCATGCTTCGCCCTATTTTGAAATTAACTCCATATGAATTATATTACCTTATGAATTATATTACCAAAAGAAACCTAATGTATCTTACTTTCATGTTTTTGGATGTAAATGTTTTATCTTAAATACTAAAGATGCATTAGCTAAATTTGATGAAAAATGCGATGAAGGAATCTTTCTTGGATACTCTTCTACTAGCAAGGCATATAGGATATATAATAAAAGGCCTTAAAAGGTTGAAGAGTCTATTCATGTGAAGTTTGATGAACTTGTGCCTTGTGTAGATGCTAACAATGCAGGAAAGGAAGATGAACCCCTCTAACCTTTGCTGCTTGATGATGATGAACCACTTGGAGAGGACAAAGTTGGAGATTTGGTGCAAGAAGAAGATGTGCCTCCAAGCGTGCTTAGATTCACAAGAGATCATCCAAGGGAGCTTGTCATTGGAGAACCATCAAGAGGGGTAACGGCACGTTCTTCCCTTAATGAATCTTTTTCTAATATATACTTCGTTTCTGAAATTGAACCCAAAAATGTTTCTACCGCTTTAAATGATAGAGTTTTGGTTTATTGCTATGAATGAAGAATTAAATCAATTTGAACGCAATAGTGTTTGGAAGCTTGTTGAAAGACCATCTAATCACCCAGTCATATGTGTAAAATGGATATTTAAAAATAAATTAGATGGAGATTCTAGAATCACTAGGAACAAAGCTAGATTAGTAGCACAAGGTTATTCTCAAATCGAGGGGGTAGACTTTAATGAAACATTTGCACTCATAGCTCGCCTTGAATCAATTAGAATTTTTCTGGCATTAGCAAGTTATAAAAGATTTAAATTATTTCAAATGGATGTAAAAAGTGCTTTCTTAAATGAGATAATTAAAGAAGAAGTCTATATAGAACAACCCCCCAGTTTTATTGATAAAAATTTTCCAAATCATGTTTATAGATTAGAAAAGGCGCTTTATGGTCTAAAACAAGCGCCCCGTGCATGGTAGGAATGACTAACATCTTTTTTATTAAAGTGTGGTTATAAAATGGGTAGTGCCGACAACACACTCTTCATTAAGCATATTGATAATGAAATAATTATTTTACAAATATATGTTGATGATATTTTTTTTGGAGCCACTAATGAAGAGTTGTGTAATGAAGTAGTACTAGTAATGCAAAATGAATTTGAGATGAGTCTAGTTGGTGAATTAACTTATTTTCTAGGCTTTCAAATAACTCAAAGAAATGATTGAATCTTCATATGTCAATCTAAATACGTACATGATATGCTAAAACGATTTGGATTTGAAAACTTAAAACAAGATAGTACTCCAATGAGCGCGTCACTAAAGTTAGGAAAAGATGAAACTTGAATTTCCATTGATCAAACTTTATATAGAGGAATGATTGGATCCTTATTGTACCTTAGTGCATCTAGACCCGACATTATGTTTGGCGTATGCCTATGCGCTAGATTCCAAGCAAACCCAAAAGAATCTCATTTAAAAGCGGTAAAACGAATTTTTCGATATCTAATTGGCACATCTAAATTAGGTCTTTGGTATCCACATAATGACTCTTTTATATTACATGGATATTCTGATTCTGATTATGCGGGTTGTTCTTTAGATAGGAAAAGTACTAGTGGTACATGTCATTTTTTTGGTCCTTCTCTAGTTGCATGGTCAAGTAGGAAATAAAACTCCGTTGCACTCTCCACAACCGAGGCGGAATATATTGCACTAGGAAGTTGTTTTGCCCAAGCATTATGGATGACTCAAACCTTAGAAGACTTTGGAGTTCATCTAACGAATATTGAACTAAAGTGTGACAACAGGAGTGCCATTGATTTACAACAACTCCGTTCATCACTCAAGATCCAAACACATAGACGTTAGACATCATTTCATTAGGGATCATATAAAAAAAACATGTTCATGTAAACTTTATTGGAACTGATTCACAACTTGCGGACATATTTACCAAACCTTTACCGGATTCCCGCTTTGCCCTACTTAGACTAGAATTAGGAGTCTTAGATATAACAAATTGATAATCACAACATGTTATGTCTCCTTCCAATTTAAAAAAATTATATATATATATATATATATTTAAAAAGATACAAATTATCTTACAACCACCAAAATATCCTTAATTTAGCCTTCTAACCATTTCCAACATTTCTGAAATTTCTACCCTAAGAAGGTCTATATATATACTATCTATGCCAAAAGAAAATTTTCAAAAATTCTCAAAAATTGTGTACTGTTTCAGTGTTAACTAGTTAACGCCAGGCGTTAGCCTTTTTCTCCAGATGAACATTTTGCGTTCACTAGTATCTTTCTGGTATTTTTCTAATGATTTTTCACAATTTATTGTGTCTGATTTCAAATTATTTTATTAGTAATTTGGTTGTTTTATTTCAAAATACAAAAAAATTCAAATAATTCAAAATGATCAGAAATATAATTTGTTTTGCTTTAACTATTTATAAAATTATGGTTTGACTATAAGTCTTCACAAGAGCATACATCTTAGTCATTTTGTTTCAAATGGTCAAAATTGATTAGTCATACACATTAAGGTTCTCTTCAATATCTAATTTTAATTTCAAATTTTCTAAACATTGTTTGTGTCATGCCTTGACCTTAATTTGGTTATGTGCAATGAATAGTCTATAGATAATTGTGTATGATTGCCTAGCATGCCTCTAAGTATGAGTAATGCTTTATGTTAATCAATGAATTATACACTCACTATTTTGGCAATCTACATGTGCTCATAATCTTAGTCTTGCATGATTGTGTAGTGTAATAGTTTTAACATATTAAGTTGTATGTTTAAATTACCTACATCGTCTTTCAAAAATAAATTTCATGCACAATATAGAAGTGTTATTTCAATAATATTAATGTTTGCAACAACACGTGAATTCAGAGACCTTCGGCCCAAAATAAAAATCTGAAATAAAAAAGCAAAAGATAACTCCACCAAGCACTACTCACCCTCCTGATAAGTCTTAATGAGCATTGTGAGGTTGAGCACCTTGGAAAGAATTGTAAAGTGTCTTGTGCAAACATATTTCTTTTTATTACTTCTATTTGTACACCGGATCACTAAAAATATAATTTTTATAAAAAAAATGCTTATGTGGTCCACCAAGCAATACTTCGCTCCCTGATAAGTCTTAATAAGCATTGTGTGGGAGAAGCACCTTGGTTGTTGTACACATTATTTGTGCCTTGAAACTTTATTCTAGATTTGATGTGTGAAAGTAATTAAAAGATTGCATCCTTAATATTGTTGTCACTATTTCATTATATATGTCATGTGTTTTGATTATTTCACTTGTATACTTTTGTCAAAACACCTTATGCACACATCATTGTTTTTTATAAAGCTTCCACTCAAGAGAATTGGATCCTAATGCAAACATTACATAATTCTCTAAAAACTTAAGTAAAAGCACTAGATTGCAATGCATGATTTCTACAATGTTTTCTTTACTTGAAATATGAATTGGTTACATTGTAGCTATTATCTTCTTGAATATGCTAAATCATGCTTGCCTATTAGTTATGAAAATTTTCAAAGTTAAAATGCTCAAATGTGAAGAGCCTAGACATATTGTTGGAATGGTCAAACTATAACAAAAATACTACTCGTATTTGTTTTGTTGTTGTTTTCCGCATTTCTCTTTTGATCATGTACGTCATTTACCATGGTTTATCATGCTCACTTCTTTGGTCTTTCTTCACTTGTGCTTGTCAAACACTATTGCATCTTTTTCAACAAGTAATATTCTTCTTTAAAAATTAATTTGCAAAGCAAGTGATTACATTCCTGTGGTATAATCTTTGAATAATGTTCTTTCATGCCTATCATATATTTTTTCCGCTGTTCTACTCTCTCCCTTAGCTCGATCATGACTTACTTTTTATTTACACAAAACTCTTAATCCTCTCTTAGTTATGTCCCAACTTTTGTCTTCTGTATTCTAGTTTTATTTCACCCCACCCTCTTTTGCTAATAACAAAGGGGGAGAATAAAATGCTAAATCATATTGATTAACGAAGTAGGATTCACTAGATTAAGGGGGAGCATGTATCTAGTTTATGGGAGTATACACTAAGGGGGAGCATCTTTGTAGGGGGAGCACAATGTTCAATAAACAATAATTCCTATCATTATCTTATAATTGCTGAGTGTCATATATCTTTATAAAAACACAAATTCTTTATCTATGAATCTGATTGATCTCTAATTGGATTTGTTATTATCAAAAGGGGCGGATTGTTGGAACATGGTTTTCCGCATCTCTTTGATTTGAGAATAACAAATCCTACTTGTTTTTGATCTTGTTTGCTACTCTGTTTTTAGCATACAGGTTTGGACAGATATGACACCAGGTGCTGCAACAATGGTCTGGCACTAACCACAAGCTGAAGGATTGAAATCTGTCTAATGCCAGGCGTTAAGCTTAACGTTGGGCGTTAGCGCTCAATGAAATGAAATGGCGTTCGACGAAATGAGAAGCGGTTCGACGAAATCAGATGTCGTTCGACGAACTGCGTTCGACGAAATGATGTTCGACGAAATGTGATACCGTTCGACGAAATTCGTTCGACGAAATGGCGAGGAAGGAACTCAACGCCAGGTGTTAGGTCTTAACGATGGGCGCTATCCGGTCGACGAATTTGGCAAGGAGAAAGCAGCCGTGATTGCAGGAGGAACTTTAGGAATGATTTGCCCAACGCCCCGTGTTAGCATTAACGCCGTCGTTAGTATTGCCTCAAATAAAATAATTCCTAAAATGCAGAATCTCTTTCCTCTTCTGAAGATCCAAGCCATCAATATGTTGTTATACATGGTCAACGCGCGGCGTTAGCACTTAACGCCGGCGTTAGCTCAAAGTCTATATATTGGAGGATTTCATCTTCTCCAACTACTGATCAATAAGAGCCCTTCTCCAGCACTTCAGAAACTCAGTCAAGGCCGTATTTTCCAGACCATCATCTCCCACACATATTCGAGCAAAGAATTCAAGGAGGACCGGATCAACGCTTACACAACGCGAAGAACGCACGCTTCGACTTCAAGAATATTCAGCGTGCCTTCGCCATCTCCAGAATTCTTCTAGAGAGTTTTTACTTGAATTTAATATTTGTTTGTAACCACTTTTATTGTAATCGGTTTATAAATTTGCCTTGTGTTAGCGACTAGGTCTAGGTAGGACTTAGGGAAAATTCGCCTCGTGTTGGCGACTGGGTCTAGGGAGTAGATCTAGGGGGTGCTCGAGGCCTTTCTGGTGATAGATTGGCTAGAGCGGCTTGAGGCCGTATCTGGGGAGAGATCGGCTAAAGCCAACTGGTTCGTGGGGATACGAGTCGGTATAGAAAACAAAAGGAGTTTTCATATTATTCGCTTTTATTTCTAGCATCATAGAAATCAAATTTTGTAATCAAATTTATTAATGATAATCATGTCATTTTTTATTTAATAAAATTGATTTACTACTCTTTGTCTTATATTCACTCTTATTCAAATAAAATATCAGAAGTTCTCTATTAAAGTTTAAAGTTTTTAAAACCCTTATTCAACCCCCCCCCCCCCCCCTCTAAGGGCGCCTCAAGATCCAACATCGATTGACGGGAAAACTAAGGCAAAATCGACGGGAAGATTGAATAAAATCGACGGGAAAGCTAACTCAATATCGACGGGAAGCTAAGTCAATCGACGGGAAGCTAAGTCAATCGACCGGAAGCTAAGTCAATCGACGGGAAGATAAGTCAATCGACGGGAAAGCTAGGTCAATCGACAGGAAAGCTTAAGTCAAAATCGACTAGAAGGATGGAAAAGGGCCCGATCGACGGGACGGGATCCCGATCGACGGGACGGGATCCCGATCGACGGGACGGGATCCCGATCGACGGGACGGGAGCCCGATCGACGGGTGTCCCATCGATTCTTACTTAGAAAACACAACAAAACATGATCACCCTGCCCTCTCCCGTCGATCGACGGGACGAGGTGCCGATCGACGGGAAGGCTTTACAAACAGAAATTCCAGGAAAACTAAGTCAAAAGAAAATCGACTGGACAGACTCCTGAAATGAAAATCGACGAGACAGACCTTCTTCAAAGGAAAAAATTCCAGAAATAAACTAAGTAAAATAATTTGACAGGAAACATAAGTTTGAAATCAAACCATCCAGAACACTCAATTAACAACATTTTAAGATAAAGTAGACCATTCAACAATTATATACCAACATACAACAGATAACACACAGAGGAGGAAAAATTGGAGAACCATTCCAAAGGGGAAAAGAAAACAAACCACCACGTGCCTTTACTCGAATCACCGAAAAAAGGCCTCTCAAGCCCGCCACGCCAAAGATCGGCTCAAACACAGCCTAAGCACGAAGGATCTAAAAAAATTAGGACAAAAAGAGGGTTAGGGTCGCTAACCCTAGCGCCAAAAATCTACGAAACGAACAAAACTTACCATGCACGCGAAGAGCACAGCGAGAGCTTTCCAAATCTATGCTCCGGCAAAGATTTCGCGCACCGAAGCTCTGTCGGCGGTGGTCGGAAAGCTAAGGAAACCCTAAACACACTCTCTTTCTCTCTCTCGAAACCTCTGGCTCGAAAACCAGGGAGGAAGAAGAAGATGAAGAATAATAGGAATATAAAATAATATATGTATATATATAAATAGAGAGATAGGAAGAATGTGGATGACAGCAAATCCACAATAAGAAGAAGAAGAAAAAAAAAGGAGAATAATAATATATATATATATATATATATTTATAATAGTAATAAGAAAATAGTGGCGGAACCAACGGTCGCCGAATCCAACGAAATTCGCACCGAATCCAAACACCGACGCTATGAATCCAACGGAGAAGTCAAAATCAAATTCCAATGAGCCAAACTCAAGAAATAAATTTCTGAAGTTAACGGTGAACGATAATTATATAAATCTTTAGAAAATCATCGGGGCTCTAAAAACGCTCGGATCACAACGAAACTTCCACGAGCTTTCTAAAATTAATTAACTTAATTTCCTAACGTAAAATTTCTCAAATCTGGCACACCCCAAAATTTGGTCGAATTGACTGAACGAATGCAAAAATGCGCAAACGGCGGCGCACCGCTAATTTCGCACAAACGTAACGCCCTTACGTCCAAAAATGACATCACAAAAAGATTAAAATAATTCCTGAAAATTCAGGAGCGTTACAACTACCATAAATGCTCCCGCCTTTTTGGAACTTGCAGGCCTTTGGAAATATATAATATTATTCTTAAATACTGTATAAACGGTTATATTCTGTAGAAGATATATCATTAATTATTCCTAAATTAATGTGCAGGATGAGCGGTGTGCACATTACCTGCGTTTCAATTTCCAAGAAAATCGGCGCAAAAAATGCATCTCTGCATCTGTCAAGACGATAAAATTCTTTCAAGCCGATATCGTGTTGATCGTCTCGACGTTATGTAATCTTCACGACGATATCTTCGACATACTCCTTTCCTTAAGACTTTACTTGATATCTCAGCGATATTGCTATTTCTAGACGATATCATCGAGATGTTTCTTTATATATGAATTAAACTTATTTTTCAAGTTGATAATCTTTCTTAAAGACGACATCTTCTTGATCTTCTAGATGATATAAGGTCTTTAAGATGATGTTGTCTACATGATCCTTTCATCAGGACTTACATGATCCTTTCATCAGAGCTTATTGATTTATCTTCGACGATATGTCTTTAATCTTCAAGACTATACATCTTCTTCAAGACGATATCGTCGAGACGCCTGAACTTAGCTTTATCAATGATAAGCTTTTTGTTAGTTATTGGGTGTTGACTTATCACCTAGAGGGGGTGAATAGGTATTTCAAATTATTTTATTCCCCTTTTGGTGTTCTTGATTTTCTGGTTAATAGATCTAGAGATTAAAAGCACTGCACAGAAAACACACAAGAATTTATAAAGGATCCTCATGACCGTGTGTCTTGAGTAGTCCTCTGTCCCTCTGCGCCTACCTAGCAGTGTGCTAGGCTCGCCAAACTCCGCCAATGTCTCCAGCCCGCAAGCCTTACAACTCGGACCCGCAAGTCCCAGCAGCCTAGGCCTGAAATCCCCTTCACTGCACCCGAGCTCGCAAGCTTGACACTCAGGCCCTCAAGCCCTACACAGCACAGACCCATAATTCTTGCCTCTTGGACCCGCAAGTCCCTACAGCCTAGGCCCGCAAGCCCCTTCACTGCACCTGAGCCCGTAAGCTCGACACATTTGGACCCGCAGGTCCCTGCAGCCTAGGCCCGCAAGCCCCTTCACTGCACCCGAGCCCGCAAGCTCAACACGTTTGGACACGCAAGTCCTCTGCCCTAGCCCTCAAGCCTCATAGATCTCAAGCCCTCAAGCTCGACACTTAGATCTGAAAACAGATCTTACAGATTTGGCCCGCAAGCCTTACAAATAAAGATATACAAAGTTTGTTCTTCTTCCTGATGGAGATCGGCTACTTGTCTTGAAGAAGATGCTTCAGATGTAGGCATTGGTAGCACAGATCTTCTTCAATCCTTCTCCTTTAGCCTGATGTTGACTGGCTTCTGGACTTGAACGATACTTAACAGTCGATGTGGCTTGACTGCAATCTTGGAGAACAGTGGATAAGTGTTTTTGTTCTCCTCTTCTTATTCTTGATTCTTCTCCGCAGCTTTTACTGTTGTATTGCTCAGCGAGATTCTTTTTCATTTCTTCGTTCTTGTCTTTCTTTAGGGCATCACTATTCCCTTTTATAAAACGGAGGGGACACTTAACGGTCTCCTATGATGTCCTTCTCTGACAGACGCCCATACCTTAAGAGCACGCGTTGATTGGACAATCAGGCAACGACATTAAAAGCTGACAGCGCATTTGGCAATTTTTGAATCTGTCTCGACGATATTTCCATGGTTACGATGACATGGACAATATCTCGACGATAGGACATGTCATTGTCTTGAACTAGGACAGATCTTCAAATCTCCTTCCCTCTTCTTCAGATAGAGATATCTCGACGACACGGGACATCCCTTCTACACTTGCACTTAAGGCGACATGAATTCATCTAACGGATGTCGACGTAATCTTCTTGATTGCTTGATATCGTTGTGACCACCTTATCTTGTCGACGACGTAATAGATATCATGTTGACAGACCATTCTTCAGCAACTACCCGTCTTCATATGACCTTCTTTAGTCCTCTCGACGTCAAGGCTTCTTTACGACGATATCGTCGACATCAGTCTTACTTAGCCTTTTCAACGATAATGCTTCTTTATGACGATATCGTCGACATCAGTCTTACTTAGCCTTTTCAATGACAGGGCTTCTTTACGACGATATTGTTGACATCAGTCTTGTGTGTGTGCTTGATTCTTCTTCATCTCGGCTTTCTGATATCATTGTGAGGTGATGTAGTGTTGATGTCACAACGATATTATCATACACATGTTGTCTCGACGATAGCCGATATGATCACTTTGCTTTGCTCTGCATTTCATTTCAACGACATGCATACACTTGTCGACGATATGTCCAGTCTTTTTCGATGATATTGTACTTATGCAAGTTATTGAAGTATTGGACATATTGCCTGATCTCTGCAAGCATGAACTAGATATAACATTAAATACACCTTGTACTTATCAGTGAGCTGAGCACTTCTTCAAATCAGGAACACTGCTGGGCACTGTTCCCAACAATCTCCCCCTATTTGAACAAGTCATAACCCACTCAATGATAAACTACATCTTAAGCAAATAAGCATATAATAATGACATTGCAGTTATGTTTGAGTGAACACAGAATTTGACAAATGTCACTTCATTGATAATTTATAAATAGTGACAGATGTTTTAAGGTTTTCAACATTTCTATATTTGCCCCTAATGATTCAGCCATCTATTTCTCTGGTTCCTTCATAGCTTCTTCACTCCTTGCTTTCTTCACACTGGCTTCCTACTCCTTCTCGGTTTGTCTTGTGAAGTATTCAAATGGCATAGGGTGATACTTAAGAGGCTCAGGAGTGTCTGCAGGGATTCTGCCTACTTGCTTGTCCCTTCTGTATACTCTCCTTGCTTCATCTTGATCTTCATACTTAGCCTATTCTTGAGGACTTTACAATTTGTACCTCTCACCTTTATTTACCTTCACCATCTCTCATGCTTTTAATATGATGGCTTTGGACTTGGGACTCCATCTCTCATAGTTATCTTTTTTCTCCATTTCCTCCCTGTATTTTCTTTTTCTCATCTTTACCTCATCTTCTTCCAATATTTCCTTTCCTATATTCTAATCAGTAGCAGGATCAGGAATGTCTACATATTGATATTCAGCAGGGTACTGTTCAGCAGGCTCATCAAAAGGGAGAGGAGGGAGATTCATTGCTTCCCTGATGGTATGTGGTCCAGATGGCATGCTCACCACTGGCGTTTATCATTGATCTCTCCCCCATTATGACTTCATCAGATATCCCCCTTTGGAGGTTCTCTTGAAGGACCAGTATCTCGCTTTTAAGCATGTGAATTCCTCCTTCCAAATGGTTCTTGGTCTCAAGCAGATGACTGTCTAGATCCTTATTGTGGTGATCTAGACTTTCTTGGAGATTAGTTTTATGTTCAACCATCCATCGGTTGGTTGCTATGTAGGCCTTCTCTATGTTGTTGGCGATCATTATCTGATTATCCATTGCATCAGATAGACCCTGGTGATTAAGTGCTATCTCTTTGGCAGTATACTCTAGTAGATTCTTCACATCATTTCTCAGGCTTGCAGTTTCAGCAGATAGTTCCCTTCTTAGCTCATTGACAACAGAGTTAACATGACTTTCAATTTTTAGCCTTTGCTCTTCCAGGAGCATTTTTATCTGAGGCAGTAGTGAGAACTCCACTAGCATATTCTCTGGAGGTGAACTAGCTTGTCCTGGTTCCTCTTCTTCATTCCCATCCATCATAGGAAATGGTGATCTTCTGATGGGTGCTGGTTTGACTCATTTTCCTCTTCAGGATTTGGCAGATCTCTGCTAGTCTTATCAGCAGGATTCTCTTGGTTGTCTTCTTGGGGATCTTCAGTTGGGTCGTTTTGGAATACTGGTCCAGAATGAACAACATCCTCAGCCTCAATGATATTATTGATCACATCTACCACTTGAGTAGGGAGCTCACTATTCTTCTCCCCCTCGGTTTTAGCATCCTCATGTTCTGTTCCTGCAGTTACAATTTTCCTGGATTCCAGACTTGGAATAGAGGTCTGGAGGGAGACATTTTTTTCACTACATGCACTTCAGAGTCAGACGAGTCTGAGCTGTTGCCTAACTCACTTTCTTCAGATGAGCTTTCTCCCTTCCTCTTCACATCCTCTGCAGTCTTCAGCTTCTTGGGATACTTAGTCAGAACTTTCTCCCATCTCTCAAGTATCTTGATATCCATCATTCTCATGTGATGGATTCTTACACCATACTTCTTGTTAAAACTTTCAGGGTAAGATAGCAGTAGATACAGTGATAGTATTCTTCCCAGATTTAGAACTTGAAAGCTTTCTTGTATCCTCTTGAAAATAATCTGACCCCAGTTGGTCTTCTTACTTAGGATTATCCTTACCATTATCTCGAACATGGGCTTGGATATCATATCATGCGACCCTACCTTACAGAGGAGGGCTTTTCTTACGATATCAGCCATAAGCTTTCCTTGTTGATTAAAACTCTTCCTTTTCAGAGACCCATAGGTCTTGTTGGAGTGCCCGCACCATGTCAGAGCCTTGTTAAGGTCTTCCTGGGTGACTTCCTCATTTTCCTCCCCCTTGGCGCAGGTCAGCAGCTGAAGAACCCTGGCCAATCTCTTGGGATTCACCTTGACCATCATCCCGTTGATCAAGCTTTTCACAGATGTTCCTTTTGATCGCCCCTTGGCATTCGAGAAGAATTCCAGCACTTCTCTCTTTAAGATATTGTTGGCTCTGAGAGAGCGAACTCCAGGCCGACAGCGTCTAACAGCTTAATGGCGCTCTGAATCTCTTCTGGCCCTTCTGAGAAACCATCCATCACTACTTTGCTTCCTTCATAGAGAAATCTTTCCTTCTTTGGCGTCATTTCTTACTTGAGCTGAGAGGATTCTAATGATGTCGTCTCGTTCACTCTTCGAAGGCGTAGAGAGCACGATGGCTTTTTAGGGCTAATGTAGAACGTGTTTTAACCTTAAGACATCTTATCTTATTTATAGTATCGGGATTGGAATGCGAAGTGTCATTTGACAAAGGTCTGATTAACTTAGATTGAATGGTTGCGAACGATTAATTTCAGATATTTTATGTGTTAGATCGACACTTAGGTATCGTCATGATCCTACATTGATGTCGAGAAATCATTTCTGTGATACCAATCACAATTTCGACGATATCGTTTTGTGTTCAAAACGATATTGTTCTTGTTCACTCTTTTGTATGATCAGTGCAATGCTTTAGCAGTGTCATACATATGTGCTCCTTGAGTGACAACTTTTTCTTACTCAAGTAAAAATTACTTTTACAAAATGATAAAGATGAGGTTATGTATTGAACATTAATATAGTTACCATCACCTTAGCTTTTATATCTTTTTGAGCTAGTAGCTCCCCCTAGATGTGATGTCTGTTTTATTTTATTTTTCTGCTCCCCCTTGACCAGTACATCTTGGCTTGTAATGGGATTTTTCTTAGTCCAGAGTTATGCCTGGATCACTTATTGTCCATTAGCCTTATTTGTTTTTGATTGGCTACATGGACTACCCTGCAAGACAGATTTAATGTACCTTAGGAACCCAAGGTGATTTGGGTCCTAGGTTTTTGTTAGCATAGTAAGGAATTCTTCTACTCACCTCTACCTTTCCAGGAGGGCTTTCCTTTGCACTAGGCACACTAGGGTTGTGCCAACAGTCAATGTCAAAGTGTCCCACTTTACCACAACACCAACATTCATGGATGTTGTACCTTCTTTTCTGAACAATCTTTGAGGTGGGTGGAGAATCACAATGCTTATGTTCAGTAGAGAAGGCATCATCATTCTTCCTATCTCTCTCAGTTAAGGTCTGACTAGCTGCTCTCGTATAATTATTTCTTCTTGACTTTATCTGTTTGTCAGCAACAGATGACAGCTTGGTAGATGACGTGGTGTGATGGCATCAGATATGATCAAGTGAGAGTTGATTATAATGGTGCTATCAGTCTGCTTCTTATCTGGAAGAGATTGGGACGGTGTTGCTCCTTTACCCTTGAAAGTGGGGGCTGAAGCACCAAACACAAATGGTCTATGATGGGCCATTTGGATTTCCTCATGGGGAGCCTTCAATGCACTCATCCTCATGCCCTTTCTCCTCCCATAGTCAGGAGAATCTCCCAGGCTATTGGAGCCTCCATTCATCCAGTGACCATGGACACTATCCTAGTCATACTTGTTAGATGGAAGCACTACCTTCTGAAAGGTGGTATGAGGCTCTGCTTAAGTTTTGCCCTTTTTTCCATTCCCAGCATCTACTGCCCCTTCATTGAAACCCAATCGCCTCCTATTTCCATAGGAAGAGAAGGTGTCAATGATGGGCAGTATGGTTTTGGGCTTAGAGAATTGAGTCACTAAGCTTCTTTTCTTAAGAAGATCATTCTCAAGTTTCCTAATGAGTTCTTCCCTATTGTTTCTTTCATCATGAAGCTTGCCTATGATCTTCTTGAGCTCACAGGAATTCGTGCCCTCATTGTGGGACATACCCATTTCCTCATTCATCTCAGCCTTAATGGGTCTGAGTGATTCTAGCTCCTTAGCTTGCTTCCTAATAAGCTTCTTTCTCTTTCTCAGAGCAGCCAAGAGAACACCAAAATGTTCTATTAGATCAGCATGGTTATTATTGTTGCATGATGAGCAGTCATCTACATCATTTTCAGAAGATGAGCAATCATCTGATGCACTCTTGGTCTTCTTAATTGAAGCAGGTAATAAAGGTGTGTGAGTGATCCATACCTAATCATAATATGATTCATCATAATTTTCTTCATCTGATAGAGCCATCAACCCATAGACCTCCTCATCCTCAGAGTCACAGTCTGTGAGAGTCAAGGGTGCTCTTATTCTTCTTCTGACTACAGATCATTCTTCATCTTCAGATTCACTGTCTGAAATAGGCAAGAGTGCTCTGATCCCCATACTTCTTTCTTCTTCAATATGAGATATCTCGACCACACGGGACATCCCTTCTGCACTTGCACTTAAGACGACATGAATTCATCTAACAGATGTCGACGTAATCTTCTTGATTGCTTGATATCGTTGTGACCAGCTTATCTTGTCGACAACATAATAGATATCATGTCGACAGACCATTCTTCAGCAACTGCCCGTCTTCATATGACCTTCTTTAGTCTTTTCGACGTCAAGGCTTCTTTACGACGATATCATCGACATCAGTCTTACTTAGCCTTTCCAACGGCAAGGCTTCTTTACGACGATATCGTTAACATCGGTCTTGTGTTTGTGCTTGAGTCTTCTTCTTCATCTCGACTTTCTGATATCGTTGTGAGGTGATGTAGTGTTGATGTCACAACGATATTATCATACGCATGTTGTCTCGACGATAGCCGATATGATCACTCTGCTTTGCTCTGCATATCATTTCAACGACATGCATACACTTGTCGACGATATGTCCAGTCTTTTTCGACGATATTGTAATTAGGCAAGTTATTGAAGTACTAGACATATTGTCTGATCTCTACAAGCATGAACTAAATATAACATTAAATACACATTGTATACTTATCATTGAAGTGAACACTTCTTCAAATCATGAACACTGTTGGGCACTGTTCCCAACACTTTCTTCAAGATAATATCGTCGAGACTGTCTCGACGATATGTTTCCTTTATCAATGATTTATCTGCTAAGTCTTGAGACGATATTTTACTTAGCGAGTTTTCATTACTTTTATAGTCTCTATACTAGTGATGTAGCTTTGATGCATTTCAACGATGTGTATCATCTCAACGATATGTCCAGTCATTTCTGACGATTTTGGACTTAGAGAATTACTGGATATATGGTTTATCTTCTGCAGTCATGAATAAAATATGTTATCAAATACATAGTGCATTATCATTGATCTGAGCATTTATTTAAATCAGGAACATTATTGGGCACTGTTCCCAATAGATATATACAATATGATCGGTCTCCCTTGTGCTCCACAACTGATCATGATTTCATGACCATTCTGCTAATGCGTGGCACATTAGGGAATGCGGTGGCATCAGTGCTGCTAGATTGACCGCATTGAGTCGGTCAGTTTGGGCCGATTTAAGGTTTGTCGCCTGTATACGTGCATTGGTAAGTGTTTTAAATTGTTGGAGTAAAATAATTTTTGTATGATAATTTTTAAATTTAAATTTTATAAAGGATTATGTAATTTGAATTATTACTCATTTTGCATAATTTTAAGCATTATTCGCGACACGAGTTGATTTGGCTCATGAAAAACTCTGACTCGAGCTCTAACATGTTTTACTTTTATCAAGCTCGACTACTTTCACCTATGCCTACAACTGCCGCATAATCTATTTCATGCAAAAAAAATTAGATTTTCTTAAAGGTAATAGAGTATGGGGATCATTTGTTTGGCTGAAATTTAAAATTTTTGCACAAAAGAAATTTTATTGTAGTTGCAGTTAGGGGGTGCGAAGAACTCGAAATAAATTCACAAGCTCGAGCACAAGCCTAGTTTGTAACGAGCCCGATCAAGCCGCTGACTATGAATAATTCAAATTATACTTTATAAAATTTTTATTAAAATCTATTGTTTTCTAACAATATAAGCCATTAACCAAGACGTACTATATAATTTAGGACTACAGGTGTTTTGGGGCTGAGATATGCAATGTGTAAAAGAATGTGTATTTTTAATTTTTTATAAATTAAAGATAATTAAAATTTGTTTTAGTGACTTGTATAATAAGATAAAAGTAAATTAATTTACAGTTATAAAAGTTGAGTAATATTTGTTAATTTAGTATTATGTAAGAGGTTGAAAATTATATCCCACATAAAATATATTGTGCAGAGTAAGAAATTTAAAATTAGAGAAAATTATTATTAAAAATGTGTTATTTAAAGAAATGCATAACTAAATGAGTTAATCATGAATTTAGCTGTGAGTATGGCTGATATTAATTATACAGGCTATTTAGGGACCAATTTCAACTCAAAAAATTATTATTTGCCCAAAATTAAATATTTCATCGGCCTAAAACATGAAATCGACTCCAACCAATCAAAAATAAAAATTTATTGTTCTCATTTTATAGCTAGCGCCATTATTCGAATATTAATTTCCATGAGTAATTCTTATAGGATTTTAGCAAAAATTCTTAAGAAGGAAAGTAATAATTGAAGCTTTGTGCGGGGAGACAATGTTGGGGGGAATATATGTAGAAGGGACAAAGAGTAGCTGTGGATGCTATTGGTATTAATTAGGAGAAACAAAGTGGTTGTGGATGCTATTGGTATTAATTAGGTGAAACAAAAAGTAGTGGTGAAAAAAATTCATCTTTCAAGGCTGAATAATTTACATGATGCTGGTAAATATACAAATGATTGTCACTAAAATATTTGGCTTAATTTTAGTTCAAATGAATTAAGTTACATAGAATTTAGGATCATCAAGAATAATATTAATTAATCTTTAATGGAGTACAACCGAAAATTAATTTTAATAAATCACTAATTATCAAAAAAAAAGAATACTAATAAAGATAGGGTGTTGTTATTGCAGACCAACTTCAAAGAGACCTGTGAATCCGTAAAGGTGATCTGTCGATAGTCATTATTCCAGTAGCGTGTGCTGTCAATAGCCACATGTGGTCTGCCATTAAATTTTTCCTAAAGATACACGAACAATTAGAACATACAATTTAACAAAAGTGCTGATAAATTATTACATATCATTCTTTGATTCATTCTCGTGCCACATGATCATTGTGATTTCTAAGAGTGATCAGGTATTTTTTTTTTCAATAAATGTAATGGCACTAGATGTCATTAGCATGTAAAATCTCTACAAAGCCATTGAGAGAGACTAATCAGGCTCCATTTGGCACGGTGTTTTTTGCTCTCGTGAGTTTGGACAAAAACGGCACCGTCATAGAATGTATGTTTGGCATGACAACGGTTACGGCCATATGCAGATCCAGCTGGATTGCTCAGTGGGAGAGCTCAATAAGATTACATATTTGCTTACAAAGTTAGAGTACTACTCTTCGATGCTTCATGTTTTGGAAACATTTCATAATAGCTTTGTTTTTTATGGTAAAGAAGACATCTTTTTCAATATATGTTACTAGACAAGCATTCATCCAATCATCTCTCTTTTGATTGCGGAATGATACTATGATAATCTTCATCGCAGAAAAAACCCTTTCTACACTTGCAGTCGCAATAGGTAAAAATAATGCTAACTTTACGAGCAAATACATCAACAGGTAAAGAACATCTTTCTTCAATTCTACTAATGTTTGAAGAAATGCACCAAGCTCTTTCATACCTGAGAATTCTTCGCTTGAGCAAACGTCTATAATGTAACTCTCAGGTTGATTATCCAGTTCCAATAGGTCAATTGGAGAAAAGTTCAAAGAATAATGTCCAGCGAATCTAATTAGTTTCTGCTTATCAAAAGTTGTAAGGTTATTGCTTGGATAAAAACATGTCATGCATAAGAGCAGTTCTGTGTTAACTTCATCAAATCGGTTATTTAGCTCTGACGGGGTTCCCCTAAAAGGGTTCGGCTTCAGTCGGACCAGGTGTTTCTCATCGCATACTCTCCCGGACGCGTAAGGCGGCTCCAACTCTTACGTCGGGTCTTAATCCTGCCGCTAAGCAGCCTCGCGCTACCGCTCCCGCTTGTTCCTCAGAAAGCGCTCCCGCCAGCTCCAGCTCTATGGAAAGTGGTTTTGCGCTTCCGCTCTCTCCTGCTCTGCAGGAAGCGCTCCCGCTCCGCAAAGTGTGCTTCCGCTCCCGCCTGATCCATAAGAGTTCTTCCGCACGCTCCTGCTCCGCGGAAAGCACTCTCGCTCTCTCGCTCGCTTCTACTCCGCGGGAAGCGCTCCCCCTCGCTCCTGCTCCGCGGGAAGCGCTCCCACTCTCTCCTGCTCCGTGAGAAGCGCTCTTGTTCCGCGGGAAGTGCTCCACCTCGCTCCTGCTCAGCGGGAAGCGCTCCCGCTCTCTCCTGCTCCGCTAGAAGTGCTCTTGCTCCGCAGGAAGCGCCCCACTCCGCAGAGAGCACTTCCGCTCTCGCCTGCTCCATAAGAGCGCTTTCGCCCGCTCCTCCTCTGTAGGAAGCTCTCCCGCTCACTCCTGCTCTGCGGGAAGCACTTCTGCTCACTCATGCTTCCGTAGACAACGCTTCCGCTCCCGCCCGCTCCATTAGAGCGCTTCCCTTTGCTCCTGCTCTGCGGGAAGTGTTGGGAAAATGACCCTCAATGTTCCTTTGATTTGAAGAGACCTCACACTCAATGCTAAGTAAAAGTTGTATTTGATAAACCCTGTTTCTATCTCATAAGTATGCAGGACTAGGGCACACCATGGTGTACTGTATGATCAGCTGAGACGAGCTCTCTATCTCAGCTGAACCGCTGAGACAAGACCATGAGCCGCTGAGAAGGTGTCTGGGCAAGCTGAGATGCAGATAGAAGAAAACCGTTGAGATAACTGTCTGTCTCAGCGGATCCGCTAAGACGGGACAGAAGCAACTGCTGAGACGGCTGACCATCTCAGCCCAACCGCTGAGACAGATTCAAAAGTGATCTGGCGGGTTCTGCTTTTGGCGCAAGCTGCAGAAATGCATATTGGGGGCCACCAATCACTCTCATACCTGTCAGGAGGACATCTAAGAGCCATTGAGGGTCAGTGGTGTATAAAAGGAATAAGTTAGGGTTGAGCAAAGAACTTTTTTCTATTAATCTTACTCTCCAGCACACAAACTCAAGAACAATACTGATCCATTGTCGGCAGCCAAGAACCGAGCTTACACAAGGCTGCAAGGAGAAAAGAGATTGCTTATCTTGATTCATCTCAAGATAGAGCAAGTAGATCAAGTCCATCATCTGAAGGGCTGATCAAGAAGAATCAAGTTGGAGCTGCACTTCTCCTCCCTAGTTCAAGTCTGCAACAGTAGCTGTTAAGAAGAAGAAGTACAAGGCTTGATCTCTTGATCCTTCAATCTGTAATCCTTATTATATCATTTGTAGGAGCCTTTGGGTTCTGAGACTGTAGGGCTTTATTGCCTGAGTGTAGTGTAAGGCTGATTGGCCTGAGTTGTAGAGCTGAGAGGTCAGCTTGAGGTAGGACCAGGAGGTGGTCTGAGTTGTAGGAGGTGGATTCCTCTGAGGTAGGGCCGTGGTGCCTGAGGTACGGTTGTTGTGCCTGAGGTAGGGTTTGGGAAAACCTGAGAGCTCCTGTGGGATCTGTGTTGTAGGCTCTTGGAGCTGAGTTTGGAGAAGTTGGCCTTGTCTAACTCATTGTTATAAAGGTGAAGGGGGAAAGAGGACTACTCAAGACACCTTGTCTTGAGGAACCTATATAAATCTCTTTGTGCTTTATGTGCTTGATAATTTGCTAACCTAAATTCAGAAAACACTAAGCCTAAAAGAAAAGAAACCTATTCACCCACCCCCCTAGGTGTTTAAGACTACATCCTATATAAACTATCAAGTGGTATCAGAGGGAGGTTGGTCAAGAAAGACATAACTGTCTGACCAGATCCTATAAAGGAATAGTCTTATCAATCCAATGGCTTCCTCTGGATTGCAGAAGGAGATGGGATCCATGAAGTTGCCCATATGCAACAAAGAAAACTTTGGCATATGGAAGCAAAGCGTTAGATTGTTTATGGAAACATCTGTTCCAAGGATCTACATAACTGTAAAGCAAGGGCCTTTCACCTTTCAAACTGCCTCCACCATAGATCCAACAAGAAGAGTGCCCAAGACCTTCAATGACTTGACCAAGGATGAACTTGCATTGTTAACTATGGACAAAAGAGCCCAGAACATCATAGTTAATGTTATTGATGATTCCACATTTCAAAACTTAGTACACTGCACTACAGCCAAGGAAATGTGGGACACATTAGTAGTATATATGGATGGGATAGCTGAAGTGAGGGATGATAGAAAGTCACTCCTAAACTAAGAGTATGAAGCCTTCAGGCAGCTCAGCCAAGAGAGCATCTCTATGTGCTATGAGAGGTTCTTCAGAATAGTCAATGAGTTGAGAACCTATGAGTGAGTGTTCACTGATTATGAGCTGAATGATAAGTTCCTTAGATCTCTGACAAGGGATTGGGACACAAAAATCTGTGTTATCAGGAAAGTGGCTAGGCTTGGTGAGACCCCCACTCATACACTGTTTGGAAAGCTGCTCTCTTATGAGATGCAGTTGTCTGCAAGAAAGGAAGAGGACACCTCAACAAGGGCTCAGGCAAGGGAGAAATCTGTAGCTCTCAAAGCTGACAGCTCCAAGAAAAGCAAGGGTAGGATGGTGTCTCCTCCAAGGAGAGGTGCTGAATCTGAAAAATCTGAAATCAGCACACCTCAGATAGCTCTTCCTCTGATGAAGAGTTTGCTTCCTTCTCAAGGCAGTTCAAGAAGATGATGAGAAGGAAGCAATGGAAGAACAAGCCCTCCTCATCATCACACTCCAAGAAAGACCACAGGAAACCTGAAAGATAGCACCCAAAGTGTGACAGGTATGATTCCAAATCTAGTAAACATGTTTCAAAAAATATAATTTGTTATTGCTGCAGCAAACCTGGACATGTCATAGCTGACTGTCCAGCAAAAGAAAGGAGAAAGGTGATAAGAAACACCATCACCAAAAGGATAGTGTGAGAATTTGAAAATAACAGGAATTTTTATTTCCAAAAAACTGAGTATTACAAGAGTATTGCCTCCTTTATATAGACTAGGAGGGAAACAGTAAAATATAAATATCTGATGTGGGACTAAATACAAATACACAACACTCAAGAGAGCTGGGCGGTCTGGGCGATCAGGAAAATTGAGACCGCAGCGACCTCTACGATCTGGAGTGAGATCTGGCGGTCACACGACAGGAGAAAGGTTGTGTGACAGAGGAGATCGTCGGACGGTTAGATCATTATGGCGAACACTCCCGCATAAGGGAGAGACCGGGAGGGCCAGACCGCTTCTCTTCATAAGAGGAGATCTAGTATATCTGAGATGAACCGGCAGACTTGTACTTGGAGACCGCTGAGACCGCTGGCTCTAGACCGCTTGGAGAGACAGAATGATGCTGACCTTCATAAGACGCGATCTCGTATACTTGAGGAGAAGTGGCGGACAGATGCTGGGAGACCGCATAGACCGCGGTTATCAAACAGTTGTCTGATAGGGCTGGAGATCGCCGACCTTTATCTTGAACAATCTCGCATATTTGAGGAGGAGCAGCGGTCTGATTCTGAGAGACCGCGCAGACCGCTGACTCGAGACCGCGTAGCTTCAACTTATCTTTATTCGGCGCGATCTAGTACATCAGAGGGGAAGCCACGGTCTAATTATTGGAGACCGCACAGACTGCTGGCTTCAGATCGTGCGACTTCAATCCTTCGAGACCGCTTGGCTTCAACACTCCCCCGCAAGCTGGAGCATATATATCAATCATGCCTAGCTTGTTACACACATTGGAGAAGGATGAAGATATAGGTTTGGTGAAGATATCAGCCAGCTCTTTATCCGAAGTTACGAAGGGAGTGCAGATTTGTTTCTTCAAGATTTCTTCCCTGATGAAATGACAGTCCACTTTAATGTGTTTGGTTCTCTCATGAAAGACTGGGTTCTGAGATATATAGATTGCAGCTTTGTTGTCACAGAACATTGGCAATGGATGATTGTAAACTTCTCCTAAGTCAAGAAGGAGAGTTCGTAACCATTTCAACTCGCATGTAGTTTGGGCCATGCTCCTGTACTCGGCCTCAGCACTTGATCTGGAAACTACTGCTAGTTTCTTGCTCTTCCAGCTCACCAGATTTCCTCCCACGAAGATACAGAACCCAGATGTGGATTTCCTGTCTCCTTTATCATCATCGTAGCGAGCATCTGAGTAGGCTTCTATCTTGAGATGGTTGTTCCTTTGGAACAGAAGTCCCTTATGTTGGATCGGTAGGCGCCCTTAGAGGGGGGGTGAATAAGGGTTTTCAAAAACTTTAGTGATATTTCTAAAACTTTGGAATAATGCAAGATTAAGACAATAGAAAGTCAAGTAAAACAATTGAAATAAAGTAGAGACATGCTTTATTAATATTGAATACGGTTTTACAAAAGTTGACTTCTATGATGCTAGAAATCGGTGGCGATGAATAGTAAACTCTTTTTGTTTTCTATCCCGACTCGCATCCCCACGAACCGGTGGCCCTAGCCTATCCTCCCCGGATTCGGCCTCAAGCCGCTCTAGCCAACCCTTCCCCGGATGTGGCCTCGAGCACCCCCTAGACCTAGCCTAGATCTAGTCGCCAACACGAGGAGAGTTTCCCCCTAAGTCCTACCTAGACCTAGTCGCCAACACGAGGCGATTTCACTAACCGTTTACAAGAAAAATATGAAATGAAAATAAGTAAAAACTCCCTTTTGAAGACGGAGGCGAAGATCCGCTGTAGAATAAGTGTTGTAGAGGCGGACTTCGTTTGGATCCTGCGTGATCAGATTCTCCTTCAGAAGTTTGCAAAACTTTGGTAGGACTTCAACTTTCGGCCAAGATAGCCTCTGGAATTCTGGCACTCTATCTCTCTATGATATCTATCTGATGTGTGTCTGAAACGAGAGGAGAGGAGTCCTTTTTATAGCCTCAGCGCTAGCGCCTGCGCTAGCGCTGCCGCCGGCGCTATCCCATATTAGGACATGTTTTGCGCGGCAGAATCTTCAATCCGAGGGAACAATTTCTCCTTGCCAACTGTGTGTGTCGCTACCTCCTGCGCTATCGGCTACCGCCAGCGCTATCCCATATTAGGACACATTCTGCGCGGCAGAATCTTCAATCCGAGGAAACAATTCCTCCTTGCCAACTGTGTGCGTCGCTACCACCTGCGCTATCGGCTACCTCCAGGCGCTATCTCCTTCCATATGTGCTCCCGGAACTGCGCTATCATCGCTAGCGCCAGTCGCTAAGTGCTACCGCCGGCGCTAGTGGGAGACTTGGAATTGCTGGCTCAAAATTAGGGGCAACCATCCTTGAGTCATGTGGATTTTGATTTCCTGCACACTTAAACACACAAGATCAAATACACATAGGATTTGTTATTCTCAAACCTAGGAGATGCAGAAGACAATGTTCCAACAAACTCCCCCTTTGGATAATAACAAATCCATTAATGATAAATCAGAGCATTAATAAATAAGCATGATGAAACTATATTTGTGTGTGTGAGAGAGTGATAACTTAGGATAATTATTGATTTTAACATTTAGAATTGCTCCCCCTAAATACATGCTCCCCCTAAGTGAATGCTCTTCTAATATGTAAGCTAGCATCTTAATTAAGCATTATAGTTTGATAGTAGATTAATATTTATCATGTTAGTTCTCCCCCTTTTGTTATTAGCAAAAGCGGGTAAGGAGACATCACCAAAAAGTTGATAATAAGATAAAAGCATGATCGAGCTTGTAGAGAATGAGAAAGAGTTTTAGAGTTATTTTCATCACAATATTGTCATAAATCAGAGTTTGTGGCATAACCAAATAGAAGGTAAATATAAAGTTGCGGAAGACTTAGAAGAACATCTTTTGTAAGACATGATAATTAACAATATAGGAGTTTAATTTTATAAAGAAGATGTTTTGTAAACATTTTAAAATCAGTAAGAAATTAACCAAGCATGAAATAATGATATCAGAAAGATAGTACTATAATGTTATGTTAATTCATAGTTTCAAAACATACTAAACATTGTAGAAAGCATGCTAGGTAATCTAGTGCATTTCATAAGTAAAGAATAGTGTAGAATTAGCATTAGGATCCAATACTCATGAGAAGAAGTGTTATGGAAGATAATGATGTGTACATAAGTGTATTTTTTTGGTAGAGTAAACACATGTTTTAATCAGAAATACAAGTAATATGTAAAGTAAGAGCACAATAAAACACAAATAATTTTACTTCCACAAACTTCAATGCACAAAAAAAATGTACAACTACCAAGGTGCTTTGCACACACAATGCTCATTAAGACTTATCAGGGTGCAAAGTAGTGCTTGGGGGATCACATAATTTTATTCTTCAATATTGATTTTGTATTGTGATCCGGTGTACTTAAGAATAAGTGGTTTTTATTTTTGAAGGAAAGTTATGGTTTGCACAAGATACTTTATTATTCTTTCCAAGGTGCTCAACCTCACAATGCTTATTAAGACTTATCAGGAGGTTCAAGTAGTGCTTGGTGGAGTTATCTTTGTCACTTTATTTTATGATTTTTGTTTTGTACAAAGGTCTCCGAATACACTTGTTATGCAAACCAATATAATTTATGAGAAAAATAACCACTTTTCTTAATTTTTAAAAGTGCAAATAAAGGAGTGTGGGTAAGATACTTGTGCAATTTTAATTCATAGTACTAATACAAAACATACACAAGCATTCTTAGCTTAAGCACAAATGTAGACAATGCCAAAATAAGTGAGTGAATAAAGATCATTATCAAACATAAAATATTTACTCATACTTAGAGGCATGCTACGCATAGTTCTACACAACTTTTAATATAATTGATGCACATGGTAATAGATATATCAAAGCATGATGAAAACAATGTTCAAAGAGTTTGAAAAAATAAATTGCAACATTATAGAAGTTCTAAAGAATAGATTAAATCATGCTTGATTTTCATAGGAAAATCCATACAGTTTTTTTTGATAGTTTCAGTGTATTATATTTTTGTATTTGATTTTACTTTGCAAAAAGACATAACCTTCAAACAAAAAGCAAAACATATTTTTTGTAATTTGGTTTTTGTAATTTTGTATTTGATTTTTGCATAAGACACAAGAGACTTACAAAAAAAAACATAATTTTTTTTTTTAGCTTTTATATTTTTGTATTTGATTTTTGCATAAAGAAAAAACATATTTTTTGTAATTTGTCTTTTGTATTTTTGTATTTGATTTTTCAAAAATTTAATAGAATTAGAAGTGCAAAAATAGATAGTACATATAAAATAACATATTTTTAGGATTTTTTCAAAATTTTAAAAATACAGAAAAACAAATATGCGCGCTAGCGCCGGCGTTAACGCTAGCACGGGAAATAGTACACGATTTTTTATGATTTTGAAATTTTTAATTATTGATCTTGATTAAGTGTCTCAATAGTAGTTTCTTGCTGAAATCTCAGATTTTTAGGAGATGTTTTCAATGGTTAAAACTTGCAGAAATTGTGTTTTGTGAATGTGTTTTAACACGAAAGATCTAGGACACCTAACTCAAGTCGTAATAATCGAAATCTTGCATCGGGAAGAAGTTTAGTAAATATGTCAGCGAGTTGAGAGTCTGTGCCAATGAAGCTTACTTTTACATGCTCTTTCTTTATGTGATCCCTAATGAAATGATGACGAACATCGATGTGTTTGGATCTAGAGTGGTGTACGGGATTATATGTGAGGTCTATTGCACTTTTGTTGTCACATTTAAGATCAATATTTTTAAGATGAAATCCAAAATCCTCTAGTGTTTGACTCATCCATAAAGCTTGTGCACAACAGCTACCAAGTGCGATATATTCGGCCTCCGTGGTGGAGAGTGCAACCGAAGATTGTTTTCGACTAGACCAAGCAACTAAAGAGGGTCCTAGAAAGTGACAAGTACCGCTAGTGCTTTTTCGATCTAGTGAACACCCGGCGTAGTCCGAATCGGAATAGCCGTGGAGTGTGAATAAATCATTGTGTGGGTACCATAATCCTAATTTAGATGACCCTAATAGATAACGAAAAATACGTTTTACTGATTTTAAATGAGATTCTTTTGGATTGGCTTGAAAGCGAGCACATAAACATACGGCAAACATTATATCTGGTCTAGATGCACTTAAGTAAAGAAGAGATCCTATCATTCCTCTATATAGCGTTTGATCAATTGAAATTTCGGATTCATCTTTTCCTAGTTTTAAAGAAGCGCTCATGGGAGAAGAAGCTTGTTTGAGATTTTCAAATCCAAATCATTTAAGCATATCGTGAACATATTTTGTTTGACAAATAAAGATACCATCAGTTTGTTGTGAGATTTGAAAACCAAGAAAGTATGATAGTTCTCCTATAAGACTCATTTCAAATTCATTTTTCATTACACAACTCTTCATTAGTGGCTCCAAAAATGATATCATCAACATATATTTGTAAAATAATTAGATCGTTATTATTATGCTTAATGAAGAGTGTGTTGTCGGCACTTCCCATAACATAACCGTGCTTTAACAGAAACGATGTAAGTCGATCATACCATACACGGGGCGCTTGTTTTAAACCATAAAGCATTTTTTCTAATTTGTAAACATGATTAGGGAATTTTTTATTTATGAAACTGGGGGGTTGTTCTACATAAACTTCTTCTTTTATAAACCCGTTTAAAAGGCACTTTTAACATCCATTTGAAATAATTTTATTCGTTTAAAACTCACAAATGCCAAAAATATTCGTATAGATTCTAAGCGAGCAACGGGTGCAAAAGTCTCTTCAAAATCTACCCCCTCAATTTGAGAATAACCTTGAGCAACTAAGCGTGTTTTATTTCTTATAATCCTAGATTCACCATCTAATTTATTTTTAAAGATCCATTTTACGCCAATAATTAGATGATTAGATGGTCTTTCTACTAGATTCCAAACTTTATTTCTTTCAAATTGTCCTAACTCTTCATTCATAGCCAAGAACCAAAATTCATCATTTAAAGCGATGGAAACGTTTTTAGGTTCGATTTCGGAAACAAAACAAATATTTGAAAATGTTTCATGAAGAGAGGATCAAGTTCTTACCCCAGTAGAAGGTTCCCCAATGACTAGCTCTTTTGGATGATTTTTTGAGAAGTTCAACATACTTGGAGGTACATATTCAACTTCATTTGACTTCTCCTCCTCTTCTTTGGACGGTTCTTCTTTGTCGTGCTCCAAAGATGGCAAAGGTTCATCATTTGTACCTGTAGAAGGCTTCACTGCACATTGAATAAACTCATCAAATTTAACATTAATAGACTCTTCAACCTTACTCGATCTTTTATTAAATATTCTATAGGCTTTACTGGTTGAAGAATATCCAAGGAATATTCCTTCATCACATTTCTCATCAAATTTTCCTAAAGAATCTTTCGTATTAAGAATAAAACATTTACATCCAAATACTTTAAAATATGATACGTTAGGTTTCTTTTGAAAATATAGTTCATATGGTGTGAGATTTAGTGATGGGCGAATCATAACTTTATTCATTACATAGCATGATGTGCTTACGGCTTCGGCCCAAAACGACTTAGGTAATTTATATTCAGATAACATGGTGCGTGCTAGTTCTTGGATTGTCCTATTTTTCCGTTCTACAACACCGTTTTGTTGAGGTGTGCGTGGTGCAGAGAACTCATGCTTAATACCTAACATTTCACAAAAAGATTTAAAATTTTCATTTTCAAATTCACCTCCATGATCTGAGCGTATGCACTTTATTTTTAAATCTAGTTCATTTTGAATACGAGTACATAATTTTGAGAATTCGCAAAACGCATCAGATTTGTAAGAGAGAAATATGGTCCAGCAATATCTTGAGAAATCATCTATTAGAACGAAGGTGTATATTTTACCACCAAGACTTGAGGTGTTAACGGGACCGAAGAGATCCATATGAATTAGTTGTAATGGTTTTGAAGTGGAAATTTCATTTTTGCTTTTAAAAGATGATTTTGTAAATTTTCCTTTTTGGCATGGTGAGCATAGTGAAGATAAATTTCCATTCAACTTAGGCAATACTCTAATCAATTCCCTTTTTGCTAGTTTTAAAATGAGCTTTGTACTAGCATGACCTGAACGTCTATGCCATAGTTCTAATTCATCATTTTTGGTTATAAAACATTTTATAGATGATTTGGAAAGATCATGAAACGAAACTATGTAAACATTGTGAATTCTAGATGCAGTTAGTAACACATCTTTTGTTTTAGGATTAACTATTTTGCAAAGATTAGTGGATGATTCAAATAATACATCTAATCCTTTATCACATAGTTGACTTATAGATATTAAGTTATGTTTCAAACTTTTAACATAAAGAACATTTGAGATAAGAAAAGATTCGTTACCCACTGTACCAACTCCCATGATCCTTCATTTACCGTTATCACCAAACGTTACGATCCCTCCTTTCTTCTTTTCTAGGCTAAGGAATTTTGCTTTGTTTCCCATCATGTGCTTGGAGAAGCCTGAGTCCAAGTACCACACGTCCTCCGTTTTCTTAGCCTTCCTGCAAATCTAGAGAGAAGATGAGAGTAAAGATCCAGATACCCAAGAGGTACCACCCATAGAGTAAGTGGATTTCTTAGGTACCCAGATTTGTTTTAAAGAACATTGTTTTATATTCCTGCAAGAGCTAGACGTGTGTCCAAACTTAAGACAATTAGCACACAAAATAAAGGGAGTTGAGACGCTTTTCTGAGTTTCTACGTTGCTCTTGTTGGGTGATGCTTGAATATTAGAAAAAGCAGAAGATTTTTTAACACTTGAGCTACCGCCGACGTTAGTGGCTAGCGCTGGGCGGTAGGGTTCACTTTTATATCTGACCCCAAATTTTGCAGAACCATAACATTGGTTTCCCAAAATCATATCCAGGGATTTTTGACCAATCCCAAATTTTTTAATGGCTATATTGAGGTCATGATTTTGTTTTTTAAGAAAAGTATTTTCTTGTACAATCATAACACATTTGTTTTCAAATCCCTTTTTGTTATTTTGAATTTGTAAAAGAGAGGTTTTTAATTTTCTCTCTAAGTCCCCCTTTTCTTTTGCAATAGTTTTGTTTTGTGAGAGGGCTTTAGAAAGAGAAACTTCAAGTTCTTTTGCCAAAAATAAAGAGTGCTCACACTCTTGACATGAAACCTTTTTTTTCAAGGGAATTCACCTTTTTTGTGAGTTTATGATTTTCTTTGATAATAGATTCATTTTCACGATTTAATATAATATTATTTTTTATACTTTGATCATAGGATTTGCAAGTTAAGACAAATTCATCATAGAGTTCTTCGAAAGTAGGAGGAATTACCTTAGTGTCGTTAAGAACACTGGTGTCATCATCGTTGCTCTTCGCCATTAAGCATAAGTTTGCTTCCTCCTCGCTACTTGACTCAGACTCGTTTGATTCTTCAGAGGAAGAATCATCCCAAGTTGCGGCTTTTAGTACTTTCTTCTTCTCTTTTACTTTGTGTTGTTCTTTTTGCTCCTTTTGATACTTTTGGGCACTGACTCCGAATGTGCCCGGTCTTTCTGCAGTGGTAGCACTCTGGTGGTGGTCTTTCTTCTTCATCCTCGCTTCCTTTTTCTTTCCTTGATGAAGAGGAAGATCCCTTTCGTCGAGTATCCTTTTGGAAGTATTTGCGGAATGTGTTCCTTCTTTCCGGGTTCCTGATGAACTTCCTGAAGTTCTTCACCAGGAGACCTTCTTCATCTTCATCATCATCTTCGATGCTCTCCTTCTTTGACTTTAGTGCTAGCGCCTTTTTCTTTGGCTCTTTGTTGTATTCATCGTGTTGAATCTGGAGTTCTACCTCATGGGTTTTAAGATTCCCAATAAGGTTCTCGATCTGGAGCATTCTTAAGTTGTGCGACTCCGAGATGGCTGTCACCTTTGGATTGAACCTTGGAGGTAAGGAGCGAAGAATTTTCCTCACCAAGTCCCCGTCTGAGTAGGTTTTTCCAAGTGCCTTTGAAGCGTTGATGATCTTGGTGAAGCGGGTGTACATCGAGTTAATGTCCTCTTCGGTATGCATCCTGAATTTTTCATAATCAGATTCCAGTTGGAATAGCTTTGCATCTTTCACCTGCGATGTACCTTCATGAGTAACTTCCAATTGATTCCAAATATCATAAGAAGTTGTGCATGCAGAAATTCTATTAAACTCAGTCATATTTAAAGCGCAATATAAAGCATTCATTGCCTTAGCATTATTTTTACACCTTAGTTTATCGTTATCATCCCATTTATCTTTAGGTTTTGCTAATGTCGCTTCTCCTACTACAGTTGTAGGCGAAGAGTACCGAACTTCTACCATGTTCCATACTTCTACATCCATGGTCATAAGAAAACACATCATTCAATTTTTTGAGTAGTTAAAATATGACCCAGTAAAGAGAGGTGGTCGACTAACCCCTTGACCCTCATGAAAAGCGAGATCATGAGACGTCATTATTCCCGGTTGCTAAGCCGATTGGAATAACCTAGCTCTGATACCACTTGTTGGATCGGTAGGCGCCCTTAGAGGGGGGGTGAATAAGGGTTTTCAAAAACTTTAGTGATATTTCTAAAACTTTGGAATAATGCAAGATTAAGACAATAGAAAGTCAAGTAAAACAATTGAAATAAAGTAGAGACATGCTTTATTAATATTGAATACGGTTTTATAAAATTTGACTTCTATGACGCTAGAAATCGGTGGCGATGAATTGTAAACTCTTTTTGTTTTATATCCCGACTCGCATCCCCACGAACCGGTGGCCCTAGCCTAACCTCCCCGGATTCGGCCTCAAGCCACTCTAGCCAACCCTTCCCCGGATGTGGCCTCGAGCACCCCCTAGACCTAGCCTAGATCTAGTCTCCAACACGAGGCGAGTTTCCCCCTAAGTCCTACCCAGACCTAGTCGCCAACACGAGGCGATTTCACTAACCGTTTACAAGAAAAATATGAAATGAAAATAAGTAAAAACTCCCTTCTGAAGACGGAGGTGAAGATCCGCTGTAGAATAAGCGTTGTAGAGGCGGACTTTGTTTGGATCCGGCGTGATCAGATTCTCCTTCAGAAGTTTGCAGAACTTTGGTAGGACTTCAACTTTCGGCCAAGATAGCCTCTGGAATTCTGGCACTCTATCTCTCTATGATATCTCTCTGATGTGTGTCTGAAACGAGAGGAGAGGAGTCCTTTTTATAGCCTCAGCGCTAGCGCCTGCGCTAGCGCTACCGCCGGCGCTATCCCATATTAGGACATGTTTTGCGCGGCAGAATCTTCAATCCGAGGAAACAATTCTTCCTTGCCAACTGTGTGCGTCGCTACCCGCCAGCGCTATCCCATATTAGGACACATTCTGCGCGGCAGAATCTTCAATCCGAGGAAACAATTCCTCCTTGCCAACTGTGTGCGTCGCTACCGCCTGCGCTATCGGCTACCGCCAGGCGCTATCTCCTTCCATATGTGCTCCCGGAATTGCGCTATCATCGCTAGCGCCAGGCGCTAAGTGCTACCGCCGGCGCTAGTGGGAGACTTGGAATTGCTGGCTCAAAATTAGGGGCAACCATCCTTGAGTCATGTGGACTTTGATTTCCTGCACACTTAAACACACAAGATCAAATACACATAGGATTTGTTATTCTCAAACCTAGGAGATGCGGAAGACCATGTTCCAACACCTTCCCTGGAGATCCCTTAACGTATTCTAATATCTTTAAAGCAGCTTGAAGATGACATTCCTTCAGAGCTTGCATGAATTGGCTGACCTTCCCAACAGCATAGCAGATATCAGGTCTTGTTACAGTTAGGTAGATGAGCTTGCCTACAAGACGATGATATCTAGTGATATCAAGTAGAGGAGGAGAGTTGTCAGTCCAGAGTTTGTCGTCTCCAATTGCCATTGGATATTTAGCAGGTTTAGCACCCAGAAGACCTGTTTCCTTTAGAAGGTCAATAGCATACTTCCGTTGTGAGAGAACAATGGAGCTATGCTTCCTTGAGATTTCAATGCCCAGAAAGTACTTGGGAGTCCCCATATTTTTGGTCACAAAGTGTTGGAGAAGATGTTTCTTTGTAAGGGAGACACCTTCAACGTCATCACCTGTGAGAAGGATGTCATCAACGTATACAGCCAGAACAACCATTCCATGAGATGTCTTGCGAATGAAGAGAGAGTGATCCGCAGAACTACGGACAAATCCAATGATCTTGATAACTTCGTTAAATTTTTTGAACCAGGCGCGAGGACTTTGCTTAAGACCATAGATGGCCTTCTTTAGCTTACATACACGAGTCTCCCCCGGAGCAACATACCCTGGAGGTTGCTCCATGAAAACAACCTCTTGAAGGTCACCATAGAGAAAAGCATTCTTGACATCCAATTGAGAGAGTTGCCAACCTTTGTTGACGGCCACAGAGAAGAGGACCATGATGGTTGTAAGACGAGCGACAGGTGAGAAAGTGTCAAATAAGTCTACTCCATATGTCTGAGTAAAACCTTTGGCAACCAAGCGAGCTTTGTAGCGGTCAACAGAGCCATCAACATGATATTTTATCACAAAGACCCATCTACACCCAACAACATCTATCCCAATAGGTGGAGGAACAAGAATCCAAGTGCCACGGTCCTGAAGGGTGGAGATTTCATCATCCATGGCAGCCTTCCACTGTGGGATGGCAAGGGCCTCCTGATAACTGGTTGGGGTGGCAGTATCTGTAATAACAATAGCAAATGCCCTAGCAAAGGGGGTAAGTTGAGCATAAGTTACAACATCGTGAATAGAATGTTGCGTACATGAGCGAACTCCCTTTCGAAGAGCAATAGGAAGGTCTTCAGTGGTGACTATATCTGTAGGAGAGTCATCATCGGAAGAAGATAATGCTAGCCCAAGAGTTGGGAGAGAAGGCCCCGGAGTAGGAGGACAGGTGGAAGGAGATGCTGGAGGTGGTGGAGGGAAAGGAAGAGGTGGTGGAGTTGAGAGAGTAGGTGGTGGTGGTGGAGAGTAAATCAGCGGTGTTGTCGGACTAGGCGTAGGAGGCAGAGAGGTGGAAGAGGAAGAAAAGTATGGAACATTTTCAAAGAAGGTGACATCAGCGGAAACATATTGTTTGCGAAGAAGGGGGTCATAGCACCGGTACCCTTTCTGAGTTGGAGAATAACCAACAAAGATGCATTTAACTGCCCGAGGAGAGAGTTTGTCCCGACCTGGGGAAGGAATGTGGACAAACGCAGTACAACCGAACACCTGGAGAGGTAATGAGAAGGGTTGTGAGGTGGGATATAGTAGAGAAAAGGGGGTGGAGCCTTGAAGAAGGTGTTGGAGCATGCGTTTCGCACTCTTTTGGTTTGATAATAACAAAATCCCGTTTGTATTTGATTCTACTTTTATTGATGGTGTGCAGGTAACAGGTAGGAGATGTTCACAATTGTGATTGGAGCTCAATTTAACTATATGGAGAATTTCGATGTCGGAATTTTCCGACATCTACTGTCGCCCAGGCGACAGGACAGAAGTTACAGCAACTGCCCGCATGGCAGCACGACGAGCAGCAGTTTGGCGCTGTCGGAATTTCGACAGCGATGTCGCCCAGGCGACAGGACAGAAGTTACAGCAACAGCTCGCACGACGGCACGACGAATGGCAGTTTGACGCTGTCGGAATTCCGACAGCGATGTTGCCCAGGCGACAGTGAAAATCTATAAAGTGGTTCGTTTTGTTCGTGTATTCCAAGCATTGAAAATTCCAGTTCCCTTCCTGAGTGCATACGAACCAGAGAGCTCCAGAACCTCATCAACTCCCATTTGTGCTTAGAAGGTTTGAGATTGAAGACGAGATCGGACGCGCTTCAACATCAACGATCATCTCGAGGCTTCAACCTTCCTTTCAAAGATTGGAATTTCTAGGGAGTTCTTCATTTCATTTTGTATTTTCATTTATATACATTTCACTTTGTATTGGTAGGGAAATCATCTCCTTGTGCGTGACGTCTAAGTCCTTGCGTGGCTTATGGGAAAATCGTTTCCTTGTGCGGAGTGTCCAAGTCCTTGCGTGGCTTGGTAGGAAATCTTGGCCTTGTGTGCTACGCCTAGATCTTGGGAAGATCTAGAGGATAGGCTTGGGCTTGGTCTAGGGAGAGACAAGTGATAGCCTTCCGATCCTTGGGAGAAGGATTGGTAAACTCAATTTGTAAAAGTTTATTATCATATTTGTGCCTTGATCTTAAGCATTGTTAAGATCATTTTTATTTTATGTGAATTTCATTATTAAAAATTATGACTTTTTCCTTAATTGCAAATTTGGTTGATTAATCATTAACTTAGAAATTTGTGTTTGAATTATTTTAAAAATTTCATAGTTTGAAAATTTTTATAAGTGATTTTTAGAAAAGCAAAATTTGTTTAAAAAATTATTAAGTAAAAACTCTTAAATTAAAAAGGCCCTTATTCCCCCCCCCCCCCCCCCCCCCCCCCTCTAAGGGCGCCACAAGATCCAACACGTGGTATCAGAGGGAGGTTACTCCAAAACGGTTTTACCACCGGGAGTAATGGCGCACAACAATCACGCGTTCGTTGAGGGGCAAGGAATTAGTAGGCCACCACTTTTAACGGGAACATACTATAACTATTGGAAAACCCGAATGCGGTGTTTTCTAATAACTCTCGACATAGAAGTTTGGAATATGGTCGAGACGAGTTATACTTCCCCAACATTTATTGTAGGAGATGTAACTATGGACAAACCCAAAGACAAGTGGGATGACAATGATAAATTAAAATGTAAGAACAATGCAAAAGCCATGAATGCTTGCATTTGAAATTTGGAATCTTTTAGAAATTACTCATGAAGGTACTTCGCAGGTAAAGGATTCAAAGCTATTTCAACTGGAGTCAGAATTCGAAAGATTCAAAATGGAGGTGGATGAAGAAATTGATACAATGTACACACGATTCACTAAAATCGTGAACGATTCAAAGGTCCTGGGTAAGGTTTTCTCCAATGGAGATTTAGTAAGAAAAATCTTAAGATCACTTCCCCCGAAGTTCAATCCTAAAGTGACTGCAATTTCTGAGTCACATGATCTTAAGACCTTACAATTGGAGAGCCTCATTGGGAATCTAAAAACCCATGAAGTGGAGTTGAAGATTCAAAGCCAAGAGTACAATTTGGAGCCCAAAAAGAAGAGCTTGGTGTTGAAATCAAGAAGGGAAGTTGAAACTGAATCTGAAGAAAGTGAGGAAGATGAGGAAGGACTGTTTGTGAGGAACTTTAAGAAGTTTATGAGAAATCCGGAGAGGAGAAATTCATTTAAAAGAATTTTCAAAAAGAACGATTTTGCCTACCAAAAAGGCAAAGGAAAAATGGAGAATGAAGAGGAGCGTCTGCTACCGGAGTGCTACCATTGCAAGAAGATTGGTCATATCAGAAGCAAGTGCCCAAAGTATCTGAAAGAGCAAAAAGCAAAGAGGCACGATAAAAGTTACAAGAAGAAAGTGTTAAAGGCAGAGACTTGGGATGATTCTTCGTCTGGTGAAGAAAGTGATTCCTCAACACAGGAGGAAGAGGAGGCTAATGCATGCTTGATGGGGAAAGAAAATGCGTCATCTGACGATGATAGCAGTGTCCAAAGCGACACTGAGGTAACTCCTCCATCTTATGATGATTTATATTCTGAATTTATGAAAACTTGCAAATTTTTGGATAAAAGCCTAAAGGAAATCGATTTTTTAAAATGTGAAAATAAAGATCTTTTGAAAGTAAATAAAAAGTTATCAAATGAGTTGAAATCTATTGGGAACAAGAAGGTAATTTGTCAAGAGTGTGATCACTCTTCGACAAGGATAAAAGAACTTGAAAGTACTATTTCTAAGTCCGATCAAAAAATTGATCTACTTATAAAAGAGAAAAAGGACTTAGAAAAAGTTGTTAAAACCTCTCATTCTCAATTAGAGAATTATAAGAAAAATATTGCAAATAGATGTGGCATGATAGTAAAAGAAAATTCAATTTTAAAGTCCAAAGTAAATGAGTTGAACATGGCAATTGGAAAATTTGGTGTTGGAAAAAAATCTCTGGATATGATTTTAGCCAACCAATGTCATGGTACAGCAAAATTTGGGCTAGGATACGTTTCTGGAAGCTGTCGGAAATTTTCGACAGCTGATGTCGGAACCAGCGACAACTCCAGGTTCAGAAAACCTGTTTTTCAAAATGAAAATTTTTCTAAGTCCACACATAAAGATGTTTCCTCCAGCAAGAGTCCAGAGAAACCATTGAAAAATGGTTCCTCACCATTCATTGTATGTGCCAAATGTCATCGATTTGGTCACATCTCAGGCTCATGTTGGAAAAAAGGAAAAGTTAATGTTAAACAAATCTGGGTACCTAAGGCGTCCACCTATACCATGGGAGGGACCACTTGGGTAACCAGATCTTTACTCTCATCATCTTTTTAGGTGTGCGTGCAGGTTAGGAACAAGGAAGACGTGTGGTATTTGGACTCTGGATGTTCAAAACACAACGGGCGATAAATCAAAGTTCCTTAGCCTGGAGATGAAGAAAGGTGGAACAGTGACCTTTGGAGATAATGGCAAGGGAAAAGTCAAAGGCATTGGAGTAGTAGGTAACGAAGAATTTAAAATTTCAAATGTTTTATATGTTAAAGGTTTGAAACATAATTTAATTTCTATTAGTCAACTATGTGATAAAAATCTAAATGTTTTATTTGACTCTAGCACAAACCTTTGCAAACTTATTGATTCCAAAACAAATGAAATTGTACTTACTGCACCAAGAATAAACAATGTCTATACAATCACTTTTCATGATTTATCTCATTCTACACTTAAATATTTTATTTCAAAAAATGATGAACTTGAATTATGACATAGGAGACTAGGACATTCTAGTGCTAAACGCATAGTAAAGCTTTCTAAAAATAAAATAATAAAAGGTTTACCAAATTTGAATGGAAAGCTTTCTTCATTATGTTCACCATGCCAAAAAGGAAAGTTTACAAAATCATCTTTTAAAAGCTAAAATTTTATTTCTACTACTAGGCCTTTACAATTATTACATATGGACTTGTTTGGTCTAATTACTACATAAAGTCTAGGAGGTAGAAAATATACGTTTGTTATTATTGATGATTATTCTATATTTTGTTGGACATTGTTTTTAAATTAAAAATCTGATGCTTTTGATGAATTTGTAAAACTAATTTCACGTATTCAAAATGAACTTGATTTAAAAGTAAAATGCATTAGATCAGATCATGGAGGAGAGTTTGATAATGAAAAATTTATTTCATATAGTAATGAATTTGGGATAAAATACGAATTTTCCGCTCCTCGCACACCACAACAAAATGGTGTAGTAGAGAGGAAAAATAGAACACTTCAAGAATTAGGACGTACTATGCTTTGTGAATTTAAATTGCTTAAATATTTTTGGGCCGAAGCCGTTAGTACTGCATGCTATATTATTAATTGTGTCATGATTCGTCCTACATTGCAATTAACTCCTTATGAAATTTACTTTCAAAGAAAACCAAATGTATCTTACTTTAAAGTTTTTGGTTGTAAATGCTTTATTTTGAATACAAAAGATAACTTAGGTAAATTTGATGAAAAATGTGATGAAGGAGTTTTCATTGGTTATTCTTCAACTAGCAAGGCCTATAGAGTTTATAATAAACGTACTAAAGTGGTTGAAGAAAGTATTCATGTAAAATTTGATGAAAACATTTCTTGTGTAGAAAATACTAAAGTTGCAGGTAATGAGAAAAATGAAGAAAATGAACAAAATCTGAGGAAAATGATGATGATGATGAAGAAAAAGTAGAGAACGAAGACGAAAAAGATGGTGAAGAAGAAGAAGAACAAGGATATGTACCTCCAACCGAGCTAAGGTTCTCAAAAGATCATCCGCAAGAATTTGTTATTGGAGAACCATTAAGTGGGGTACGTACACGTTCTAGTTTACATGAAAGTTTTTCAAATTTATGTTTTGTTTCAAATATAGAACCAAAAGATGTTGCCACCGCTTTAAATGATGAATCTTGGTTTCTAGCTATGAATGAAGAACTTAACCAATTTGAAAGAAATAAAGTTTGGATTCTTGTAGATAGACCTAGTGATCATCCTGTGGTAGGAGACAAATGGGTTTTCAAAAATAAATTAGATAGTGACTCTAGGGTCACTAGAAACAAAGCTAGGCTTGTAGAGAAAGGATATAATCAAATTGAAGGGGTAGATTTTGATGAAACATTTGCACCGTAGCACGATTGGAAGCAGTTAGAATTTTTGTTGCATTTGCTAGTCATAAAAGATTCAAATTGTTGCAAATGAATATTAAAACTGCATTTTTAAACGGGTTGATTAAAGAAGAAGTTTATGTTGAACAACCCCCAGGATTTATAAATGAAAAATTTCCTAATCGCGTGTATAGATTACTAAAAGCTTTGTATGGTTTAAAACAAGCACCACGAGCATGGTATGATAGATTGACCTTATATTTATTACAAAATGGTTTTAAAATGGGTGGTGTTGATTATACACTCTTCATTAAGCAAGTTGATGATGATTTAATTGTTTTACAAATTTATGTTGATGATATTATTTTTGGAGCCACTAATGAAGAGTTATGTAATTATTTTGTTAAAATGATGAAAAGTGAATTTGAGATGAGCATGGTAGGAGAACTAAAATATTTCTTAGGATTTCAAATTATTCAAAAACATGATGGAATTTTTATAAACCAATCAAAATATATACATGATGTTTTGAAAAGATTTGGATTTGAAAATCTTAAACAAGCTAGTACTCCTATTAGTGTCTCTTTAAAATTAGGAAAAGATGAAAGTGGAATATCTATAGATCAAACTTTATATAGAGGCATGATATGTTCACTTTTATATTTGACTGCTTCTAGACCAGATATTATGTTTTCAGTTTATTTATGTGCTAGATTTCAAGCGGATCCCAAAGAATCACATTTAAAAGCGGTAAAAAGAATTTTTAGATATTTAATTGGCACATCTAAACTTGGTTTGTGGTATCCTCATAGCGATGATTTTACTCTTTTTGGCTATTCTAATTCTGATTATGTCGGTTGTTCACTAGATAGGAAAAGCACTAGTGGCACTTATCACTTTTTAGGCCCTTCACTCATTTCATAGTCGAGTAGGAAACAGAATTCTGTTGGCCTCTCAACCACCGAGGCCGAATACATCGCACTTGGTAGTTGTTGTGCACAAGCTCTTTGGATGAAACAAACTTTAGAAGAATTTAACATTAAACAACAAACTATAGAGCTATGGTGCGATAACAAAAGTGCAATTGATTTAACTTACAACCCGGTTCATCACTCTAGGTCTATACATATTGACGTTAGGCATCATTTTATAAGAGACCACATTAAAAATAATCAGATTAAAATTTCCTTCATAGGAACGGATAATCAACTAGCTGATATATTCACAAAACCATTGTCGGATTCCCGGTTTTTAATGCTAAGGCTTGAATTAGGAATCCTAGATATTTCAAACTAAGCATATCTAATATGACAAATCAAGTTTTAACAAGATAAAGAACAATGGACAAACATCATTTTAAATCAAAACATTGAAATTGAATGACTTAACAAAAATTCTCACATCATTAATAATTCATAAAAATTGTTTCAGAAAAACAGTAGAAATCAAAATAAGATTAAGTTCAGTAAACAGAAAAATGAAATCTGGGTAAGATCACTGTCGCCCAGGCGACAGTGAGTGTCGGAAAATTCCGACATCAGTCAGAAGCAGCAACCTGCTGGAAACAACTCAGAATCATCATATCTAGCCCCACTACTTTCTGGACAGTATTCTGAAGAAGCACGTCTTACAGCCTTTCCACGTCGAGTCCGCCTAACCGATTGGCGTGGCGGTTCTTCATCTGGGATTTCTCATTCGGCCGCTTCTTCAGGAGTAGGCTTTAACTTCAGTCCCTTCACCAGAAATTTCATAAAATTCTGCAGTCTACTGCGATCTTTCTTCACTTCTTTCTTGTGCTCTTCAAATGAATCACGAAGATCATCTATAGACTCTCGTAGTGATCCTCCTCTAGGATTTATAGGCTCTTTAATCTCTATTCCAGGATGAGGCTTTTTATGGACTTCTTCACTTTCATGGTACCCGTATAGTATATCTCAGGAACACAATCATCTAAGTATGAATCTTGACTTATCCATTCATACTTCTTATATAGAATACGTTGAATTATAGCCCCCATTGGCAAAGTATGAATCTTCACCCATTTTGGTTGTTTTAATCTAAAAGCATAACGAATCTGGGCAAGGATAAGGTCCGCTACATCGAAGGGTTCCTCCTCTATAATTAAATATGTGAACAACGTCAACTGTGCTGTGATACTCCTTGTATCACCACTTTTTAGCATGACCGTGTTCCTTAATATGTCTTGGACTAAATAGGCATCAGGAGTGAGTGAAGAGACTTCCGTGATTAGCGTCCTCTTTTGACTTCCATGTAAACTCATGTTTACAAGAGTTCAATCTCTGCCCTTTCTATAGCTTTCTACTATGTCTGGCATATGATCACTCATAAGAAGACCAAATTCATCTCTAAGATCAACATGTGTTATTTCCACTTGTTGACCTTGGATTCTCGATCGCACTCCCCCATCCAATTCAGTGTATTTAGGGTCTTCCAAATGATTGTAAAACTCTCGGATCAAGAAAGATGAGAACATATCTACTGAAATTACCGATAATATACCTGCATTAGCATGACGAGTATAGATATGATCGTGCTTAGGAGAGTCAAATTCTACATATTTTGAAACTCCAATTATTGCTTTCTCAATCCCCGGATATACTTGATATGAACTATGGGCATCTTCAGATATACTCTTACGTGCCTTAGAACTGGAAGCCATTCTGCAAACATAACAAAACAAAATTTAAGTTAAACAAGTTCTGTGCACTGGGACGATGTCGCCCAAGCGACATTGACTGTCGAAAAATTCCAACAGTGATCCGGTGAGCTTTTTTTAAAAAAAAATGTTTTTGTTTTCAACATAGACTTCCAGATCTACTCAAAATCAAGCAATATTTCTGTTAAAAAAATTTTTTGAACAAAACTAAACCTTCTCACATATCATTTACTATTCATCTTCTTCAACCATCTTCAAAAGGAACATCTTCAGTTTTTTGAAATTAATCCATGTAAAAATACAAATCTTAAACCCCAAAAATCACAAGATCCAAACACATTTCACCAAGATCCAACAAGATCCACTTGATTTACACTAGATCTACACCTTTTATACACAAAACTTCAAAGGTCTAAACCATTCATCCAAAGTAAAATGAAAAACACATTTTTGTTTTCATCTCTACTTTCAAAAATCTCAAATCTCCAAAAAAAAATTAAGACAAAAACCTAAAAATCAAACAAACATACCTTAGATCTAGGGTTGTCGCCGCACTCCGACAGTTTTCTCTCGCCTTCCAGTCCAGAAAATGAGGTACAATCTGGTTTGACTCGGTTTTTAGCCGTTTTTATACTTTTAGCTGTCGCCCAGGCGACAGTGAGTGTCGGAAAATTCCGACAGCTCCCAAATTTGATTAATCTTCAATTTTGGTCTCTATGATACTCTACACTAGTTATATGTCATTATTACTGCCACAACTCATGAATTTATGCAAAACTATGTGCTTTCTATTTTTTTTAATGACTATTTACATGATTATATGGTTTCATTTCTGCTCTATCATAGTATTGACACTCCTGCTAAGTGGTTTAGACTATTGGAAATTGTTTTCGCATGCCTCTAAGTATGAGAAATTATTTCTATATAATAATGAGCTATCACGTTCACTTCTTTTGATCCATACATATATCTTTCTATTTAATATATACATGAATCATGTTTGCTTTAACATAATACAATAGCATTTCATAAATACTCCTTTCAACCTTGATTTGTTAGCACAACCAAATATACACCATCTTTTGCGATTCAAGTGAATTCGGAGATCCTTGGTCAATTAAAAATAAATATCTATACAAACTACAAAGTTAAGATATCACAAACTATGTGATCAACAAAAAGTTTAAATTGAGCACAAGGATACTCCACCAAGCACTCCTTACCCTCCTGATAAGTCTTAATAAGCATTGTGAGGTTGAGCACCTTGGAAAGAATTGTAAAGTGTCTTGTGCAAAAGAAAAAATTGTATTCTATTCTTAATGTGCTATATCTTCAAGGTCAAAGTTGTTTTATATGCTTATATTATGTTTTTTATTCAAATGATCATGTAAATTAAATAATTTCATATGTTTGATCAAAGCAACACTTGTACACATCATTATGTTATATAAACCTTCATCTCATGAGAATTGGACCGAAAAGATTCCAAATTTCTATACACAATTGCGTCTTTCTATGATACTTTAAAATGACATTAATCATGTTTACGTTATTTTTTTTCTCTACTACTTCATATGGTTATACCATCTCTTCATGAGTTTATTCAATACTATGTCATATTACTATTATTTCAAGACCTTCAATCATTTTCAACACAAGTGCTTCCGCTTACTCTTATTTTTCTACTTCCTATCTCTTCCCTTAAGAACTACTCATTCATTTCAAATTAACTTTTGCTAATACCAAAAGGGGGAGAATTATAAGTATACTCAAGAAATCAAAGAACAATAAGAACAATTCCACCTAAAATCTTCCACCTAAACAATACATCATTTCAATTTACTATAACATTTAGGGGGCGCATTTATTTAGGGGGAGCTTTCATCTAGGGGGAGCTTACATTTAAGAGGAATATATCATGTTATTTTTGTGCACACACCATATGTTAAAAACAACAACCTAAATAGACATGATTTCTTTTTATACAGATTTGTTATTATCAAAAGGGGGAGATTGTTGGAGCATGCATTTCGCACTCTTCCGGTTTAATAATAACAAAATCCCATTTGTATTTGATTCTACTTTTATTGATGGTGTGCAGGTAACAGGTATGAGATGTTCACAATTGTGATTGGAGCTCAATTTGACTATATGGAGAATTTCGATGTCGGAATTTTCCGACATCTACTGTCGCCCAGGCGACAGGACAGAAGTTACAGCAACTGCCCGCATGGAAGCACGACGAGCAGCAGTTTGGCGCTGTCGGAATTCTGACAGCTATGTCGCCCAGGCGACAGATCAGAAGTTACAGCAACAGCTCGCATGACAACACGACGAACGGCAGTTTGACGCTGTCGGAATTCCGACAGCGATGTCGCCCAGGCGATAGTGAAAAACTATAAAGTGGTTCGTTTTGTTCGTGCATTCCAAGCATTGAAAATTCCAGTTCCCTTCCTGAGTGCATACGAACCAGAGAGCTCCAGAACCTCATCAACTCCCATTTGTGCTTAGAAGGTTTGAGATTGAAGACGAGATCGGACGCGCTTCTACATCAACAATGATCTCGAGGCTTCAACCTTCCTTTCAGAGATCTGAATTTCTAGGGATTTCTTCATTTCATTTTGTATTTTCATTTATATACATTTCACTTTGTATTGGTAGGGAAATCGTCTCCTTGTGCGTGACGTCTAAGTCCTTGCATGGCATAGGGGAAAATCGCTTCGTTGTGCGGAGCGTCCAAGTCCTTGCGTGGCTTGGTAGGAAATCGTGGCCTTGTGTGCTACGTCTAGATCTTGGGAAGATCTAGAGGATAGGCTTGGGCTTGGTCTAGGGAGAGACAAGTGATAGCCTTCCGATCCTTGGGAGAAGGATTGGTAAACTCAAATTGTAAAAGTTTATTATCATATTTGTGCCTTGATCTTAAGCATTGTTAAGATCATTTTTATTGTATGTGAATTTCATTATTAAAAATTATGACTTTTTCCTTAATTGCAAATTTGGTTGTTTAATCTTTAACTTAGAAATTTGTGTTTGAATCAATTTAAAATTTTCATAGTTTGAAAATTTTTATAAGTGATTTTTAAAAAAGCAAAATTTGTTTTAAAAATTCTTAAGTAAAAACTCTTAAATTAAAAAGGCCCGTATTCACCCCCCCCCCCCCCCGCTCTAAGGGCGCCACAAGATCCAACAGAAGGGTGGAGGGAATGCGGTTAATGAGATAGCAGGAGATGAGGATGGCATGACCCCAATAGGTTTTGGGCATATTCATCTGGAAGAGTAAGGTGCGAGCCATGTCGAGGAGGTGACGATTCTTACGTTCCGCTATCCCATTTTGTTGAGAAGTATAAGGATAACTAGTCTGATGTATAAGACCATGACTCATGCAAAACTCAGAAAATTGATGAGAAACATACTCTTTAGCATTATCAATGCGAATAGCCTTGATAGACACTCCAAACTGAGTAGAAATTTCATTATAGAAAGTTTTGAAAATAGGAAAAAGTTCTGAGCGTTCTTTTAACAGATACACCCAAGTACATCGAGAGAAGTCATCAATAAAAGTAACAAAATACAAACTACTCCCACCTACAGTCTTGGTAGGAGAAGGACCCCAGATATCCGAGTGGAGGAGATCAAAGGGACGAGTCGAGCTACGTACATGTTTGGCAGGGTAGGAAGCCCGATGGTGCTTTCCTAGTTGACAAGCTTCACAGTTGAGAGGAGAGGTATCTCTGGTGAGGTGAGGTAGAAGTTGATACAGCAGCCGAGGTGGAGGGTGACCAAGACGGAGGTGCCATTGATGGAGAGAATCCGAGACGGTAGAGGCAGAGTGAGTAGCAAGAATGTCAAGGAAGTAGAGGCCTCCACTCTCAGTCCCAGTAGCAACTGTCTCCTTCGTATGAAGATCCTAAAAATAACAGTTAGTCGGAGTAAACATAATAGAGCATTGTAATTGTTGAGAGAGAGCCTTGACTGATAGTAAGTTGCATGGAAAAGTAGGCACATAAAGAGTGTTCTTAAGAGAGATAGTCGGAGTAACTTGAACTATTCCAGTCCCACACACATGGGAGGGAGAACCATCAGCGGTGAGAACCAGAGGTAAATTCTTGTGCTCTAGTAATTGGGAGAAAAGGTGAGGGTTCCCTGTCATATGATTTGTTGCGCCAGAATCAATAAGCCATTTACCTTCAGTAACCACGTGCACGCTACTTGAGGAGGTAGCAACATAAGCAGGACGGTGATCTAATACCCGGTTGAGAAGCAGCAGCCAGAGGGCGAAGGTGAGGATGCTTGAGATAGCAACGATCAATTAGGTGACCCTTCCGACCACAATGAGAACAGATGTGTCGCGGAGGTCCACGGCCACCAAGAGATCCACCACGGCCACCGGGGTGACCACGTTCAGCCCGGTGAGCAAAGCTCTCTGGAGGAGGAGGGGAAGACAACAAGGGTCGTTGGAGAAGGGAGGTAACAGCAGAGACCCGAGCAGCGGTGGCATCAAGAGTTGGAGATTCAGCTTCTCCAAGGATTTGTTGTCGTATCATATCATAGGACTCCGGAAGACGGAGAAGGTAACATACAACCAGGAGCTCTTGGAAGTGTTTATGATGTTCAGCAAGATAAGCAGAGAAGGGGCGATGCTGAAGGAGTTCAGCCCCAAGGGCCTGAACTGATTGATATGCTATGGTGGGATCCATGGTTGGGCGGGCAAAGAGATCAACATACAAGGTGTAAATGCGGGAGGTTTTGGCGCCTTTGGAGTAAAGGGCCGCAAGATGCTTCCATGCTGCCTTGACTGTCTCATCATGACGAATGATAGGAAGACACTCATCAGAGAGACTGTTAGCAAGCCAGGTGCGGACAAGAGCATCGCTAGCATCCCAATCATCAAAGGTAGCAGATCCTGTGGGAGGAGGATCATCGGTGAGATGGTGGCATTTGCGTTGAGAGCGTAAGAGAAAGGTGAAGGAGACACTCCAATCAGGATAATTAGCTCCAGTGAGCTTGGATGTGGTGCCAAGGTTGCCCGAGGAAGAGGTAGAAATAGCCCCATGAGTGGGGGGGTGTTGGGGTAGCATTCACAGAAGGGGTACCCATGAGAAAGATCGCGCGGTCTTGCGGATATAAGGGAGATCGCGCGGACTGGACTGGAGGAGGAAGAGGGGAGATCGCACAGATTGTGCGGTCAGAAGAAAAAGAGACGGGTCGAAGAGATCGATCGCTCTGATACCATGTGAGAATTTGAAAATAACAGGAATTTTTATTTCCAACAAACTGAGTATTACAAGAGTATTGCCTCCTTTATATAGACTAGGAGGGAAACAGTAAAATACAAATATACGATGTGGGACTAAATACAAATATACAACACTCAAGAGAGCTGGGCGGTCTGGGCGATCAGGAATATTGAGACCGCAATGACCTCTGCGATCTGGAGTGAGATCTGGAGGTCACACGACAGGAGAAAGGTCGTGTGACAGAGGAGACCGTCGGACGGTTACATCATTGTGGCGAACACTCCCCCATAAGGGAGAGACCGGGAGGGCCAGACCGCTTCTCTTCATAAGAGGCGATCTGGTATATCCGAGATGAACCGGCAGTCTGGTACTTGGAGACCGCTGAGACCGCTGGCTCTAGACCGCTTGGAGAGACAGAATGATGCTGACCTTCATAAGACGCGATCTCGCATACTTGAGGAGAAGTGGCGGTCTGATGCTGGGAGACCGCACAGACCGCGGTTATCAAATAGTTGTCTGATAGGGCTGGAGATCGCCGACCTTTATCTTGAACAATCTCGCATATCTGAGGAGGAGCAGCGGTCTGATTCTGAGAGACCGCACAGTTCGCTGACTCGAGACCGCGCAGCTTCAACTTATCTTTATCCGGCGCGATCTGGTACATCAGAGGGGAAGCCGCGGTCTGATTATTGGAGACCGCACAGACCGCTGGCTTCAGATCGCGCGGCTTCAATCCTTCGAGACCGCTTGGCTTCAACAGATAGGAAGGGTGAAAATTCCTTCCTAGCAAAGAAAGGAAAAAGTTGGAGTGAATCTGAATCCTCAACTTCAGATTCAGAGAATGAAGAAGAAGCCTACAATGGGTTGTTTACAGCAGAAGAAGATGAAGATTATCCTGCTGCTAAGGTTGGAGTCAGGGCCCCTCTATCACACTCAGATAGTGATATTGAGGAGGATGAAGAGGACAATGTTCAGCTAGGCCTCATGGCCATCACTGATGAGGAGGACAGTCAGAACATCCCTAAAAATGAACAGGTATTAATTCATTCCATATCCACTTCTGATTATGAGACTGGCCCAGAATCTGGAGCATCTTCATCAATTGGTGGAAGTGATTCAGAAGCTGAGGTAGATGTCAATCAATTGATTGACATGTATGATGCTCTCTTGGATACTCTAAAAAGGAGCAAAAAGCTAGTCAAGAGGCAAGCCCAAGAGATTGATTCCCTTAAGATGGAAAAACAAGAATGCACTGAATCTTCTACCAAGATGAGTCAGATGTATAGGGAAATTAGCCATCTGAAGGGGATAACTATCACCCATCTGAACACCATATCCCTGAAGAACAAGGTCATCAAGGATCTTGAGGAGAAGCTTGTGAAAGAAAGAAGCCTAGTGGCTCAATTCTCCAAGCCAAAATCTGTGCTCCCTATTATTGACTCCTTCTCTTCTCAATCCAATAGAAGAGGACTAGGATTCAATAAAGTGGAAGCAGGAGAAGGGAGTGGAGAAAAGAGCAGGGGTAAGGCTAAGCCTCAAACCACCTTTCAAAAGGTATTACTCCCTTCCAACAGGTATGACCATAAAAGCATGTATGGTCACTGGAAGAATGGAAGTACCTATAGGAAGGAAAACACTCCTTCCCATAGTAGAAGAAAGGGAATGGGATTGAGTGCTATGAAGGCTCCCCATGAGGAAATTCAAATGGCCCAACCTGGACCATTTGTATTTGGTACATCAGCCCTTCATTCAAGAATAAGAAAGCAAGCCCTTCTAAGGTTGATTCAGCCAAGAACATGATTGCTGTCAAATCAGTGGACATGTCTAATTTCTCAATGTTTAATGTCATCAAAACTTGCATTGCCCAAAATCCAAAGCAAGTTGATGCCATTAATACAAAAACCACTAAGACTGTCCACAGATTGACTTTCAGCCAAATCCTTGCTGAAAGAAATAAGAGAAAAGTTGATGTCTCTCCTCCTGAACATGTGGACTGTGCTGCACACCCCTCAAGAAATGTTCAGAAGAGGAGATACAACATTCATGAATGTTGGTGTTGTGGTAAAGTAGGACACTATTCCATTGACTGTTGGCACAATCCTAATGTGCCATGTGTAAAGATGAGCCTTCCTGCAAATGGTGCAGCTAGTGTAAGGTCATTTCATCATGCTAACAAGTACCTAGGACCCAAAGCTATTTGGGCTCCTAAGGATAACTAAACTTCTTCTTACAGGATAGTTCAAGTACCAGCCTCAACCAAATTTGGTACTTGGACAGTGGGTGCTCAAGGCACATGACAGGAACAAGAAATCATCTACAGGACTACAAGGCTGTGAAGAATGGACCCAAAGTTATCTTTGCGGGGTCAGAAAAGGGAATCACCAAAGGATATGGTATGATCTCCAATGGCATAGTCTCAATTACAAGGGTAGCTTATGTTGAGGGGTTGCAACACAACTTTGTAAGCATAAGTCAACTATGTGATCTAGGATATGTCATTGAATTCCACAATGACAAGTGCTTGATTAAAAAGTCTAAAGACTTAGAGACCATTCTCTCAAGCACTAGGAGTGAGAATATTTATTGCTTAGACTTTATATGTAGTAATTCTCTTACATCTGTTTGTCTTGTAGCTAATGAGAATGAGTCCCTTTGTGTTCAATGGCACAAAAGACTTGCTCGCATTAACTACAAGACAATGTATAGACTATTCTCTAAAAACATTATTAGGAATAGTCCTAATATAAAATGTATTAAAACTGGTTCCTTTCATGTTTGCCAAATGGGTAAGCAAACTAGGGCCACCTTTACAAGTATTGACTCCAAAGACACTGAAAGATGTCTTTATTTCTTGCATATGGACTTGTTTGGTCCTTTGCCAATTCAGAGCCTAGGTGGGAAGTTGTATACTTTGGTGATTGTTGATGATCACTCAAAATATACATGGGTATTCTTCCTGAAGAAGTCTGATACTCTAAATATTTTTATAACTCATGTCAAAGCAATTCAGAATGACTTGCAATGTGCTGTGGTCAGGACTAGAACTGACCATGGCACATAATTTCAATCTGAAGCTATGACAAGGTTTTGTCAAGAATATGGTATCACCCAAGAGTTCTCCTCCCCAAGGACTCCACAACAAAATGGTGTGGCTGAGAGGAGGAATAGGACCTTGATAGAAGCTGGGAGAACACTGCTTAGTGACACCTCACTCCCAGAATACTTCTGGGCTGAGGCAGTCAATACTGCATGTCATGTTCTCAATAGAGCTTCCATCAATAAGGTTCATGGAATAACCCCCTATGAGATTCTGAAAGGCAAACAACCTACAATTTCATACTTTAAAATCTTTGGCTCCAAATGCTACATTTTAAACAATGGAAAATCTCAATTAACAAAGTTTGTAGAGAAATGCAATGTGTGTGTTTTTGTTGGCTATAGCTCACATAGTAGAGCTTATAGAGTGTATAACAAGAAAACTCATGTTGTAGAGGAGTCTATGCATGTAGTATTTGATGAGAACAGCCTAATATATAAGGGTTGGTCTAGATCTTCTGTCTTGGCAGGAAATGAATAGGATTTGGAAAGGATGTCTATACAAGACACACCCAGCAGCAGCAAAGCTTATTCTGATGCTGCCATCCCTGAAGAGGAAGAAGTCAATGCTGATGAAGACACTGCTGAACCAGTAGAAACAGCACAGCAAGCAGAGAACAGACTGCCTACAGTTGTAAGACATCTAAGAGATCATCCAAGAGAACAAATAATTGGAGATCAGAATCAAGGTGCATTAACCAGAAGTAGGGCTCATAATGAAGCCCTGTTCTTGAGCTTCCTATCACAAATGGAGCCCAAGAAGTTTGAAGAAGCCAACCAAGACACCTTTTGGATTCAAGCTATGCAAGAAGAACTTCTACAATTCAAGAGATGCAAGGTATGGAAATTGGTGCCAAAACCTCAAGGGCACAATATCATAGGTACCAAATGGATTTACAGGAACAAGTTAGATGAAAATGGCACAATCATAAAGAACAAGGCAAAGCTGGTAGCCAAGGGTTATAGACAGGAAGAAGGGATAGACTTTGATCAAACATTTGCCCCTGTTGCAAGGATGGAAGCAATTAGGCTATTCTTTGCCTATGCTGCCCACAAGGGGTTCAAAGTGTATCAAATGGATGTCAAATCAGTCTTCCTTAATGGTGACTTGAAGGAAGAGGTATATGTTGAGCAACCATCAGGTTTTGTACACCCTACCCTCTCTAGTCATGTTTACTTACTTAGGAAAGCTCTTTACGGTCTTAAGCAAGCCCTCAGGGCTTCGTATGAGACATTGTCTAACTTTCTCATCAAGAACAAGTTCTTGAGGAGAAAGATAGATAGCACATTGTTTCTTAGGGAAACAAGGGGCAGGTGTCTCCTAGTCCAAATATATGTTGATGACATAATATTTGGGTCTACTGATGACAACCTCTGCAAAAAATTTGCCAACCTAATGCAGGGGGAGTTTGAGATGAGCAGTATGGGAGAGCTCAAGTACTTTTAGGCCTCCAAGTAAAACAGTCTGATGAAGGTATATTCATTTCTCAGACCAAGTACACTAGGGAGCTTATCAAGAAGTTTGGGATGGAATCAGCTTCCACCATGAAAACTCCCATGGGGTCCAACATTTCCCTGGACAAGGATGAGAAGGGCAAGGCCTTTGATGAATCCATGTACAGGTGCATCATTGGATCCCTGTTATATTTAACTGCTAGTAGACCAGATATTATGTATGTTACATGTGTGTGTGCTAGGTACCAGGCATGTCCTAAGGAATCTCACTACTCAGCTGCAAAGAGGATTCTGAGATACCTTAAAGGCAGCCTACATTTTGGCCTTTGGTACCCTAAGAACAATGATTTTGAAATAACTGGATTTTCAGATGCAGATTTTACAGGATGCAAAGAAGACAAGAAAAGCACAAGTTGCACTTGTAAATTCCTAGGAAGAAGGTTGATATCATGGAGCAGCAAAAAGCAGACAAGTGTGGCTATCTCCACTGCTGAGTCTGAATACATTGCTACAGGGAGTTGTTGTGCACAGCTATTATGGATTCAACACCAACTAGAGGACTACAACCTCAAGGTAAGTAACTCTCCTCTTTATTGTGACTCATCCAGTGCTATCTCTATTGCTAAGAATCCTGTCTCTCACAACAGGACTAAGCATATAGAAATAAGATATCATTTTATAAGAGAACATGTAGAATCTCAAGATATCTGCCTTGAATTTGTCCCCACTGACAGTCAAGTGGCTGATATCTTTACTAAGCCATTGGATGAGGCCATGTTTAATGCCTTCAAGATTGAACTAGGAATGTTAAGTGTAGAATAGTATAAAACACTTCATTCTTCCAATCTTGATTTGATATAACTTAAAATGTTGACACATCAACCCCATGAGAGACATGATTAGGCATTCAAGTAATCCTATCTCTAATGATTTTAAAGTAGTATGATCAGCTTAACCAGAACAATCTGTTTCAGCTGAGCTTCAGGTTGCACTTCAGTTCGACGAACTCTTTCTTGGGTTCGACGAACGTCGTGTTTCAGTTCAACGAACTCAGCTTTGTGTTCGACGAACTAAGCTTTGTGTTCGACAAACTCAGCTTTATGATGTAGTTTCAGATAAACTCAGCTTTATGTTCGACGAACTCCAGTTTGAGTTCGACGAACTCAGCTTTGTGTTCGACGAACTCAGCTTTATGATGTAGTTTCAGATGAACTCAGCTTTGTGTTCGACGAACTCCAGTTTGAGTTCGACGAACTCATCTTTGTGTTCGACGAACTCAGTTTGTGTTCGACGAACTCAGCTTTATGATGTAGTTCCATTCACACTTACAATTATAAGAGCAATCAAATCCAATTACTAGGTTTAATTTTACCTAAGTCTTAAGCCATATAAATAGCCAATCTGATTAGTAAAAAGCACACGACCCTTCTCTTCTGGCCGCCGAGACGAATCACCTACTCTTCCGTCCCAGCGCATTCCTCCTCCACTGCAATGGCTCCCAAAAGCTCTAAAGATCTTCTTGAAGGATATGAGATAGTAAGACATGGGTTTGCCCATGCTCCAGAAGAAATTAAGGGAGTGATTCAACTCCTAGAAGACCAAGGCCTGGAATTTCTACTATCTGAACCTCGTGTCATTCTCAGAACTGAAGTTCTAGAATGGTTTGGTAATGTCAAGTTGTCCACCTCCAAATACTCCCTCAAGTCAAAGATTGGAGAAGATAGAATCAAGATAACCCCAACAAAACTACAAAAAGCATTACATCTTCCATCCTGGAGTCCAAGTGAGGAGGATGACATCTCTGAAAAAAGACAAGAAAAAGGCTCTAAAATGGACTGAGTACAATGATGCCAAAATTGGCTCATTGAAGAGGAAATTTTTCAACCAAAAGGGAAAACTTTTATCAGATATAGTGGGAAAATCCATTATTTGCAAACCAGGGTCCCATGATACAATCTCACAGTACATGTTTGATCACATGAAAAGAATAATTCTGAAAAAGAAAACCTCTTGGGGAGAGGTAATCTTTCAAAGAATAAAGGAATGCCTCCAAGCACCCAATATGGGAAGAATTCTCTCCTTATACCTCCTGAAAATCCACCCTGACAAGTTCAACACATCCAAAGGAGCAAATCTTCACTATCTCAAGAGAATGGACATCAAGACTTTAGAAAGATTCACCAGGGTATTGCCTATGAGTCAGCCCTCTGAAACTAAAGGAAAAGAGAAGACAACCCCCTCATCTTCTAAGAAAACAAGGCTGATCATGTCCAGTTCTGAGTCTGATCATTCAGACAAAGATGAAGATGTTGGTGCTGACATTGGGTCACACAACATTCTTGACAAAGAGGCTACACCAAATGACATGCCAACTGAACCTGTCCATCCACAGCAGCTGGTCAAAGTCATAACTTCTGGTAACTAATTCAGCTCCTCCTAACTCATTAATCATAGCTAATAACAATAGTTAGTCAAATATGACATTTAGTTAATGTGGAACCCAGATCCTCAACAACTGGGGTGTGCTTCATCTGAGAGGGAGTATCAACAAGAACCATCACCCATTGATATTACAAAAATCAATAATGATGATGTGAATACAAGACCATCACCTCAAAATTTACAAGGTCAGATTGATACAATTATCTTCAATCTTGAAGAAAGAATAAGAAACATTCCTGAAAATGCACCAGCCATGTGGTCATTACCTTCACAAGGTTCATCTAATGCCCCATCTGAGGGCGAGAAGCCACAAGAGCTATCAGCTGATAAAGATCAGGTTATTGGTAAGCCCTAAAAACCCAGCCTAAACATTCAGAATCATAAAATCTAACTTTACAATTCTTGTTCTAGAATTCCTAGATTCATCCATTCAAGTTGATTTGTCTGAGGAGGAGGTGCAGAATGCTCCTCCTGCAGAGAAAGATGAAGTTCTAGGTAAATCTTACATTATTATCCTTAGAACCTCTAAGTAGTTCAATCTAACTCCCACTCATTGTCCCAACATTCCTGGACTCAACAGAAAAGAATGCTCTCTCTGAGGGGGAGGAGGCCGATAATGCTGGTGATGTCAATCTGAGTGATCATCAAGATGCTGACACTAAAGATGAGCAAGATGATGCCCCAGCTGCTGTTATCAACATTCAACAAGCCTCTTCCTCCACCTCACCCAATGAGGCTCTTCTCAGTGCCATAAACCTGCTGCTTCAGTCTCATCTCACCTCCATGCAAACTAATCTAGATAAATCACTTACTTCAGTAAGGGAATACGTGCATCAGTCCATCAAAAATCTGAAAGCTGAAGTCATGTCTGAGGTCAAGGAAATAAAGGAAAACACTGAAATACTCAACAAACAAATGTCCAAATAGTTTGATCTGGCTGAAAAATCTATAATTTCTCAGAATACCATTCTAAGATCTATGGACAAACACCTCTAGCTGTCTGAACAGTACATGACATATGTCAAGAATTATGTCAGTCAAACAGATGAAGTGATAGAGAAGTCAGCCAATCACCTCCAAGAGTATATCTACTCCACTGTCATGCAGTTAAATGAAGAAGCTGATAGGTACAAGGAAGAGCTGAAAGCAAAAATTACATCTGTCTCCCAATCCATTGCTGAAAAAGTCACATCTTCCCATCTAAATGAAGAAGTAGGCAAGTTAAAAGATGTGCTTCAATCTGATATAGAGAATATGTTACAAACCCTCTCTGGAATAATAACTGCAGCCAAGCAAGACCTCCATCAAAAGATATATGAAGAAGCCAGAACGGGGGAGAACACAAATGCTATCATAAATTCTGACCTCATCCTGAAAGTTCTACAAGGGACAAGGATAGCTCTGAATCTTCCTATCCTAGATATCAACATGGAAAAAGACTGGGATTTCCCTCATCAAGAGGCAATTGCCCAAGATAAGAATCTGAAAAAGAGAAGGAAAAGGGAAAGGGTAATGCTGGCTGAAGAATTTATGGCTAAGCAAAGGGAGGTGCAGAATAATGACCCTGACCATGAGCAATAAAGTGATGACTCCAAGGACATCATAATAAATGCCTGGATAAGCCATGGTCAGGTGTGTAAAGATATTGACAAGCTCTATCTATCTGAAGAATGGATAAAGCATTTTGAGAGAAATACTAAGAGGGATAAAATTTTCAAAGCAAATCTGGTAAGAAAGGAAAATCAAAAGAAAATGCCTCTAGGTACATTCCAAAACCATATATGTATTTCCAAAGGCAAGAGAACAAGAAAAGAATTGCTGATATCAAGGCTACCAATGCTGAAAAGAAGAAGCCTCCAGGTCAAGATAACACTGTTGATGATGACATGGATGATGCTTCAGTGAAAGGGAAAGAAGCAGCTATTAACTCTCCTGAATGTTCTTATTATAAGAAAAGAAAGCTTTGAATGACTATTGAAACCGTTTATGTTTATAAATGTTAATGAACTATAATGACCTATGATTGTGTGGATGCAAACTGAGCTTTGAATTACTATTCTATCTGGATTGAAATTGATGGATTATTAATGTAATCAGCTTGTATCATAGCTAAATCTGAGTTATATCTAAACCTTATCCTGTTTTGATTGGTTAACTCAATATATGTTGCATTGTTATGTTTATCGAATATTACTGATAGATTGATTAAACTATGTGGTAGAATCTTTTCATAACAACCATCTGTCTTAAAATAACGGATGCACTAAGCATGATATGTTGAACTCATTATTGCAATAACACATATCAAGAATTTATGAGTAATGTTCTCTAGCATTTGAGGGTGTTCTCTCTTCTTCAAATAGGGGGAGATTATTGGGAAAATGACCCTCAATGTTCCTTTGATTTGAAGAGACCTCACACTCAATGCTAAGTACAAGTTGTATTTGATATTCCTGTTTCTATCTCATAATTAAGTATGCAGGACTAGGGCACACCATGGTGTACTGTATGATCAGCTGAGATGAGGTATCTGTCTCAGCTAAACCGTTGAGACAAGACCAGGAGCTGCTGAGAAGGTGTCTGGGCAAGCTGAGCTGCAGATAGAAGAAAACCGCTGAGACAACTGTCTGTCTCAGCGGATCCGCTGAGACGGCTGACCATCTCAGCCCAACCGCTGAGACAGATTCAAAAGTGATCAGGCGGGTTCTGCTTTTGGCGCAAGCTGCAGAAATGCATATTGGGGTCCACCAATCACTCTCATACCTGTCAGGAGGACAGCTAAGAGGCGTTGAGGGTCAGTGGTGTATACAAAGAATAAGTTAGGGTTGAGCAAAGAACTTTTTTCTATTGATCTTACTCTCCAGCACACAAACTCAAGAACAATATTGTTCCATTGTCGGCAGCCAAGAACTGAGCTTACACAAGGCTGCAAGGAGAAAAGAGATTCTTATCTTGATTCATCTCAAGATAGAGCAAGTAGATCAAGTCCATCATCTGAAGGGATGATCAAGAAGAATCAAGTTGGAGCTGCACTTCTCCTCCCTGGTTCATGTCTGCAACAGCAGCTGTTAAGAAGAAGAAGAACAAGGCTTGATCTCTTCTTCCTTCAATCTGTAATCCTTATTATATCATTTGTAGGAGCCTTTGGGTTCTGAGACTGTAGGGCTTTATTGCCTGAGTGTGTAAGGCTGATTGGCCAGAGTTGTAGAGCTGAGAGGTCAGCTTGAGGTAGGACCAGGAGATGGTCTGAGTTATAGGAGGTGGATTCCTTTGAGGTAGGGCTGTTGTGCCTGAGGTAGGGTTGTTGTGCCTGAGGTAGGGTTTGGGAAAACCTGAGAGATCCTATGGGATCTGTGTTGTAGGCTCTTGGAGCTGAGTTTGGAGAAGTTGGCCTTATCTAACTCATTGTTAGAAAGGTGAAGAGGGAAAGAGGACTACTCAAGACACCCTGTCTTGAGGAACCTCTATAAATCTCTTTGTGCTTTCTGTGCTTGATAATTTGCTAACCTAAATTCAGAAAACACTAAGCCTAAAATAAAAGAAACTTATTCACCCCCCTAGGTGTTTAAGACTACATCCTATATAAACTATCAGGAAGCGCTCTTGCGCTTCTGCTCGCAACTGCTCCGCGGGAAGCGCTCTCCCACTCTCGCTCGCTCCTGCTCCACGGGAAGCGCTTCCGCTCTTGTATGGTCCACAAGAGGCACTTTTGTTCCTCCCTGCTTCGCGGAGCGCACCACTATCATCCATCGTCAGGGGCGATTGCCGGCCATCACCACCACCAAGGAGGCTGCCCAGCGGGGGGGGGGGGGGGGGGGGGGGCAAACTCGTTATAACCTCAAAATTGGCGATCTGTGTGCCCTGAATCAAGCATTCTCATTTGCTCGTACAGAAATAGGTCTGGCGCAATTACAGAACGCCCTCCTCAAAAATTATAAAAGAGGGGTCAGACCTCCCTTGGAAGACACTTTTTGGCATTGGGAGAAGGACCATTGAGTTTTCCTGCGAGGACTCTTTGAAGATCTTCATCAGCCTTCAAGTTCCCCCTTAAAGATTTCCATCTGCGTTCCAGCTCTCCTTCAAGGAGATTGGGAGGATCTCGGTTGGGCTCCGAACTCTTCGGTGCGGATCCCTCAGCATATTTGATCCGTTCTGCTCCACAACATTCCGCTCCAGGCTGCTCTGCGGCCGGTGCGGCGGGGCGGCCGGTGCGGCGGGCTGGCCGGGGCGGCCGGGGAGGCCGAGGCCGCCGTGAGGCCGAGGCCGCCGTGAGGCCGAGGCCGCGCTGCGCCGCCCTTGCGACCGGGAGCATTAACCCTAAAATGCTCGGAATCTCATGAGTAATCAATACTCATATTTAGTTGACAAAGGTTGGTTCAAACCAATTTCGTTCATGATGCAAGTAGAAGATGATAATACTTGTGATGGTGCACAACAAATACATGATCTCGGGTTAATTTCTACCCAGCAGAATTCCCTTTTTAGCAATTATTTATAAATTATATGATTTCATAGCTGATTATAACAACTTTTAACATATGCATGAAATAAAATTAAATTGACTAAAACATTTCCAATATAATGCATGCATGCCTTATGCAAAAATACTGCTCGTGGAAAATATGGCCAGAGTAATAAATTGCCTTTTGAATGAACATATAAGCCTCAAACGGGTTGGAAGGTGGAATACAAATTTAATTTTAAAGCGTCCGGGCACTTAATCAGATCAAATATTTCATGTATTTTCGGAGGACTTTGTCTATTATGACCTTATAAGCTCTCTCGGTGGGATGAAAGCTATCCCAAAATATGTATTTGGTATCATCGGAGCATAAAGGAGATTTGCTATTGCATAGTATGGATGCCTCGAAAACTCCTGTGCCGCAGCAACCTTTATCGGTGACTTCAAATCCTGCGGCCAACATATAAAAGCATTAGATTTTAGTGATGCAAGAAATTATATTCAGTAGGAATTAAAAGAATAGAATGCTGATTCATTAATTATATTAGTGGGACGAAGATCGCTCTATATTTGAATGAATTTCTTGCACGGGTGGAACAGACTTGCGAACAAATATAGCACAGATCAAGCTTGAATTGAGTTAGAGTTTCATCAGTCCAACTTGTTCATCATGTGATCATCATTCAAGCATGAAAGCATGCTTGAATATATATATATATATATATATATATATATATATATATATATATATATACAGAGAGACACACAATAGTAGTGCGAGGTGCATGAAGTTTTTTCCGTTCCAGACAGCAAAAGAACTCCCTAAATAGAATTTCTCATAGAAGACGATGAACGGTTGGGATACCCAAGTTCAAGTAAAGGTTATCAAATTTACAAAAAAAAATTAATAAAAACGATGATGATCATTGGGTCACCGAGAGGCTTGCTCGATGATCTCTGATGGAGTTCCCCAAAATGGGTTCACTCAAATCAAAGATTTTTTGGCGAGACCTCAACCGACTCTCCAGGACAATTTCAACGGGCCAATTCTCATGCAAGTCCGAGTCTACTTGGTCTTCCAAACGGACGTCTAAACGAGCGACGAACATAACGCTAACCGCACCCCCACTTTCTGTAATGACCCAAGACCCTGGACTTATAATCGGGACAACGTCCACCGAGTGCCTCGCCTGGCATCGTGCCGGGTTGCAGCCCAAGCACCCCCAACCCCTCTCCATCCACAGGCGGGTTGTTGGTGGCCACAACCTCCTTTTGATGAGGCAAACTCGATAGTTAAGCGTGCATCACAGGGACTTCCTAGGAGATCACCCATCCCAGAACTACTGCAGCCCGAGCACGCTTAACTATGAAGTACTTTCAATTGGTGATGAGAAGTGAAAGTACTTCATAGTTAAGCGTGCTCGGGTTGGAGTTGTACTGGGATGGGTGACCTCCTGGGAAGTCCCCGTGCTGCACACTTAACTATCGAGTTTGCCTCATCAAAGAGAGGTTGTGGCCACCAACAACCCGCCTGTGGATGGAGGGGGGTTGGGGTGCTTAGGCTGCAGCCCGGTACGATGCCAGGCGAGGCACTCGGTGGACGTGTTCCCGATTGTAAGTACAGGGTCTTGCGTCGTTACAAAAAAAGTGCAGCTCAATTGGTGATGAGAAGTGGAAGAACTTAATAGTTAAGCGTGCTCGAGCTGGAGTAGTACAAGGATGGGTAACCTCCTGGGAAGTCCCCGTGCTGCACACTTAACTATCGAGTTTGTCTCATCAACGGGAGGCTGTGGCTACCAACAATCCTCCAGTGGATGGAGAGGGGTTGGGGTGATTGGGTTGCAGCCCGGTACGACGCCAGCCGAGGCACTCGGTGGACGATGTCCCGATTGTAAGTCAAGGACCTTAGGTCGTTAAACTTTCTCTCCTCCATGCGTGAAACCACATCTCTCTCTCCCCACCGCACAGCGACCGCCACGCCAACCGGGCCGCACCACCACGGTGCGGCCTAGGAGCGGCCTCCCCCCGTCAGGGTGCGGTCAAAGCCACGGGGATACGGCTTGGGCCGCACCCCACGCAAGGTGCGGCCAGGTCCGCACCACCCGTGGGGTGCGACCAGGGCCGCACATCCCTCTTATGGTGCGAGCACATCTGCACACCCCATTTTGGGGTGCATCCAAGGACGCACCCCCCTTTGGGGTCCGTCCAAAGCCGCACTACCCTTGGAGTGCGGCCATGCCGCACCCTCCTTGGAGGGTTGCCAAGTCATACCCTCCTTGGAGTGCTGCCAAGTCATACCCCCTTGGGGTATGGATGGGGCCATACCTCCCTGGTATGGCGTGGTTGCGCCTCCTAAGCCGGCATTCACGACGCACGTAGAGCGCCCCTAAGTGCACGACACGCGCTAAACATCTCAAAGTTCACGGCGTGCGCCGAACATCTCCAAGTTCACGACGCGCGGAGAACATCTCCATGTTCGCGGCGCGCTCAGAGCACCTTTACATGCACAGCGCGCGATGAACGTCTCCGTGTTCACAGCATGCGCGGTAGTTAACTTTCTTAACTTCCCAGATTACAGGTTTCGTTCGTTACTGTCATCGCCGTCAACGAAGCATCCCGAACAGCCCAAACAACCCGGGGGAAAGATGGTCATCCCGAAAAGTGGCAATAAGTGTTGTCCAGATCGACGAACGCGATTCGCCGGTCAGGTGGTTACGGTGGTTACGACGGCGAAATTATCGGACTACCTCTGTCAAAGCTATAAAAGGAGCCTAGAGCCCTCATTTGAAGACACCTTGTCTTTAGCACCTAGGAGAGCTCCTTCAAAGATCCTTTAGAGTTCTCCTTCGGCGTTCGAAGAATCCTTCGAAGATCTCTTAAAGCCTTCGAAAATCTCCTTCCCCTTCGAAGATCTCCTTCGAAGGTGACTTGAAGATCTCCTTTAGGCTCTTGAAGATCTCCTTCATCCTTAGAGATTTTCTCTTTTCTCATCCTTTTATACACCTCATGTAACGAGCAGTGACATGTCACTCTCTTGCATTCTACAACTTGTAACATGAAAGGATATAGTGGAATTTAATCGGCACAGATCTTCGAAGATCTCTTTCGAAGGTGACTTAAAGATCTCCCTTAGGCTCTTGAAGATCTCCTTCATCTCTAGAGATTTTTATCTTTCTCATCCATCTGTACACACCATGTAACGAGCAATGGCATGTCACCCTCTTGCAGAAGTTTTCTTTGGTGCAACATTCAAAATTGCTAAATATATCTCCATTCTTTTACTCCAATGACTTAACATATATTATAAAAAAAAATCATAAAATATGATGGCAATTTGTGTAATTACATCATATACTTATAATAAAAATAATTATGAAAATTTATAAAATTTAAAAGCTTTTTAGTAGACCTCGTAGACCTACTATGGTAGGTTATCATTACCCTCCAAAAACTAATTTCGAAATATAATAGTTTGTTTTAAAATGATTTTTTGTTAAAATATAAATATTTTTTGAAAAAAATAATTATAAAATATTAATTAAAATTTTTGTGCGGTCATTTTGAGTACTCATATGTATATGTTCTGAGCGCAGCACGCCATGATGCTGGCGCAGCCCTCAGCGTCACGGGCGTAGCCTGCCGGAGGCGGGTGAAGCCCATCGTCGCCGGCCGGATACTGTCGTGCTTGGCTGTAGAGCTCGTAGCCCATGCGGAGCTGCTCGTATATAAATATACTATATTAAAAGGAAAAAAAATTGTCTTTGGTGCAACATTCAAAATTACAAAATATAGTTTTATTGTTTTTATCTGATACCTTAACATATATTATAATAAATTTTTAAAAAATAAAGTGAAATGTCAATTTAAGTAATTGCATCATATTCTTAAATTAAAAGTAACGATGAAAATTTATAAAATTTAATAAGTTTTTATTTGAGCTTGTATACCTACTATATAGGCACTCATTAGGGTATGTCAATTTTATTAAAGTTGATTTAACAAATAATGATGAAAAAAATAAATTTAATTTGGAAAATTAATGCTGAAAATTTAATAATATACGTATATTTTTTTACAAAATAAATATTGTAATATTGATATATATATTTTTTACGTCATTTGGAGTACTCATATGAATATGTTGTGGGCGCAACCCGCAGATGCATCGAGCACGGGCGAAGCTCGTGCGGAGGAGGGCGAAGGGGAGGCGGGCGAAGCGCGCCTGGATGCGGCTGAAGGCCCGACAACATCGCATCGGGGTCGGGCGAAGCCCGCAGTCGCCGGGCGAGTACTGTCACGCTTGGCTGTAGAGGCGGAGCCCCGTGCCGGGCACTCGTGTGTGTGTGTGTGTGTGTGTGTGTGTGTGTGTGTGTGTGTGTGTGTGTGTGTGTGTGTGTGTGTGTGTGAGTATACATACGAGTGACAGTGCACGAAGGGCCCCTTGCCCCGCGCGACAATACCCTGTCACTACAAGAAAAAGGGTTTTAGTGACGGAATACTTGTGACAAAATATTTTTCATCACTAAAAATATACTTTTGTGACGAAATAAGAGGTTCGTCACTAAATAATAGTTTTCAGTTAATTTGTGACTAAAATAAATAATTGGTCACTACAAATATTTTTTAATGATCAAAATAATATTACGTCACTAAACTTTAATTTTTAGTGACTATGATTAAAGATAGGGCGCAATGACGACAAATGATCTATATAGCCGACCTCATTATGGTGGGATAAATGCTTGAGTGTTGTTGTATTTATAAAGCAAACACATATTTCATAATTGCACCATCAAATTAGTCCTGTCCAATTAAAATTAATTAAAAATAACAAAATAGGGAATATAAATGAAATGCAACACATATATATATATACATACGAGTGACAGGCACGGGGCTCCGCTCCTATTGCCAAGCGCAACAATACCCGGCCGGCGACGGCGGACTTCGCCCGCCCCCGGCCAAGCACGATTGTACCCGACCCACGAACGGCACGGGCCTCCGGCCCTACGTGAGTGCAATCGACGGTCTTCGCCCGCCCCCAACGGACTTCGCCCACCCCGAAATGTTCTTAATATTTTGATAATTATATTATCTAATTTTTTTATTATTTAAAATTTAATTACATATTTATTTTTACTGAGTATATATATTTCTTATATATATATCTTAAGTTTTTAAAATTAAACGTATTTATAATTAAGTTTTCTTAATTATATATTTATTTCTTATATATATTTTAAGTTTTTAAAATTAAACGTATTTTTTTTAAATGCAAAATCCGGTAGTCCTGCCACCGCCCTCCCGTTCAACGCCGCCGCCGCCGGCCTGAACTGACACCACATGCAGGTTCGCCGGAGTCTGGCGAACCTGCCGGTGGTGTTCCGGCGGGGCTCCGGCAGGGCCACCGCCGGCAGTGGCCCTGCCGGAGCCCCGCCGGAGTACCACCGACAGGTTCGCCGGAGACCGGCGAACCTGCCGGTGGCCTCACACCGGCCAGCCGGCGGCTCCGCCGTCGGCGGCAGCCCAAAACGGGCGGGAAGGAGGGGACGGGAGGGGGGGCACGGGAAAACGCTGGGAGGGAGGGATTGCTTTTTTGAAAATTTGGCTATTCGCAGGCCTTTTTTCCTGATTTTATTTGAGATTCAATGGCTGTGATCTGATTTTGTCTCAATTTCTTTGCCATGGAGTTTTTATTTACCTTGTCATGGACCTAAAAACGATATTTATTTATAATATAATATAGATATACGTGCAGAAAAAACCGGGCCCAGGGGGCCGGCCCGGGCCCGGCCCGGAAAAAGCCCGGCGAGGCCCGGGCCCGGGCAAAGCCCGCCTGGACCCGGGCAGGGCTTAGGGGGCCTAACTGGGCCCCCATATTAGGCAAATGCCCGGCCCGGTGCTCGGCCCGGGCCGGGCCGGGCAAAGCCCGGTTTACCGGGCTCTTGAAAAGCCCGGTTTGGCCCCCTAAGCTGCCATGGCAGCTTGCTACCATGGCAGACATAAGGCCGGGCCCGGTCAGGGCCCGGCCTGGCCCGGCCCTGGGGGCCTTGGCAGGCCCCCATTTGGAGGGAAAGCCCGAACCCGGTCCGGTCCAGTTAAGGCTAGGCCCGAGCCGGGCCCGATTGGGAAAAAGCCCGGGCCCGGTAGGCCCGGTCTCGGCCCGGGCCCGCCGGGCTTTTTGGACAGGGCGGAGTATAGATAATAAAATATATTGTCAGCTTCTAACACTCCAAGCTATATAAGTCTGATGACAGTAATACTCTCGTTATTTCGAATATAAGTCTGATGACAGTAATACTCTCGTTATTTCGAATATGGGAGATTATTTGGATCGGGCTCCGTTCTGAAATTAAATTAAGGAGAAACCCTAATTTGTCACGTGGAGTAAGCAATGGAGGTCATTAAAAACTAAAAAAACTAAAAGGTGTGGAAAAGTTCGCCGTGTAAGAGGATGTAGTGGACATTACTAGTTTATATATACACAATAATATATATTTGGTGATTGGCAATGAAGACATAATTACCATAAGAAGAAGGCCTCTGAATAATGTCCAAAAATACTGTGTAGATGTCGAGGTAGACAAGCTTTGTGCCGCTGAAATTTGCAGCAAGTCTTCTGATTTCTGCACTAATCTTGGAATTGTAAAGCACTGATGCCTGATTGCGAACTTCTTCGCATTCTCTCTCGAGCTCTCCTGCCATAGTTATTTCGAAGGGCAGGCATCCTATGGGAGGGAGCCCCACGAACCCAATCCTGCGTGCGCCCAGTCGGTGTAATTTCTGTAATAAGAAAGAGATATAGTGGTTTGTAGCATCTGTGCGCCATGAAAATGAATTATGATAATGTAAAATGGAAGTAAGGATTAATTCTAGTGATATTCATGCGGAGTTCAAAGTAAATACTGAATTCTGCAGATTATTGGAGAAATATGAGAGAGATGAGAGAAAGATAAAAAGTGGAGTAGTGCCTCGTGCAAGATTTAAGCTTAGGGCGAGTTTTGCTAATTGGACAAAAATTCTATCATCATAAAATGTGTTTGGCATTACAATAGGTATGACCGTCACCCAGAAAAACACACTAATTTTGAACATAAAAAAATGAAAGGAGTCCTTGTGGTGGGCATTCATGAATGACGATTCATGACCAACATGTTCATGAACACGCTCTTAGTTTGTTTAACCATTTTCTCTTGGTTGCGGTTTTGAAAATAAAATGCAAACTCCAATTTTCTCATTTGGATAGCCTCCGCCGCTCCATACATTTCATTTTATGCTTAATTCCAACAATATATCAGTCTACAACGGGCGCCTTTATTATATTATATTAGGCAATTGTTATTAGCACACCAGTTTTGGCTATTCGCACACCAATTTCTATGAGTTATTACGTGCATTTTGACAATACGTCTTGTACATACATTCTTAGGAAAACTGTTCAACACGAAAATTGTAGATCTTGTCGAGATCAACAACTTTCGTGTTGAACACATTTCCTAAAAATGCATGTACAAGATATATTTTCTAAAATTCGTCAAAAATTCGCTATAGTTATAATCAGGGCGGCAATACGCATTGTGCGTGCATTTTTAGGAAAAATGGTCAACGCGAAAGTTGTAGATCTCGACGAGATCTACAATTTTTGTGTTGAACACTTTTCCTAAAAATGCATGGACAAGACGTATTTTCAAAAGACGCATAATAACTCATAGAAATTGGTGTGCGAATAGCCAAAACTGATGTGCTAATAACAATTGCCTTATATTATTCTAAGTCAAGCAAATGAATCGTCTGGAATTTCGGACTCCCACTAATGGAGGAATGGTAAAGGAGGCTGGATGATTTTCTTGTTGCGGGTAACACATTATTCTCTGCGTATGCTGTACTTTTTTTTATATAAATCCCATTTTATCGCTCGAAATCATAAATTAATTTTCTAAAGACAATTATGTTGGTTTGAGATGGTTGACCAGGTCAACAGTTTTTTAGTTGTATTTTTATATATGTTTTGTTTGTTTGTGGCATTAATTGCCCCGTCACGTGTCAATTTTTTAGAGGTGTGGATTGCCTATATATAGGCCTTGTAAGTAAGATGAAATCGCGGTGAATAGAATTTGGAGAGGCTTTGTTTTAAAAAAAAAAGGAGTGGTGTGCGAGTGGAGTACTTGCCGTGGGAAGTGCTCGGCGCAAGGTGGTAGTGTTCGCGGGTCGAGTGCTCACTGAATTGAAGGGTGCGTACGAGAGGTGTCGTGCTTGCCGGAGAGGTCTCGCAAGTGTAGTGTCGTGCCCATATCGCGTTTCCAACAAGTGGTATCAGAGCGAGGTTGCAAACCTTTGCCGGTGACTCGGAAGGTTTGAGGAGTAGAAGCAATGGAGACAGGTGGAGCTATGTCGGGGCAAGTCCCCAAGCTAACGAAGACCAATTATGGGAACTGGAGCATCCAGATGAAAGTGCTACTTGCCTCCAAGGAGTTGTGAGATGTAGTGGAGAATGGGTATGAGGAGCGCACGGCTGCAGTAGGGGCGACGTTGACTAATGCCCAGAAGACGGCATTGAGAGAAGCAAGGAAGGCGGACCAGAAGGCTTTGTTCTTGTTATACCAAGGGGTTGACGAGGCGACCTTCGAGAAAATCTCAGATGCGAGAACCTCTAAGGAGGCATGGGAGGTGTTGCAACGCTCCATGCAAGGGGTTGAGAAGGCCAAGAAGGTGAAGCTCCAATCTCTCTGTGCGGAGTATGAAGTAACCAAGATGCAGAGCACCGAGAGGGTGAGTGACTATGTGACCCGTCTGCGGACGCTCACTAATGAGATGAAGCGCAATGGGGAGACGATGGATGATGTGAGCTTTATGGAGAAGCTGCTGAGATCCATGGCCAAGAAGTTCCGCCATATAGTGGTGGCGATCGAAGAATCAAAGGACCTCAGCGTGATGGCCGTTGACGAGCTTGTAGGCTCTTTGCAAGCTCATGAGTACAGGATGCTGCAGGATGACGAGGAAGTGAGTGGCTTGGGAAAAGCACTCCAGACCCAGTTGAACTTTGGGGAAAGTTCAGGAAGAGGAGGCGACCAGCGTGGCCGAGGTCATCAAGGCAGAGGTAGAGGAAGAAGAGGAGGTAGAAACCAAAATTTCCAAAAGGAGGCGGAGCGACCTCAAGGAGGTTGGCAAGATGGAAGAGGAAGAGGAAGAGGCCGTGGAAGAGGCCGAGGAGATATGTCCCAGATACAATGTTACAACTGTAACAAGTATGGGCATATGAGCTACGACTGCTGGAGTCCGAGGAAGAGAGAAGAAGCTAACCACTATGCGGAGGCTAGGAACAATGAGAACAATACTGGAGGTGGAAACCCGATGATGTTCCTAACCTACCGAGGTGCGGAAGAAGGAAGAAGTGAAGTGTGGTACCTGGACACAGGGGCGAGCAACCACATGTGTGGAGATAGAGAGATGTTCACAAACCTTGAACCCATTGGGGGTGAGGTTAGCTTCGGGGATGCGTCAAAGATCTCCTTGGAAGGAAAGGGTTTGGTAGAGACGAAGCTGAACGGGGAGAGAGTGCACCTGAACGACGTGTACTACGTGCCAGGGTTGAAGACCAACATCTTGAGCATTGGGCAGTTAGTGGAGAGAGGCTACTGCGTCCAAATGAAGGATGGGTCTCTGGCAATGAAGAATGGTCAAGGGAAGGAAGTAGTGAAGGTGGAGATGACGGTGAACCGTCTATTCACACTGAAGATGGATGCTCGAGAGACAGCTTGTATCGCGAGAACGGAGGAAGAGGAAGAAGCGTGGCTATGGCACCATAGGATGGGCCATTTGGGTTTCACGGGGTTGAAGCTGCTATCTAACTCAAGGATGGTGACAGATCTGCCAATGATCTCACCACCTCAGAAGGTGTGTGAAGCTTGCACGAAGGGGAAGCAGAAGAGGCAGAGTTTTGAAGGAGGGAAGTCCTGGAGAGCAAGGAGGCAGCTTGAACTGGTTCACTCAGACATTGCGGGTCCGTTTGAGACCACCTCAGTGGGCGGAAGCAGATACTATATCACCTTCACGGATGACTTCAGTCGGAAGTGTTGGGTGTATATTTTGAAGGAGAAGGCTGAGGCACTTGACAAGTTCAAGGAGTTCAAGGCGATGGCAGAGAAGGAGAGTGGTCAGCCACTGAAGGTGCTGAGGACAGATCGGGGTGGGGAGTACACCTCGAAGCTGTTTGATACTTTTTGTAAGGAGAATGAGATCTCACACCAGCTGACGACGACGTACTCACCGCAGCAGAACGGAGTAGCAGAGAGGAAGAACCTCACCATCATGAACATGGCGAGGAGCATGGTGAAGGAGAAGGGGCTACCGAAGAGTTTCTGGGCGGAAGGAGTGCAGTGTGCGGTGTATCTACTGAACAGATGCCCCACAAAGAGCGTGAAGTTCATGACGCCGTTTGAAGCATGGAGTGGCTGGAAGCCAAGCGTGAAGCACCTAAGGGTCTTCGGGTGTGTAGCTCATGCTCACATCCCGGAACAGAGAAGGAATAAGCTCGACGATAGGAGCGAGAAATGTATCTTTGTTGGCTACGCTCTGGAGAGCAAGGCTTACAAGCTTTACAACCCGGTGACAGAGAAGGCCATAGTCTCGAGAGACGTGGTGTTTGAAGAAGGCAGCAGCTGGAGCTGGGATGAGAAGACGAGGAGTATGAAGGACATGTTCTTCGAGGATGAAGATGAAGGAGGTCATGAGGCTGGAGTGGAGCCACCATCACCACCGAGCAGGAATTCAGGGGGAGCTTCCACCTCCCACTCAAGAGGGGAAAGCTCAAGTGAAGGAAATTCTGCAGGAGGCAGCGGGAGTCGGAGTGACTCCGAGAGTCCACCACCCAGGATGAAGAGGGTGGGGGAGCTCTATGAGGAGACAGCCCCAATCCATACTAACTATTCATTGTATTGCCTCTTAGCAGATTGTGAGCCAAGGTCCTATGAAGAAGCTGCCTAGGAGAAATCTTGGAGGACGGCGATGGATGCCGAGATGGCTTCTATCAAGAAGAACGATACCTGGAGGCTAGTGGATCCACCGGCAGGCCACAAACCCCTCAGGGTGAAGTGGGTCTATAAGGTGAAGAAGAACAAAGATGGAGCTGTAGAGAAGCACAAGGCTAGGCTCGTCGTGAAGGGCTACAGGCAAGTCCAAGGAGTGGACTATGACGAGGTCTATGCCCCAGTGGCGAGGATTGACACCATTCGGTTGATCATCGCACTGGCAGCTCATTATGGGTGGACAATCTTGCAAATGGATGCTGTGGCGGCGTACTTGAATGGGTACCTGGAAGAAGATGTGTACATCGAGCAACCTCCAGGGTATGTGGTGAAGGGCCAGGAGAGAAAAGTCTGCAAGCTAGACAGAGCTTTGTATGGGCTGAAGCAAGGAGCAAGGGCGTGGAATGGAAGGATAGATGCCTTCCTCCAGAAGCATGGATATGTGAAGTGCCCATACGAGTATGCCCTGTATGCGAAGACAGAGTAGAACGGGGATATCATGGTCTTGTGTCTATACGTGGATGACATGATATTCACCGGGAACAACCCAACGATGCTTGAGGAGTTCAAGAGGCTTATGAAGAAGGAGTTCGAAATGACGAACTTGGGAGAGCTGAGTTATTTCCTGGGGGTTGAGGTGAAGCAGGAGGAAGACGGGATCTTCATATCCCAGAAGAAGTATGCAGAAAAAATTCTGAAGAAGTTCAGGATGGAGGGTAGCAAGGCTATCACCACTCCAGCGGACCTAGGGACAAAGTTGAGGAAGGACTCTGAGGAGGAAGGTGTGGACCCGACGATGTTCAAGAGTCTAGTCGGGAGTCTTAGGTACTTGACCTTCACTAGGCCGGACATCATGTATGCGGTCGGGGTAGTAAGCAGGTACATGGAGGAGCCCAAGCAAGATCACTTCACGGCTGCGAAGAGGATCCTGAGGTATGTGAACGGGACGAGAGGTCATGGTCTGATGTACTCCACTGGAGAGGAGTTGAAGTTAGTCGGCTACTCGGATAGCGACTACGGAGGGGACGTGAACGATCGGAAGAACACTTCCGGGTATGCGTTCAATATGGGAACCGCGGCGTTCTCATGGAGTTCGAAGAAGCAGGCTACGATAGCCTTATCATCATGTGAGGCGGAGTACATTGCAGCAGCGGCATGCGCCTGCCAAGCCATCTGGCTCAGGAAGTTATTGGAGGAGCTACATCATGTGCAGGACTGGCCAACGACAGTGTTAGTGGATAACATGTCGGCCATCCAGCTCGCGAAGAACCCAGTGCTGCATGGGAGGAGCAAGCATATCGAGACTCGATATCATTTTCTTCGGGAGCAAGTGGAGCAGAAGACCGTGGAGGTCGTGTATTGCCCTACCGGAGAGCAGGTCGCGGACATTTTCACTAAGGCTTTGAAGGTGGAGACGTTCGCGAAGCTCAAAGGCAAGCTCGGCATGTGCTGCCAAGCTTGAGGGGGAGTTTGTTGGTTTGAGATGGTTGACCAGGTCAACAGTTTTTTAGTTGTATTTTTATATATGTTTTGTTTGTTTGTGGCATTAATTGCCCCGCCACGTGTCAATTTTTTAGAGGTGTGGATTGCCTATATATAGGCCTTGTAAGTAAGATGAAATCGCGGTGAATAGAATTTGGAGAGGCTTTGTTTTAAAAAAAAGGAGTGGTGTGCGAGTGGAGTACTTGCCGTGGGAAGTGCTCGGCGCAAGGTGGTAGTGTTCGCGGGTCGAGTGCTCGCTGAATTGAAAGGTGCGTACAAGAGGTGTCGTGCTTGCCGGAGAGATCTCGCAAGTGTAGTGTCGTGCCCATATCGCGTTTCCAACAAATTACAGTATTTAAAAAAAAATTAAGTACTGATTTGTCTAAATTCTCTTAAGATCTGAAAAAATCCAATCATATTTTTTTTTTGCAATCATATTATTTCTGATAAAAAAACGGATTTTTCATATGCTATCAGAATATAGGCAAATCGGTAGATAAAATGATTTTAAGAATATCATACTTTAAATTTGGACTCTTCAAATTGTGATTTAAAGCAAAAAATTATGTACAATGCATGTAGAGGATGACCTGTTACCAAAAAAATGGTCCTGCCTCTCTGGCAGGCTGCTACACTATTTCGCATTCAAAATCTAACTTCGGTTTATTCCTTTCCTCTCGACATAGAAATATTTACTCTAGTGTTTACCTGTAGGAAATCTGAAGCAGAAGTTACGAGCAAATTAACATAAGAAGGGATGTCATAATGTGGCCTTCGAAAGGTTGTTGTGAAGTAAGTGTTGGCGATGTCGTTGGAACCCGCACAAACCACAAATATGCCCTCCGATATGATGCTATTCATCCTCTCCTCGCCGGCGACAGCCTTCACTCTCTCTTTGTATTCACTGAATAGTTTCAGCTGATCCGGCATTGATATCACCGACTGCATTTCATTACAAAAGTGTATATATCATCATTCCCAATGCATTTTAAAATTTCAAATTAAAAATACTACTATTGCTACTGAGATACATGTAGATGTATATAAATTAATTTATGTACCGCTATGATCGAAGTGATTGGATCGTATCCAGTGGATCCTGAAGCAAAGCTCACTCCAGTGAGAAGGTCTTCTTCTCCTAATCTTTGGCTTAGATAAGCTGGTACTGTTTCCTTCACTCCAAGAATTGAGGCTGAAATGTATTTTGCATGCATATTTGAAAATTAATTGCTAACTTCATTTCGGCTGCTTGGGGGATAAATAAAAGAAATTTCATAACACTAGAGGGCATAAATGGAGAGACCAAAAAAGAAGGGTTCTTACTTCTTACGGTTGATTGATTTGATCGGAAGGCTAACAATAGTTTAGCTACGAGAAATCACCAAAATAAAAATCGATTTTTTTTATAAAAGGGGGCTTTTTACCGTCATGTATGCATGTAATAAATCTTTTCCCCTACCATCAATACGATTATACAAACACAGATATTTAATTAATATGATGCAGTTCCTGTGGATCAATGCTCGAATGAAAAAAAAACAGTGAGTGTTCGTATTAATTGGGTAGGTGAAGGGTAATTAATTAATAAATGTAATGCCCCATCTATACTTTTTTTTTTAAATCTGTCAATTGTACGAGCACAACAGCTAGTTTATTATATGAATCCAAAACATATGAACCAAAGCAAGGAAAAATAGAGAAACAACTCAAACAAATTTAGATACTAGCTTAATCTGTAAAAGTAGAATGGAGTACCTATAAAATCACCAGGGACCTTGCCATTGGAAAACCTCCCAGTCGGTATGTTGTTCCAGAAATCTTTCCCGTAAGGAGGAAAGTCGCACTTGAATAAGGTTTCGAGGTCATTGTTGTTTCCAGCATCAACAATGGAGTCTCCGAACAGGAACACGGCCGGTGCGAGCGGAGTTTTCATGGTTTCGTTCCCGGCGGCAAAGGCTAGAGCTAGCTGAGCGCAGATCAGGCAGAAGCTGCCCATGGCTGCTAGAAGATGAAGTGCCGCTTCTGAATCTCCATGGCACATGATTCTTCTCTTCATTATTGTCTTCTCTCTCTAGATCTATTCCCCTCCCTCTCACTCTCTATTTTCCTTCAATGGAGAATACAACCTGTACCGAGTCGACTTTATAACAGAAAGAGAAGCGAAATAACAGCAGGTGATGAAGGTCACAGCGGCTATATTTGGCCACAGCCTTAAAATGTGTTCGATCTAGTCATTCCTGTGCCTACGCAACTTTTTTAAATGGTTATTATAATTAAATTATACAGGCGAGTTTTGTTATTTATGCTAATGTTTTAGTAATTAAGTTGAATATTTTTTACCTTCAAAATGTCAATAAAGGCTAGATGAGTTCCCTACGTCCCCACAAAATTGTGTTATCGAAAAAATTATGATGACACAATACACTGACGGTAACGACGAATACATACAGGATCGTCTTATTCAAAATCTACTAATCTCTATTGAAGTATTTAATTCAGGATTAATAATTTTCTAATTCAACAAAGTAATCAAGAACACGCTAATAACATGAAGCTCGAAAAAACGATAAACCTACAGAAATGCGGAATTAATTTATACCGTTCTTTGTCTCAAGCTTGTGCTTCATTACAGCGACAATCCTCAAAAGTCTTGATGTATACTTATGAAATTCACGTCGGCGGAATATCCCGCTAACATACAATGCTATCTAAATATGCGATCTCTACCATGTAAAAGAGTTAGCGCGAAGTATGTATGTAAGTGAGTATGAAATCTGAACTGAAGCATCAGTCAAATGCACAACATATTCTATGCATGAATAAATATATAAGTACACAACGTATGAAATCTGAACTGAAACATATATATGTATTCATTTTCCTGTTCAAAGGAGAATGAATCAAAGCCTCTACCTGCGGCTTGGTGAGAGATGAATTCAACCGGATGAAAAAGCCACGATATTCTATGGCATGAAGTACCGGCCTTGAAGGTAGATGAAAACTGCTGTTTTATTTTATGAAGAGTTCCTCCACGGTCAAAACATGCATGGATGGTGACTTTTGGTGAAAGCATGCAAGGATCCAAAACCTGTCATCTTAAGCTCCGTTTGGGGGGAACTTATTTTCACCGGTCAAGCGGTCAGGACCGCATGAACCGGACTTTAATTTAAGGTCCGGTTCATGCGGTCCTGACCGCTTGACCGGTGAAAAAAGTTCCCCCAAACGAAGCCTTAATCTCCTAGGTGTTTTCCCATCATTTACCAACATTGTGGTATCAGAACCCAGCCAAATCCTTCATCTATAACTGTTCAGTTATATGACTTCATCATCTTCAAGCTTCAACCCTATGGCATATTCTCATATGTCCGTTCCTTTATTTTCTGATGATAAATATGAATTCTGGTGTATACAAATGAAACCAGTATTTATCTCACAAAGCTTATGGGATGTAGTACAACATGGTCCTCAATTTCGCACTGTAAGTAAGGAGACTGAGTTAACAGAACAACAAAAGAAAATAAAAGAAGAATTAACCATAAAGGATGCAAGAGCTCTTATGTTAATTTATCAAGGTATATCTGAAGATATATTTCCTCGCCTAATGGGAGCCACAACAACAACGAAAGTTTGGGATACTTTAAAGGAAGAATATCAAGGATCAGTCAAAATTATTAGTATCAAATTACAAGGACTATGACGAGATTTTGAAAACATTGGAATGAAAGCTAGTGAATCTCTTGATGATTTTGTAACACGTATGGCTAATCTAACAAATCAGATACGAAATCTAGGTGATATTATACCAGACAACATTGTTGCAAAGAAGATATTAAGATGCTTGCCTCCATCTTATGATCCTGCAGTGACAGCTATCGAAGAAGCTCAAGATTTAGCACATATTACCCTTACTGAGTTAATGGGGTCATTAAAAACTCATGAAGAAAGAATAAAGAGAGTCTATCAACCTACTGTTGATCAAGCATTTCAAGTTAAAATTCTCCCAAAGAAAGAAAAACCAACAGAAGCAAGTGGTAAAACCAATCCATCCAGGAAAACAAAGCAAAAGGGGAAACAACTAGAACAAAGTAATTGGCAAGGTAAAACTGACAACAGGGCTCCCTTTAACTCATCCAAAGGTATGCAATGTATTATTTGCAAGAAACAAAATCATGAATCAAAGGACTGCTTCTTTAGATGCCGCCAATGTCGAATTCCAAATCATTCTGCCAATAAATGTTGGAATAGACAAAAGGAAGAGCTGAAACTCGTTGGAGAGAACAAAATGACAAAGGAAGAAATGTTTTATACTAATCAACATCAAGCTGAAACCAAAGACAATATTTGGTTTATTGATAGTGGATGCTCCTCTCATATGACAAATAACAAGGAGCACTTCACTTTTTTTGATGAATCATATAAATCCTTTGTATATCTTGGAAATGGAAAAATACAGAATATTGAAGGCAAAGGTATAATCAGTTTTCAGACAGCAACTGGGGATACAAAGGTAATTACAGATGTTTATAATTATATATATATATATACGCGCTACAAGAAAAACCTTGATTAGCAAGGAGCAAAATTCCTTGCTAATTAGCTAAATTCCTTGCTAATTTTAATTAGCAAGGAATTTAGAAACAAAAAAAATACCTAGCTAATATGATCCTAGCTAATTTTAGCAAGGTATTTATTGCTTCCTAATTAGCAAGAAAATCTAATTTTGATGCTAATATTTTATATTTTAGTTAATTATTCTGTAAAATTAGAATAATATTTATATATAACCCAAAAATAGCAACTTTAATTGAGAGCTGCTGGGAATCGAACCCAAAACCTACTATATACAACTTACCTTGCTTAACCAACACACATAATTAACAACTTTGTTTTAAAATGGCGGTAATATATATATATTTTCATGTAATTTATAAAATTATATAAATAAGTATATATAGTTATTTATATATATGTGTATATATTGTTATTTATATAATTAATATGTACGTGTATATATGTGTATATATATAGTTATATATATATAGTTACTCACCTTATTTATATATACGTATACATAGTTATTTACATATTATATATATATACACTTATATATATATATATGTATATATAAAACTATTTGAATATATACGAATAATTTATGCTAATTAATAAAATAAATATAAATATTTAAATAATTTATAAAATTATATAAAAAAATTTAAATATATTAGTAATTATTTTATTGGATATAAATAATATTTGCTAATTTATAAATATATATAAACAAAAATTATATTTTATAAGAGAGGGATAAGAAAATTATAAATTATATTTTTTAAGAAAGAGAAATGAAATTTTTTTGAAGGAAATAATTTTGTCTCCATAAATATTTTGTAACAAAAAAATTCGTTGCTATTTTCCAACAAAAAATTTACTACAAAAAAAATTTGTTGCTATTTTAGAAACAAAAATTTTGCAACAAAAAAATCCCTTGCTATTTTTGCAACAAAAAAATCTCTTGCTATTTTTGTAGGTAAAACAAAAAAGTATTTACCTAGCTAAATTTGATGCTAATTAGGAAGGAATTATATATCCTTCCTAATTTTCCTTGCTAAATGGGGTTTTTCTTGTAGTATATGTACCAAAGTTAGCACAAAACTTATTAAGTGTGGGACAACTAATGGAAAGAGGCTATACTGTATTATTTGCTAATAATGCTTGTTTCATTAAAGATAAAAACAGTGATACAATTATAGCCTCAGCTTTGATGTCTAACAAGGGTGTTCACCCTAGACATGTTAAGACCTAGGAAGCACCGGTACAGGTACGGGTACCGGGTACGATACGTATCCGGTACGGCGGTACGACAAAATTTAAAAACCAATGATGCGGGTACGACGGGATACGTTGTATTAAATATAATAAATATATATGTATATATTAAAAATGCAATTATAAATTCTCAAAACAATAAAATTTGATAAGGAAATTTCTGTATTGAACAGAAATTCTGTACAGAACAAAAATTCTGTAACACTGTAATAGAATTTCTGTAGAAATCAAAAATTCTTGTAGCACTAATAGAATTTATGTAGAAATTTCTACAGAACTTCTACAGAGCACAATAGAATTACTGTAGATAATAGAAATTTCTACAAAACTTCTATAGAACACACACTGTAGTAGAAGAAGAAGAAGAAGAAGAGGAAGAAGAGGAAGAAGAGGAAGAAGAGGATGAAGAGGAGGAAGAGGAGGAAGAGGAGGAAGAGGCGGAAGAGGAAGAAGAGGAAGAAGAAGAGGATGAAGAAGAGGAAGAGGAAGAAGCGGAAGAAGAGGAAGAAGAAGAAGAGGGCGCAGGGAGCGGCAACAGTAGCAACGGGCGCAGGGAGCGGCAACAGCAGTAGTGGGCGCAGCAGCGTCAGCGGGCGCAGCAGCGTAAGCAGGCGCAGCAACGTAAGCAGGGAGCGGCAGCGGCATCAGCGGGCGTAGCAGCGTAAGCAGGGAGCGGCAGCAGCGTAAGCAGGGAGCGGCAGCAGCGGGCGCATCAACGTAAGCAGGGAGTGGCAGCAGCAGCAGCGGGAGCTGCAGAAATAGTGATAAATGTGTATTGTGGCATTCCAAACGCGTACCCGTACCGGAAACATACCCGATACGGGTACGTGCCTATTTTAGCCGTACCAGTGCTTCGTAGGTTAAGACTCAATAACACTGCCATCACTTGTGTAAAACAAGGTTGCAGATCTCTTGCTCAGCTATGGCATCATAGGCTAGGACATATCAATTGGGAATCAATTCAAAAAATGCAGAAACAGCTACTTGTGAAAGGTCTTGCATCCATACAATTCAAGAAACAATTCTGTGAAAAGTGTACATATGGAAAAGCACATGTACAGGTGTTTCCCAAGATAGTCAAAGAAGTTCTCAACCCTTGCAACTAATACATGGTGACTTATGGGGTCCAGCATCGACAAACTCAAATGGTAATAGCCGGTACTATTTTCTTTTAGTAGATGACTATATATAGCAGATATATGTGGATTTACTTTCTACATACCAAAGATGAAGCATTTACAATCTTTAAGCAATTCAAGACATATGTAGAGAAACAACTGGATCTATCAATCAAAGCTTTTCGAAGTGATCGTGGAGGTGAATTTATATCAAATGAATTTCAAAACTACTGCAAAGATATGGGAATCAGAAGAGATCTAACAACACTTTATTCTCCACAGCAAAATGGTGTTGTGGAACTTCGAAATCGAACTGTTATGGAAATGGCAAGAACTATGATGCAAGAAAAACAAATGCCCAAATCTTATTGGGCTGAAGCTGCTAATGTTGATGTATATGTCTTAAACAGAACTATTACTAAAGCAACCACTGGCACTACTCCATATGAGGTACTTTTCCATAAAATGCCTTCTATTTCTCATCTACGCATCTTTGGCAGTCTTGCCTATGTTTACTCCTACACATCTAAGAGATAAATTAGATGCAAAGAGTAGAAATCATATCTTCGTTGGCTACAGTGAACAATCAAAGGCATACATATTGTTCAATCCCTCCACCAATACTTTCTGTGTTTAACGAAATGTCACATTTAATGAAAAAGAAACATGGTAATGGAACCCAACAACAACAATGGTGAAGCCCAAACCAGTAATATATACAGATAGTGCTGCAAATTTTAATCATGATGGTAACAATGACTCTACTGAAAGAGTAGAAACAGAAGCTGATCAGAGAATTGATGAGCAAGAAAAAGAAGATGAAGAAGAACCACAATCACCACCAAGAAAAACTCGCAGACTATCAAACATATATCAAGAATCTCAAATGGCCTTACTAGGTATAACCCCCTCTACATATGAAGAAGCAAGTAAAGAAGCAAAGTGGAATAAAGCAATGGATCAAGAAATGCTGATGATTACTAAAAATCAAACTTGGGATTTAGTCTTAAGGCCTGAGAATGAATCAATACTATGCCTCAAATGGCTATATCGGATTGAGTTAAAAGAAGATGACACCATTGATAAATATAAAGCAAGATTAGTTGCTAAAGGGTATACCCAAATTCAAGGTAGAGATTATGAAGACACATACTCACCTATAGAAAGAATGGATACAGTAAAAGTAATCCTTGCCTTGGCTGCTCATAATGGCTATCAAATACATCATATAGATGTAAAATCTGCGTTTCTGAATGGGACCATTACTGAAACTATTTTCACTGAGCAGCCATCTGGGTATGTTAAAAAGGGAGAAGAAACCAAAGTGTGTAAGCTTAAAAAAGCCAGATATGGGTTAAAACAGGCACCAAAGGCTTGGAATACTACAATTGATCAATACTTCATAGAACAAGGGTTCTATAGAAGTAAAAGTGATCCATCTTTGTATTCCAAACATACTCCAGAATATCAAATACTCATATGTTTGCATGTTGATGACTTACTTATAACTGGTAACTCATATGATAGAATTAAAGCATTTAAAGGGCAAATGCATACCAAATTTGAAATGACTGATTTGGGTATTGCTCATTACTTTCTCGGCCTTCAAATTAATTACAGCAAAACTGGCATATTTATATCTCAATGCAAATATGCAGCCGACTTATTGAAGAAAGCTCAAATGGAAGAATGCAACCCAAGTCTTACTCCAATGGACACTAAAACCAGTTTACAGAAAGAAGAAAAGGAAGAAAGTATAGAAGAAGAACAATATCGATCGCTTATTGGCTCTCTATTATATCTTACTCAAACAAGACCTGATATAGAATACTCTATAAATCAGGTAGCCAAATATACAAATCATCCAACAAAGCTTCACTGGTTAGCAATGAAACGCATTTTGCGTTGTACAACCCCGTATTCGCCGAGTGTTTTTCCGAGACCCAGGGGTCTTTTAGAGCATTGTGTGGTAGCATTGTCCCAGGCAGGAAGAGTAGGAGCAAAGGGGGTGAACGACGGAGGCGGAGGCTTCCCGCTCACCCAACTTGTGTAGGAGGCGAGCAAGAGGGGGGGGGGGGGGGGGGGGCGATCCCCTCTCGCCCCAGCTCCCTAAGAGGGGGGCGAGCTCCTCTCGCCCCCGCTCCCTGAAAAGGGAGCGAGCTCCTCTCGCACCCGATCCCTAAAGAGGGGGGGGGGGGGGGGCGAGCAGGGAGGGCGGACAACCCCCTGTCTCGCCTCAGGTCCCTTAGAGGGCGAGCAGGGAGGGCGGCCAGCCCCCTGTCTCGCCCCAGTTCCCTTAGGGGGCGAGCAGGGAGGTCGGCTAGCCCACTGTCTCGTCCCAGGTCCCTTAGGGGGCAAGCAGGGTGGGCGGCCAGCCCCCTGTCTCGCCCCAGTTCCCTTAGGGGGCGAGCAGGGAGGTCGGCCAGCCCCCTGTCTCGCCCCAGGTCCCTTAGGGGGCGAGCAGGGAAGGCGGACAACCCCCTGTCTCGCCTCAGGTCCCTTAGGGGGCGAGCAGGGAGGGCGGCCAGCCCCCTGTCTCGCCCCAGTTCCCTTAGGGGGCGAGCAGGGAGGTCGGCCAGCCCCCTGTCTCGCCCCAGGTCCCATAGGGGGGCGAGCAGGGAGGGCGGTCAGCCCCCTGTCTTGCCCCAGCTCCCTTAGTGGGCGAGCAGGGAGGGCGGCCAAACCCCTGTCTCGCCCCAGGTCCCTTAGGGGGCGAGCAGGGAGGGCGGCCAGTCCCCTGTCTCGCCCCAGTTCCCTTAGGGGGCGAGCAGAGAGGGCGGCCAGCCCCTTGACTCGCCACAGCTCCCTTAGGGGGCGAGCAGGGAGGGCGGCCAACCCCCTGTCTCGCCCCTACTCCCTTTGAGGGCGAGCAGGGAGGGCGGCCAGCCCCATGTCTCGCCCCAGGTCCCTTAGGGGGCGAGCAGGGAGGGCGGCCAACCCCCTGTCTCGCCCCAGCTCCCTTAGGGGGCGAGCAGGGAGGGCGGCCATCACCCTGTCTCACCCTAGTTCACGTAGGAGGCGAGCAGGGAGGGTGGTCAGCCCCCTGTCTCGCCCCAGCTCTCTTTGGGGGCGAGCAGGGAGGGAGGCCAGCACCCTGTCTCGCCCCAGATGCCTTAGGGGGCGAGCAGGGAGGGCGGCCAGCCCCCTGTCTCGCCCAAGCTCCCTTAGGGGGTGAGCAGGGAGGGCGGCCTGCCCCCTGTCTCGCCCCAGTTCCCTTAGGGGGCGAGCAGGGAGGGCGGCCAGCCCCCTGTCTCGCCCCAGTTCCCTTAGGAGGCGAGCAGGGAGGGCGGCCAGCCCCCTGTCTCGCCCCAGGTTCCTTAGGGGGCGAGCAGGGAGGGCGGCCAGCCCCCTGTCTCGCCCCAGGTCCCTTATGGGGCGAGCAGGGAGGGCAGCCAACCCCTTGTCTCGCCCTAGGTCCCTTAGGGGGTGAGCAGGGAGGGCGGCCAGCCCCCTGTCTCACCGAACTCCCTTAGGGGGCGAGCAGGGAGGGCGCCAGCCCCCTGTCTCGCCCCAATTCCCTTAGGAGTCGAGCAGGGAGGGCGGTCAGCCCCCTGTCTCGCCCCAGCTCCCTTAGGGGGCGAGCAGGGAGGGCGGTCAACCCCCTGTCTCACCCCAGCTCCCTTAGGGGGCGAGCAGGGAGGGCGGCTTGCCCCCTGTCTCGCCCCAGGTCCCTTAGGAGGCGAGCAGGGAGGGCGGCCAGCCCCCTATCTCGCCTCAGCTCCCTTAGGGGAGAGCAGGGAGGGCGGCCAGCCCCCTGTCTCGTCCAGCCCCGAGAATAGGGGGCGGTCTATGTTTAGCATTGTTGAACAGTGGGATTTGGCTGTTCGCAGGCCAAATCCGAGGGTATTTTGGTATTTTCAGGGACCAGTTTTGGCTACTTGCAGCCCAAGTTCAGGAATTCTATAAATAGGACAAGGGGGCACCATTTGGAGGCAAGCTTGTTCTAGGCTAGCTCTCTCTCTCTCTCTCTCTCTCTTCCTCCCCAAATCTCTCTCTAGTGGAGGGAGGAGAGCCTCTAGTGGTGCCCAAGCCCGACATTGGCTTGGGAGGGGAAGCGCTCTAAAGATCTTCCAGGTATGTGGTGGGACCTCCTCGCCGAGCCCTTAGTCCAGTTCATAGTTCCAACACCTTCAACCTAGAGCTCTCCCTTGGGGGGAGTAAGAGTTGGCCACCCCTCAACTTGTTGGGGGCCCCGAACTCCACAGAGTCTGAGAAATTGGTTTCAACATTATGGTGCGGTGAGCGTGGAGTGTGACTAACTCAAGAAAGTCCCACGCTGAGCTCCATGGATGGAGGTGGAGGAGGATCCGACCCAGGTCACTTACAGCCCCCGGTGGCTGGGGTGACGTTGGAGATGTTCAAAGATTTCAGGCAAGAGGTCTTACAGACCTTCCAGGTTGCTTTCGCCATGATAGTCGGAGGCAGAAGAAGAGATGGTATGGAGGTCACGCCCTAGTAGGTGGACGAGGGAACTCTCGGCCAATAGTCCAGGAAAGAGGTACCGGTGGGGGGGAGTGGGGAGGTGCCATACCCCCACTCGCCCATCCCCAAGGGGGCGAGCTCAGGAGGGAGGCGCACTCCCAGCTCGCCCCGCCCCTTCAAGGGGGCGAGCTCAGGAGGGAGGCGCCCTCCCAGCTCGCCCCGCCCTTTCAAGGGGGCGAGCTCAGGAGGGAGGCGCCCTCCCATCTCGCCCCGCCCATTCAAGGGGGCGAGCTCAGGAGGGAGGCGCCCTCCCAGCTCGCCCCGCCCTTTCAAGGGGGCGAGCTCAGGAGGGAGGCGCCCTCCCAGTTCGCCCCGCCCTTTCAAGGGGGCGAGCTCAGGAGGGGGGCACCCTCCCAGTTCGCCCCACCCCAGCGAAGGGGCGAGCTTAAGAGGGAGGCGCCCTCCCAGCTCCCTCTGCCCCTTCTAGCCTAGCCCCAAAGGGGGGCGAGCGGGGAGGCATCTGGCCCCCACTCTCCCCACCCCAAAAGGAGTCGAGTGAATGTTGGTGGGCGAGGCCACCCCGAGCGGCGACCATCCAGTAGCTCGGCGAGCGCAGAGATCTGCAATTCAAATCCGCGAGAGCAAGGAAGGAAGGGCTTTCAAAGGAAAAGAGCCAACCGCTCGGGGTGGAGACAGGGATCGAACACACCCTCTCCACCACCTCAGCAAACCACGACGATTGGCTGGAAAAGGAGGAGAGCCAGAAAATCGAAAAGAAGAGGAAGAGGAGGGGATGGGGTGGAGTTACCCTGCTGTGACTTCCACCAGGAGGAGGGTCACTCGACCTCCGCCTTCCCTGAGTTCTTGAAATGATGGATGTGAGGGGTTCAAGGCAGCAACAACAGCTACCAGAAGAAGTCAAGGAAGACTGGGCCTGGGAGTGGGAGACTCAGTTTGGTTTCCACGCTTAGTTTTCTTTTCATTCCCTAAGTTCATGTAATGCGATGTTTCGTTTCCATGCCTAGTTTTCTCACATGTATTAGAATGATTAATATAATGAAAGTTTTTCAAAAGACAGTTAGCCCCGATGCTGGCCCGCTGACCAGGCTCCCACCTAGCTGGCAGGGCCAGGAACCGCTCGACGGATGGATGTTTCTCAAGGTACTTAACCCCGATGCTGGCCCACTAACCAGGCTCCCACCTAGCTGGCAGGGCCGGGAACCGCCCGAGGGCAGGAAGTTCTCAAGGTTAGCCCCGATGCTGGTCCGCTGACCAGGCTCCCACCTAGCTGGCAGGGACGGGAACCACTCCGGGTAGGAAGGAAAAATACTCCACCTCTAGTTGAGCCGGGCTTCTAGAGTGTGTCAACCTTGTATCCACCTCTAGTCGAGATCGACTCCTAGATTGTGTCGACCCTATGTCCACCTCTAGTTGATCTCGGCTTCTAGAGTGTGTCGACCTTATATCCACCTCTAGTTGAGCTCGGCTCCTAGATTGTGTCGACCTTATGTCCACCTCTAGTTGAGCTCGGCTCCTAGAGTGTGTCGACCTTATATCCACCTCTAGTCGAGCTCGGCTCCTAGATTGTGTCGACCCTATGTCCACCTCTAGTTGAGCTCGACTCCTAGAGTGTGTCGACCTTATATCCACCTCTAGTTGAGCTCGGCTCCTAGATTGTGTCGACCTTATGTCCCCCTCTAGTTGAGCTCGGCTCCTAGAGTGTGTCGACTTTATATCCACCTCTAGTTGAGCTCGGCTCCTAGATTGTGTCGACCCTATATCCACCTCTAGTTGAGCCCGACTCCTAGATTGTGTCGAACTTATATCCACCTCTAGTCAAGCTCGGCTCCTAGAGTGTGTCGACCTTATGTACACCTCTAGTTGAGCTCGCCTCCTAGATTGTGTCGACCCTATATCCACCTCTAGTTGAGCCCAGCTCATAGATTGTGTCGACCTTATATCCACCTCTAGTCGAGCTCGGCTCCTAGAGTGTGTCGACCTTATGTCCACCTCTAGTTGAGCTCGGCTCCTAGATTGTGTCGACCTTATGTCCACCTCTAGTTGAGCTCGGCTCCTAGATTGTGTCGACCCTATATCCACCTCTAGTTGAGCTCGGCTCCTAGATTGTGTCGACCTTATGTCCACCTCTAGTTGAGCTCCGCTCCTAGATTGTGTCGACCCTATATCCACCTCTAGTTGAGCCGGGCTCCTAGAGTGTGTCAATGTTGTATCCACCTCTAGTTTGGCCGAGCTCCTAGAGTGTGCCGACCTTGTATCCACCTCTAGTTGAGCCGGGGTCCTCGAGTACGTCGACCTTAGCCCCGATGCTGGCCCGCTAACCAGGCTCCCACCTAGCTGGCAGGGCCGGGAACCGCTCGGGGGAAGGAAGTTCTCAAGGTTAGCCCCGATGCTGGCCCGCTGACCATGCTCCCACCTAGCTGGCAGGGACGGGAACCGCTCGGGGCAGGAAGGAAAAATACTCCACCTCTAGATGAGACGGACACCTAGAGTGTGTCGACTTTGTATCCACCTCTAGATGAGTCGGGCTCCTAGAGTGTGTCGACTTTGTATCCACCTCTAGTTGAGTCGGGCTCCTAGAGTGTTCCGACCTTGTATCCACCTCTAGTTGAGCGGGGCTCCTAGAAGGTGTCGGCCTTAGCCCCGATGCTGGCCCGCTGACCAGGCTCCCACCTAGTTGGCAGGGCTGGGAACCACTCGGGGGCAGGAAGTTCTCAAGGTTAGCCCTGATGCTGGCCCGCTGACCAGGCTTTCACCTAGCTGGCAGGGCCGGGAACCGCTCGGGGCAGGAAGGAAAAATACTCCACCTCTAGTTGAGCCGGGCTCCTAGAGTTTGTCGAATTTGTATTCACCTCTAGATGAGTCGGGATCCTAGAGTGTGTAACCTTTGTATCCACCTCTAGTTGAGCCGGGCTCCTAGAGTGTGTCGACCTTGTATCCACCTCTAGTTGAGCCGGGCTCCTAGAAGGTGTCAGCCTTAGCCCCGATGCTGGCCCGCTGATCAGGCTCCCACCAAGCTGGCAGGGCCGGGAACCGCTCGATGGCCGGATGTTTTTCTCCCGAGGTGGTCTCGCTAGCCGGAGGGGTTGGAAGACCTCTCGGGGAGGTAGTGATTTTCTCCAAAGTGGTATCACTAGCTGGGCTCTCGCTAGCCGGCAGGGTTGGAGGACCTCTCGAGGAGGCTAAGTGTTTTTCCCCCAAGGGGGGTTTCGCCTATGGCGCGATTTTTAGCACCACTTGCCGAATATGCGGGGTTGGACTTTTCTTTCCGAGCTTGTACCTCCCTCGGAAAGAGCGGGGATTGTGTACAACCCCATATTCGCCGAGTGTTTTTCCGAGACCCAGGGGTCTTTTAGAGCATTGTGTGGTAGCATAGTCCCAGGCAGGAAGAGTAGGAGCAAAGGGGGTGAACGGTGGAGGCGGAGGCCTCCCGCTCACCCAGCTTGTGTAGGAGGCGAGCAAGAGGGGGGTGAGCCCCTCTCGCCCCCGCTCCCTAAGAGGGGGCGAGCTCCTCTCTCCCCCGCTTCCTGAAGAGGGGGGCGAGCCCCTCTCGCCCCCGCTCCCTAAGAGGGGGCGAGCTCCTCTCTCCCCCGCTTCCTGAAGAGGGGGGCGAGCTCCTCTCGCCCCCGATCCCTAAAGAGGGGGGGGCGAGCAGGGAGGGAGGACAGTCCCCTGTATCGCCTTAGGTCCCTTAGGGGGCGAGCAGGGAGGGCGGCCAGCCCCCTATCTCGCCCCAGTTCCCTTAGGGGGCAAGCAGGGAGGTCGGCCAGCACCCTGTCTCACCCCAGGTCCCTTAGGGGGCGAGCAGGGAGGGCGGCCAACCAGCTGTCTCGCCCCAGTTCCCTTAGGGGGTGATCAGGGAGGTCGGCCAGCCCCCTGTCTCGCCCCAGGTCCCTTAGGGGGCGAGCAGGGAGGGCAGACAACCCCTTGTCTCACCTCAGGTCCCTTAGGGGGCGAGCAGGGAGGGCGGCCAGCCCCCTGTCTCACCCCAGTTCCCTTAGGGGGCGAGCAGGGAGGTCGGTCAGCCCCCTGTCTCGCCCCAGGTCCCTTAAGGGGCGAGCAGGGAGGGCGGTCAGCCCCCTGTCTCGCCCCAGGTCCCTTAGGGGGCGAGCAGGGAGGGCGGTCAGCCCCCTGTCTCGCACCAGCTCCCTTAGGGGGCTAGTAGGGAGGGCGGCCAGCCCCCAGTCTCGCCCCAGTTCCCTTAGGAGGCGAGCAGGGAGGGCGGTCAGCCCCCTGTCTCGCCCCAGCTCCCTTAGGGGGCGAGCAGGGAAGGCGGTCATCCCTCTGTCTCGCCCCAAGTCCCTTAGGGGGCGAGCAGGGAGGGCGGTCAGCCCCCTGTCTTGCCCCTGCTCCCTTAGGGGGCGAGCAGGGACGGCGGCCAGCCCCTGTCTCGCCCCAGTTCCCTTAGGGGGCGATTAGGGAGGGAGGCCAGCCCCCTGTCTCACCCCAGTTCCCTTAGGAGGCGAGCAGGGAGGGCGGCCAGCCCCCTGTCTCACCCCAGGTCCCTTAGGGGGCGAGCAGGGAGGGCGGCCAGCCCCCTGTCTCTCCCCAGGTCCCTTAGGGGGCGAGCAGGGAGGGCGGCCAGCCTCCTGTCTCGCCCCAGGTCCCTTAGAGGGCGAGCAGGCAGGGCAGCCAGCCCCCTGTCTCGCCCCAGCTCCCTTAGGGGGCGAGCAGGGAGGGCGGCCAGCCCCCTGTCTCGCCCCAGATCCCTAAGGAGGCGAGCAGGGAGGGCGGTCAGCCCCCTGTCTCGCCCCAGCTCCCTTAGGTGGCGAGCAGGGAGGGCGGTCAGCCCCCTGTCTCTCCCCAGCTCCCTTAGGGGGCGAGCAGGGAGGGCGACCAGCCCTCTGTCTCGCCCCAGGTCCCTTAGGAGGCGAGCAGGGAGGGAGGACAGCCCCCTGTCTCGCCCCAGCTCCCTTAGGGGGCGAGCAGGGAGGGCGGCCAGCCCCCTGTCTCACCCAGCCCCGAGAATAGGGGGCGGTCTGCGTTTAACGCTGTTGAACATCAGGATTTGGTTGTTCGCAGGCCAAATCCGAGGGTATTTTGGTGTTTTCAGGGACCATTTTTGGCTACTTGCAGCCCAAGTTCAGGAATTCAATAAATAGGACAAGGGGGCACCATTTGGAGGCAAGCTTGTTCTAGGCTATCTCTCTCTCTCTCTCTCTCTCTCTCTCTCTCTCCCCCTCTCTCTCTTCCTCCCTAAATCTCTCTCTAGTGGAGGGAGGAGATCCTCCAGTGGTGCCCAAGCCCAACATTGGCTTGGGAGGGGAAGCGCTCTAAAGATCTTCATGGTATGTGGTGGGACCTCCTCGTCGAGCCCTTATTCAGGTTCATAGTTCCAACACCTTCAACCTAGAGCTCTATCTTGGGGGGAGTAAGAGTTGGCCACCCCTCAACTTGTTGGGGGCCCCGAACTCCACAGAGACCGAGAAATAGGTTTCAACATGCGTTATATCCAAGGTACGCAGAAACTTGGCATTTTCTATAAAAAGGAGAAAACGCAAGATTTGAATGGCTATGCTAATGCCGACTGGGGATCTAATGTAGACGATTGAAAAAGCACGACCGACGTCATATTTTTCCTTGGTACAAATCCAGTAACCTGGACCTCTCGGAAACAGCCTACTATCGCACTCTCTACGACAGAGGCTGAATACATGGCCTTATGTACAACATGTTGTGATTGTCTCTGGTTAAGACAATTACTAACTGAAATAGAAGCTTTGACAGAGCCAAAGCAATATAAAGGAAAAGATAAAGAACAAAGCTATGTTGAAAAACCGGAAGAAGAAGAACAAAGAACAAGAAATGCGATGCAAGTGAAGATTCCAACAACTGTGATCAAATGTGATAACTCCTCTGCTATCCATCTCGCAAAAAACCCATCCACACAGAAAAGGAGCAAACACATTGATCTAAAATACCATTTTATTTGAGATCAAGTGGAAGCCAAGACGATCATGGTATCACAATGTTGGTAAATGATGGGAAAACACCACAATAAAAGCAGCCAAATATTGTTCTTACAAGTTCTGCATTCTTCTTGTTTTTATTCAGTCTTATATATAGGAGTTTTACATCTCACAGATATACATCATAAGTGTTGAAACCTGCAACAGGTCTCCTGAGTTCGGACCCACTGGGGGTGTAGCCGATGCTTACTTCTCCCTCACTAGACTCTCTTGACGGTGGATGTGAGAATACGAATAGACCCAAGGCTGAAGCGAGGAGGTCCCGCCACACACCCGGAAGATCTTAGAGAGCTTCCCCTCCCAAACCAGAGCTCAACCGGGCACCTTGGAGGGCACTAGCACCCGACCAAAAACTAGCCTGGAGGAGAGGATTCTCTAAAATCGGATCTCCTCCAAGGTGCCCTTAAGGGTTTATTTATTGGTTTTTCTAGGCTAGTCTGCAAATAACACGAATCCGCCTTTTAATTTTACTAACAGCACCCCAAACTGGTCTGCTAACAGCCTAATTCCGCTGTTCCGAAAGGCTATTTGCAGCCCACCAGGGGTATTAGGGTCATTTCTCCCTCAAATCATCCTGGGCGAGTGGTCCGTGAGGGCACCACTCGCTGGGCACCCGCCTTGCTGGGCGAGTGCCCGCGCTTCCGGGCGAGTGGTCCGTGAGAGCACCACTCGCCTGTCTCCTTCTCTTCTGCACCTTACCCCCACCAAACCGGGGTACTTCCTCCTCCTAGCCGGGGCGAATGATCGGGCTCACCCAGGTCTCGCCATTTAGCTTGAGGGGTCCACTCGGCGAATACGGGTTGTACACAATCCCCGCTCTTTGCGAGTGATTACTACGCTCGGAAAGAATAGTCCAACCATGTATTCGGTGAGTGCTTGCTGACTGGACTTTCACAAGATTCTGTGGGTCCCACCGTTGTCCTATATATATCTCTTCATGTCAGAACTTCCTGGAGCGTTGACAACCCTTGATTCAGAGCTTCATCCCTCTCTTAGTCCCGCACTGACATCAATGTCTTCTCACAAGCCTTCCGCGAGACCCCTCTCGCGGGAGATGATCGAGCGTCTGGCCACGGCCCAAGCTGTAACTGCCCCCAAGGCAGCCAAATTTGCTCCCTGGCTCTTGTCTAAACGGGATCCGAATGCCCCCTACGTCTCACGTCGAGCCAAGGCGATTCGACTGAATCTTCAGAGAGGCGAGACTGCCTCGGAATCTCCTGCGGGTACTCCACCGGCGAACACTCCGCCAACGGATACCCTTCCGGCGAGGAATCCTCCGGACCCCGGGATGCAGGTATGAGGATTCCTCTCGCCCCTCTGTTTAGTTCCTCCCCTTACCTTGCCTCTGCTCTGACCATTCGCAGGGGATTTCGATGCCCGAGACCGGCCACGGGGCCGTCTCGAGCAATGTCGCGGTGCCACCTCCCCCGGACGAGAGGCCTCCAGATCGGGACCTTGCTCCTCCACCTCCTCCGGGCGAGACATCATTGCAGTCCGGTAAGTTGTAACCCCCTTTAGATTCATCCTTCATGCTGTTCGCTGCTGACCACTATTTTTTGTAGCTCTCGACCCCAACCTTTCGCTGCGGAACTCTATTCCTCCGAGTTCCCCTGTTCGACCGAACCCCTCCGTGCTTGCGGATGAGCCGAGGGTGTCCCCCCGGAAGGGATCCGGTCAGCAGGGCCGCGCGGATGATCCTGCGGATGCTCCAGCTCCTACCTCACAGCCCTACCGTTTGGAAAGGGAAAGGTCCTACCTCCCGCCGGGCTGTTTGGAATGCACCTCCATTCGTCTCGTCCTTCAGGTCACCAAGACCCCACCCCAGGTCAGTTCACTCACCCGCCCTTATCGTACTCACATATTTTACCACTACTGACCTAGTCGTGATTTCACTGGCTATCGGGAAGCCTCCCCCTTTGACTCCTACTACGAGGGGGGAGAGGGGATGTTCTCGCCTCTCCCTTCCCCTGGGGATCTCGCTGACTTTTTGGGCGACTCCTCGGATCACGTGACCCTGAAGGACCGGATCTCGGAGGTCTTGGGGAAGCTCATCCACATCCAGCGAAACGTTGCCGGCCAGGTGGATGACGTGCGGCTGAGAGTCGCGTGTGAGTTAAAGGACCTCCAGCGGGACTACTCGCGCATTCTCACGACGATGGAGTGCTTGGGGGGGGGGGGGGTGAAGGAGGGGAGTTGTCTCCCGAAAGACACGCCGCGCGAGCCCGGGACCAACTCCAACTGGCTTCCCATGAGATCACCAACATGCTCGCATATTTTCGTCCGCGAATGCCCCTGGAAGCTGGGTCGCGAAAGCGAGGTCAGTGGGTCTGGGAGGAGTATTGAGCCAGTCTTCATTTGCCCTTCTTGCAATTTCTCTGCTTTCTGTAGCGCGGATGCTGAACTTTATTTCTGTTTGTAATAATCTTACGTCCTGTGCTTTGCGAATGCTCTGTTCTTTGTTTTTTATTTCCTATATCTTGCTTGGGTATTGTCGAATGTTTTATTATTGCCAAATGCTTTCTTAACCTCTTTCGCGTAGTCGATGAGTGAATAGCCACAGTGCACTTGTCATTACTGGGCGAGAGGGGTCGGACCGGGTTACGAGGCGTCGGGAAGGCGCGAATGCTATCTGCACACCCGTTACCTCGAAAGCCCAAACGCCGTTCAGCCCTTCTATAAATAGGCCTTTCAACCACCGTATTAAATACCTTACCATCCACTCCTTCTCTTTCCTCGCGCTAGCACTCGCGCTTCTCTCTTCTCTGCTGCCTTCTTATCCTTCGTCATTCGCGTCATGGGTGGTGATGCGGAAGGCAGAGCCAGGTGCGCCAGCGCGTTCGTCAACCACACCTTCGATTCATGCGACCTCTCCGACGAGGCTTACCTGACTGCGGTCGCGGATTACATCCCGCCTGGGTTCGAGGCGCGAAAGCCCAGGCCGGACGAGCGCCTAAACTCCATCTCGCCCTGTGCTCTCGCGATCCCGCTAGAGCACTTCGAGGTGGGGTTTCGCCTTCCCATCTGGCCGGAACTCCGCCAGACCTTCAGATATTATGGAGTCGTGCCCGGCCAGCTCAACCCCAACTCCATCGCCATGCTGGTCGGGTACGCGAGCTATCTGCGAGAAGAGGCGATCGAGTTCTCGCTCCCCGTCTTCCGCAAGCTCTACACCTTTCGCTGCACCAACGACATCTCATTCTTCTCGGGCCTGAACCCGCTCAAGCATTACGGGCTCTCGAATAAGAACCACGACTGGGTTCGGCGATTCCTCTTCGTCAGCGGGAACCTGGGAAATACACTTCTCGCCCCGGTGTAGGAGGAGGAGTCAACCTTCCGCCCCCCGACCCTAGGGGGGGCACGAGGCCAAACTCCACCAATACATCTTGGAGCATGGGATGGACCTCGTCTATCTCCGGCGAAATGTCAACTCGCTCCCGCTCATTCCACAGGGCGAGGGTAAGTTTTTGGGACTTCGTTCGTTTCGATCTTGTGAATCTTATATCATTCGCTAAATCATTCGTAATATTATGCAGGCGTGCGTAGCTTCCCCCTGCATCCGCCGCGTCCCGCTGGGGCTTCCGTGTCCTTCGCACAGGCAGCGGATGCCTGTTGGGAGGAACCCTCTTCCTCCAAGCCTAGCGGAAAGAAGCGGAAACCTGGGGCGCAAACCTCCTCTTCTTCCAAGAAATCAAAGAATCCCCCCTCCGCCAAGGGAAAGGGGGTCTTGGACGAGGCCCTAGGGGCGAGTGCTCAGACTCAGACCCCGGGGGCGGGTGCGCCAGGCGAGACCACCCTTCGCGCGGGATCGTCGTTGCCGCCGCCTCCATTGCCCAGGGACCACCGGAACTTCCCCAGCGGCGAGAAGTACGTGGACCCCTCAGGGGCTCCCTTGGTAAAGTGGGACAGGAACGCCAACAGGGTCTCGCTCTCCACCCTTCATCCATCGTGGATAGAGAGCGACCTCGCGAGTGGTGAGGACTATGCCATCGCGTATGCCCTCTACGGTCGGGAGGATGCTGAAGTCTATGATGCCGAGACGACTCAGGTCCTCGCCCATGAGGCCGCCAGGGCCATGCTGCGGGCGCTCGAGCTCGCGCATATGTCTTCGCGCTAGAGCATCAAACTGGCGCGGAGCTTGGCGGAGGTTGAGGAGTCCAGGGCCGTCGTTTCTGCCGAGGCGCAGGAACTCAGGACGAAGCTGGCAGCTGTGGAAACCCTTCTCGCCCGCCGCCCCGTTGCAGAGGTATATATTTTCTTCCTCACCGCGAGTGGCCTGTTGTCGATTGATGTACTTCCTTCTTACCACCTTTATTATTATTCTTAGGACACCACCGCTGCCGAGATGCTTCGTGCTCGTGTGGCTGGCCTTGAAGACGAAGTTCGGCTGGCCAAGGCCGAGGCCCAGCGGTCGCGAGAAGCCGAGGTCTCGGCACTCGCCTTGGGGAGCGGGGGGAACTTCTACCCCCGCCACGAGCTGGAGCAATTGATGCAGGAGAACGCCCAGAGTGCCGGGAAGCATGCGCTGCAGGTGTTGCGGCAGGCTGGGTACCTGAAGGAAGAGGCCGAATGCCTCTCTGCCCGACAGGTCGTCCCCGAGCTCTTCATCTCGATCCCCTTCCCGGAAGATGAGGATGGCGAGCCGCGAGAAGACGCCCTCCTACCAGATTCAGACGAGAGCGATAGATCTTCTGGCGAGAAGCCTGCCGACCCCTGAGATGGGCCCTGTATTTTTTTGCCGTCTTTTACTTAAAATCTTTTGAATGTAATCATGAACGGGGCGAGTGCCCTTGAAAGATATGTATATTGATCACGATTTTTGTGCTCTCCATTTTTGTGCTATCTCCACTTTTTTCTTATTTGCTGTTATGTCTCGCTAGGCTTGCTAGGACGTTAATTCTTTCTCATTCGCCGATATATCTCGCTAGGCTCATTAGGACGTTTAAACTGTAGTGTGACTGTCTCGTCCACCTAGCGAATGCTCGAGGGTGACCTGGGCGTGTCGCCCCCGCTTCGGTTCCCGCCGCCTGCCCCACTCGCTCTTTTTTACCATTCGCCCAAACCGGGGTTTCGCTTAGGTAGTCATGAAAGTGAAGTGAGGTCATCTCTCCTGTGCGTGGTTAATGCGAGTGCTCTTGAGGTCACTCTTTGAGAATTTTGAACCTGACACCGAGTGAGCCTTCAGACCTGCCAGCTAGGTGAGAGTCTGGACAGCGGGTCTGCTCGGGGCCTTTTCTTCTTTCACATAGAACCTGCCTCCGAGTGAGCCTTCAGACCTGCCAGCTAGATGAGAGCCTGGACAGCGGGTCTGCTCGGGGCCTTCTTTCTTCTTTCACATAGAACCTGCCTCCGAGTGAGCCTTCGGACCTGCCAGCTAGATGAGAGCCTGGACAGCGGGTCTGCTCGGGGCATTCTTTCTTCTTTCACATAGAACCTGCCTCCGAGTGAGCCTTCGGACCTGCCAGCTTGATGAGAGCCTGGACAACGGGTCTGCTCGGGGCCTTCTTTCTTCTTTCACATAGAACCTGCCTCCGAGTGAGCCTTCGGACCTGCCAGCTTGATGAGAGCCTGGACAGCGGGTCTGCTCGGGGCCTTCTTTCTTCTTTCACATAGAACCTGCCTCCGAGTGAGCCTTCGGACCTGCCAGCTTGATGAGAGCCTGGACAGCGGGTCTGCTCGGGGCCTTCTTTCTTCTTTCACATAGAACCTACCTCCGAGTGAGCCTTCAGACCTGCCAGCTAGATGAGAGCCTGGACAGCGGGTCTGCTCGGGGCCTTCTTTCTTCTTTCATATAGAACCTGCCTCCGAGTGAGCCTTCGGACCTGCCAGCTAGATGAGAGCCTGGACAGCGGGTCTGCTCGGGGCCTTCTTTCTTCTTTCACATAGAACCTGCCTCCGAGTGAGCCTTCGGACCTGCCAGCTTGATGAGAGCCTGGACAACGGGTCTGCTCGGGGCCTTCTTTCTTCTTTCACATAGAACCTGCCTCCGAGTGAGCCTTCGGACCTGCCAGCTTGATGAGAGCCTGGACAGCGGGTCTGCTCGGGGCCTTCTTTCTTCTTTCACATAGAACCTGCCTCCGAGTGAGCCTTCGGACCTGCCAGCTTGATGAGAGCCTGGACAGCGGGTCTGCTCGGGGCCTTCTTTCTTCTTTCACATAGAACTTGCCACCGAGTGAGCCTTCAGACCTTCCAGCTAGATGAGAGCCTGGACAGCGGGTCTGCTCGGGGCCTTCTTTCTTCTTTCACATAGAACCTGCCTCCGAGTGAGCCTTCAGACCTGCCAGCTAGATGAGAGCCTGTACAGCGGGTCTGCTCGGGGCCTTCTTTCTTCTTTCACATAGAACCTGCCTCCGAGTGAGCCTTCGGACCTGCCAGCTTGATGAGAGCCTGGACAGCGGGTCTGCTCGGGGCCATTTTTGGAGCTTTCAGAGTTTTTCCTACAAGCTGCAGTATCAATCTCAAACACATGTTAAACAAAAGATTCTTATTTCAAAACATTCTCCTTACATAGTTTCAGGGATAGAAACGTTTAAGATCGTCACCACTCCAGGTGTGGCTGAGAGGTTGGCCCTCCACATTCTGAAGGCGATACCCCCCAGACCTTAGTGCCTCTTCCACGACATAGGGACCTTCCCAGTTGGGGTTGAGTTTTCCCACCGCGGCGGATCTTCCAGCCGCGTAGACCTTCTTGAGCACCAGATCTCCCTTCTCGAACTGCTTGACCCTGACGTGCTTATCGAAATACTTGGCCATCCGTCGCTTGACCTCTTCTTGGCGAATGGCTGCCAGGTCCCGAGCTTCTTCGATGAGGTCGAGGGAGAGCTGCAACTCCATCTCATTTTCGGCTCTCCAACTTTCCTCTCTGCTTGCGGCGGCCTTTACCCGTGGTGTCATAACTTCGAATTCTATGGGGATGACGGCCTCGCAGCCGTGAGAGAGCTTGAAAGGGGTCTCTCCTGTGGCGGTGTTGGGGGTAGTTCTTAGGGCCCACAAGATCGATGGAAGCTGTTCTACCCAATTGCCCTTCAGATTTTCCACCTTCTTCTTGAGCAGGTTCACGATGACCTTGTTTTCCGCCTCCACCTGCCCGTTGCTCCTGGGATGGTGAACGGATGCAAACCTGAGGTCTATCCCCAGCTGGCCACAGAAGCTGATGAATTCCTCGCTTGCGAACTGTGGACCATTATCCGTGACTATGGACTATGGAAGCCCATGTCGACAAATGATCTCCCCCCATACGAAGTTGCGGATTACCTGGGAGGTGACCTTAGCCAACGCCTAGACCTCCAACCACTTTGAGAAGTAGTCAATCATTACTAGGAGAAACCTTCTCTGCCCACTAGCCTGGGGGAAGGGTCCTACCAGATCCATCCCCCATATGGCGAATGGCCAGGGTGCCGTGATACTCTTTAGCCTCTGAGCTGGCACGAGCTGAAGTGGGGCGAACATTTGGCACTTCTGGCACCTCTTGGCGAAGGCTGCCGCGTCTTTACTTAGGGTCGGCCATAAGTACCCCTGCCTCACTATTCTTGCCTCCAACATCCTACTCCCCGAGTGACTGCCGCACTCGCCGGAGTGGACCTCTTCCAAGATCTTCGGGACCTCCTCCTCTGAAATGCATCGGGCCAGGAGGCCCGAGAGGGTCTTCCGATACAAGTCTCCCTCGTGGAGCACGTAGTAGGCGGACTTATATCGAAAGCGCCTCTGGTCCGGGACTTCCTCTGGAAACTTTCCTGTTGCAAGGAAGATGACGAAGGGATCCTTCCAGGAGGGCCGCTGCTCTACTTCCATGAGCTCTCCCTCTTCAATCGAAGGGAGGAATAGGTCCGTCAGGGTTCCCCCGGCCCGAGGACCGGATTTGGCCAACCGATCTGTCGGGGTGCTCTCCTCCCGCGGGATGTGCTGGATGGAGAAAGTTTTGAACGTTCCTACGAGACCTCTCACTTTGGCCAAGTACCTTATGAGCGCAGGCTCCCTCGTCTCGAACTCTCCCCTGATCTGAGAGGCTATTACCATGGAGTCGGTGAGGACCTCCACGTCATGGACACCGAGCTCTTGGGCCAACCGTAGACCGGCGATCACCGCTTCATACTCCGCCTGGTTGTTGGTGATTGGGAAGTGTATCACTAGTGTCTGCTCGATCTTTACCCCTTGGGGACTCTCCAGCACCACCCCTCCTCTGAGTGAATTCTTGCCCGAAGCCCCATCCACCAGCAGCTTCCACGGAACGTGACGAGGGGCTCCATCTTCCTTCATCTCGGCCACATAATCTGCCATGAAATCAGCCACCACGTGCGCCTTCATGGATAATCGAGGGACGAAGGTAATGTTGAATTCACTTAGCTCTATCGACCATTTCGCGAGCCTTCCCGAGTGTTCCACTCCTTCGAAGATCTGGCGGAGAGGGTGGTCTGTCACCACTTGAATTGAATGGGCCTGAAAGTATGGCCTGAGCTTCCTTGCTGCGACGACCAGAGCAAAGGCCAACTTCTCCAAAATCGGGTATCTGAGCTCTGCTTCCCTCAGGACCCTGCTCACGTAGTAGATGGGCAGCTGCTTCTTGCCTTCCTCCCGAACCAGGACGGAGCTTACGGCCTCTGTCCCGACCCCGAGATATAGATATAGATCCTCCCCTTCTTTGGGATCTTGGAGCAGTGGAGCCTTGGTGAGTTGGCTTTTCAAGGCCTGGAAGGCCTCCTCGCATTCTTTTGTCCATTCAAACTTCTGGTTACCTCGTAATGTTTTGAAAAAGGGGGAGCATTTCTCCCCGGCTCGGGAGAGAAACCTGCTCAGCCCCGCGAGCCTTCCGGTCAAGCGCTGAACTTCCCTGGTGTTCCGCGGCGACCCCAGCTCCATTATGGCCTTCACCTTGTCCGGGTTAGGTTCTACCCCCCAAGGGGTGAGAAGATGCCCCAGGAATTTCCCTTTACTGGCCCCGAACACACACTTCAGGGGGTTCAGGCGCATCTTGTACTTGCGTAGGGTGGCGAAGGTCTCCTCGAGGTCCTGAATGTGAGAGTTCACGCACTTGCTCTTCACCATAAGGTCATCCACGTAGACCTCCAGGTTCCTTCCCCTTTGCTCCCTAAATACTCGGTCCATCATCTTCTGGTAGGTTGCTCCTGCATTTTTCAGCCCGAAGGGCATCATCTTATAGCAGTAGCATCCCTCCCTGGTGATGAACGAGACGTCTTTGACGTCCGGGGGGTGCATCCTGATCTGGTGATAACCTGAAAAAGCATCCAAAAAACTCATCACAGAAAAACCGACGGCTGAGTCAACCAGCGCGTCGATCCGAGGCAGGGGATAACAATCCTTAGGGAAGGCCTTATTTAACAATGAAAAATCCACACACATACGCCAGCGGCCATTGGCCTTTTTTACCATTACGACGTTGGAGACCCAGCCTGGGTACTGGATCTCCGATACAAAACCTGCTTCGAGGAGTTTTGCCACCTCCTCGCGGATGGTTCCCTCGAGCTTGCTGGCGAAGGTCCTTCTCTTCTGCCGGATGGGACGGGCTTCTGGATCGAGGTTGAGACGATGGCAAGCCACGTCCGCCTCGATGCCTGGCATATCAGCTGCGCTCCATGCGAAGACATCCACGTTCCTCTGGATGCACTCCAGCATCTTCACCCTATCCTCCGGGCCGAGACCCCCGCTGATCCGCACCTCTTTCACCCTCCCTTCCTGGGTGAGGACCTCCATCTCCACCACCTCTTATGCCGCCTCGAGCTGGGCTGGCTCTTCCCATTGGCCCTTTTCTTTTCGCCCTTCTATCCGGGCCTCTTCCTCTATGACTCCTTCCGCCTCTGCCGGCACGACCTCCTGCTCCTCACGAGCGACCTCCATCAGCTCGACCTCCTGCTCCTCGCGAGCGACCTCCCTCAGCTCGACCTCCCTCAGCTCGACCTCCTGCTCCTCGCGAGCGACCTCCATATTCTCTTCTCGGGCATTGCCCTCTCCCCCTACCTCTCTCTTCTCCACTTCTTCTCTTGGCCCCTCCGGCCTCGCCATCTCCTCCTCCATCTTCTTAGCATCCGCCATCCAAGAGATAGTGTTGACGGCAGCCACATAGCACTGCCTCGCCACCTTAGCATCTCCTCGGACGCGGACCTGGACTCCTCCACTATGGAGCTTTAAGCACTGATGGTACGATGAGGGCACGCACCGGAAGGCGCTGATGAGGGGGCGTCCGAAAATGGCGTTATAGCTGCTCGGAGCGTCCACAATGACGAACTGGCAGTTTCTTGGGACTCCTCCTAGCGTCACCTAGAGACCAACCCCTCCCTCGACCTCCTTCCGCTCTCCTGAGAAACCAAACAGTGGCCCGTCGGAGGCCTGCACCCTCTTCTTTTCCACCTCCATTGCGTCGAAGGCCTTCTTGAAGATCACGTTCACTGAGCTCCCGTTATCCACCAGGATCCGGGAGACCGTGAAATTTTCAATCGCTGTCTGAATCACCAGAGCGTCGCAAAACGGATCCTCATAATCTGGCATGTCTTCCGAGGAGAAGGTGAGCTTCTCCGAGAGGGGTGGGGTCTGGGAAGTCGACGCGACGTCCCTTCGGAACATTGCCTGGAAGCTCCTCTTGCGAGAGGCCTCTATCCCAACCCCTCCATGAATCACCCCGATTCCCCCCTGGTTCCTGTATCTGCCCTGTCCTCGCATCGGTCTTCTTCCGCCTCCGGGAGCATTTCCTCGATCCTGGCCTGCTGCCGCCGTGGCTGACCTCTCTCTCTCATCTCCAAGAATTCTGGGCAGGTGGCGGTCGCGTGACCTTCTTCCTGATGAAAGTCACAATAGGGCAACGCCACCCTGCCTCCTCTCCCTGCTCTTCCTCTTCCTCCTCTTGCTCCTCTGCCTCCTCTTCCCCGGCCTGCTGCCATAACTTGCTCCCTCGGGGGGTGAGGGGGTCTGGGACCCTGCCTCCACCCCGGATTCATTACTCCTGCTTCTCTTCCTTGGTACCCCTCTTCCTGACCTCTCGCCGGTCCTTCCTGGTGCCTCCAGCCCAACCTGTTGTTGGGCTCCTAATTCCTCCAATTCCGAGGCGGTCTTTCGAACCCGTGACCCCTGGGGTCATCCCGCCTTCTTCCTTCTTGCTGCCTCACCTCGGGCTCACTCATTTTTGCCAATCTCCTGTAGAACTCTGGGTTGGTCGCCTCCCCTTCAATCTCTTCTGCTGCTCGCTCCATCAATTCTTCAAAGGATGAAGGAGGTCTTCTTTTCAGGTCCATCTTGAAGAACCCGTCTCGTAACCCTACGATGAATGCCATCTGGAGGGCGAATCCCGGCACCTCCTGCACGAGGTGTACCTCCTCCTGTAACCTATCCACGTAATGTCCCAGGGACTCTCCCTCCCTCTGCCTGATCTTGAAGAGGGTCTCCGCATCCTTCTTTCTCTTTTTTGACGTCGAGAAGCGAAGCCGAAAGCCTCGGCGCAGATCATCGAACGTGTAGATGGAACCCGCGGAAAGCTGGTGGAACCAGTCCCTTGCTTTCTCCTTCAGGGTGGTTGCGAAGAGTCGGCATTGAAAAGCATCCGACATGGGAAGGATTGAGGTCATGTCCTCAAACCATTGCAGGTGACGATTGGATCCTCCTTGCCGGTGTAGTAGGACATCTCCGGCCCACGAAACCCCTCTGGCACTGGGGCCGAGAGGATCATCTCGCAAAAGGGGCTCCCTTCCCCTGTTCGGCGAATGGTCTTCTCGCGCGGACCCAGTTCGCACACCTCAGCACTCGCCGGACTGCTGAACAGCTGCCGCCCCGGGAGATCTCGCGCACTTCCTTCTGCTGGCACCTCCTTCCCCGGCCGCTGCCCTGGTGCGTTCTCGCCGATCTGCAGGGGCGGAACCACGGGGACGGCCGGGGTCTCGCACTCGCTCCTTGCTGCGAGAACTGTCTGCAGAACTTCTCGCTTGAACTTCTCAAACATCTCCAGCCACTCTCCTGTCGCGGGTGGCTGCGAGTGGCCTGAGTCAGAACCATTCCTGTCATCTCCTATCATCGAACCTAATTCAAGATTTTCCTTCACCAGCTACCGTCTACGCTCACCGCACCAAAAATGTTGAAACCTGCAACAGGTCTCCTGAGTTCGGACCCACTGGGGGTGTAGCCGATGCTTACTTCTCCCTCACTAGACTCTCTTGACGGTGGATGTGAGAATACGAATAGACCCAAGGCTGAAGCGAGGAGGTCCCGCCACACACCCGGAAGATCTTAAAGAGCTTCCCCTCCCAAACCAGAGCTCAACCGGGCACCTTGGAGGGCACTAGCAGCCGACCAAAAACTAGCCTGGAGGAGAGGATTCTCTAAAATCGGATCTCCTCCAAGGTGCCCTTAAGGGTCTATTTATAGGTTTTTCTAGGCTAGTCTGCAAATAACATGAATCCGCCTTTTAATTTTACTAACAACACCCCAAACTGGTCTGCTAACAGCCTAATTCCGCTGTTCCGAAAGGCTATTTGCAGCCTACCAGGGGTATTAGGGTCATTTCTCCCTCAAATCATCCTGGGCGAGTGGTCTGTGAGGGCACCACTCGCTGGGCACCCGCCTTGCTGGGCGAGTGCCCGCGCTTCCGGGCGAGTGGTCCGTGAGAGCACCACTCTCCTGGCTCCTTCTCTTCTGCACCTTACCCCCACCAAACCGGGGTACTTCCTCCTCCTAGCCGGGGCGAATGATCGGGCTCACCCAGGTCTCGCCATTGAGCTTGAGGGGTCCACTCGGCGAATACGGGTTGTACAATAAGCATGGAGAAGAACTTGATATTGACATCTGTTTTTACCAAGAGGCATAAGTTTGTCGTACTCTAATACTTTATTCTTTTTACATCCACTAGCATTTGACTCATACATATCCGGTTTGGGTTATATTTGCTGACACTAGGGACGCGCCTCCAATTTCCTCGACCTGCAATTTCTCCAGGATGAAGCAACACAGTCCCCAAGACAACAAATCTAAAAGCCTTCTCCAAAATCTGAACAGACAAAAGTGATGAAGCCGGTAATTTCAATGGAGAGAAGAAAACTGAATCTCACGTTTCAGCCCTTATTCACCATTAATGTAATGAGCTTTTGGTTTTTGGCTTAATAGGACAGAGAGAGTTACAAAAATGAGGTGTATTAATCTTCATAACTCCTGAAATTCAAAACCAAATAAATTAAATCTCATAAAGTTACTTGAGATCCAATTATCATGCCTTTTCATATGCCAAAGGTGAGATCAAGTTCGCATCCTGGATTTACGAGATGATCTGGCCCACCTATCACATGCTTGGACCGTTCACGCGATTAAATTAACGCACACTCATAGGAGTCCGAATAGATTCTAATTTTCGTGCACGAATATATCGGGACGTCTCGATTAATTGAGTCCACTAAATGGAAAAATTCCAATATTCCCAACAAGTTTTGCTTATAAGTGAGGGTTAGGCTCCAGTTTGGCATGATAATGGTGAACGCGGTGCGGTGGCTACGAATCATCGCTCTTGAACGATCGACCTCACCTAAGAAACTTCATCCATTTTTATATTCAAAACTAGTTTTTTTCTTAGTGACTGTCATAACCCTTGTCATGCCAAACGTACATTATGTAATTGTGGTGTTTTTGCACCAATATAAGCATTTGTTGAATAAAAATTCCATTTGTATATTGTATAACCCATAATGTAAATCCAATCATGAAAGCTCATTAGTCTCTCTTTAGTCTCACATCTCCAAATTGTATATTGTTCTTACTTCTTTTACCTATTTATACCCTTTTAAGGGATGAATAAAGATTGATTATTTTTGCTCTCTATTATTCTAACATGGTATCAGAACTGTTAGGGTTTGGCTTTGCTCAAAGTATTTTACTAAGGATCATCAGATTTGGTATGACCTTATATAGTACCTCCAGTGTAGAGCCTAGCCCTAGGATGACACAAAACTTATTAGTCACTACCGAGTCGGTCTCGACACGTGCAGACATATATTAAATTATTTAACAATCTCCTCCTATATCCCCCGCAAACTCGACGTCAGAATGGGTGGTTTGTGCAATGTTCATCCAAACTTAAGTCTTTCACAATCGTGTCTCACACATGTTAAACAAAATTAGACTTAAGGAAAAAAAAATGCAAGCATAAGAAAACAATCTCAGCAGCATCACACATTAGTCTTAAGTACGATCCTAGCACAGATTCAACACACCTAGTGGCTAAAGATAAATAAAAGAGCTAAATAATCTAAACCAACAAGTATATCAAAGAGAGCTAAACAATGCTCTAAGCAGAGATAAAGCAAAAAAAAAAGAAACAAATAATACTCAAGCTATCATCATCATCATATGTAGAGCAGGTCATCCTGATCAGGATCCCACTCAGCAAATGTGTTGGTGTTTCCAAGGTGATCTGGAAGTGATCAAGCATTTAGCCTCACTACCAACGCGATATGAGCATATGGGGTCACACACAAGAGTGTTTGGAGAAGTTGGAGGAAGTATTGTGTTGAACTTACTCATATTGGATATGAGTGAGGGACCAATCCTAGACTTATTGGAGTTGGTTCGAGTCAACTGAATGCTCCACAGGTATTGTGAATATTGTATGGAGCGTGTTGGCAAGTCTTCGAGATGAATCGACGAGAATGTCTCGACGACGTTTACATCAAATCGTCGAGTTATGGTTTACTTGACAAATTGAATGTTACTCGACGAATCTTACCTCAGTTCGTCGAATGAACTAATTCATGACTCGACTAATTCAATTTTACTTGACGAATTTCTTGTGAAATGTTCACTCGACGAATTAGTTTGTTACTCGATGAATTCAATCTGTTACTCGACGAATTTCTTCGGTGAAGTGTTCACTCGACGAATTCTGTGTTTACTCCGATGCAGTCATGGGTCTGCGGTTATCCTTTTTGTCGCATGGGTATAAATAGAACTCGATCTATGCCCTAATGGGAGCGCTGCCTTTGTGCGATCCTTTTGCGATAGAAGAAGAACGACAGAAGTGTTCCGACAGCCTTGCTCCCGCACCCCGACGCCGCCACCTTTTTCTGTAATCAGATCTAGCAATCCGTGGAAGACCAAGAGGGCATTATTCCCTCTGACCTAGTTCTTGTGCGACAAGAAGCTGGGGTTCTCCTTTTGCTCGTGTGGACTCTCGTAGAGGCACCGATCCATTTCGACGCCTGGAACTCATCAACTGTTCTCTGGACTAAAGTTGTGGAGCACCTCGGTTGAGTATTGACTCAATCCCTTCAGGTATTGCAATGTATTGCTCTTCCCTATTTCTTGATTCATGAAATCGCAAGTTCCTTGAACTGTTTAGGGTTGTTCTTGTTTGTTTCTTCCGCTGCACACATTTGATGTGCAATTATCATTATGAATGGTATTTAGAAAACCCAACAAAATGCTCATCCATTTTCAGCATCTCCAATAATTTTCAACAAAGAATTTCATCTAGAATGAATTCAAACATTTGAAAATGTACATATATCTAGTTCTACTATAAGAACGTAGTACTTTTATAATTAGCTAGCAAGACACATACTCAGAGTATTATAGGTTCTACCTCAGAATCCATTATCTGTCTCAAGCAAAATGATCTTATGAACTTCTGGATACCGCAACTATATCTTTGTTCCAATATGGAATGTCACGGTTACTGTTCTTCTAAAGTTAAATGGAAACCTTCAAGTTTGAAATGAAACCAATTAACAAAAGAAGATTCAAACTGAGTTAGATTGCGTTATCAAATTTAGAATAGCACTATCTTCCAAGGTAAGAAAGACGAATCTGGGTAAAGTTATTAACATCAGATTTGGAATTAAACAATTACCAGAGTCGCACTCAGCAACTATGAGCATCCGAGAACAGGTGGGGGAATGCGGGCATCCGCCTGGTTGATCCTGGGGCCACCTTCTATGACATGCAGGTTCTGTGAGTGGTAGAAGTTGTTGAGGCATAGCGTCACCATGGTTAGCTTTAAAGGCGAGATATATTATATTACCTCGACAGTGTTGTGGGGAGGGATGTTGGAGAGGGGGGAGTCTCTAACACAGACTCCTTCGCCGATTGGTTTCGCCGGACAACCATGGCTGTCATCAGCCGGTAGGGTTTGGAAGCATCCCTCGTTGACGAGATCCAGGGGGAATATCGGGTGGACTTGGAAGGGTTCTCCCCATGCGCGGTAGCAAGGCAATCCGTCAACCCTTGCGAGAGCGGTCTGGAACAATGATTGGAGGACAGGAGCTTTGAAGGCAGCAACCTGGGATGTATTTATAGCAAAATGGAGGCCCCACCAGAAAGATTCCCTCCAGGTCGGCAAAGCACTCGCTGAATATTGGGGGTTGGACTTTTCTTTCCGAGCGTGGGACTCGCTCGCAAAGAGCGGGGATTGTGTACAACCCCGTATTTGCCGAGTGGGTCCCCTGGTCCAATAGCGGTCAAGAGGCAAGATCTATATCAAGCAGATCACTCACCCAGGCCAGAAGAGGCAGGGGAGCCTCCGCGTGAGTGTGAGTCCCAACTGCAAGGCACTCGCCCGTTTAGAGGGGTGAGTGCGCGGGAAGCCAGATGAGTATGGGCGGAGTCCCACTCGCTAAGCATGCCAGGTATTAGGCGAGTGGTGCCTCCACGGACCACTAGCCCGGTGGAATCTAGTGTGCGAGAAGCCTGGAGAGTGGTGCCTTCATGGACCACTCACCCAGAAGGCTTTGAGGGGGAAATTATCTTGATCGTGTTCTTCAACGCTGCGAAGACACGAATTTGGCACTCAACTGGGAGAAGTGCCATTTTATGGTCCGTGAGGGATTAGTCCTCGGACATAAGGTTTCTAGTAAAGGGATCGAGGTCGATAGGGCCAAGATCGAAGTTATAGAAAAAGTCCCTCCGCATACTAATATTAAATCGATTAGGAGTATTTTAGGACATGCTGGTTTCTATAGACGGTTTATTAAAGATTTTTCAAAAATTACAAAACCATTAACGCATCTTTTAGAAAAAGAAACCATGTTTATTTTTGATGAAGAATGTTCTAAGGCGTTCATAAAAATTAAAAACGAACTTATCAAATCACCTATTTTAATTTCACCAGATTGGTCTCTTCCGTTCGAAATCATGTGCGATGCAAGCGATTTTGCCGTAGGTGCGGTCTTGGGCCAATGGGTGAATAAATACTTTCACCCAATTTATTACGCAAGCAAAACGCTTACATCCGCCCAAGCTAATTATACAACGACAGAAAAAGAACTTCTAGCGATCGTTTTTGCTTTTGATAAATTTCGTTCGTACATAATGCTATCAAAAATTATTGTTCTTACAGATCACTCCGCACTCCGGTACTTGCTAGATAAAGGGGACGCCAAGCCCCGACTATTGAGATGGATCCTACTCTTGCAAGAATTCGATTTGGAGATCCGAGACAAGAAAGGAGCGGAGAACTTGGCGGCCGACCACCTCTCAAGACTGGAGAACCCGACAGCAGGAGCACTAGTGGAGGCCGAGATACATGATAAATTCCCTGAAGAGCGCCTCCTCGCCATCGAAAAGGTAATGACTTCTTCCACCCCTTGGTACGCGGATTTGGCCAACTATTTAGTGGCCCGGGTCCTACCAAAAGATTTTTCAAGTCAGCAAAAGAAGGAATTCTTTTCGGACTTGAAAAATTATTTTTGGGAGGACCCATTTTTATTTCGTGTCTGCGCTGACCAAGTGGTAAGAAGGTGCATTTCGGGCGAAGAAGGCATCCAAATTTTGCAGCACTGCCACGAAGGACCAACCGGTGGTCACTATCAAGCAAACCGGACCACAAGGAAGGTGCTAGAGGGCGGGCTTCTACTGGCCCACTTTATTCAAAGATTCTCACACCATTGTGAGTAAATGCGATAGCTGCCAGCGGTCAGGTAATATTTCTAACCGGGACGAAATGCCCCAAAATATATTTTTAGAATGCGAAATTTTTTATTTATGGGGAATAGATTTCGTAGGTCCTTTACCCTCCTCCTTCAATAATAAATATATTCTTGTTGCGGTCGATTACGTGTCAAGGTGGGCGAAAGCACAAGCTTTTCCCACCAACGACGCGAGAGTCATAGTACATTTTTAAAAAAAATTATTTTCACGATTTGGCACACCCCGAGCACTAATTAGTGATCGGGGCACACACTTTTGTAACAACCAGCTTGCTAAAATTTTAGCAAAGTATGGAGGTACACATAAAATTTCTACCGCCTATCACCCACAAGCGAATGGACAAGTTGAGGTAGTAAATCGTGAATTAAAAAGAATTCTAGAAAAAACTGTGTCCGTTAATAGGAAGGATTGATCGTTAAAATTGGACGACGCACTATCGGCTTATCGGACAGCATACAAAACTGTCATCGGATGTACACTGTACCAACTAGTCTATGGAAAAGCATGTCATTTACCAGTGGAATTAGAGCACCGCGTATTCTGGGCGCTTAAATTTTTAAATCTAGATTTAAACTTAGCCTCCGATCAACGAAAGTTTCAAATTAATGAATTAGACGAATGACGCGCAAACGCCTATGAAAATAATAAATTTTACAAGGAGCGCACTAAGTTTTACCATGACAAAAAAATAAAATTTCCAAAATCTTTTTCACCGGGAGACTTAGTCATTTTATTTAATTCTAGATTAAAACTTTTTCCGGGCAAATTAAAATCCCGATGGTCCGGCCCTTTTGTTGTAAAAGAGGTTTGGCCACATGAGACCATGCTAATAGAACACCCGGATCAAGGCCTTTTGAAAGTTAACGGACACCGATTGAAATTATATCATTCCGGCGACCCAGCGCCCGGCAAAATTGACACGCTTAACCTCACAAACTTGTAGAACGCCACTTAGTCAAGCTACGCGACGGTAAACAAAGCACTCTTGGGAGGCAACCCAATGTTAACCTCTTTTTTCTCTCTTTCTTTTCTTGTTTGTTTTTCTAATTTAACTTTGTAGGTGTTTGACCGGCAACCCCGACTACCATCCAGGGAAGCCCTCTTTACACTTTAGTAATTTATCTTGATTTTTCTTTATTGTCATTTTTTTAGTTTTATCTTTCATACTTAGTTTTAAACATTGGAGACAATGTTTAATTTTTAGTATGAGGTGTAGCATAGCTTTCTTTGTAGTTTTACTTGAAAACAAAAAAAAAAACCAAAAAAATTAAAAAAATTGAAATTAAATTTCTTGGAAAGGACGCTTTGGGCTTGAATTCCCATCATAGCCCTTCATCGGGTTGACCTTGGGAAGTCCAAGAACTAAAAAAAAATCTATTAGGAAATGTTCTTTTTATTCATCAAAACCCACACTTGCTAAATTGTAAGTTCTAAGTAGACTGTTTTTCATATGGACTAAAATTAATTTTGAGCTAGAATAGTTTTTGAAACTTTTGAGTTAAATTGTTGACTCATGTAGTGCTCGTAGTCATATGCATGTCTTTGAGTAGTGTTGGTGTAAAATTAAATTCTTGGCATAGATCTAAAATTATGTTTTATTAATTTGCGTAGTAATAATTTATTTTACTTTTAAATCGAATCCGGTCTTATCTAAAAGTAGTTTAGGTGAGTGTGTAGAAGATTGTTAGAAAGCTATTACTCGATTTAAACAGAAGGGTGTCCTTTCTCGATGTCTAGAACTTGCCCCAAGCTATTTTCGAAACATGTGCACTTTAGACAAATTAACTTTACGGAAATGATTTAGGTCTTTCTTTGGATAGTTTGAGCCTTTGCACCCAACCTAGATTTACTACCATTGTTCACACAAATTTGAGCCTTACACCTTTATTTGAACCACCCTCATCATTTCGGCACCAAAGCTAAAAAGCCCAAAACCCAAATGAACACTTAAAATTTTGAGCTAAAATTGAAAAAAATATAGAAAAAAAATGAGAAATATTTGGGTACGATTCTATGAAAGAAAAAATATGGGTATCAATTCAAAAGAAAAGGCAATAATCTCATAATGATATGCAGCCTAGGTATGCACATGCATACTTGGGATGATCCCAATTATGAAGATTCGTGATATAAATAAAAGAGAATGAGAGTGTTTCCCCTTAGAAAAATATGAGTATGGGGGTAAAGCTTCATTATTTTGTGGTAGTCATCATTTTCTTTTAGCTCAAAACTTTTTGTTTAAGTGGAATGTGCCTTCATGTTTACCATTGTTTACCTCACCCTTAAACCTGAATCATGAATGCTAGGTTCTTCTAAGAAGGCCTCTTTCATAGGCGAAGAAGAAAGATAAGTATACCCTATTTAAGTCCTAAAGATACATAGAGTTGATTTAGTATGAAGTGCAGTGGAGAAGGTGCAAACGGGCAAGCCTATGGCCGTCGACATTGATGGATTTCTTTGGAGGCCACCCCGAGCGTCTACGTATAGTAATTTAAATCTCAGCAATCACGCTATTTTCTCCCTTTTCATAACTTTTTGATTGACCGTCGACTCGTTTTTTTAATGTGATGATAAATAATTATAACGCATTTTTGAAATATTTCATAAATTAGTATTTATGCCAAGAACATCTTTTTACTAAAATATCTACGCATGTCAGCATAATACTTCACATTTTACTCTCTAGTTTTCATAATTCTGTCTTGCATTAATTTTTCTTACCCTTATGAAGAATGGTTTGCTCGGGACGAGCAACGAGCAAGTATGTGGGTGTTTGATGAGTAATTTATTTACTCATCTTTTAGTATAGTTTTATTACAATTTTATTATGAAATTATGTTATTTTTATAAATTATATCGTATAAATCTTTCATATGTTAATTTCATAAGCTAACTTATGTTTATTTTATATTTTCATATTTTCTGGACATTTGGAGCAGAAAATGCATTTACACGCCCCAGGTCACGGGCATGACCATGGGCGTGTAACCTACGAAGTGTTCCAGACAGGTTTCAGCAACCCCGGAGTCGTTCCGTGAAGAATTTGACAAGTACACGCCCCAGGTCACGGGCGTGACCAAGGGCGTGACATCATAGTCACGGCCGGAACCCACCACCCTCTGCCAGCACAACTACCACGTAATTTTAATGTTACACGCCCCAGGTCACGGGCGTGACCTGGGGGCGTGACCACTAGATATGAGCAGCGTTCGACAAATATTGAGGCGTTCAACGAACTGCGCCCGGCTGATGAGATCGACGAAAGTTCAGCAGCGTTCGACAAATATTGAGGCGATCGAGGAATTGCTCCATGGCGGCGTTTGACGAACTGCGCCCGGCGGCTGCGTTCGACGAAAACGATGAGATCGACGAAAGTTCAAACAACGCGCCTTGCCGCCGAAGCTTCCCGCCAGCAGCACTTAAATGAGATTACACGCCCTAGGTCACGGGCGTGACCTAGGGCGTGACGCGTCCGAAATGCCTGCATTGAAGCCAGACGGCGCCCTTCCTGCACCCAGCCGATCACGCCCCCGACACGCCCCTGGTCACGGGCGTGACCAAGGGCGTGTAACACCAAAATGTCAGCTATTTAAGGGGACCTTCTCCAGATGTTCAAGGACATTGTATTGGAGTCCAAGCCTCCATTTTCTTGCTTTATTTCTGAGTTTTTAAGTATTCTAGCTTTACTTTTCTTTGCACTTGTAATTTCTCTTTCAATAGTTGTAATACTTTTTCTTGAAGTAATAAAATTATTATTGTTTTATTCGTCCATTCTTTCTTCTCTCTTTTCATTAGTTATAATCTTCTTGTTGAGTTCCTTTTCTTATTGCAATCGAATCAAAAGTACTTTTTGATAGAACAATAGAGATTGTCTTGAGTAAGAGTAATCAACACGCCCGGATTTTTATACGACCTTGGTTTTTTTATAAACCTATACTACATCCGACACGGTACACTTGTCGTTATTGTTTGCAAGCATAGTTTTGCTCATCAGTGGGCTGCCAATAGCCCTTCGGAACAGTGGAGTTAGGCTGTTGGCAGGCCAATTTGGGGTACGATTAGTAAAACCAAAAGGAGGATTCATGCTATTTGCAGACCAGCCTAGAGAATCTATAAATAGACCCTTAAGGGCACCTTGGGGGAGATCATATCTTTTGAGCTCTCTCCTCCAGACTAGTTTTTGGTTGGCTGCTAGTGCCCTCCAAGGTGCCCGACTGAACATTAGTTTGGTAAGGGAATCTCTCTAAGATCTTCCGGGTGTGTGGCGGGACCTCCTCGCTACAGCATGGGTCTGTTCACTCAAGAGACCGGTCTCCGATTTCAACATTTTTGGTGCGGTGAGTGTGGACCGTATCATGTGCAACAAAATCTCAAGTTGAGCTCCATGGATGGAGATGGAGGAGAAGGGTCTGACCAGGGCCACTCGCAGACACCCGCAAAAGAGGTGACAATGCAAATGTTTGAAGACCTCAGGCGAGAGATCCTGCAGACCTTGCAGCTGGCTTTCGCCATGAGGAGCGAGTGCGAGACACCCGCAGTTTCGGTATCCCCACCCCAGCAGATAGGCGAGAATGCTCTAGGCCAGCATCTCGAGAAGGAAGTGGTGACAGAGGCGAATGCGCGAGATCTCCCAGGGCGGCAGCTGTTCGGTATCCCGACGAGTGCGGAGGTCTGCGAGCTGACTCCGCATGAGAGGACCACTCACTAAGCAGGGGAGGGTAATCCCTTTTACGAGTTGATCCTCTCAGCCCCGGTTCCAGAGGGTTTCAAAGTGTCAGAGATGTCTAACTATACCGACAATGATGACCCGGTCCTGCACCTGCAGTGGTTCGAGGACATGGTCTCGATCATTCCAATGTCGGATGCCTTCCAGTGCCGGTTCTTTGCCACCACACTGAAGGAGAAGGCGAGGGACTGGTTCCACCACCTCCCAGTGGGTTCTATTTACGCGTTCGAGGATCTGCGTCGGAGCTTCCGGCTGTGCTTCTCGACATCAAAAATGAGGAAGAAGGACGCGGAGGCGCTCTTCAAAATAAAGCAAGGTCCAGGGGAGTTGCTGGCCCATTATGTGGATAGGTTTTAGGAATAGGTCCTGCTTGTCCAGGAGGTGTCGGGGTTCACCCTCCAGCTGGCCTTCATAGTGGGGCTGCGGGAGGGGCTTTTCAAAATGAACCTGAAGAGAATGGCCCCTCTATCCTTCGAGGAGTTGATGGAGTGGGCGACAGAAGAGATTTAAGGGGAGGCCGCCAAACCAGAGATTGCAAAGAGCTTGGCGAGGTTAAGCAAGCCATACATGAGGCAGCAGGAGGGAAGAAGAAGAGATGAGCCCATAGGTCTGGGGTTTCGGGGGCAGCAGCGGGATTGGGTGCATCAGGAGCCCAATAACCGGCTGGCTTGGAGACCCCAGGAGGGACCAGCGCGAGGTCAGGAAAGCGATTACCAGGGAAGGGGGAAGGGAGGGTCAATCATCCGGTATGGAGGCAAGGTACCAGACCCCCTCACCCCCCTCAGGAACAAACGATGGCAGTAGGCCGAGGAAGAGGAGGAAGAGGAGGAAGAGGAGGAAGAGGAAGAGGGGGCAGGGTGGCGTTGCACTATTGTGACTTCCACTAGGAGGAAGGCCACGCGACGGCCACCTGGCCGGAGTTTCTGTAGATGATGACAAGATGTCAGCAGCAACAACGACCAGTAAGGATAGAAGAAGTGCTACCCGAAGAGTGGGAAGATAGGTGTGAAGACATGGCAGATGTGGGAGCCAGGGGGGATCAGAGTGATCCATGATGGGGTGGGGATAGATGGAACTCGCAAGAGGATCTTCCAAGCAATGTTCAGGAGGGACATCATGTCGACTTCCCAAACCCCACCCCCCTCGGAGAAGCTCACCTTCTTGTCGGAGGACATGCCAGACTATGAAGACCCGTTCTGTGATGCCTTGGTGATCCAGACGGCAATCAAGAACTTCACGGTCTCCCGAATCTTGGTCGACAACGGGAGTTTCGTGAATGTAATATTCAAGAAGGCATTAGACGCGATGGAGGTGGAGGCAAAGAGAGTGCAGCCCTCAGATGGGTCATTTTTCAGATTTTCGGGAGAGAGGAAGGAGGTCGAGGGAGGTGTCGGCCTCCAGGTGACGTTGGGAGGAGTCCTGAGGAACTGCCAGTTCATCATTGTCGACGCTTCGAGCAGCTATAATGCAATTTGTGGATGCCCTCTCATCAGCACCTTCCGGTGTGTTCCCTTGTCCTTCCACCAATGATTGAAGTTCCATAGCGGAGGAGTCCATGTCTGAATCCGGGGTGGGTGAAAAGCTGGCGAGGCAATACTACGTGACTGCCGTCAACACCATCTCCTGGATGGCGGAGGCTGAGAAGGTAGACAGAGAATTGAAGGGGCCAAGAGAAGAAAAGAAGGCAGGTGAAGAAGGAGAGAGTCGCGCCCGAGAAGAGGAGATGGAGGTGGCTCAGGGGAAGCAGGCCTAGCCCATGGAGGAGGAGGCTGCGGTGGAAGAGGAGACCCTAGCATAGGGAATGGAGGCGAGGGGCAGATGGGAGGAGCCTCCCGGCTTGAGGAGGCAGAAGAAGTAGTCGAGATGGAAGTCACCACCTAGGATGGGAAAGTAGAGAAGGTGCGGATCAGTGGGGGCCTTGGCCTAGAGGACAGGAGGAAAATGCTGTAGTGTATCCAGGGGAGCGTAGACATCTTCGCATGGAGCGCGGATGACATGCCGGGCATCGATGCAGACGTGGCCTGCCACCGACTCAACCTCGAGCTAGGAGCCCGCCCAATCCGATAGAAGAGGAGGGCTATGCCGATAAGCTGGAGGAGCCAATCCGAGAGGAAGTGGAGATGCTCCTCAAAGCAAGTTTTGTCTCGGAGATCCAGTATCCAGACTGGGTCTCCAATGTCATCATGGTAAAGAAAGGCGATGGCCGCTGTTTAATGTGTATCAATTTTTCACTTTTAAACAAAGCCTACCCTAAAGATTGTTATCATTTGCCTCAGATCGACGCGCTGGTTGACTCAGCCCTCGGTTTTTCTGTAATGAGTTTTTTAGATGCTTTTTCAGGTTATCATCAGATCAGGATGCACCCGCCGGATGTCAAGGACGTCTCCTTTATAACTAGAGATGGGTGCTACTGCTATAAGATGATGTTGTTTGGGCTGAAAAATGCAGGGGCGACGTACCAAAGGATGATGGACCGAGTCTTCTGGGGACAAAGAGTAAGGAACTTAGAGGTGTACGTGGATGACCTCATGGTGAAAAGCAAGGATGAGGCTGAACCCTTCAAGAGACCTTTGCCACCTCCAGGACCTTGAAGAGACCTTTGCCACCCTGTGCAGGTTAAAGATGAGGTTGATCCCTTCAAAATTTATCATTGGGGCCGGCAAAAAAAAGTTTTTGGGTCACCTCCTTACACCGGCGGGGGTGGAGCTTAACCCAGACAAAGTTAAAGCCATAATGGAGTTAGGATCGCCACGAAATCCTAAGGAAGTCCAGTGCCTGACTGGAAAGCTCGCGGGGTTGAGTAGGTTTCTCTCCCGAGCAGGAGAGAAATGCTCCCCCTTTTTCGAAGTGTAATGAGGCAATCAAAAGTTCGAATGGACGAAGGAGTGTGAGGAAGCCTTTCAGGAGCTAAAGAATCAACTCACCAAGGCTCCGCTGCTCCAGGGTCCTAAGGAGGGAGAGTGTCTAGCCTTGTATCTCGGAGTGGGGGCTGAGGCCGTGAGCTCCGTCTTGGTTTGGGAAGAGGGTAAGAAGCAGCTGCCCGTCTATTACGTGAGTAGGGTTCTAAAGAAGGCGGAGCTCTGATACCCTATTCTAGAAAAGCTGGCCTTCGCTCTGGTCATCTCGGCCAGGAAGCTCAAGTTGTACTTCCAAGCCCATTCAATCCAAGTGGTGACCAATCACCCCCTTCGCAAAATATTTGAGGGGTGGAGCATTCAGTGAGGCTCGTGAAGTTGTTGGTGGTGCTGAGTGAATTTGACATCACCTTTGTCCCACGGCTATCGATGAAGGCTCAAGCTGTGGCAGATTTCATGGCATAATACATGGTCGAGATAGAAGAGGAGCAAGCCCTACGTCTCGTCCCCTGGAAGCTGCTGATGGATGGGGACTCAGGAAGGAACTCCCTAGGAGGGGCTGTGGTATTGGAAAGCCCCCACAGAATGAAAATAGAGCAGACAATAGTGATACACATTCCTGTCACCAACAACCAGGAAGAGTACGAAGCAGTGATCGTCGGCTTATGTCTGGCTCAGGCGTTGGGGGTTCACGACGTGGAGGTCCTCACAGATTCGATGGTCATAGCCTTATAGGTCATGGAAGAGTTCGAGGCAAGGGATACCACACTCATGAGGTATCTAGCCAAAGTGAGAGGTCTCATCGGAACATTCAAAACCTTCTCCATTAGGCACATACCAAGGGAAGAGAGTACCCCAGCGGATCGGCTGGCCAAGTCCGATCGTCGGGCGGGAGGGACCTAGGTAGATCTATTCTGCCCATCGATTGAAGAAGGGGAACTCATGGATATAGAGCAGCGACCCTCGTGGAAGGACCCTTTCGTTACCTTCCTGACAATGGGCAAATTTCCGGAAGAGGTCCTAGATCAAAGGCACTTTCGGTACAAGTCCGCCTACTATATGCTTCACGAGGGGGACTTGTATCAAAAGACTCTCTCGGGACTCTTAGCATGATGCATATATGAAGAGCAAGTCCCGGGAGTCCTAAAGGAGGTTCACTCCGGCGAATGTGGTAGTCATTCAGGGAGTAGGACGTTGGAAGAGAGGATAATGAGGCAAGGGTACTTCTGGCCGACCCTGAGCAAGGACGCAGCGGAGTTAGTCAAGAAATGTTAGAAATGCCAGCTGTTCGCCCCGCTTCAACTTTTGCCGTCCTAGAGGCTAAGGAGCATCACGACACCGTGGCCCTTCGCCATATGGGGAATGGATCTGGTAGGACTTTTCCCCTGGGCGAGTGGGCAGAGAAGGTTTCTCTTGGTCATGATTGACTACTTCTCTAAATGGTTGGAGGTTAAGGCCCTAGCCAAGGTCACCTCCCAGGTAGTCCGCAACTTCGTGTGGGGGGAGATCATCTGCCGACATGGGCTCCTACAAGCCATAGTCACACATAATGGTCCGCAATTCGCCATTGAAGAGTTCATCAGCTTCTGCAGCCAGTTGGGGATAGAACTCAAATTTGCATCCGTACATCACCCCAGGAGCAACAGGTAGGTGGAGGCGGCGAACAAGATCATAGTGAACCTGCTCAAAAAGAAAGTGGAGAACTTGAAGGGGAATTGGGTAGAGCAACTCCCTTCGGTCCTATGGGCTCTAAGGAATACGCCCAACACCTCCACTAGAGAGACCCCATTCAAGCTCTCTCACGGCTGTGAGGCCATTATTCCAATGGAATTTGAAATCAAGACACCGCGGGTAAGGGCCGTCGAAGGGGGTGATGAAGAATGGAGAGCAGGGAACGAGGAGGAACTGCGACTCTCCTTAGACCTGATCGAGGAGGTCCGGGATCTTGCCGCCATCTGTCAAGAGGATGTCAAGCGGTGGATGGCCAAGTACTTCGACAAGCACATCAGGATCAAGCAATTCGAGAAGGGGGACCTCGTGTTAAAAAAGGTCGAATCGGCCGGAAGGTCTGCCGCGGTAGGAAAGCTTAATCCCAATTGGGAGGGCCCCTATGTCGTGGAAGAAACCTTAAAGTTAGGGGGATACCGCCTCCAGAATGTGTAAGGCAAGTCCATCGGCGCACGTGGAGTGGTGATGACTTGAAGCGTTTTTATCCTTAAGTTCACATGATGAAAATACTTATTCTTTAAGCTCCGTTCTTCTTATATCCGTGTATAGTCGCATATGAGGTGATGATGGAAGGTTTCAAAGGTTGGACCCGAGCAGACCCGCTGACTAGGCTTTCACCAAGCTGGCAGGGCCTAGGCTCAATCGGTGGCAGGTTCAAAAGTTTCAAAGGTTGGCCCCTAGCAGAACCGCTAACCAGGCTCTCATCTAGCTGGCAGGGCCGTAGGATCACTCGGTGGCAGGTTCGAAAGTCTCAAAGCTTGGCCCCGAGCAGACCCGCTGACCAGGCTTTCACCAAGCTGGCAGGGCCGTAGGCTCACTCGATGGTAGGTTTGAAACTTTCAAAGGTTGGCCCCGAGCAGACCCGCTGACCAGGCTCTCATCTAGCTGGTAGGGCCATAGGCTCACTCGGTGGCAGGTTCGAAAGTCTCAAAGGTTGTCCCCGTGCACACTTATTGACCAGGCTTTCACCAAGCTGGCAGGGCCGTAGGCTCACTCGGTGGCACGTTCGAAAGTTTCAAAGATTGGCCTCGAGCAGACCTGCTGACTAGTCTCTCATCTAGCTGGCAGGGTCGTAGGCTCACTCGGTGGTAGGTTCGAAAGTCACAAAGGTTGGCCCTGAGCAGACCCGCTGACCAGGCTTTCACCAAGCTGGCAGGGCCGTAGGCTCACTCGGTGGTAGGTTCGAAAGTTTCAAAGGTTGGCCCAGCGCAGACCCGCTGACCAGGCTCTCATCTAGCTGGCAGGGCCGTAGGCTCACTCGGTGGTAGGTTCGAAAGTCTCAAAGGTTGGACCCGAGCAGACCCACTGACTAGGCTTTCACCAAGCTGGCAGGGCCATAGGCTTACTCAGTGGCAGGTTCGAAAGTTTAAAAACATGGCCCCGAGCAGACCCACTGACCAGCCTCTCATCTAGCTGGCAAGGCCGTAGGCTCACTTGGTGGCAGGTTCGAAAGTTTCAAAGGGTTGCCCCGAACAGACCCGCTGACCAAGCTCTCATCTTGCTGACAGGGCCGTAGGATCACTCGTGTCAGGTTCAAAAGTTTCAAAGGTTGTTCCCGAGCAGACCCGCTGACCAGGCTTTCACCAAGTTGGTAGGGTCGTAGGCTCACTCGGTGGTAACCCATGAGGAAGGCAAGGTAAGAGTGGAAAATCAAATGCGACAAATTAACACAGGGCAAGTCTCGGCACGAGGTCGGCGAATGGTGTCCATCATGAGGGACACTCGCCGGTGAATGGTACCGTTCGATAAGGACACTCGCCCGGAAGTGCGCAGTGGAACCTTAGCCAGCCCCAAGGGATGCAAGATTTTAGCAGGATGAAGTGGGTTCTCGGCGCAGTTACCTTCCCGACAGAAATCAACAAAATCATCTAAGTCCTAGAAAGGCTAGGGTGAGTGCGAAAGGGTTCTGAGTGCATAGCGCGCCTGTGCAGTGAGAGTGTCTCGGCTATGACCTAGACTAAGGGTCGTCAACGCTAAGGGCGAACAAATGATATATGAGCACATGCGCGAAAGTGCGAGAGCATGTAAAATAGCTGATCGGTAGAAATTAAATTCCTGCAGAGCTTGGGTTCGGTTAGATTCCGACAGGCGTTTTCGAGGAGTCCGACGAGTACTCCTACTTCGAGGAGCTAAAACTTTATCCCACATGTCGAGGTGATGGAAGTAACGGTCGCTCCTGATTTAGGAATATCGGGAGGTAGCACCGCGGCGATGGGGCTGAAATTCTTTTTTGATTAATTAATTTTTATAAAAAAGATCTCTCGCAGAGTTTTTGAAAAAGTAATTTATCCAACTTATCTTGCGATAAAGGCAAGTGCACCTTATCGTTTATAGTACAAGATATATTTTTTTAGAAAATGATATCGCGGTCGTATTTAGATCCGGGTCTGTTGAGTACTTCTACTTTGAGAAACACGCTGTTGTTTTATCGACGATTGCGTGAATTTAAAGAAATTGAAATTACAGGAAATTGAAAGACAGAATTGAAATTACAGAAATAAAAGACATAAGTGCAATCTCTACCCAAATAGGTAGAGGGGAAATAAATGTGTGAGCGAGTTCTACCCAAACGGGTAGACGGGAAATAAATGCGGTGCAAGTTCTACCCAAACGGGTAGACAGGAAATAAATGCATGACAATAAAATAAAACTAAGCTATTAAACGGAATAACGAAAATATAAACAACGAAAAACAAAAAAAACGACGAGAACGAAATATAACGGAAACGAAAAATGATGAAAACATAAAACAACGAAAAGAAAATAACGAGAACGAAAATTGCGAGAACGAAAGATGCTTTGAAACGAAAATAAATGAAAACATAATCTTTGGCTCTAATCTCTACTGCGTCAAGGAAGAAATAAAATAAAAATTATGACGATGAGTAAATTCGAATCAAAGCGAAAAAAATAATATTATTACGGCAATAAATAAACTTAGATAAAGAAAAGAAAATTGTAGAAATTGAAGTGCGGATAATAAATCTAAGTTATGGATGGAAATGACAAGACAGAAATGAAACTAAATTATGAATTGAAATACAATACAGAAATGAAATTGCAGAAATGAAACTACGCTATGAATTTGAAATCGCACGAAATAAAAACTAACTTTATTTATTGCCATAATGAAAAGATTACAAAAAATAAAAAGACAAGAAATAGAAATTACAAGAAATAAAAACATTACAACAACAAAAAATACAAAAACTAAGGTGGCAAAGGATTGGTGGAATATCACCCCAAAATGGGCAATCCAAGAGAGAGAATTGGAGAGGGGGGTCAGCCTCTATTTATAGACAAAATGGGCTGCTCTTAGCAAAAATATGAAATAGCAGCTGGCGGTTTGACTGGAGAAGCCAACTTTGACTTGAGAGCTGTGGGGTGCTGATAGCAGCTGGCGGTTTCTAGAAGGAGTGAGCTGGAATGAGCTGGAATGTTGCCGGCTGCGGATAGCAGCTGGAAGCTGGCGGGTCTGGATTGAGAATCGTCGAACACCTATAGTGAGAGGGAATCGTCGAACGCAGAGAGAGTGGCAAGTTTGACTTGAGCACTGGTCTGGTCTCAGCGGGCAGAACTGGTCTCAGCGGGCTGTTCGTCGAGCGCGTGGAGAGTTCGTCGAACGCAGCGGAGAGGGATTCGTCGAACTCAGCTCGGGGAGAGTTCGTCGAACGCAGGGCGCCTTTCGTCGAACGCCTGCAGACATAAATATATAGTTAGTTATATGTTTATATGTAGTATAAATATATATAAAGTTCGTCGAACGCAGCAGGGAGTTCGTCGAACGCCTCTCGGGGAAGTGTTCGTCGAACACAGCGCGGTGTTCGTCGAACGCAGCACGGTGAAGTGTTCGTCGAACACAACGCGGTGCTATGTTCGTCGAACTCAGCGCTGTGTTCTGTTCGTCGAACTCAGCGCGGTGTTCTGTTCGTCGAACTCAGCGCGGTGTTCTGTTCGTCGAACTCAGCGCGGTGTTCGTCGAACGCAGGGCCGGGAAGATTCGTCGAACGCAGGGCCTTCGTCGAACGAAGCAGGCATATATATACTATTATTCTTATTATTATTATATGTTTATATTTAATATATATATACTACTTAAATAATATATATTTACATAATTACTTACATAAATATTTACATACTTATTATATAGTTTTAATATATACTTAAATAATTCTTTTTACCTATAAATATAAATATATAAAAATATATCATTTATTCAATATTTAACAAGAAATATTACAAATTTTTAATAAAACTATACAAAAACTATATAGAAAATAAGTATATTTTTCTATTTATCAATAGCGTACGAGCTATCGGCTGATAATAGCGAGATGCATAAACAGAAAATATATGACAAATCACAAGAGGCAAAATATTTCATTTTATTTTAGTATAAAAAAATTACAGAAGGGTTCTCTCATTACATTCGAAAGAAAAAGAGAAAGAAAGGGGGTCTTCAGGGGTCATCAGCTTCCTCGCTAGAGTATCCACTGCTCTCGCTCGGTGAAGGAAAGGTCACCGAGCTCCCTCCCATCACCAGCTTCGTCCGCAGGGTCATCCACCCGGGCGAAGAGTTCAGGAAGCACGTGGTGGGCGAGAATCCTCTCGCCCTCTTCTTTCAAGAGTCCGACCCTTCGAAGCACCTCCAGGCCGTGCTTCGCTGCTCCTTGGGCAGACCTCTGCATCAACCCTTTGAACTCAGCATTAGAGTAAAGGTGCCGAGTTTCCCTCTCCGTGGGAGGTGGCCGAGCGGCGTCATCTTGTAACCTCTGGTTCTCGGCCTCCAACTCCTTGACCAGCTCCTTAAGGACGCGCACCTGCACGAGTAGTTTATCATAGTTCTCTATGTCCTTCAAGAAAAAAGAAGGTTAGCACGGGAAAGGAAAGAAATGCGAGGACTTGAGTCACCGCGAGGAGACATGCTCACCTCTCGGGCTGGGCGGCTAGGGAGATGGGCCTTGGCTGTTGCCAACTGCTGCTTCACGGCGACGACCTCGTCAGAGGCAAGAGTAGGGGTCTTCTCAACCTCGACCAGGTTCCGCGCGAGGGTCATGCTGCGGCGAGAAGACATGTGAGTCCACGCGAGGGCGCGCATCATGGATAGCGAGCGATCATGAGCGAGAGTCTGACTGGACTCAGTATCGTAGACAGAGGCATCCTCGCAGATATAAAGTATGTAGGAGAGGTGGTAGGCTTGACCGCTGGTGGTCTCCTGGTCCATCCAGGATGGAAGGAGGGTGGAGATGGAGAACCGGTTGGCCCGCCGGTCCCAATGGAGTAGAGGCTCGCCGACCGCATCCGCGTACCTCTCGCCGAGAGGGAAGTTTCAGTGCCCTCTCGACATTGGTCCCGAGGAGGGCTCTGGCGGATCAATGGCGGTCTGGACCATTGAGTCCTCCACAGCAGGAGCACTTGAGCCAGTGGTCTCATCCACGACCGCCTTCCCCTTAGCGGTTGTAGAAGGTTTCTCCCGCTTGGTGGGGGAGATGGTTGCCACGTCGGGCTTCCACTTCTGCCCGCTGGATTTTGCGGGTGGAGGATCCTTGTGGCAGGCCACTGCGACGGACATGGAAAGGGCAAGGGCATCATCGGGAGCAAGCCCCACGACCACATTCGGCGGGTGGAGGGGAAGGCTTCAAACTCCTGCATCATGGAAGTCAGTAAGAAGGCAGAAGCGAGTGAAAGCGAGCGGGAGCTAGGGTTGAAATTGTTCAGCTTACCCTCCCCGACAGGATCGGAGGTAGCAAGCCAACGTGCTTCCACAAGTGCAAAACGTCCATTCCATGCTTTTGAATGAATGCATAGAGCTTGGCCTCATAAAATCCCAGCGTTGGAGGCTTGAAGGTCGACTCGTCCTCCTACACCGACGCGAGAAGAGTGTTACCGAAACTCCCGGTCACGAAGATGAACCGCCGAATCCAGTCATGGACCTTGTTGGTGGTACTGGTGACCTTGAGCGGGCTTTGGATGGAGAAGAAGGCCACCCCACTCTTTGAACGGAAATTGAAGAGCTTGCGGAAGACAGGGAGGGAGAATTCGATCCCCTCCTATCGTAAGTAGCAGGCAAATTCTACCAGCATAGCGATCGAGTTTGGGTTCAGCTGGGCAATAACTACGCTGAAATAGAGAAACGCCTGGCGCAGTTCGGGACAGAGGGGGAGCAGGAGTCCCACCTCGAAATGGTCTAAGGGGATGGCAAGAGTGTACGGCGAGATCTGGATGATGCGATCATGGCCTCCATGGCAGCGTACAGTAAATCTTGGCAGGATATAGTCGGAGACAGTCACGGCGAAATCTTCTTCAGATAGGTCGTAGGTATCGAAGTGGTGGTTAAGGAACGACTGGGCGCACCTGCTCCTATCATCGGGTTCGGGGGCCATCTCACACGAAAGGGAAGTGGCAGGAAGTTTAGAGAGAGGTGCGAGTGCTGGCGCGAGAGCAAGGGAGGAAAGAGGAGAAAGCGTAATGAAGGCGGTAGGTGGGCCGATTATTTATAGAAAAAAATAGAAAATGAAGAGAATTCTCTATGGGCGGGGTGCGGATAGCAGTCGCGCTATCCTGACACCTCGTAGTTCGAGCCAGCCCACCTACACCCCAGTCACTGGCAGATGGCTAAAGCGACGCGCGAGACTCTTCAGGCGAATGCAAAAAGTACAGCATGAATGAAAGCACTCGCAAGAAAGCATTCGTAAAAGCAATAAAAGACAGAATAAATAACATATAGACAGAGATTGTTCGCGAGACACAGCAGGTGTCAACTTGGTTCAGTGCGTAAAAGAAAGAGACATAACAAGGGTGCAAAAAGTAGGCTTAGTACTGCACCCACTGCCATCGACCCCGACCTCTCCTCCCAGTCCTCGGAGGCACCCGCGGGTAGTGGTACATGCTTACTGCCGTCATCTCTTGGTTAACCAAGCGCATCTGGTCTCTAGCCCGTGCAATGTGCCTCCCAGGAGAGGTCTCCTCGCACACGCTCCCCTAGGGCTCCATCTCCCCGATAAGGTGCCTATAATTTCGTTCAAGGATGCTTATCCGACGCTCGAAGTCTGCCCTACGCTCCTCCATCTGGTTGGCTAGGTCTCGCTGCATCCAAATCAGCTTGCCAAAAATCTCTGTCATCCGCTCCTTCATGGTCCTAGTGTCTTCGTGGTCGCCGAGTAAATCTGAGAGCTCGCCGGGAGAGGGAGGTGGCGAGATCATCCCCTCCTCATCCTAGGGATCCACCAATGGGACCCGACGATACCCTGCGGGAGTGAAGGTTAGACTTTTCCAAGTCATGCAGGTTTTGAGTTTGAGGTAAGAAGGGTAACTAACCAGATACATATTCTTCGATGGGGGACCGGTGAGAGGTGTTGGGCTGCCCTGTGATTGGTTGGCTGGGGGGGGGGGGGAAGGGGTGGAGCGACTTCCCCTTCCCAGGGCGGTGTACCTGGTCGGCAGCAGTGGAAGTAGTGGTCGGGTCCATGACGGGAGAGTTATGTTCAGGGTTTTTGCACGCCGAGTGCTCCCGCTCCGGTGTCGGGGAGGCAATGGTATCGAGGACAGGAGAGTTGCGCGGGGTAGGGGTAACCCCATTGTCCCAAAAGTGAGAGCTACGGAAACCAGGGTTAGAAAAAGGGTGAAAGGTAAAAGGCAGGTGAGAAGACAATGAAGTACTTACCAGGCGCGGGCTGGCTTCCGCCAGGGGTAGTTATGAGGATGGGCTCCTGAGCCAGTGGAACGCCTCCGAGAATAGGTGGGGGAATGGTGGCATCCTCCTGGTTGATCCTGGGGCCACCTTCTGTCACCTGCAGGTTCTGCGAGTGGTAGAAGTTGTTGAGGCATAGCGTCACCATGGTTAGCTTTAAAGGCGAGATACATTATATTACCTCGACAATGTTGTCGGGAGGTATGTTGGAGAGGGGTGTGTGTGTGTGTGGGGGGGGGGGTGGGAGTCTCTAACTCAGACTCCCTCACCGACAGGTTTCTTCAGACCACCCTGGCTTTCTTCAGTCGGTAGGGTTTGGAAGGATCCCTCGTTGATGAGAGCCGGGAGGCATATCGGGTGGACTTGGAAGGGTTCTCCCCATGCGCGACAGCAAGGCAATCCATCAACCCTTGCGAGAGCAGTCTTGGCACCGGCCTCATGGACGTCATCTGAGCAGCGAGAGCTTAGAGGTGAAAAAGGGAATAATGATTGGAGGATAGGCGCTTTGAAGGCAACAACCTGGGATGTATTTATAGCAAAATGGAGGGACCCACCAGAAAGATTCCCTGCAGGTCAGCAAAGCACTCGTCGAATATTCAGGGTTGGACTTTTCTTTCCGAGCGTAGGACTCGCTCGCAAAGAGCGGGGATTGCTTACAATCCAGTATTCGCTGAGTGGGTCCCCAGGTCCAAAAGGGGTCAAGGGGCAAGATCTATGTCAAGCAGAGCACTCGCCCATGCCAGAAGAGACAGGGGAGCCTCCGGGCGAGTGCGAGTCCCATCCGCAAGGCACTCGCCCGTTTAGAGGGGCGAGTGCGCGGGAGGCCAGACGAGTATGGGCGGAGTCCCACTCGCCAAGCAGGCCAGGTATTAGGTGAGTGGTGCCTCCACGGACCACTCGCCCGCTGGAATCTAGTGTGTGTGAAGGCTGACAAGTGGTGCCTTCACGGACCACTCGCCCAGAAGGCTTTGAGGGGGAAATTACCCTAATACCATTCGTGGGTTGCCAATAGCCCTTCAGAACAGCGGAGTTAGGCTGTTGGCAAGCCAATTTGGGTTGCGATTTTTAAAACCAAAAGGTGGATTCATGTTATTTGTAGACCAGCCTAGAGAATCTATAAATTGACCCTTAAGGGCACCTTGGAGGAGATCAGATCTTTAGAGCTCTCAAACCAAAAGGTGGATTCCAAGCTAGTTTTTGGTTGGCTACTAGTGTCATCCAAGGTGCCCGACTGAGCATTGGTTTGGGAGGGGAAGCTCTCTAAGATCTTTCAGGTGTGTGGCGGCACCTCCTTGCTACAGCCATGGGTCTGTTCCTAGTTTTGCATCCACAGTCAAGAGCATAAGTGATGGATAAGTAGGTGTGGGCTACACCACCAGTGGGTCCAAACTCAAGAGACCGGTCACAGGTTTCAACAATTACGTCTTTTCCCTTTTTCTTTGCGGTCTAAGGCCAAGCAGTGGCTGGGCTCCCTACCTAATGGGTCCATCACAACATGGGCCGAAATGGTGGAAAATTTCTCACTAAATATTTTCCGCCTGCAAAGCCCGCCAAATTGCGCACAGATATTGCATCATTTATGCAAATAGACTCGGAGACTCTCTATGATACATGGGAGCGCTTCAAGGAGTTTTTGCGTAGATACCCTCACCACACACTTCCCACCTGGCAACAAGTGCAAATCTTTTACAATGGCTTGAATTTCCAAACAAGGCAAATGATTGATACGGCCACCGGGGGAACGTTAAATAACAAAACCCTGGACTCCACTCAAGAGCTTTTCGAGGAGATGGCCATGGATGCGTATCAATGGAATATGCTCCGAGCTAGGCCTAACAAACCGCCCAGTATTTTTGAAATAGATGCAAATGCTAATTTAGCTTTACAAGTTGAGCGCTTAACAAAGCATGTGGTGGATATGTCTGCTTCCTCCGCCACTCCTCCTTGGGCTAATAATGTTTTAATTGAAGAACATATTGACTACATGGGAAATCCGCCTAAGCCTTCCTATGACCCAAACTCTGCTCCGTACAATAACACTCATAATGCGGGTTATAGGAATCATCCGAATTTCTCATGAAGCAACCAAGGAAATGCTCAGTGCCCTCTAAATATTAATCAACCTCTTAATCCCCCTCTAAATATAAATCCTAAAAATTTTATTCCACCCGGTTTTCCACCCCAACAACTAAAGCTCTCTTCACTTGAAGAGGTCTTTGCAAAATATGTTGCTACAAATGAATCGAACATCCGGAACCTCACCGGATCGATCAAAAAATTTAGAGAATCAAGTGGGCCAGCTAGCAAAAATGTTCTCCGAGCGTCAACAAGGAGCACTGCCAGGAAATACGGAGCTGAATCCAAGGGATAGCGCAAACGTGATTACTCTCCGCAGCGGAAAGGAGGTGGTTTCAAAATAGGATGAACCCAAGGTAACTTATCCTCCTCCTCCTCCACCTATTATATCTTCAAAATTTCCTGCAACGTTAGAACCGCACGCTTCTAGTTCAAATATTCCGTATCCATCTAACTTTAAGAGCGAGTACGCCGAGAAAAATTACAAGAAAGTTTTAGAAATTTTATAACAAATTCATATTAGTGTACCCTTCTGCGAGGCTATCTCTCAAATGCTGAAGTATGTGAAATATCTTAAGGAGTTGCTCTCCACTAAGAAGAAATTAGAAGATATTTTGCATATTTCCCTAAACGCAGAATGCTCCGCGGTTATACTTAATAAATTGCCTCAGAAAGCAGATGACCTGGGACTGTTCTCCATCCCATGTCTATTTGGCAATTTATTAGTAAAACACGCCTTAGCTGATCTTGGAGCAAGCATCAATCTCATGACTTTATCATTATTTAAATAGTTAGATCTAGGTGATCCTAGCCCCACTCGAATGAGTATTCAACTCGTGGATCATTCATTAAAATATTCGGTAGGGATAGTGGAGGATGTGCTCATTAAGGTTGAAAAGTTCATCTTCCCGGTGGACTTTGTCATTCTTGATATCGAAGAGGATGCCGAAGTACCCCTCATACTCGACCGTGTTAAAATTTTTAGAGGTTGAGGAGTGAAGTAATAAAGCGTAATACTTAAATAACAATCCACAAGTATGACAATCAGTGACAATGGAAAGACAGAATAGTTCTCTTGTTATTCACTATCTCTTTACAGCTCGAGACATACATGGCGAGACATGATTCCTAAGAATCACAAAGGAGAGAAGCACAAGACAAAAAACAAGCCACCAACGAACTGCCAAAGCAGTGATCACTAGACCACTCGAACAGACAAGCCGCACGGCTATCTCCGAGACCGCGCGAACAGAGCATAAGCCACTGCTGTCAGACCGAAATCACAGAACGCACAACTCGCTGCTTTATTCAACTACTGAAAACAACTGTCCGCACTTCTTGATCGCCCAGACCGCACGGTCTCAAGATCAAAGAAGAACCCGCGAACATTTGACGAAGAACTGCTTCCTGCTGCAAGACCACAACTCAAGATCGCCCGACCACTTAAGGTCGCCTGATCAACTGAGTCTGCTGCACAGTCCAAGAACTCCTAAACACAGTCCGCACAGACAGACCAAGGACGAACTGGTTTATTCAAAGCTGGAAAGAAAGGAGAATGCTGACGGTGACTGCTAGCCGCTAACCTGCGAACAAAACAACTCGGTCAGCCAACTCAAGCCGCGAGACATCAAAGTGAGACCAGCACAATCAAGCCAACTTAGGTTCTTAAGTTCTTGCGTCGTGAATGGCTACCACGTCGTCCCTATTTATAGGCAAACAAATGGATGTCATCACCGCCCCAAGGGATACAATCACCTTCCTTATTGAAGCACGCGATCTCCAGTACCAGACCGCGCGGTCTCTTCAAGACCTTATTACACTCACGCAAAATTGTCCAAGTAAGACAGCTTGCTAAGAACAAACCACAGACCGCCCAGTCTCTTATAAGAACAGACATATGAGCATCTAACCGATCAAGAGCAGACTGCCAGAACTGAACTCATACAACCCGCCCGGTCTCTTATAAGATCGACACCAAACGAACACACTGGCCTTCCACAAGTGACCGCCAGAGCGAACTTATGCAAACCATAGTACCAACCGTCGAAGCGAACATGTACCAGACTGCCCAGTCTCTACCCGATCAAGAATACTTGTGCACAAGAGGCAAAATAACACAAGCCACCAACCCCAGAGATACGCGAACTCGATAGCTAGATCGACACACCCGAGCTCGCACTGTCTCTGCGGTCTACAAAAAACAGATTGCTTAGATACTTCTCTTCCACTTCAAAAATTTAACACTCGTCCCTGAAGTGGGAAGAAGAAGTCAGCCCAAGCAAACATTGCAACCGACCAAATGGTCCCTTCAATAACGACTTTGTATAGATGTCAGCAATATTATCCTTGCTCTGCACATTCTCCACAATCAGAGACCCTTCCAACACCTTCTCACGAATGAAATGGTGATGAATCTCTATGTGCTTTGTATGTGCGTGACAAACTGGATTGTTCACCCGTTTGAGAGCACTCTCATAGTCACCACGTAGTAGAGTAGGACCTCACACCTCCCTATAAATGTCCTCCACAAGCATCCTAAGCCAAATGGCGTCCTGAGCAGCCAAAGCAGAAGCTTTGTACTCCACTTCTGTTGTAGAGACCGACACAAAATCCTGCTTCTTATTACACCATGATATAGCTGTAGAGACTGTAATAAAGATGTATCTAGAGGTTGATCTCCGATCATCTGAATCTCCTCCATAATCAGCATCCATGTATCCATGCAAGCAAAATCCTGAATCTCTCCCGTAAAAGAGACCCAAATCCGAGGTGGATTTGACATACTTCAAAATACTCATAGCCGCCATAAGATGAGGTTTCCGAGGCTCTGCCATAAACCGACTCACCCTGCCAACTGCATAAGCAATATCTGGCCTTGTGATCGTTAAGTATATCAGACTTTCGACCAAAGCCTGGAACACCAAAGGATTGGTAAGAACCTTCCCTTCATCTCGTCGAAGATGAACTCCAACCTCCAGTGGAGTAGAGCTGCTCTTCCACACTTCCATGCCAAATCTCTTCACAATTCATTCTGTATAACCCTTTTGGGAAACAAGCATTCCACCCTCTTTCCTCTCCACTTCGAGTCCAAGGAAATGGTGGAGCTCCCCCAAGTCCTTCATCTCAAATCTGATAGCTAACTCAGCACGAAGTCTAGCTACCTCCACTTCAGAATTTCCCGTGACGATCATGTCGTCAACATATAGCAACACCAATACCTGAAGCTCCCCCATCTTCTTTACGAATAAGCTTGAATCAGAATCAGAAGCAAAGTATCCGCAGAACTGGAGGTATTCTGCTATCTTTTCATACCATGCCCGAGGTGCTTGCTTCAAGCCGTAAAGAGCCTTCTTGAGCTTGCACACATATCTTGGGTGATCTTCGGAAACATAACCAGGTGGCTAATCCATGAAGATATCCTTGTCAACCTTGCCATACAAGAAATCATTCTCTACGTCGAGTTGCCAAATATTCCATCCTTAGCAAGCTGCCAACGCGATCACCGCCTGAAACAAAGTCATTTTGGCAACAGGGCTGAACGTTTCTTCATAATCATCCCCATACTTCTGAGAGAAACCTCGAGCTACAAGGCGAGCCTTATACCGCTCAATGCTACCATCAGCCTTCATCTTCAGCTTGAAAACCCACTTGCAAGTCACTGGAGTAACCCCCTCAACCTTAGGCACCAAGTCCCAAGTCTCATTCTTCCTGAGGGCAGCCATCTCTTCATCCATGGCTCCATCCCACTGCTTAACTCCAACAACATTTTCAAAACAAGATGACTCTCTCTCATCCATGGGACCTGCGAAGAAACATGAGATGAAGCTCACCAAATTCCCCCTGTATACCGATTTGGTGGAATGATAGTCCTTTTGGACCTCCTCAGAGCTTGACTCTGAACCACCTCTTCAACAAGTTATTCTGAACTAGCTCTCTTCTCAGGTAGACTTGGAGCATCGCTTCCCCTGCTTCCAGAACTTGAAGCACCTAACCCGGAGCTAGAAGCACTTGGAGCACCTGGAGAAACAGGCAACTCCACCAGAACCTCCTTTGTAGCTTCTCCCGGTCCACCATCTATCCTGCTTCCTTGTAGCTCAACAGAGGAGCTACCCTGGTATGACGTCAGCTCATCAAATACCACATCCCTTGAGACCATAGCTCTCCGTCTCTCTGGATCCAAGCATCTCCAACCCTTCTTCCGATCATCATGACCAACGAAGACTAGCTTCCTTGCTTTCACATCTAGCTTCATTCTGAGGGCATCAGGAATATGCATGTAGCAGGTGGATCCGAACACTAGAAGGTGTTCCACCGTTGGATTTATCTTGAACATCAACTCATGAGGGGTCTTCATGTTGATGGGACTGAGAGGCATCCGATTGATGACATAGGTTGCATAAGATTTTCCTCTGCCCAGAAAGACTTTGGGATATTCTTGGCATGAAGACAACACTTGCAGGTCTCCGTCAGATGATGGATCCTCCGCTCTGCAATGCCATTATGTTGTGGAGTGTGGGCACAAGAGAGCTCTCTCTGGATGCCATGTTTCTTGCAGAAGTTGAAGAAAGCTTTGGAGGTAAACTCCCCTCCATTGTCAGTTCTGAGCTTCTTGATCCGCAAGTTGAGACGACCCTCCGCTAGCTCCTTGAACTCCACAAATCTCGTGAATGCTTCCGACTTCTCCTTCAGTAAATATTCCCAAGTATATATAGTGAAGTCATCAATCAGAACTAGCATATACCTGCTGCCTCCAAGACTGATAGTTGTGGTAGGTCCAAACAGATCACCATGAATACACTCCAATGGTGCTTTACATCTGCTTTGTGACTTGTCAAATGGAAGACATGGAGCCTTACCATATTGACAACCTGCACAAACGTGACCTTCGCTGAAGAATGACAAACTAGGCAAACCTCTCACAAGGACTCTCCCTGCCATAGTTTTCAACTTGTCCATCCCAACATGTCCGAGTCTTTCATGCCAGATAGCAGCGCTATCATTAGTCCTCATCTTATCAACATAGGAACTTGTAGATAACACAAACAAGTCCTTCACCCTTCTACCGACATGAGTGACTTCAGCCTCCACTGCTGACACGTTTCGAAGAAACTTCACTTTTGTTGGACCAAACAGAACGTGATAGACAACATCCATAGCATTGGTCACCGAAAAGAGGTTTTTCTTTATCCTCAGAACATGATAGACACTCTTCAACGTAAGAGTACCTCTATCTCCGTTCAAAGAAACTACACCCTCCTTCTCTACTGCATGTATAATATCATCAGCCGTAATGATAACATTATTACCTGAACATGCCTACAAAGAAGAGAACTTCGACTCGTCTCTGGTTAGGTGATGACCACAACCCGAGTCCACTATCCAATCATCCTGATAGTTGATGGAAGCCATAGCACGAACACACGTTCCCGTCATGAAGGCTCCATCACCCCATCTATCATCTATATTGGAACCTGCCTCCTCCTTTCCTGCAGCATGCCCCGACTGAAGATTGACCTTGCAGTTTCTTTTGAAGTGACCATGCTTGTTGCACCTGTAACATCTCAGCCCTTCCTTCTTCACCCATCAGACTTAGGAGCATAACTCCTCTCTTGCTGATATGAAGTTGATGGACCATCGTTACCAGATGACTTCTTCTTCTTGTCCCATCTCTTCTTCTTGCCTAAGTAAAGAACCTCGCTCTCTTCTCCAGAGACAGACATCCCGGCCATTTGCTTTGCTAAGCTCTCTTGTGAAGCCAGCAAGTTCTCCAGCTCTAGCAACGATGGATGATTGGCCCAACCTTGAACAAAAGTGACAGAGGCCACATACTCCCTCTACAAGCCGTGGATTATGTGCCTCTTCAACTTAGCTTCTGAAATAGACTCATCCGGGTCCAAAGCTGGTATCTCCGCGCATAGATTCTTCATCTTCAATAAGAACGTTGAGATTGACAAATCTCCCTGAGTTGCTTTCGCCAACTCATTTTCCAAGAACTATAGCCGAGCCACATTCTTCTTATTGAACAGGCCATCCAGGGCTGTTTAAATCTCAACAGCTAACCTACATCCGATGATGTGATCATACAACTCTGGAATGATAGCTCACTTGAGAGTGAACTCAACTTTTGCATTTGTTCTCTTCCAAGCCTTCACGAGCTCAGCATTCCCCTCAGCAGGAACAACAGCTTGTCTTACTTCTCCTCCAACTACCTCCCATAAGTCCTCGCCAAGCAGTTAGCTCTCCATGCACGACTTCCACTTTTTAAAGCTATTCTGTGTAAGGAGCTCAATACCAAGACCTCTAGCATATCCTCCTTCCATATCTCACTGATTGACAACCAACTTGCAGAAACCCAAGCAGAAGGCAACATTGATTACTGCTCAGAAACCTACCTCTGATACCATGCTAAAATTTTTAGAGGTTGAGGAGTGAAGTAATAAAGCAGAATACTTCAATAACAATCCACAAGTATGATAATCAGTGACAATGGGAAGACATAATAGTGCTCTTGTTATTTACTATCTCTTTACAACTCGAGACATACATGGCGAGACATGATTCATAATTATGACAAAGGAGAGAAGCACAAGATAAAAAACAAGCCGCCAGCGAATTGCAAAAGCAGTGATCACTAGACCGCTCGAATAAACAAGTCGCATGGCTATCCCTGAGACCGCGCGAATAGAGCACATACCGCTGCTGTCAGACCGCAATCACATACCGCACAACTCGCTGCTTTATTCAACTGCTGAAAACAACTATCCGCACTTCTTGATCGCCCAGACCGCACGGTCTCAAGATTACTGAAGAACCCGCGAACATTTGATGAAGAACTGCTTCCTACTGCAAGATTGCAACTCAAGATCGCCCGACCACTTAAGGCCGTCTGATCAACTGAGTCTGCTGCAGAGTCCAAGAACTCCTAAACATAGTCCGCACAGACAGACCGCTGCCGAACTGGTTTATTCAAAGCTGGAAAGAAAGGAGAATGCTGATGGTGACTGCTAGCCGCTAACCTGCAAACAGAACAACCCAGTTAGACAACTCAAACCGCGCGACCTCAAAGTGAGACCGGCATATTCAAGCCAACTTAGGTTCTTATAGTTCTTGCACCATGAATGGCTACCCCGACGTCCCTATTTATAGGCAAACGAACGGATGTAGTCACCGCTCCAAGGGATACAATAACCTTCTTTATTGAAGCACGCGGTCTCCAGTACTAGACCGCGCGGTCTCTTCAAGACCTTATTACACTTAAACAAAACTGTCCAAGTAAGACAGCTTGCTAAGAACAAACCGGCAGACCGCCCAGTCTCGTATAAGAACAGACATATGAGCATCTGACCGATCAAGAGCAAACCGCCAGAACCAAACTCATACAACCCTCCCGGTCTCTTATAAGATTGACACCACACGAACACACTGGCCGTCCACAAGTGACCGCCAGAGCGAACTCATGCAAACCACAGTACAGGATGCCAAAGCGAACATGAACCAGACCACCCGGTCTCTACCCGATCAAGAATACTTGGGTACAAGAGGCAAACTAACACAAGCCGCCAACACCAGAGATACGCGAACTCGATAGGTAGATCGCCACACCCGAGCTCGCGCAGTCTCTGTGGTCTCCAAAAAACAGACTGCCCATATACTTCTCTTCCACTTCAAAAATTTAACAGGCCGCCCTTCCTTGCCACCTCCCACGCAATTATCGACGTAAGTAACGTAAATCTCCTCCTACGGGTTGGAGATAATGAAGTTACTTTTAGTATAAATCGCTCGATGCGAAACACCTTAGAGAATGACGATTCATGTTTCTACCTAAAAGAATGTTTTGAGAACGAGTTGTATTCACTTCCCGAATTAGTCTCCACATCGAGTAATGATTTCGAGCTTGCCGAGCTCTTTTTTCTAGAAGAAGTCTCTCGCTCCACACCCCCGAGCCACTATATTTAGATAAATTAAAAATTAAAACTTCATATGAAGAGCCACCCATTTTGGAGTTAAAACAACTCCCCCTCACCTCAAAAATCTATTTCTAGAAAAAGATTCTAAACTACCCGTTGTTGTATCATCTGAACTGAGCGATTCAAAAATTTCTAAATTGACTCTAGTCTTAAGCAATCACCGTCACGCAATTGCGTGACAAATTTCAGATATCAAGGGTATTAACCTTCCTTCTGCACTCACAAAATTTTCCTCGAAGATAATTCCCGCAACACAGTCTAGACTCAACGACGGCTAAACCCGAATATGAAAGAAGTCGTTAAGGCTGAAGTTATCAAACTTTTAGACGCAGGAATCTTCTGTTGGAGCATGCGTTTCGCACTCCTCCGGTTTGATAATAACAAAGTCCCTTTTGTATTTGATTCTATTTTCATTAATGGTGTGCAGATAACAGGTATGAGATGTTCACATTGCTGCTGGAGCTAAAATTGAATGTGGGAAAATTTCACTGTCGGAAAATTCTGACAGCCACTGTCGCCTAGGCGACAGCAGAGAAGTTACAACTACTTCCCTCCACGGCAGATCGACGAAAGACAGTTTTGCGCTGTCAGAATTCCGACAGCGATGTCGCCCAGGCGACAGCTCGGCGGTTACCACAACTGCCCACGTCTCCACCCACGACCGACAGTTTTGCACTGTCGGAAATCCGACATCGATATCGCCCAGGCGACAGCTCGACGGTTACACCAACTGCCCACGACTCCACCCACGACGACACTCCAGCGGCAGTTTAGCACTGTCGGAAAATTCCGACAGTCACCGTCGCCCAGGCGACAATGAATTTCTATAAATTGGTTCCTTTGGTTCGTGCATTCCAAGCTTTTGAGAATTCCAGTCCCTTCCTGAGTGCATACGAACCAGAGAGCTCCAGAACCTCCTCAACTCCCATTTGTGCAAAGAAGGATTGAAGATTGAAGACGAGATTGGGCGTGCTTCTACATCATCGATCATCTCGAGGCTTCAACAATCCATTCAGAGATCTGATCTTCTAGGGAGTTGTTCTTTTCATATTGTATTTTCATTCACATACTTTTTCATTTTGTATTGGTAGAGAAATCGTCGTCTTGCGTGCGGCGTCTAAGTCCTTGCGCGGCTTAGGGGAAAATCGCTTCCTTGTGCGGAGCGTCCAAGTCCTTGCGAGGCTTGGTGGGAAATCGTGGTCTTGTGTGTTACATCTAGATCTTGGGAAGATCTAGAGGATAGGCTTGGGCTTTGTCTTGGGAGAGACAAGCGATAGCCTTCCGATCCTTGGGAGAAGGATTGGTAAACCAAAATTATTGTATTTTTATTATCATAATTGTGCCTTGATCTTAAGCATTGTTAAGATCATTTTTATTGTATGCAAATTTCATGATTAATATAATTATGCTCTTTTCACTAATTGCAATTTTGTTTGCTTAAATCTTTATCTTAGAAATTTGTGTTTGGTTAAATACAAAAATTACATTGGTTTAAAATTATTTATAAGTAACCTTTTTAGTAAAGTAAAATTTGTCTAAAAATTATTAAGTAAAAATTATATCTTTAAACACACCCTTATTCACCCCCCCCCCCCCCCCCTCTAAGGGCGTCACACGATCCAACAAGTGGTATCAGAGCGAGGTTACTCCAAAACGGTTTTACCACCGGGAGTAATGGCGCACAACGATCACGCGTTCGTTGAGGGGCAAGGAATTAGTAGGCCACCACTTTTCACGGGCACAGACTATAATTATTGGAAAACACGTATGCGTTGTTTTCTAATTGCGCTAGATATATTAGTCTGGAATATGGTAGAATCTAGTTACACTTCTCCAACAATTGTTGTAGGAGATGTAACTATGGATAAGCCCAAAGATAAGTGGGATGATAATGATAAATTAAGATGTAAGAACAATGCAAAAGCCATGAATGCTTTATTTTGCGCACTAGATCGCACTGAATTTAATAGAGTTTGTGCTTGTAATTCTGCATTTGAAATTTGGAATTTATTAGAAATCACTCATGAAGGTACTTCGCAGGTAAAGGATTCAAAGCTTTTTCAACTGGAATCTGAATTTGAAAGGTTCAAAATGGAGGTAGATGAAGAGATTGATACAATGTACACACGGTTTACAAAAACCGTGAATGACTCAAAGGTGCTAGGAAAGGTGTTCTCAAATGGAGATTTGGTAAGGAAAATTTTAAGATCACTTCCCCCGAAGTTCAATCCTAAAGTGACTGCAATTTCCGAGTCACATGATCTTAAGACCTTACAATTGGAGAGCCTCATTGGAAACTTGAAAACTCATGAAGTTGAATTAAAAATTCAACAACAAGAGTATATGGAGCCAAGGAAGAAGGGATTGGCTCTAAGATCAAAGAAGGAAGAAACTAGTGATTCTGAGGAGGATGAAGAAGATGAGAAAAGTTTATTTGTTAAAAAATTTAGAAAATTTATGAAAAATCCGGAGAGAAGAAATTCGTTTAAGAAGTATTTTAAGAAGGAGACCTTTAGGAAGAAAAAAGGAAAGGAGGGCGATGAGGAGGAAGAGAGACCGCCACCGGAGTGCTACCACTGTAAGAAGTTTGGACACATTCGAAGCAAGTGTCCAAAGTACTTGAAAGAACTTAAAGAAAAGAAGCACAAAGGGTCGAAGAAGGTGTTGAAGGCGGAAACCTGGGATGATACTACTTCTGAGGATGCAAGCAGTTCCGACTCAAGTAAAGAGGAGGAGGCCAACATATGCTTAATGGGAAAGAGCGTCATATCTGATGACGAATGCAGTGTCCAAAGCGACACTGAGGTAACTCCTCCAACCTATGATGAATTGTTTTCTGAATTTTTAAAGACTTGCAAATTTTTTGAAAAAAGTTTAAAAGATAATGATCTTCTAAAATCTGAAAATGGAATTTTACTTAAAGAAAACAAAAAGTTGTTAAATGAAATTAAGACTATTGGAAAAAGAGATATTTCTTGCCAAGAGTGTGATCACTCTTTGGGAAGAATTAAAGAACTTGAAGAATCTCTTTCCAAATCTCATTCTACATTAAAAATTCTTACTAAAAAGAATGAGATTTTAGAGAGAGATCTAAAATCTTCAATTTCCAAAGTCCATGAGGGAAAGAAATCTTTTGATCGGAGATGCGTAAATCTAGTATCCGAGAATACAAAAATGAGACACCAGATTCATGACTTAACACTAGCCATGAAAAAATTTGGAATGGGCCGAAGATCACTGGATATGATCTTAGGATACCAACGCCATGGATCTGGAAGGTTTGGGCTCGGATACACATCTGGAAGCTGTCGCCCGGTGACAACCACTGTCGCCGGCGACAGTGAAAAGTCCAGAAAATTCACTTTTAAAAATTCTAAAATTAATGAAATATCAAATACTGCATCCTCATCCAATAAAAGTCCAGAAAAATTATACTCTTCTAAATACATTACATGTGCCAAATGCAATAGATTTGGTCACACTACGGACTCTTGCTGGAAAGAAGGAAAAAGTAAAATCAAACAAATCTGGGTGCCTAAGGCTTCTACCTATACTATGGGTGGAACCACTTGGGTAACCAGATCTTTACTCACCTCTTCTTTCTAGGTGTATTGGCAGGCTAAGGACAAAGAAGACGTGTGGTACTTGGACTCGGGTTGTTCAAAGCACATGACGGGCAATAAAGAGAAGTTCCTTAGCCTGGAGATGAAGAAAGGAGGAGTTGTTACATTCGGTGACAATGGAAAAGGAAAAATCATCGGCATCGGTGTTGTGGGTAACGAAAATTTTTCAATTTCAAATGTTTTATTTGTAGAAGGATTAATGCATAATTTGATTTCTATTAGTCAATTATGTGATAAGGGTTTAAATGTTTTATTTGAATCTTCTACAAACTTGTGCAAAATTATTAATTCCAAAACAAATGAAATTGTTTTTTCCGCACCTAAATGTCATAATGTATATATGATTAAATTTCTTGATTTTTCAAATTCTACTTTAAAATGTTTTTTATCAAAAAATGATGAATTAGATTTATGGCATAGGCGACTTGGACATGCTAGTGCCAAGTTAATTTCAAAACTTTCAAAAGATAAATTAATTAAAGGTTTACCTTTGCTAAATGGAAATTTATCTTCTTCACTATATGTGCCTTGCCAAAAAGGAAAATTTTCAAAATCATCTTTCAAAAGTAAAAACATTATTTCTACCACTAGGCCACTTCAATTAATACATATGGACTTATTTGGACCAATTGGAATTTCTAGCTTAGGAGGTAGAAAATACACATTTATTTTGATTGATGATTATTCTCGTTTTTGTTGGACTTTATTTCTAACCTCCAAATCCGATGCATTTTCAGAATTTTCAAAATTATGTTTGCGTATCCAAAATGAATTTGAGTTGAAAATTAAACGCATACGATCGGATCATGGAGGAGAATTTGAAAATGAAAAGTTTATTTCTTTTTGTACGGAGTTAGGAATTAAACATGAATTTTCCGCTCCACGCACACCACAGCAAAATGGTGTAGTGGAGAGGAAAAATAGAACTCTTCAAGAGTTAGCCCATACGATGTTATCTGAATTTAAATTACCAAAATCTTTTTGGGCTGAAGCGGTTAGCACGGCATGTTATGTAATTAATAGAGTAATGTTTCGCCCTATTTTAAAATTAACTCCTTATGAAATAATATTTAGTAAAAAACCAAATGTTTCTTATTTCAAAGTTTTTGGTTGTAAATGTTTTATTTTAAATTCTAAAGATTCCTTAGGAAAATTTGATGAAAAATGTGATGAAGGTATTTTTATTGGCTATTCTTCAACTAGTAAAGCTTATAGGATTTTTAATAAAAGAACAAAAATAGTTGAAGAATCGATTCATGTTAGGTTTGATGAGTTTGCTTCATGTGTAGAAAAGAAAATTACAGGAAAAGAAGATGAACCCCTTCCATTGGTGGAGAATGATGAAGAAGAACTTGGAGAAAATGAAGAAGAAAAAGAAGAAGAAAGAGAAGAAGAAAGAGGAGAAGAAGATAGAGAAGAAGAAGAAAGAGAAGGATATGTGCCTCCAAGTGATTTGAGATTCTCAAAGGATCATCCAAAGGAGCTTATCATTGGGGATCCGCAAAAAGGGGTTAGTACTCGTTCATCACTACATGTTTTATTTTCAAACCTTTGTTTTGTTTCTGAAATAGAACCAAAAGATGTTTCCACCGCTTTAAATGATGAATTTTGGTTTTTAGCTATGAATGAAGAACTTAATCAATTTGAACGTAATAAGGTTTGGAATCTTGTAGAACGACCAAAAAATCGTCCTGTAGTTGGTGTTAAGTGGATTTTTAAAAATAAAATGGATAATGAATCTAGAATTGTTAGAAATAAACCCAGATTAGTTGCAAAAGGTTATGCACAAATTGAAGGGGTAGATTTTGATGAAACTTTTGCACCCGTAGCAAGATTAGAAGCGGTTAGAATATTTCTTGCATTTGCTTGTTTTAAAAGATTTAAATTATATCAAATGGATGTCAAAACCGCATTTTTAAACGGGTATATAAAAGAAGAAGTTTATGGAGAACAACCCCCTGGCTTTATAAATGAGAAATATCCAAATTATGTTTATAAATTAGATAAAGCGCTTTATGGATTAAAACAAGCGCCTCGTGCTTGGTATGATCGATTAACTCAATATTTGTTAAAGCACAATTATAAAATAGGAAGTGCTGATTCTACACTCTTCATTAAGCAAATTGATCATGATTTAGTCATTTTACAAATTTATGTTGATGATATTATTTTTGGAGCCACTAATGAAGAGTTGTGTAATGAAGTAGTTCAAATTATGAAAAATGAATTTGAAATGAGTATGGTTGGAGAACTTTCATATTTTCTAGGTTTTCAAATTACACAAAAACATGATGGAATCTTTATATGTCAAACCAAGTATATTCATGATATGTTAAAAAGATTTGGATTTGAAAATCTTAAGCATGCAAACACTCCTATGAGTACTTCTCTAAAATTAGGGAAAGATGAAAGTGGTGTTTCAATTGAACAAACCCTTTATAGAAGTATGATAGGGTCTTTATTGTATTTAACCGCATCTAGACCTGATATTATGTTTGCCGTTTGTTTATGTGCTAGATTTCAAGCTAATCCTAAAGAGTCACATTTAAAAGCGGTGAAACGTATCTTTAGATATCTCATTGGAACATCAAAATTAGGTTTATGGTATCCTCATAATGATTCTTTTATTTTGCATGGTTTTTCGGATTCTGATTATGCGGGATGTTCTTTAGATAGGAAAAGCACTAGTGGCACTTGTCACTTTATCGGCCCTTCACTTATTTCATGGTCGAGTAGGAAACAGAATTCTGTTGCCCTCTCTACTACCGAGACCGAATATATTGCACTCGGTAGTTGTTGTGCCCAAGCACTTTGGATGTCCCAAACGTTAGAAGATTTTGGCATACAACAAAGTAGTGTAGAATTAAAGTGTGATAATAAAAGTGCTATAGACTTAACAAACAATCCCGTATTACATTCTAGATCTAAGCATATAGACGTCCGACATCATTTTATAAGGGATCACATTAAGAAGGGTAATATAAAAATCAACTTTATAGGCACGGAAAATCAACTAGCAGATATATTCACTAAGCCGTTACCGGATTCCCATTTTTCTATGCTTAGGCTAGAATTGGGCATTCTAGACATTTCACAATGAATATATCACAATTTAAAGCCTATAAAATAAAAATTATTATCACAAAACATAAACAATGTAAAAACAAAAAGCCAAAATTCTAAAAATCAAAACATAAAATTTCAAAGGACTTAACAAAAATTCAACATCATTAATATTACATCAATATTGTTCACATAAAAACAGTAGAACAAACTTAAGGATCAAGTTCTTTAAACAAAAACAGAAATCTAAAGAAGTTCACTGTCGCCCAGGCGACAGTGGATGTCGGAATTTTTCGACATCGCCCAGCAGCAGCAACATAAAACTACTCTGAATCTTCATAACCAGCCCCGCTGCTCTCTGGACAATCTTCTGGAGGTCCTCGTCTCACGGCTTTACCACGGCGAGTCCGCCTCACCGATTCGCGTGGCGGTTCTTCATCCGGAACTTGCCATTCGGCCTCTTCCTCCGGAGTTGGTTTCAACTTCAGACCTTTGACGAGAAACTTCATAAATTTCTGCATTCGACTACGGTCCTTCTTCACTTCCCTCTTGTGATCCTCTAATGAATCACGCAAATCATCAATGGACTCTCGTAGTGATCCTGCCCTAGAAATGGTCGGCTCTCTAATCTCAATCCCCGGATGAGCTTTTCTCTGCGGCTTCTTCACCTTCATTGAACCCGTATAATATATTTCCGGATAACAATCATCCAAATAAGCATCTTGCACTATCCATCCATACTTCTTATAGAGTACACGCTGTATTAACGCCCCCATTGGCAGCGTATGAACCTTCACCCATCTTGGATGCTTTAATCTATACGTATACCTAATCTGGGAGAGTATGAAGTCCGCCACATCAAAAAGCTCATCCTCCATAATATAGTATGTAAAGAGGGTCAACTGAGCCGTAATGCTTCTTGTGTCTCCACTCTTCAACATCACTGAATTCCTTAATATATCTTGGACTAAGAACGCATCCGGAGTAAGTGAGGTAACTTTAGTGGTAAGGGTCTTCTTTTGATTCCCATGTAAACTCATGTTTACAAGGGTCCAATCTCTATCCTTTCGATAATTCTCCACTATATCAGGCATATTCTCACTCATCACTAGTCCAAATTCCTCTCGAAGATCAACATGTGTTATTTCCACATGTTGACCTTGGATCTTTGATCTCACTCCGCCATCCAATTCAGTGAAATTTGGGTCTTCCAAATGGTTATAAAATTCACGAATGAAAAAGGAAGAAAACCCCTCTGGTGTGATTATTGAAATTATACCTGCGTTCGCAAGCCGATCATAGATATGATCGTGCTTTGGCGACTCAAATTCCACATACTTCGCTATTCCAACAATAGCCTTCTCCACCCTCGGAAAAACTTGATATGAAGTATGTGCATCTTCCGAAGTACTCTTTCGAGCTTTGGAACTGGAAGCCATTCTGCAATAACATACAAAAAATTTTGATTAAACAAGGTATCACATTGTGCACTGGAACACTGTCGCCCAGGCGACAGTGGCTGTCGGAAATTTCCGACAGCCCTCCAAGTGATTTTCTCTCAAAATTTTTACATATACTTCCAGATCTACTCAAAATAAATGTTATTTCAACATCAAGTTTTTTTTTTAAAAAAAAATATTTTTTTTTTCAAATCAACATATTCTACAAATCCTTTACTATTCATCATCTTCCACCTTCTTCTCTAAACTAGATCTACAAAAATCCTTTAGGAAATGAACAAATGGAAACCTTAATAAAGATAAAAATTTAAGCAAAGATCCACCAAGATCCACTTGTTTTAAACTAGATCTACATTTTTCAAATCAAAAAATTTCAAAACCTACACCATTCATCAAAAATCAACATGAAACTACATTTTCCTTCTTCTCTACTATCAAAATCACAAATCCCTAAAAATTTTTTGAGTTAAAAACACCAAAATCAAAAACCCATACCTTAGATCTAGGGATGTTGCCGACTTCCGACAGCCTTCCTCTCGTTTTTAACTCCAGGAAATCATGCACAATAGGGTTTGACTCGGTCCCCATCCCTATTTATATTTTTCACTGTCGCCCAGGCGACAGTGACTGTCGGAAATTTCCGACAGCTCCCATTTTAACAAAACTCCAATTTTAGGTCCCTTTGATGATCTACAATAGTTATATGTCATTATTAATGCTTCACCTCATGACTTGATGACAAACCATGTGCTATTTATTTAAAAAATGACTTACATGTTTATATGATTTCATTTCCAAGCTATCATCGTATTGACACTTATACTTAGTTGTTTAGACCATTGGAAATTGTTTCCGCATGCCTCTAAGTATGAGAAATTGTTTATCTATCATAATGAACTATCACGTTCACTTCTTTTGATCAATACGTATGTCTTTTTAGTTAATACATGGATCATCTTTGCTTTCACATAATAAAATAGCATTTCTTAAATACAACTTTCAACATTGATTTGTTAGCACAACAAAATATACACCATCTTTTGCGATTCAAGTGAATTCGGAGATCCTTGGTCATTTAAAAAAAATATATATCAATATATCACAATTAAGATATCACAACGTCTGTGATAAAAAAAAATAAAAATAAAGACAAGTATACTCCACCAAGCACTACTTACCCTCCTGATAAGTCTTAATGAGCATTGTGAGGTTAAGCACCTTGGAAAGAATTGTAAAGTGTCTTGTGCAAAAGAAACATGGTTTTCTATTCATCTTGTGCTATATCCTCAAAGTCAAAGTTGCCTTTATATGCTTTTATTATGTTCTACATTTTAATGATCATGTAAATTAAATAACTTCATATGTTTGATCTAAGTATCACATGTACACATCATTATGTTATATAAACATTCATCTCATGAGAATTGGACCGAAAATATTCCATATATCTATACACTATTGTGTCTTTTTATGATACTTTCAAATGACCTTACTCATGTTTAAGTTATTTTCTTTCATTAATGGCTATACCGTCACTTCATGGGCTTATTCATACTATGGCATATTCCTATTATTTCATGGAATTCAATCATTACCAACAAATTGCTTCCGCTTACTCTTCATTTCTATTTTCTATTACTTTTCCCTTAAAAGCTACTCTTTTATCTAATATTCATTTTTGCTAATACCAAAAGGGGGAGAATTTAAAGTATAAAAAGAAAAGTCACAAATCTATGACACCTAAATATTCCACCTACACAATACATCATATATTTAGGGGGAGCATATATTTAGGGGGAGCATATATGTAGGGGGAGCTTTCATTTAGGGGGAGTTTTAATCTAAAGATAGATCATTTATTTTCAAGAAATATATGTTATGTTAATTTTGTGCACACCAAAGGTTAAAATCAACAATCTAAATAGACATGATTTCTTTTTATACGGAATTGTTATTATCAAAAGGGGGAGATTGTTGGAGCATGCGTTTCGCACTCCTCCGGTTTGATAATAACAAAGTCCCTTTTGTATTTGATTCTATTTTCATTAATGGTGTGCAGATAACAGGTATGAGATGTTCACATTGCTGCTGGAGCTAAAATTGAATGTGGGAAAATTTCACTGTCGGAAAATTTCGACAGCCACTGTCGCCCAGGCGACAGCAGAGAAGTTACAACTACTTCCCTCCACGGCAGATCGACGAAAGACAGTTTTGCACTGTCGGAATTCCGACAGCGATGTCGCCCAGGCGACAGCTCGGCGGTTACCACAACTGCCCACGTCTCCACCCACGACCGGCAGTTTTGCACTGTCGGAAATCCGACATCGATGTCGCCCAGGCGACAGCTCGACGGTTACACCAACTGCCCACGACTCCACCCACGACGGCACTCCAGCGGCAGTTTAGCACTGTCGGAAAATTCCGACAGTCACTGTCGCCCAGGCGACAGTGAATTTCTATAAATTGGTTCCTTTGGTTCGTGCAATCCAAGCTTTTGAGAATTCCAGTCCCTTCCTGAGTGCATACGAACCAGAGAGCTCCAGAACCTCCTCAACTCCCATTTGTGCAAAGAAGGATTGAAGATTGAAGACGAGATCGGGCGTGCTTCTACATCATCGATCATCTCGAGGATTCAACAATCCATTCAGAGATCTGATCTTCTAGGGAGTTGTTCTTTTCATATTGTATTTTCATTCACATACTTTTTCATTTTGTATTGGTAGAGAAATCGTCGTCTTGCGTGCGGCGTCTAAGTCCTTGCGCGGCTTAGGGGAAAATCGCTTCCTTGTGCGGAGCATCCAAGTCCTTGCGAGGCTTGGTGGGAAATCGTGGCCTTGTGTGCTACGTCTAGATCTTGAGAAGATCTAGAGGATAGGCTTGGGCTTTGTCTTGGGAGAGACAAGCGATAGCCTTCCGATCCTTGGGAGAAGGATTGGTAAACCAAAATTATTGTATTTTTATTATCATAATTGTGCCTTGATCTTAAGCATTGTTAAGATCATTTTTATTGTATGCAAATTTCATGATTAATATAATTATGCTCTTTTCACTAATTGCAATTTTGTTTGCTTAAATCTTTATCTTAGAAATTTGTGTTTGGTTAAATACAAAAATTACATTGGTTTAAAATTATTTATAAGTAACCTTTTTAGTAAAGTAAAATTTGTCTAAAAATTATTAAGTAAAAATTATATCTTTAAACACACCCTTATTCACCCCCCCTCTAAGGGCGTCACACGATCCAACATCTTCTACCTGATATTGGATAGTACTTGGGTTAGCCCATTATAATTCGTGCCAAAGAAAGACGGCGTGACGGTTGTAGCAAATGGAAATAATGAATTGATCCTAACCAGTACCGTTACGGGTTGGCGGATGTGCTTTGATTATCGAAAATTAAATGATGCCACCCGTAAGTATCACTTCCCGTTACCTTTTATCAATCAAATCTTAGAACGCCTTTCAGGTCACTCCTACTACTGTTTTCTTGATGGTTTGTCAGGATATTTTCAAATCCCTATTTCGCCCAACGACCAAGAGAAAACAACATTCACTTGTCCCTTTGGCACCTTCTCTTATCAAAAGATGCCATTTGGTCATTGTAACACGCCGGCTACATTCCAAAGATGTATGCTGGCGATACTCGACGAGTTGGTAAAGGAAGTGATGGAAGTTTTCATGGACGACTTTTCCGTCTTCGGAAACTCTTATAAAAATTGTTTAAAAAATCTCGAGTGTGTGCTACAACGTTGTGAGGAAACAAATCTAGCTCTTAATTGGGAGAAATGTCATTTTATGGTCAAAAAAGGATTAGTCATTGGCCATAAAATATCGGGCAAAGGGATAGAGGTCGATAGGGCCAAGATTGAGGTTATAAAAAAACTCCCCCTCCAACGAATGTAAAAGCTATTAGGAGTTTCCTAGGCCACACAGGGTTTTATCGGCATTTTATACAAAAATTTTCCAAAATCACAAAGCCATTAACCCATCTTCTCAAAAAAGAATCTTCTTTTCATTTTAACAACGAATGCCATTTGGCCTTTAAACTTATAAAAGATAAGCTTATAAACTCCCCAATTCTAGTCGTACCGGATTGGTCGCTACCCTTCAAAATTATTACGGTAGGCGCCGTATTAGGCCAATGGGTGGGTAAGTATTTCCACCCTATTTATTATGCCAGCAAGACACTCATGTCAGCACAAGCGAATTACACCACTACCGAGAAGGAGCTTCTAGCGATCATTTTTTTTTCTTTTGATAAGTGTAGGTCGTACATCACTCTCTCTAAAGTAATCGTTTTCACAGATCACTCTGCTCTTAGATATCTTTTAAGTAAATTGGATGCCAAGCCCCATCTTTTGCAAAGGATCCTCCTCTTCCAGGAGTTTGACTTAGAGATCCGGGACAAAAGGGGAGCTGAAAACTTTGCAGCCGACAATATTTCACGTTTAGATAAATCCTGCTACAGAAGCTTTAATAGAAGCCGATATTAATGATAAATTCCCTAAATAACGCCTCCTTTCTCTCAAAAATATAAATACATCTTCCACCCCCTGGTTTGTGGATTTGGATAACTATATAGTAGCCCGGGTCCTACCAAAAGAATTCTCGAGTCAAGAAAAGAAGAAATTCTTTTCTAATTTAAAGAATTACTTTTGGGAGAACCCCTTTCTATTTCGTGTTTGCACAGACCAGGTAGTGAGAAGATGCGTCTCAAGTGAGGAAGGCCTAAAAATTTTCCGTCATTGCCATGAGGGACCAACCGGTGGTCATTATCAAGCGAACCAAACCGCGAGTAAGGAACTGGAGGCGGGCTTTTATTGGCCCACGCTCTTCAAAGATACTCACACCCTTGTGAGTACTTACGACAGCTACCAGCGGTCGGGGAACATCTCTCGCCGGGATGAGATGGCCCAAAATATTTTCTTAGAATGCAAAATTTTTGACCATTGGGGTATCGATTTCGTTGGTCCTCTCCCTACCTCTTATTCAAACAATATATTCTAGTTACGGTCGACTACGTGTCGAGGTGGGTGGAAGCGCAAGCTCTCCCCACCAACGATGTGAGAGTCATCGTTAACTTCTTACAAAATTATTCTCTCGATTTGGTAGGCCTCGCGCTATAGTTAGTGATCAGGGCACCCACTTTTGCAATAACCAATTCACAAAAACTTTAGCAAAATATGGGGTCACGCACAAACTATCTACTGCTTATCACCCACAAACGAGCGGCCAAGTTGAAGTCATAAATCGAGAATTAAAGCAGATTTTAGAAAAAAATTATTTCTATTAATCGGAAGGATTGGGCTCTTAAGCTCGACGAAGCGCTATGGGCCTATAGAACGACGTACAAGATCACTATCAGTTTTGCACAGTATCGATTGGTTTATGGCATGGCTTGCCACCTTCCGGTCGAATTAGAACACCGCACATTTTGGGCACTTAAATTTTTAAATCTCGATTCTTCGTTAGTGACCGAACAATGGAAATTTCAAATGAACGAATAAGATGAGTGGTGAGCGAATGCGTACGAGAGCAACAAATTATATAAGGAGCGAACAAAGTCTTACCACGATAAATATATAAAATTTCCAAAAACTTTTTCGCCGGGCGATCTCGTCCTCTTTTATAATTCTCGTATTCGCCTTTTTCTGAGAATGCTAAAATCTCAATGGTCTGGAACCTTTATCGTTAAAGAGGATTGGTCCTATGGGACAATTCTAATTGCCCACCCGGAAAATGGTTCCTTCAAAGTAAATGGTCACCGTCTTAAGTTGTATCTTCCAGGGGATCTAGCTAATGAGAAGAGTGAATCAATATTCTTTCCACCAATAACGTGAACGCCAATTGGGTCAAGCTACGCGACTTTAAAAAAAGCGCTTTTGGGAGGCAACCCAAAGTTCTCTTTTTGTTGTTTCTTCTTTTCTTCTAACATGTTTTGTAGGTAACCGTCGCTTCCCCCATAACTTCAAAATAAGGGAAGCCCTTCTTCCTTCTTCTTTTATTTTGCATTCCTTTTTACTTTGTCTTGCACATTATTTGCTTTTTCTTTTTCTCTCACTTCATACTTATTTTTAAACATTAGGGACAATGTTAACTTTAAATATGGGGGTGTAAATAGTTTCTAAAAATGTGTAGTTTTTAATTTAGACAACTTTTCAAATAAAAATATTTTCTTATGTCTTCTTTTATTCAAGTACTTTTCAAACCAAAAAATTCAAAAAAATTTAGAAAATCGAAAATTATAAAAGATTATATGGCATGGAGTAAGAGGATACAATTCATTACTCCTAAGTATATACAAATTAGAAAATCAATTTTGAGTTTCAAAGATCTTTTCTTAGGCCAAAATTTGTGAAACCCCCCTAGCAAACTATTATTGATCTAGATTTAGTTTAAATTATGGAGAGAGCAATATTTAGTAGGTTATTTTTCCTTACAGTTTCTTTTAAGATAGAGTTCATATAATTTTAATCTAATTTATTTTATAATTTCTATAATTTTGTTTGCTAATTAGTTATTTCGAGAAGTCCTTGCCTAAATACTTCCTCTCTTTTAAAATCATCATCATAATTTAGGACTTAATTCCTCCTAGAATTTATTCTTAACCTAATTTTGGTTTAAATGAAATTTTAGTTTAAAATTAAAAAATTATATGAATGTCTTATGAATTATGTCTCATACTTTTGCTCTGGAATAGCAAAACCACAAGTATGGGGGGTATTTGATAAGTAGTTTTTATATGCCCTTTTTAGTATAAATTTTAGTAATTATTTAATATAAAATTTTATTTTTCATGTCAATTTTAGCTTATAAATAGTTCTTGTATGAAATTGATTCTAATTTAGCTTATTTATATTTTTGCAAAATTTTGGGACAATTTGAAACAAAATAACATTATACGCCCTGGGTCACGCGCGTGACCTAGGGCGTGTAATCATAAAACCAGTCCAGAGTTGATTCCGCACAGTTGAGCTCGTCCACAATAAGTCACGCCCTTGGTCACTGATGAGTAATAAAATGCACATATTTGTAGTATAGTTTTTAGTATAATTTTAAGTAATATTGTAATTATTTCATGTAAATTAATGAATAACTTGCTTGTTTTATTATTTTCCTTACAAACTTAGTTTTTTTTGTTTTTCAGCATTTTGGCAATTTTTTGTTAAGTCACGCCCTGGGTCACGCCCGTGACCTTGAGTCACGCCCATGACCAAGGGCGTGTAATCTTAAAATGCCAAATTTTAGCTCGATCGACATCCCGTCCCGTTGATCAGCATCTTGTCCGATCGATCGGCCTCTCGTCCCGTCGATCGGCACCTGCTCCCATCGATTTTGCAAACTCACGCCTGTGAACAAGGTCGTGACCCATCAAATCCTTCCAGAAGCCAGCAGAACACGCCTCAACGCCACACCATTGACGTCTGCAACCTAAAGACACGCCTGTGACACCTCGATCACGCACGTGTGTAGCCATATTTCACGGCAAATCCTTCCAGAAGACGGCTGAGCCTATCTTCCGAACACGCCCCAGAGTCACGCCCCTCGGTCACGCCCGTGACCGAGGGCGTGTAAAAATAAAATTTTTCCTATAAATAGAGGGGCTCGACTGAAGCAATTCCATCCAGATTTTGAGAATATTTAGTGTTTTTTAAATGGTGTTGAGTGTATGTGAGTTTATTTATGCATTTAAGTTTTAAGTTTTTTTGTAATTTGTACTTTCATAGCCTAGTTGTAATATTTGCTTTGAAAATAAAATGTTGTTTTTCTCATTTGGATCTTCATTTTTATATTATGTAAGTATGTGTATGTGTGTGTGTGTGTGTATGAGAATAGATTTTATTTTCTTTAAATTTAGCTTTTAATTATAAGTAGAGTGTGTGTGTGTATGAGATTAATTTTATTGCTTTCATAACTTAGATTTATTGCTTTCATAATTTAGATTTAAAAGCTTTCATAAAATAGTTTATCGCTTTCTTTAACGTTTTATTTATCGCTTTCTTTTAACGCTTTCTTTCGATTCATTTTTTTTATTACAAGTAGAGTGCGTGTGTGTATGAGATAGTATTTTCCTTTTTTTGTAACTTAGCTTTATTTCAAGTCTTATTACCACCCCCATCCCGGATGAGAGGCTAAGTACTTTTTAGCGCTTGATTAAGATGGTTGGGACGGATACTATTTCTGCTTTTATATAAGTCTTTCAATTTTCCCGCTCATATCCGCTTAAAATATTAATAGGTCTTTTCTAATTACTTATGCTATCTCCATTCCGATGAGTGGCTAATTTCCTTTAGTGCACGATGTCGAAGAGCATTGAGACAAATAAATAGTTTTCAAAAAATTAAAACATCTCATTTCAAAAAATTAATTAACGAGCTTAAGGTTTGCCCGAGAAAAACATCGAGTGAGGCCATATAGTCAATGTATGGTTCTCATTTCCATTTCTATACACTAGTTAGCCGAGAGGCTCATGTGTATGGATTAATCACTCACGGGTAAAGAGAAGTGCGCTCTACCCTCAAGAGAGGATGAGGTAAGTCTCCTGAATTGGGAATAAAAACCCAATAGAGGGGTTCACAACATAAAGCGAGTGTTAAGGAGATTCGATTAAATAACGAGAGTTCGGTCGAATATTCTTAATCTCAGGTGGGCGTACCCTCGAGAGAGGTGCGTTCATACTAATGGAACCTCCACGGTCAAGCCATTTTAATATTTTGAAAGGTCATATCTTTTACTTCTAAAAAAGACTATTTTAGTCTCAAGGTAATTCGACATCGGGCGCTATCTTTATCATCATTTATAACTCTAGTTATACACATATTTGTTAGTAATGGAACATTCACCTAGAGGGGGGGCGTTAGGTGATCTGGGTTCTTTTCAAATTATTTGCACGAGTTTCGAATATTCAAGCACAGCACAAAAATATCGCACAGATAAACACAGATAAAACACACCAGACGACACAAGATCTATCGAGGTTCCTCAAGACCGGGTGTCTTCCTCTGTCCCTCTGCGCCTACCCAGCAGTGTGCTAGGATCGGCAAACTCTGCCAAAAACTTCAGGCCCTCAAGCCTTACAACACTGACCCGCAAGTCCTACAGCCTAGGCCCGCAAGCCCCTACTGTACCCAAGCCCGCAAGCTCGACACTCAGGCCCTCAAGCGCTACCTAGCCAGACCCGCAAGTCTAGCCTCTGCCCTGGCTCTCAAGCCTCACAGGTCTCAAGCCCTCAAGCTTGACAATCAGGCCCTAAAGCCCTACCTAGCCAGACCCGTAAGTCTAGCCTCTGCCCTGGCCCTCAAGACTCACAGGTCTCCAGCCCTCAAGCTAGACAAATAGGCCCGCAAGCCTTACAAGAAATTACAGTGATAAAAGACTGTTTCTTCTGTCTGATGAAGATCGACAACTTTAGCCTATTGAGGATCGGCTCCTTAAGGTTGAAGAAGATGTTTTTGATTCAGATCTTGAGCGCACAGTTCTTCTTCAATCTTTTCTTAGCCTGATGAGGATTGGCTTCTTATCAGTCGATGGAGATGACTGCTTCTTCGTTTTCTTTTTCTTTCTTGCGCCGCTTTTATTGTTCTATTTGCTGTATGCGCAAGTTCTTTCTGATTGATCGATTGATTCTGCATTAGGGCAACCTCTTATCTCTTTTATAAGGCTGCGAGGCTCCCAACGGTCTTCTGAAAAAGTTCCTAAAGTGTCAGACGCTCCTTTCCTTAAGAGCATGCGCTGATTAGACAATCAGACGGCGGCATTAAATGCTGACAGCGCATCCGCAACTTTTGAATCTGTCTCGATGATATTTCCATTGTTACGACGTTGTGGACAATATCTCGACGATAGGACTTTGTCGATGCCTTGAACTTAGGCAGACTTTCAATTCTTCTTGCTTCTGCCTCTGATGCAGGTATCTCGACGATACGAGACATTCTGGCGCTTCTGCATATACGACGATTTGCTGTCTCTGACTATGTCGTCGTAATCACCTTGTTCTCTCGACGACATGCATTCTTTACGACGATGTTCAATGCCATCAGTGATACTTAGCCTTTTCAGCGACAAGGCTTCTTCACGACGATGTCTGTTCTTCTCGACGACAAGGCCACTTTAGTGAAGTCGACGATACCGCGTCTTCTGGACGACATTTCTTCCTTTTGTCTTCATTCTTCTCTGCGTTCGACGAATGACAATCTTCGTTGGACGAACATTATTCTGTGTTCGACGAGCTTCATTCTTCTGTCCCGTCTCTGCGTTCGACAAACTCCATTCTGTGTTCGACGAACAGCCTTCGGCATTCGACGAACATGCCAAGTCTCAGCGGTCGACGATCTTCCTTATGAGTTCGACGATCTTGCTTCTGCGTTCGACAATCTTGCCAAGTCTCAGCGTTCAACTAACTCGCCAAGTCTTAGCGTTCGACGAACTTCATTCTTCGTTCGACGAACTTCCTTCTACGTTCGACGAATTTTGTTCTGCTAACTTCCTGAGATTTATAAGCTAGAGAAGTGATCAAATACAAAGTGAAGTTTTCTTGACTTGGTGACTTCTTCAAATCAGGAATCATGTGGGCAAGATTCCCAACAATCTCCCCCTATTTGAAGAAGTCAGAATCTCAATTCAAGACTACTTTCACTTGACAATGAATATTATAATCTTAACTTTTGATCATGCATGTAAGATTGTACTTATCTTTGCTGAACTCTCTGAGTACATCAGGCATGTAGCTCCCCCTTAATTTGATGTCTCTTCTTTTGTGGCTCCCCCTACACCTTTGCTCCCCCTATCTTTGAGGTCTTTCTACTTGAGCATCTTTGTCTTGAACATATGCCATTTCTCCCCCTTTCTGACTTCTTTCTTGGAGCTCTTCTTTAAGTAGACAATAGTCCAAGCTCTCCCTTGCTCGATCATAGTTCATCCAAATTCCTGAGAGATTTTCTAACCAATCATCTAGAAAGGGATTAGTGAAAAATAAGTAGAGGATTACTCAAAGTTTAACATCCCTAGTTGGAATTTGAAGAAAATAAACTTAGCTTCATCTAGGGGCTTTGTAAATATATCAGCCACTTGTTTGTCTATTGGGACAAACTCAAGAGTGATATCTTCATTTTCCACATGCTCCCTGATGAAGTGATACATGATCTCAATATGCTTAGTCCTGCTGTGAGAGACAGGGTTCTTAGCAATTGAGATTGCACTTGAAGAGCTACAAAATAGTGGTGTTTTGGTCATCTTTAGATTGTAGTCTTCAAGTTGATGTTTGATCCATAGTAGTTGGGCACAGCATCTCCCAGCAAAGATATACTCTGATTCTGCTGTTGAGATTGCCACACTGGTCTGCTTCTTACTGCTCCACGAGATCAGTCTTCCACCAAGGAATTGACATGTCCCTGAGGTACTCTTCCTATCTTCCTTGCACCCTGCATAATCTACATTTGAGTAGCCAGTTAGTTCACATCCATTATTCCTAGGGTACCATAGGCCAAAATTTGATGTACCCTTTAGGTATCTTAAGATTCTCTTGACAGAGACATGATGATATTCCTTAGGATTCACCTGATATCTAGCACAGACACATGTGACAAACATAATGTTAGGCCTACTTGTAGTTAGATAAAGTAAGGATCCAATCATGCATCTGTACTTGGTTTCATCAAAGGGTATGCCCTTCTCATCCTTGTCCAGAGACACATTGGTTCCCATTGGAGTCTTCATTGAAGAGGCACTCTCCAATCCAAATTTCTTGACTAGCTCCCTAGTGAACTTTGTCTGGGAGATGAATATACCATCTTCAGATTATTTCACTTGGAGACCTAGGAAGTATTTGAGCTCACCCATACTACTCATCTCAAACTTTTCCTGCATCAAGTTGGCAAACTTTTTGCAGATATTGTTATATGTAGAGCCAAAGATTATGTCATCCACATAGATCTACACTAGCAAGTTCTTTCCCTTCACTTCCCTGAGGAATAATATCTTATCAATCTTTCCCCTTGAGAACTTGTTCTCAATTAGAAAGCTTGACAGAGTTTCATACCAGGCCCTAGGTGCCTGTTTTAAGCCATAAAGGGCCTTTCTAAGAAAATAAACATAATCAGGGTGAGTAGGATCTACAAAACCTGAGGGCTGCTCTACATATACCTCCTCTTTGAGGTCACCATTTAGGAAGGCTGACTTCACATCCATCTGGTAGACCTTGAAACCTTGGTATGCTGCATAGGCCAGAAACAGTCTTATTGCTTCCAGTCTGGCTACTGGAGCAAATGTCTGATCAAAATCTATCCCTTCCTCTTGTGTGTAGCCTTTTGCCACTAGCCTTGCTTTATTCTTGGTGATGATTCCATTTTCATCCAACTTGTTTCTGTAGACCCATTTAGTTCCTATGATGTTCTGTCCTTGGGGTCTTGGAACCAGTTTCCAAACCTTGCATCTCTTAAACTGGTTCAGTTGCTCCTGCATGGCTGCAATCCAAAATGGGTCCTGATTTGCTTCCTCAAATTTCTTGGGTTCAATTTGAGAGAGAAAATTCAGGTACAATGCTTCACTTGCAGCTCTGCTCCTTGTCATCAGACCTTGGTTGACATTTCCTATTATTTGCTCTTGAGGATGATCTCTTACTTGTCTTCATGCAACTGGTAGTATTCTGGGCACTTCTGCATTAGCAGCTTCTTCAGGTTGCATTTCTTCAGCCGTTTCTGAACTTTCTGCGGGTTCTTCCTCGATTTCAACCATCACTGACTGATTCTTATCTCTGAGTGAGGTACCAGCATTGTCTTCAATGGATAACTTCTCTACTCTTTCCATTATACCTGCATTCACTAGAGAACTAGACCATCCCTTATGTATAAGGCTAGTCTAATCAAATACCACATATACAGATTCTTCCACTGCTTGGGCATTGATGTACGAGTTATAGGCCTTGCTATGAGAGTTGTATCCAACAAAAATACCCTCACTACTTTTCTCAGCAAACTTAGTTAGCTTGGATCTCCCATTATTAAGGACATAACATTTGCTACCAAAGATCCTAAAGTAGGATAAGGTTGGTTTTCTGCCCTTCATTAACTCATAGGGAGTTTTCTTGTAATCTTTGATGATGAAAGCACTGTTTATTACATGACAAGCAGTATTGACAGCCTCTGCCCACAAGGATTCTGGTAGAGACGAGTCACTTAGCATTGTCCTACTAGCCTCTATCAAAGTTCTGTTCTTCCTTTCAGCAACCCCATTTTGTTGAGGAGTTCTGGGTGAGGAAAATTCTTGGGAGATACCTAGTTCTTGGCAGAATTCTGTCATGGCCCCTGACTGAAATTCTGTCTCATGGTCACTTCTGAGTTTGACCACAGTACAACCCATCTCATTCTGGATCTGTCTGACAAAATTTTTCAAGATATCTAAGGTATCTGATTTCTTTTTGAGGAAGAATGCCTAAGTGAACCTTGAATAATCATCAACAACTACATGGGTGTAGGCCTTCCCTCCTAAGCTATGAACTGACATAGGACCAAACAAATCCAGGTGCAGAAGAAATAATCACCTAGTGGACTCTTTGTTAGATATGCTTTTAAAGCTGGTCCTAGTCTGCTTTCCTAGTTGGCAAGCTTGACATGGACCATCTTTGATGCACTTAATATCAGGTCCATTCCTAACTAGGTCTTGCGAGAAAAGCTTGCCTATTGTCTTATAGTTGATGTCTGCAAGTCTCTTGTGCCATTATACACAGAGAGCCTCTTTACCATCAGTCACAAGACAAATGGGCATGGAAGAATTTGTATTGAGAAAGTTTAAACAATAAATATTCCCGCTCCTAGTGCCATTTAAGGTAGCCTCAGAATCTAAGGACTTCTTAATTATACACTGGTCCCTGTGGAAGGTAATAACAAAGCCTAAGTCACAAAGTTGACTTATGTTTATGAGGTTGTGTCTCAACCCCTCCACATAAGAAACCTTTGTGATGGTAACTAACCCATTTGAGATATTGTCATAGCCCCTGGTCACTCCCTTTTCTGAACAACCAAAAATCACTATTGGTCCATTCTCCACAGGGATGAACTCTTTCAAGTACCTTCTGACTCCAGTAATGTGCCTGGAGCAGCCACTGTCCAAATACCAAATTGGAGATTGGTTGGCATTTGGACCTGCCTGCAAAATAAATCACTTCCCCTTAGGTACCCAATTTGGATTGGGTCCTTGGTTTCTGTTAGGGTGATATAAAGGAACAATAAACCTCTGAGGGTTCTGCACTCTCTTTGCATTGAGCCCTGTTGGATTGAACCAACAGTCCAAGGCAAAGTGGCCTACTTTCCCACAGCACCAACATTCATGTCTGTTGTATCTTCTCTTCTGCTTCACCATCTGAGTGGGGTGGCAGTGCTGATGAGCAGAAGAGCATGCTTCTTGCCTAACAGATCTTGGGTGAACCTCATATGTGTGAGTTTGGGGTGGAATCGGTCTCACCACATTTTGATTCACCTTCTTGGGAACAGGCTTTGTAGGAACAGCCTTTCCCCTACCCTTGATTGCTGTTGCTGCAGGTTTGTGGGCAGAAGGGCTTGACACCAGCACCTTCTTATGGGAAGGTCTAGCTTCAGAATCTTTTCCCATAACTGTCTCCTGATTAAAACCAATACCAACTCTTAATTGTCCAGAGAAGGTGTCAATGATAGGAAGGATAGTTTTGGGCATTGAGAAGCTGGATGCAAGTTTCTTCTCAGCCAATAGCATTTCCCCTAGGTCCTTGATGACCTTGTTCTTCTGTCCCAATTCAGCATTCTTAAGCCTTATGGATTCCTTGAATTTGTCCACTTCTTTGCTCATAGCAGCCAACTTCTCAGATGTCTTCTGGAGCTTAGATTGAACAGACTTCAGGGAACCTAACTCCTTGGTCTGGACTTTGAGGAGTTTCTTACAGCTTTTAAAAGCTTTCCATAGGGCTTTATATTTCCTTATCAGTTCAGATTCAACATCATATTGGGATCTTGAGGCTGTGCTGTTGGCAGCAGACACACCCTCATCATCATGCACAAAATCTGCTACTGATTTAGAATCAGAGTCAGATAGAGGAGTTCTGTTGGTTACCTTCCTAGGAGAGATTTCATCCTGGTTGTCTTCACCTATGGCCATCATGCCAATGAGTGCATCTTCCTCAGTCCCAGAGGAACTTGAGTCAGAATCACTCAGTGTTCTGACCTTCTTGGCCATGAATCCTTTTTCTGATTTCCTCTTGCTCCTTGAGCTTCTTCTTTCTTCATAGTCCTTGACTCCTTAGAAGGGCAGTCAGCAGCCATGTGACCTGTCTTGCTACAGGAATAACAAACAGTATTATTTAAATCATGTTTACCAGGTTAGACCTGTACCTTTTGTTGAAAATGTTGAAGTGGAAGTTTGTGGAGCTTTTGGATCTGGGCGGTCTGGGAGGAGGTCGCGCGGTCTGGTGAGACCGCACGACCTGGTGATCTGTTCAGCGGTCTAGTTTGTCTTGCCTAGTCGTAGTCTCCTGGCATGACCGCTGGTAACTGTCTAAGGCGGCTGAAGGTAAGTCCGCGTGGTCTGTCTGTGACCGCATGGCGGGTTGGCGTCTTCAGGTCGCGCGGTCTGTTGCTAATGACCGCGTGGTGCTGGCAGTCGGTCTGGTGGATGTCCGAGTTTTCTTATAGTTATCGCGGACTAAGGCTCTTAGTCGCGCGGTCTCTATTCGCGGTCTCAGGAGGAGGATGGTATGCGAACAGGTCTCTGTTCTCGGTCTCAGGAGGAGGCCGGCATGCGAATAGGTGTTCGCGGCCTTGTGGCGAACAAACAGTGTTTGCGGTCTCGGGCAAATACTGGTGGTGGGTGGCATCTTGGCGGTCTGGCAATCTCCCTGTGGAGTCGCAATCTGACTGAGGGAGTGGCGATCTCCCGCGGTCTGGAGTGAAGCCGACGAGCTCATCAATTGAAGCAGAAAGAACTGTTGCTGATTGCGCGGGTTGACCAGTCTGGTCGCGCGGTCTGGGAGTGGTGATCCTATCTCATAGGGTGGTGACTGAATCAGGTCTCACGCCTATAAATAGGAGTCACTGTAGCAAAAAATTAGACACACCAAATGTAAGCTGAGTTTATCCGAATTCTTGCGGTCTGTATTATTGACCGGGCGGTCTGCTGATTGTATTTCTTTGTGCAGCTTCTGCGGATAGTGTGGTCTGCAGCGATCACCTCTTCCTCTGAAAGTGTTCGGGCAGTCTGCGGCTTGTAGTGTGGGTTGCTGGAGTTCGGGAGAATCAGTGGAGTTCATAAGGAGGGTGCGGTCTGCTCAGCGGTCTGAGGTGGTGTTCTGTAACCGGCAGTGTTCTGCGGTTAGGCAGCTTGCAGAGATCGGCAAGGAGACTGCGCGGTCTGGAGCAGTCTCAGTTATCTTCCTTCAAGTTGTGTATTTTTCTCTTTGGTTTTGTGTGCTGGCGAAATCATGTCTCGCCAAGCATACCTCTCCCTGTAATGAAGATTTTGCTTATCAATAAAGAATACATTTCCTTCATGTGCTTCTGGTTGTTTGGCTTGTGAATTCTAAGTTGTATGATTCCTGCTCACTCCATAAAGATTCGAAAAAATTTCACATGGTATCATAGGGAGGTTGGAGTGGATAGAGCAGTGAACAACTTAGAGTAGCCATCGCCTTTGTGAAGAAGGAACCAGTGGTAGAGCCATGGAAGCGAGGGGTCTTGGAATTGAGATGCTCAACTCGACCAACTTTAAGAAGTGGAGGTCTTGTATGCAGAGCTATCTTTTGGGTGAGGACCTCTGGGAGGTAGTTGGAGGAGAAAGCACGGAGGAAGTTTTTCTGGTTGGAGATAACCATCATGAGGTGAGGAACTAGAGGCGGCTTAATGCTAAAGCAGAGTTCGCCCTGAAGAGGGCAATATCACCTGATCTGTTTGATCACATTTTGGGGTGTGCATCAGCTGCAGAGATCTGGAGAGCCCTGAATGGGCTGTTTAACAAAAAGAATGTGGCAAGACTTCAATTCCTGGAGAATGAGCTGGACAGATCGGCTCAAGCTGACCTTTCTATCTCTACGTTCTTCTTGAAGATGAAGAACTTGTGCGCCGAGATTTCAGTGCTGGATCCTGATGAGCCAATTTCTGAGGCGAAGCAGAAGAGGCACATTATCCGTTGCTTGCGGAAGGAATATGTTGCCTTTGTGACGTCAGTGCAGGGTTGGGCAAATCAGCTGTCTCTGCTGGAGCTGGAAAATCTGCTTGCTTCGCAGGAGAGTCTGGCAAGGCAGATGGCGGGGGTGTCAGTGTCTGGGGGAGATGGCGAAGTTCTCTTCACCGGAAAGAAGAAGAAGTGGGATAAGAAGAAGACCGCTGGAGGAGGCAATGGGCCTTCAACTTCTGGACAGTAGGAGAGGGGCTATGCTCCTAATGCTGAAGGGAAGAAGAAGGGGGAAGGTCCCAAGTGCCTTAGGTGCGGAAAGGTTGGTCACATCAGGAAGGATTGCTGGGTGAATCTTCTGCCGGGGCATGCTGCTGCAGGAAAGGGAGAAGCTGAAGTCAGACAAACTGATGGAGGATAGGGAGGAGCCTTCTCGGCTTCTATTGGAGCTTCGGCTCCTATCAACTATCAGGAAGACTGGATCGTGGACTCGGGGTGTGGTCATCACCTCACCGGGGATGAGTCGAAGCTTTCTTCAGCGCATCCTTATTCAGGTAATGATGCCATTATTACTGCTGATAATACCGTGCATGTTGTGGAGAAGGTGGGGGTTGCTTCCTTGGGCAGTGATAGAGGTCCGCTTACATTGATGAGTGTCTATCATGTGCCCAGAATGACGAAAAACCTCTTCTCCGTGACCAACGCTGTAGACGCTGGGTATCACGTTCTTTTTGGCCCAACAGAAGTGAGGTTTCTTCGGAATGTGGAGGCGGTGAAGGCTGAGGTAGTTCATGTGGGGAGGAGAGCTAAAGACTTGTTCATTTTATCGACAAGTTCTTATGTTGACAAGATGTAGACGAATGATGGTGCTGTTATATGGCACGAGAGGTTGGGGAATGTAGGGATGGATAAGTTGAAGGCTATGGCGGTGAGAGGTCTGGTCAAGGGCCTGCCTAGTCTATCTTCCTATGGAGACGGTCATGTGTGTGCAGGATGTCAGTTCGGCAAGTCTCTTCGACTACCGTTTGACAAGTCACAGACAAGGTGTAGTGCGCCGTTGGAATGCATCCACGGTGACTTGATGGGACCGACTGCTACCCCAAGCCTCAGAGGCAGCAGATATATGATGGTGTTGATTAATGATTACACCAGATATGTCTGGGTATATTTCTTAAAGGAGAAGGCGGAGGCATTTGCCAAGTTTGTGGAGTTCAAGGAGCTCGTGGAGGGTCAGCTTGGACTGCGGATTAAGAAGCTGAGGACTGACAACAGAGGGGAGTTCACCTCTGGTGAGTTCTCTACTTTTTGCAGGAAGGCGGGCATCCGGAGGGAGCTTACTTGTGCGCATACTCCACAGCAAAACGGAGTTGCAGAGCGGAAGATCCGTCATCTGACGGAGTCCTGCAAGTGTTGGCTACATGCCAAGAGTATCCCAAAGTCCTTTTGGGCGGAGGGAATGTCTTGTGCTGCCTACGTCATCAATCAGATGCCTCTCAGTCCCATCAATATGAAGACCCCACATGAATTGATGTTCAAGGAAAAGCCAAGCGTGTCACACCTTCGGGTGTTTGGTTCCACCTGCTATGTGCACGTTCCAGATGCGCTTCGGACGAAGCTAGATGCGAAGGTAAGGAAGCTAGTCTTCGTGGGGTATGATGACCGGAAGAAGGGCTGGAAGTGCATGGACCCAGAGACGCGGAGATTTGTTGTATATCGCGACATCGTGTTCGACGAGGTGACGTCTTACAAGGGAAGTTCTGGTGTTGAGCTACCAGAAAGCAGGGTGGAGGAGCCAGAGAAAGCTGTGGAAAATCTTCAGGTGGAGCTACCTGTGTCACCAGGTGGTCCATCAATTTCTAGATCTGAGGCAGAGGCTTCTGGATCAGGAAGCAGGGGGAGCGATGCTCCGAGTACGTCTAGAAGGGGAGCTAGGGAAGAAGCAGCTGAGGATACTGCGAGTCAGGGGAAGGCATTGCAGAGATCGAAGCGAACTATCATTACCCCTGATCGCTATACAGGAGGAAACATGGTGAGCTTTGTCTCGTGTTTCTTCGCTGGTCCCTTGGATGAGAGGGAGCCGTCGAGCTTTGAAAAGGCCAAAGGTGTGGAACAGTGGGATTCGGCTATGCAGGAAGAGATGAGTGCTCTTGAGAAGAATTAGACTTGGTCTCTGGTGCCCAAGCCCAAGGGCATCACCCCTGTGACATGCAAGTGGGTCTACAAGCTTAAGAAGAAGGTTGATGACATTATCGAGCGGTACAAGACTCGCCTTATGGCTCGGGGGTTCTCGCAGCAATACGGTGAAGACTATGAAGAGACATTCAGTCCGGTGGCAAAAATGACTTCAGTTCGGGTTGTGATTGCCTTGGCGGCGTGTTGGGGGTGGAGGATTTGGCAGCTTGACCTAAAGAATGCGTTCTTGTACGTCGAGATTGACAAGGACATCCTCATGGTCCAGCCGCCAGGCTTTGTATCTGAAGATTTTCTGGAGCATGTCTGCAAGTTGAAGAAGGCCTTGTATGGGTTGAAGCAAGCGCCGAGGGCGTGGTATGGAAAGATTGCAGAGTATCTCTTATTCTATGGGTTTGGTGCTTCAGACTAAACTCAAGCTTGTTCGTCAAGAAGAGTGGGGAGCTTCAAGTCATCGTGCTGCTATACGTCGACGATATGATCGTGATGGGGAATTCAAAGGAGGAGGTAGCGCAGCTTCGGGCTGAGCTGTCCATCAGATTTGAGATGAAGGATCTAGGTGAGCTTCACCATTTCCTTGAACTCGAGGTGCAGAGGAAGGAGAGTGGAGTGCTGGTGTCCCAGGCTGGATATGCGGAGCGGATCGTGGAGCGGTTCGGCATGAAGGAAGGGAAGTGCATCTCCACACCTCTGGAGAAGGCTATGAAGCTTCGGAAGGATGAGGGAAGGATTCTGCAAGATCCGTTGGTGTTCCGATCTTTGGTCGGGAGCTTGATCTATCTGACGATCAATAGGCCGGATATGGCATATGCAGTTGGCAGAGTGAGTCGGTACATGGCAGAGCCACGGATGCCTCATCTGCTAGCACCCAAGAACATTCTGAAGTATGTCAAGGCGACCTCGGATATGGGTCTCCTTTACAGGAGGGATGCGGGCTTCGAGGTGCATGGATACATGGATGCTGATTACGGGAGAGATTCGGATGATCGGAAGTCGATGTCTGGATACGTTTTCATGGTGGGCCCCACGGCTATATCATGGTGCAGTAAGAAGCAGGATTCCGTGTTGGTCTCAACCACGGAAGCGGAATACAAGGCTTCGGCCTTGGCAGCTCAGGAAGCCATCTGGCTTAGGAGGTTGGTTGGAGACGTCCATAAGGAGGTTCGGGGTCCGACTCTGCTCTGCGGTGACAATGAGAGTGCTCTCAAACTGGTGACCAATCTAGTTTGTCACGCGAGGACCAAGCATATCGAGATCGAGCATCATTTCATTCATAAGAAGGTGTTGGAGAGGTCTCATTCGGTCGAGCATGTTCGGAGTCAGGACAACATTGCTGACATCTTCACAAAGGCGCTGGCGAAGGGGCCGTTCACACGGCTAAGGAGCTTACTTGGGTTGTTTTCAACTTCCCACTTCAAGGGGGAGTGTTGAAAATGTTGAAGTGGAACTTTGTGGAGCTTTTGGATCTGGAAGGTTTGGGAGGAGGTCGCGCGGTCTGGTGAGACCGCACGACCTGGCGATCTGCTCTGCAGTCTGGTTTGTCTTGCCTAGCCATAGTATCCTGGCATGACCGCTGGTATCTATCCAAGGCGGCTGAAGGTGAGGTCGCGCGGTCTGTCTGTGACCGCATGGCGGGTTGGCGTCTTCAGGTCACGCGGTCTGTTGCTTATGACCGCATGGTGCTGGCAGCCGGTCTGGTGGATGTCTGGGTTTTCTGATGGTTGTCGCGGACTAAGGCTCTTAGTCGCGCGGTCTCTGTTCGCGGTCTCAGGAGGAGGCTGGTATTCGAATAGGTCTCTGTTCTCGGTCTCAGGAGGAGGCTGGCATACGAACAGGTGTTTGCGGTCTTGTGGTGAACAGACAGTGTTTGCGGTCTCGGGCAAACACTAGTGGTGGGCAGCTTCTTGGCGGTCTGGCGATCTCCTTGTGGAGTCGCGATCTGACTGAGGGAGTGGCGATCTCCCACGGTCTGGAGTGAAGCCGACGAGCTCATCAATTGAAGCAGAAAGAACTATTGCTGATCGCGCGGGTTGACCAGTCTGGTTACGCGGTCTGGGGGTGGTGATCCTATCTCATAGGGTGGTGACTGGATCAGGTCTCACGCCTATAAATAGGAGTCATTGTAGCTACAAATTAGACACACCAAGTGTAAGCTGAGTTTATCCTAATTCATGCGGTCTGTATTATTGACCGGGCGGTCTGCTGATTGAATTTCCTTGTGCGGCTTCTGCGGATAGTGCGGTCTGCAGCAATCACCTCTTCCTCTGAAAGTGTTCGGGCGGTCTGCGGCTTGCAGTGTGGGTTGCTGGAGTTCGGGAGAATCAGTGAAGTTCGTAAGGAGGGTGCGGTCTGCTCAGCGGTCTGAGGTGGTGTTCTGTAACCGGCAGTGTTGTGCGGTTAGGCAGCTTGCAGAGATCGGCAAGGAGATCGCGCGGTCTGGAGCGGTCTCAGTTATCTTCCTTCAAGTTGTGTATTTTTCTCTTTGGTTTTGTGTGCTGGCGAAATCATGTCTCGCCAAGCATACCTCTCCCTGTAATGAAGATTTCGCTTATCAATAAAGACTATATTTCCTTCATGTGCTTCTGGTTGTTTGGCTTGTGAATTCTAAGTTGTATGATTCCTGCTCACTCCATAAAGATTCGAAAAATTTTCACACCTTTCCTCCCTGGGGGCTCTGGATCTGACACGATGATCAGATCTTCTGGAACTTGAGGATGAATTTCTGTGATTATCCCTCCTCCTTCTGTGTATCAGCTTCCTGAACTATTTTGAGAGAAGGGCCACCTCTCTGTCAGTGTCATCAGAATCTGAAGAGCTAGTTTCTGATTCCTCACTGCTCTCAGATCTGCTCTGAGTTGCACAGATCTTTCCCTTTGATCTTCTGGTGCTCTCAGCCTTTAAAGCCACAGATCTATCTCTTGAGCTCACCTTTGAGCTTTCTTCTTCAGCCTTCCTGGTGTTGAGTTGAAGTTCATGAGACAGCAACTACCCATACAGATTTTTGGGCTCCATGATGCCCAGCTGACCCATCTCTCTGAAGTCACAGATCTTGATATCCCACTCTTTTGTGAGGGATCTGAGAAACTTGTCATTAAGATCTGAGTTTGTGAACTCTCTTTCATAGTTTGTCAATCCATTCACTATCTTGAAAAATCTCTCATAACAGTTAGAGATTGTTTCATTCTTGCCTTGCTTGAAGGCCTCATACTCTTGGTTGAGAAGGGATTTTCTATCATCCCTTACCTCTTCAGTACCCTCCATGTACACGATCAAGGAGTCCCACATCTCCTTGGCCGTTTTGCAGTGAATCAGATTCTGGAGGGTTGAATCATCTATGGCACTTACAATGACATTTTGTGCCCTCTTATCGAGGCCTGCCAAGGCTAGCTCGTCCTTGGTCATGTCCTCATATTTCTTTACCACCTTCTTTGTTTGATCAATGGTGGAAGCAGTTGTAGGGATAAAGGGACCCTGTTGGATTGTCAGATAAATTCTTGGATCAGTCGCTTCCATGAATAGCCTACCCTTTCCTTCCAGATAGGGAAGTTCTCCTTCGTGCAGATTGGAAGTTTCATGGATCTCATCTCCCGATTCTGATCTCCACCAGCCATAGTGAGTCGTTCTATGATCTAGATCAGACGGTTAAGTCTTCTTTTGATCAACCTCGCTTTGATACCACTTGTTAGTAATGAAATGTTCACCTAGAGGGGGGGGGGGGGGGGGGGGGGGGGTTAGGTGATCTGGGTTCTTTTCAAAGTATTTGCGCGAGTTTCGAATATTCAAGCACAGCACAAAAATATTGCACAGATAAACACAGATAAAACACACTAGACGACACAAGATCTATAGAGGTTCCTCAAGACCGGTTGTCTTGAATAGTCCTCTGTCCCTCTGCGCCTACCCAGCAGTGTGCTAGGATCGGTAAACTCTGCCAAAAACTTCAGGCCCTCAAGCCTTACAACACGGACACGCAAGTCCTACAGCCTAGGCCCACAAACCCCTACTGCACCCGGGCCCACAAGCTCGACACTCAGGCCCTCAAGCCCTACCTAGCCAGACCCGCAAGTCTAGCCTCTGCCCTGGCCCTCAAGCCTCACAGTTCTCAAGCCCTCAAGCTTAACAATCAGGCCCTCAAGCCCTACCTAGCCAGACCCGCAAGTCTAGCCTCTTCCCTGCCCCTCAAGCCTCACAGGTCTCCAGCCCTCAAGCTAGACAAATAGTCCTGCAAGCCTTATAAGAAATTACAGTGATAAAAGACTGTTTCTTCTGCCGGATGAAGATGGGCAACTTTAGCCTGTTGGAGATTGGCTCCTTAAGGTTGAAGAAGATGTTTCTGATTCAGATCTTGAGCGCATAGTTCTTCCAATCTTTTTTTAGCCTGATGAGGATTGGCTTCTTATCAGTCGATGGAGATGACTGCTTCTTCCTTTTCTTTTTCTTTCTTGCGCCGCTTTTATTGTTCTATTTGTTGTATGCGCAAGTTCTTTCTGATTGATCGATTGATTCTGCATTAGGGCAACCTATTATCTCTTTTATAAGACTGCGAGGCTCCCAACGGTCTTCTAAAAAAGTTCCTAAAGTATCAGACGCTCCTTTCCTTAAGAGCATGCGCTGATTAGATAATCAGGCGGCGACATTAAATGCTGACAGCGCGTCCGCAACTTTTGAATCTGTCTCAACGATATTTTCATTGTTACGACTACATGGACAATATCTCGACGATAGGACATTGTCGATGCCTTGAACTTAGGTAGACCTTCAATTCTTCTTGCTTCTGCCTTTGATGCAGGTATCTCGATGATATGAGACATTCTAGTGCTTCTGCATATACGACGATATGCATTCTCTGACTGTGTTGTCGTAATCACCTTGTTCTCTCGACGACATGCCTTCTTTACGACGATGTTCAACGCCATCAGTCATACTTAGCCTTTTCAGCGATAAGGCTTCTTCATGACGATGTATATTCTTCTCGACGACAAGGCCACTTTGGTGAAGTCGACGATTCCGCGTCTTCTGGACGACATTTTTTTTCCATTTGTCTTCATTCTTCTCTGCGTTCGATGAACGACAATCTTCGTTCGACGAACAGCATTCTGCGTTCGACGAGCTTCATTCTTCTATCCCATCTCTGCGTTCGACGAACTCCATTCTGCGTTCGACGAACAGCCTTCTGCGTTCGACGAACACGCCAAGTCTCAGCGGTCGACGATCTTCCTTCTGAGTTCGATGATCTTGCTTCTGCGTTCGACGATCTTGTCGAGTCTCAGTGTTCAACTAACTCGCCAAGTCTCAGCGTTCGACGAACTTCATTCTTCGTTCGACGAACTTCCTTCTGTGTTCGACGATTTTTGTTCTGCTAACTTCCTGAGATTTATAAGCTACAGAAGTGAGCAAATACAATTGAAGTTTTCTTGACTTGGTGACTTCTTCAAATCAGGAATCATGTGGCCAAGATTCCCAACTATATTATCATTCCATATAAAACCAACTCAAAATATTACTCTGATAAAATAATAGTTCATTCCTTATAAGTAGAAGTAATCAAGAGGATCCGCAAAATTATACGACCTAGATATTCTCGAAAACCAAAATATCCTGTACTACACGCGATAAGGTATACTTGCCTTTATCATATGATTAGTTTGGATATAAATTAAACAAAAGCTTTTCAAAACCAAAACTTGTAAAACTCTCCTTTGCTATTTAAAAATCAATAGAATTCGACGTCATAGTCGTGGCGTAATCGTCAATACTTCGAAAGAAGAAAAGACCGTTACTTTTATCTTTCGATAGGATATCAGTTAGTTTCTCGAAGTAGGAGTACTTATGAAACTCCTCGAAAACATACGCCTAATTCTAATCTCATCACATAAAGGTTGTGCAACCAAACACAGAAGAAAACCCCAAATTAAATCATCAAGCTTTTGGCGTCGTTGCCGGGGAACATTATTGTTATTTTGAAAAAGGAATCACTTAGTTTTATTACTTATATATATATATATAAAAGAAAAAGCCAAAACTAAAAAAAAATTCTATTATTAGTATATGACCCGAGGAAACTCCTCGGACGATTCGAATATTCCTTTTGAACCTAAAATTGAGCGCTCCCTTCGTGAGCACCTCAGATTTCACGATCAAAACTTACTCGAGTTTCCCGAAGAGTCTATCAGTGATACTTACACTGAAGCTATTACCGATCAAATTCCAGATGCGGCCCCGGCACGGACCATATCATATTATGCCAGGCCGAATTTGGAGGATACCTGATCGAGTATAACACGCCCAACAGTGGCTAATAATAATTTTGAAATAAAATCTAGCATCATTCAAATGGTACAAAAGTTAGTCCAATTTGACGGTTTGCCGGATGAGGATTCAAATTTACATGTTTCTAGTTTTTTGGAAATTTGTGATACTTTAAAGATTAATGGCGTTACTGATGACGTTATTCGTCTGCCCTTATTTCCATTTTCATTGCGGGCAAAGGCAAAAGCGTGGTTAAGTTCTCTCCCCAGAGTATCCATAACTACGTGGGCCTAATTGACAGAGAAATTTCTAACAAAATATTTTCCCTCGTCTAAAACTGCTAAATTACGCACAGATATTGCCTCTTTCATTCAATTCGATTCTGAGTCTCTCTATGAGACTTGGGAGCATTTTAAAAGAGTTTTTGCGTAGGTGACCTCATCATGCGCTGCCATCCTAGCTGCAAGTCCAGACATTCTATAATTTTTTAAATTTCTCAACATGATAGATGATCGATACAGCCGTCGGAGGAACGTTAAATAACAAAACCCAGGGGACGCTCAAGCTCTGTTCGAAGAAATGGCCATGAATGCCTATCAATGGAATGCGCCTGGATCGCGCCCTAACAAACCAACCGGGATATATGAAGTGGATGCCACTTCTCACTTAGCCTCTCAAGTCGAAAGGTTAAGTAAGCAAGTGGCTGAGATGACTGCTTTCTCCTCCGCTCCCGCTTGGACTCCAATTAATAATAATAATTTTGTCAAAGAAATAGTAGATTACTTAGGCAACCCAGTTCGACCCCCCTTCAACCCTAATAATAATCTGTATAATAATAATTACAATACGGGTTGGAGGAACCACCCAAATTTCTCCTGGAGCAATCCTAACAATGCGCAGAGGCACCCAAATGTGAATCCGCAAGGATTTCCACAAGGATTTCCGCATGGATTCCAGCCTCCTCCTCCAAAACCTTCTCCGCTCGAAGAAGTTTTTGCTAAATATGTCGCATCCACTGAGTCAAATATCCGGAATATTATCAGATCGATTAAAAACTTGGAAAATCAGGTTTGACAACTTGCATAGATGATCTCCGAGCGGCCATATGGAGTTCTACCAGGGAACACGGAGCCGAACCCCAGAGAAACTGCCAACGCCATAAATCTTCGCAGTGGCAAGGAGGTAACCTCCCCAAAATGGGTTGAGCCTAAGGTCTTCTGATTGTGCCGAACGTTTCTTGCTCGCCACTTCCTTATCCTTCAAAATTAAATAATGAGCGTAAAGATGAGCAATACAAAAAATTCTTACACATTTTCAAACAAATTAAAATAAACATTCCCTTCTGCGAGGCACTCTCCCAAATTCCGAAATGCGCGAAATATCTTAAAGAGTTGCTTTCTAATAAAAAGCGACTCAAGGATGTTTCACGTGTTTCCCTTATCGCAGACTGCTCGGCTGTTTTTCTTAACAACTTGCCGCCCAAACTGAACGACCCGGGACGGTTCTCCATCATGTGCCTCTTCGACAATATGTTATTAAAGTACGCTCTCGCGGACTTGGGTGCCAACATCAATTTGATGCTTTTTTCTCTTTTCAACAAACTCGATTTGGGCGTCCCGAGCCTGACAAAATGAGTATACAAATCATGGATAACTCGATAAAGTACCTGATAGGGGTAGTGGAGGATATTTTGGTCCAGGTAGACAAGTTTATCTTCCGGGTATACTTTATCATCCTCGACGTAGAGGAGGACGCTGAGGTGCCTATCATCCTCGGTCGCCCCTTCCTCGCCACCTCCCGTGCGCTAATTGATGTCAACAATGGTCTACTCCTCCTTCGGGTCGGAGACGATGAAGTTTCTCTACACGTTAATCCCTCATTGCAGCACTCCCTATCAAATGATGATCCCTATTCTATATTTTAGTCAAGCTATGAGACGGTAAACAAAGCGCTTGTGAGAGACACCCCATATTTATCTAATATTTTATTATGCTTTTTATATATTTTTGCAGGGTTTCTTCTGGCCCCGCCAGCTTTAGTTCAGGGAAGTCTTTTTGCTCCCTCCTTTTATTTGTACATACTGCACTTTCATTTTCCCTTCTTCATACTTAAATTACAACATTGGGGACAATGTTGAGTTGTAAGTATGAGAGTGTTTTACCATTTTTCATTAAAAATAAATACTTCACCAATAAAACATATAAAACCTCCAAAAAAACTTAAATAAAAATATTTCAGCAAAAAATTAAAAAAGGGTAAATATAGTTTAGTTTGTAAATATACGCTTGAAAAAACCCTCCACCAAAAAATATATATATTTCAAAAACATATATATTTTGTAATTATTTCCGCATTTTATCTTTCTTACTTCGTGTAAATATAAACTTGAATACACGTAAAAACCAAAAACATAAATATAAACTTGGAAAAATTCAAAAAACATTTGCAAAACCCACAAATTATAAAAAAAAAACTTAAATTTTTATTTCATAGTACCAAAACTTAGAAAATCCAAAAATATAATAAAACCCCTACTTTACTTCTATTCTTAAAGCATTTAGCTTTGGGAATATCTATTTGTGGCTTTTCATAATAGCTAGTTTTACTGTTTGTTTGTTTATCTAAGATCGATAGATTTAAATGTTCAGGGTTAAGTTTTAAAGAATATCTTGTGTTTCTAATTTAAATAGAGGCTTTGTTTTCAATCACTACTTCTACTAGCTAAAATAGAGGCATGTGTATTATGTTGGCAAAACAACTTTTGACTGCACCCTATTTTATGTCTTTAGGAATCTAGAAATATTCAAATTACTAAAGTTGCTATCAAACCTTTTTATCATTCTAGAATTTCTCTTGAAAACCCCTTGTATACACCAATTTAGCATGGCATAAAAAATAAAAAAGAAGAAAAAGATCTTATGTCAATGACAATAAAAATTCATTCCGTAAACATAGGCACCCAATAACAATTTAAATGATCTTATGTCAATGAGAATAAGATTTCATTCTGTAAACATAAGCATTTTGTTAATAAAAACAACAGAATTAGTTTTCCCTCGTAAACAACGGGGGCACCAAAGAAAACTAAAAAGATGTGGTGAAAGGATAAAAACCATCACCCCTAATTAAAAAACTCTTCTTTTTGCCAAAGCTTTTTAAACCCTTTCCCTTAGCCAATTTTTTGTATCTAGTTTTAATTCCAAAAATTATTTGAGAGCATAATTAGTAACTTGTCACCTTGTCAGCCTCTCCAGAGATCAACCTGTACCCCCCGTCTAGTCAGAGCCCGGGAGCGGAATCGATCTGGGGCATTCCAGCACCAGTACTTATCACCTTGCCAGCCTCTCCAGAGATCAACCTGTACCCCCCGTCTAGTGAGAGCCCAGGAGCGGAATCGATCTGGGCATTCCAGCACCAATACTTGTCACCTTGCCAGCCTCTCCAGAGATCAACCTATACCCCCCCCCCCCCCCCCCCCCCCCCGTCTAGTGAGAGCCCGGGAGCGGAATCGATCTGGGGCATTCCATCACCAATACTTGTCACCTTGCCAGCCTCTCCAGAGATCAACCTGTACCCCTCGTCTAGTGAGAGCCCGGGAGCGGAATTGATCTAGGGCATTCCAGCACCAATACTTGTCACCTTGCCAGCCTCTCCAGAGATCAACCTATACCCCCGTCTAGTGAGAGCCCGGGAGCGGAATCGATCTGGGGCATTCCAGCACCAATACTTGTCACCTTGCTAGAATCTCCAGAGATCAACCTGTACCCCCCGTCTAGTGAGAGCCCGGGAGCGGAATCGATCAGGGGCATTCCAGCACCAATACTTATCACCTTGCCAGCCTCTCCAGAGATCAACCTGTACCCCCCGTCTAGTGAGAGCCCGGGAGCAGAATTGATTTGGGGCATTCCAGCACCAATACTTGTCACCTTGCCAGCCTCTCCAGAGATCAACCTGTACCCCACCCCCCCCCCCCCCCCCCCCCCGTCTAGTGAGAGCCCGGGAGAGGAATCGATCTGGGGCATTCCAGCACCAATACTTGTCACCTTGCCAGCCTCTCCAGAGATCAACCTGTACCCCCGTCTAGTGAGTGCCCGGGAGCGGAATCGATCTGGGGCATTCCAGCACCAATACTTGTCACCTTGCCAGCCTCTCCAGAGATCAACCAGTACCCCCCGTCTAGTGAGAGCCCGGGAGCGGAATCGATCTGGGGCATTCCAGCATCAATACTTGTCACCTCGGTTGCCCTCGCATAACAGTTACAACTATCAAGTGAAGAAGTAAAATATTCAACTAATATCATAATAAAACTTTCAAGTGTAGAATCACTTCAAATCGTCTCCACTTCTGGCTCGGCCGAGAGGTACCCCTTCCACATCTCGGAGGTGATATCCCCCTGACTTGAGCACTTCACTTACAATATACGGACCCTCCCAATTGGGGTTAAGCTTACCTACCGCGGCCCCTCTTCCGGCCGCGTCGACCTTCTTCAGGACCAGATCTCCCTTCTGAAAGTGTTTTACTCGGATGTGCTTGTCAAAATATCGGGTCATTCGTCGCTTGATTTCCTCCTGCCTGATGGTGGCCTGGTCCCGGAGTTCCTCCACCAGGTCCAAGGATAGCCTTTGTTCCACATCACTAGCCACTAGCCACTCTTCATCCCCCTCACCTGCAGCGATCACCCTGGGGGTCTTTACTTAAACTCTATGGGAAGGACTGCTTCGGACCCATGAGAAAGTTTGAACGGGGTCTCCCCGGTGGTGGTGTTTGGGGTAGTCCTCAGGGCCCAGAGAACGGATGGTAGCTGCTCTACCCAGTTCCCCCGGAGGTTCTCCACCTTCTTCTTTAGTAGGTTGACGATAACTTTGTTTGCCGCCTCCACCTGACCGTTGCTTCTCGGGTGGTGAACCGATGCAAACCTGAGATCGATGCCAAGCTGGGTGTAGAAGCTAACAAATTCCTCGCTAGCAAATTGTGGCCCATTGTCTGTCACTATAGCCAGGGGGAGGCCGTGCCTTCAAATTATTTCTCCCCACACAAAATTCTTCACAACTTGAGATGTTACCTTGGCTAGGGCCTTCACTTCTACCCATTTGGAGAAGTAATCGATCATGACCAGTAGGAACATCCTCTGGCTGCTAGCTTGAGGGAAAGGGCCAACGAGATCCAACCCCCATATGGCGAAGGGCTAGGGAGCTGTGATGGTCCGGAGCCTCTGGGCTGGGAGGAGTTGGAGCGGGGTGTAGAGCTGGCACTTTGAACACCTCCTTGCGAACTCCGCCGCATCTTTGCTGAGGGTAGGCCAGAAGTAGCCTTGTCTCAACACTCTCCCCTCTAGGGTTCGGCTCCCGGAGTGACTACCACACTCCCCGGAGTGGATTTCTTCCAGGACTCTAGGAACCTCCTCCTCGGAGACACAATGGGCCAGGAGTCCCGAGAGCGTCTTCCTATACAGCCCTCCTGCATGCAAGGAATAATAAGCTGACTTATACCTGAAGCATCTTCTGTATATGTCTCCTTCAGGGAACTTCCCTGATGATAGGAAGGTGATGAAAGGATCCATCCACGAGACCCGCTGATCCACCTCCATCAGTTCTCCTTCATCGATGGTGCGTCGGAAGAGTTCCAAAATCGTTCCCCCTACTCGGGGACCGAACTTGGCTAGGAGGTCTGCGGGGGTGCTCTCCTCTCTCGGCACGTGTTTGATGGAGAAAGTGCAAAATCGCCCAATGACTCCCTTGACCTTCTCCAAGTACCGCAGGAGGGTCGGGTCCTTTGCCTCAAACTCTCCCTTGACTTGGCATGCCACCACCATGGAGTCCGTCGAGACCTCCACATCTTGCACTCCCAGTTCCCGAGCTAATCGCAGGCCCGCTATCACCGCCTCGTACTCCGCTTGGTTGTTGGTAATCGGGAAGTGGATGTTCAAAGCTTGTTCGATATTTGCCCCTTGAGGGCTTACCAGGATGATTCCCCCTCCATAGGAGTGCTTTCCCGACGCACCATCCACCAACATCTTCCACGCCACTGGGGGAGGCGGCTCATGTTCTCCCACTTCGGTTGTGTAGTCAGCCATGAAGTCTGCCACTGCTTGGGCCTTGATCGACGCCCTGGGCACGAACGTTACATTGAACTCACTCAGCTCCACGGACCACTTTGCCAATCTTCCCGAGTGTTCCAGCCCTTCCATGACTTTGCGAAGCGGGTGATCAGTCACTACCTTGATCGAATATGCCTGGAAGTAAGGTCGGAGCCTCCGGGCCACCACTACCAATGCGAAGGCCAACTTTTCCAGAATCGGGTACCGGAGCTCCGCCTTCCTCAGCACTCGACTGACGTAGTAGACCAACTGTTTTCTCCCTTCTTCCCGGATCAGTACTGAGCTTACTGCCTCGGACCCTAACCCCAAGTATAGGGATAGGTCCTCTCCTGGTCTCGGCCCTTGGAGTAGAGGAGTTTGAGTGAGTTGTTCTTTCAAGGCCTGGAAGGCTCCCTCACACTCTGAGGTCCATTCGAATTTTTTGTTTCCCCTTAACACTTTGAAAAAGGGTGCACACTTGTCTCCCGCCTTGGAGAGGAACCTACTGAGTCCGGCCAGCTTCCCCGTGAGGCTCTGAACCTCCTTCGGATTTCTTGGGGATCCCAATTCTATTATTGCTCTGACCTTATCCGGGTTAGGCTCCACCCCCACTGGGGTGAGCAGGTGACCTAGGAATTTCCCTCGGCTAGCCCCGAAGACACACTTCAAGGGGTTGAGCTTCATCTTATACTCCTGGAAAGTCTTAAAGGTCTCTTCAAGGTCTCGGAGGTGGGCTTCGAGGTCCCGACTCTTTACCATGAGATCATTGACGTAGACCTCCATGTTTCTCCCATTTTGTTCCCGGAAGATCCTGTCCATCATTCTTTGGTACGTGGCACCTGCATTCTTGAGCCCGAAGGTCATCATCTTATAACAATAACACCCATCCCCCGTGATGAAGGAGAAATCCTTGATGTCAGGGGGGTGCATGCGAATCTGATGATAACCTGAAAAAGCATCTAGAAAAGACATTATAGGGAAACCGACGGCTGAGTCAACCAGCACGTCGATTCTAGGCAAAGGGTAGCAATCTTTGGGGCATGATTTATTAAGCAAGGAAAAGTCTATACACATTCTCCACTTACCTCCCCCCTTATTCACCATGACCACGTTAGAGACCCAGCCTGGATACTGGATCTCTGATACAAACCCTGCCTGAATAAGCTTACCCACCTCCTCTCGGATGGGTCCTTCCAGCTTGTCTGTTATGGCCCTCTTCTTTTGATGGATGGGATGGGTGCCGGGGTCGAGATTGAGGCGGTGGCAAGCCACATCCGCATCGATCCTGGGCATCTCTGTGGCGCTCCAAGCGAAGACATCTACATTCTCCTAAACGCAAGTTAGGATCTATTTCTGCTCCTCCGGGCCGAGCTCCCCGCTGATCCTGACTTTCTCCACCACCCCGGCTCGGGTGGTGACTTCGAGCTCCACGACCTCCTCCACATCCTCCAACCGGGACTGTTCTCCCCAATCTCCCTCCTTCTCTTCGCTACTAGCGAGTGCTTCGACCTCCCCCTCCTCTCCTTCTTGCCCAACCACCATCAATTCCTCTGCCGCCCCTTCCTGGGCCTGACCCTCTTCCTCTTCCTCCTCCATCGGCTCTTCTGACCTCTGCTCCATCTCCTCGTTCTGGGCCTCTCCTCCAAGCCCTGTCGGCTCACCCACCTCCTGGTACCATTTCTCTGTCTCTCCCATCCAAGAGATGGTGTTGACTGCCGTCACGTAGCATTGCCTTGCTACCTTTGGATCTCCTCTGATTCGTACTTGGACTCCTCCGTCATTGAACTTAAGACACTGGTGGAATGTGGAGGGGACACAACGGAACGCACTGATGAGCGGTCATCCGAAGATGGCGCTATAGCTGCTGGAAGCATCCACTATGACAAAGCGGTAGTTCCTGGACTGCCCCCCCCCCCCCAAGACCACATGGAGTCCTACTCCCCCTTCTACTTCTTTTCTCTCTCCGGAGAATCCAAACAACGGACCGTCCGAGGCCAACACCCTTCGCGCCTCCACCTCCATCCCATCAAACCCCTTTTTGAAAATGACATTGACCGAACTCCCGTTATCCACCAAGATTCGGGAAACGGTGAAGTTCTCGATCGCTGTCTGAATGACCAACGCATCGCAGAATGGGTCCTCATAACCTGGCATGTCCTTCTGGGTGAAGGAAATCTTCTCTGTCGGGGGGCGGAGCTAGGGATGTCGAAGCCACGCTACGATGGTAGATTGTATGGAGGCTCGCTTTCCAGGTTGCCTCAATCCCTACCCCCCCCCCCCCCCCCCCCATGAATCACTCGGATCCCCCCTCTGGACCCCAAATCGGCTCGGTCCTCGCACCTTTACTCCTCCTCCTAAGGCTCAACCTCCTCAATCCTCACCGGTTGTTGTTGTCGCGGCCCAGGCACTCGGGCCATTTTTGTCTCTAGGAACTCCGGGCAGGTGGCCGTCACATGACCTTCCTTATCAAGGAAGTCACAGTACGGTAGCGTCACCTCCCCTGCCTCGGCCTCTGCCATCCTATTCCTTCTTCTCCTCTCCGATCCTGCTTCTTCTCTCGCCTCTTCCCTCCTTCCTCTTCCTCCTCTTCCTCGCCTAATTGCCATGGCTTGCTGTGGTGGAGGAGGCATCGGCCTCGGACCCTGCCTCCATCCCAACTGATGGGGTCTTCCATGATCCCCATTAAAGTTACCCCTCCCCGGGGTGTAACCCCTTCCCTGGCCTTGCATTCCTCTGCCATGATGCCTCCACTCCCCCTCCGGGGCCCTGGTCTCTTCCCTTCTCCTCACCTCTTGCTGCCTGACCTCCGGCTCACTGAGCTTTGCTAGCCTCTTGGTGAGTTCCGGGTTGGCCTCCTCACTCTCGATTTCCTCCGCCACCCTCTCCATCAGCTCCTCATAGGAGACGGGGGCCTTCCCCTTGAGAGCCATTTTGAAGAAACTTTCCCTCAGCTCGACCGTGAAGGCGAGCTGGAGTGCAAACCCAGGCATCTCCTGGGTGAGCAGCACCTCCTCCTGGAACCGGTCCGCGTAGCGAGCCAACGACTTCTTTGGCTCCTGCTTCACTTTGAAGAGGGACTCGGCGTACTTCTTCCTCTTCTTTGAAGTTGAGAATTGCAGCAGGAAACTTCGGCGCAAATCTTCAAAGGCGTAGATTGACCCTGTAGGGAGTTGATAGAACCAGTCCCTGGCCTTTTCTTTAAGGGTGACGACGAAGAGCCGACACTTGAAAGCATCCGACATCGGCCTGATTGAGACCGAGTCCTCAAAAGACTGGAGATGTTGGACAGGGTCATCCCTGCCATTGTAGTACACCATGTTCCACTCTCCAAACCCTGCCGGGACAGGTGCAGAAAGTACTAACTCGCAGAAGGGACTTCCCCCTCCTGCCATCATTTCTCGCTCCACATGCCCCCTGAGCTCTCTCGCCATACTCAGGCTCGCGGGGACTGCGCACGCGAGAACGGTGTTCTCCTGGACCACTCCCACAGTCGCTACATCCTTATGGCGCGTGCTCGCCTACGCTGCGCTCACCGGCACAGAGCTCGTCGGCATAGAGCTCGCCGGACTGGCAAACAGCACTCGCCCCTCCAGGTCTTGTACTGAACCTCCGACGATTTCCTTTCCGGCCCTTCCCCCTGGGGCATTCTCGCCAACCGCTGATGGGGGAGGGGTTACCTGGGGTGCTGGGGTCGCGAACTCACTTCGCAGCGCCGCGACCGTGAGTCCGAAAGTGTCAAGCACCTCCCTCCTGAAATCTGCGAACATCCTCGGCATCACCACCTGCGGTGACTCGCTGAACTCCTTTCCTTGATCCTCGCCTCCTGCCATATTTGCTCCTTGGAACTTTCTTGGACCAGCCACGCTCCACGCTCACCACACCAAAATGTTGAAACCGATTTCTCGGCCTCTTGTGGAGCTCGGGGCACTCACCGAAATGAGTGGCAGCTAGCCTTACTGATCCCTTGGAGAAGGTAGACTGAAGACTAGGAAAATGACTAAGACCTTAGTCACAGCGAGGAGGTCCCTCCACTAACCCAGAAGATCGTTGAGCGCTTCCCCTCCCAAGCCAAAGCTGAGACTCGGGCACCTTGGAGAGCTCTGGAAATGCTAGCCAAGGAGAGCTTGAGGAGAGAGAAGTTGAAGTCAAGTCCTCTCCAAAGGTGCCCATTAGGTCTTATTTATAGGTTTTCTGATCTGGCCTACAAACAGCAGGATCCCGCCTTTTGATTTTACTATCCGCACCCCAAACGGGTCTGCTAACAGCCAAACTCCACTGTTTGGAGAGGCTAAAGGCAGACCACCAAGGGTAAAAGGGTAATTTGGCCCTATCAACTTATGGGCAAAGAACTGCGAGAACATTACTGCTGAAGCTCTTGCGGGCCTTCTCGCGAGTCCTGCTCGCGATGCCTCTCCTAGGCAATCGCCCTGCGAGGACCTCGCTGGCCCATTCTGGCGGTATCTGCCGAGGTCCAGTCTCGCGAACCTTCCTGCGACACCGCCTCTTGACTTCGTCGAGCTCAACACACATTTCGTCAAACGCAGGGCACTTCGCCGATCACAGACGAGCTCGACGAATGCAGAACGTTAAACTGTTCGCTGACTGCTGAGACGGGCAGTTCGTTGACCGCTGAGACGCTGATTGAAGCAAGCCGTTCGTCGAACGCGGGAAACAATTCATCGAACACAAAATTGAGCTCGTCGGGCGCTGAGGCCCGGTCTCGCGAGCCTCCCTGCGAGACCACCTCTTGACTTTGTCGCGCACTGAGCACATTTCGATGAACACCTCTTTACCGAACATAGGTCTCTTCTGCCAGCGGTTTGCGAGGCATTGGTTTGCCAGCCCTCGCTTGGCCCAGTCTTTTGAAGATATCTGCCGAGATCAGGGTCTCGCGACTCCTCTTGCGAGACCATCCCTTTAGCTTTAATGAGCTTAGAACACTTCGTCGACTTCTGATGATTTCGCCGAACAGGGGTGAGCTCAACGACCGCATGTGAGCTCGACGAACATGGGAAAGTACGTCGAACGCGGGACTCCTTTCGTCGAGCTCAGAAAGCTTCCTCAAACTGCCTGCGAGCGTTCATCTCGCCGACCCTTCTCGCTCGCCTCTCAGCGAGCCTTCCGGGAGAGACCTCTCCAAGTCCCCTCTCGCGAGGTCTTTGGCCCTATGGTCTTCCTCTCTTATTACTTCCTTCATCATGTTGCCTTCTTAAACCGTGCCTCCTCGCCTGGCGAATATCGGGGTTGTACACTGGGGAACTCCAGCACCAAAGAACTTGTTGATCCCTACTCAAAAACGACTTCAAAATCTATGTATGGAAAATGAAACATACAACAGGTCAGTTATGAAATTTTTAAGGATAGAATCTTTTCAAATCATCCCCACTCCTGGCTCGGCCGAGAGGTATCCCTTACACATCCTGGAGGTGGTACCCTCCAGACTTGAGCACTTCGCTTACAATGTAAGGCCCCTCCAAGTTGGGCTCAAGCTTACCTACAGCGGCCCCTCTTCCTGCCGCATCTACCTTTTTCAAGACCAAGACCCCTCTCTCGAACTGTTTTATTCTGATATGTCGATCAAAGTACCTGGCCATCCGCCTCTTGACTTCCTCCTGCCGAACAGTAGCGAGATCTCGGGGCTCTTCTACTAGGTCGAAAGACAACCATTGTTCTGCATCATTTTCCACTAGCCATTCTTAATCTCCTTCGCCCGCGGTGACCACCCTGGGGGTTTTCACCTCGAACTCTATCGGTAGGACGGCCTCGGACCTGTGGGAGAGTTTGAACAGAGTCTCCCTGGTGCCGGTATTTGAAGTAGTCCTCAAGGCCCAAAGGACCGAGGGCAGCTGCTCTACCCAGTTGCCCCTGAGATTCTTTACTTTCTTCTTGAGTAGGTTGACTATTACCTTGTTTGCTGCTTCCACCTGACCATTACTCCTCGGGTGGTAGACCGACGCGAACCTGAGGTCTATGCTGAGTTGGGTGCAGAAACTGACAAATTCTTCACTGGCAAATTGTGGCCCATTGTCCGTCACTATGGCCAGTGGGAGCCCGTACCTGTAAATTATCTCACCCCACACAAAATTTCTTAACACTTAGGACGTTACCTTGGTCAGCGCCTTTACTTCTACCAACTTGGAGAAGTAATCGATCATCACCAATAGAAACTTCCTTTGACCACTATCTTGTGGGAAAGGGCCCACCAGTTCCAAACCCCATATAGCAAAGGGCCAGGGAGCTATGATGGTTCAGAGTCTTTGAGCTGGCAAGAGCTGGAGGGGAGTGAATAGCTGACACTTTAAACATTTCCTCATGAACTCCACTGCATCCTTGCTGAGGGTAGGCCAATAATAGCCTTGCTTCAACACTCTACCTTCCAAGGTTTGGCTCCCGAAGTGACTGCCACATTCCCCCGAGTGGATTTCTTCAAGGACTATCGGGACCTCCTCCTCTGATACACAATGGGCCAGGAGCCCCGAGTGTGTTTTCCTGTATAGTCCTCCTGCATGCAAGGAATAATAAGTCGACTTATACATGAAGCGTTGTTTATCCACGTCTCCTTCGGGAAACTTCCCCGATGTTAGGAAAGCGATGAAGGGATCCATCCATGATGCTCGTTGATCTACCCGCATCAGCTCCCCTTCCTCGATGGAAGGTCGGAAGAGTTTCGATACTGTCCCCCTAGCTCGAGGGCCAAACTTGGCTAGGAGGTCCGCCGGGGTGCTCTCCTCCCTTGGCACATGCTTAATGGAGAAAGTGTGAAATTGCCTGATGACCCCTTGACCTTCTCCAGGTAGCGTTGGAGGGTCGGCTCCTTTGCCTCGAATTCCCCTCTGACTTGGCATGCTACCACCATGGAGTCCATTGAGACCTCCACGTCCTATACTCCCAGCTCCCGGGACAGCCGCAGGCCCGCTATCACTGCCTCGTACTCGGCCTGGTTGTTGGTAATTGGAAAATGGATGTTTAAGGCTTGCTCGATCTTAGTCCCTTGGGGGCTTATTAGGATGATTCCTCCTCCTTAGGAGTATTTTCCTGATGCGCAATCCACCAGCATCTTACATGCCACCGGGGGAGGTGATTCATGCTCCCCCACTTCGGTTGCATAGTCCTCCATGAAGTTTGTCACTGCTTGTGCCTTGATCGACATCCTAGGCACAAACGCGATGTCGAACTCACTCAGCTCCACGGACCATTTTGCTAGCCTCCCCGAGTGCTCCACCCCTTCCATGACTTTGCGAAGCGGGTGGTCTGTCACCACTTTGATTGAATGCACTTGGAAATAGGGCCGGAGCTTCCGGGATGATACCACCAATGCGAAGGCCAACTTTTCCAAAATGGGGTATCGGAGCTCTGCCTTCCTCAGCACTTGGCTGATGTAGTAGATTGGAAACTGCCTTCTCCCTTCTTCCCGGACCAATACCGAACTTACTGCTTCGGATCCTACCCCCAAGTATAGGGATAGATCCTCTCCTTGCCTTGGCCCCTGGAGTAGAGGAGTCCAAGTGAGTTGCTCTTTCAAAGCTTGGAAAGCTTCCTCACACTCTGAGGTCCATTCAAATTTTTTATTTCCCCTTAGCACCTTGAAGAAAGGTGCACACTTCTCACCCGCCTTAGAGAGGAACCTACTGAGCCTGGCCAATTTTCCCGTGAGGCTCTGAACCTCCTTCGAATTTCTTGGAGACCCCAACTCCATGATTGCTTTAACTTTATCTAGGTTAGGCTCTACCCCTGCTGGGGTGAGCAAGTGACCTAGGAACTTTCCCCGACTAGCCCTGAAGACACACTTCAGGGGGTTAAGCTTCATCTTATACTCCCGCAAGATCCCAAGGGTCTCTTCGAGGTCTTGGAGGTGGGACTCAAGATCTCGGCTCTTTATCATGAGATCGTCAATATAGACCTCCAGATTTCTCCCCTTCTGCTCTCGGAAGACCATGTCCATCATTCGTTGGTCTGTGGCCCCTGCATTCTTGAGCCCAAAGCATCTTATAACAATAGTACCCATCCCCCGTGATGAAAGAGACGTCCTTGACGTCGGGGGGGGGGGGGGGGGGGGGGGGGGGGGGGGGAGGGTGCATGCGGATTTGGTGAAAACCTAAAAATGCATCTAAAAAGACATTATAGAGAAACCGACGGCTGAATCAACCAGCGTGTCCATTCTAGGCAAGGGGTAGAAATCATTGGGGCATGATTTATTAAGTAGTGAGAAATCAACACACATGCGCCACTTACCTCCCCCTTTTTTCACCATAACTACGTTGGAGACCCAGCCTGGGTACTGGATCTCCAATACAAAACCTGCTCGGAGGAGCTTTCCCACCTCCTCCCTGATGGGGTCTTCCAGCTTGTCGGCGATGGCTCTTTTCTTTTGGCGTATGGGTCAAGAGCTGGTATCGGGTTTGAGACGGTGGCATGCCACGTCTGCATCAATCCTGTGCATCTCCGCTGCGCTCCAAGCGAAGACGTCCACGTTCTTCTGCACGTAGGCTAGGATTTTCTTCTGCTCCTCCAGGTCGAGCTCTCCACTGATTCGGACCTTCTCCACCACCCCAGCCCGGGTGGTGACCTCGAGCTCCATGACCTCCTCCACAGCCTCCAGCCGAGATTTCTCTCCCCAATCGCGTTCCTTCCCCTCACCATTAGCGAACGCTTCGGCCTCCTCCTTCCTTCCTTCTTCTCCGATCGCCATCATTTCTTCCGCCCTTCTTTCCTGGGCCTGATCCCCTTCCTCTTCCTTTTCCTCCCCTCCTTCCTCCATCTTCTCCTCTGCCTCTCCCACCTGGGCCTTTCCTTCTCCCCTTCTTTCCTCCTCTGCTTCTTCTCCGAGACCCACTGGCTCCCCCATCTCCCGATCCCATTCCTCTGCTTCGGCCATCCAGTAGATGGTGTTCACGGTCGTTACGTAGCACTGCCTTGCTACCTTTGGGTCCCCTGTTACCCGAACCTGAACTCCACCCGAGTTGAACTTGATACATTGGTGGAAGGTGGAGGGGACGCAGTGGAAAGCACTGATAAGTGGCCGTCCGAAGATGGCACTATAGCTGCTGGGGGCGTCTACTATAACAAAGCGGCAATTCCCAGACTGCCCCCCTAGGACCACATGGAGTCCCACTCCCCCTTCTACCTCGTTCCTCTCCTCGGAGAACCTGAACAATGGGACATCTGAGGCCAACACCCTTCTGGTCTCTACCTTCATCTCATCGAACGCCTTCTTGAAGATGACGTTGACGGAGCTTCTGTTGTCCACGAGAATTCGGGACACCGTGAAGTTCTCAATGGCGGTCTGTATGACCAGCGCATCGCAGAAAGAGTCTTCGTGGCCCAGCATGTCCCTTTGAGAGAAGGTAATTTTTTCTGCCAGGGGTGGGGCCGTGGATCTTGAAGCAATGCTCCGGCGGTAGATGGTATGGAGGCTCGCCTTGCGGGTTGCCTCAACCCCTACACCCTTGTGGATCACTCTGATCCCTCCTCGGGTCCCCAAATCGACCCTATCGTCGCACCTTTCCTCCTCATCCTCCCGAGGCAGGACCTCCTCAATCCTCACCTACTGCGCTGGCACTCTGACCCTCTTCGTCTCCAAGAATTCCGGGCAAGTGGCCGTCGCGTGACCTTCCTCGTCATGGAAGTCACAATAAGGTAACGCCACCTCCCCCCTCTCGGCTTCCACACCCCTATTCCTTCTTCGGGCTGCTGCCCCTGCTCCACCCCTTGCTCTTCCTCCTCTTCCTCTTCCTATTTACATCGCATGCTGAGGCGGGGGAGGAACCTGCCTTGGACCCTACCTCCATCACAACTGATGGGGTCTTCCCTGACCCCCATGGAAATTACCCCCACCCGGGGCATAACCTCTCCCTTGACCTTGCATTCCTCTGCCCTGCTACCTCCATCCCCCCTCCGGGGCCCTGGGTTCTTCTCTTCTCCGCACCTCCTGCTGCCTGACCTCCGGCTCACTGAGCTTTTCTAGCCTCCTGGTGAGCTCCAGATTGGCCTCCTCCCCTTCGATTTCCTCCGCCACCCTCTCCATTAGCTCCTCGTAGGAGACGGGGGCTTTCCTCTTCAATCCCATCTTGAAGAAACTTTCCCTCAGCACAACCGTGAAGGCGAGATGGAGGGAAAACCCAGGCATCTCCTGGGTGAGCTGTACCTCCTCCTGAAATCGATCCGCATAGTGAGCAAACGACTCCCTGGGTTCCTGCTTGACCTTGAAGAGGGACTCGGCATCCTTCTTCCTCTTCTTTGAAGTCGAGAATCGCAACAAGAAGCTTCGACACAAGTATTCAAATGCGTAGATCAACCCCGCAGGGAGTTGATGGAACCAGTCCCTGGCCTTCTCTTTTAGGGTTATGGCGAGGAGCCGACACATAATGGCATCTGACATAGGCTTGATAGAAACCGAGTCCTCGAATGACTGCAGGTGCTGGACAGGGTCATCCCTACCGTGGTAGTAGAACCTGTCCCATTCCCTGAACCCTTCCGGGATGGGTGCAGAAAGCACCAACTCGCAAAAGGGGCTCCCCCCACCTGCCACCATTTCCTACTCCACTCGCCCCCCGAGCTCCCTTGACAGGCTTGAGCTCGCAGGAATCACGCTCGCGAGAGACACACTCTCCGAAACCGCCCTTACAGGCGCTGCGTTTGCCAAAACCATGCTTGCATGTGTCGTGCTTGCCTGCCCCATGCACGCCGGCACCGAGCTCGTTGGCACCGCACTCGCCAGAACCTTGCTCGACGGGCTGGCAAACAGCACTCGCCCCTCCAGGTGTTGCACTGACCCTCTGGCCACTTCCTTTCCAGCACATCCTCCTGGGGCATTCTCGGCAGCCGGTGCTGGAGGGGGGAATGCCTGAGGCGCCGGGGTCGCGAACTCGCTTCGCAACGCTGCGACGACGAATCTGAGGGTGTCGAGGACTTCCCTCCTGAAGTCCGAGAACATCCTTGGCGTCACCACTTGGGGTGACCCGCAAAACTCCTCGCCCTGCTCTTCATCTCCTGCCATGTCCCTTCCTTGGAACTTTCTTGGACCAGGTACACTCCACTCACAACACCAAAATGTTGAAACCAATTTCTTGGTCTCTTGTGAAGCTCGGGCTCTCAACAAGTCGAGGGGCAGCTAGCCCTTACTGATCCCTCGGAAAGAGCAGACTGGAGATTCAAAACTAGACCTAGACCTTAGTCGCAGCGAGGAGGTCCCACCACAAACCCAGAAGATCGTTGAGCGCTTCCCCTCCCAAGCCAAAGCTGAGAATGGGCACCTTGGAGAGCTAGAGAGCTAAACCAAAGTAACCTAGGGAGGAAGAAGCTCAGAGTCTGAGATTGGAATCCTCTCCCAAGGTGCCCTTCAAGGTCTATTTATAGTTTTTTGTTCGTGGTCTGTTAATAGCGGAATTCTGCCCTTTGATTTTACTAAACGCACCCCAATTTGGTCTGTTAACAGCGAAACTCCGCTGTTTGGAGGGGCTAACTACAGACCACCAGGTGTAGAGGGGTAATTTCACCTCCTTAGCCAATGGGCAAGTGGCCTATGAGAACGCCACTCGTGAGATCTCCCGTGAGTCTTGCTTGTGGAACCCCTCTTAGGCGAGCACTCTGCGAAGGCTTAGGCGAGCACTCTGCAAAGGCCCCGCTCGTCCTCCTTCTCGCGACAACTGCCGAGGCCAGGTCTCGCATTCCCTCCTGCGAGCTCCCCTTGGCCTGTACCCCCTAAGTCTCACGACTCCTTGGGGGCGTGATGACCACTTCCAGCCCAACTTACTAATCTTCGGGCCTTGCCTCCTCAGGCGAACAAGGGGTTGTACAAGGATGAAGATGCAAGAGAACATCATGGCTTAATGGCCATAATTGATGATGATGAAGATAGTCAGGACATTCCTGACAAGGTACCTACTCTTCCCCCCTCTTCTGAGTATAAGTCAATGCCAGACTTTGAAGCATGCTCATCAATTGATGAAAATGATTCAGAATCTGAAGTGGGTGCCAATCAATTGATTGTCAAGTATGCTGCTTCATTGGATGCTCTAAAAAAAGGCAAGAAGCTGGCCAAGAGGCAAGCTCAAGAAATTTCTTCCCTTAAGTTAGCTAAGCAAGATTGCACTGAGTCACCTACCTTGGTGGCTTAGATAAGTAGAGAGATAAGCCAACTCAAGGGGATAACAATTGTCCAATTGAATACCATTTCCCAAAAGAACAAGGTCATCGAGGACCTTGAGGAGAAGCTTCTCAAAGAGAAGAATCTAGTGGCTCAATTCTCCAAGCCCATATCAGTGCTTCCAATTATTGACACCTTTTCTTCTCAAACCAATAGAAGGGGACTAGGGTTCAATAAAATGGAAGTGGGTGAAGGGAGTGGAGAAAAGAGCAAGGCTAAGGCTAAGCCTCAAATCACCTTTCAAAAGGTGTTACTTCCCTCTAACAGGTATGACCATGACAACATGTATGGTTACTGGAAGAATGAGAGTTCCTGTAGGAAGGAAAACACTCCTTCCCATAGTAAAAGAAAGGGCATGGGGATGAGTGCTATGAAGGCTCCCCATAAAGAAATTCAAATGTCGCATTTAGTACCATTTGTTTTTGGTACTTCAGCCCCTTCAGTCAAGAATAAAGAAGCAAGCTCTTCCAAATCCATTCCAGCAAAGCACTTGGCTTCTGTCAAACCTATAGACAGGCCTAACAGCTTAGTGCATGATGCCATCAAATCTTGCCTAGCTTCCAAGCTAAGGCAAGCTGATGTCATTAAGACAAAGGCTGCTAAGACGGACCATAGGTTAACCTTCAACCAGATCATTACTGAAAGGATTAAGAAGAATGTTGTTGTCCTCCCTTCTGAACACAAGCATATTGATGATAATTCTTCAAAGAATGTTCAGAAGAGAAAAAATAATATTCATGAGTGTTGGTGTTGTGGTAAGGTGGGACACTTTACCATAGATTGTTGGCACAATCCCAATGTGTCAATTGCAAAGATGAGCTTTCCTGCAAAGGTTGCAGCATGTGTGAAGTCTTTTCATGCTAACAAAAGCCTAGGACCCACAATTACTTGGGCACATAAGGGTAATTAAATTCCTTCTTGCAGGATAGTTCAAGTACCAGCCTTGGGCAAATATGGTACTTGGACAGTGGTTGCTCAAGGCACATCACAGGTACCAAAAGTCTTCTACATGAATACAAAGCTGTGAAGAATGGACCTAAGGTTATCTTTGGTGGATCAGAAAAAGGCATCACCAGAGGTTATGGTATGATTTCAAATGGCATAGTCTCCATCACAAGGGTGGCTTATGTAGAAGGGTTGCAACACAACCTTGTATGAATAAGTCAACTATGTGACTTAGGCTATGTCATTGAATTCCACAATGATAAGTGCTTGATCAAAAAGTCACATGACTTAGAGATCATTCTCTCAAACACTAGGAGTGTGAATGTTTATTGCTTAGATTTTATATGTAATTCTTCATTATCTCATGTGTGTCTTGTAGCTAATGAAAGTGAGTCTCTTTGTGTTCAATGGCACAAGAGACTTGCTCACATTAACAACAAGACAATGTATAAGCTATTTTCTAGAAACCTAGTTAGAAATAGTCCTAATTTGAAATGTGTTAAAAGTGGTTCATGTCATGCATGCCAAATGGGCAAGCAAACATGGGCCACCTTTAAAAGCATTGGTTCCAAAGACACTGAAAGATGTCTTTATCTATTGCACATGGACTTGTTTGGTCCTTTGCCAATTCAGAGCCTATGTGAGAAATTGTATACTTTGGTGATTGTTGATGATGACTCAAAGTATACTTGGGTATTATTCCTTAAGAAGAAATATGATACTTTAGATGTCTTTATAAACCATGTTAAGGCAATCCAGAATGAACTCCAATGTACTGTGGTCAAGACTAGAACTGATCGTGGTACAAAATTTCAATCTAGGGCAATGACAAGGTTTTGTCAAGAATTTGGTATCACCCAAGAATTCTCCTCCCCAAGGACTCCACATCAATATGGTGTGGCTGAGAGGAGGAATAGGACCTTGATAGAGGCTGGGAGAACACTACTTAGTGACTCCTCACTCCGAGAATATTTCTGGGCTGAGGCAGTCAATACTGCATGTTATGTCCTCAATAGAGCATCTATTAATAAGGCCCTAGGAATAACCCCCTATGAGATTCTGAAAGGAAAACAACCAACAATTTCATACTTTAGAATCTTTGGTTGCAAATGCTACATTCTACAAGAAAACTCATGTTGTAGAAGAGTCTATGCATGTTATTTTTGATGAGACCAGACTACTATATAAGGGCTGGTTTAGCTCTTCTATTTTGACAGGCAATGAACATCAAATGCAAGATATGTCTCTCCAAGACATACCCAGCACAAGCAAGGTCAATTCAGAGGTAGCAATACCTGAAGTTGAAGATCAGCAAGCTGGTGAAAATGATGTTGCTCAAGAAGAAAAGCTGCAGATAGCTGTCAGGTTGCCTGCAGCAAACAAACAACTAGGGATAATCCAAGAAACCAAATAATTGGAGATGTAAATCAAGGAGTGGTTACCAGATGCAGGGCTCACAAATGGAGCCCAAGAAATTTGAAGAAGCAAATGAAGACAACTTCTGGATTCAAGCAATGCAAGAAGAACTGCTTCAGTTCAAGAGGTGCAAGGTGTGGAAATTGGTGCCAAAGCCTCAAGGACACAACATCATTGGCACCAAGTGGATCTACAGGAACAAGCTTGATGAGAATGGCACCATCATCAAGAACAAAGCCAGGCTGGTGGCCAAGGGGTACAGGAAAAAAAAAGGTATTGACTTTGATCAAACCTTTGCCCTAGTTGCAAGGTTAGAAGCAATAAGGCTGTTCCTTGCCTATGTTGCCCAAAGGGGGTTCAAAGTGTACAAGATGGATGTCAAATCAGCATTCCTGAATGGCAATCTAAAGTAAGAGGTATATGTGGAGCAACCCTCAGGTTTTATTCATCCTACCCTCTCCTCTCATGTTTATTTTCTTAGGAAAGCTCTATATGGTTTAAAACAAGCCCTTAGGGCTTGTTATGAGACCTTTTCTAGCTTTCTCATCAAGAACAAGTTTTTGAGGGGAAATATAGATAACACATTGTTTCTTAGGGAAACAAAGGGCAAGTGTCTTCTAGTCCAAATTTATGTTGATGACATAATCTTTGGGTCTATAGATGACAACCTTTGCAAAATGTTTGCCAACCTTATGTAGGGGGAGTTTGAGATGAGCAGTATGGGAGAGCTCAAGTACTTCTTAGGCCTCCAAGTGAAACAGTCTGATGAGGGGATTTCCATCTCTCAGACCAAGTACATTAGGGAGCTTATTAAGAAGTTTGGGATGGAATCAGCCTCCACCATGAAAACTCCCATGGGGTCCAACATTCCCCTGGACAAGGATGAAAAGGGTAAGCCCTTTGATGAATCCATGTACAGGTGCATAATTAGGTCCCTGCTATATCTAACTACCAGTAGACCAGACATTATGTATGTTATATGTGTTTGTGCTAGGTACCAAGCATGCCCTAAGGAATCTCATTACTCAGCTATAAAGAGGATTTTGAGATACCTTAAGGGCGGCCAACACCTTGGACTTTGGTACCCTAAGAACAATGATTTTGAACTGATTGGCTTTTCAGATGCATACATTGCAAGTTGCAAGGAAGATAGGAAAAGCACAAGTGGAACTTGTCAATTCCTAGGAAGAAGGCTGATATCATGGAGCAGCAAGAAACAGACTGGTGTGGCAATATCCACAGCTGAATTTGATACATAGTTGCAGGAAGTTGTTGTGCACAACTATTGTGGATACAACATCAATTAGAGGACTATAACCTCAAGGTAAGTAATTCTCCCCTATATTGCGATTCATCCAGTGCTATCTCTATAGCTAAGAATCTTGTTTCACATAGCTGGACTAAGCATATAGAGATAAGATATCATTTTATTAGAGAGCATGTAGAATGTAAAGATATATGCCTTGAATTTGTCCCCGCTGACAAATAAGTTGCTGACATCTTTACAAAGCCATTGGATGAGGCAAAGTTTAATGCTTTCAAAATTGAGCTTGGCATGTTGAATTTAGAATAAATCTTATTCTGCCAATTTGTATGTCTTGCTCATGATGTTATTCCCTAGCTTTAATATAGCATGAATCATGTATAACAAGACTTGATAGGAAAAGTAGTTATCTAAAAAATGGGTAGCATGTTTAGGTCTTGACACATGCCTAAAGTTTAATGCTATCTGAATTTATCATGTTTAGGATCAATGATAGTGAAATCAGTTGAAATAGCTGAAGGTATCAGCTGAACCGCTGAGATAGCTGAGAACATCTCATCTAATCCATTGAGACAACTAGAACTGTCTCAGCGGTTGGCAATACTTTGTCCCAGCGGATAACACCTCCATCTCAGCAGCTCCGCTGAGATGGGGTGGCTAAATGAAAATATGCCAAAATTAACACGTCGGCAATGTAAATCAATTAAATTGATTAGATAAATCAACACATATACTTAGGGGTAACCTAAATCAAGCCCTTATAAATACCCAAATGTTGATTATTTCACTACACTTTTCATTTACCTAGCCGACGAGATGAAACCTTCTACCTCCCATCTCAGCGACCTGTACTTCAGAACAAATGGCGCAAAAAATGGCAAAAGATCTGCATGAAGGATATGAAATTGTTAGAAATGGATTCATGTATGCTCCCGCAGAGATAAAAGAAGTGATTTAACTTCTTTCAGACCAAGGACTAGAGTATGTCTTGTATGAGCCCTCCATGATTCTCAAAACTGAAGTTCTAGAATTTTTCTCTACTGCCAAGATGTTCTCTTCAAATTCCTCTATCAAAGGAAGGATAGGGAGTGACAAGATAAAAATCTCTACTAAGAAAATGGAGAAGGCCCTTCAGCTGACTTCTTGCAGTGAAGAAGAGGGAGATGCAATTTCTGAAAAGGATAAAGACCTAGCCTTACAATGGTGTGAATACAGTGATGCCAAACTTGGCTCACTAAAAAGGGAGTTCTTTAACCAGAGAGGCAAATTGCTCTCTAATATAGTTGTAAAAGCCATATTGTGTAAGCTAGGATCACATGACACCATATCCAAACACATGTTTGAGTTGATGTCAAGAGTCATTCTAAAAAAGAAGACATCATGGGCTGAGGTGATATTTCAAAGGATAAGGGAATGTCTGTAGGCTCCCAGCCTAGGCAAAATTCTCTCCCTCTACCTGTTAAACACCTATCCAGAAAAGCTTAATAATTCAAAAGGAACAAACCTCCATTATCTCAAAAGGATGGATATCAAAACCTTGGACAGGTTCTCAAGGGTCCTCACCATGAGAGAATCCTCTGAGCCCAAGGAGAAGAAGAAAAGTTTAGTCAATTGCTGAGAAAAGCCAGAATAGTCTGCTCTGATTCTGGGTCAGAGACAGAAGAGAATGTCCCAGCTATGGACAATCAAGGTCCAGCCAGCAGTCCTCCAAAGGATGATCAAGGAGGAGATCATGACACTAAAGGTCATGAAGGCAATGCTCCTGAGAAAGGGCATGACAAAGAAAAGGATGATACAGCTGAGAAAGAGCATTAGAAGGAAAAGGTTGTTTCCACTGCTGATAAAGGTCTACAGATGATACACTCCTCCTCAGAAGATAATAAGGATGATGAAGGCAATGCTGCTACTGATCCTCAGGGTAAGATTGACTCACTTATATTCAATCTAGAGCAAAGAATTAATCTAATCCCTCCTGAACTAGCAAACTTCTGGGGAGATGATCAAGACAATGATGATCCTTCTTCTGAGGGGGAGCAGCAGAAAAAATCTCCTGCTAAGGACAATGATGATGCTCCAAGTAAGGTGGAGCAAGCAAAACTAGATGCTCAAGCCCAGATAAGTGGTAAAGATGAGGGGGAGCATCATCAGCAGAAAATGGAGCCAGTGGCAGCTGAAGCCTAAACATCTGCAATATCACATGACAAGCTCATCAGCTCAATCAATCTATTAATTGAAGGCCACATGGCTTCCATTAATAATCATATTGATAGCTCCATCTTATCTGTAAAGTAAGAAGTAATGGCAGAAGTACAAGAGATTAAGGAAGAAACTGCCTTCCTTAATAAACAAATGACAAAATGTTTGACCTTGCAGACAAGTCAGTGGTTGCTCAGAATACAATCCTGAGATGAATGGACAAACACCTCCAACTATATGAGCAAGATATGTAATATGTAAGGAACTATGTAAGCAAGACAGATGAGGTTATAGAAAAACCCACCAACCATATACAAGAATATGTCGGGAATACAGCCACTACTATGATCAGTGAGGCTGAGAAAATGAAGGATGAGATGAAGCCTGACTTGGAAAATGCCTTCTAGACCATCTCAGGTTCTGTAGCAGCTGCCTCCCAGTCCATATAAGCTAAAATAATTGAAGAAGCCAGAAAGGGGTAGGTGACCAATGTTGAGACCAATTCTGAATTGGCTCTCCAAGTGATGTAAGGAACCAGAATTGCCCTGAACCTGTCCCTGCTGGATAATTACAGGAAACAAGACTTTGACTTTGAGGTCCAGGCTAAAATTGCTCAAAATATTCAATTGGCAAAGAAAATAAAAAGAGAACAAGTAATGCTAGCTGGAGAATTTGTGGCTAAGCAAAAGGAAGAGCAAGGAAAAGATCCAGATTTTGAGTATTGGAGTGAGGACTCCAAGAGTATAATTCTGAATGCCTGGCTCAGCCATGGTCAAGTATGCAAAGACATTGACAAGATCAATCCAGCTGAAGAGTGAATTAAATATCTAGAGAGAAACACTCACATGGATAAAATATTCAAGGAAAATCTAGTACGAAAGAATAATCCAAAAAAGGATGCCCTACAGGTACATACCAAAGCCATACCTATATTTCAAAAGACAAGAGAACAAGAAGAAGCTAGTTGAGATTGTTGTTGCTGCTAAAGGGAAGGAGGTTGCTAATGACAAAGCTGAAAGCTCCAAGAGAAGAAAGACTTAAATTAATGTATTTAGCTTTTCAGGAATTCAAACTATAATTTGAACATTATAGAAACATTATGACAGCAACGAAATTGAAAGTTTTGTTGAATCAATTGGTGTGTGTTATAGGCTAATCTTGGTCAAAGCTTAATATTATTCAGTATTATTGCTTTATATAATTTGTGATGCCTAGACATAATTAGTTTACAATGTTATTATGTTGACAAACAATATTGTTATGTTGTCATGAAAATAAACTATCATGACATTTCTTATCTGTGATGCCAAATAAATGTCAACATTTATATTTTATTATATCATGTTGCTATGTAATACATTTACATGATAAGTTTTTTTGTTATTTATGTATCTTAGCATTGGGGATGTTCTGCCTTCTTCAAATAGGGGGAGATTGTAGGGAATAGTGCACTCAATGTTCCCTTGATTTGAAGAGGCATCACTTACAATGCTAAGTACATATTATATTTGATAAACCCTACTTTGCATCAGGAATGTGCAGTGTTAAGATATTCCAAACAATGGAATAAGTTTAGGGGTTTGCTGTCAAAATCGCTGAGAAGGAATCACTGTCTCAGTGGAATCGCTGAGATGGGGCTAGGAGCCGCTGAGAAGTGATCTGCCTCAGCTGAGCTGCAGATAGACAAAATCCACTGAGAAGACTATCTGTCTCAGCGGATCCGCTGAAACCAAGATAGCTAAATCAATGAGATGGAAAACTGTCTCAGCCCAACTGCATAGATAGATTCAAATCAGGAAGAAGACAGTGGCGTGACTTGCTTTTGGCGCAAACAACTGTAAAGGAGTGATAAAGTATTTTATCCTCTTCCAAAGTATCATGGGCCTTTCTAAGATCCGTTGAAGACAAATGAAGTATATAAGAACATCTTATGGCACTTTCAAAATAATCTGCTGGTGTGCTGAAAAGTATATGAAAGTATCTAGTTGCGGCCTAAATCACCTAGAGGGGGGTGAATAGGTGGATTCTATGTCTTAATGCGGAATTAAAGATTTAACACAGAAAAGCAAACAATCAAACACAGCACAGACACAAGGATTTTATAGAGGTTCCTCGATGTGGGTAGTCCTCTTTCCCGCCTCGCCTATCTAGCACTTCGAGGCTAGACTCGGCTACTTCACCAAACTCAGATTATAACTAATCTTACACCTCGGAGTCAAAACTCCTACAACTCGGAGTATACCACTCCTACAACTCGGAGTATAACAACTCCTACACCTCGGAGTAAACAACTCCTACAAAAGAAAATATTGAAACAAAAGAAATACTTCTTCTTAACCTCTAAAGAGATTAACTTCAGATCTTGAAAACTGAGTCTTCTTCTCAACCTTGAAAGAAAGCTTGGCACATGAAAGAAGTGGAAGAGAGAAGACTTGGCTAACCAGATCTGAATAGGCCCTTTGACTTACTTGAAAGAATCTTCAATAATGAGAGCAGCAAGAAGATCAAAGGCCTTCTTCTGAGAAATCTCTATCAACAATAGAGAAAGGAACTTGAGTAGTAAATGTTAGGTCTCAGAATTCTTGTTCAGCAAAAGAGGAGGGAGATCGACTCTTAGCTTTTTCTGAACTGTCGGCTGAAGAGAGATGTTTAGATCAAAAAATGTTAAGAAAAAGAATTCCCTTGCCCTAAAATAAGGATTTATTTATAGGGAGGACTTCAACGGCTAGAGCGACAAAGAAGGGAGAGGCGACACGTGTACTGTTCATGGTGGCTAACCCTAATTTTCAAAAACGAAACAAAGATTTGAAATCCGTCTGTCCGTCATTCGTCGAGACTTCACGTGAACATCCGACGAATTGACTTGGCCACAGGGAAACACTGAACAACCCGTGAAAAACACTTTCTATTACCATTCGTCGGGATTCGTCGGGAGTTCACGAGAACATCCGACGAATTGACTTAGCTGCAGAAATTTCTTCACAACCCAGCCAAAATGACCTCTGTCAGCATTCGTCGGAATGACCCGAGTCATCTCGATGAATTGACTCAGCAGAATTTTTCTTTTCTTCTGAAAACCTGCTCCACTCCTCAACCTTGAAAGCCTTCAGTTATGAGTATATGAAGTGCACCCCAAAAGAGAGATTACACATGGACCAACACTTTGTTCTATACAATGAGGGATTACATTGTCTAGAACTGTGTTTGGTGATCCATTGCAACCTGACTTTGGTGAGCACTTAGCATTAAGGCCTGTCATAACACATCTAAACAAAAGTCATCAAATACAAATACAATTCATTTTAGTTTACTAGGGGACATCTTCAAATCAAGGTGATTGTGGACACAATACCCAACAGTATAGAGCCATTATCATTGTTCTATTGATGGCTTTCAAGTTCTCTCCTCCTCTTGCTAACTGAACCAACAAGAAGATAAAAGGAGAGAAGATAGCTCTTCTATCCAGAAGAGCAAGAAGATTCATTCTCCTCTACTGAAGAGAAGGGTCAGAAAAAAGCAAGGACTGGAGAATTTATTCAGCCCAGCTTCAAAGTAGCACCAGCTGTGCAGGAACAACATAAGGCATTATGCTACTACTGTCAACTGTTGTAAGCTAAACATTTACTCAGTGTAGGAACTGTGTAGTTCTGAGCTTTTTAAGGCGCATTGCCTGAGTTTGTAGGGATGTTAGGCCTGAGTTTGTAGGGTTGTTTAGCCTGAGCTGTAAGGCATTCTTCCTGAGAAGTAGGGCTTCTTGATAGTCCTGATATAAGAGGTCAAGGTGATCTCTGAGCTGTAGCAGTGGGTGCACTCTGAGTGGTAGGGCTGGTTAGCGCAAAAGGGAAAGTTAGTTCTTGTTGATTGTCTTCAGAAGAACAAGTTGATCTTCCTCTTTTTACTGAAGAAGAAGATCAGGTGAAGCAAGGATTGGAGCTGCTGTTATTCAGCCCTACTTCAAGAAAACATTTGTTGTGCACTACAACAGAAGATTCAAGCTGAAGGTTTATCTAATTAGTCTTCTGTTGTAATACTAGATTCATTATATTTTTATAGGAACTTTATTATTCTTAGTTGTAGGGTTGTACTCCCAGCCCGAGCAATAGGATTTCAGTGGAAATCTGAGGTAGGACAATAGATAAGTCTGAGGTAGGAAACTTGAAGAGTTTCTGAGCTATAGGAGTTGGAGGACTCTGAGGTAGGGCTTCTTGATATGTTTGAGTGTAGGGTTGCTGGCCTGAGGTAGGGTTTTGGGGAAAACTTGAAAAATCCTGTAGGATTTGTGTTGTATGCTCATTGAGCTGAGTTATTGAAGGATATCTCCTTGTCTAACATACTGTTTGAAAGGTGGAGAGGGAAAGTGGATGTACCCAGACCTTGTGGAACCACTATAACTAGTTGTGTGTTTTTCTGTGTTTACCTTTACTTTGCTTTAACAACTAAAATAGCAAACTCTAAGTAGATAAAACAAAGAAACCTATTCACTCCCCCCCCCCCCCCTCCTCTAGGTGATTTAGACTACTACCAAGTAAACTATCAAGTTGTATCAGAGGTAGGTTGGTCAAAAAGGACTTAATAGTCATACCAGATCCAACTAGGAGTTATCTACTACTGCATCCAATGGCTTCCCCTGGAGTTCATAAAGAGATGGGCTCCATGAAGCTGCCTATATGCAAAAAGGAGTCCTTTGGCATATGGAAGCAAAGGGTTAGGCTATTTATGGAAGCCTCAGACCCTAGGGCTTACATTACTGTGAAGGATGGCCCTTTTGTCTTCCAAAAGGCCTCCACCATAGATGCAAATCAACAAGTGTCTAAGACTTATACTGAAATGACTAATGATGAAATTGCCCTTGCTACTATGGATAAAAGAGCTCAAAATAAAATAGTAAGTGCAATTGATGATCTCACATTTCCTTGTGCATTGTGAAACTGCCAAGGAAATGTGGGATACACCGATTGTGTATATGGAAGGGACTGTAGAAATAAGGGATGATAGGAAATCCCTCCTCAACCGGGAGTATGAAGCCTTCAGGCAGCACATCCTGGAAAGCATAGTTATTTGTTATGAGAGATTCTTCGGGGTGTTCAACAAGTTGAAGGCATATGGGAGGGTATTTAGCAATTATGAGCTGAAAGACAAGTTCCTAAGGTCTCTAACTAGAGACTGGGATACAATGATCTGTGTCATCAGGGAAGGGGCCAAGATTACTGAGACTCCTCCCCATACTCTTTTTGGAAAGCTGATCTCATATGAGATGCAGCTATCTGCAAGGAAGGGGGAGGAAGCCACCAACAAATATCAAGTCAAGGAGAGATATATGGCTCTCAATGCTGAAAGCTATAAGAAGAGCAATGAGAGGATTCCATCTTCTCCAAGAAGGCATGTTGACTCAGAAAGCTCTGAACCCAACACATCTGACAATAATATATCAGATGGGAGTTTGCTTCCTTCTCCAGGCATTTCAAGAAGCTGATAAAGAGGAAGCAGTAGAAGAACAAATCTTCCTCCTCTTCACCTCCCAAGAAAGATTATAGAAAGACTGGGAAGATGCACTCCAAGGGAGAAAGGTATGAATCTAAACCTAGTAAACATGATTCAAATAATATTATTTGTTATTGCTGCAGCAAACTTGGACATGTTATAGCTGACTGTCCAGTCAAGATAAAGAAGAAAGGTGAGAAGGAGCACCATTAGCCAGAAAAATAAGATCATCAAGGATCTTGAAGAGAAGCTTCTCAAGGAGAAAAGCTTAGTGGCTCAATTATTTAATCCTAAATCTGTGTTGCCCGTCATTGACACTTTCACCTCCCAAACAAACAGGAGGGGATTGGGCTTCAATGAAAGGGCAGCAGGTGCTGGGAATAGTGGAAATGTCAAGGCTCAAGTTAAGCCTCAAACCACCTTTCAAAAGGTCTTGCTTCCTTCCAACATGTAGGACCAGGACAGTAATTATGGTCAATGGAAGCTCCTATAGTAAGGGGAATGCTCCTAACTATAGTGGGAGAAAGGGAATGGTGATGATTGCTTTGAAAGCTCCCCATGAGGAAATCCAAATGACCCATCACGAACCATTTGTGTTTGGTGCTCTAGCCCCCACACTCAAGGATAAGGAAGATGCATTTTCCCAATCCCCACTAGCAAAGAAGCAGGCTTGTGGCTCTGTAATCAACTCTCACCTGATCATACCAGATGCCATCAACATCATGTCAGCTACCAAGCTGACATCTGTTGTTGTCAAGCAGATATAATCAAGAAGGATTGATTACCATAGAGCATCCAGTCAGGTATTAGCTGAGAGAGATAGGAAGAATGATGTTACCTTCCTTACTGAACATCAGCATTTTGATGCCTCTTCCACCTCAAGAAATGTTCAGAAAAGAAGGTACAACATTCATGAATATTGGTGTTGTGATAAAGTAGGACACTTTGCCATTGATTGTTGGCACAACCCTAATGTGCCTAATGCAAAGAAGAGCTTTCCTGCCAAGGCTGTTGTTTGTATAAGTATTTTTTTATTATGCTGACAAGGACTTAGGACCCAAAGCAAATTGGGTACCTAAGGCTAAGTAAACTTTACATTGCAGGTTAGTTCAAGTACACATCTAAATCAGATATGGTACTTGGATAGTGGGTGTTCCAGACACATGACTGGAACAAAGAGCTAACTTAACCAATACACCCCATTAAAGAATGGTTCAAATGTGATCTTTGGAGGGTCTCGCAGAGGTGTCATAATAGCTTATGGTATGATTACCAATGGCATAGTTTCGATAACAAGGGTAGCTTATGTTGAAGGGTTGCAACACAACCTTATAAGCATAATTCAACTATGTGACTTGGGTTATATCATTGAATTCCACAATGATAAGTGCTTGATCAAAAAGTCAATTGACTTAGAGGTCATTCTCTCAGGCACTAAGAGTGGGAATATTTATTGCTTAGATTTTATTTGCAATAGTTCATCATCTCATGTGTGTCTTGTAGTTAATGAGAGTGAGTCACTTTGTGTTCAATGGCACAAGAGACTTGCCTACATTAACTATAAGACAATGCATAAATTATTTCTTAAAAACCTTGTGAGAAAGAGTCCGAATTTAAAATGTGTTAAAAGTGGTCCCTGTCATGCATGTCAAATGGGTAAGCAAACTAGGGCCACCTTTAAAAGCATTGGCTCCAATGCACTGAAAGATGTTTATTTCTGTTGCATATGGACTTGTTTGGTCCTTTGCCAATTTAGAGCCTAGGTGGGAAGTTGTATACTCTTGTGATTATTGATGATCACTCAAAGTATATATGGGTATTCTTCCTTAAGATGAAATCTGATTCTCCATATGTCTTTATAAACTATGTGAAGGCAATTCAGAATGAATTACAATATATTATGGTCAAAACTAGAACTGACCATGGTACATAGTTTCAATCTGGTGTCATGAAAAATTTTTGTCAAGAATTTGGTATCACCCAAGAGTTCTCCTCTCCTAGAACTCCACGACAAAATGGAGTGGTTGAGAGAAGGAATAGGACCTTGATTGAGGCTGGCAGAACATTGCTTAGTGACTCCTCACTCCCAAAATATTTCTAGGCTGAGGCAGTAAATACAAATTGTTATGTTCTAAATAGAGCATCCATCAATAAGACCCATGGGAAAACCCCATATGACATTCTCAAGGGCAAACAACCAACCATTTCATATTTTAGAATCTTTGGTTGCAAATATTATATTTTAAATAATAGGAAAACTCAACTTACAAAGTTTGCTGAAAAATGCAATGTGATGTTCTTGTTGGATATAAATCACATAGTAGAGCCTATAGAGTGTTCAACAAGTAGACTCACGTAGTTGAGGAATCAATGCATGTGGTTTTTGATGAGACTAGCCTACTTTATATGGGTTGGTCCAGCTCTCCTACTCTTGCAGGAAATGATCAGAAAATGCAGGATCTGTCCATATATGATAGACCAAGCTCCAGCAGGATAGCTTTAGGGATTGAAGTTGTCAATGAAGAGATAGTTCAAGATGAAGAAGATCAGATTGGTGAAGAACCAACTGATGTAGAAGAAGTTCAGCAGGGAGCTGACAGATTGTCTGCAGCAAACAGACATATGAGGGATCATCCAAGAAATCTAATCATAGGAGATGAACACCAAGGTGTGATCACAAGGAGCAGGGCTCACAATAAAGCCCTATTCTTGAGCTTCTTGTCTCAGGTTGAGCCAAAGAAGTTTGAGGAAGCTAACCAGGACAATTTCTGGATCCAATCCATGCAAGAGGAATTACATCAATTTAAAAAATGCAAGGTATGGAAGTTGGTGCCCAAACCACAAGGACACAACATTATTAGCACCAAGTGGATTTATAGAAACAAGCTAGATGATCATTATGTCATCATCAAGAACAAGGAAAGATTAGTAGCAAAGTGGTATAGGAAACAAGAGGGAATAGACTTTGACCAAACCTTTGCCCCAGTTGCAAGGTTGGATGCAATAAGATTATTCCTTGCCTATGCTGCCCACATGGGATTCACAGCCTACCAAATGGATGTCAAGTCTGCCTTCCTAAATGGAAATTTGAAGGAAGAGGTATATGTGGAGCATCCCTCAGGTTTTGTTCATCCTACTCTTACCTATCATGTATATTTTCTTAAGAAAGCTTTATATTGTCTAAAGCAAGACCCTAGGGCCTGGTATGAGAACTTGTCTAGCTTTCTCATCAAGAACAAGTTCTTGAGGGGAAAGATAGATAGTATATTGTTTCTTAGGGAAACAAAGGGCAAGTGTCTACTAGTCCAAATTTATGTTGATGACATAATTTTTGGGTCTACTGATGACAACATTTGCAAAAGGTTTGCCAACCTTATGCAAGGGGAGTTTGAAATGAGTAGTATGGGAGAGCTCGAGTACTTTTTAGACCTACAAGTGAAACAGTCTGATGAAGGGATATTTATCTCTCAGACCAAGTACACTAGGGAACTCATTAAGAAATTTAGGATGGAATCAGCTTCCACCATGAAAACTCTCAAAGGGTCCAACATTTCCCTGGACAAGGATATGAAGGGAAAACCCTTTGGTGAATCCATGTACAAATGTATCATTGGATCCTTATTATATCTGATAGCTAGTAGACCAGACATTATGTATGCAACATGTGTATGTGCTAGGTATCAGGCATGCCCTAAGGAATCTCACTACTTAGCTGCAAATATGATTTTGAGATATCTTAAGGACAGCCAACATCTTGGTCTTTGGTACCCCAGAAATAAAGATTTTGAACTAATAGGCTTTTCAGATGCTGACTTTGCAGGCTGCAAGGAAGATAGGAAGAGTACAAGTGGGACTTGTCAATCTCTAGGCAAGATATTGATTTCATGAAGCAGTAAGAAGCAGACAAATGTGGTTATATCCACTGTTGAGTCAGAATATATAACTGCTAGGAGCTGCTGTGCACATTTACTATGGATTCAACACCAGCTAGAGGACTACAACCTCAAGGTAAGTCATTCTTCATTGTATTGTGACTCATCCAGTGCAATTTCTATTGCTATGAATCCTATCTCTCATAGCAGGACTAAGCATATATAAATTAGATATCATTTCATTATGAAGCATGTAGAGAGTGAAGATATCTTCCTTGAATATGTCTCCACTGACAATCAAGTTGCTAATATCTTTACAAAGTCATTGGATGTGGCTAAATTTAATTTCTTTAAAATTGAGTTAGGAATGTTAAATGTTGAAAAGCCATTTACATTTCATATGTTTTAATTCACACCTTAACCTTACTAGAACATAGTTGCTACTTAAACACATAGTGACATAATGGGTCAACAAATAATCCTACTTAAATGATTCACTGCTATGTAGTGTGTTCAGCTGAAACAGCTGAGAAAGTTTCAGCTAAACTGTTGAGACAGCTGAGATGGTCTCAGCAGTTGATAATACCCTATTCCATCGGTTTATTATCCAGTCCCAGTGGTTTATCACTCAGTCTCAGCAGATCCACTGAGATGAGCTGTGTTAAATTAAATCAATTAATATTAATAAGTCAATTCAACATCACTCTCTAGGGAAAACTTACACTCAATCCCAATAAATAAGAGCAATGTTAATTAAACTATTATAAACCCTAAACCTAGTCCAGCCAACGTGACGAACTCTCATTTTCCCCCGTCTCGGCGACTCATTTTTTTGAAGCAATGGAACCAAAGAATGCTATGGATCTTTTGGAAGGGTATGAAATAATGAGAAATGGATTTCAACATGCTCCAGAGGAGATAAAGGAGGTGATTCAACTATTTGATGCCCAAGGCTTGGAATACATGTTGTCGGAAACTTCTCCAATTCTCAGAATTGAAATTCTGTAATTCTACTGCAATGTAAGGTTATCTTCTTCCAAGTCTTCCCTAAAATCTAAGATTGGAAGTGATAAGATAAAGATAACCCCAAGGAAGTTGGAGAAAGCTTTGAAGATGCCTTCAACCAACAAGAATGAAGATAGAATATCTGAAAAATACAAAGAACAAGCACTGAAATGGTGTGTGAAATATCTAGTTGCCCACCAAAATCACCTAGAGGGGGGTGAATAGGTGATAACAGCGTCTTTTGCGGAATTGAAAATCTTGAAAATAAAGAACGCACAAAATGCAAACCACAACCACAGACGACAAAGAAATTTATAGTGGTTCCCCGATCTTGGGTACTCCACTTGCCGGCCTCGCCAATCTAGCACCATAGCTAGACTTGACTACTTCACTAAATCTCGGATCAAGAACGATCCTACAAATCTCAGAGTCAAAACTCTTACAACTCGGAGATCAATCTCCTACAAACTCAGAGAGAACCCTCTCTTACAACTCGGAGAACACCTCTCCTACAACTCGGAGAACAATCTCTCCTACAATCAAATATAAAATTGATAATGAGATTATACTTATCAAATCACAAATAGATCTGAAAATCTTCTTTTCTTCTTGCGACAAAAATGACTTCGGCTTGATGTAGAAAATGAAGAATCGAAACGGCACAAATCAGATCTTCTAAGGTCTTGATCAATCCGATAGAATCAGAACGTGTAAGGCAATGATCGATTGACCTTCCTCTTCCACTTGAAGACGATTTCAGATAACTCACGATTGAACTCCAACAAAGGCGATGCGCGGCACTTGACGACAATCTTGGATCAGATTAGGGTTAGGAAAAATACGAACTCTGATCTTATGAATCTCAAAAACTTGTTAACTCATTCTTAAGGAGCAATCATTATATAGATGACATCCTAACGATTTAACCTTAAGACGAGGAAAGACGTCACGTCAAATTGACGGAAAGGACTTGTCGTCAAAACGGGAAAACAAAGTTTTTTTTTTCGAGAAATGATAGGACTAGACTTCTCGAGAATTCCAAGACTTCTCGAGAGAAACGACTAGTTCTCGAAAAACAGCTTTAGAAAGAGAGAACAAAGATTTATGACAGAACTTCTCGAGAGATACAGGACTTCTCGAGAACAAAGAAAACTTCTTGAAAGCTTCAGAACAATTTCGAGAACAACCTTCAGAGAAAAGGATTTTTCGAAAGAACCAGAGAGTTCTTCGAAAACAAGAATACTTCTCGAGAGATAAAAGATTTCTCGAAAGCTGAGCTGAGACAGACTTCTCGAAATCACCTGGAAAAAGAGCTTTTCCCGAAAACAAATAAGACCTTTCGAGAGAACAAAGACATCTCGAGAAATACAAGAAACTACTCGGAAATTTCAACAACTTCTCGAGAAACATCTGAAACAACTCTTCTCGAAAAAGCATAAGGACTTTTCGAAAACACAGAAAGACTTCTCGGAAAATCTCCTTACTTCTCGAAAAGTTTACATAGAGAAATTTCTTCTTTTGTCTTCAGGCCAATGCTGCACACCTAAGCTTTGAACCTTTAATGTCTTGATCATAAAGTGTATCCCAATTGAGAGACCACACATGAGTCAACCCCATACCTCACACAATGAAGAATTACATTGCATGAGACTGTGCTTATTGACCCATTGTGACCTGACATTGGTCTACACTTAGCAAAGTGAACCTGCAAGAGCATTACTAGAAAAGCATATCAAATACACAAACAATTCAATCTTGGTTCAAAGTTGACTTTCTACAAATCAAGGCTATTGTGGATACAATACCCAACAATCTCCCCCTATTTGTAGAAGTCAGAACCCTTCTTACCAAGATGAATTGTAGCCATATTAAATATAAAAAGAATATACTAGAAAGAACATTAAGAGCAATATCTAAATATAAGAACATGATTGTCACATCAGAATCAAAAACTATATTTAGATTAAGATTGTCTAATGAATTAAAGTTCACACAAGCATATGACAATAGAATTTGATGATCTTCAACCTCTGGCATTGTCTCTTCTTTTCTGTTCCTGTCTTTTGAAGTATGCAAAAGGTTTAGGATGGTACTTTGGAGGAGCTGGAGGAGCTGTAGGATCATTGTACTTATATATCCTGTAATGTAATCTCCTTTTGGTCTTGCTGGTTTGATAAAGTTTCCATTCAGAAGAGCTGTAATAGTCTTGAACTTGCATTCCTCCTTCTTCAACTAATCTGAGTGAATCAAGAATGATAGCCTTTGAAATAGGACTCCAAATCTCTGGATAATTCACAGGATCAGTAGCAGCAGCTTTGCCAGAGCCTGCTGAACTAGATTCAGGAACAGATCTCTTAGCAGAAGGTCCTTCACCATATTTTCTTTTTCTTGAACCTTGCTTAGAAGAAGCAACTTCTACATCAGAAGACACAGCTTGTCTTGGAGAGAACTGAGGAGGCTCATACTGAGGAGGGGGAACAGCAGGGTCAATGCCCAAATCTGGAAAAATCTCACTATGAAGCCAAGTGGTAGACCTTTGTGTGAATTCTTTGATATCAGCTACCTGCTTCTGGACTTCCTGAGACAGTTGATCAAACTTCTCACTCATATGATTATGAAATGCAAATAAATTTTCATCAATTGAACCTATCAACTTGTCCTCCCCCTTTCTGACTTCTACAGAGAGGGTTTGGAGAATAGACTCCTTAAACTGGCCAACTTCATCAATAACTTTGAAAGTATTATCTTCAGCCCTTGAAGCCATGTTTTCTTGAGTTTTTCTTACTTGAATAACTTCAGCTAGCACTGTGGCTACACCCTCTATGGTGTGATCAATAGCCTTTCCTCCCTGAATAACAACCTCTTTTAGTTGATCTGAACTGGTTTTGAATTCTTTCAACTTCTTTGACATTTCCTTTTCAACATCAGATATTCTTGCATGAACTTCTTTGAAGGAGTAATCTATTTTGGCACTTTGTCTTTGAAGCATAAGTTCAATTTTACCAAGAATTGTTTGTTCATCAAAAAGAGATGGAAGAGGAGGGATTGGCAGAGCTTCTTCTGGTAGATCTTCAAGAACAACTGAACTCTGGAGCTTCACAGGAGATAAAACAACAAGCTTTTCCTGAGCTTCCTTGTTTGTTTCTAAGCAAGGATCTTGCTCCCCCTCAATATGTACTGGGGGAGGAGATGAATCATGCACTGAAACATCATCTCCTTCTAGAGTAAAATCAAAATCTGCTCCTGACCCACCCATGTGGTCACTAGTGCTAAGCACATCATCAGCACCTTTTAGAATTTCACTCACCACATCTGCTAAGGTGGAATCTACTCTGTCTTCATTTATAGCTGGAGGAGGTGAGAAATGATCTCCTTGAACTTGTGAAAGAACAGTAGTTTCCATAGGAGTATCTGACAAGACTTGATCATCTGGGATTGATGGAGTTTTGGAAGAAGCTAGATCTGAAGGAACTTGTTCTGAAGGATCCTGAGCTGATGGAGAAAGAACTGTGTTTGGTGAAGGAGGGAGACTTGGTTCTGCTGAAGGAATGGTGTCTTGTGGAGCTGGAGATGGATCTGGATCTGGAAATGAACTGAGTTGAGCTGGAGGTGGAGCTGGAGTTGCTGATGTTTCTGGAGGAGGAGGAGCAGGAGCTTCAAATTCAGGAACTGATTGAGCTGAAGTAATAGGCTCCCCCTGGGGACCTGCACCTGCAGCTGGCTTATTAATTCTGATATTCCACCTCTTCATTGTGACAACATCTACCTTCTTCAAATGATGAATAATAGCTCCTTTGGACATGTCAAACACAACTGGATCAAGCTGATTTAAATAGAGTGTCAGGATTCTTGCAAAATTGGGGCTCAATATGCTTTCTTTGATCTTATTGAATAAGAAATCTGCCCAGCTGAACCTTTTTCCACAAACCACCATTGCTACTAAACTGAAAACATCTGAAGAGACATGACCCAGGCTGCCAGTATGACAAAGTAAGACTTTTGAAATAATGTCCACTAACAATTTTCCAACATCGCTCATCTTTTGTCTACGAATGGTTGAAGTTCCTTTATCTAGTCCACAAAAGATTAGGGCATGAGCCCAATCCTCATTACTTAGAGTGTCCTCATTTTCTTCCAATGGAACTTTCAAATACTTGGAAAGAGATTTTGGATTAATCTTGATTTTGAAATTTCCAACCATTGATTTCATCCTATTTCCGTTTTTGTGAACTTTTACATTGATAAACAGATTCTCTACCTCTTGAAATAGAATTCGACATTGATGTTCTAGTACGAATGACAGTCCTGCTGCGTCTAAAAGATAAAAAAGGTTTTGAAACTCATCTGACATAGACTGGAGACCTTCTCGCACAAGTTCACTGCCCACGCCGATCTTAGGTTTCCCGGAAGGAGCCATTAATTGTGAGGAGAACTTGAGATGAGGACTGGAAAGAGTGAAGAATCGTCTGAACTGGAACGTCGATTTTGCGTAAAAGAAGATGAACCGACGACACTTTTCGAGAGGAAATGGAAGTACTTTGCGTGACCTCTTAATTCATTTCGAGACTCTATTTATAGTGTGGTTCTGATGTGACAATTAATTTGGTTTTAATTAAGTTAAAGAAAATAAAGTTCATGCGTACCTGGCTCTTCGTATTCTCGAGAATTGAAATTAATGATTTCGAAAAGTATAAGATATTTCTCGAGAGGTTGTTAAAGTTCTCGAGAGGTCTCTGAACTTTGCCGATCTTCTTCCGAAAGATAATTAAAGTTCTCGAGGGATAACCCATTTCTCGAGAAGTGTGAATTCATTTTTCGAGAGATGATGTCAAATTTTTCGAAATATTTTATCTTCAAACAACAGCAAGTCATTTCTCGAGACATTAACTTCATTTCTCGAGAAGTTTAATAATGACTTGAATTTTCCTTCTTTAATTTTTCTTGTCTCCAAATGATAATCCTGTGCTTCATTTTAGAACATAAAAAAAATAAGATAAACTTAAGAAAATTCACTTATCTTCTTCCCTTTTCCTTTGTTTGATCATTATTCCATGTTGAGCATTCCAAGTTCTGTCTTGAAGAAAGAGAACTTGGTCTCATCCAGCGGCTTCGTGAGTATATCTGCTATTTGCTTATCTGTAGAGACATAACTTAAGTTGATATCCCCATTCTCCACATGCTCTCGGATGAAATGATATCTTAATTCGATATGCTTTGTCCGACTGTGTGAGACCGGATTATTTGCTATAGCAATTGCGCTAGAGGAGTCGCAAAACATTGGAATATTCTTTATCTTCAAATTATAATCTTGAAGCTGGTTCCTGATCCATAGAAGTTGTGCGCAACAACTGCCTGCAGAAATATATTCTGACTCGGCGGTTGAAATTGCAACACAATTCTGCTTCTTGCTACTCCAGGAAATAAGTCTTCTTCCGAGAAATTGGCATGTTCCGGAAGTGCTTTTCCTGTCGTCTCTGCTACCTGCAAAATCTGCATCTGAATAGCCTATTAGTTCGCTATCATTACTTCTTGGGTACCATAAGCCAAGATTTGGTGTGCCTTTAATGTATCTCAAGATTCGCTTTGCAGCAGTGTAATGAGATTCCTTAGAGTTCACCTGATATCTAGCACATACACATGTAGAAAACATTATGTCAGGTCTACTGGCAGTAAGGTAGAGCAAAGAGCCAATTATGCTTCTGTATTTGGTTTCATCAAAAGGTTTCCCTTTCTCGTCCTTGTCCAGAGACATAGCTGAGCTCATTGGAGTCCTCATAGAGGTTGCATTCTCCATTCCAAATTTCTTAATCAACTCCTTGGTGAATTTTGTCTGTGAGATGAAAATTCCATCTTCAGATTGTTTCACTTGAAGTCCTAAGAAATATTTCAGCTCGCCCATACTGCTCATTTCAAACTTTCCCTGCATAAGTTTTGAAAACTTTTTGCAAAGATTGTCGTCCGTAGAGCCAAAAATAATGTCATCAACATAGATTTGCACTAGCAAAATCTTGCCTTTTACTTCCCTAAGAAATAATGTCTTATCTATCTTTCCTCTTGTGAACTTGTTCTCAAGAAGGAAGTTAGACAGCGTCTCATACCAAGCTCTAGGAGCTTGTTTTAAACCATATAAAGCTTTCTGAAGTAAATAAACATAATTAGGAAAGTCTGGATTGATAAAACCTGGAGGTTGTTCCACGTATACTTCTTCTTTGATATTTCCGTTGAGGAATGCTGACTTGACATCCATTTGATATACGGTGAAACCCTTGAATGCAGCAAAGGCTAAGAACATTCTGATCGCTTCAAGCCTTGCTACCGGAGCATAAGTTTGATCGAAGTCGATCCCTTCTTCCTGTCTATAGCCTTTTGCTACAAGTCTTGCTTTATTCTTGATGATTGTTCCATCTTCGTCCAACTTGTTTCTGTACACCCACTTTGTTCCAATTATGTTCTTATCCTTAGGCTTTGGAACAAGTGTCCAGACCTTGCAACGCTTGAATTGGTTTAATTCTTCTTCCATTGCAATAATCCAGTATGGGTCTTCATTTGCTTCTTGAAATTTCTTTGGTTCTACCTGTGAAAGAAAGCTCAAATGCAAATTTTCGTTAGTAGTACCTCTTCTTGTTCTAATGCCATCATGAGGATCTCCTATGATTTGATCAATAGGGTGATCCCTCATGTGTCTAAATTCAAGATTTCTCGCATCGCTTGGAACAACGGGAACTACTTCTTCTTCAACTGGAACAAATTCTTCCACTGGAGTTGGTTCTTCATCTTGGTGATCTTCCTCTTCAGCTAAGGTTAGAGGAGAGATTTTGACGAAGGTTTGAGCGTCGTCTTTAACTGGCTTATGCAAGTGTGTATCTTGCAACTTTGAACCTGCAACTTCAATAGAAGAACTTGAAGAGCTGCTTTGAAGCATGCTCGTCTCATCAAATACAACATTAATAGACTCTTCTACAACCAAAGTTTTCTTATTAAAAATACGATAAGCTTTACTATGGCTGCTATAGCCTACGAAAATACCTTCAAAGCTCTTTTCGCTAAACTTAGTTTTGTAATGCTTTCCATTATTAAGTACAAAGCATTTGCAGCCAAAGATTCTAAAATAAGAGATGGTTGGTCTCTTGCCTTTTAGTAGTTCATAAGGAGTCTTTTCATGGTTTTTGTTTATGAGTGCTCTGTTTTGCACGTGACATGCAGTGTTGACGGCTTCAGCCCAAAGATATTCGGGTAGAGAAGTGTCACTCAACATTGTTCTGCAAGCCTCAATGAGTGTTCTATTCCTTCTCTCAGCTACCCCATTTTGTTGTGGAGTTCGAGGTGAGGAAAACTCATGAAAGATACCTAGACTTTCACAAAAATCTGTCATAGCCCCAGATTCAAATTCTGTTCCATGGTCACTTCTGATTTTGACCACGGTGCATTCAAATTCGTTCTGGATTTGCTTGACAAACTTAGTGAAAATGGCAAACGTATCTGACTTGTGTTTAAGAAAGAATACCCATGTGAAACGTGAGTAATCATCTACAATAACTAATGTAAAAGACTTACCTCCTAAACTCCTAATTTGCAAAGGACCAAACAAGTCCATATGAAGTAGATGCAAACACCTAGTTGAATCTTTGCCTATAATGCTTTTAAAGGTAGCTCTTGTTTGCTTGCCTTTTACACAAGCATGACAAGGTCTATCTTTAATGCACTTAACATAAGGTGCATCACGTACTAAGTTTTGTGAAAACAACTTATGTATAGTTTTGAAGTTTATATGTGCTAATCTCTTATGCCATTGATCAGCAAGAGATGCACTATCTTTTGCTAAAAGACATACTGGTGTAGAAGATGATAAACAAATAAAATTTAAACAGAAAATATTCCTATGACGAGTGCCTGATAGAATTGTTTCAGAATTTTCTGCCGACTTTATCAAACACTTGTCTTTACAAAAAACAACTATGTATCCTTTATCACAGAGTTGGCTTATACTTATCAGATTATGTTCTAATCCTTCCACATAAGCCACATCTAAGAAAGATACATTGCCATTAGAAATCATACCATAGCCTTTTGTAACTCCACGGTCTGATCCCCCAAAAATAACTTTTGGTCCATTCTCAACTGGAGTAAAATTTTGCAGTAGACTTCTAGTCCCGGTCATGTGCCGAGAACAACCACTGTCCAAATACCAGATAGGATTTTTGATGGCCTTTGGACATACCTGCAAAAACAAATTATTTTGCCTTAGGAGCCCAAACTACTTTGGGTCCTTGGTCCCTTGTTAGTTGAGTACCACGAGGAGCATTAATATTGCGAGTGGTCTTTCTTGCATTGTTAATTTGTGGTCTCTTGGAATATGTGAAATTGAACCAACAGTCTACGGCAAAGTGACCTATTTTGCCGCAACACCAACAGTTAAACCTGTTGTACCTTCTCTTAATATTTTCCTGCTTAATTCTTTGAACGTTGATTTTGGCAGGAGCAATCCTTCTGGATGAGTATGTTTCATGAGTACAGCATACACAGGGTAATGCTTTCTCCTCTGGCTTAGGTACAATAGTCTTTACTATTGGTGCTTTCTTCTTATTATGTCCGTGAACATAAGGACCATAATCTCTTAGATTTATCTCTTCATGAGATGCTTTGAAAACACTATCTTCGAAGTTTCGGGGACTAGTCCATCCCTTATAGTCATTGACAGGTCCAAACTTAATTGGTCGGGTCAAGTGACCATAAGTGCTTTGCATGTCATAAATGTTTGAGGGAAAAATAACTTTCTGAAATGGTACATGTTTTTGATGGGCATTCCCTTTCTCTTCAATGGAGGCCTTCTTAGCATTCATGAATTTCTTATTGGCATGTGTGCCCTTAGTAGTGTTACTAGGACCTGCCACATGACCTAATCCACTAGTACTTGCTTGAGCAGTGAATCTATCAATGAGCGAAAGAATTGTTTTGGGTTGTGAAAACTTTTCAACTAGCTTTCGTTCAGCGGCTAGCTGTTCTTCCAAAACTTTGATAGAGTTCGCTCTCCGATCAAGGAGCTCATCCGAGCTTTTGATCTTGTCTTTTAAGACTTGGACTTCCTCTTTGAAGGAAGAAAGTTGTTCAACTTCCTTTCTCAAATTGGTTTCCATTTCCTTAAGAGACATAATTTCCTTGGTCTGAGATTTGACAATCCTTCGGCACTTGTCAAAGCTCTTGAGCATTTCGGTGTATTGGGTCATGAGTTTAGATTCATCATCAGAGAGATAATCTTTTTGTTCAGCAGAAGCATAATCCGAATCAGATAGCATAGTGTGAGAATTTACCTTCCCAGTGTATGGAGGTTCTTCTTCATCATCAGTCATAGCCATCAACCCGAAGTAGGCTTCTTCTTCACTACTTGATTTTTCCGAGTCACTGTCACTTAAAGTTTTGTTCTTTTTAGCGACTAGACTCTTTTCAGTCTTCCTTTTTCTGTGAGTGGATTTCTTTTCTTCTTTTCTTCCACCCTCCTTCTTTTTATAAGGGCATTCAGCAATCATGTGCCCTGGCTTATTGCAACAATAACAAACTATGTCAGAAGAAATATGTTTACCAGTTTTAGATTTATACCTGTCATGATTGCTAGAACTCTTTTTGTGATGATCACCATCACGTCGAGACTGTCTATTTTCAGAGGAAAACTTGTTCTTCATGTGTCTTCTTTTGTTTAGCAGTTTTTTAAACTGACGGGAGATAAGAGAGAATTCCCCATCAGACATTTCTGAGCTGGAGGAGCCGGCCTTAGATTCTTCTTCATCAGTAGATTCTTGTATACTGATTGGAGACAAAGTTCTGCATTTTCTAGAACTTTCAGCCTTCATAGCCAAGGTTCTTTCCTTGCTTGAACCTCTATTCCCATCTTCTTCTGTTTTCCGAATGTTCATTTGTAGCTCGTGGGACAACAGTTTCCCAAACAGATTCTGAGGGTCTAGATTTGGTAACTTCCCAAATTCTCTGATTGCAACAATCTTGCTATCCCAATCTTTCGTTAGGGAACGCAGGAATTTATCATTCAGTTCACCATTTGAGAATTCCCGACCATAGTTTCTTAGGCCGTTTACGATCTTGAAGAATCTTTCATAAGCATCAGCAATGCACTCCTTTTTATTCTGCTTGAATGCTTCATACTCTTGATTCAAAAGAGATCTTCTATCATCTCTTACTTCTTCGGTACCTTCCATAAGAACTATTAAGGACGTCCACATTTCTTTTGCAGAATTACAGTGAATTAGATTTTGCAACATAGAATCATCCACTGCACTGGCAATGATGTTCTTTGCCTTTTTGTCCAAGGCAACGAGAGCGATCTCATCCTTTGTTAAGTCCATCATTTTCTTTGGTACTTGAACCGTAGGATTGACTGTTGAGGCAGTCATTAGCACATGAGGTCCTTCTTCCACAACTTGGAAGATTCTTGGGTCTGCGGCTTCCATATAAAATCTGACTCTTTCTTTCCACATAGGAAAGTTAGCCTTTGTGCATATTGGCAATTTCAACGAAGACGATTCCTTGCACTTTTCCATGATTTGAAGGCAAATAGAGTGAAAAGATCTTGTTCAAGGTGTTAACCTTTTAAGAACAACTTACCTCTGATACCAATTGAAATATCTAGTTGCCCACCAAAATCACCTAGAGGGGGGTGAATAGGTGATAACAGCGTCTTTTGCGTAATTGAAAATCTTGAAAATAAAGAACGCACAAAATGCAAACCACAACCACAGACGACAAAGAAATTTATAGTGGTTCCCCGATCTTGGGTACTCCACTTGCCGGCCTCGCCAATCTAGCACCACGGCTAGACTTGACTACTTCACTAAATCTCGGATCAAGAACGATCCTACAAATCTCAGAGTCAAAACTCTTACAACTCGGAGATCAATCTCCTACAAACTCAGAGAGAACCCTCTCTTACAACTCGGAGAACACCTCTCCTACAACTCGGAGAACAATCTCTCCTACAATCAAATATAAAATTGATAATGAGATTATACTTATCAAATCACAAATAGATCTGAAAATCTTCTTTTCTTCTTGCGACAAAAATGACTTCGGCTTGATGTAGAAAATGAAGAATCGAAACGGCACAAATCAGATCTTCTAAGGTCTTGATCAATCCGATAGAATCAGAACGTGTAAGGCAATGATCGATTGACCTTCCTCTTCCACTTGAAGACGATTTCAGATAACTCACGATTGAACTCCAACAAAGGCGATGCGCGGCACTTGACGACAATCTTGGATCAGATTAGGGTTAGGAAAAATACGAACTCTGATCTTATGAATCTCAAAAACTTGTTAACTCATTCTTAAGGAGCAATCACTATATAGATGACATCCTAACGATTTAACCTTAAGACGAGGAAAGACGTCACGTCAAATTGACGGAAAGGACTTGTCGTCAAAATGGGAAAACAAAGTTTTTTTTTTTTTCGAGAAATGATAGGACTAGACTTCTCGAGAATTCCAAGACTTCTCGAGAGAAACGACTAGTTCTCGAAAAACAGCTTTAGAAAGAGAGAACAAAGATTTATGACAGAACTTCTCGAGAGATACAGGACTTCTCGAGAACAAAGAAAACTTCTCGAAAGCTTCAGAACAATTTCGAGAACAACCTTCAGAGAAAAGGATTTTTCGAAAGAACCAGAGAGTTCTTCGAAAACAAGAATACTTCTCGAGAGATAAAAGATTTCTCGAAAGCTGAGCTGAGACAGACTTCTCGAAATCACCTGGAAAAAGAGCTTTTCCCGAAAACAAATAAGACCTTTCGAGAGAACAAAGACATCTCGAGAAATACAAGAAACTACTCAGAAATTTCAACAACTTCTCGAGAAACATCTGAAACAACTCTTCTCGAAAAAGCATAAGGACTTTTCGAAAACACAGAAAGACTTCTCAGAAAATCTCCTTACTTCTCGAAAAGTTTACATAGAGAAATTTCTTCTTTTGTCTTCAGGCCAATGCTGCACACCTAAGCTTTGAACCTTTAATGTCTTGATCATAAAGTGTATCCCAATTGAGAGACCACACATGAGTCAACCCCATACCTCACACAATGAAGAATTACATTGCATGAGACTGTGCTTATTGACCCATTGTGACCTGACATTGGTCTACACTTAGCAAAGTGAACCTGCAAGAGCATTACTAGAAAAGCATATCAAATACACAAACAATTCAATCTTGGTTCAAAGTTGACTTTCTACAAATCAAGGCTATTGTGGATACAATACCCAACAGTGTGACTACAGTGATGTTAAGACAAGCTCACTAAAAAGGAAAAAACTTTAGCCAAATAGGAAAGCTCTTAGCTAACATTGTTGGAAAAGCTATTCTTTGCAAACCAGGATCACATGACACAATCTCCAATCACATGTTTGAGTTAATAGCAAGGATTGTTCTACAGAAAAAGACATCCTGGGCCAATGTGATCTTTCAAAGAATTAAAGAATGTCTCCTAGCCCCGTATCTAGGAAGAATAATATCTCCTTGCATCTTGAACACCTATCCAGAGCTATTTGAGAGTTCAAAAGGTACAAATATTCATTATCTGAAAAGGATGGACATCAAGACATTGGATAGATTTACAAGGGTGCTTCCAATGAGTCAACCTTCTGAGGAAAAAGTAAAGAGAAAGATTAATCAAAGGACCTAAGAATATAAGAATAGTAAGTTCAGAATCTGAATCTGAACATCAAAGAGAAGATTTCTCTGGACAAGCTGATCTTGAATTAGAGAGCATTCAAGATAAAGAGGAGCATGATGAGGAAGATCATGTCAAAGACAAGACGGATGCTTCCAATCTTATGGATCTTGTAGTTGATGATGTTGCACAGGATGTGCTTGCTGCCTCAGAAAGAGATGATGAGGATGAGTTGGATTCTTCTTTACAATGTAAAATTGATAAGATTATTTCCAACATTGAGAGAAGGATTAGTCCAATTCCTAATGATCCCCCAGAATTCTTGGAGAATAGTCAAGACATTACGAATGCTCCATCTGAGGGGGAGCAAGAGATGTCAACTGATGCTGAAGGTCAGAAGAATGATAATGATGTTGATGATGATGATCTTGGTGAAGATGCTGCCTAGTTGAATAATGTTGCAGTTGAGGGGGAGCATACAAGGGTCCCTGCTCAAAACAAGATGGTTCTATCCACCCAGCAACTGAGACAACCACTCCACTTAAGTGTGATGATCTAGAGAATCAAGAAAGGAGCTCACATATATTTTAGCCAGCCATCTTCAAGCAACCTGCAGTTGTTGAACAGAAAACCTCAACTTCTAAATCTTCAGATTAACATCTTCTAAGTTCAATCAAGTCACTGCTTGATGGTCAAATGTCTTCAATCAGGGATTACATAGACAAATCAATTTTAGATGTGAAGGATGAGGTGATGGATGAAATCAAGGTTATAAAGGAAGACACAGCCCATCTAAACTGTCAAATGACCAAGTGGTTTGAACTGGCAGGAAACACGGTTATGCCTTATGGCACTATCTTGAGGTCTATGGACAAGAGTCTCAAACATTCAGAATAAGACATAGCATATGTCAAGAACTATATCAGCAAGACTGATGAGGTGATTGAGAAAGCTTCAAATCATATTGAAGAATATGTGTGGTCCACAGCAACAACTATGATAGGAGAAGCTGGGAATATGAAAGAAAAGATCAAATCTGATTTGGAAAATGCTTTTCAAACCTTGTCTAGCTCAATGATAACCAACTCTCAAGATCTTGAAAAGAAGATATTTGAAGAAGCCAGAAAGGGGGAGAAGAACAATGTTGAGCAATCACTCAAGGTTCTTCAAGGAACAAGGATTGCACTCAATCTTCCTCTCCTGGACACATCCAGACCAGAAGACTTCGACTTCCAAGCTCAAGCAAGGGTTGCACGGGATGTACAGCTTGCAGTTAGAAGGAAAAAAGAAGGAGTTTACTGACTGAAGAATACATGGCTAAGAATAGAGCTGATCAAGCCAGAGATCTAAATTTTGAGTATTGGAGTGAAGACTCAAAGAAAATAATCATTAATGGTTGGTTAAATCATGGTCAGTGGTGCAAAAGCATTGACAGCATCTACTCAGCAGAAGAATGGATAAAGTATTTGGAAAGGAATTCCCTAAGGGAAAGAATATTCAAAGAAAATCGAATTCCCTAAGGGAAAGAATATTCATTTAAATCTGATGAACAGGGATAATCCCAAAAGGATGCCCTCTAAATACTTACCAAAACCTTTCTTGTACTTCAAGAGGGAAGAGAACAAAAGTAAGGCTGCTTAGATGGTTACTGCTACTGCAAAGATTGATGTTGAAAATCAAGCTGAGAGTTCTAGTGCTTCCAAGAAAAGAAAAACCTGAACAAATATTTAATTTTCATAAGATAAATTGTTGTACTGAAAATTGTAATATCCTATGTAAATATTTTATTGCTAATACAAATGATCTTTCATTTGATATTTGAAACCTCTTGTAATAGGAAAAAATTTCTGTTAAGCTCAATTTATGTTGTGTGTTGCCTATATTTGTTAACAATGAATATGTTATGTCCTAATATCTGCTTATTATGTTATCTCAAAATGTCAATGATATGATTTATTGTGTTAATGTATCTTAGCATTGTTATGTGTTCTGCCTTCTTCAAATAGGGAGAGATTGTTGTGAATATTGCCCTTCAATGTTCCTTGGATTTGAAGATGCATCACATTCAATGATAAGTGCATAATGTATTTAATAAGCCATTTTGTTTCATGTTGAATACAGGCTTAAGTCATTCCAAACCTTGGAATAATGTTGATTATATCACTATGAAGATCAGCTGAGATAACGGATTGGTCTCAGCTGAACAACTGAGACTCAGTTGTATAGCCGCTGAGAAGAAGTCTGTCTCAGCTAGAGTAAACTGCTGAGAAGAATACCCGTCTCAGCGGATACACCGAGATGTAGATTATTTTAGCCGCTGAGACTAAAGCCTGTCTCAGCCCATCCGCTGAGACAAACTCAAATAGGAACTTTACTCTGACGGGATCTACTTTAGCAGGAGGTACAAGAAAGCAAGATAAGCTTTTCTATTCTTGTCCATGCTGTGACTAGGCACTCCTTAGAGCCGTTGAAGATTGCTGGAGGTATAAAAGAGATAATTAGGGCAAATGAAAGTGTATTGATTGACGGCAAGAACATTGTTGAACCCATGTTAAAGATCTTCATCTTCTTCCGGTGAAGCACCCTCTATCTCAAGCTGCAAGAAGATCAATCCAAAAGAGACAGTTAGTTCTTGCCGATTGTCTTCAGATGAACAAGTTGATCTTCCTCCTTTTGCTGAAGTAGAAGATCAGGTGAAGCAAGGACTGGAGTTGTTATTATTCATCCCTGCTTCAAGACAACATCTATTGTGCACTACAACAAAAGATTCAAGCTGAAGGTTTATCTAATTAGTCTTCTGTTGTAATAATAGATTCATTAATCTCTATAGGAACTTTGTTATTCTAAGTTGTAGGGTTGTACTCCCAACCTGAGCTGTAGGATTTCAGTGGAAATCTGAGGTAAGACTTTAGATAAGTCTGGGGTAGGAAACTTGAAGAGTTTCTGAGCTGTAGGAGTTGGAGGACTCTGAGGTAGAGCTTCTTGATAAGTCTGAGCGTAGGGCTGCTGGCCTGAGGTAGGGTTTTGGGGAAAACATGAGAAATCATGTGGGATTTGTGTTGTAAGCTCACTGAGCTAAGTTATTGAAGGAGATTGCCTTGTCTAACACACTGTTAGAAAGGTGGAGAGGGAAAGTGGATGTACCCAGACCTTGGGGAACCACTATAAATAGTTGTGTGCTTTTCTGTGTTTACCTTTACTTTGCTTAAACAACTAAAATAGTAAACTCTATGTAAAAAAAGCGAAGAAACCTATTCACCCCCCCCCCCCCTCTAGGTGAGTTAGACTACTACCAAGTAAACTATCAATATTGCTTTCCTCAGAGAGATCATCAAGGCTATAAAGATGTCCTGAAATGCATGACAGAGCTGGATATTCACCTATACCTCCCTTGATGCAGAGGTATGTCAGATTTCAGCATGGACCCGGCATCCTAAAGATCCACCGCACGAGCTTGGCGAGCTACTACTACACATATGTGAAATCTCCCCACTATCTATGGTCATTGTAGGTTTTACATCTCAAGCTTCAAGACGTAAGAGCAACAAGTAGGATCGATCGATATCTTGCTTGGTAGGATGTTAGCCTTACCAATAATCTATCTCAATACTTCCTTTTCACAATATAGAGAGAGCACAAGATATTACATTAACTAAACATTTTCGAGAAAAAAATGAAATGACAAATTCATCAAGAGAAGAAATGCTTCAAGTCATCTCCACTCCAAGTGTGTGATATCTCTACCCCTTCATAAGTTTGGAGAAGATAGGAGACATTTTGAGCACTTCTTTGATGATGAATGGCCATGCCCAATTTGGGTAGAGCTTCCCCATTAAACCAGATCTTGTTGCTGCATCTACCTTCTTTAAAACTGGATCGGCAATAGTGAACTATTTTATCCTGACATTTTCTTCAAAATACTTGGCCATTCTCCATTTTACTTCTTCTTGCATGATCATTGTCATGTCTCTTAGCTCTTCAATGAGGTCGAGACTGCACCTCGGCTCTTCATCATTTCCTTCCATCCAGTCATCTTCATTTTGTTTTGATAGTAATACCCTTGGACTCATTACTTCAAACTCAACCGGGATGAGTGCTTCTGAGCCATGAGATAGTTTTAAGGGAGTTTCTCTAGTAGCTGAGGTTGGAGTTGTCCTTAAAGCCCAGAATGTTAGAACCTAGTCTTAATTTGGATTAGGATCCCAACTCAAATAGGGAGAGATTGTTGGAACCTTAGTTTTGATTTGAGTTAGGATCCACCTTTAATGTCTAAGTTTTTATCACAACACATTGTATAACTTAGATCAAATATCATTAAGAAAGAAAGCTGAAAAGAGATATAATTAATAGGCTGAAAATAATAAGAGAAAGATAAAATTTACATAAGTTCTCTGCGTTCGACGAACAGCTACATGCGTTCAACGAACGGCGCCCTGCGATCGACGAATGGTATTCATTCTGTGCTCGACGAAATCCAGCAGTTAAGCGTTCGACGAAATCCAGCGATTCAGCATTAGACGATCCCGTCTCAGCGGTTCAACGTTCAATGATCCCGTCTCAGTGGTTCAGCGGTCGACGAACAGATTATCTCAGCGGTCGACAAACAGACCCCATCTCAGCGATCGATGAAATCCTGCATTCGACGAACTCAAGTCTGCGTTCGACGAACAGCTCAATATTCAGCGGTTGACGATCCAGGCAGTCTCAGCGATCGACGAATCCTTCCATTCGACGAACTCCAGTCTGCGTTCGATGAATATTCAGCAGACGTTCAGAACAGTGAATCAAATGTTCAGGTCGACGAATCAAATGATGAGGTCGACGAACTTGAAGCTAAGCTCGACGAAATATCTGCAGTATTGTTTTTATATCATTCAGCTCGACTAAAATATTATATATATGTTGTCATATTTTATAAAGCAATATTTATTATTTCTATTTATATTGTTGTCTTTCCTTTGTTTGAAATAGTCGTTGCAGCATTAATTAATAGAGACATTGCAGCAAAGCCAAAGATGGCAATTTGTCTGCTCGAGGATCTGTGAACTAAAAGAGACGTTATCTCTTTCCTCTTCTGTCGGCAAGAATTCAAAGCAGCCAAAAGCTCTCAGAATAAATATACAGAGAAGAGCAGAGAAAAGTAGAAGGAAGATAGAACAGAACATATACACAGAATATATCAAGAATTGTTGTACAGAATAAAATAGCAGCTAGCAGCAGAAAAGGAAGATACAGGAAGAAAAGCAGAGGAGCAAAAAGAAACAGATCTAATATATATTATCTTCTTTTTGCTAACTCTTTCTCTTGCAGAACATATATATCCTGAGACACCAATCACCATTATTTGCTCAGGATCAAAACTGCAAGAAGAAGAAAAGAAGAGCATTTGCAATCTAGAGAAGAAGCTCCAATCAGAAGCTATCATCTAATCTAAATCAGACAGGGGGAGCTTTCTTCAACATCATCATCAAGATCCAAACACAACATCTCATCAGGATCATCAAGAGTCTTCTCAGCAAAAAGAGAAGAACAATATATCTTTTCCCTTTCTCCTTCCCATCTTGTAAAGGGTTATAACTCCCTTCAAAAGTTAACTCCCGGTGACAGGGCACCTTAGCAAAAACCTGCATCTTGGTTTTGAGCACCTGATCAAAAGCTCTATGGTGTATGTACGCCTTATCAAAATCACCTTGGTGTGAGGGCACCTGATCAACAACCTCCTAGTGGATTCCTACCAGTGGGTAGAAGAGTAGATGTACCCAGGTTGATTAGGGAACTAATATATATCTTGTGTCATCTGGATGTGTGCTTTGCCTTGTTTGTTTTATTTCTTATTTCTTGCTGTGATTACTTATGCACTCTTACTGTTTGTTTTTATTACTCACCCAGCACTCATATATATATATATATATCATTACTTTGAAATAAACTTAAACAAGAGCTTTAATAATATTAAGAACTAGCACTCCTTTCAATTGGTATCAGAGGAGGTTGATTTTACACACAGGCTAACACCTGAAATCACAAAGATCACTTTGTTCTTTTTTTTAAAGGGTTTTTCTACAAGTTAATGGCACAATCAGATTTTTCAAATCCACCGATATGTAATTTGGATAGATTTACTTTATGGCAAGCTAGAATTAAACTATATATGAATGACATAGATGAAGATATTTACAATTCCATGTTGACAGGACCTCCATCTTCAATCTCTTCATCTGCTGATCAAGAAAAGCTGAAAAGTGTTGATGCCATGGCCATGGAGATATTAGCTAAATCAATGTCAACTGACATTCTTCAAAAAGTGGCTGATTGCACTTCAGCAAAGGCCATTTGGAACTCCCTCTCAAGGATGGTAAATGAATCCACCTTTACCTCTTCCACTAAATGTTTGTTTGATGTAGAACCATCTTCAAGTCTAAGTGAAGAAGAAGAAAAAGAAGAACAAAAGACCAGAAATTTCTGCATGATGGCAATATATGGCTCAAACTACATATCAGATGCAGAATCTGAAGCAGAAAAGGTAAAATAGGTATCTTCAAACCTTATTTCTACCTCTGACCCTTCTAAATCTGTTTTCAAATCATCATCAGGTACAAATTTAATAAAATCTAAAAATTACCAATCAGATTTTAAGTTAATACATACAGACTTAATAAAATCTGACAAAGAAATAAAAGAGTTAAAAATAACTTCTGAACACACTAAACTTAAAATAGGTTTAAAATATCAGAAAAGAAAATTACTTCTTTGAAAAATAAATTTGAACAACCTGTTAAGAAGAAAATTATGTATGTTCAACCAAATCAAAGAAATTTTTCAAATTTATACATTAATGAAATAAAAAGGCCAACATATCTATCTATAAGGCAATTTTATTTTAACTGTTTAATATTTTTTACTTAAATTATAATTAAATTAAATAGCAGTTATATAATTCTCTCTTGAATTTTTCTATCTTAAAACAAAGTCAGATAACCTTCACATTCTTCCAGATTTTCTCCAAAAATTAGTTTGAGCATTCTACTCAAATAGTATAGATCAGAAATGATCAGAGCTCTGAGTGTGAGTCTCTTCTAATTAAGGGGATTCTATAGAAAGAAGCTATCAGGCATTGTATTTCTGATTTTAAAATCTTAGAATTCAATAAACAGCTAGCAATTCATTTCATTTAAAATCCTATTTAAATCAAAATTTAGGAAATCTGAAATTGCTTAAATGAATATTAAAAGAAGAAGGTAATCTCTGACCCTTAAGCTTCAAGACATTTTATGCTTAGGTATCCTAAACCAAATAGGGGGAGATTGTTAGAACCTAGTCTTAATTTGGATTTGGATCACAACTCAAATAGGGGGAGATTGTTGGAATCTTAGTTTTGATTTGAGTTAGGATCCACCTTTAATGTCTAAGTTTCTATCACAACACATTGTATAACTTAGATCAAATATCATTAAGAAAGAAGGTTGAAAAGAGATACAATTAATAGGCTGAAAATAATAAGAGAAAGATAAAATTTACATAAGTTCTCTGCGTTCGACGAATGACTGCCTGCATTCGACGAACGGTGCCCTGCGATCGACGAATGGTATTCATTCTACGCTCGACGAAATCCAACGGTTCAGCGTTCGACGAAATCCAGCGATTCAGCGTTCGACGATCCCGTCTCAGTGGTTCAGCGTTCGACGATCCCGTCTCAGCGGTTCAGCGGTTGACAAACAGATTATCTAAGCGGTCGACGAAATACTGCGTTCGACGAACTCAAGTTTGCGTTCGACGAACAGCTCAATATTCAGCGGTCGATGATCCAGCCAGTCTCAGCGGTCGACGAATCCTTCCGTTCGACGAACTCCAGTCTGCGTTCGACGAATATTTAGCAGATGTTCAGAACAGTGAATCAAATGTTTAGGTCGACGAATCAAATGATGAGGTCGACGAACTTGAAGTTGAGCTCGACGAAATATCTGCAGCATTATTTTTATATCATTCAGCTCGACTAAAATATTATATATATGCTGTCAGATTTTATAAAGTAATATTTATTATTTCTATATATATATTGCTGTCTTTCCTTTGTTTGAAATAGCCATTGCAGCATTAATTAATAGAGTTGTTGCAGCAAAGCCAAAGACGGCAATTTGTCTGCTCGAGGATCTGTGAAGTAAAAGAGACGTTATCTCTTTCCTCTTCTGTCGGCAAGAATTCAAAGCAGCCAAAAGCTCTCAGAATAAATATACAGAGAAGAGCAGAGAAAAGTAGAAGGAAGATAGAACAGAACATATACACAGAATATATCAAGAATTGCTGTACAGAATAAGATAGCAGCTAGCAGCAGAAAAGGAAGATACATGAAGAAAAGCAGAGGAGCAAAAAGAAGCAGATCTAATATATATTATCTTCTTTTTGCTAACTCTTTCTCTTGCAGAACATATATATCCTGAGACACCAATCACCATTATTTTCTCAGGATCAAAACTGCAAGAAGAAGAAAAGAAGAGCATTTGCAATCTAGAGAAGAAGCTCCATCCAGAAGCTGTCATCTAATCTAAATCAGACAGGGGGAGCTTTCTTCAACATCATCATCAAGATCCAAACACAACATCTCATCGGGATCATTAAGAGTCTTCTCAGCAAAAAGAGAAGAACAATATATCTTTTCCCTTTCTCCTTCCCATCTTGTAAAGGGTTATAACTCCGTTCAAAAGTTAACTCCTGGTGACAGGGCACCTTAGCAAAAACCTGCATCTTAGTTTTGAGCACCTGATCAAAAGCTCTATGGTGTGTGGACACCTTATCAAAATCATCATGGTGTGAGGGCACCTGATCAACAACCTCCTAGTGGATTCCTACCACTGGGTAGAAGAGTAAATGTACCCAGGTTGATTGGGGAACTACTATATATCTTGTGTCATCTAGATGTGTGATTTGCCTTGTTTGTTTTATTTCATATTTCTTGCTGTGATTACTTATGCACTCTTACTGTTTGTTTTTATTACTCACCCAGCACTCATATATATATCATTACTTTGAAATAAACTTATTTCACATAACACTGAGGACAACTGTTCCGCCCAATTGCCTCGAAGGTTTTCAATTTTTTTTCTTCAGGAGATGTATAATTAGCTTGTTAGCTGCTTCTACTTGCTCGTTGCTCCTTGGATGATGTACTGAAGAGAATCACAGCTCAGTTCCAATTTGATCGCAGAAATTTATCAAGTCAGAGTTGTTGAATTGAGGACCGTTGTCAGTAATTATTGACATAGGAATTCTGTGTCTGCATACGATCTCTCCCCATATAAAATTCTTCACAATCTGTGTGGTGGTTTTTGGTAATGTCTTTGCCTCGATCCACTTGCTGAAGTAGTTGACCATCACAAGGATGAATCGGTGTTCTCCACTGGCCAAAGGAAAAGGCCCAATGAGGTCCATCCCCCAAACTACAAATGTCCATGGAGTTGTTATTGACTTGAGCTATTGAGCTGGTTGATGCTGTAAGGGAGAAAACTTATGGTATTGCACGCATTTCTTTGAAAATTTCTCAATATCTTTTCTCATTTGAGGACAGAAATATCCTTGCCTCAAAATCCTTTTTTCTAAGGTTCTAGCACCTAAGTGACAACCACACTCTCCTAAGTGAACTTCCCGGAGTATAAATGGAACTTCTTCTTTAGAGACACACCTTGCGAAAGGTGAGAGGAAAGTCTTTCTGTATAGAACTCATGCGATGAGATAGTAATAGGTTGCCTTCAATTTGAACCTCTTCTTATCTTTACTGATGGATGGAACTCCCCAATTGAGAGGTAGAGGATGAATGGGTCTACGCAAGAGGGATGCTGATCTGTCTGCATAACCTCGCCCTCTTCAATAGCTTGATGAAATAATTCTGAGGTAGTTCCTCCTGAAAGAAGACTGAACTTTGCTAACTCATCTGCATCAAGATTCTCTGAACGTTGGATATGTTGGATGGTGAGGCTCCTGAACTTGTCAATCTCAATTTTCACCAATGTCTGGTATTGTTTTAGAATAGAGTCTCTGGTCTCATAAGTTCTGTTCATTTGAGTGGCCATCACTAGAAAATCAGTTTTTACTTTCACATATTTGATACCCACCTCTCTTGCGAACCTCAGACTTGCGAGCAACGCTTCATAATCTGCTTGATTGTTTGTAGCGGGGAAATAGAATTCTAGAGCTTGATCCAACCTAACCCCATTTGGGTTAATCAATACAACTCCCGCTCCTAAAGATTTTCTTCCTAAAGCTCCATCAACAAAAATTGTCCAGGCTAAAGGTGTTCCGACCTCTTTTTCTGGGCTAGTTTATGTTGTATCAATCATGAAATCTGCCAGCACTTGAACTTTAATTGTCATTATGGGTACATATGAGATATCAACATCACTAAGCTTTATTTCCCATTTTTCCAATATACATGAATGCTCTTGCTTTTCTAGCACATTTTTCAACGGGAGATCTATCACCACTTGAATATAATGAGCTTGAAAGTAAGCTCGCAACCTACGAGCTGAGGTGACAAGCATCAGTGCTAACATTTCAAGGATTGGATATCTGGTTTCTGCCTCTTTTAGTATTTTGCTAACATAGTAAACTAGGAATTACTTCTTCTTCTCTTCTCTGACCAATACTGAACTTATTGTGTCAGATCCAACTCCAAGATAAACAAAGAGATCCTCAACTTCTCGAGGGCTCTGAAGCAAAGGAGATGATGTTAACTACTTTTTAGCTAGTCAAATGCATCATCACACTCCTTAGTTCATTCAAATTTTTCTCCCTCATAGAGAGTCTTGAAGAATGGAGCAATCATATCTCCCAAATGGGATATAAATTGGCTTAGACATGCCATTCTTCCACCTAGATGTTGAACCTCTTTGGACGATCATGGAGGTGCCATATCTAATATCGCTTTAACTTTGTCAGGATTTGGTTCCAGTACCTCTATAGTAAGGAGATGACCAAGAATTTCCTTTTGCTAGCTTTGAAAACACATTTCAAAGGATTTAACCTCATGTTGAAGGTTTGAAGGGTTATGAATACTCAGATAGATCAATGAGGTGAGCAGAGAAGGTCTTACATTTTATAAAGAGGTTGTCAACATAGACTTCCAAATTTCTCCCTTTTTTATTTTTGAAAACCGTATCCATCATTTTTATACGTCGCTCCGGCATTCTTCAGCCCAAAAGGCATTATGAGGTAGCAGAAACATCCATCATTTGTGATAAAAGAGGTATGAGGGATGTTGGGCTTATGCTTTCTAATCTGGTGATAGCCGGAGAATGCATCTAAGAAGCTCACGCATGAATACCCTACCACAGAATCAACTAAAGAATCTATCTGAGGCAAAGGGTAAAATCATTAGGATATGCTTTATTAAGCTTAGTAAAGTCTACACACATACTCCATTTTCCACCATCTTTCTTAACCATTACAACATTTGATACCCAATCAGGGTATTGAATCTCTCAGATGAATTTGGCTTTGCGAAGCTTTTCCACCTCCTCTCGGATGGGCAGAGCTAGAGTCACTGGCACCGCTCTCTTCTTTTGCTTGATTGGAAAGAATTTTGGGTCGATGTTGAGGTGGTGGCTAGAAACATCAGGATCGACTCCTGGCATGTCATCTGCTAACCTGGCAATGACATCCAAGTTTTTAGGAGGCAAGAGATAAGCAGACCCTTCTCTTCTTCAGATAGCTCGGCGTTGATAGAGAGATTCTTTCTTTTATCTTCTTCATCATTTATAAAAGCTTGAGTCACCTGGGCAGGTTCCAGGCGAGCTCTATCTCTAGCATCTTTTTCTATTGACTCTTTCGCAGCTTCAGCATGATCAGAAGCTTGACGTGCTGGAGAGGTTTCAACCATCTTTGGAGGAGAAGATTTGGTCACATTGATTGTCTTCACATAGAATTCCTGAGCCTTCTTGGGGTCGCTCCTGATTTGGTATTAATTTCTGTTAAGAGAGAATTTGACAGCCAGGTGGAAAGTGGAAACTACTACTTAATATTCATTAAAGATTGGCCTTCTGAAGATAGCATTGTAGCTACTTGGAGCTTCAATGACTATGAAATGAACCATCTTTGTGATTCCTCGGAGTGTCACTGAGAGTGTAACACTTCCTTTTACCTCCTTCTTCTCTCCAGAAAAGCCATTGATTGGTTGTTTAGTGGAAAAGAGAGACTTTCATGTCTTTAGGGACTCATATGCATGCTTGAAGAGGAGGTTTACTGAACTTATGGTGTCGATCACAATTCATTCCACCGTATAGTTCTCAATCACCGCCTTAATGAGAACAGCATCATTAAAAGGATTGGCAGTTGGAGAAAGGTCATCCTACCCGAAGGTGACCATTCCCCTAACAAGAGCAGAGGAGGAGGTCGCAGCGACCTCTGATCAGTAGACTCTTGAAAGGCTAGCTTTCTGGGAATATTCGAGTATTGCTCCTCCATAAATGCAAAAGAGGTAGCCTAAGGCACCCTCATCATTGGCTTTGATGCATTCATTTTGATAATCGATGTTGCGAAGGAGGACAATGTCATCTACCTCTCCGCACTCCCAGTGATCTTCTACTACTTCTTTGTTCTTAGAAGTTGAAGCCTTTGTAGAATCACCTTTCAAGACTAGGTCCTGCAACTTCCCTTCTTTTAGAAGCTTCTCCACCAGCATACGGAGAGCTCGGAAGTTTTCTATTAAGTTCCCTCTCTCCCTATGATGTTCATAATAAAGGGAGAGATTCCTTGACTTGAGCTCAGACTGCATGGGAGCTGGCCTTTTGTAGAAGGCTACTTTTGAAGAATTTGAACGACCTCGCTCATGGGCAGTTTGACCTCGATAAAAGATTTTTTAGAATCATTAAAAGAAGGTTGCGACAAAGTTGGGGGAGGTGGTTGACAGAATTGGATCTGGTTGACAGGTGCTGATTGGAGAGCTGGAGACTGGGGTGGGCAGCAGAGGTCCTTTTTGCTAGAGCTGTTGATGACCCTGGTATGGACAATGGTGGCGGAAGTTCCTTCCCCTTTGAGCGAGAGGTTGGAACTCTTGGTGAGGAGGTTTTGTCGATTGTTGAGCTGGGAAGAAACCAGCATATCCCTTCTGGATGGCTTTAGGTGTCAAATTTCAAACATAGGAGGGGTTACTGATTTCCCCCTCTATGAATCGGTTGGTAATACTGATCAATTCTTGATAAGAGCTGGGCTCTCGAGTGGTGACCTTGAATTTGAGGGGTTCTTCCTGGATACCATTGACTAAGTCCACCATGTAGAGAGAAGGATCAACATCTCATATCCCGAGGATCACTTTTTGAAAGCAATCCATGAAGCGATCTAAAATCTCGCTTTCTCCTTGCTTGATTCGGAAGAGAGCTGCAAGGTCACTCTTCCTTTTTCGGGAGGTTGCAAACCTCAGAAGAAGCTCTAGCCTAAGAACGGCAAATCAAGTGATGGACTGGGAGGGCGTTTGCAGAACCACTCTCGTGATTGCCCATCAAGGGAGCTGATCAGAAGCTTACACCTCATCATATCTGAGAGAGATCTCAGAGCGACAGCGAACTCGAAAGCCTAAAGATGGGAGGTTGGATCACTTTCTCCAGTGAACATAGGCAGTCGAGGCTCTCTGAAGCCATTGAGAATAGGCTCCCAACAAACTCTGTCAGTAAAGGGAGAAGGCTCTTCCACTTCAACTGCATCAGAAGGAGATGGAAAGGCAACATCATTAGAAACTAGAGGATAAGCATAATCCTTTTAAAAGTTCAGCACTCGGGCTAGAGTTCCCTTAGCTGCTACTCCGATGAAATCATGATGATCCATGAACTATTCACCCTGAGACCGCAAAGGAGCTACGGGCTGAGGGACCACGCGGTCAGGCGCAATACTGCTGGCTAGAGGACCTGGGGGTAGTAGTCGGAGCGGTCTGAGGAACCAACCGATTTGAGATTGCTGCTAGGACCTGGTTTATCGCATTGAGCTGCCGAGCATTCTCTTGTTGAGCCTGGGCGGACACTCGACCAGACTTTTCAAGGTGGAGTTCGACTCGAATCTTGAGAGCTTCTAGAGAGGTTACACTATTCGAGTAAAAGTGACCGCTGGCGGGCTGACTTGGCTAGTTTTCATGGTCTAACATCTTATATAGCCACTGGATTCACCTAACACTCCGATTTGAAGGTCATGTTTTTGTTCTATTGGCACAAAAATTGTACCTCCAAAACTTTCACTACAAAGGGATGGAGGAAACTATGGAGTGTCGGTTACTCGGGCTAGAGGATGGTAAAAGAGAGGTTGCTAAGCTAAGAAGCCTAAACTGATTAGTAAAAAGAGGTTACAGAGGAATCTAAAACATGTCAGGGAAAGAGGTGGAAAAGAAACTGAATTCGAGACCACTTATACAGGTCACAAGCTGGAGTCTTGAATCAAAAGTCCCTTTTCTGGTACCCCTACCCCTCTATTTATAGATGCGTAGGACTGCCCAAATGGGCAGATCTAAAATTAATGGGTTGCCCGGGATACAGGAGAACCGGGGCAGGGAACAGAGGATACACGGGGTGCAAATAACATAAAAGAGAGAAAACTCCAGACCGCATGGTCATGCAGTATCGCTTGAAGCAGTCCGCCTATGCCTTAGATAATCTTTCAGAGATGAAGCAGACGGTCTGGGCGATCTACAAAATTCGTTACCATCGGGGCCGGTAACTTTGATCGAGAAATTAAGGTCGCGGAATTCCGAGAAAACATGTACTAAAAGCTCCACATAAAGAAATATAAATGAAACATCATGGCTCATTGGTATTTAGTTTAATAGCACCAACATCATCAGCTAAAGGCAAGGGAAAGGCCATTCTACAAAGGCATATCCCTAAGAAGAATCATGTGGGTGTGCAGTCCATTCCACATTATGCACACAGCCACAAGATCCTTCAGAGAAATGAAAAGAATGCAAATGCCTACTCTCCTGAACATGAGTATGCACATCAAATACCCAGAGATGTTCAAAAGAGATGGAATAATGAGTATGAGTGATTTTGTAGTGATAAGGTAGGTCACTTTGCCTTGGACTGTTGGTATAATCCTACTGTGTCACAGGCAAAGAAAGTCAATTTTGTTAGTGCATTTTTCAATCAAAAATCTGCTCCAAAAGCTAACAAGAACCAAGGACCTAAGATTGGTTGGGTTCCTAAGGTAAATTAGTTCTTTCTTGCAAGTATGTCCAAAGTCCAATTACATGCCTATATGGTACATAGACAATGGATGTTCTAGAAACATGACTGGAACAAGAAGCCTTATGAAGGAATATGCCCCAGTGAAAAATGAACCAAAAGCCATCTTTGGAGGTTCAGATAGAGGGGTTACTAAAGGCTATGGTATAATCTCTAATGGCATAGTCTCTTTCACAAAATTAGCTTATGTAGAGGGGTTGCAACACAATCTCATAAGCATAAGTAAACTATATGACTTAGGCTATGTCAACTATATGCCTTATCAAAAAGTCAATTGACTTGGAGACAATCCTCTCAGGCATTAAAAGTGGAAATGTTTATTGTTTAAATTTTATTTGTTTTATTTCTTCCATGCGTATCTGTCTTGTAGCTAATGAGAAGGAATCTCTTTATGTGCAATGGCACTAGAGATTAGCTCATCTTAACTACAAGACAATTAGTAAGCTATTCTCTGAAAACCTAGTTAAAGATGGACCAAATCTAAAATGCATTAAAGATGGTCCATGCCATGCTTGTCAAATGGGCAAGCAAACTACGACAACCTTTAAGAGCATTGCTAACAAGGATTCTATTAGGTGCTTGTATTTATTACACATGGATCTTTTTGGTCCAATGTCAATTCACAGTTTATGAGGCAAGTTATACACTTTTGTGATAGTTGATGATCACTCTAGATTAGCATGGGTCTTTTTCCTCAAAAAGAAGTCAGATACACTTGACACCTTAATGACATTTATAAGTCTATCCAATATAAAATGGACTGTTCTGTGGCCAAAATGAGAAGTCACCATGAAATAGAATTTCAGTCTGGTGTTATGACAGATTTCTATTAAGAACAAGGTATCTCCTAAGAATTCTCTTCTCCCAGGATCCCACAACAAAATGGGGTGGCTGGGAGAAAGAATAGGACCCTTATTGAGGCTGGTAGAACATTGCTAAGTGACACCTCATTTTTAGAATATTTTTGGGTTGATGTTGTACAAACAACATGTCATGTGCTGAATAGGGCATCTATCACCAAAGACCACATGACTACTCCCAATGAATTTTTGAAGGGCAAAAACCATATTGTATCCTACTTTAGAATCTTTGGAAGCAACTGTTTCATTTTAAATAATGGAAAATCTTATCTAACAAAGTTTGGAGAGAAAAATAGTGAGGATATTCTTATAAGATACAACACTCATATCAGAGCATATATGGCATTCAACAAGAAAACTGAAGTTATAGAAGAGTCAATTCATGTCATATTTGATGAGACTAGCCTGATCTACCAAGGCTGGTCTAGTTCCTCTAATGTTGCAGGTACTAAACTAAAAATGAGTGAGTTGTTTATAGATGACAGGCCTACTGCTAGTGAGATCACCTCACTTGGTGCAATAGTCAGAGAACAAGGATAGTCATCAAGTGAAACACAAGTTGCTAGTGAAGAAATACAGCATGTTGGATATAATGTTAGAGCTAATGCATAGAAAATTGTAGAAAGACTGGTACTTTCTATCAGAAAACTAAGAGATCATCCCATAAATCTGATAATTGGAAATGCAAGCCAGGGAGTTACAACTAGGAGAAAAAATCACAATAAAGCAATGTTCCTGAGCTTCCTCTCCTAGGTAGAACCAAAGAAATTTGAAGAAGCAAATGGAGACCCATTCTGGATAATGGCCATGAAGGAAGAACTGAATCAGTTCAAGAGGTGCAAGGTGTGGAAGTTGTTTCCAAGACCCCAAGGACAGAACATAATTGGAACAAGATGGGTCTACATTAATAAGATGGATGAGAATGGAGTTATTGTGAAGAACAAGGCAAGACTTGTAGCAAAAGGCTTCATACAAGAAGAAGGTATTGACTTTGACCAGACGTTTGCACCATTGGCAACGTTAAAAGCCATCAGACTATTCCTTGCATATGTTACCAATAAAGGATTCAAGGTCCACCAAATGGACGTGAAGTCAGCCATCCTGAATGGTGACCTAAAGGAAGAAGTATATGTAGAACATTCATTAGGTTTTGTTAATCCAACCTTTCTTGATTATGCATATTATCTTAGAAAAGCTCTATATGACTTAAAACAAGCTCCAAGAGCTTGGTATGAAACTTTGTTTACCTTTCTTATTAACAATAAATTCTCAAGGTGGAGGATAGACAAAACATTGTTCATAAGGGAAGTGAAGGGCAAGAGTCTCTTAGTACAAATATATATTGATGATATTATATTTGGTTCTACTAATGATAACTTTTACAAGATGTTTGCTTACCTGATGCAAGGGGAATTTGAAATGAGCAGTATGGGAGAGCTTATGTATTTCTTAGGCCTCCATGTGAAATAGTCTGTAAATTGAATATTCATATCCCAGACTAACCCGACTAACAAACAAGTGGCAGATATCTTCACCAAACCTCTAGATGAAGCAAAATTTAATTTCTTCAAAATAGAACTGGGTATGCTCAACTTAGAATAATTCATGCAGAGCTGACATTAATTGTTTATTATTGTTCAACTTTTTTCAGTAGATGCTAGGACACTAACAAAGCATGTCGGTTGCAACTGGGAAAGCTGGGCGTAACACATAATAGAGGAGTATATGTTGTTTTGTGGATGAGAGCAATCAAAGGGCATATCATTTTGTTCATAAAATGATGTCGTCATTATGACACAACGATAAGATTTCTCCTAGCTGCCAAATCAGAAATTCAAAATGAATTAATCTCAGCCATTGGATCTGACATTGATCAAACCCCAGGTATGCGGCTTTTCATTTTCCAAAATAAAATATATAAATAGATGTCAAATGTCTTGAACTTAAAGCATAAACTACATTTTCCCTAAAAAGCCATCGTGTGCTCTCCGTCTTAGAGATGTGGACAAATAGATATGGCTCAGCTCAACATCAAGTGTCAAGGAAATGGCTCCAAAGGGCAAAGGATATATGTATGAAGGCAGTGAAGTTGTGAGAAATCAATTTGAGAATGCCTCTGAGGAGATTCAGGCAATTATTAAACGGCTAGATGTCGTCGACTTGCAATTTGTATTGATAGAACATAAAGTGATCATGAGAAGGGAAGTGTATGAGTTCTACTTTAATGCCAAAGTTGGCTCATCTAAAAAAACAATCAAAAGTAAATTCAATGGAATGAAAGTGAAAGTAAACTCCAAGAGGCTGGCCAAAGTGCTCCACCTGCCCTTATTTGCTAATGAAGAAGAAGAGGAAGATGTCTCAAAGCAAGATCTGGATGATGCCCTGGAGTGGTGTGGACAATCAAAAAATACCTATGGGTCCTTAGAAAGAAAACACTTCAATCAGCAAGGAAAGTTGTTAGCTGATATTGTCGGGAAAGCCATTCTCTACAAAGTGAGGTCCCATGACAGGATTTCTAAGCCAATGTTTGAATTGATAGGTTGGATAATCCTAATAATGAAAACCAACTGGGCTCAAGTCATCCTACATAAAATTCAAGAGAGTATTCAAGTGCCCAACCTTGGAAAAATTATATCCCTCTTCTTGCTGCAATCATATCCTGATTATCTCAACAAAAAATTGGGAGTCAAAATTCATCATATGAGAAGAAATGGATATCAAGGTTCTAGAGATGTGGGAGAAAGTCTTGACAAAGTCTCCAAAGGTGAAGAAAGTTGTGGAAGATGAAGAAAATGAAGAAGAAAGCTCCTCCTGAGGAAGTCAGCCAGTGCATGATCCAAATCTCTCAAGTTTTGAGGAGAAGGCAGAGCAAAGGGATTTTATAGTCCAAGTTTCATTACAAAGCAATGAACCAAGTACCGATGAAGGTGATGATTAGGGTGGAGATATGGAGGTTGCTAACTATCTTGATGACTCTTTGGGCAACATGTCTGACAAAGGAAGTGCAGATAGTGCAACAAGTGAGTGGGAGCCTGACATTAAGCTCCATTCTCAGGTACTAGAAGTGATCAATCAAATCACTGAGGTTGAGGATGTAATCTACATTGGGTTGGCAGTACAAGAGGATCAATTTGGAGTTCCTGAGAAGTCTGTTGACAACTCCTACATGGAGATGATAAATGTTGAAGCCACAATCATTACTGAGGTCCAAGTGAGACCATCTTCTATAAGAAGATGTCCTTCTACATTGTTTGAAGAAGCAGATGGAATGGAAGAAATTCTTCAGGAAATAATCAAGAAGAAAGATGTGTCTGAACCTGAAAGACCAAGCTCCTCCAAAGGACAAATGTCAGAAGAAGCCTCCATGATAAATCAAATTAATATTCTCCTGGATGAGCAAAGAAATAAGATTGAAACTTATGTTGATACTACTATCAGTGATCTAAGAAGATATATGTGTAGTGAAACTGCAGGTCTGAGGTTACAAATGAATCTTCTTAAAGAACACACTTTCAATTTCTTTATAAGAGAAACCCCTGCAGTTGATCACACTACACAGTAGTTGGAGTTGGCACAGAAATATTAAACAGAAATAATCACAAATCAATGTGCAACTGCTGATAATCTGGAGGATGTCTTCACGGCTTCAGCAAGAAACATGGTTAAACACAGAAAAACCACTCTAGAAAGAATGGACTTTTGCAGTCAAGAGCTGGACAACCATCTTCTAGAAACAAAGAATCACCTAGCTGATGGAATCAACGTGCTGAAGGATAAAATCCTCAATTTGTAAGGCAATTTGCAAAAGGAAATATCTGAATAAGTCCTAAAGGGGGAGAGATCAATGATAAAGGCCAGTGGTGATCATGTCATCTGGACCTCAAATTCTATAAGGGAAGCATTGGACCTACCCCCGATCAATTATTATGAACATGTTGAAGTGCCTATTGTTGCCCCTGTTATATCTATAGTGACCGTTGCTGATGAACATGGCAAAGGGAAGGAGATTGCATCTGAGGAGAATGAAATCAAATTAAGAAAGAAAAGGTACATGGAAGAAATGAAAAGAAAACATGATTATGAGCAGTGGAGCCCCAAGTTAAGGGAAATCATTTTAACTGCATGGGACCATACCAAGACAAAGAAAACTGATAGAGCCAAACTGTACAGCACTCAAGAGTGTACCAAGCATGAGAATCAAGGAGAAATAAGAAGGATCTACAAAAGAGATAAGCTGAAAGGAAAACTTCCATGGGATGCAGTAGAACCTTGAAGATATCATCCAAAGCCTTATGTCTATTTCACAAGACATGCTGGAAAGAAAAAGGAGGTTATTGTCAAGAAGGCGAGAGGTGTAATAGTCATCAGAGAACATGAAGAATAGTTGGATTATATTTAATGGGCAAATGTAGAACTGTCTTAAATTTCAAGACATTTCATCACTTAAAATATATGATATGCTTTTTGTTGTGTATTACTATGTTCAGCATTTTTTCTATTTTCTGCTCTTATTTCATGTTAATTATTCATTATTGTGTTTTATCATTTACTGGGTCATGACTTCTTTAAATATGGGAAGATTGTTGGGATCACTGCGCACAATGTTCTAGATTTGGAGAAGTCGATCAGTCAATGATAAGTACATTCTGTATTTAATATCTATCTGATGTGACATAAGCAGATTGGGACATCATTCAACCTATGTATGTTTGGATATTAAGTAATATATCTCAAGTATAATATTGTTGTGTGAATGACACTCACACAACGATATCGTTGTGATCACTCACAGAGGGGAGCAGAAAGAGTCAGTCATCAATCGACATGATAATAAGAAGAACACGATGATATCAGCATGTCAACAAGCTCCACACGACGATATCGTTGTGAGAGCTCAAGGAAAGTCTACCAAGTCATTTATCGTCATGTCAACAACCTTCACACGATGATATCGTTGTACAAGCTCAAGGAAAGTTTGTGAAGTCATTTATAGTCATGTCAACAAGCTTCACACGACGATGTCATTGTAAAAGCTCAAGGAATGTTTAGTAATTCATTTATCGTCGTGTCAATAAGCTCCAAATGATGATATCTGATAAGGATTTTATATAGTTTTAAAAATAATTCCAACTAATATCCCGATGTAGGCAAGTATACCTATCGAAATATTGTATAGGAAGGATGTCGTATTTGCCCGAGGCCTGTCGAGTAATCTTACTCACATAAATTAATATTATTTTATCGAAAAAATATTTAGAAGGTTTTTATAAAAGAAATAATAAAAGAAAGGAAACAATTGATCGAGAATCCTTCTTAAGTGAAATACTTCGTAAATCTAGAATTCATAAGAAATGGATTTAGACAAACTTGACCGTGGAGGCTCCCAAAATATGATAGAGCCTCTCTCGAGAGAACTACCACCTAACTTTAGCTTGATCGATTAAGACCCCTCGGCCAGTAGAAACCCCTAAGCTTGTTATATGCTGTGAGTCCCACTATTGGATTTGACTCCAATCCGGAAGATTTGCGTCACCCTCTTTCGAGGAATGCATGTAATTCTTTTTATCTTTGAGTGATCTCCTCGTTCGCATGGATCTCTCGATCATTAGCATACGGATCTTAGATCAAGAAACATATTCGCGACATATGAATTCAAAACAATTAAATTCAAAGATAAATCCTAGTTTTCCAAAACCAAACTATGAAAAAGAGATTACTAAATACCACTACTTAAGAATTCATCCGATCAAATGTAATAAAATTAGCTACTCATAATTGAAGGAAAGATAATTTTATAACTAAGGAAGTAGAATTACAATTGCTGGAAATGGAAATTCTAAATTATGAATTGAAATTGCAAAGCATAAAATAAATTGCATAAATAAAATTACACTAATGAAATGCAGAAAAACTACTCTAAAATTGACCCAATCGAAGCAAGGGCTGGATCCCTATCTTCAAGGCAGTAGCTGGCTTTTATAGGCAGAAAATTGGTGAGTCACGCACTTGGTCACGCCCGTGACCAAGGGCGTGTAAGCTGCGTAACTGCATCATGAAAGCCCGGGAATGTTGGGGAAGAGAAACCGCCAAAATTGATCATCTCGACGGGTCACGGCCTAGGTCACGCCCGTGACCTAGGGCGTGTCTTGACCGAGTCAAGAAACGGTGGGAAACGGCACGATCTAGAGTTAATCTGGCAGTTGCGGGAGAGGTCACGCCTGTAACACCCTGCCAGTAAGAAAAGTATAACAGCAGGTCCGGTCGGGACCCCACGCCATACAAACCACACTAGCTATGAGTTAAAAGGTGATAACCAGAAAGTAACAACTACACGAGAGTACAAAACGTAAGCGGAAGCATTAATTAAACCATTTCAATTAGAACTGTCCACTATCATAGGAATGAAACCAGAATAAAGAGTTACGGCCTTAAGGCCTTACATTTACCCAAAGCACAAAGCTCCATAAAGCATACATCGGCACGCAGGCCGGCAATACATGAAAAACAGGAAAAAGGCTGGCCTTCGGGGGCCAACGCAGCAAAAGGGTCATCGCCCGCTATTTCCCGCTAGGTTCACCTGCACCTGCATAAGAACATTCCACCAAGCGGTGGCAAACAAAGTAACGGTCAGCATAGCTGACCAAATTATAACGACCCCACCCCTTTCCCGGGGTGGCGGAGCTTCTACCCTGCAAGCAAGCCATACTAGCACAAGTACTAATATAAAGAAAGTGCAACTACACAAGGTGAGGTTTCAAGCACAATCAATCTTCTAGGTTGAGCATCAAGAGAAGGGAACCTAGGTATGCACATGATGTTGGTTGGGTTCACCCGAAGGTTCCCCACAACCGCCTAAGCAATCGCATGAGGCTAACATAACATCCATTTCACAAAACACTCCACCGTAAGGGCCATCGCCTTAGGTGGGGAATAGAGCTTTTGGTCGGACTAGGTAAGACACCTTCCACGACCTCTCCCATGATCACACGGCTCTCATGAGGTAGGGACCTCATACCGATCTGCATGGAAACGGGTTCGGTTTAGCTTTGCCCATGCTCTAATAGTTGCGATCTATCGCACGACACGGGTACGGCTTCACCTCGGCCCGTAAGGGTTTAGCACTTTCAAGTGCTACACTAAATATACGCTACGCACCTAATCCCCTTCACAAGGATCTAGGCTTCACGAATACTCAACAAGGGAGGTACATACGCTCCGCATCAATTTCGTGGTGAAGGTTTGCCTTCATCCAAATCTCAAAGCATGGGGCTTTCGTTAGGATCTTCACAAGACGCCTACACTTAATTCCTGCAATACTATAGATGATTTCACGGAGTCATTCTCCGGCACGCATTCTAGGCCTAACCTAAATGCAACGTCGCAAATCAAGCATCACCGATTCGGGCTCACGGCCACGAATAGGCTTCACACAAAATGCCTAAATCCGCACGACTACCGGATTTTCTACATGCAATAATGTCGGGGACGGACACAATCTACCCGGAGTTCCGAAGAACTTGAGGGAATCCTACACTTCACCCATTTGGTGAAAGAGACACCTCATGCAAGCATAGAAAGAGGAATGAAAGGAAAAATACAAGTCCAAAGTTCGGGAGGAAGAATCGTTACCCTAGACGAGTTCTTTTTCGCCATGGATCCGAGATTCTACATGGAGAGAAACGACCGCACCGGGTTGCACTCTCCAAATCTGGAAACAGCTCGAGAAACGGAGCTCCGGAGCTCCATCAATGGCGGGATCTTCCTTCTTCTTCCTTGGCTCCTTCTTCTTTCTCTAGGGTTGGAGAGAGAAAGGCTATGGAATTCTGAGGGTTTAATCCCTCTCCAAAGCCCTAAGACCCCCCAGCAACCAATCCCAGCCGTTGGATCAATTTCCAAGAAATTTGATCAGTCGGATCGGCTTCTCCGCTCAAAATCACGGAGCAGAATAAACAGGGCGCACGATCACAGACGCACGATCACTGGTCGTGCGCTAAGAGGAGAAATGGTCGTGCAATAAGAGGAGACAGAACTCTGAATTCTTGCGAATAAGCGCACGATCACTGGTCGTGCGCGAAGAGGCCACTGATCGTGCGCTAAGAGGAGACAGGGAAAATTTAGCCTGCTTCAAGCGCAGCACTACCACTCCGCCTACTCCGCTGAACTACTATATTTTTGGGGTGTTACAACTCCACCCCCCTTAAAAGAATTTCGTCCCGAAATTCAGAAAACAGTAATAGCATGAATTACAGTTAAATTTTTTTTTTTTTTTACCTGAGAGAAATAGCTCGGGGTACTCCGCAAGCATTGTTTGCTCTCTCTCCCAAGAGAGCTCCTCTCGGACGCAATTATCCCACCGGACTTTTACCATCCGAATGCACTTGTTCCGCAGTTGCTTTACTTTGGTATCTTCGATGCGTAAGGGCTTGACTTTCGTCGACAACCCACTATCAACCGGCACTTTGCCGACCGCAACGATATGAGTAGGCTCTTGCACTGCCTTCCTCAACACTGAAATGTGAAACACGTCGTGCAGACCGCTCAGCTCTGCAGATAGTGCAAGCCGATAAGCCGCATCACCAACACGTTCCACGATCTCAAACGGTCATAAGTACCTTGGACTGAGCTTTTTCAAGCGTCGGATCCTTGATACCCCTTTGAACGGTTTGATCTTCAAGTAAACCCGGTCACCGACGGCGAACTCTAGGTTCCTATGCTTGGCGTTGAAATATTTTGCCTTCCTATCCTGGGCAATCAATAACCTTTCACGTATAGTTCGGATCGTCGAAGCTGCTTCTTCAACATCCTTTCGCTTCAATAGCTTAGTATCGCCCGTTTCCGCCCAAGACAACGGCGTACGACACTTCTTACCATAGAGGGCCTCGAAGGGATCCATCTTTATACTGGCTTGGTAGCTATTATTGTAGGCGAACTCGATCATATAGAGATGATCTTCCCACCTCTTCCCAAAGTCTAGAGCGCACATTCGGAGCATATCCTCCATAGTCCTGTTGGTTCTCTCGGTCTGTCCATCCGTTTGCGGGTGGAAGGCTGTGCTGAACTTCAATTTTGTGCCCAACAGTTCATGGATAAGCCTCCAATCTTTCGATGTGAAATGCCCGTCACGATCGCTGACGATGCTACGAGGGACACCGTGCAGTCTCACAATTTTATCAACATAGAGCTTCGCTAGCTTTTCTACAGAATCATCCTTCCGGTTCGGAATGAAGTGTGATACCTTTGTCAAACGGTCCACGATCACCCAGATGGCGTCGTTTACATGTTGCGATCTCGGCAATCCGTGCACGAAATCCATCGAAATATCATCAAACTTCCATTCCGGAATCGGCAAGGACTTCAGAAACCCACCGGGACGTTGACATTCTGCTTTCACCAACGTGCAAGTGTGACACTTGGCCACGTAAAGGGCAATGTCTTTCTTCATACCCGGCCACCAGAAAAGTTTCTTCATATCCATATGCATTTTAGTGCTCCCCGGGTGGATCGAGTACTTGGTATGATGAGCCTCGTACATCAATTCCGCCCGTAGAGTGCCAACGTTTGGGATGCACAACCTTTCATGTTTCCACATAAGGTCGTCTTCGAAGGAGAAATCAGCGTTTAACCCCTCAACGGTTTCCGCTTTATAGCGTTTCATGCTCTCGTCCAGCTCCAATGTTTGTCGAACTCGGTCGGCAAGGTCGTACTGAACCTCCGTCCAGTTCAAGCATGCTGAAGTAGACGTTCTCCTATCAATGCAAATGATCTCCATTTCTTCCAGCTCACGGCTTAGACGCTCATCATGCATCAAAATCCAATTTGCTTGTGCGGGAGCCCGGCGACTCAACGCGTCCGCAACTACATTTCCTTTACCGGGAGTATATTTGATGTCGAAGGTGTAATCCCCAAGGAACTCCATCCACCTCCTTTGACGCATATTCAACTCCCTTTGATCTAGCAAGTACTTGAGGCTCTTGTGATCGGTAAAGATATTGATCTTCACGCCATATAGATAGTGCCTCCAAAGTTTGAGAGCGAAAACCACGGCCGCTAGCTCCAAATCATGGACCGGGTAATTCCTCTCATGAACCTTCAGTTGTCGGGAGCCGTAGGAAATTACCTTCCCGAACTGCACTAGGACACAACCCAAACCACTACCTGAGGCGTCGCTATAAATTTCGTAGCCTTCCGTACCTTGTGGCGAGCATAGAATGGGCGCCGTGGTCAGTCGGCTCTTCAGCTCTTCAAAAGCTGGTGCGCACTCGGGCGACCAAACGAACTTATGATCCTTCCTAGTCAGTTTTGTGAGAGGAAGTGTGATCCTTGAGAATTTTTCCACAAAGCGCCTATAATAGCCAGCAAGTCCTAAGAAACTTCGGACTTCCGCTACGTTTTTCAACAAAGGCCACGCTCGGATCGCTTCTATCTTCGACGGATCAACAGCAATTCCTGCTCCACTAACGACATGACCAAGGAATGCTACTGACGGTAACCAAAACTCGCACTTGGAGAATTTGGCATATAGCTGACTCCTCCTCAAGGTGCTCAGAACTGCATGCAGATGCCCTACATGCTCCTCTTCCGACTGAGAGTATACCAAAATGTCGTCGATGAAGACGATCACAAATTGATCCAAATACTCTCGGAACGTCCTGTTCATTAAGTCCATGAATACCGATGGTGCATTAGACAGACCGAACGGCATCACCATGAACTCGTAGTGCCCAAAACGGGTACTGAACGCTGTTTTTGGAATGTCACATTCCCTTAATCGCAGTTGATAGTAGCCGGACCTTAGGTCCAGCTTGGAGTAAACCATCGACCCAACCAGTTTGTCGAATAAATCATCGATTCTTGGAATCGGATATCGGTTCTTCTCGGTCAACTTGTTTAGCTCTCGATAATCGATACATAGACGCAAGCTCCCGTCCTTCTTTTTCACAAAGAGGACCGGTGCACTCCAAGGCGACGAGCTTGGACGTACGTAGCCTTGCTCTAACAGCTCTTGCAATTGGACCTTCAACTCTGCCAATTCCTTTGGCGTTATTCGGTACGGTGAGCGGGCCACAGGTTTGGCACCTGGCACCAACTCGATACAGAAATCGATCTCTCGCTGAGGCGGAGCCCCAGGGAGTTCGTTAGGAAACACGTCGGTGTACTCCGCTACAACTGGGACATCACATAACCTGGGCTTTGGCTCCGAAGCCTCCAACAAGGTGAAGAACAACTCGGCGCCTTTTCTCACCGCCTTAACCACCTGGAGAGCAGACATCAGCGTCTTGCTCGCTCCTCGCATACCGACGAACGTGGTTTCACCTTCGGTGTTCCTTCCCAGAGTGATCTCCTTTGTACTGCAATCTATGCATGCTCGCTGCTCCGAGAGCCAGTCCATGCCAAAGATCACATCGAAATCGGCTAGCGGTAATAACGATGCTTCCAAATCGAAATCCTGATTTCCGATCTGCACCTTCACACGGCTCTTCCTATCCGCACTCATTCGAGATCCATTGGGTAGCACTACTTCCAATCTATCCTCTACGAAGGTAGACGGCACTCCGATTCGCACCACGAAGTCCTCAGACAGAAAAGAGTGCGATGCACCCGTATCGAATAGAGCTCTCGCCGGATAGTTGAAAATTAGGACGAAACCTAATTGTATACAAATAAAGCACATAGTCGTACAATAGTATGAATTATATATATAGCTGTAAAAGCTAACTTCTAATTCGTACCTGTGACGACATCAGTTTGTCGTATAGCTTCTTGTTGGCCAAGCGAATAGACTCTCGGCTGAGTCGGAATGTGCTGGGAAGCCGAAGACTCCGCATCTTTGCCCTTTTCCACAACACGAGGATAATCCACCGCTCGATTTCCAGCCTTCGGGGGACCACTTCGACACACCGCAGCTTTGTGTGCCACCTTCCCGCAGGTGAAACACGTATTAGGACCCCGCGCGGTCGTGACTCCCAAAACATTTGAAGGAGCTGGTTCCGCCTGTTTGAACTTCCTTTTGTTCCTTCTGAACTCCGACTTGGACTGAGAGGCCGGCGCATGAAACTCAGGTTTCTTTTCAACACCCCTTGCTTGTACCCTCTTCATGTCCAACTCCAAAGATCTGGCAGTTTGCACCATCACTTGGAAGCCAAACGTCATAGGGCCTGCGAGGAGCAGCCTCAACTCGTCCTGAAGTCCTTCATAGAACTTATTTGTCTTTGTCTCCTCATCCTCCACCAAGGACCCCGCATAGCGACTCAGTTTGGTAAACTCATGCAAGTAATCGTCAACGGAGCGATCACCTTGTGTCAACCTCAAGAACTGGTTTTGTAACGCAATGCGCTGGGCAGAGGGGATAAACCTCTGGAGGAACGACTTTGAAAACTCAGCCATTGTGATTTCGGTAATATCTCTACCGCATAACTTATGCAGCTCCTGCTCTTCCCACCACAGCACAGCCTCTCCATCAAGAAGGAAAGTGGCTAAGGTGACCATCATGGCTTCGTCCGTCGCTGTCGCCCTCAGAGTTCTTCTAACTCTTGACAACCAGTCTTCTTCCTCCGTTGGGGACTCAGATCCCGAGAAGGTAGGAGGATTAAAGCTCAGGAAGTGCTTTAATTGTTGGTCACGCGCTCGCCCCACAGCTACTTGCGCAACTTGACGTTCCACCCTCGGCGCTACTGCAGGTTCCACTGCAGCTACTGGCACAGGGGCCTCAACCCTCGGTTCCACCGCAGGTTCCACTGCAGGTTCGATCACCGGGGCCGCACCTGTAATAGGCGTAGCAGGCTGCGCAAGCCTTTGCGGTTGAGCATTGATCATCGCGAAGACCGCTTCTGCGACCATTCTGATCATCTCAGCCGAAGGAGTAGTCGCTGGCACTTCAGCCGACCCACTACTTTCAGCGGTGTTACGGGGTCGAGACTGCCCCGCAGCACTTCTAGTCACCTATAATCATGCAAGGCACAATTTAGTGACCCACAACATATCAAACATCAATCATGGAACGCTCAGGTTCCGCAAACAAGTATGTTTTTTTATTCCTAAGTGGACATTCTTATTAGTTTTTATCGTTTTAGGTGAATGCACAACCCGTGCGCACCACCCCTTAAAAGGAATTCGTCCGGAATTCGCTAAACTACGGATCGACGCCTTAAGTCCGATACCAAATTGTAACACCCTGCTAGTAAGAAAAGTATAACAGCAGGTCCGGCCAGGACCCCACGCCATACAAACCACACTAGCTAGGAGTTAAAAGGTGATAACCAGAAAGTAACAACTACACGAGAGTACAAAACGTAAGCGGAAGCATTAATTAAACCATTTCAATTAGAACTGTCCACTATCATAGGAATGAAACCAGAATAAAGAGTTACGGCCTTAAGGCCTTACATTTACCCAAAGCACAAAGCTCCATAAAGCATACATCGGCACGCAGACCGGCAATACATGAAAAACAGGAAAAAGGCTGGCCTTCGGGGGCCAACGCAGCAAAAGGGCCATCGCCCGCTATTTCCCGCTAGGCTCACCTGCACCTGCATAAGAACATTCCACCAAGCGGTGGCAAACAAAGTAACGGTCAGCACAGCTGACCAAATTATAACGACCCCACCCCTTTCCCGGGGTGGCGGAGCTTCTACCCTGCAAGCAAGCCATACTAGCACAAGTACTAATATACAGAAAGTGCAACTACAAAAGGTGAGGTTTTAAGCACAATCAATCTTCTAGGTTGAGCATCAAGAGAAGGGAACCTAGGTATGCACATGATGTTGGTTGGGTTCACCCGAAGGTTCCCCACAACCGCCTAAGCAATCGCATGAGGCTAACATAACATCCGTTTCACAAAACACTCCACCGTAAGGGCCATCGCCTTAGGTGGGGAATAGAGCTTTTGGTCGGACTAGGTAAGACACCTTCCACGACCTCTCCCATGATCACACGGCTCTCATGAGGTAGGGACCTCATACCGATCTGCATGGAAACGGGTTCGGTTTAGCTTTGCCCGTGCTCTAATCGTCGCGATCTATCGCACGACGCGGGTACGGCTTCACCTCGGCCCGTAAGGGTTTAGCACTTTCAAGTGCTACACTAAATATACGCTACGCACCTAATCCCCTTCATAAGGATCTAGGCTTCACGAATACTCAACAAGGGAGGTACATACGCTCCGCATCAATTTCGTGGTGAAGGTTTGCCTTCATCCAAATCTCAAAGCATGGGGCTTTCGTTAGGATCTTCACAAGACGCCTACACTTAATTCCCGCAATACTATAGATGATTTCACGGAGTCATTCTCCGGCATGCATTCTAGGCCTAACCTAAATGCAACGTCGCAAATCAAGCATCACCGATTCGGGCTCACGACCACGAATAGGCTTCACACAAAATGCCTAAATCCGCACGACTACTGGATTTTCTACATGCAATAATGCCGGGGACGGACACAATCTACCCGGAGTTCCGAAGAACTTGAGGGAATCCTACACTTCACCCATTTGGTGAAAGAGACACCTCATGCAAGCATAGAAAGAGGAATGAAAGGAAAAAATACAAGTCCAAAGTTCGGGAGGAAGAATCGTTACCCTAGACGCGTTCTTTTTCGCCATGGATCCGAGATTCTACACGGAGAGAAACGACCGCACCGGGTTGCACTCTCCAAATCTGGAAACAGCTCGCGAAACGGAGCTCCGGAGCTCCGTCAATGGCGGGATCTTCCTTCTTCTTCCTTGGCTCCTTCTTCTTTCTCTAGGGTTAGAGAGAGAAAGGCTATGGAATTATGAGGGTTTAAACCCTCTCCAAAGCCCTAAGACCCCCCAGCAACCAATCCCAGTCGTTGGATCAATTTCCAAGAAATTTGATCGGTCGGATCGGCTTCTCCGCTCAAAATCGCGGAGCAGAATAAACAGGACGCACGATCACAGGCGCACGATCACTGGTCGTGCGCTAAGAGGAGAAATGGTCGTGCGATAAGAGGAAACAGAACTCCGAATTCTTGCGAATAAGCGCACGATTGTTGGCGCACGATCACTGGTCGTGCGCGAAGAGGCCACTGATCGTGCGCTAAGAGCAGACAGGGAAAATTTAGCCTGCTTTAAGCGCAGCACTACCACTCCGCCTACTCTGCTGAACTACTATATTTTTGGGGTGTTACAACGCCCATGACCAAGGGCATGTAAACTGGAACGGCTCAGCGGCGGAAACTGCTTGTATTGAATGCTTGTTGGGCGAGTCACGCCCGTGACCTGAAGGTCACGCCCTATGTCACGCCCGTGATAAGGGGCGTGTAACTTTAATCTGATGTGGCGGCGTGTTCTGGAAGCTGGAAGACGGCTCGGCTGGGTCATGGCCCTGACATGGAGTCACGCTTCCAGATCACGCCCGTGACCTGGCGTGTACTTGAGATTTTTGCAGATTTGTTTCTTTATTTCTCGTGAACACGGCTGTGAGCTTGAATTTATTATTAGCAGCCCCAGATTACCTGAAAACACAAAATAAAGTGAATTGGATATATATTAAACTAAAATTATATAAAAACTAATTAATTACTATTAAAATACTATATAAAAATAACTATAAATAATGCACTATCAAATACCCTCATACTTAAGCTTTTGTTATTCCAGAGCAAAAACTAATTTATAAGTATGAGAAGAATTTATAGGACATTTCCAAAAAGATTTACTTCTAATTATGTACTCCAAATCTTATAAGACTCATATCAAAATAAGTTAAGAAGTTAAAATTCAGATTTATAAGAAATAATTTATAATTCATAAATTGAGATGAGTAGAATAAATATTAGTTTCAAAATTCTCTAACTAAATCTTTATAAACAAAATTGCATTGAATTAAGTAAAATAACCAAGATTAAAATTATAGAAACTTTAAACGTCATTAGAAACTTTTAGTACAAAATATTAACTATGCTCTCTCAAAAATATCTTAGGTAAGCAAATAAACATGGCTAATTGGGGGTAAAATTGGCATTGAAGAAGTAACTTTGAATATAGGAAATGATGAATTTTATCCTCTCATTTCCATCTTTTTTTAAATTCCTTCTTCATTAATATCCCAAATGTATATGTTTAGGAGTGATCAATTTTATCCTCTCATCTTCATGCCATATAATCTTTTACTAATTTGGGTGCATATATTTAGGAATGATTAATTTTATCCTCTCATTCCATGACATATGATCTTTTCAAAAAATTTTGTTATGCCAAACAAAAGGGTTAATAAGAAAGGTAGGGGAAGGGCTAGGGTTTAAAGGCTAAAAAAATTCCAAAGATATATTTTAAGAGCATAGAAAACAATTTGAGTAGTCTTTAAGAAACCATGAGTTAAAGTTAATATAAGTGAAATCTAAAGATATTTAACACAATTTCTACAAAATTGAATTATGATATTTTAAGAAGAGAAAATAAAACTAAGAAATATTCTAAACAAATCAAGATAATGAAAAACTCATTAAATCAAATTCATCTAAAAAATAAATCTAACATATTTTGAAGAGAAATATAAGATTTAAAATTTCATAAAAAGAAAACTCCTTAAAAAAAGCCTATAAAGACAACTCATAATTAAAATTAATTTTACATAAATGAAGTTTGGAGAAATTTAATAATACAATTTATTTTATTAGATTTTTTGGATTTTTTTATATTAAAACAAAATGTTTTTTTTTGTAATATTCTTGGACTTCCCAAGGGCTACCCAATGACGGGCTCGCAAGGTACTAGGCGGTTTTGTGGGATGAAAGCCCAACACGGCCCTTTCGCAAGAAATTAAATTTTATATTTTTTTAAATTTTTTTTTGGTATTTTAATTTGCAAGCAAGGAAAATAAGACACAAAGCCATAAAAATTTAAAAGAAGCACATCTTTTTTTGAATTTTGTAATTTTTCATAACAAAATCAAAAATAAGGAAAGAAAAATATTTTTTTATAATTTTGAAAAAGATTTTCTAATTTTTTTGGATTTTTAATAAAAACTGAAAATAAGAGAATACACCCCCATACTTAAAAATAAACATTGTCCCTAATGTTTATATGCCAAGTAGGAGGGAAAAATAAAATGCTGAAAAAGTAAAGTTCAGGAAAAAGAAAGATAAGCAAGGGTGCCTCCCAAGAGCGCTTTGTTTACTGTCTTTTAGCTAGACGTTAGGGGTTAGCTGAAAGGATAAACATAAGAAAATTGCACATGCAACTCCCTTAATTTACGCTGAGGTGAATATGCCAAAATCTGGTGCCCGGGGACTCCTCCGCTATAGTCGTGATTCTTTCGTTGTCTGTTAACTTGAAATTCAGAATCCAAATTATCCATACATACCTCAGGTAATTTGGATTGTTGGAGATGAGCGGCAAATGGATCGGTGAAAATGTTTGGTTGCAATGGCTCATCCTCTACATGAAAATTGTTAGTATCAAAAGAATCAAAATTTAGGGAGTCAGAAAAGTTCTCACAAGGAGGAGTTTCTTATGAAAAAACATGATTAAGCTCTGGTTGTTTATTTTCAAGAATAAAATTATGATCAGAAAAAACAATACCAAGGGGAGTAAATTTATGGGCGACAAAATTTTCATGAATTTTGATTCCAAAATATTTATGTTGTGGGTTTAAAAATTCATGAGAAATTGGAATAGAGTCGGGCGAAGTAGAAGATGAAACATGTTCTTCTTCTATTTCGCTCGGTACACCCATTATGTTAATAAATTCTTGGTATAAAATAATATTTTCTTCTTGTGAATAACTATTCAAATTTTGAATAGGAAGATTCGGAGAATCACGAAGAGAAGAAAATTGATCAAAAGAATTTTGCGGATAAAAGTGGAGGAATAGAAATTTTGATCAATAGAAATTTCTTCATTGCACCGTAAACTATCCGGGTGATCTTGCCACCACGAATAATTATTATCGGAGCAAGAAGAAATTTCAGAAGAATTATAATCTTGAGAAAAATTATTTTGATCAAAAAAATAAGAATAACATTCATCGCTAGAATGATTTGCACCACAAAAATAACAAATAAGTTGGCGCTTTCGTGCGGCTTCCAAAAGGTTTACTTTATGTTGAAGTTTGGCAACTTTTGCAGCCAACTGAGATATTATCATATTTTTTTGGAAAAAGAAAATTAAACAACCGTCACCTAAATGAAAAAAATTTTAAAAGAAAAAACAAAAAGAGAAATGAGGGTGGAGAAAGAGAATGATAAAAATAATAAAATTCACGCTTTCAAAATATCAACAAAAGTAATTCCCCGGCAACGACGCCAAAAATTTGATAAGAATTTTATATAGTTTTAAAAATAATTCCAACTAATATCCCGATGAAGGCAAGTATACCTATCGAAATATAGTATAGGAAGGATGTCGTATTTGCCCGAGGCCTGTCGAGTAATCTTACTCATGTAAATTAATATTATTTTATCGGAAAAATATTTAAAAGGTTTTTATAAAAGAAATAATAAAAGAAAGGAAACAATTGATCGAGAATCCTTCTTAAGTGAAATACTTCGTAAATCTAGAATTCATAAGAAATGGATTTAGACAAACTTGACCGTGGAGGTTCCCAAAATATGATAGAGCCTCTCGAGAGAAAACTACCACCTAACCTTAAGTTGATCGATTAAGACCCCTCGGCCAGTCAAAACCCCTAAGCTTGCTTTATGCGGTGAGCCCCACTATTGGATTTGACTCCAATCCAGAAGATTTGCATCACCCTCTCTCGAGGAATGCATGTAAATCTTTTTATCTTTGAGTGATCTCCTCGTTCGCATGGATCTCTCGATCACTAGCATACAGATCTTAGATCGAGAAACATATTCGCGACATATGAATTCGAAACAATTAAATTCAAAGATAAATCCTAGTTTTCCAAAACCAAACTATGAAAAAGAGATTACTAAATACCACTACTTAAGAATTCATTCGATCAAATGTAATAAAATTAGCTACTCATAATTGAAGAAAAGATAATTTTATAACTAAGGAAGTAGAATTACAATTGCTGGAAATGGAAATTCTAAATTATGAATTGAAATTGCAAAGCATAAAATAAATCTCATAAATAAAATTACACTAATGAAATACAGAAAAACTACTCTAAAATTGACCCAATCGAAGCAAGGACTGGATCCCTATCTTCAAGGCAGTAGCTGGCTTTTATAGGCAGAAAATTGGTGAGTCACGCCCTTGGTCACGCCCGTGACCAAGGGCGTGTAAGCTGCGTAACTACGTCATGAAAGCTTGGGAAAGTTGGGGAAGAGAAACCGCCAAAATTGATCATCTCGACGGGTCACGGCCTAGGTCACGCCCGTGACCTAGGGCGTATCTTGACCGAGTCAGGAAATGGTGGGAAACGGCGCGATCTGGAGTTAATCTGGTAGTTGCGGGAGAGGTCACGCCCCTTGGTCACGCCCATGACCAAGGGCGTGTAAACTGGAACGGCTCGACGGCGGAAACTGCTTGTATTGAATGCTTGTTGGGCGACTCACGCCCGTGACTTGAAGGTCACGCCCTATGTCACCCCCGTGACAGGGGGCGTGTAACTTTAATCTGATGTGGCGGCGTTTTCTGGAAGCTGGAAGACGGCTCGGCTGGGTCATGGTCGTGACATGGAGTCACGCCCCCAGGTCACACCCGTGACCTGGGGCATGTACTTGAGATTTTTGCAGATTTGTTCCTTTATTTCTCGTGAACACGACTGTGAGCTTGAATTTATTATTAGCAGCCCCAGATTACCTGAAAACACAAAATAAAACGAATTAGATATATATTAAACTAAAATTATATAAAAACTAATTAATTACTACTAAAATACTATATAAAAATAACTATAAATAATGCACTATCAACATTGCAAGAGCTCAAGAAAAATCGGCTAAGTCATTTATCGTTGTGTCAACTATCTTCACACAATGATATCTTGTCAAGCTCAGAAGACGGGTTTTCAGATTGACGGAGACGACAAAAGTAGATGTCAAATCAATCACTTCTGAAAAGTGCTCCGAGACAAACCTTCTAAGGTCTCGACCGTTTGAAGTGTCGGGACTATAAAAGGATAAGAGAGGGTTAGCAAACTCTAACCTTTGATCATGATAATTTTGTGAAATCTTAAGAAAATAAACTTGTTGGCTGCAAAAGCAATAGAACAGAAAAAAAAAACTTTCTAAAGAAGAAGAAGAAGAAGAAGTCAAAACTTCAAGAAAAATAAATCTCTCACTCTAGAGAGAAAGAAAACCTCTATTCTTAAGGAGAATCAACACTGATCCTAGTACAAAAGCACATCTATTGATTGATCCAGTGCTGCTGCTGAAGAAGGTTTTCTACTCTGAAAGACCTAAGAAGACTCAAGCTGCAACAACAATATTTTCTAGAGTCAAAATCTTGTAAACCAACATATTTATTTCTTCTGTTTTAAGATCTATCTGAGATCTGAGGTAGGGTTGTGTTGTTAGCATGAGTGTAGGGCTGGGGAGAAGACCTGAGTGTAGGGCTTTGTTGTCAGCCAGAGGTAGAATCTTGTGGAGACCTAAGGTAGGATTCAAGGGTAAATCTGAGCCGTATGAGTGTTATTACTCTAAGATAGGGTTGCTACTTGCACTGGAGGTAGGATCCAATAAGTGGAATTGAGGTAGGGCATTTGTTGAGTTTCTGAGTTGTAGGAGTCAAGGACTCAGAGGAGTAAGATCTTTGATCTGAGATATTGGAGGAGTTGACCGAGTCTAGCACACTGCTAGATAAGTGGAGGGGGCAGTGGAGTACCCATAATCTGGGGAACCACTAAAAATCTCTGTGTGCTATTCTCTGATGTGTGTGTTTTTCTTTGTCTAAATTAAAAACAGTCCATATAGTTGAAAGAGACTAAAATATTTTAAACACATATTCACCCCCCCCCCCCCTAGGTGATTAGACTACTAGTTAATCTTTTAAGAAGAGTTCACATTCTTTCATTCCTAGTTGGACATGCAGTTTCCAACCGTGAAAGTTAGTGGCGTCAAAGGACTGCAGCTTGGCTATGTCGTAAGCCCTTCGCTTCGACATCTTGATTTTAGCTTAGGCAGAAAACTGAAAAGAGATCACCTGGCCTGTGTGGAGACGAGTCAATGACTTTAGATCCAATCCAGTAGTATGTTTTCTCCTCCAAGAAGCAAATGCACAAATGCAGAAGATTTCACGGTAAAGCTCGGCGAAGCACAAGATTCTACGGCAAAACTTGATATAGGCAAGAGAGAGTAATTAGAACTCCGACTGCAGGAGGTTCTGAAAAACCGGCGAGAGAGAACAAAGCTAACTCAAACAGATCTAGATTCAGAAATACAGAGGACTTTAATGCTCCTTTGCTCCCGATCTGACTGTCGGAAGTTGTTTTGCTGAAGGAGGGAGGGCGGATGATGATAAAGCCTTCACAGATTCCTTCCTCCAAGAACAAACAATTCTGATCCAAGATTTCCAAAAATCCGATCCTATGGTATGATGTTCTCTCCCTCTTACCGACAGGGATGCACCTCTTCAGCGACAAAAAACAACAGATACAACATTGATCCTGACGGGAAGAGGAGATTCGGTAAGACCGGATCTAGGCGGCGAGATATGGCGTTGTTCCTTCTCGATCTGCGACAGATGTGAGTGGCGCTGTTAGGGCGGCTCCTGGAGGCACAAAGAGAAAGACCTTTCCCTTCAAACAATTTGTTGTGCTTCGCACAGGAGGAAGGCACGATCATGTATCGTCACTGAAGATTTCAACAGATCTGCGGTCGGATCTGGTTCTGTGGCAAGCAGTGGGATCTTTAGGAGTTGAAGCGCACATATCCACGATCAGCGGCCAAAGAAGAACGCAGGCATCGGCTTCGTTCCCAGAGAATGACACTCGAAGACGGGAAAACAACCATAGCAAGTGGTTATCTTGTACGAGACTAGCAGTGCTCCTCACTCTCCGATCGAAAGCCGCACATGAGAGATGCGAGAGCGATTTCACGCGAGAGCGGCGGAAGAGGCGCTAGAAATGAGCGAGAGCGACGACCCTAGGAGGTACCTTGGAATATTAGAGCTAGGATCTCGCTCAAGGTATTCTACAATAGACCATCAAGTTTGGAATGAATTTTTTTAGTACCTCATGTATAGAGTCTTGCCTTAGATAGACATGCAACACATTATACAGTACCGATTTGGTCTCGATACGCACGAACATGCTATTTAATTAGAGCGATGTAAAATGCAGGCTGGTTTTGGCTATATGCAGGCCGCGAATATATGCAGGCCAAAAAATTATTCATGCAGGCCAAATTTCATATTTATATACCATATTCAAAAATTTAATTAATATTTTCCTAAATAAATCACCAAGCAAAATAACATTAAGTAAAATATCATGCGTGCGAGGTTACATTGAATGTCACTGTTTCGTCAGTAAATCTTGGAGAGCTATTGATGGAGTATCCCTAAAGGCGCTAACTGCACCCCATCCATGGAGTGCGGTTATCCAAAGAACCCCCACTAGCGACGTAACTACCCAAAGTATAACCATCGCCGGCATGGCCGCCATCGCCGCCATCGCCGGCATGGCCGCCATCGCTGCCATCGCCGCCTTGGCCGCCATCGCCGCCATCGCCGCCATGGCCTCCATCGCCGCCATCGCCGCCTTGGCCGCCATCGCCGCCATCGCCGCCATCGCCGCCATCGCCGCCATCGCCGCCATCGCCGCCATCGCCGCCATCGCTGCCTTGGCCGCCATCGCCGCCATCGCCGCCATCGCCGCCATCGCCGCCATGGCCTCCATCGCCGCCATCGCCGATGACGTCGCGATCGTCGCCATTGCTGATTACGTTGTGATCGTCGCCATCGCCGTCGCCGCCGTCGTCGTAGCAAATACCCATGAATAACTTTAGACCAGTTGTAATTTAAAAACACATCGGACACGTACAAGCGAGTAAACTCTTTGGGGACACGGCTGCATGAAAGGAAAAAACACATAATACATGAAGTATTAAACTACTCGAATCATTTTTCCTGAAATTTTAAAAGGAAAAATGATATATATTTTTTTTAAATTGTGGCCTGCATATAGCTAAAATCAGCCTGCGTTTAAAAGCACTCTTTTTAAAAAATTGTGGCATGCATATAACCAAAACTGACTTGCGTTTAACATCACTCTTTAATTATCCAACACTTTTTTCACTATTGGGAAACAAAGCGCCTTAAAAATAACGATAACAATATAAATAGAACATTTTTCATCGCCAAACTCGTCCAAAACATAGCCAATACCACTTTGATTGTTGGCTTCGAAAAAGAGCTCAATATCTTTCCATTGTCTTTCACCGAAAGCTCTCTTCTAAGTTTATCTCTCAGAAAATAATTTTAGAGAAGCCTTCATTGTAGAGAGTATTTCTTATATTATATACGAGTGAGAGGCACGGGGCTCCGCCCTTATTGCCAAGCCGACAGTACCCAGCTGGTCACGGCGGGCTTCGATCGCCCCCGGCTGAACATATACATATGAGTACTCAAAATGACCGCACAAAAATTTTAGTTAATATTTTATAATTGTTTTTTTCAAAAACATTTATATTTTAACAAAAAAATCATTTTAAAGTATAAGAGGTCTAATAATAACCTACCATAGTAAGTGTAGGAGATATATTAAAAACTTTTGGATTTTAGGAATTTTCATTATTATTTTTATTATATGGATATAGCGTAATTACACAAAAGGCCATTATATTTTTTGAATTTCTATTTTTTCATAACATATGTTAAGTCGTTTGAGTAAAAGAATGAAGCTATATTTGACAATTTTGAATGTTCACCAAAGGCAACTTCTTGTATATAATAGTTAAAGATATTTACAATTTAAAAAATTTTAAGAAAAGGTTGATACATGTTGCGGGTCGCTTGGGTACTCTTGGTAGACCGGTCGACTTGAACCGTCTCAGCTCTGAAGCGAGCCAAGCGAGCCAACAGTCAATTAGAGATTCGTTGAGTACACTGAGACTTTTTAATGTGGAAACCCCGGAAAGAGTGAAAAACCACGCGGCCGGAGCTGTGCCGACCAAACTTCACTATATTCTGAGAGGTTACAGTCAGGTACTTAGAATTTGAGCGCGACAGACCGCTGCTCGTTACAATAATAGAGAGAGAGAGAGAGAGAGAGAGAGAGAGAGAGAGAGAGAGAGAGTTCCGGAGGTGACAGGCCACCTCCTGGAAAACCAAGTCTTTTTCCTTCCGGGAACGGTGGAGAACAAAAGTGAGAATGCTCCGGAGAATAAAAGTGAGAATGTTGAGTCGCCTTTCGGGAGAAAGGAAATCTCCAAGTCCACGAAGGAGATCTTCAAGTGCCGAAGGAGAATTCCGAGGAAATCTTCAAAGGAGCTCTCCTGGGTGCAGAAGGCAAGGTCCTTTGAAATGAAGGCATGGGGCTCCTTTTATAGCTTTGGTCGGGGGTAGCCCGGTAATTTTGTCGTCGTAACCACCGTAACCACCTGACGGGCGAATCACGCTGACCGATTTGGAGCACACGGATCGCCATTTTTCGTAAATGTCCGTCTCGCCCCTCGGGCAGTTCGGGCAGTTCGGGCAGCTTCGGGCAGCTTCGGGCAGCTTCGGGCAGCTTCGTTGAAGGTGAAAAAGGCGACGAGTCGTTCCTGCAATTTGAGAATTTAGAAAGACAAAAAGAGAGCGTGTCCGAAATGTGGAAGTGTTCTGAGCGCGTAATGAACACGGAAGCGTTCTGAGCGCGCTAGGAGGCGTTCTGAGCGCGCAATGAACATGAGAGCGTTTTGCATGAGCGTTCGGCGAACGCTGAGGCATTCTGGGAGCGTAGTGAACGCGGAGGTGTTCAACGCGCGGCGTGCACTTTGAGGTGTTTCGTGAGTGCCGTGAATGTGAACTTAGGAGGTGAACGCGTCGTGAGTGAGAGGGCGTACCATTCATGGTGATGAGGGTGCGATTGTGGGGGCGTCAAGCGTTCGAACGACGCCTCTTGGTATGCGGGAGGAAACTCTGCAATTGGGGAGTGCAAATTGCACTCCCCAATTGAGTGCGGTTATGAGAAACTCCCCAATTGGGGAGTGCTTTGCACTCCCCAATTGGGGAGTGCCACGTGGGATGCTGACCAAGTCAGCCCCGCAAATGGGGCGCTGGGTTGTGCGACAATGACGCACCCCCCTAATTAGCGCTGGGGGTGCGGCAATGTCGCACCCCCTATTTGGTATTGGGGAGTGTGGCAATGTCGCACCCCGCTAATTGGCATTGGGGGGTGCGGCAATGCCGCACCCCCCTGACTGGTGCTGGGGGTGCGGTATTGTCGTACCCCCTTGGTGCGGTATTTGTCGCACCATTTTGGTGCGGCAGTTGCCGCACCAATTTGGTGCGGCAGTTGCCGCACCAATTTGGTGCGGCAAGTGCAGCACCCTTTCGGCACGGTATCTTTCTAACGCGGAGGGTATCGCGCCCTTTTGGCCTGGCAGGTGCCGCATCATTTTGACGCGGTGGTCGACGTGGGGTGTGGCGTAAGTTGTGCGTATAAGCATACCAGTGATAGATTCAGAGTTCAAACAGACTCAGAATTGCGCGATACTGGGCCCATTGGAATCGTATTGGTGATTCGACTGAGGTCGTGGTGGGAAACTATGGGTCCGACCGGATACGCTTTAGGGGATCGTATCAAATGCCCCCCAATTTTTGGAAATCGTTTTTGTAGAAATCGAGTTCAAAAATATTCCTTGCAAATGTATGTCTTCGGGCGTGCGAGCTCGTTTAGTCGGGTTGTCATGACGTGCGGAGTTACGAGTCTGCCGTCGTGCGGTCTTTACGGAAGTCGCCGCTCAGCTTTCATTGTGGGAGAAACTTCTATCTGGTCTTGATTGGTTGCGATCTTGTCGCCCAGTATTTGCATTGGAGATCGTGACGAGCTTGCTATTTAGCGTTTGATGCCTGAGTAGCTTGGTGGCTCTTTACATAATAAAGGATAAGTTTGCGCGAATCTGAGCTCGCGGCTTTTTACATTATAGAAAACTAGTTTGCACGAGTCTGAGCTCGCGGCTTTTACATAATAGAAAATTAGTTTGCACAAGTCTGAGCTCGCGGCTTTTACATGGAAGATAAGTTTGGCCGGTGAATAGCGGGCGTATTCAAACCGTGGACGAATGTAGGGGCAGACACTTATGACGTCAGGACTTTACCGCGTTGGAGAAGGGCGAACCTTCAATCGATGACAGTGAGAGATTGTTGTGAGTGCGCCGCCCGGAGCAGTTGCTGCTTATTAGCGCACTGCCCGTAGGCAGGTGTTGTTCATTAGCGCACTGCCCGAAGGAATGTACTGTTCATTAGCGCACTGCTTGGAGGCAGGTTGTGTTCATTAGTGCACTGCCTGGAGACAGGTGTTGTTCATTAGCGCACTGCCTGGACGCAGGTGCGGTTCATTAGCGCACTGCCTGGACGCAGGTGTTGTTCAGTAGCGCACTGCCTGGAGGCAGGTGCTGTTCATTAGCGCACTGCCTGGAGGCAGGTGCGGTTCATTAGCGCACTGCCTGGAGGCAGGTGTCGTTCATTAGCGCACAGCCTGGAGGAATGTGGTGTTCATTAGCGCACTGCCTGGAGGCAGGTGCTGTTCATTAGCGCACTGCCTGGAGGCAGGTGTTGTTCATTAGCACACTGCATGGAGGCAGGTGTTGTTCATTCATGCAAGTGGACGTCTTTACGTAGTTTCGATAGCGCAAGATATGACATGTCTGAAATGAAACTTTAAAAACTCTTAGTCGTAGTGGTAATTTACACAAAGTATTTATAGAAACAAAGTTGGCAGAATAATTCAGTGGCGCTGGTAGAGCCCCGCGGATGGGTATGAAGCTTCCTCCTGGGATGAGTGACTTAAGGGTTGCCCCCCCAGTCCTTTTTGGCAAGTTGTTGGATGATCTCCTGCTAGCTGAATCGGTGTTTAGCCTCGTAGAAATTTCCCCAATTTGCCTTGTTGGACGAGACGCTCGATTTCATCCTTAAGCTTGAAGCAGTTTTCTGTGTCATGTCCTTGTCCACGATGGAACTCACGATATTTTGTCTGGTCCCCCGCGTTCTTAGCGAGGGGTTTGGGCTTGCGGAGTGCTTCGTTACCTTTGATTGCGTAAAGTACGTTAGTCCCGGTAGTGTTTAGGGGAGTGTAGTCTTGATGTTGGCGAGATCCTCAGTCTCGGTTGGGGCTGTCGTGATGCTTGTTGTTCTCATTGGGAACCGTCTGCAGTAGCGGACCCTCTTTCTTTCTTTTCAGGATCCCCTCGAACTGTCGGCGGTGCGCTTCAATTGCCTCATCTGCCGCTATCTGGGCCTCGACTCGTTGAACGAGGTCTGGGTAGCTAGGCACAGTTTCTCGCATCAGTGCGGAGTAGAAACCACCGGGGCGGAGCCCTCCAAGTAAGACTCGTCGCAGAAGCTCGGGGTCGATCCCCGGGATTTGTCGAGCCTCCGAGGTTAAGCGTCGAAAAAAAATCCTTGAGAGTCTCTCTGTCATTCTGGCGGATTCCTAAGAGATGAGAGGGATCTCGGACAATCCTACGGTTGGCGATGAACTGGTCCATGAACTGCAGCGCCATTTATGTGAAGTTGTTGATGACCCCATCCCACAGGGAGTGGAACCAAGTGCACGCTTGTCCTTTTAAGGTTGTCGGGAACTCTTGATAGAGGAGCTGATCTGGAACGTTGTAGAGTCTCTTGATGGTAGCGAAGTGGTTGACATGTTCTAACGGGTCGTCCGTCTCGTCGAATGTTTCGATGTTGGGAAGCTTGAAACCATTCGGAATTGGATGAGCCAAGACCTGAGGTGATAGTGGGGAGGCGTGGTTCGCGGGACGGCAGGCGAGAGCTGCGAGTCGCCCTGCCTGGTCGCACTCTTCCGCTATCATGTCGCATATCTCTTCTCTAGTGGCCCTTCCCATCACTTGTCCATGGAAACCTCTTCCCTGGTGCTGGTGGTGGTGATCAGCTTCTGGTCTTCTGGGCGGCCGAGCAGGATGGGTGGAGCTTGAAGCGTCAGAGAATCCTTCTGAGGCTTCTTCTTCTTGAACGACCTCCTCATTAGGAGCATGATTCGGAGCTGGGGCGGCGGAACGTTCAATGTCGGAGGTTGAACGGGAGCTCGAGGAGCCCCAAGATTTCTTACGAGAGCCAGCATCTCGGCTTGATGTTCTTCCATCTGCCGCATGCGTCCTTCCAATACTGTCGTGGGCGCAAGCGCTGCCTCCTCTATGAAAGGCGTATTGATAAGCGAGTGGGAGGGAGCTGGGTCGACGCGCCCCTCCGCGATTGATCCTTCGGTAGTGCGGGCACTTCTTCTTGCCATTACAATTGGTGACAAGTGCTACATTTAGTGAGTATTTACAGAACTTTGGGAATTCGTTTCCCACAGACGGCACCAAACTGTTGCGGGTCGCTTTTGTGCTCTTGGTAGACCGGTCGACTTGAACCGTCTTAGCTTTGAAGGAGCCAAGCGCGCCAACAGTCAATTAGAGATTTGTTGAGTACACTGGGACCTTTTAACGTGGAAAACCCGGAAATAGTGAAAAACCACGTGGCCGGAGCTGTGCCGACCAAACTTCACTATCTTCTGAGGTTACAGTCAGGTACTTAAAATTCGAGCGCGACAAGCCGCTGCTCGTTACAATAATAGAGAGAGAGTTCCGAAGGTGACAGACCTCCTCCCGTAAAACTAAGTCTTTTTCCTTCCGGGAACGGTGGAGAACAAAAGTGAGAATGCTTCGGAGAACAAAAGTGAGAATGCTGAGTCGCCTTTCGGGAGAAAGGAAATCTCCAAGTCCACGAATGAGATCTTCAAGCGCCGAAGGAGAATTCCGTGGAAATCTTCAAAGGAGCTCTCCCGGGTGCAGAAGGCAAGGTCCTTTGAAATGAAGGCATGATGGCTCCTTTTATAGCTTTGGCCGGGGGTAGCCCGGTAATTTTGCCATCGTAACCACCGTAACCACCTGGCGGGCGAATCACGCTGACCAATTTGGAGCACACGGATCGCCATTTTTCATAAATGACTGTCTCGCCCCTCGGGCAGTTTGGGCAGTTCAGGCAGTTCGGGCAGCTTCGTTGAAGGTGAAAAAGGCGACGAGTCATTCCTGCAATCTGAGAATTTAGAAAGACAAAAAGTGAGCGTGCCCGGAATGTGGAAGTGTTCTGAGCGCGCTCAAAAGCGTTCTGAGCACGTAACGAACACGGAAGCGTTCTGAGCGCGCTAGGAGGCGTTCTGAGCGCGCAACGAACATGAGAGCATTTTGCATGAGTGTTCGGCGAACGCTGAGGCATTCTGGGAGCGTAGTGAACGCGGAGGTGTTCAACGCGCGACATGCACTTTAGGGTATTTCGTGCGTGCCGTGAATGTGAACTTAGGAGGTGAACGCGTCGTGAGTGCGAGGGTGTACCATTCATGGTGATAAGGGTACGATTGTGGGGGCGTCAAGCGTTCGAACGACGCCTCTTGCTACGCGGGAGGAAACTCTGCAATTGGGGAGTGCAAATTACACTCCCCAATTGAGTGCGGTTATGGGAAACTCTGCAATTGGGGAGTGCGGTTAAGGGAAACCCCCAATTGGGGAGTGCCACGTGGGATGCTGACCAAGTCAGCCCCCCAAATGGGGCACTGACTTGGTGAGCGCCTTAATTGGCGCTGGGGGTGCGGTGGTATTGGCAGGTGCGGCAATGTCGCACCCCCCTAATTGGCATTGGGGGGTGCGGATTTGGGGGGTGCGGCAATGCCGCACCCCCCTAATTGGTGCTGGGGGGTGCGGCAGTGCCGCACCCTCTTGGTGCAGTATTTGCCGCACCATTTTGGTGCGGCAGTTGCCGCACCATTTTGGTGCGTCATTTGCCGCACCAATTTGGTACCCTTTCGGCACGGCATCTTTTTAACGCGGCGGGTGCCGCGCCTTTTTGGCGTGGCAGGCGCCGCATCATTTTGACGCGGCGGTCGACGCGGGGTGTGGCGTAAGTTGTGCTTATAGGCATACCGGTGATAGATTCGGAGTTCAAACAGACTCGGAATTGCGCGAGACTGGGCCCGTTGGAATCGTATTGGTGAGTCGACCGAGGTCGTGGTGAGAAACTATGGGTCCGTCCGGATACTCTTTAGGGGACCGTATCAATACAAATTAACTAGAGCATATAATATTTTTGACTGGTGAGTCAAGTAGGGCCTTATTTGGCGAGGCGGATCCACGGCACCCAACCATGAACAGGCTCTGCAGCAAATCCGTAGATTTGCTGCTTGCGTGGAAGACGGACTCACGTTCGCGACGCCAACACATCTGGCGGTAGTGGCAACGGCGCCGTTCTCAAATCTGAGCCACGGCAAATCAGGGGCGCCACACCGTACCTGAGTCGATCAGCAAGTGAAGCTTACGCATCAATTCTATTTGCATGCAGTAAATGCAGTGCAGCTCGTTAGTTTCAGCCCTTTCAGAGAGATAAGTGCGCCTCTTCACCTCCCCCAATTAATGCGGCAACCTGTCCAGTTAATGGCGGACTTAATTGCTTTTTAACTCGCCCCACCAAATACAAATGGACGAATTGAATCCTCCGCCGTGGACTTGTCGGAGTTCACGCAGAAACTTCGATGATAAACTGTTCATCATTGTAGATATCCTCATCGAAGCATTACAAAAGTGGGGAAGAAAAAGCTGTTCTGAGCCGAGAAAATATTGGCGTAAGTAAGGACTCGATGACAATCCGGTGAAATAGAATATAATTGAGAGGAATAAATGGTTAATAATCATCTGCCTTTCTCTTAATCAATAACTACAGTATTCGATATACACACTACAGTATTGGCTATCCGCAACAATTTGTTATCCGCACTACAGTTTTTTTTAATATCTGCAAACAGATTTCTTATCCGCAAACAAATTAAAATTTTAGCAAGTTTAAACATAATCGACTATATCTTCTAGTAAAAAAAGGTGATTGTTATCCGCACTACAGTTTTGGCTATCCGCATTTTTTTTGTATGAGTTATTACGCGCCTTTTAGAAATACGTCTTGTACAAGCATTTTTTGAAAAAATGATCAACACGAAAGTTGTAGATCTCATCGAGATCTACAACTTTCGTGTTGAACAATTTTCCTAAAAAAGCACGCATAAGACTTATTGCCGCCCTGATTGAAATATGTGCGTAACTATAGCGAATTTTTGGTTGTACATGCATTCTTAGGAAAAGTGTTCAACACGAAAGTTGTAGATCTACAACTTTCGTGTTGAACATTTTTCCTAAAAATGCATGTACAAGACGTATTTCCAAAAGGCGCGTAATAACTCATTCAAAAAGAGTGCGGATAGCCAAAACTGTAGTGCGGATAACAATCACCTAAAATAACAGTCCAAATATTAACCCAAAATAAGTAATTTGCAGTCTTTAGAGTACATGAAAGTGGTTAAACATCAAAATTTCAAAAGTCATCATTTTTTCTTCATAGTCATGTCTTCACCTCCATCTTTGTAACCTGAAATATTGATGAAAAAAAATATTACTATTTTAGTTTAGAAAACATTGTAATGTAAGTAAAATTTTTAAAATAATTTCATACATGTAATCAGTTTAGATCATTCAAATGTACCAACGTAATTATTTTCGTAACCGGTTGTGTTTCTCGTACGTGTCGGTTGTAGTGTATTCCCCATCCTTTTGTCATATGTTAATGATATCTCATCCAAGATGGAATAATGTTCGGAATTGGAGAGGAATCGTTCAAATGCAACCAAATGAAGTGATTATCATTTAAAAATCCAATGCAAATTAAGTGTCGACACTTCCGGAATGGACGAATGTAGTGAAATGAATGTAAAACTTTGTACTTTTGACAATTGAACCAATGATATGGTGTAGCATGAAGAGATAACAAGCCTCATATCCGGTAGTGTCATCCACTTACTTAACGGAGCCAGAATTTGTGCACATTCTAGAGATTCTAATAACTCAAAGCGTTTCTTGATTCCGTAAATGGCATCATATAAAAGAGTATGATGATCAAGATCCCAATAAAGATCATTTCTTACTTGTTCCCAATCACCAAAAATATCCAATGCTTCACTAATAACTCGATACCCGCAATGACCATCACCCAACGCATCGAAGGCTTCCAATATATGCTCGGACCAAATGGGGTGAAATGATGACGAACTTTGTCAACAAATTTTTTTTATTCCGACGAATAGGCAACTTTGATGTTAACTTTCTTTTCTTATCCTCAAACAAAACATACTCAAAATGAGAAGGTAAACGTTAGTTGGCAAAACGTATTTTTTAAATTTTTTGTAGCTTCCCTTCGACCTCCCTTTTAACTTTAAAGGAACGGATGATTCCTCAGTTTTGCTCATTATTGCATCAATGATTTCTCTTAATTTCCGTTTGATTTCTTTCTTTTGTTTTTCACTAGAGTCATAAAATTTTTGAGCAATTCCCTCAAGCTCAATGTCAATATTGTTTTTCATGTCCACATCAAACTTTTCATTCAAAACTAATTGTTTCCAATGACCATTAATCAACCACAAAGTGAAGTCTTTAGAGTTAGTTGTATATGTAAATAATTCGTGTGCACACGGTAAATCCAAAGTGTACCTCTTTTAGTGTTGTTATACATCCATAGAGGCCTTGGGGTGCGTCTAGAGAAAACTCCACTAAGGAGAGGTGGGGTCAACGCATGATCGCTCGAGTTGAAGAAATCGAACCCGCCAGTGCGAGAACACGCACGAAACGCGCCGCGTGCCGCCACGACCGAACCCCACTACTGGGGTGCGATTAGCCCGCACCCCACTAGTGGGGTGCGAATACCCGCACCCCCCATAGTGGAGGGTACGGCCAAACCGCACCCCATGTGGGGTGCGGCCAAGCCACACCCCCTTGGGTGCGGCCCGACCGCACGGGTGCGACCAAGCCAAGCCGCGCCCCCTTGGGTGCGGTCTGACCGCACCCCCCCCCCTCGGGTGCGTCCGAGCCACTCTCCCCCGTTACGGGTTTGGCATAAATCGCCCCTCTTCCGACTCGCCGCCCGCTCTTCGGGTTCCAGATTCCACCAAGAGCACTTCCCTGCGCGCCCAGAACGCTTCCCCGTTCGTTATGCGCTCAGGACACTTCTGAGCGCGCTCAGAGCACTTTCATATTTCGGGCACGCTTGCTTTTTGTCTTTCTAATTTCTCAGATTGCAAGAACGGTTTGTCGCATTTTCGCCTTCAACAAAGCTGCCCGAACTGCCCGAGGGCGAGACGGTCTTTTACGAAACATGGTGATCCGTGTGCTCCGAACTGGAAAACGTGATTCGTTCGCCAGGTGGTTACGGTGGTTACAACGGCGAAATTACCAGACTACCCTCAGCCAAAGCTATAAAAGGAGCCCAGGACCTTCATTTGAGAGGACCTTGCATTCTGCACCCGGGAGAGCTCCTTGAAGATTTTCACGGAATTCTCCTTCGGCGCTTGAAGATCTCTTTCATGGACTTGAAGATTTCCTTCATCCCGAAAGGCGACCAGCATTCTCACTTTCGTTCTCCGGAGCATTCTCACTTTTGTTCCCCACAGTTCTCAGAAGAAAAAAAGACTTAGTTTTCCAAGAGGTGGCCTGTCACCTTCGGAACTCTCTCTCTATTATTATAACGAGCAACGACCAGTCGATCTCGAATTCTAAGTACCTAACTATAAACTCTCAAAAGATAGTGAAGTTTGGTCGGCACAGCACCCACCGCGTGGTTTTTTACCCTTTCCGGGTTTTCCATGTTAAAAAGTCTCAGTGTACTCAACGAATCTCTAATTGACAGTTTGCGCGCTCGGTTCGCTTCCGAGCTAAGGTGGTTCAATTCGACTGGTCTACCAAAGCACCTGAGCGACCCGCAACAGTTTGGCGCCGTCTATGGGAACCGAGTTCCCGAAATTCTACGAAGACTCACTAGAAGAAGCACTAGCCGACAATTGCAATGGCGAGAAGAAGTGCCCGCACTACTGAAGGATCAATCCAGGAAGGGCGCGTCGAACCAGCTCCCTCCCACTCGCTTATCAATGCGCCTCTCGCAGAAGAGGTAGTGCTTATGCCTGCAACAGTGCTGGAAGGGCGCGTTCGGCAGATGGAAGAGCAACAAGCCAAGATGCTGACTCTCGTAAGAAACCTTGGGGCTCCTCGAGTTCCCGTTCAGCCTCCGGCATCGAACGTTCTGCCGCCCCCAGCTCCGAATCATGCTCCGGTCGAGGGAGCTGATCGGGAAGATGAAGCCTCAGAAGATTTCTCCGACGCTGCAAGCTCCGCTCATCCTGCTCCGCCGGTCAGAGGACCGGAGGATGACCCCCATCACCATCGCCAAGGAAGAGCAGCTCCTGGCCGAGCATTAGAAAGAACTGTTGGAGTTTCTGAGGTGATCTCAAAGCAATCAACAGTTAGTCTTGCTGCCAACGCAATATGAGCCTATAGGGTCGCACATAAAAGCGTTTGGAGAAATTGGAGAAAGGATTGTGTTGGCCTTACTCATATTGGATATGAGTGGAGGACCAATCCTGTGACTGCTTGGAATTAAGTTGAGAATGTCTCAAAAGGGAAATCGTTTAAAGTGTTTAAACGAACGGATTTGCACTAGATAATTCGGCTAAAGGCATTAACCGAATTCGGCTAAAGGGTTTAGACGAATTCGGCTAATGGCAAATTCGGCTAAAGGGTTTCGCCGAATTTATATAGCCGAATTTATATATAGTCGAATTCGTCGAAATGGTTTCGCCGAATTCGGTTATAGTGAATAGCCGAATTTGTATATAGTCGAATTCATCGAAATGGTTTCGCCGAATTCGGTTATAGTGATTAGTCGAATTCGGTTAATGTGATTAGTCGAATTCGGCGAATGTAAATCTGGACGGATTTTCTTTTGGTCTGCGGATAGCCTTTCTTATACCTTGCGTATATAAAGGCATGCGATTAGGTCTTCGAGAGACACGGTTTTAGACTTAGTCCTTTTCACTATTTAGAAGAACTGCCGACCGGAACTGTTCCGCGCGAGGGCACGTTCTTCCGTCCACCGATCGTGTTCCGCCGCCGCTAGTCGCCGCCGTCGTGGTCGCCGCCTCCCTGGATCAGATCTAGCAGTCCGTGGGGACGTTGAGAGTTTCCTTCTCCGACCTAGTTCTTGTACGACAAGAAGCTAGGGTTCTCCATCGCTTGTGTGGACTTCTGTAGAGGAATCGATCCATTTCGATTCTTGAAAAACTCAAGGACAGAAATTCGGATTTCTTTTGGGAGCACCTTGGTTGAGTGTTGACTCAATCCCGCGAAGGTATATTGTATTTGCTTTCCCATTCTCTTGAATCATGAAAACCGCAAGATCCGTTGATCTCTTTTTGGGTTGTTCTTGTTCATTTCCGTTGCGCATATTCGATATGTCATCCCTTATGAAGGGGTATAGAAAACCCAACAAGAACCACGCGAGAGGAGATACATGACATGATAGCGGAAGAGTACGGTCAGGCAGGGCGACGCGCAGCTCTCGCCCGCCGTCACGCGCATCACGGCTCCCCACTATCGCCTCAAGTCTTGGCCCATCTAGTTCCAAATGGTTTCAAGCTTCCCAACAACGAAACATTCGACGGGACGGACCACCCGTTGGAACATATCAATCACTTCACCACTATTATGAGGATTTACAGTGCCCCCGATCAACTCCTCTGTCAAGTGTTCCCGACAACCTTGAAGGTACAAGCGCGCACTTGGTTCCACTCCCTACAAGATGGGGCCATCAACAACTTCGCAGAAATGGCGCAGCAGTTCGTGGACCAGTTCATAGCCAATCGTAGGATTGTCCGAGATTCCTCCCATCTCTCGGGAATCCGCCAGAACGACGCTGAAACTCTGAAGGATTTTTTCCAATGCTTCACCTCTGAGGCTCAACAGATCACGGGTGTCGACCCCGAGCTCTTGCGAGGAGTTTTCCTCGGAGGCCTCCGCCCAAGTGGTTTCTACTCAGCTCTAATGAGAGAAACCGTGCCAAGTTATCCTGACCTCGTTCACAGAGTTGAAGCTTAGATAGCTGTCGATGAGGCCATCGAATCGCACCGTCGACAATTCGAAGGTAGCTAAGGAAGGAAGAGGGGGTCGGATCAAGCCCCTCGTGGACAAGAAGAGCAGCGTGGCGAGGAACGCCGCAATGATGAACGTCGTCGCGACCCCCGAAGAGACCTGGGTACGCAGCCTCCCAGGGTCTACACCCCATTAAATACCACCAGAACAAATGTGCTCTACGCCATTCAGAACAACCCAGAGCTCCGCGCACCCGGGTGTTAGCCCCAAACCCAAGGGGAGATCAGTCTAGGTATTGCGAGTACCATCGGGGGACCGGGCATACCACTGAAGAGTGTACCAGACTTAACGAAGAAATCGAACGTCCAAGAGACCACGAAGACAAAAAGCTCAAACAGGACACTGCGATCGCTTTCGGGGAAGAAGACCTGCAAGGGTTACGGCTACCGCATCAGGATCCCCTCGTAATCAGCGCAGGGATCGGGGACCCATGCTTTAACGTAAAAAGGACATTGGTCGATAACAGAAGCTCAGTTGATGTTATGTTCCTTTCCACTTTGCAAAGTATGAAGCTCACGAAGGATCAGCTCAGCGCTGTAGCTGGGCCCGTCTATGGCTTCGACAACCGACCTATCCCGGTTCAAGGCATGATCACTCTCCCAGTCACATTGGGTGAGTTTCCGAGACAGTCAACGTACAACATCCAGTTCGTGGTGGTGGAATCCACTTCCGCCTATAATGCCATCTTTGGGAGGCCGCTCCAATCTATCTTTGGAGCAGTTTCGTCCATTCCGCATCTAGCTATAAAGTTCCCGACTGCCGCAGGAATAGGGTCATAAGAGGAAACCAGGAGGCAGCCAAAACCTGTTATCTGAAGCAAGCTCAACCGACAAAGGCAACCGCCCTCAACATCAACAACTTCGACCTACGGGACGAAACTACTCTGCGGCGGGGTGCACCCGTTGAAGGATTAGTGGAAGTACCACTCTCTCAGTAGGACCCGACTCGGACCGTTCAAGTCGGATCCCTCTTGTCGCAGGAAGAACGAGAAGAGCTCACAACCTTCCTACAGGAGAACGAAGACATTTTCGCTTGGATCCCGGAAAACATGCCCGGGGTAGATCCTGAAGTCATTTTTCACTCCTCAAACATTAACCCTGCCTGCAGGTCGGTGATTTAAAAGAAGAGGAACTTCACCCCTAAGCAGTTGAAGGCAATCGAAGAAGAAGTGGCTAAACTCATGGAGGCGCGTTTCATCCGCGAAGCTGAATACCCCACGTGGCTCACTAACGTGGTTATGGTAAAAAAAGGCCTCGGGAAAGTGGCGAATGTGCGTCGACTACAGCAACCTAAATCAGGCGTGCCCAAAATACAGTTTCCCTCTCCCGAGGATCGACCAGCTCGTCGATGCGACGGCTGGCAATGAGCTACTCAGCTTCATAGATGCTTATTCAGGCTACAACCAGATAAGGATGAACCCCGCAGACGAGGAGCACACCGCCTTCCGCACCGACAAAGGAGTTTACTGCTATAAGGTGATGCCATTCGGCCTTAAAAAGGCTGGGGCTACCTACCAAAGGCTGATGAACAAGGTCTTTAAGAACCTCATCGGGGAAACGATGGAGTTATATGTGGATGACATGTTGGTGAAGAGCGTCCACCGTTGCGACCACTTGAAATACTTGGGAAAGTGCTTTTAACTTCTCTGTCGCTTCCAGATGTGGCTCAACCCCAGCAAATGCGCATTTGGTGTGACGGAGGGAAAGTTCTTGGGTTTCATGGTGACCCATCAGGGAATTGAGGCCAAACACTAGAAGATCAAGGCGTTGGAGGATATGTCACCACCTCGTTCAATTAAGGAAGTGCAACGTCTGAACAGGAGGATCGCCGCGGTATCTCGTTTCTTATCACGGACAGGAGACAAATACATCCCTTTCTTCAAAATTCTTTGGGGAGCACACCACTCCGGGTTCCAGTGGACTGACGAGTGTTAGGCGGCCTTCAAACTTCTCAAACAATACCTGGCCTCACCACCACTTCTATTAAAACCCATCCCCGTAGAGACCATGTTCCTGTACCTGGCAGTTTCTCCCACGGCTCTCAGCTCGGTGATGGTAAAAGATGAAGGAGGGGTGCAACGACCAGTCTACTACCTCAGCAAAGTCCTCACCGACACAGAAACAAGGTATCCAGCATCGGACAAGACAACATTAGCTCTCGTCTTCTCAGCAAGAAAGCTTCGGCCCTACTTCCAGGCTCATACAGTAAAAGTGTTGACTCAGCTCCTGCTACGAGCAATCCTCCAGAAACCAGAAGTCTCTGGAAGGCTAGTGAAATGGGTCGTAGAGCTCGGCGAGTTTGACATCCAATTTCTGCCCCGGCCGGACATCAAGTCACAAGTACTTGCAGAATTTTTTGTAGAGTACACCATTCCATCATAAGCAGCTTCTATCAAAGACACTACTAGTCCCTGCTGGACTCTCTATGTCGACAGCGCTTCAGGTGCTAAAGGAGCCGGAGCAGGATTGCTCCTCATAAGTCCCAACGAGATCACCTTAGATTACGGCCTCCAGTTAAAATTCCCCGCAACCAACAACATTGCGGAATACGAGGCATTGATCGCCGACCTCTGGCTCGCCATCAATTGCAAAGCACAGAACCTGACGATTTATGCAGATTCCCAACTCGTACTCTCACAAGTTGAGGGATACTACGAGGCCAAAAATGAACAGATGGCGAAATATCTCGTGCTTGCGAGATTGCTCCTCCAGAAGATCTCATCATACTAAATCCTGCACATCCCCCGGGAGCAAAATTACAGGGAAGATGCTCTATCTAAGCTTGCAACCTCGCCCACCAGCTACCAATCCCGAAGGCGTCGAGTGGAAGAGATCGTGGTTCCAAGTATACAGGGTCCATGGGAGATCCCGGCCATCCACCAGGAAGAATCGTCCTGGATGGCCCCTCTGCGAGCCTACCTTGAGCACGGGCACCTACCTGAGGACCGTCTAGAAGCGCGAAGGTTACGGATGTGAGTGGCATCATTCGCCATCGTGGACGGGGAGCTTTACAAACGGGCATTCTCAGGGCCCTACCTAAAGTGTCTACCGACAGGCGAGGCGGACTACGCCTTAAGAGAAGTACATGGGGGAATCTGCGGAGAACACTTAGGCGGGAAAGATTTGGCCCAGAAGATATTACGCCAATGTTTTTATAGGCCAACAATGAAGAAGGACGCGACCGAGCTAGTCCAAAAGTGCAGGAACTGTCAGCTGCACGCAAACGTACCTCATCAGCCCCCGGTCGCACTCTCCACACTCCAAATTGCGTAGCCATTCGCGCAATGGGGAATCGACCTCCTCGGCCCCCTACCTTTCGCATATGGGCAGAGTAAGTTCATCATCCTAGCCATCGACTACTTCGCCAAGTGGGTGGAAGCGGAGCCCCTGGCCAAGATCACAGAAGAGAACGCCAAACAGTTTGTCTGGAAGAACATTATCCGTCGCTTTGGTATCCCAACAACGATCATTGCCGATAACGGCACTCAGTTTATCAGGAAATCCTTCACCAAGATGTGCGAGGACCTAAAGATCAATCTCCGTCACACGGCCGTAGCACATCCGCAAACTAACGGGCAAGTGGAAGTCACAAATCACACCATCCTCAAAGGGTTGAAAACGCGCTTGGAAGAAGCTAGGGGACAATGGGTAGACACACTCCCAAGTGTACTATGGGCATACCGCACAACAGAGAGGACCCCTACAGGAGAGACACCTTACAACCTATGTTACGGTACTGAAGCTGTCATCCCCATCGACATCAGTATTCCAAGCACCCGGGTGCTAACTTTCGATCCTAACAAGAATGGCGAACTGCTTCGAGAGAATCTTGACTTAATCCACGAAGTCCGAGACAACGCCGCCCAGCGTGCCGCATCCTACCAAAGGCGCATAGCCCGACTCTATGACAGAAGGGTGAAGCCCAGACCAATCAACGTAGGAGATCTCGTCCTACGCATCATCGAGGCGGCCGGAAAAGGCCCCCAAGGAGATAAACTCTCACCAAGTTGGGAAGGTCCGTACATTGTCACTGCGGTCGTAAAACCAGGAACATACAGGCTCAGAACAGCCGAAGGAAAGACTCTACCACGCACCTGGAACGCCCAGAACCTGCGCCGCTTTTATCAGTAATATCAAGTCTTCTATCACGTAGAAAGCCACGAGCTCAGACTCGTGCAAACTTATTCTATGTTATGTATTGTATGCAAAGTTGCGAGCTCAGACTCGTGCAAACTTATCTTATATTATGTACTGTATGAAAAGCCGCGAGCTCAGATTCGTGCAAACTCATCTTGTACTGCGAAATCCACACACAAAATGATTTTCTACTATGAAAAATATGTTTTTGACACCTACATTCGATTAAGAAAAATCATTATTATCTTCTTTACAAAAGGCTTTTTATCACCCATTTTGGGGCCCTGTCCCGGGGACTTTGCACCGCCTTCGATTGAAGGTTCGCCCTTCTCCTCCGTCGTCGAGTCCCGGCGTCGTAGGGGCCTGCCCCCCTTACGTTCGCCCCCAGTTTGAATACACCAGCTATTCACCGGCCACTTCGGGGCCCTGCCCCGGGGACTTTGCACCGCCGTCGATTGAAGGTTTGCCCTTCTCCTCCGTTGTCGAGTCCCAGCGTCGTAGGGGCCTGCCCCCCTTACATTCGCCCCCGGTTTGAATACACCCGCTATTCACCGGCCACTTCGGGGCCCTGCCCCGGGGACTTTGCACCGCCGTCGATTGAAGGTTCTCCCTTCTCCTCCACCGTCGAGTCCCGGCATCGTAGGGGCCTGCCCCCCTTACGTTCGCCCCCGGTTTGAATACACCATCTATTCACTGGCCGCTTCAGGGCCCTACCCCGGGGACATTACACCGCCGTCGATTAAAGGTTTGCCCTTCTCCTCCGCTTTCGAGTCCCGACGTCGTAAGGGCCTGCCCCCCTTACGTTCGTCCACGGTTTGAATACCCCCGCTATTCACCGGCCAAACCTATATTATGTAAAAGCCGTGAGCTTAGACTCGCGCAAACTAATTTCTTATTATTATAAAAAAGCCGCAGGCTTGGACCCGCGCTGACTCATTCGTTATTTTGTAAAAGGCCATCAAGTTGTTCAGGTATCAACGCTAAATAGCAAGCCAGCAACAATCTCAAAGTGCGAACATCCTTCGCCGGCCATCTTGAAGCATCTTCCCTCAATCGATACTTCGACAACAACCAGGGAAGCGGGGCCACGAGAGTGCTATCACAATGCAGCGTAGAGCGAGAAATGCCTAAATAGAACAAGAAAACAAAAGCAACCACACACTCATCCTTCGACAACAATTCCTACCCAAGGCACCACGAAGAGAGCAATGATCAAAGACGCCACAGAAAAACCGAAACCTCCGAACTCCTCCGCGCCGAAATTCGGACTCCGAAGGTTTAGGGGCTTATGTTATACATCCATAGAGGCCTTGGGGTGCGTCTAGAGAAAACTCCACTAAGGAGAGGTGGGGTCAACGGTCAACGCATGATCGCTCGAGTTGAAGAAACCGAACCCGCCAGTGCGAGAACATGCACGAAATGTGTCGCGCGCCGCCACGACCGAACCCCACTACTGGGGTGCGATTAGCCCGCACCCCACTAGCCGCACTCCCCATAGTGGAGGGTACGGCCAAACAGCACCCCATTTGGGGTGCGGCCAAGCCGCACCCCCTTGGGTGCGGCCAAGCTGCCCGAACTGCCCGAGGGCGAGATGGTCTTTTACGAAAAAAGGCGATCTGTGTGCTCCAAACTAGAAAACGTGATTCGTCCGCCAGGTGGTTACAATGGTTATAACGGCAAAATTACCGGGCTACCCTCGACCAAATCTATAAAAGGAGCCCAGAGCCTTCATTTGAGAGGACCTTGCCTTCTGCACCCGTGAGAGCTCCTTGAAGATTTTCACGGAATTCTCATTCGGCGCTTGAATATATCCTTCGTTGACTTGAAGATTTTCTTCATCCCGAAAGGCGACTCAGCATTCTCACTTTCGTTCTCTGGAGCATTCTCACTTTTGTTCCCCACAATTCTCAGAAGGAAAAAGGCTTAATTTTCCAAGAGGCGGCCTGTCACCTTTTGAACTCTCTCTCTCTCTCTCTATTATTGTAACGAGCAGCGGCCTGTCGCGCTCGAATTCTAAGTACCTAACTGTAAACTATCAAAAGATAGTGAAGTTTGGTCAGCACAGCTCCGGCCGCGTGGTTTTTTACCCTTTCCGGGTTTTTCACGTTAAAAAGTCTCAGTGTACTCAACGAATCTCTAATTGACTGTTTGCGCGCTCGGTTCGCTTCCGAGCTAAGGTGGTTCAATTCGACCGGTCTACTAAATCACCCGAGCGACCCACAACAAGTGTGAATATTCATGAACTAATGGAAATCCTCCTTTCTTCACTAACTCTTCCTCCTCTTCAATGAGTTGTAAGGCTTGTGTAGACACCTTCCCAATTAAATTTGAATACAATGCACCTGTAAAATCATTACTAATTTTGATACAACTGTCGCCGAATGATCTTCTAATATCTGTATGTTGAAGGGTTATCATCTGATCGAATGTCCTCCATATTGTTGTCAAATTGTCAATAGACACCTCCAAATTTTTTTTAAGTTGCCTATGTCCTCCCTCCACACGATTAGTACATGAGTTACCCAAATGTAAGTATTTATCAATCCATACCGACATAAAATGATCTTTATATGGTTGTATCCAAGTTGTTGTAACATATTCCAAAACATCAGAATGTAAGGTAGAATACTCAACAATTAATTGATTGAAAGTAATATTGAAATCACTTGTCGAAACAACTTCAATCACCCGTTGCCATTCTAACATAAATTTCTCAAAATCTTTCCCATTACTGAATAATTTCTTACAATGAGCAAGGACATTTCTATTAATGTGGACACGACATAAGATATTTTTCGCTTGCAGGAAAACATTTGAAATGGCATTCATTTGAGCAATTTCTCAATCAATCACCATAACCGTTGGCAAACAATCTGGTGCAAGTATAAACTTAAAACATTGCAAAGCCCATTCGTAACTACATTGTGTTTCATCTGATAGAAATGTGAAACATGAATAAAAGGATTTCTTGGTTGAGGTCATTCCAACAATACACAGAAGTGGCATTCTATATCTGTTGGTCTTATAAGTACAATCTAGTTGAAACATAGTCGAAAACATATTGGTCAATTTGATTGAAACAGGACGTGCAAAAAATAAACTATGTAGTTTCTTAGTACTATCATTGACTTTATTGAAACTAAAATAGTCTGCACTGGTGATGCACTTGTATAAAAACTGAATAGGAGTGTGTCCCTCTAACTGTTTCCTGTGTAACTTAGCCCTTGCATTATAAATTGTTCGAATCACAGTCGTATTTGCAATGTTTTTACCCTTGATAGCTGATAAAATTTTCCTTGGTTTAACACATGCACTGTACATCTGCTCAACTAACTTGCCCTCCTCCATATTTAACCTTCTCACATATGCATGTGCTTCTAAATTCACCTTTTCATGATTGTTCACTCCGCAAAGCAATTCCACTCTCCACTCATCTAAATGTGCTACCCTCCGTCCCTTCACAGCAAATAAACAACCACAATGTTTGGAGGCCATTTGACGAAGTCCTTGTTTAACCCACCCTTTCCTGTTCTGATTCTCTCGATAGTAATCACTTCTATCACAACCTAACAACACATGGGGGTTGGACCGATCAACGACCTTATCAGAGGCCTTAATCACTACAACATAACCAAGACTTTTTCCAACACCACGAGCCCAATCCACTAACTTTTCCTTAGAACAAAACACATTTTCTGTCTCAAAATGACTGCTCACATCAACTTTAACCTTTGATTTATTTTCTTCAATAACAACGGTTGGATCTTCACATTAAACAACAACATTGCAATTAGAAATTGTTGGGTATTGAATCCACAATATCCTATATTTGTGAGAAGTCGCCCTTGAACCAAGGTGAATTGCTAGTGTATTTGATATTGTCTTTTAGTTATGATCTTGCAGGTTATAAATGCTAAGTGTAGACCAATGTCAGATCACAATGGGTCATTAAACACAGTCTCATGCAATGTAATCCCTCATTGTGTGAAACATGGTGTTGACTCATGTGTGGTCTCTATATTGAGATACACTTTATTTTCAAGACTCTTGAAGCTTAGAAGATGGAAGAGCTGTTGGTGTTCTAGAGAAGAAAGGAGAAAAGTTCAGAAAATTTTCTAAGGGTATTTCTCGAGAAATCAAAGGCATCTCTCGAGAAATCCAACTCATTTCTCGAGAAATCCTTCTCTGTTTTCTATTCTTTTGTTTCTAAGGAATTTCTCGAGAAGTCCTTTATTTCTCGAGAAGTTGAATTCATTTCTCGAGAAGTCTTAATTATTCTCGAGAAATCTTCTCTATTTTCCTTTGAAAGTTTTTTCTCAGTCGTTTCTCGAGAAGTCTTATGTTATCTCGAGAAATCAAAGCCATTTCTCGAGAAATCCCTTTGTTCTCGAGAAATTCTCTTCCAGTCTCGAAAGCTTTTTCCAGCATTATCTCAGTTTCTTGCAGCCATCTCTCGAGATGTAAAGTTTATTTCTCGAGAAGTCAACTCTATTTCTCGAGAAATCCATATTGTCTCGAGAAAATTGTTTTCTTCCCGTGCTGCTTTGAAATCCGGTTCCTGACAGGTTTTTATTTTCTTCTGACGGACTTGACGGCGCGTGTGAATGGTGTTAAGGTTAATCCTACCTTAAATCAAGGCCTATTAATCGTTACTTTTGATTGCTATATAAGCCTTCTATCTGGTCTTATGTTAACCCGAATTTCTAATCTTCCATACGATCGGATCATCGTGAAGAACTTGCTGCCTACGGCCATTGTTGAAGGATCTCTCTCTCTCTCTCTCAATCAATTGATTCCTTCTAAAGAAAAGATTCGACGGATCATCGCTCTTATCATCTACAGCAATCTATTGGATCGTGTCGAATCCTAGGAATTAGATCTGGGATTTCAATCGTTTCTCCCTCTTCTTCTAGCCAAAGTTTTTAAAGACTCAAGGAGGAAGAAGATCTCAGAAGTTCAGATCTGTATAAGTTTTGTTAAGTATTTCATTGTACTTAATCTCATTTTCTTGTAGGAGAGTTTTTCTCCAAGTTGTAGTAGAGTGTTTCTCCGAGTTGTAGGAGCGGTGCCTCCGAGTTTGTAGGAGATTTGTCTCCGAGTTGTAGGAGCGGTGCCTCCGAGTTTGTAGGAGATTTGTCTCCGAGTTGTAGGAGTTGAGACTCAGAGATTGTAGGATCGTTCTTGATCCGAGTTTCTGAGAAGTAGCCAAGGCTAGCTGTGATGCTAGATTGGTGAGGCTAGAAAGTGGAGTACCCAAGATCGGAGAACCACTATAATTTCCTTGTGTCGTCTGTGATTGTGATTTGCTTTCTGTGTTTATCTTTTTATCAAGTTTTTATTCCACAAAAGACGCATAATTCACCTATTCACCCCCCTCTAGGTGATTTTGGTAGGCAACTAGATACTTCAATTGGTATCAGAGGGTCAATGCTCGTTTCTAGGTTAACATCTTGAACAGGATCCATCCTTTCTAGTTGCTAGCAAATCATGGAAAGAAGCAAGGATTCCTCCACGTTGAAGCTGCCAATCTGCACAAAGGCTAATTTTCCTATGTGGAAAGAAAGAGTCAGATTTTACATGGAAGTCGCAGATCCGAGAATATTTCAAGTTGTGTAAGAAGGCCCTCATGTACCTATGACTGCCTCTACAATTGACCCTACTATTCAGGTGCCAAATAAAATGATGGACCTAACTAAGGATGAGATCGCTATAGTAGCCTTGGACAAAAAGGCGAAGAACGTTATTGCTAGTGCAGTGAATGACTCTATGTTACAAAACTTGATTCACTGCAGATCAGCCAAACAGATGTGGACATCCTTAATTGTTCTCATGGAAGGTACCAAAGAGGTAAGGGCCGATAGAAGATCTCTACTCAACCAAGAGTATGAGGTCTTCAAGCAGAGTAAGAAGGAGTGCATTGCTGATGCCTATGAAAGGTTCTTCAAAATTGTTAATGGCCTAAGAAACTATGGTCGAGAATTCACAAACGGTGAACTCAATGACAAGTTCCTGCGATCCTTGATGAAAGAATGAGATAGCAAGATCGTTGTCATTAGGGAGTTTGGAAAGCTGCCAAATATTGGCCCACAGAATCTGTTCGGGAAGCTATTATCCCATGACCTGTAGATGAATATCCACAAAACAGAAGAAGATGGGAATCAGACTTCTAGCAAGGAAAGGACCTTGACTCTGAAGGCCGAAAGCTCCAGGAAAAGCAGAACTATGTCTCCAATTAGGGCACAAGAATCTGATGAAGAAGAAGAATCAGAAGTCGGCTCCTCCTGCTCAGAAATGTCAGATGGAGAATTTTCTCTAATCTCCCATCAGTTCAAGAAACTGCTAAGCAAGAGAAGGCATATGAAGAGCAAGCCCTCTTCCTCTGACTATAGACATTCTCGTCGTGATGGAGATCATCACAGGAAGGGATCAAGCAGCCATGACAGGTATAAGTCCAAACCGAACAAACACGTTTCTTCTGACATTATTCGTTATTGCTGTAATAAGCCAGGGCATATGATCGATGATTGCCCTCACAAGAAGAAAGAGGATGGAAAGAGAGAAGAAAATGTTGGAACATGGTCTTCCGCATCTCCTAGGTTTGAGAATAACAAATCCCATGTGTATTTGATCTTGTGTGTTTAAGTGTGCAAGATAACAAAGTCCACATGACTCCAGGATTACATAAGAAGGTTGGCCCCAAAGTTGAGCAATCAAATCCAAATCTCCTACTAGCGCTGGCGGTAGTACTAGCGCAGGCGCTAGCTGCCGTTCGACGAACTGTTAGCGGCGCTCGACGAAACTCTCATCACGACGTTCGATGAAACTTCGCTCGATGAACTCTTAGCGGCGTTCGACAAATTCCTGTTCGACGAAATATTGGCTCGAAGCGTAATTGCCGGGAGAACTTATAGAAGGAGATAGCGCCAGGCGATATCCGATAGCGCAGGCGATAGCGAGGAGCATAGTAGGCAAGGGAGAATTGTTTCCTCAGATTGAATATTCTGTCGCGCAGAATGTGTCCTAATATGGGATAGCGCCGGCGGTACCGCTAGCGCAGGCGCTAGCGCTGAGGCTATAAAAAGGACGTTTCTTCTCTCGTTTTAGACACACGTCAGAGAGATATCAGAGAGAGATAGAGTGCTAGAATTCCAGAGGCTATCTTGGCCGAAAGTTGATGTCCTACCAAAGTTCTGCAAACTTCTGAAGGAGAATCTCATCACACCGGATCCAAACGAAGTCCACTTCTACAATGCTTACTCTACAGCGGGTCTTCGTCTCCAACTTCAGAAGTTCATCAAGAGGGAGTTTTTATTTTCATTTCATATTTTTCTTGTAAACGGTTAGTGAAATCGCCTCGTGTTGGCGACTAGGTCTGGGTAGGACTTAGGGGGAAACTCGTCTTGTGTTGGCGACTAGATATAGGATAGGTCTAAGGGTGCTCGAGGCCACATCCGGGGAAGGGTTGGCTAGAGCGGCTTGAGGCCGAATCCGGGGAGGATAAGGCTAGGGCCACCGGTTCGTGGGGATGCGAGTCGGGATAGAAAACAAAAAGAGTTTACTATTCATCGCCACCGATTTCTAGCATCATAGAAGTCAACTTTTGTAAAACTTTATTTGATATTAATAAAGCATGTCTCTACTATATTTCAATTGTTTTACTTGACTTCTTATTGTCTTTATTTTTGCATTATTACAAAGTTTTTAAAATATCACTAAAGTTTTGAAAACCCTTATTCACCCCCCCCTCTAAGGGCGCCTACCGATCCAACAAGTGGTATCAGAGCCAGGTTATTCCAAATCGGCTTAACAACCGGGAATAATGGCGTCTCATGATCTCTCTTTTCCTGAGGGTCAAGGGGTTAGTCGACCACCTCTCTTTACTGGGTCAGATTTTAACTACTGGAAAAATCAAATGATGTGTTTTCTTATGACCATGGATGTAGAAGTATGGAACATGGTAGAAGTTTGGTACTCTCCTCCTACAACTGTAGTGGGAGAGGTGACATTAGCAAAACCAAACGATAAATGGGACGATAATGATAAACTAAGGTGTAAAAATAATGCTAAAGCAATGAACGCTTTATATTGCGCTTTAAATAGGACTGAGTTTAATAGAATTTCTGCATGCATGATGAGTCCTGATCATATACACTTTTATGGACTCATCTGGGCCGTTTATTTAGTCATTTCACTGCACTTTAGCCCTGTTATTGCTCATATTGATACTCCATGCTAGGTGCACCTCTAGGCCCATTTTGGTGTGATTTCATGCTTATCTTCATTAGTAGTTTTCATGTACTGTTAGGTGTCACTTTTAGTGGCTAGATTCGTGGTTGTGCTGGATTAGGAGTCGTGCAGGTGTTCCCGGTGCAATTTTGCACAGGAACACTGCGCACGATCACCGGTTCTATTGCGCACGACCACTGGTCGTGCGCCATTGATCGTGTGCACTTAACCCTTTTTCACGAGTTCTGTTTGGTGCAGTGCGCACGACCACCAACGCCAGTGCGCACGACCACCGGTCGTGCGCCACTGCTCGTGCGCACTTATCATTAAAATTCTGAGTTCTGTTTGCTGTATTGCGCACGACCATCAACGCTAGTGCGCACGACCACCGGTCGTGCGCCACTGGTCGTGCGAACATGTTATTTTATAATTTCTGTCTTTGCAGGTTCCGTCCAGGCAGAGTGCACGATCACAGGATTCTAGTGCGCACAACCACTGGTCGTGCGCCAATGACCGTGCGCACTGTTTAATTCCAGCGCCTATAAATTCCGCTGCTCGCGATTTAGGTCAGACCGCCCGCCGTATTCCGCCGTTTTCTGCTCCAGTTCGCCCAGATTCGCCCCTCCACCGTCGCCCACCATATGGAGGTGCTCCGGGCTTGCTCTTCACGCCAATCTTGAGCCGGAGTTTCCTCTCGGCCTCCTCCTTCATCCAAGAGCTCCAAAGGAAGACCTAGCCGCCATTACCATCAAGCAAGAGGAAGTTTGCAACCTCTACCGGATCGTGACACGAAGAAGACGGGTCCATTGGAGAGTCGTGACAGCTCTCTCTACCCCGGACGTAGTTGCGGACCGAGATTGGACGCGGATTGACAACCCGGCGATTCCAACCGTGAATCTCCAATGAGCCTTCGGATTCGGTCGATTTCTTGCCTTGTTCTCCTCTTATTGATTGTTGTAATAGTTAGATCTTTCGTATTTTGATGAAGAACACTATAGACCTTGCTATTTAAAGTTATTTCATGTCTATGTGAAATACCCTTTTTTGTTTATTTGTGTGCTTGAGGTGCGCCCTATTCCATCCTCCATCCCGCCGTCACGTCCGGTGCCGCACTAGCAATTGCTAGTGGCGTGCTTGTCGAAGAGGTGCTTGCGACCCTCATCCGTATGCCTACCCTTCCATTCGCCTAGCGAAGCGTGGCATAGCGGCCCGTGTAATCCATTCCGACTCCGCCGGTGCGAACCATTCCATCCGCCTACCGAAGCGTGGCATCGCGGCCCGTATTCCATCCCACCTAACGAAGCAGTGCGCTCAAGGCCTGCACAGTTCGATTCCGCTTGCCTACTCGTCCATCCGCCCTTGCGACGCAGCGCGCTCAAGGCCTGCCTAGTCTCCATCCCGCCAAGCGAAGCATTGCATAGCGGCATTGCATAGGAGTAGTCGTAGTATTTTCTCTTTATTTTTCACAAACCAAATCCCTTTCGTCCGCACTCCACCTATCACTGGACTTCGATCTCAAGTCCTTCCTCGAAACCTAACTCCACCTTACTGTGTTCCTCAAGAGACCGACACTCGGGGATTTTCCCCATTATTATTACTTGCGCGACCGGTGCACTTGCCGAATCATCGCACCAAGTTTTTGGCGCCGTTGCCGGGGAACACAGTCGTGTGAGTTTTCTTGAGAGGTAGACGAGAGATTTTAGTTCTTTTTCGCTTGTATATCTATTTTTTTTTTACTTTATTTTTGTCTTAAAAAAAAAAATTTAGCCTCTTAATTTTCTTTGCTCTGTTATTTTCTCTGGTTTTAACTTTTCTAAAGCAGGATTTCCAGATTTTTCTTGTGTGTGTAGTTCTATTTTGCAAAGAATCTTTATTTTCTGTTATCCACATAATTCTGTGATGTATTCTGAAGCCGAGTGTCGTCTTTCTGACACTTTGCATCGACACATCGACGCCCTGACTGCTTTAAACGCTGAGCATTGTATTAGGTGTTTGTTATGCAAAGGTATAGGCCATATGGTGAAGGATTGCCCTCGTCTGTGCGATCTGTCCCCCTCTGAGGACGTGGACGCAGCATCCCCCCGTTTACGGGAGACTACTGCGGACAGGCCCACCAGAGTGTTGCCTGGCCCCTATACTGACTTTGTGCATCTTGCTCGATCTTTGCCCTTGGAGATTACCGAGGAATCTCTCGCCGCGTACTGCTCTTTCATGGGTCCCTCAATCCCCTCTTATGAGCTTCCCTTGAGTGACGATGTGCACTCATTCGATGGTCAGCAGGGACAGGATTGGGAACTCATGGATGCACCAGTATGGGGTGCAGATTTTGGTTCTTCCTGCGGGGAGGCGTCTGTGGATATTTTCGCAGAGGCGACTGCTCATTTATTTTCTGATCATGAGAGCAGTCCGGTTCCTCCGCATTCCTTGCAAAATTCTTCTACTCCAATCTTTAGTGAGTCGGCTGATGATGTCGTGCGGGTGGCTGATTCAGCGCCTGAGGTTGCGCCAAAGTGGGACGAGGATTTCATTCTCTCTGATGGGGAGTTTGATACCTTTGAACACGATGACGCGCCGCGGTGGGATGAAGAGGATTCTCTTTCCGAGGAGGAGGTATGTACCTTCTTTTTGGATGGGGACATCCAGCTCACCACCAAGGACCCCGAGCTCTTGGGTTCTCCTCGTTACGACTCATATGATACCGACAGTGATCTGTCCTTGGGTCCTGCTGGGAGTGAAACCGGGATCACTCCCCAGATTGCTGATTATTTATGTCTTTCTTCTCGTTTCTTTCTTGATCCCCCTTCTTCATTCGAGCCTGTGCAGGTTGAGTCTCTACAGGTGCCCCAGGAGGACTTGGAGCTTTTTGCTCAAGTCAATGATGCGAGCATCCCCTCATGCGAGGAGGTTTATTCCCCCTCCGTAGAGGAAGCTCCATTCATTGCCTTTTCCTCCTGCCACTTTGTTGTGGACGATACCTTGCTAGGCAAGGATGTGTTTTGTGAGATGAGTGAGGACCAGGCCTCCTCCTCTTCTTACATTCTCTACCCTCTACCTGTGAGGAGCAGGTATCTATATTTAGGCAGAGGGGTGACTGTTCTATCACCGTATCGGTACCCGCTACCGACACGGATATTAGGCCAGTTACCTGTCCACTTCTCATTCCATACTCCCATTAGCTAGAACCGTTTTAGTTTTGAATAAGTCGTGATGGGATGACAATAACCCCAGTAGTTATCTTACTTTTCCTGCATTTTTATTTCTTCTAATCATGTTTAGTTAGCTGTAGTTTATTTTAGCTTGTCTTTTTCTTTTGTTTTTTTTTGCGGAGCTGACCCCTGCAGGTATCTTTTTTCTGGATGGCGGATGCTGCAGCGTTGTCTTAGTTTGCACGCGTCTTCTGGTATGCTCACTTGCTGAGCATTGGGTACTCTCTTTCCCTAGCCCTATTTTGATTTTCCTGTCATATATTATGCGGATTGTTTAGTTTAAGTCTGGGGGAGAGTAGTTTTGTTTACCCGCTCACGTGCACTATTGCACTGCATACTAGAAGATTTTATTTAAAATGTTTTGTTTATTTTCATTGCACACCACAGCACCCACTTGAGCGCGTACTCGCCTGTATGCATGCTCTGTAGTGAATTTAATTCTTCTGCTTATTTGGGAAAATCTAGGTGATGGCTTAGGACTATGTAGCAGAGTAAAATGTTGACTCCCGTAGTGCTCCTAGTCGAGTGCTCGGTTGCATAGAAATTTGTGTAGATTAGACTTCTTTTTATATTTATGGTTTTATCTTTTTCTATTAGTGTAAATGTTGTTTACTCTACTCAAATGGTGAATCTGGTGGAATCAAACGGTAGCGTAGGGATGTATGTAAACGATCGCTAGACTCGTATTGCTTGAGTCGGGAGAAAGGAGAATCTTTCTCGGTGGCTAGAACTTGCCCCAAGCGATTCTTGAAGCATTGGCATAGGATAGTTCTAGTGCGTGAGAATGACGTAGGTCATTATTTTGGCCCGGTTGAACTTTTTATTTCATGCCTATCGTCTACCCTTGCTAGCCCCTTTGTGCCTACCCTTTTCTTGATTCAGCTCCACATTTATCTCACCAAAGCCTAAAAGCCTAGCCTAGTCGCACACCCAAATCTGAGCTTTAGTTGTAGTCTCATTTACATTTTGGGGGGGTGTTGATTATGGTGTCTATTCTGTGAATCTGTGGATGTGCTCATTTGAAAATTTTGCTGAAAGAAAAAAAAAAGACAAGAAAAAGAAAGATAGAAAGAAAAATGAAAAAAAAGAGAAGAAAGAAAAATGAGTTTTATTGAAAAATCATGTAGAAAAATTATGTATTGGGAGTAGGCGGTGCACACACCTATGTTGCAAAAGTTCAAGTCTGGGGGTGTGGTGCACTTGCATTCGATTTTGGTGCGCGGGTAGATATTTTTAAAAAAGCTCATTTGGGTTATGTGTTTAAGCCATTTTGTTTATCACCGTTTACCTCACCGTAACCCAAGCCCCATCTCTAACCTAAAGTCCTACCGACTCACGCTATGAACCAATCTAGTGTCGTGGAGAGAATGTGACCGGGCAAGCCTATGGTCACCGACACCGATGGATTTCGGTGGAGTTTGTCCGGCATCCCAATCTTGAGCAATGCTCGTCTCAGCGCTTAGTTTACTTTCTCCGTATGCATGACCGAATGATTCACCGTTATTCACCATTTTGAGTAGTTGTAATATGCTTTTACTCTTTTAGAAATATATAAACTGTTTTTATAATCAGAAATCTTTTCTACTATTTTTCTTATGCACGTGAGCATACGACTTCGCATGGTACTCTGTAGTGTAATCATTAAGCCATCTACTGTTCTTTCCTAGTTCGCTTAGAATTTGTTTGCTCGGGACGCGCAAACAGTTAAGTCTGGGGGTGTGATGAGTCCTGATCATATACACTTTTATGGACTCATCTGGGCCGTTTATTTAGTCATTTCACTGCACTTTAGCCCTGTTATTGCTCATATTGATACTCCATGCTAGGTGCACCTCTAGGCCCATTTTGGTGTGATTTCATGCTTATCTTCATTAGTAGTTTTCATGTACTGTTAGGTGTCACTTTTAGTGGCTAGATTCGTGGTTGTGCTGGATTAGGAGTCGTGCAGGTGTTCCCGGTGCAATTTTGCACAGGAACACTGCGCACGATCACCGGTTCTATTACGCACGACCACTGGTCGTGCGCCACTGATCGTGTGCACTTAACCCTTTTTCACGAGTTCTATTTGGTGCAGTGCGCACGACCACCAACGCCAGTGCGCACGACCACCGGTCGTGCGCCACTGCTCGTGCGCACTTATCATTAAAATTCTGAGTTCTGTTTGCTGTATTGCGCACGACCATCAACGCTAGTGCGCACGACCACCGGTCGTGCGCCACTGGTCGTGCGAACATGTTATTTTATAATTTCTGTCTTTGCAGGTTCCGTCCAGGTAGAGCACACGATCACAAGATTCTAGTGCGCACAACCACTGGTCGTGCGCCAATGACCGTGCGCACTGTTTAATTCCAGCGCCTATAAATTCCGCTGCTCGCGATTTAGGTCAGACCGCCCGCCGTATTCCGCCGTTTTCTGCTCCAGTTCGCCCAGATTCGCCCCTCCACCGTCGCCCACCATATGGAGGTGCTCCGGGCTTGCTCTTCACGCCAATCTTGAGCCGGAGTTTCCTCTCGGCCTCCTCCTTCATCCAAGAGCTCCAAAGGAAGACCTAGCCGCCATTACCATCAAGCAAGAGGAAGTTTGCAACCTCTACCGGATCGTGACACGAAGAAGACGGGTCCATTGGAGAGTCGTGACAGCTCTCTCTACCCCGGACGTAGTTGCGGACCGATCTTGGACGCGGATTGACAACCCGGCGATTCCAACCGTGAATCTCCAACGAGCCTTCGGATTCGGTCGATTTCTTGCCTTGTTCTCCTCTTATTGATTGTTGTAATAGTTAGATCTTTTGTATTTTGATGAAGAACACTATAGACCTTGCTATTTAAAGTTATTTCATGTCTATGTGAAATACCCTTTTTTGTTTATTTGTGTGCTTGAGGTGCGCCACATTCCATCCTCCATCCCGCCGTCACGTCCGGTGCCGCACTAGCAATTGCTAGTGGCGTGCTTGTCGAAGAGGTGCTTGCGACCCTCATCCGTATGCCTACCCTTCCATCCGCCTAGCGAAGCGTGGCATAGCGGCCCGTGTAATCCATTCCGACTCCGCTGGTGCGAACCATTCCATCCGCCTACCGAAGCGTGGCATCGCGGCCCGTATTCCATCCCACCTAACGAAGCAGTGCGCTCAAGGCCTGCACAGTTCGATTCCGCTTGCCTACTCGTCCATCCGCCCTTGCGACGCAGCGCGCTCAAGGCCTGCCTAGTCTCCATCCCGCCAAGCGAAGCATTGCATAGCGGCATTGCATAGGAGTAGTCGTAGTATTTTCTCTTTATTTTTCACAAACCAAATCCCTTTCGTCCGCACTCCACCTATCACTGGACTTCGATCTCAAGTCCTTCCTCGAAACCTAACTCCACCTTACTGTGTTCCTCAAGAGACCGACACTCGAGGATTTTCCCCATTATTATTACTTGCGCGACCGGTGCACTTGCCGAATATCCGATAGCGCAGGCGATAGCGAGGAGCATAGTAGGCAAGGGAGAATTGTTTCCTCGGATTGAAGATTCTGTCGCGCAGAATGTGTCCTAATATGGGATAGCGCCGGCGGTACCGCTAGCGCAGGCGCTAGCGCTGAGGCTATAAAAAGGACGTTTCTTCTCTCGTTTTAGAAACACGTCAGAGAGATATCAGAGAGAGATAGAGTGCTAGAATTCCAGAGGCTATCTTGGCCGAAAGTTGATGTCCTACCAAAGTTCTGCAAACTTCTGAAGGAGAATCTCATCACGCCGGATCCAAACGAAGTCCACTTCTACAATGCTTACTCTACAGCGGGTCTTCGTCTCCAACTTCAGAAGTTCATCAAGAGGGAGTTTTTATTTTCATTTCATATTTTTCTTGTAAACGGTTAGTGAAATCGCCTCGTGTTGGCGACTAGGTCTGGGTAGGACTTAGGGGGAAACTCGTCTTGTGTTGGCGACTAGATATAGGCTAGGTCTAAGGGTGCTCGAGGCCACATCCGGGGAAGGGTTGGCTAGAGCGGCTTGAGGCCGAATCCGGGGAGGATAAGGCTAGGGCCACCGGTTCGTGGGGATGCGAGTCGGGATAGAAAACAAAAAGAGTTTACTATTCATCGCCACCGATTTCTAGCATCATAGAAGTCAACTTTTGTAAAACTTTATTTGATATTAATAAAGCATGTCTCTACTATATTTCAATTGTTTTACTTGACTTCTTATTGTCTTTATTTTTGCATTATTACAAAGTTTTTAAAATATCACTAAAGTTTTGAAAACCCTTATTCACCCCCCCCCTCTAAGGGCGCCTACCGATCCAACAAGTGGTATCAGAGCCAGGTTATTCCAAATCGGCTTAACAACCGGGAATAATGGCGTCTCATGATCTCTCTTTTCCTGAGGGTCAAGGGGTTAGTCGACCACCTCTCTTTACTGGGTCAGATTTTAACTACTGGAAAAATCAAATGATGTGTTTTCTTATGACCATGGATGTAGAAGTATGGAACATGGTAGAAGTTTGGTACTCTCCTCCTACAACTGTAGTGGGAGAGGTGACATTAGCAAAACCAAACGATAAATGGGACGATAATGATAAACTAAGGTGTAAAAATAATGCTAAAGCAATGAACGCTTTATATTGCGCTTTAAATAGGACTGAGTTTAATAGAATTTCTGCATGCACAACTGCTTATGATATTTGGAATCAATTGGAAGTAACTCATGAAGGTACATCGCAGGTGAAAGATGCAAAGCTATTCCAACTGGAATCTGAATATTAAAAATTCAGGATGGATACCGAAGAGGACATTAACTCGATGTACACCCGCTTCACCAAGATCGTCAACGCTTCAAAGGCACTTGGAAAGACCTACTCAGACGGGGACTTGGTGAGGAAAATTCTTCGTTCCTTACCTCCAAGGTTCAATCCAAAGGTGACAGCCATCTCGGAGTCGCACAACTTAAGAATGCTCCAGATCGAGAACCTTATTGGGAATCTCAAAACCCATGAGGTAGAACTCCAGATTCAACACGATGAATACAACAAAGAGCCAAAGAAAAATGCGCTACCACTAAAGTCAAAGAAGGAGAGCATCGAAGATGATGATGAAGATGAAGAAGGTCTCCGGGTGAAGAACTTTAGGAAGTTCATCAGGAATCCGGAAAGAAGGAACACATTCCACAAATACTTCCAAAAGGATACTCGACGAAAGGGATCTTCCTCTTCATCAAGGAAAGAAAAAGGAAGCGAAGATGAAGAAGAAAGACCACCACCAGAGTGCTACCAGTGCAGAAAGACCGGGCACATTCGGAGCCAGTGCCCAAAGTATCAAAAAGAGCAAAAAGAACAACACAAAGCAAAAGAGAAGAAGAAAGTACTGAAAGCCGCAACTTGGGATGATTCTTCCTCTGAAGAGTCAAACGAGTCTGAGTCAAGTAGCGAGGAGGAAGCAAACTTATGCTTAATGGCAAAAAGCAACGATGACGACACCAGTGTTCTTAGCGACACTGAGGTATTTCCTCCTACTTTTGAAAAACTCTATGATGAATTTGTTTTAACTTGCAAATCCTATGATCAAAGTATAAAAGATAATGTTATATTAAATCGTGAAAATGAAGCTATTATCAAAGAAAATCATAAGCTCACAAAAAAATTGATTTCCTTTGAAAAGAGAAAGGTTTCATATCAAGAGTGTGAGCACTCTTTATTTAAGACAAAGGAACTTGAAGTTTCTCTTTCTAAGGCCCTTGCACAAAACAAAACTATTGCAAAAGAAAAGAGGGACTTAGAGAGAAAACTAAAAACCACTCTTTCACAAATTGAAAATAATAAAATGGGATTTGAAAATAAATGTGTTATGATTGTACAAGAAAATACTTTTCTTAAAAAAACAAAATCATGACCTCAATATAGCCATAAAAAAATCGGGATTGGTCAAAAATCCCTGGATAAGATTTTGGGAAACCAATATTATGGTTCTGGAAAATTTGGGGTCGGATATAAAAGTGAACCCTACCGCCCAGCGCTAGCCACTAACGCCGGCGGTAGCTCAACTGTTAAAAAATCTTCTGATTTCTCTAATGTTCAAACATCATACTGCAAGAGCAACGTAGAAACTCAAGAAAGGGTCTCAACCCCCTTTATTTCGTGTGCTAATTGTCTTAAGTTTGTACACACGTCTAGCTCTTGCAGGAATATAAAATAAGGTTCTTTAAAACAAATCTGGGCACCTAAGAAATCCACTTACTCTATGGGTGGTACCTCTTGGGTATCTGGATCTTTACTCTCATCTTCTCTCTAGATTTGCAGGAAGGCTAAGGAAACGGAGGATGTGTGGTACTTGGACTCAGGCTGCTCCAAGCACATGACGGGCAACAAAGCTAAATTCCTTAGCCTAGAAAAGAAGAAAGGAGGGATCGTAACGTTTGGTGATAACAGTAAAGGAAGGATCATGGGAGTTGGTACAGTGGGTAACGAATCTTTTCTTATCTCAAATGTTCTTTATGTTAAAGGTTTGAAACATAACTTAATATCTACAAGTCAACTATGTGATAAAGGATTAGACGTATTATTTGAATCATCTACTAATCTTTGCAAAATAGTTAATCCTAAAACAAAAGATGTGTTACTAACTGCACCTAGAATTCACAATATTTACATAGTTTCGTTTCATGATCTTTCCAAATCATCTATAAAATGTTTTATAACCAAAAATGATGAATTAGAATTATGGCATAGACGTTTAGGTCACGCTAGTACAAATCTCATTTTAAAACTAGCAAAAAGGGAATTGATTAGAGGATTGCCTAAGTTGAATGGAAATTTATCTTCACTATGTTCTCCATGTCAAAAAGGAAAATTTACAAAATCATCTTTTAAAAGCAAAAATGAAATTTCTACTTCAAAACCACTACAATTAATTCATATGGATCTCTTTGGTCCCGTTAACACCGCAAGTCTGGGTGGTAAAATATACACTTTCGTTCTAATAGATGACTTCTCTAGATATTGCTGGACTTTATTTCTCTCTTCCAAATCTGATGCATTTTGCGAATTCTCAAAATTATGCACTCGTATTCAAAATGAACTAGATCTAAAAATAAAATGCATTCGCTCAGATCATGGAGGTGAATTTGAAAATGAAAATTTTAATTCCTTTTGTGAAATGTTAGGTATTAAGCACGAGTTCTCCGCTCCACGCACACCTCAACAAAACGGTGTTGTAGAACGGAAAAATAGGACAATCCAAGAACTAGCACGCACCATGTTATCTGAATATAAATTACCTAAGTCTTTTTGGGCCGATGTCGTAAGCACATCATGCTATGTAATGAATAGATTTATGCTTCACCCATCACTAAATCTCACACCGTATGAACTATATTTTCAAAAGAAACTTAACGTATCATATTTTAAAGTATTTGGATGTAAATGTTTTATTCTTAATACAAAAGATTCTTTAGGAAAATTTGATGAGAAATATGATGAAGGAATATTTCTTGGATATTCTTCAACCAGTAAAGCCTATAGAATATTTAATAAAAGATCGAGTAAGGTTGAAGAGTCTATTAATGTTAAATTTGATGAGTTTATTCCATGTGCAGAGAAGCTTTCTACAGGTACAAATGATGAACCTTTGCCATCTTTGGAGCACGACGAAGAGGAACCGTCCAAAGAAGAGGAGGAGAAGTCCAATGAAGTTGAATATGTACCTCCAAGCGTGTTGAACTTCTCAAAAAATCATCCAAAAGAGCTAGTCATTGGGGAACCTTCTACTGGGGTAAGAACTCGATCCTCTCTTCATGAAATGTTTTCAAATATTTGCTTTGTTTCCGAAATCGAACCTAAAAACGTTTCCACCGCTTTAAATGACGAATTTTGGTTTTGGCTATGAATGAAGAGTTAGGACAATTTGAAAGAAATAAAGTTTGGAAACTTGTAGATAGACCATCTAATCATCCAATTATCGGCGTAAAATGGATCTTTAAAAATAAATTAGATGGTGAATCTAGGATTATAAGAAATAAAGCACGCTTAGTTGCTCAAGGTTATTCTCAAATCGAGGGGGTAGATTTTGAAGAAACTTTTGCACCCGTTGCTCGCTTAGAATCTATACGAATATTTTTGGCATTTGCGAGTTTTAAAAGAATAAAATTATTTCAAATGGATGTTAAAAGTGCATTTTTAAACGGGTTTATAAAAGAAGAAGTTTATGTAGAACAACCCCCCGATTTCATAAATGAAAAATTCCCTAATCATGTTTACAAATTAGAAAAAGTGCTTTATGGTTTAAAACAAGCGCCCCGTGCATGGTATGATCGACTTACATCGCTTTTGTTAAAGCACGATTATGTTATGGGAAGTGCCGACAACACACTCTTCATTAAGCATAATAATAACGATCTAATTATTTTACAAATATATGTTGATGATATCATTTTTGGAGCCACTAATGAAGAGTTGTGTAATGAAGTAGTCTTAGTAATGAAAAATGAATTTGAAATGAGTCTTGTAGGAGAAATATCATATTTTCTTGGTTTTCAAATCTCACAACGAACTGATGGTATCTTTATTTGCCAAACAAAATATGTTCACGACATGCTTAAACAATTTGGATTTGAAAATCTCAAACAAGCTTCTACTCCTATGAGTGCTTCTTAAAAACTAGGAAAAGATGAATCCGGAATATCAATTGATCAAACGCTATATGGAGGAATGATAGGATCTCTTCATTACTTAAGTGCATCTAGACCATATATAATGTTTGTCGTATATTTATGTGCTCTCTTTCAAGCCAATCCAAAAGAATCTCATTTAAAAACGGTAAAACGTATTTTTCGTTATCTATTAGGGTCATCTAAATTAGGATTATGGTACCCACACAATGATTCATTCACATTCCATGGCTATTCCGATTCGGACTACGCCGGGTGTTCACTAGATCGAAAGAGCACTAGCGGTACTTGTCACTTTCAAGGACCCTCTTTAGTAGCTTGGTCTAGTCGGAAACAAACTTCGGTTGTACTCTCCACCACGGAGGCCGAATATATCACACTTGGTAGTTGTTGTGCACAAGCATTATGGATGAGTCAAACACTAGAGGATTTTGGATTTCATCTTAAAAACATTGATCTTAAATGTGACTACAAAAGTGCAATAGACCTCACATATAATCCCGTACACCACTCTAGATCCAAACACATCGATGTTCGTCATCATTTCATTAGGGATCACATTAAGAAAGAGCATGTAAAAGTAAGTTTCATTGGCACGGACTCTCAACTCGCTGACATATTTATTAAACCTCTTCCCGATGCAAGATTTTGATTATTACGACTTGAGTTAGGTGTCCTAGATCTTTCGAGTTAAAACACATTCACAAAACAAAATCTTTGCAAGTTTTAACCATCGAAAACATCTCCTAAAAATCTGAGATTTCAGCATGAAACTACTATTGGGACACTTAATCAAGATCAGCAATTAAAATTTTCAAAATCATAAAAAATCGTGTACTGTTTCCCGCGCTAGTGCTAACGCCAGCGCTAGCGTACTTTTTCGAATTTCTATATTTTTAAAATTTTGAAAAATTCCTAAAAATGTATTAATCTATATGTACTGTTTATTTTTGCACTTGTGATTCTATTTAATTTTTGAAAAATCAAATACAAAAATACAAAAGACAAATTACAAAAAATATGTTTGCCTTCTTAAAGTCTCTTTTGTTTTATGCAAAAATCAAATACAAAAATACAAAAGCCAAAAAAAAAAAAAAATTTTTTTGTTTTGTTCAAATTCTATTTCTAAATACAAAAATCAAATATAAAAATATAAAATGCAAAAACCAACAAAAAAAACTGTATGAAATTTAGGGTGATAATCAAGCATGACTTAATCTATTATTTAGAACTTCTATAATATTGCAATTTATCTTTTCAAACTACTTTGAACATTGTTTTCATCATGCTTTGATATATCTATTAATATGTGCATCAATTATATTGTAAAAATTGTGTAGAACTAAGCTTAGCATGCCTCTATGTATGAGTAAATATTTTATGTTTGATAATGATTTTTATTCACTCACTTTTTGGCATTGTCTACATATGCGTTTAATCTAAGAATGCTTGTGTATATTATGTATTAGTACAATGAATTAAAATTGCACAAGTATCTTACATACACTCCTTTATTTGCACTTTTAAAAGTTAAGAAAAGTGGTTATCTTTTTCATAAATTATATTGGTTTGCAAAACAAGTGTATTCGGAGAACTTTGTACAAAACAAAAATCATAAAATAAAGTGACAAAGATAACTCCATCAATCACTACTTGAACCTCCTGATAAGTCTTAATAAGCGTTGTGAGGTTGAGCACCTTGGAAAGAATAGTAAAGTTTCTTGTGCAAACCATAACTTTCTTTCAAAATAAAAACCACTTATTCTTAAGTACACCGGATCACAATAAAAATCAATCTTGAAGAATAAAATTATGTGATCCCCCAAACACTACTTTGCACCATGATAAGTCTTAATGAGCATTGTGTGTGCAAAACACCTTGGTAGTTGTACATTTTTGTGCATTGAAGTTTGTGGAAGTAAAATCATTTGTGTTTTATTGTGCTCTTACTTTACATATTACTTGCATTTTTGATTAAAACATGTGTTTACTCTACTCAAAAATACACTTTTGTGCACATCATTATCTTCCATAACACTTCTTCTCATGAGTATTGGATCCTAATGCTAATTGTATACTATTCTTTATTTATGAAATGCACTAGATAACCTAGCATGCTTTCTACAATGTTTAGTATGTTTTGAAATTGTGAATTAACATAACACTGTAGTACTATCTTTCTGATAACATTATTTCATGCTTGATTAATTTATTATTGATTTTAAAATGTTTACAAAACATCTTCTTTATAACATTAAACTCCTATAATTTTTTTTTGAATTATCATGTCGTACAAAAGATGTTTGCTTGTATTTTTTTCTAAGTCTTCCGCAACTTTACATTTACCTTGTATTTGTTTATGCTACAAACTCTGATTTATGAAAATATTGTGATACTCAAACTCTGATCTATTTCAATGAAAAGAATTCTAAAACTCCTTATTATTTCCTTCTCTCTACAAGCTCAATCATGTCTTATTATCAATCCTTACCCGCTTTTGCTAATAACAAAAGGGGGAGAACTAACATGATAATGATAAACATTTATCTGCTATCAAAATATAATGCTTAATTAAGATGATAGCTTACATATTAGGAGAGCATTCACTTAGGGGGAGCATGTATTTAGGGGGAGCAATTCTAAATGCTAAAATCGTAAATTATCCTAAGTCATCACTCTCACACACACACAAGTATGGTTCTTCATGCTTATATTTTAATGCTCTGATTTATCATTAATGGATTTGTTATTATTAAAAGGGGGAGTTTGTTGGAACATGGTCTTCCGCATCTCCTAGGTTTGAGAATAACAAATCCCATGTGTATTTGATCTTGTGTGTTTAAGTGTGCAAGATAACAAAGTCCACATGACTCAAGGATTACATAAGAAGGTTGGCCCCAAAGTTGAGCCATCAAATCCAATTCTCCTACTAGCACTGGCGGTAGTACTAGCGCAGGCGCTAGCTGCCGTTCGACGAACTGTTAGCGGCACTCGACAAAACTCTCATCACGGCGTTCGACGAAACTTCGCTCGATGAACTCTTAGCGGCGTTCGATGAATTCCTGTTTGACGAAATATTGGCTCGAAGCACAATTGTCGGGACAACTTATAGAAGGAGATAGCGTCAGGCAATATCCGATAGCGCGGGCGATAGCGAGGAGCACAGTAGGCAAGGGAGAATTGTTTCCTCGGATTGAAGATTCTGCCGCGCAGAATGTGTCCTAATATGGGATAGCGTCGGCGGTACCGCTAGCGTAGGCGCTAGCGCTGAGGCTACAAAAAGGACATCTCTTCTCTCGTTTTAGACACACATCAGAGAGATATCAGAGAGAGAGATAGAGTGCTAGAATTCCAGAGGCTATCTTGGATGAAAGTAGATCCAAACGAAGTCCGCTTCTACAATGCTTACTCTACATCGGATCTTCGTCTCCAACTTCAGAAGTTCATCAAGAGGGAGTTTGTATATTCATTTCATATTTTTCTTGTAAACGGTTAGTGAAATCGCCTTGTGTTGGCGACTAGGTCTGGGTAGGACTTAGGGGGAAACTCGCCTTGTGTTGGCGACTAGATCTAGGCTAGGTCTTGCGGGTGCTCGAGGCCACATCCGGGGAAGGGTTGGCTAGAGCGGCTTGAGGCCGAATCCGGGGAGGATAAGGCTAGGGCGACCGGTTCGTGGGGATGCGAGTCAGGATAGAAAATAAAAAGAGTTTACTATTCATCGTCACCGATTTCTAGCGTCATAGAAGTCAACTTTTGTAAAACTTTATTTGATATTAATAAAGCATGTCTCTACTTTATTTCAATTGTTTTACTTGACTTCTTATTGTCTTTATTCTTGCATTATTACAAAGTTTTTAAAATATCACTAAAGTTTTGAAAACCCTTATTCACCCCCCCCCCTCTAAGGGCGCCTACCGATCCAACAGAAAAGAAATCCGCCCACGGGAAAAAGAAAAATGAAAGAAGCTTCGTCGCCAAAAAGTCAAAACACTCAGCGATAGTGACTTAGAGAAGTCAAGTGATGAAGAAGAAGCCTACTTCGGGCTGATGGCTATGACTGACGACGAAGAAGAACCTCCATACAAAGGGAAGGTAAATGCTCACACTATCTTGTCTGAATCTGATTATGCCTCAGCTAAACAAGAGAACTACCTCTCAGATGAGGATTCAGAACTCATGACTCAATATACTAAATTGCTTAAAGCCTTTGACAAATGCCAAAAGGTCGTCAAAATCCAGGCCAAGGAGATTATGTCTCTCAAGGAAGTGGAATCTAATCTTTGAGAAGAAGTTGCACAACTTACATCTCTCAGAGAGGAAATCCAAATCATGACAGACAAAATAAAAAGCTCAGATGATCTCCTTGCCCTGAGAGAGAAAAGTATCAAAGAGCTGGAAGAACAGCTAGCTGCTGAGAAAAGGCTAGTTGAAAATTTTTCTCAACCTAAAACTATTCTTCCAATCATTGATAGATTCTCCGCTAAAGCAAGTGGAAGTGGATTAGGTCAGGTGGCTGAATCTAGTAAATCTTCTAAAAGCATACTAGCTAAGAAGAAAAATAAGAGTGCTAAGAAAGCCACCGCCGAAGAGAAAGGGAAAGCTCATCTAGATCAGACAACTTTTAACAAAGTTATCTTTCCTACTAATGTCTATGATCTGGAAAGCTCCTATGGTCACTTGACTAGACCAATTGTGTCTGGGCCTGTCAATGACTACAAAGTGTGGACTCGTCACCGAAACTTTGGTGCAAGTGCGTTCAAAGCACCCTATGTGGAAATTAATCTGAGAAGTTATGGTCCTTTTGTTAATGTACTTAGTGCAAAGAAGGCACCAACAGTGAAGACTGTTGCTCCTAAGCCAAAGGAGTTAGTTATACCAAGTGTATGCTGCACGCATGAGAGATCCTCATCAAAAAATAATGATCATGCCAAAACTAACGTTCAAAAAGTAAAGCAGGAGAATACAAAGAGGAGATACAATAGATTTGATTGTTGGTGTTGCGGCAAGAGTGGTCACTTTGTCGTAGAATGCTGGTTCAATACTATGTATTTTAAGAAACCACAAGTAAACATTGCAAGAAACACCACTCGCAATGTTAACGTTCATCGTGGTGCTCAACTAACAAGGGACCAAGGACCCAAATTTGTTTGGGCTCCTGAGATCGGGGAACCACTATAATTTCCTTGTGTCGTCTGTGATTGTGATTTGCTTTCTGTGTTTATCTTTTTATCAAGTTTTTATTCCGCAAAAGACGCAGAATTCACCTATTCACCCCTCTCTATGTGATTTTGGTAGGCAACTAGATACTTCAGAAATAACAAATAAAATATGCATTTTGAAAAGCAAAACAAAAAAAATAGAATGTGCATCTTCGTACCGGTTATAGCTACACATGAAATTTTCAAATCGTTCGTTGACATCTTCCTATTTAAGACCTTGAGATATCTAAAAAAATACAATGTGCATAATCCTAAAAAATCTGGGAAAAATCTGGGAACAATGTGCACAATCCTAAAAAAATTTAGAAACTATGTGCGCGATCCTAAAAAAATCTGAGAAAACAATGTGCACAACCCTAAATACCCTAAACAAAGGATAAGAAAAAAAACAAAATCTGAAAAAGGAAGATAAGCAGGGCTATTCCTACAGAAGAGCAAAAGAGGAGGATGAACAGTAGTTAAAAGTGCACTGGTTCAGGATCGCACAAGAGGAAGCTGAGCACTGTTCTGGATCGCGAAAGATGAGCCGACGAATCCAAGCTGAGCACTATTCTGAGATCGCGAATGTTGTCGGCGATACGTGGGGGAGGAAAGCACACGGCGTATCCAAGGCTGAACAGTGCGGTTCGGGATCGCGAAAGAGGAAGATGAACAGTGTTTTCGCGAAATGCTTCCGACCGAATAGTGAGTGCGGATATGCAATTGTAAAAACCCTAAAAAAAGAGGCTATTATGAGTGCGTATATCTACTATTGTAGTGCGGATATCATAGACCTATTTATAAATAGCTCTATAATTTTACTTATCTTTATTTGTGGAAATTGAAAGGTTATAGACCTATTTCTAAAGAATTGGTGTTACTAATTACGGCGAAAAATAAAGTGTGTACTAAAAATTTACTTTAAAATAATTTGAGCTTTATTTACCGCCTTGGGGGCGGTATAATTATATACTTTTGTCAGCTGTGATAATTTATATATATCTTTATTTAATATTGTATGTTGTCACTCATAATCATCACAAATATTAGAACCACATGAATGAATCAAAAATAAAATGAATATAACAAAAATAATGAAATTAAAATAAAATAGGTTAAACTAAATACATAAATTCTAGATATAGAAAAAAAAAAATATATATATATATATATATATATCTTACGCTACTAAATGCAAGAAGTTGTCTTTGGTGCAACATTCAAAACCCGCCAAATATAACTTCATTCTTTTACTCCAATTACATTCAAAACCCACCAAATAAAATGGAATAACACTTAAAGATAAGGGTTATTTGTGTAATTTTATTATATCGCAATAATAAATTTAATTCTGAAAATTCGGAATATCAAAAAGTTTTTGCTAGAGCTCCTAAACCTTCTATGATAGCTTATCATTACTCCTATTAATTTACTTTAAAACGATTTTTTGTTAAAATATATATATTCTTTTGAAAAAAAATTTATAAAATAGTAATTAAATTTTTATTTCTGTCATTTTGAGTACTCATATGTATATGTTGTGGGCCCAGCCAGCTGAGACGAACGCTATCCGCACCCCAGCCAACGAGGCCTATCCGCACCCCAGCTTTCGTCGAACGGCTGCAGGAGTTCACGCGTTCGTCCTATCCGCACCCCAACTTTCGTCGAACGGCGGCAGGAGTTCACATGTTCGTCGAACGTGTGCCGCCGTTCGACGAACGACGGCCTATCCGCACCCCAGCGTTCGTCGAACGGCGGCAGGAGTTCACGCGTTCGTCGAACGCGTGCCCCGTTTGACGAACGACGGCCCTTCTGCGTTCGACGAACGCTGGACTGCGTTCGACGAACGCTGGACTGCGTTCGACGAACGCTGGCCCTTCAGTTATATTAATTATTAATTAATATAATTAATAATTAAATTAATTATATTCCTTAATAAAATTAAAATTTAGAGAATTTTAAAATGTTAGGGTTTTAAATAACTGACGGGGGCGGCCGAAGGCCGCCGAGGAGCGGCGGCCGAAGGCCGCCGAGGAGCAGCGAGCACGGGAGGAGCGGCGGCCGAATACCGCCAAATATAACCTCAAAACCGGCAAAATATAACCTCATTCTTTTACTCCAATTACATTCAAAACCCACCAAATAAAATGGAATAACACTTAAAGATAAGGGTTATTTGTGTAATCTTATTATATCCCAATAATAAATTTAATTCTGGAAATTCGGAATATCAAAAAGTTTTTGCTAGAGCTCCTAAACCTACTATGATAGCTTATCATTACACCTAATAATTTACTTTAAAACGATTTTATGTTAAAATATATATATTCTTTTGAAATTTTTTTTATAAAATAGTAATTAAATTTTTTTTTTCTGTCATTTTGAATACTCATATGTATATGTTGTGGGCCCAGCCGGCTGAGACGAACGCTATCCGCACCCCAGCCAACGAGGCCTATCCGCACCCCAGCTTTCGTCGAACGGCGGCAGGAGTTCACGCGTTCGTCCTATCTGTTGGAGCTTGCTTTCCACATCTCTTGGTTTGAGAATAACAAATACCATGATGTATTTGATCTAGTGTTTTGTGTGTTTATAGTGGCCAGGTTGTACAGGTTAAATGAGGAGACAAGTCCTCGTTCATGGGCATGATCCGAGAACGACAAGTCTCAGGTTGGATGAGTTTTGTGTGTTGATCTTAAAATGGCCATAACTTTCAATCCAGGAAGAGTTACAGAACGTGCCACCCCATTTCGGAGATGAGAACGACTCAATCTACAGTCTGGAGTAGTTTCGGACGGCAAAAATGAAGAGGAGCTGTCGCTCAGGCGACAGCTGATGTCGCCCAGGCGACAGCAGAGAAGTTACAACTACTTCCCCCACGGCAGCACGACGAAAGGCAGTTTTGAGCTGTCGGAAATCCGACATCGATGACGCCCAGGCGACAGCTCGGAGGTTACAACAACTGCCCACGACAGCACCACGACCGGCAGTTTTGCGCTGTCGGAAATTTCCGACAGCTGATGTCGCCCAGGCGACAGCGAAATTCTATAAATTGGCTCCTTTTGTTCGTGCATTCAGAGCCCTGAAGATTCTAAGTCCCTTCCTGAGTGCATTCCATCCAGAGAGCTCCAAAACCTCATGAACTCCAATTTATGCTGAGAAGGTTTGAAATTGAAGACGAGATCGGATGCGCTTCTACATCAAGGATCATCTCGAGGCTTCAACCTTCCTTTCAGAGATCTGAATTTCTAGGGAGTTCTTATTTTATCTTGTATTTTCATTTATATACATTTTACTTTGTATTGGTAGGGAAAATCGCTTCTTTGTGCGGAGCGTCTAAGTCCTTGCGTGGCTTAGGGGAAAATCGCTTCCTTGTGTGGAGCGTCCAAGTCCTTGCGTGGCTTGGTGGGAAATCGTGGCCTTGTGTGCTACGTCTAGATCTTGGGAAGATCTAGAGGATAGGCTTGGGCTTGGTCTAGGGAGAGACAAGTGATAGTCTTCCAATCCTTGGGAGAAGGATTGGTAAACAAAAAGAAATTTACATTTGTACGCCTCCGATTTCTAGCGATATAGAAATCAAATTTATGTAAACACTTTTTCATATAATATAATCATGTCTCTTTTGTGTTTACTTGATTTCTATCATTTGGCGTAATCTCTATTATATTGTGTTCTAAGTTTGCAATTCTAAATCTAAATTGTTTATTTCAATCTCCTTCATTATAAAACAATTTAGTAATTATCTTGAAAATTATAGAAAGAATTTTATTCCCTTATTCACCCCCCTCTAAGGGTGCCACAAGACCCAACACGTGGTATCAGAGCGCAGGTTATTCCAATACGGCTTCACAACCGGGAATAATGGCGCTTCATGATCTCGCATCTTCTAGAGGGGATAATTTTTATGAAAATGAAAAATCATTATGTCTACCATTATTTATGGGTGAAAATTATAATGGGTGGAAAACACTTATGGAAATATTTCTTAAAACTTTGGATATTGAAGTTTGGAATATTACAATTAAAATGCCCCCAAATATTTTAAATAAAAATGAAATGTTTTTAAATGCCAAATCAATGAATAGTCTATATTGTGCATTAGATCAAAATATTTTCAAACTTATTTATACGCTTCCTACTGCTTTTGAAGTTTGGAAATTTCTTGATACTACTTATAGTCTTTCTTCTACAGATGATGAACAAGAGCAATTCCTTATGGATCCAAGAGAAGAAACCGATGAGGACTCATGCTTGGAGGAAGATATATCTAAGAGAGTCACAATATTGGACTCAATTGATGGCAAAACATCAAACAAAAGAGAAGACGGAAATTATAGTAAGGTAAGAAAATCTAAATCTTCTCTTTTCATAACAAATTCTATTTCTACATTTCGTGTGCTTAAATTTGCTAAACGTAAAATTTCAAAGTTGAAACATGCTAATTCCAAATTACGTTTAGAAAATAAAACTTTAAAAGCAAACGCTAAAGTAGAATCTTATATTGATGTTTCAAATTCTTGTTCATGCTCTTTAATTGAAAATGCTAAACCTTGTTTTGATTATAATACATTTAAAGAAGAACTCAAGGTTTTGGACAAAGGTCTTTTAACTTCAAAAGAGCATAATGAAAAATTGTTAAAAGAAAATGATAATTTAAAGGATAAATTAGAATCATTAAAAATGTTTATTCAAAACTTTTCATATAATAAAACTTCTTTTATTTATAGTTTATCAAATTATCAAAAGTCTAAAAGTTTAACTTCATATTATAAGAGTACGTCTATAAGAAAGAGTGGAAATGAAAATCATCAAAATAAGAACCAATCATTTAAAACATATTGTAACCCACTTTTTCAACATTCAATTCTTAAGAAAGACCATCACTCTTATAAACTCTCAAAGAATCAATATAATAAAATTCATTATGATTATCAACATCAATGTATTTTGAAAAATAATTTGAATAAACATAAATTCCAAATGAATTATTTTTCAAACAACTATCATTCCAAAAAGATGTCAAATAATCATAATATGAATTTAAAAGATAAACAACCAAAGTATGAATGGAGGCCCAAAATTAAAAACGAAACACTAACTCCACTTGTAAAGGCCCATTCATCACTATCTCTCCAAAAGCCTACATGATGTATTTGGGTACCCAAAGAAACCATCACACTTGGTCCCCTTTGGATACCTAAGTCTCTCATTCACTAGGAATCATTATATTGCATGAAGTAGAAATTAATTAAAAATGAAATATCAGTACTCTACTTCATGATATGCTTAATTGCTTTTTCTTTTGTTTGTTTTCTTATTTTTGAGCCAACACGCTAAGGTCACTTAGATATATTATGAAATATGACTTTTACATTTTAAGCCTAATGTTTACCAAATCAAAATTGAATTAAATTGAACATAAAGTCATAATTTTTAAGTGATCTATCTTTTCCTTTTGTTTTATCTATTTTAAATCCTTTGCCTATAAATATCTAATATTATCATTATAAATTGAATGCTAAATTTTCTAAATTATATTATCAAGACTAATGAAATTACCTTCAAAATTGGATTTAAATGGATTTTTAGGGGTCTTAGGCTAAAATATTAAATGCGCAACTAATTGCATATTTATCTATTTTTCGTTGCTGCATATAATAGCCCCTATATTGAAAATCATAATCGAGAAAAATCAGCATCAAATAATATAAAAAACAATGTGTTTTAAATCAAATATAGTAACTCCGTCACTAATGCTGGCGGTAGCATATTTTCCTAAAAATTTTGATTTTCTCTGAAAAATTATTTTTACTATCATTGTTGTCAAATACCTTGTATTTGTTTAGTCTAATTTCTAAAAATTAAAATCAAAAGAAAATTTTCAAAAATGATAAATATGATTTCACAATCACCACCATGATCTATTAATATCCTATGCTAAAATTCACTATAATCAAATATCATAATTCATGATCCATCAAGACCTATCTTAAATCAACTAATTCTATCAACCTTAGGAATTATGAAATATATGATTGCATTGGTATTATAGTTTCATATCTTATTTTGTGTGTGTGATGTGCATCTTTATTGTTTGCATGAATCTCATTATCTTTAGACCTATGAATTAACTTGATATCAACAAGATGAAATCAAATAGAATTGTCACTTCTTTCTAGGTCTATGAAAATTCAAAACTCTATGTTTGAATACATGCAACTCAATCTTATATTTGTCCATCTTTACTTAGCTTTGCACCATGTTGTCCTAATTTATCACACTAGCATTATCACGTACCATAGATAGAAATCAATGCTCATGCTAGTTATATCTTGCAATGCTAAAGTAAATTATATCATTAAAATATGAAAATCTTATTTTCCTTTGTAGTTATTTGCATGAATAAAACTTTTCTAAATGGATTTAAAATCAACAATCTTCGATAAAATTGTAAATCCAAAACTAATCATGAAATTATAACACAGTTAATATATGTAAGGCTTACACGCTTAGTATGTCTATAATCAATAAACCTATGACATGTGTCTCACAATAGCGAGGGCGTAGGATTATGTGCATTAGAGACCTAACCTCTAAGTCATGTCTTGTCCTTAACTGGGGAGGGTTCCAGTGGGGCCTTGAGAGGCACTGGGGGGAAAGAGTGCTAGGTTGAGCGTCGTCTTTTGTATGCATATGGGATTAACACCCCAACCTACGACATGTGTGCAGCTCCTTATGCCCATCCGTCACTTAGTACGGGGCTAGAGTGTAGTCATGTAGTTAAGCTATCTTGATCTTAGATATACTTATATTATATTCATTGCATGAACATTATCTCACTCTTCATACATAAATCATGCATATTTTTTTTTATTTTTTTATTCTAACATTTCATCATGTGTTTGCATATTTTAATAGTTCGAGCTTTAATGATTTTACCAAACACAAGTATTTGAAAAATCACCAAATACATGCTAAAAGAGCCTTCAAATCTAATCAATATACTCTGAAATTTCAACTGAAGGAAGGTCTCTTTATAATACAAATGAATTGAGAAAAATATTTTTCAAAACATCAAGAAATGCAGTTCTGTTTTGGCGTTAAGAAGTTAATGCCTGGCGTTAGCTCCTTTGCTCCAAAATATTTTTTTTGTTTTGAATTATTTCTGGTATTATTTTAATATTTTGTGTGTTTGTAAAAAGTTTATCTTTTTATTCCGTTTACAACAAAATTTTATTTCTTTTAAAATATATATATATGTGTATTTTCTCATACATTATTTTTGTTTATTTCTCTGGCATAGAATATCATTTACTGAAAGGGCTATTAAAGACTTCTATGAGTTCCAGAGAATATATATATAAAAAAAACAAATACAAAATTACAAAACAATTTCAAAGAACAAAAATATGTTTTTCTTTATGTGTTTATTGTTTTGTGCATATATAAAAAAATTTCAAAAATTTATATAAAAAAAACTGATTGCTATTCATTGCCATTGTCAAGGATGGATGATTAATTATATCAATTAAAGATTAAATACAATGTTTAATTTAACTTTCAAGTTTCTTTAAAACATTGTTTTGTATTTGTCATGCCTTGAGAATTATCTTGTTATGTGCAATGAAATTGATTGTAGATAAACATGTGTAGAAATGTTTAGCATGCCTCTAAGTATGAGTAATGTATTATGTTTGATAATGATTCATTCACTCACTTATTTTTGATAACCTACATGTGTCTACAATCTTATTCTTACATGATTGTGTAGTGTAATAACATAAATAATTAAAATGCCTAAATAGATTACCTACACAACATTGAATTGGTTATTACAATTCTTTGTCTTTCATGCACTCATTCTTTAGAGAAATGTGGTTTACAATGCTATGTTTGCAAAACAAGTGAATTCGGAGTCCTTAGTCACTAAACTAAAAAGCAAATAATAAATGACAAGGAAAACTCCACCAAGCACTACTCACCCTCCTGATAAGTCTTAATGAGCATTGTGAGGTTGAGCACCTTGGCTAAGAATTGTAAAGTGTCTTGTAGCAAATAATTTCTACACCACTTCTCTTTAGTACACCGGATCACAAAAAATTTGAAAATAAAGCTAAAAAGTATAAAAGTGATCCCCCAAGCACTACTTTGCACCCTGATAAGTCTTAATAAGCATTGTGTGTGCAGAGCACCTTGATAGTTGTACTATTTATTCATGTGCATTGAAATAGTGTGGAAGTAATATTATTTGTGTATTTTAATGTTGTGTTATTTCATTATATATGTCATGTGTTTTTGATTGATTCACTTGTATACTTTATCAAAACACTGCTTTGTACACATCATTATCTTTCATAAAACTTCTACTCATGAGAATTGGATCCTAATGCCCATCTACTCAAATCTCTTCAAACTTAAGTAAATGACCTAGATAACAAAGCATGACCGCTACAATGTTTATGTTTACTTGAAATGAAAATTTTATTACATTGTAGTTTGTGTATCTTTTCTTGATATTATGAAATCATGCTTGCAATTTTTTTATCTTAATGGAATAACATCTCTTCAATCTTTAACTCAAACATCAACTTTTCAAATTTAAAATCATTATCCTTTATATGGTTTTATCTTCTAAAATGATGTTTATGTTTAAGAGTGCTTTTTATTTTTAACACTGTGTTTTCCTTTAAGCAAGTGGTATCTTAAAATAGAATGCTTACTTTATCATGTTAGCTATGATGCTTACTATTTTATGTTACATCATGCCTATATTTTTCTCAACAAGTAGTATTTAACAAGCTTTTGATTGCATCCTATTTTTCTTCTCGACATAAAATCTATTACTCTTATATACTCCCATATTTATTATTTCTTCATAATTATTCATTCTTTATTTCAAAATAACTTTTGATAATATCAAAAAAGGGGAGAAATATAAATTCAAGAAATCTCTTACTTCTCAATTTTTCAGAATGCACCATTGCAATTAATTATAACATTTAGGGGGAGCATACATTTAGGGGGAGAATATAATTTAGGGGGAGTATATTAAAAAGTTTTCATGGAAAGCATCTATGTAGAAGGAGTGATATTGCTCGATCATGACAACCCACTTTTGGTAATAACAATAGGGGGAGAATAAAATGAGAAATCTAGTGACATAGATATTTAGGGGGAGTAAAATCTATCATGCAGTAAACCTTTTATTCATGCATATCTTTTATCGCACTTATCTATAAACTCACTAATTTCTCATATGGGTATTTGTTATTATCAAAAGGGGGAGATTGTTGGAGCTTGCTTTCCGCATCTCTTGGTTTGAGAATAACAAATACCATGATGTATTTCATCTAGTCTTTTGTGTGTTTATATTGGCCAGGTTGTACAGGTTCAATGAGGAGACAAGTCCTCTGTTGGAAATTGTAATCACAATTACCTTGATTTGTGTGAAGTCACCCTTAAACTAAGATTGAATTGCATTTGTATTTGATATGCTTTTCCAGTATTGTCTTGCAGATTATCATTGCTAGTGTAACTCAATGTCAGGTCACAATGGGTCTGCAAACACAGTTTCATACAATGTAATTCTTCATTATATGAAACATGGTGATGACTCATGTGTGATCTCTCTATTGGGGTACACTTCATTTTCAAGACTATTGAAGACTTTGGAGTGCGGTTGCAGCAAGTGTTCAAGAGAAGAAAAGAAAATTGTTGAAAACAATTTTTCTAAGGACATATCTCGAGAGATCAAGTATGTCTCGAGAGTTCTGACATGTCTCGAGAGGCAAGTTCTTTGGATCTCGGTATTTCTGTTCTTGATGTCTCGAGAGATCAAACATGTCTCGGAAGACCTTTGTCCAAAATCGTTGTAATGTCTCGAGAGTTCATCGAGTTCTCGAGACATCTCCTTCCTGCTCTCTTTGCTTCATATTTCGAGAGATCCCTCTTGTCTCGAGAGAACCCTTATGTCTCGAGAATTCTGTTCGAAATATTATCTAATTTGTTTTCTCTGTTCTTGTCATTTCGTAAACGCTCTCTCCCGATCCTAACGGCTATATGGAGTGCATTTAAGGTCGATTTAATCCTTAATTGCTTCCCTCTATATATAGGATCGCTCTTGAGTTTTTATTAACAAGTTTTCAAATCATTCTCAAACCCTAATTTCTCTCCCGATCAAAAAGAACGAGAAAAGCGCCGCCTCGCCATCGTCTACGATTGGAGATCGATCTACTCATTGGAGTTGCCGATTTCTATCAAGTAGGATTCGATTGATCCGTGTTCTGATTCTACAATCTCTATTGGATCGTTTCAGATTACCAAAGACAGATTTGAAGGATCGTTGTTCTTCCTCATCGTTCTCAAAAGTTATTCAAGAAGAAGGAAGAAAACGCCTCTGTTATTCAGATCTGGTATCTCATTGTTCAAAACCTTTTATCATCTATTGTAGGAGTTGTTATCTCCGAGTTGTAGGAGAGGTTGTTCTCCGAGTTGTAGGAGAAGGTTTTCTCCGAGTTGTAAGAGAGATTCTCTCTGAGTTTGTAGGAGTTTGACTCCGAGACTGTAGGATCATTCTTGATCCGAGATTTAGTGAGTAGTCAAGTCTAGCTGTGGTGCTAGATTGGCGAGGCCGGCAGTGGAGTACCCAAGTACGGGGAACCACTATAAATTCCTGGTGTTATCTGTGGCTGTGATTTATTTTGTGTGTTGTGCTTTACGCTTATTTTTTTAATTCCGCAAAAGACGTAGAGATCACCTATTCACCCCCCTCTAGGTGATTTAGGTAGGCAACTAGATACTTCAATTGGTATCAGAGGCAGGTTGTTCGTTGCTAAGTTAACACCTTGAACAGGATCCATCTTTCTAGTTGCTAGCAAGCCATGGATAGAGTCAAGGAATCCTCTCTGAAATTGCCCATCTGCACTAAGGCCAACTTTCATATGTGGAAGGAAAGAGTCTGTTTTTATATGGAAGCTACAGATCCCAGAATCTTCCAAGTCGTGGAAGAAGGTCCCCATGTGCCAATGACCGCTTCGTCTACAAATCCTACTGTTCAGATACCTAAGAAAATGATGGATTTGACCAAGGATGAGATAACTCTTGTTGCTCTTGACAAGAAGGCTAAAAACATAATTGCAAGTGCAGTGGACGATTCCATGTTGCAAAACTTAATCCACTGCAAATCAGCCAAAGAAATGTGGACATCCTTGATTGTTCTAATGGAAGGTACTGACGAAGTGAGAGAAGGCAGAAGATCCCTACTCAATCAAGAGTATGAGGCTTTCAAGCAGAGTAAGAAGGAGTGCATTGCTGATGCGTACGAGCGATTCTTCAAAATAGTCAATGGTCTGAGGAACTATGACAGGGAGTTCACAAACGGTGAACTAAATGACAAATTCTTGCGTTCCCTAACGAAAGACTGGGATAGCAAAATTGTGGCCATTAGAGAGTTTGGAAAACTGCCAAGTCTAGAACCTCAGAATCTGTTCGGAAAGCTGCTGTCTCATGAATTACAAATGAACATCCGAAAGTCTGAAGAGGATGTAAATCGAGCTTCAAGCAAAGAAAGAACCTTAGCTTTGAAGGCAGAGAATTCAAAGAAGAGCAAAGCAGTGATACCGATCAGAGAAAAGGAATCTGATATTGAAGAAGAATCAGAAGCCAGCTCCTCCTGTTCCGAACTGTCTGATGGGGAGTTCTCTTTAATTTCCCGTCAGTTTAAGAAACTGCTGAACAAGCGAAGGCACATGAACAATAAGCCGTCTTCCTCGGATCATAAATATTCTCGTCGTGATGGCGAATATCACAGGAAGGGCTCAAGCAATAATGACAGGTATAAATCCAAACAGAACAAACACATTTCTTCTGACATTATTTGCTACTGTTGTAATAAGCCAGGGCACATGATTGCTGAGTGTCCCTATAAGAAGAAAGAAGGTGGAAGGAAAGAAGACAAGAAATCCATCCACGGAAAGAAGAAATCAGATAGAAGCTTCGTCGCTAAGAAAGCCAAAACTCTGAGCGACAGTGACTCCGATGAGTCGAGTGATGAAGAAGAAGCTTACTTCGGCCTGATGACCATGTCTGATGATGAAGAAGCACCCCCGTACACCGGAAAGGTAAATGATCACACTATCCTATCTGATTCTGATTATGCTTCGGCTGAACAAAAGGATAACCCCTCAGACGATGAATCTGAACTCATGTCTCAATATACCAAAATGCTCCAAAGCTTTGACAAGTGCCGAAAGGTTGTCAAAACTCAGGGTAAGGAGATCATGGCTCTCAAGGAGGTGGAATCTAACTTGAGAAAAGAAGTTGAAGAACTTTCTTCTCTCAAAGAGGAAGTCCAAGCCTTGAAAGACAAGATCAAAAGCTCGGAAGAGACTCTTGCCCTGAGAGATCATTCGATAAATGTCTTGGAGGAACAGCTTGCGGCTGAGAAGAAGTTGGTTGAAGCATTCTCTCAACCTAAAACTATTCTGCCAATTATTGGTACTTTTACCACTAAGGCAAAAGGAAGCGGTATAGGGCATGAAGCTAGTACTAGCAATTCTTCAAAAAATACAATTGCTAAGAAGAATGGTCTGGTTGCTAAGAAAGCTACTACCAAAGAAAAAGGGAAAGCTCATCAAGAGCCTGTAGCATTCAAGAGAGTCATATTCCCTACGAATGCTTATGATATGGAGAGTTCCTATGGTCATTTCACACGACCAATTCCTTTTTCACCTGTGAATGATCATAAGGAATGGGCTCCTCCCCGAAACTTTGGTGATAGCGCTTTCCAAGCACCTTATCAAGAGATTAATCGGAAAGGGTACGGTTCGTTTGTTCATGGTCCGAGCGCTAAGAAAGCACCAAAAGTGAATGCTGTTGCACCAAAGCCGAAGAAGACAATACCACCTTGTGTGTGTTGCCCCCATGAGGCATCCTCATCTAAAAGGGCTGCTCCTGCAAGAGCTAACGTTCAAAAAGTTAAGCAGGAGAGTGTAAAAAGAAGGTACAACAGATTCGACTGTTGGTGCTGTGGCAAAATTGGTCACTTTGTCATTGATTGTTGGTTTAATACAACGTATATTAGGAGACCACAAGTGAATGTTGCAAGGCAGACCACTCGCAATGTTAACATTCATCGTGGTGCTCAACTGACACGGGACCAAGGACCCAAATCTGTTTGGGCTCCTAAGGCGAAATGATTTGTTTTTGCAGGTATGTCCAAAGGCCAATAAAAATCCTATCTGGTACTTGGACAGTGGATGCTCTCGGCATATGACCGGGACAAGAAGCCTTTTGCAAAACTACATTCCAGTTGCGAACGGTCCAAAAGTTATTTTTGGCGGTTCAGACAGAGGAATAACTAAAGGCTATGGTATGATTTCTAATGGCAATGTATCGTTTTCCGATGTAGCTTATGTGGAAGGATTACAACATAATCTGATAAGCATAAGTCAACTTTGTGATAAAGGATACATTGTTGATTTTCATAAAGATAAGTGTTTGATAAAGTCGGCTGAAAATCATGAAACGATTTTATCAGGCATTCGCTATAGAAACATATTTTGTTTAAATTTTCTGTGTATATCATCTTCTACACCAGTATGTCTTTTGGCAAAAGATAGTGCATCTCTTGTTGACCAATGGCACAAGAGATTAGCACATATAAATCTCAAAACTATTAATAAATTGTTTTCTCAAAACTTAGTGCGAGATGCACCAGATGTTAAGTGCATTAAAGATAGACCTTGTCATGCATGTGTAAAAGGCAAGCAAACAAGAGCTACCTTTAAGAGCATTATTGGCAAAGATTCAACCAGGTATTTATACCTGCTCCATATGGATTTGTTTGGTCCTTTGCAAATTAGAAGTTTAGGAGGAAAATCTTACACATTGGTTAATGTAGATGATTACTCTCGTTTTGCCTGGGTATTCTTTCTGAAACACAAGTCAGATACCTTTGACACTTTCACTAGTTTTGTCAGGCAAGTCCAGAATGAATTTAACTGTTCGGTGGTCAAAATCAGAAGTGACCATGGTACAGAATTTGAATCTGGAGCCATGACAGAATTCTGTGAAAGCCTCGGTATCTTTCATGAGTTTTCCTCTCCTCGAACTCCACAACAAAATGGAGTAGCTGAGAGAAAGAATAGAACACTTATTGAGGCTTGCAGAACCATGTTGAGTGACTCTTCACTACCTGAATATTTCTGGGCTGAAGCTGTCAATACTGCATGCCATGTGCAAAACAGAGCACTCATAAACAAAAACCATGAAAAGACTCCTTATGAACTTCTAAAAGGCAAGAAACCGACCATTTCTTATTTTCGAATCTTTGGTAGTAAATGCTTTGTGCTAAACAATGGAAAGCATTACAAAACTAAGTTTAGTGAAAAGAGTTTTGAAGGTATTTTTGTAGGTTATAGTAGCCATAGTAGGGCATATAGAGTTTTTAATAAGAAAACCCTGGTGGTAGAAGAATCTATTAATGTTGTATTTGATGAGACGAGCATGCTACAAGGCAGCTCCTCTAGCATTTCTTCTGTAGACACAGGTTCAAAGCTGCAGGACTTAAGCTTGGATCAGCCAGTTGTAGAAAATTCTCAACACTTCATCAAGATTCCCCCAATAACTACCTATGAAGAAGATCATTCTAATGAAGAGCCAATCCAAGTGGAGGAAGATACTCCAACAGTAGAAGAAACTCCTATTAGTTCAATTCATGCAAGGAACCTCGGGCTACGACACATGAGGGATCATCCAGTTGATCAAATCATAGGAGATCCTCATGAAGGAATAAGAACAAGACGAGGTACCATTAACGAGAATATGCATTTAAGTTTTCTTTCGCAGGTCGAACCAAAGAAATTCCAAGAGGCAAATGAAGATCCATCCTGGATAATTGCTATGGAAGAAGAATTAAATCAGTTCAAACGATGTAAAGTATGGACACTTGTTCCAAAACCCAAAGACAAAAATGTCATTGGAACAAAGTGGGTGTATAGAAACAAGCTGGATGAAGAAGGAACAATCATAAAGAACAAAGCCAGACTTGTAGCTAAAGGATACAGACAAGAGGAAGGCATCGACTTCGATCAGACGTATGCTCCTGTAGCAAGGCTCGAAGCGATCAGACTCTTCCTTGCTTATGCTGCTTTCAAGGGTTTCACCGTATATCAAATGGATGTCAAGTCCGCTTTCCTAAACGGAGACATTAAAGAGGAAGTATACGTTGAACAACCCCCAGGTTTTGTTAATCCTGATCATCCCAATCATGTTTATTTATTACAAAAAGCTTTATATGGTTTGAAACAAGCTCCTCGAGCTTGGTATGAGACGCTGTCTAACTTTCTTCTTGAGAACAAGTTCACAAGAGGAAAGATAGATAAGACATTATTTCTTAGGGAAGTAAAAGGCAAGATTTTGCTAGTGCAAATCTATGTCGATGACATCATATTTGGTTCTACGGATAATAACCTCTGTAAAAAGTTTTCTAAACTGATGCAAGGGAAATTTGAAATGAGCAGTATGGGTGAGCTGAAATATTTCTTAGGACTTCAAGTGAAACAGTCTGAAGATGGAATCTTCATTTCTCAGACAAAGTTCACTAAGGAGCTGATTAAGAAATTTGGAATGGAGAATGCAACCTCTATGAGGACTCCAATGAGCTCAGTTACGTCTTTGGACAAGGATGAGAAAGGGAAACCTTTTGATGAAACCAAGTACAGAAGCATAATTGGCTCTTTGCTCTACCTTACTGCCAGTAGACCTGATATAATGTTCTCTACATGTGTATGTGCTAGATATCAGGTGAACTCTAAGGAATCTCATTACACTGCTGCAAAGCGAATTTTGAGATACCTTAAAGGCACACCAAATCTTGGCTTATGGTACCCAAGAAGTAATGATAGCGAACTAATTGGGTTTTCAGATGCAGACTTTGCAGGTAGCAAAGACGACAGGAAAAGCACTTCTGGGACGTGTCAATTTGTCGGAAGGAGACTTATTTCCTGGAGTAGCAAGAAGCAGAATTGTGTTGCAATATCAACCGCCGAGTCAAAATACATTTCTGCTGGCAGTTGTTGCGCACAACTTCTATGGATAAGAAATCAACTTCAAGACTACAACATGAAGATCAAAGACATTCCCATGTTTTGTGACTCTTCCAGTGCAATTGCTATCGCAAATAATCCAGTCTCTCACAGACGGACAAAGCACATCGAGCTACGATATCACTTTATCCGGGAGCATGTGGAGATGGGTGATATAAATCTAAGTTATGTCCCCACGGATAAGCAAGTTGCTGACATATTCACGAAGCCACTGGATGAGACTAAGTTCTCCTTCTTCAAGACGGAACTTGGAATGCTCAACATGGAGTAATGATCACATCAACCAAAACCATGAAGACCTGAAGACTTTACAAATCCAGAAAATCTCCAGGGAAGTTCAAGTTTTCAGATGATTTTCTCAAGATCAGATATATATATATCTCGAGAACCACATGGTCTCGGGAACTTTCTCTTTTCTCGGAAACTTAAATCACTTTAAGTCTCGAAATCCAAAGAACTTCTGGGATTTCTCGAGACAAGCTAGTTCTCTCGAGACAAGTTCAAGATCTCGAGATATGGTGATGTCTCGAGATATGGGTTATCACTCGAGACATCAATGAAGGAAATAACCTGTTGAAACTCCTGAGTTCTCGAGACATACCAGATGTCTCGAGACATAGTTTTCTTTAAGAATTTCAAACGTCAGGTACGCGCTATTTCCACTTTTAATTTTCTTCAAAATGTCATTTTAACGTCAAATCAAAATCATATATATATATATATAAGAAATCGAAAACTTGATGTTCACGAAATCAATTTCCGAGTTCTCCCCGACCTTTCGACTTTCTCTCGAGCGGCGACGGTTAGCGACAGGTCTCAGTGCTCTCGGTGGCTCTCGATTCTTCATCCTCTCCGTTTGACAGTTCTCCATATATTGCTTCAATGGCTCCTTCTTCTCATCCAAAGATCGGCGTCGGCAGTGAAGTCGTTCGCTCAGGAATCGCCGGTTTATCCGAGGATTTCAAAAATCTTTTTTGTATGCTTGATGCCGCTGGTCTTTCATTCGTTCTGGAACATCCTTGCCGCGTGCTGTTTGATGAGGTTGAAGAATTCTTTATCAACGTGAAACCTATTAAGGAAGGAAGAATGTTGATCTCTTTTGTTAAGGGTATCAAAATCAAAGTCTCTCCAAAGACTCTTACTAAGTATTTGCAGATGTCTGAAATAGAAGCTGAAGAAGATCTAGATGACAATGACTGGTTGAGAACAGCAAGGTACTGTGGTCTGGACTCATATTTTTCTGCAGTTAAGAGGCATAAGATGAATGATGCAGGGAAGCTCCTGGTGGACATAATCTTAAAAGTTCTATTCTGCAAGACAGGCACACAAGGGCATGTGTCTGAAGAGACTTTTCTGTTGATGGTTGGAATCGTGTCAGGGAAAAAGAGAGATTGGGCCTCAATCTTATTCTCTAATATCAAAGCCTGTATTAATTCTCCAAAATTTGCCCGGATCATCTCATTGTTCCTGAATCAGTTCAACCCAGCTATCTTTGACATGTCTAAAGGTACAGTCATCCACCATCTCAAGAAGATCGATGTTATCTCTATGTAGAGATGGGACATTCGAATAAAGAAGCCAGGAATGGCTAGTGCTACTTCTGAGGGGGAGACTCATCAGTCTGCAATTGCAAGTGAAGCAGAAATTCCTCCTCCCCGGATTCGTTCTAAAGTTTCAAGTCGTGCCAAGCTGCCAATCCATTCTAAAGCAAAAGGTCAGCTCTCATCAGCTCCAACAGTACTCATTCCATCAGTGACACAGTCAGATCCGTCAGATACTATCCCATCACCCTCACCTGTTCACACTCCAGATTCAGTTCCACCACCACCTCCTTCTCCATCAGTTATTGAAGCAGAAACTTTGTTAGCGAATGAGATAGTTTCAGCTGTTCTGAAGTATATTCAACAAGAAATATCTGAAGGGCACAGTCCCAGTGGCCAACAGGCAGGGTCTGGTGCTGATTTTGTTTTTGAAGATGATGATGATATGTCAGTTCATGAATTAACACCTCCCCTAGTACATGTTGAGGGAGAGTCAGAGTTTGACACAACCAAGAATGCTCCAGATGAGCTAGGTTGTGCAGAAGATAATAAGGTTTCTTCTCTTGAGATTGAAGAAATCCCTGGTGATGCTCCTGGTGCTTCCCCTGCTGCTACTCTTCCATCCTTTCATCCTTCCCCTCCAATCCATGATGTAGATTCTCTTCTGGGCAAGATTGAAGCTATGCTCAAGAAGCAAAGTGAACAGTTTGAGAACTCTTTGACAACTGTTCACAGGAAGATTGCCTCAGTTGAAAGTGATCTTGGTAGGGAGTTAGCCAAAATCAAATCAAATTATGAAAATCTCTCTGATTTGATGAGTCTAGGGAGCAAGCAAATTGAACATGCAACTGAAGGTGTAGGCACAGTGTTGAAACAGACTATAATAGTAACCCAACTTCAACAATCGATGAGTAATGATGCAGAAGCTAACACCTTCAGAGTTGTTGATGAGGTGGGCCATTTCAAAGATGATATTCTCCAAACCCTATCTGTAGAAGTCAGAAAGGGGGAGGAAAATATAGTAGCTCAAATGACAGACTTGATTGAAAGCTCCGTATCTGCTCTTCAAAGCTCATGGAAATCTCAGTTTGAGCAGTTCTCTTCCAGGATGCTGAAGCAAGTTGCTGATATTAATGCTTATTCCTTCAAAACAGCAACGTGGCTTCATAATCAGATTTTTCCTGAGTTAGCAATTGATCCAGATGTTCCTGTTCCTCAGTTTTCTCCAAGGCCAGAAGAACTACTTGGGAAGGCTCCTATTGTTGAAGAACAATCAGATAGGGCTGGGACCAAAAGAAAAAGAATGTTTGGTGAAGGTCCTTCTGCTAGTCGATCTGTTCCAAGTTCTAGCTCTACAGGTCAGTGCAAAGCTAAGGTTGAGAAGAGTTTTCCAGAAATCTGGAGCCCAGTCTCAAAAGACATTATTCTTGAAACCTATAAGTTAGTTCATGAAGGTAAAATGAATAGATCTGAATGCTACAGCTCTCAAGAATGGGAAAAACATGAGACAGCTCAAAGGAAGAGAAGGATTCATTTCAGGGCTTTTGGTTATAATAATGATGATGCTCCGGATCCACCTCCGTTTTACCATCCCAAGCCTTATGCTTATTTCTCCAGACAAGAAGAAAAGATGAAAAGAAGATCTTGAAGGATAGTGCTGATGCTGTCAAGACATATTCTACTTTGGTTCTGATTTTGTTGAACATCAAGTTTTCTTAACAATTCAATTTAGACATATATATATAATTGTTGATTTGATGTTCTCTACTTATTCATTTTCATATCATTGTGTAGTGTAGCATATTTGTTCTATATTGTTGTAATTCAACTTAGTATATAGGGTTCTGACTTCTACAAATAGGGGGAGATTGTTGGAAATTGTAATCACAATTACCTTGATTTGTGTGAAGTCACCCTTAAACTAAGATTGAATTGCATTTGTATTTGATATGTTTTTCCAGTATTGTCTTGCATATTATCATTGCTAGTGTAACTCAATGTCAGGTCACAATGGGTCTGCAAACACAGTTTCATACAATGTAATTCTTCATTATATGAAACATGGTGATGACTCATGTGTGATCTCTCTATTGGGGTACACTTCATTTTCAAGACTATTGAAGACTTTGGAGTGCGGTTGCAGCAAGTGTTCAAGAGAAGAAAAAAAATTGTTGAAAACAATTTTTCTAAGGACATGTCTCGAGAGATCAAGTATGTCTCGAGAGTTCTGACATGTCTCGAGAGGCAAGTTCTTTGGATCTCGGTATTTCTGTTCTTGATGTCTCGAGAGATCAAACATGTCTCGGAAGACCTTTGTCCGAAATCGTTGTAATGTCTCGAGAGTTCATCGAGTTCTCGAGACATCTCCTTCCTGCTCTCTTTGCTTCATATTTCGAGAGATCCCTCTTGTCTCGAGAGAACCCTTATGTCTCGAGAATTCTGTTCGAAATATTATCTAATTTGTTTTCTCTGTTCTTGTCGTTTCGTAAACGCTCTCTCCCGATCCTAACGGCTATATGGAGTGCATTTAAGGTCGATTTAATCCTTAATTGCTTCCCTCTATATATAGGATCGCTCTTGAGTTTTTATTAACAAGTTTTCAAATCGTTCTCAAACCCTAATTTCTCTCCCGATCAAAAAGAACGAGAAAAGCGCCGCCTCGCCGTCGTCTACGATTGGAGATCGATCTACTCATTGGAGTTGCCGATTTCTATCAAGTAGGATTCGATTGATCCGTGTTCTGATTCTACAATCTCTATTGGATCGTTTCGGATTGCCAAAGACAGATTTGAAGGATCGTTGTTCTTCCTCATCGTTCTCAAAAGCTATTCAAGAAGAAGGAAGAAAACGCCTCTGTTATTCAGATCTGGTATCTCATTGTTCAAAACCTTTTATCATCTATTGTAGGAGTTGTTATCTCCGAGTTGTAGGAGAGGTTGTTCTCCGAGTTGTAGGAGAAGGTTTTCTCCGAGTTGTAAGAGAGATTCTCTCTGAGTTTGTAGGAGTTTGACTCCGAGACTGTAGGATCGTTCTTGATCCGAGATTTAGTGAGTAGTCAAGTCTAGCTGTGGTGCTAGATTGGCGAGGCCGGCAGTGGAGTACCCAAGTACGGGGAACCACTATAAATTCCTGGTGTTATCTGTGGCTGTGATTTATTTTGTGTGATGTGCTTTACGCTTATTTTTTTAATTCCGCAAAAGACGTAGAGATCACCTATTCACCCCCCTCTAGGTGATTTAGGTAGGCAACTAGATACTTCATCCTCGTTCATGGGCATGATCCGAGAACGACAAGTCTCAGGTTGGATGAGTTTTGTGTGCTGATCTTAAAATGGCCATAACTTTCAATCCAGGAAGAGTAATAGAACGTGCCACCCCATTTCGGAGATGAGAACGACTCAATCTACAGTTTGGAGTAGTTTCAGACGGCAAAAATGAAGAGGAGCTATCGCCCAGGCGACAGCTGATGTCGCCCAAGCGACAGCTGATGTCGCCCAGGCGACAGCAGAGAAGTTACAACTACTTCCCCCACAGCAGCACGACGAAAGGCAGTTTTGAGCTGTCGGAAATCCGACATCGATGATGCCCAGGCGACAGCTCGGAGGTTACAACAACTGCCCACGACAGCACCACGACCGGCAGTTTTGCGCTGTCGGAAATTTCCGACAGCTGATGTCGCCCAGGCAACAGCGAAATTCTATAAATTGGCTCCTTTTGTTCGTGCATTCAGAGCCCTGAAGATTCTAAGTCCCTTCCTGAGTGCATTCCATCCAGAGAGCTCCAAAACCTCATGAACTCCCATTTATGCTGAGAAGGTTTGAAATTGAAGACGAGATCGGACGCGCTTCTACATCAAGGATCATCTCGAGGCTTCAACCTTCCTTTCAGAGATCTGAATTTCTAGAGAGTTCTTATTTTATCTTGTATTTTCATTTATATACATTTTACTTTGTATTGGTAGGGAAAATCGCTTCTTTGTACGGAGCGTCTAAGTCCTTGCGTGGCTTAGGGGAAAATCGCTTCCTTGTGTGGAGCGTCCAAGTCCTTGCGTGGCTTGGTGGGAAATCGTGGCCTTGTGTGCTACGTCTAGATCTTGGGAAGATCTAGAGGATAGGCTTGGGCTTGGTCTAGGGAGAGACAAGTGATAGCCTTCCGATCCTTGGGAGAAGGATTGGTAAACAAAAATAAATTTACATTTGTACGCCTCCGATTTCCAGCGATATAGAAATCAAATTTATGTAAACACTTTTTCATATAATATAATCATGTCTCTTTTGTGTTTACTTGATTTCTATCATTTGGCGTAATCTCTATTATATTGTGTTCTAAGTTTTCAATTCTAAATCTAAATTGTTTATTTCAATCTCCTTCATTATAAAACAATTTAGTAATTATCTTGAAAATTATAGAAAGAATTTTATTCCCTTATTCACCCCCCCTCTAAGAGCGCCACAAGACCCAACACTATCCGCACCCCAGCTTTCGTCGAACGGCGTGCAAGAAGTTGTCTTTGGTGCAACATTCAAAACCGGCCAAATATAACCTCATTCTTTTACTCCAATTACATTCAAAACCCACCAAATAAAATGGAATAACACTTAAAGATAAGGGTTATTTGTATAATCTTATTATATCCCAATGATAAATTTAATTCTGAAAATTCGGAATATCAAAAAATTTTTGCTAGAGCTCCTAAACCTTCTATGATAGCTTATCATTACACCTATTAATTTACTTTAAAATGATTTTTTGTTAAAATATATATATTCTTTTGAAAAAAAATTATAAAATAGTAATTAAAATTTTTTTTTCTGTCATTTTGAGTACTCATATGTATTTGTTGTGGGCCCAGCCGGCTGAGACGAACGCTATCCGCACTCCAGCCAACGAGGCCTATCCGCACCCCAGCTTTCGTCCAACGGCGACAGGAGTTCACGCGTTTGTCCTATCCGCACCCCAGCTTTCGTCGAACGGCGGCAGGAGTTCACGCGTTCGTCGAACGTGTGCCGTCGTTCGACGAACGACGACCTATCCGCACCCCAGCGTTCGTCGAACGACGGCAGGAGTTCACGCGTTCGTCGAACGCGTGTCGCCGTTCGACGAACGACGGCCCTTCAGCGTTCTACGAACGCTGGACTGCGTTCGACGAACGCTGGACTGCGTTCGACGAACGCTGGCCCTTCAGTTATATTAATTATTAATTAATATAATTAATAATTAAATTAATTATATTCCTTAATAAAATTAAAATTTATAGAATTTTAAAATGTTAGGGTTTTAAATAACTGACGGGGGCGATCGAAGGCCGCCGAGGAGCAGCGAGCATGGGAGGAGCGGCGGCCGAATGCCGCCAAATATAACCTCAAAACCGGCCAAATATAACCTCATTCTTTTACTCCAATTACATTCAAAACCCACCAAATAAAATGGAATAACACTTAAAGATAAGGGTTATTTGTGTAATCTTATTATATCCTAATAATAAATTTAATTCTGAAAATTCGGAATATCAACAAGTTTTTGCTAGAGCTCCTAAACCTACTATGATAGCTTATCATTACACTTATTAATTTACTTTAAAACTATTTTTTGTTAAAATATATATTGTCTTTTGAAAAAAAATTTATAAAATAGTAATTAAAATTTTTTTTCTGTCATTTTGAGTACTCATATGTATATGTTGTGGGCCCAGCCGGCTGAGACGAACGCTATCCGCACCCCAGCCAACGAGGCCTCTCCGCACCCCAGCTTTCGTCGAACGGCGGCAGGAGTTCACGCGTTCGTTCTATCTGCACCCCAGCTTTCGTCGAACGGCGGCAGGAGTTCACGCGTTCGTCGAACGTGTGCCGCCGTTCGACGAACGACGTCCTATCCGCACCCCAGCGTTCGTCGAACGGCGGCAGGAGTTCACGCGTTCGTCAAACGCGTGCCGCCGTTCGACGAACGGCGGCCCTTCTGCGTTCGACGAACGCTGGACTGCGTTCGACGAATGCTGGACTGCGTTCGACGAACGCTGGACTGCATTCGACGAACGTTGGCCCTTCAGTTATATTAATTATTAATTAATATAATTAATAATTAAATTAATTATATTCTTTAACAAAATTAAAATTTAGAGAATTTTAAAATATTAGGGTTTTAAATAACTGACGGGGGCGGCCGAAGGCCGCCGAGGAGCAGCGAGCACGGGATGAGCGGCGGCCGAATGCCGCCAAATATAACCTCAAAACCGGCCAAATATAACCTCATTCTTTTACTCCAATTACATTCAAAACCCACCAAATAAAATGGAATAACACTTAAAGATAAGGGTTATTTGTGTAATCTTATTATATCCCAATAATAAATTTAATTCTGAAAATTCGGAATATCAAAAAGTTTTTGCTAGAACTCCTAAACCTACTATGATAACTTATCATTACACCTATTAATTTACTTTAAAACAAATTTTTGTTAAAATATATATATTCTTTTGAAAAAAAAATTATAAAATAGTAATTAAATTTTTTTTCTGTCATTTTGAGTACTCATATGTATATGTTGTGGGCCCAGCCGACTGAGACGAACGCTATCCGCACCCCAGCCAACGAGGCCTATCCGCACCCCACCTTTCGTCGAACGGCGACAGGAGTTCACGCGTTCGTCCTATCCGCACCCCAGCTTTCGTCGAACGGCGGCAGGAGTTCACGCGTTCGTCGAACGTGTGCCGCCGTTCGACGAACGACGGACTATCCGCACCCCAGCGTTCGTCGAACGGCGGCAGGAGTTCACGCGTTCGTCGAACGCGTGCCGTCGTTCGACGAACGGCGACCCTTCTGCGTTCGCCGAACGCTGGCCCTTCAGTTATATTAATTATTAATTAATATAATTAATAATTAAATTAATTATATTCCTTAATAAAATTAAAATTTAGAGAATTTTAAAATGTTAGGGTTTTAAATAACGGACGGGGGCGGCCGAAGGCCGCCGAGGAGCAGCGAGCACGGGAGGAGCGGCGGCCGGATGCCGCCGAGCGGCCGAAGGCCGCCGTGGAGCAGCGAGCACGAGGGGACTGGCGAAGCCCGCCTTGAATGTCAAGCGGGCGAAGCCCGTAGCGATGCATCGAGAACGGGCGTAGCCCGTTCGAAGATGCTAGTATATATATATAAATATAAAGTTTCGTACATAAGGAACCAATAAAAAAGTTCCGGATACTATGATATTCGAATATACTTGGAGATGTTGAACATCTACTATAATTAAAGTACTATCAATAAATCATTTGAATATTATTAGGGTCCGTTCGTTTGAATGGAATTAGCCTTTTGAAATTGGCTTTTCGACGAAAATCAATATCTACATGAATTGGTTTTGTACATAATTTCAATTTTGTTGTTCGGCTGTAAGATTGAATTTAGTCAACAGAATTGGAATTAAGACACAAAAGTTGTTGAGCTTAATGATGAAATTGGTATAGAAATTTGCATTATACAATAATTTTATTAAACTCAAAATACGCGTCAGCGCCGAACGCATTAAATTCCATAATATGTTTTAAGACACGCCTTTTTCGCCCAAGCGCAATTTTTACGCCCAAGTGCGCATTTTTTTCCCGGGCGCGCATTTTTCTCTAGGATGCGTGTTTTACGCCAGTATCGCGAGTTCTTCGGTTGAGAGTGCATTATTTGGCACGGAAGCACACTTTTTGTCTAGACGCGCATTTTTTGCCCGTGCACGCATTTTTTTCACTGACACACATTTTCGACCGAGCTGGTGTTTTTCGGCCCAGGTGTGCGTTTTGCGGCCCAGGCAAAAAATGTGCAGTTGGGAGAAAAATGCGCGCCCGCGCAAAACACGAGCGTCCGGGCCAAAAAAAACATAGTTTGGAGAAAAATGTGCGCCCGGGCAAAAAACATGTTCCCGCACGGAAAACGCGCGCCCGTGCAAAAAATACGTGCCCGGGAGAAAAATGCGCGCCCGGGAGAAAAACGCTCGCCCTGGCGAAAAACGCTCGCCCTGGCGAAAAACGCGCCCTGGGAGAAAAACGCGCTACCGAGCGAAAAACGCGCGACCAGGCGAAAAATGCGCTCCAGGCCGAAAAAACGCGCACCCGGCCGAAAACCGCGCGCCTGGCCGAAAAATGCGCGCCCGGTTGAAAAATGTGTGCTCGGCTGAAAAACGTGCGCCCGGCCGAAATATGCGCGCCGGGCAGAAAAACGCGCGCCCGCCCGAAAAATGTGCGTTCAGGCGAAAAATGCGCGCCCGGGAGAAAAACGCGAGCCCGGGCGAAAAACGCCTGCCCAGGAGAAAAGTGCGCGCCCGGGCAAAAAATACGCGCACGAGCGAAAAATGCGCGCTTGGGCGAAAAACGTGTCCCCGGATGGAAAAATTCGCGTCCGGCTGAAAAACGCGCGCCAGAGCGAAAAAACGTGCGCTCGAATGAAAAAAATTCGCACTGATCAAAAAATATGTGCCCTGGTCGAAAAACATGCTCCCGACCAAAAAACGCGTGCCCGGCCAAAAAACGCGTGCCCGGCCGGAAAACACACCCTGCAGGAAAACGCACGCCCGGGCGAAATACGCGCGCATAGGTCGAAAAACTCTAGCGAAAACATTCGATTTGCGGAAAACCCATGGGCGGAGGTAAGAATTGACTATTTGACTTTTTAGTTCATAGTCAAAGCCATGAGTTTTCACATGAAAGTCATTATCCGCTTAAATTTTGTTGCGCCGAACATTAGAATTGAATTTCTAATTTTCAATGCCAATTCCAAAAAGTCAATTCCATTCAAACGAACTGCGGACCTAAGGCGAAGTCAAATCCCCGAATTGTAGAGCCCCGAATTGTAGAGCCCTTTCAAATTGAAGATACATGCGGGCCTAAGGCGAAGTCAAATTCAGACAAAAAAAAATTAAGGACATTTTAATGTAATTTTTCACAGAACCGTCACCTTGTTGTAATATAATAAGTTTATAATAGTATAAAAATACTTAATTATTAAGTTATAACTAAATTGCATATTAATTATTAACACACACACACACGAGTGACAGGGCACGGACCCCCCGGGCGGCGACATTCGGCGGGGGCGACATTCGGCGGGGGTGACATTTGGCGGGGGTGACATTTGGCAAGGGCGACGACATTCGGCAGGGAAGGCCACATTCGGCGGGGTGACGTTCGGCAGGGGCGGCGACATTCGGCAGGGTCGGCAACATTCGGCGGGGGTGATATTCAGCAGGGGCGACGACTTTCTGCGGGGACGAACTATATTTATATCAGTATATATAAAACTTAATTCAATTTTGTTTAACAAAAATCATATGGTGTGATGGTTGTCATATTTGCTTGACATAGTGGAAACCTGTGTTCAATTCTCATCATTTACAAATTTTGTGAGATTAAGAAACGGGTCATATGACACTCATTTTTCAATAAATTTAGGGGTAAAATTATAATTTCATGTTGTAGTGTACCTACACCTTCATAGTTTTAGGTCACCCCCTAGTAGGTTTATGTGACCTATGACAAAGTGGAGAGAGATAGCGGTTTGATCTGACGGCTGATGAAATATCATGTCAGATTCGACGCTCGTAATCATTTCAATGAGTTTAAAATTTATGGATCTGATGTTTCTTTATATATGGTTTAGGGTATATATACAAAAATATCAGATCCATAAATTTTAAACTCATTGAAATGATTACGAGCGTCGAATCTGACATGATATTTCATCAGCCGTCAGATCAAACCGCTCTCTCTCTCTCTCTCCACTTTGTCATAGGTCTCCTAAACCTACTAGGGGGTGACCTAAAACTATGAAGGCGTAAGGTACACAACAACATGAAATTACAATTTTACCCCTAAATTTATTGAAAAAGGAACGTCATATGACCTATTTTTTAATCTCACAAAAATTCTCAATGATGATAATTGAACTCAGGTTTCCACTATGTCAAGCAAAGATGATAACCATCACTGCATATGATTTTTGTTGAAAAACATTGAATTAGGTATTATATATACATATATAAATATAGACCGCCCCCGCCGAATGTCGCCGCCCTTGCCGAATGTCGCCCCCGTCGAATATCTCCCCCGCCGAATGTCGCCCCGCCGAATGTCGCCGCCCCTCCCGAATGACGACTCCGCTGAATCTCGTCATCCCCACCAAATATCGCCGCCCCCGCAGAATATCGCCGCCCGTACGGGCAGCCCCGTGTCCACCTGGCTGGCATAAAGATTTGTGCCCGTCCGGTGCACCTTTCCAGTTTATTGGGCTAATTTTTGGAGTGCTCCTACAAACTGGTCTAGATTGCACCAAGTTAGCCCGGGAGCGGTCGAGCGCGCAAACAGTCAATGAAAATGAGACGATTGGCAAGAAGATTTTTTTTAACGTGGAAAACACCGGAAATGGGTGAAAAACCATGTGGTCGGAGCTGTGCCAACCAAACTTCACTATTTGTTAGTGATGTACATAGCTTTTTAAGAGAAGGCGAGGGCGACAACCCGCTACTCGTTACAATTACTGGGAGAGGGAGAGCGATGTGCTCGGTAGGTGACAGGCCACCGCTAGCGGAGTTAAGTCTTTTTCTTGGTGCAGTGGGAGCATTGCACCCTGAGTGCTCTGGAATCTTCTGTTGATGACCAGCAGCGGGAGAAGCGGGACTGGTATGCTTAGCGCGATCTGTAGTCTACGGCTTGTGTCTGGTTGAGAGCGGAGGGGAGTCTGGTGTTTGGGTCCATCCCCTAAAGAGAAGAAAATCAGATCATGGCTGGAGCTGTGCTGCAGTTGGAGAAGGGGGCTGTGTATAACAACAGATTCTTTCTCTATTTGCTATCGTCGGGCAGTGACCCTACCACCGGCGGTAGCGTGTCATCGAGTGGACTGGCATTATCGTCGAGTGGTATGGAAGCATCGTCAAGAGGACTGGCAGCTGGGGGCTAACGCCCGACGGTAGTGGGACCGCAGGCGGTAGTTTTGTTCGTTGGAACAGTACCCATATCGTCGAGATGAGCCGCCGATGTCATCTAGACAGAGTCTTCTTGATGACTACCGCGTACGGTAGTTGCTATGGCTGTGAGGTAGCGTCTGAAAATAGTTACGTTAACTGGCGATCGGGAGCCGACGGATCGCACTAAAACTTGTTTCAATAGCCAAGATGGGTTGCCCTTTTACCCTAAATTGGCAGAGGTCCTTTGGGATAATAATAACTTCCATTTTCCTCCTAGCCGGTAAAGAGAAGAACGTGAATGTAACATCCCACTTCGAGCTAGACCCCTCGGGAGTGTGTTGTGTCGCCGAGAGTTGACTCGGGCTCGGTAGAAGCCCTAAGACCCTGAGGTGGTCAAGTTTGAGTCACGACCAGCAGGTGGTGGTTTGTTTTTCTTTTCCCCTTGTCCTGTTTTCTCCAAATTCCTTCTCCCTTCTTATCTTCTTTATTTTGGTAATTACTGACGATTGATTTACTCTACTCTAATTGCAATATTGTTAGTATAGGTATGTCCTGGTAGTCCAGAAATACGCTTTGATAGAAGTAGGTTAGGTTAGTTTAGAGAAATTTAGGAAAAGAAATGTGCCAAGTCAAAATTGACGGAACATCCAGTCGATCGACGGGACCTCCCGTCGATCGACGGGACCGTCCCGTTGATCTTTGGCATCAGCTGGAAATGTGTTTTTCCCCTAGCCTCTAAGTCAAAAATCGATGGGGCTTCCTGTCGATCGACGGGAGCACTCGTCGATCCTTGCCATCAGCTGGGAAGATGTTCCCCTAGGAGCTAAGTCAAAATCGACGGGGCATCCCGTCGATCGACGGACCGTCCCGTCGATCGACGGGAGCTCCCTCCGATTTTTATTTGTTTCCTTCATACAGTTTGTTCCTTTAATGCGCCAGCCCTCATAAATATGTTGACGGCGATATGATACCTTATTCTTGCTTATTTTGAGGCTGAGTGGTGGCTTAAGCCAATAAAATAGTGACACATGGATGGATTGTCCAATCCAAAGCATGGGAAATGTTTTCCCCATTAATTCTAGTCAAATCAGCCTCCATTTTCTCTCTGCTCCCTTAACCTTGAACTTCACCCCTCATCCAAAGGTTGATCATTCTTCTTCTTCCTCTTCCTCTCACTTCAAGAAGCTAACCAGCAACCTTCTTGAAGGAACAAGACTAGAGAGAAGACTTGGAGCTTGGCCGACCACCACCATGCCACCAAGAAGACAAACCCGCTGCATGGCCGGAAATCAGGTGACTTCCGCCCCTCTTCCTTGGTGCTAGATCCTTGGATCTAATTTAGGAGAGATGTCGGCTCAAAAGAGCTTGACCTTGGTGAGTTTAATGGAGTTTTCTATGAAGAGACCATGCTAGAACTTCTGTTCTAGGGCGCCGCTCGCCGAAAGAATCTCTTCAATCAAGTCCTCTCTTCAATACGAAGCTGTAGGAACTGATTTCGTGAAGAACTGTGGTCTATTGAGGGAGTATTGGAGGAGAGAATGCGACATAATATAATGTGAGCTGGAGGAAGAAGATGAACATATGTTGTTTATCTGTCTTAAGATCCGTGCTGGTTTTATAATATTTAGACAGAAAACTATTTTCTGCACACGACGGACTTCAATCCTATTTTTAGGCATGATCTTGCCACATTGAGGTCTTGGGTTCAACACGCAAGTTGTAGCCCTCGGAAAGACCTTTCCAACGAGTGGTTGTGGGTTTTCAGGGGAGCTCTGAAGATCCGGAAAAGTGAAATTGAAAATGACTGGGCAGAATATAATGCAGAGTGTGTACATGACAGTTTGCTGTCCAGATTCACTCTGCTGGCTTCGAACCCGAGTTTAGATAGGTTAGGCTTAGATATGGACCTTGGTCTCAACACAAAAGTTATATCCCTTGGTGATACCTTTTCGGAATGAGATGACATATTATTTTTGGAGGTCTGTAATGTTTTACTGATTTCTCTCAAAATAATTATCGGATGATTATAAAATTTGGTAGGAATGTGCCTGATAATGTTGTGATCACCCCTGTTTAGTTTTAGAATTTTTGGAATACATATTTACCATGAAATTGCTTGTCGTATCATATAAATGTAGAACACCGTAATTAAGTATTACGTAATACAAAGAGGTCGAGATTTGGTGGGAATGATTTAGGCATTAATTATGTCTTATAGTAGAAGTTTCAGTGGATTTAGATTTGAATTGAGTTCTTAATTAAATGTGTTGTTATAATTTATTAAGCTGAACTGAAATGTTAAGGTGCTCATTTGGTCAAGGAACTTGGAAACGTGACTTTGAACGCACAAGTAGTACAATAGGATCAAGATAGTATTTCCCTTTTATACACATGCACTGCACAAGAGCTATGAAAACTCGGCATGAGGAGCGGTGACGATTGGGGTGGATTATAGGATATATGATATCATGTGGTATTCGTTAAGGACCCGGTTGGTAGGTCTTGGTATGCTAAGTAGCATCAATTAAACTTGAAATGGTAACTATGTTATGGACTTGGTTAGGATTCCTTGGGTGCTTGATATCACGTGGTGAGCATGGGAATTACTCGGGTGTGTATAGTCTTCACATGATTGCATGATGATCCTTGTTGAAGTATTGCTTGTGGTAGATCTACGGGCACGTCAGTCATCACATCGACAAGAGCTGGCAGATAGATCTTGGCCGGTTGGGCTGAGTTCTTGGTGTTTACCTCCAAAGACTCCTTCCGTGCGTAGGGACCAGTTGGGCTGGGCTCTTAGTGTTTACTTCCAAAGACCCCTTCCATGTCTAGTATGCAAGTGCTCCGCTATTGTGTTCTTAGCGTCGAGGCATACGTAAGGCCTAGGTCTGGTAGTATGTATACCCACTTGTAGTGGAGAGCACGATCCACTATCACCGTCTGGCCACGACGGGTGATGCCTGAGAGGTTAGCTACCCTCAAAAAGTGGGAAGTACAAGTCTATGTCGACATAACAAGTCAGCGTGCGTGAATAAATCATGGGTGAATCATCGTAAATACATTCATTGCATTTCATTGCATTGCACCGCATAGAGATCGTCATCATATAAACTTGTATGAGCACCTTTATATGATGAGTTACTTATTATTGCAAAAGATCCGTAACTTATAAGCTTGTATGTGCATCCTTATAAGTTAAGTTCAATTTAGTTCTCGTAGTTTGTTGCTTAATACCCTGTTAACCGTCGCGCTCTCTATATGCTAGTATTTCATGTTGCTTACTTATACATATATAGTTTTTCTACTATACAATGTTTTGTCACCTGCTATATTGTATATACTGATTATATTGCAGTGTTCTCTTTCTTCCTTCCGCCCGATGCCTAAGAGTCGCCGGGGGAGAGGATGTTAAGCCACTTAGTCTTTATGACTAACGGTTGATACGTCACTATTTTTAGGAGGACACCCAGCGGCAGGTAGAGCAGCAATGTACAATGCAGGAGGCCAGCCAGGCCAGGATCCTAGGGCCTGAGACAATGATACCTTCCCTTCCGTCAGTGACCGTTGTGAGATGTAGCCCTTGAGGCAATTCTGTACTCTGATATTTTGCAGGAGCTTTTGTAGCTACCTGTCATTTTGTATAATTTGTTGGGACACTTTTACTTTTATGAATCTATGGCTTCTTTTGTTTTCTATTATTGATGGGTTGGCATGATGATATTGGTTTAGCCAGCAGGGTAGACGTCTTGGGGTACATATTAACCCGTGTGCTGACGCTAATGTAAGATGCCTGTTCTGGTCATTGGACTCCCATCGGCCGTGTCTTGTGTTCCCAAAGGGGGGCCTTACAAATAGTATCAGCTTATAACGATCCTGAGATAAAAAAAGTCCATTACCTCATGGTGCCACCCTACGCTCCTCTTCAGTTAGAGGACAAACTGAACGAGCGGAAGAAGTGGTGTGCCCATGCGTGATTCATATTTAGTGTGTCCATTACCTTTCTTTAAGTAGCCAACCTAACCAAAAATTCTACCTTACGTGTAGGTTCCGGTACGTTCGGAACCAGCAGCTGACACCCTCGTACCTCCAGAGCCTACTTCATTCCCGCAGTCTGAGCTAGGACAGACCCTGATGGCTATCCTGGATGCCTTCAGGTCTCAGCAGACCCCGGTGCAGCTACAAGCCCTGGGCTCGAATTGTTTAAGCACTTTCTGAGCTCTCTCTCCTCCCATCTATCATGGGACGGAGTCAGCTGTCCATACAGAGGAGTGGCTAGACTCTGTACAGGAGTTATTGGCGGGGATTTGATGCCCTGCCAGCATGGTAGTTACATTGGCAGTCTCGTCCCTGGATTTGCATGCAAATAGGTGATGGGAGTCTCTCATGGGCTCCACCTTTGAGGGACGTCACTACACCGACATAAGCTGGAGTGAGTTTTCTAATGCGTTCCTGGAGCACTTTATCTCCTCTGCGGCCCGCGATGAGCTCGAGGGGAGGTTCCTGCAGCTAAAGCAGGGATCAAGATCAGTAGTGGAATATCAATGGGAGTTTCAAAACCCTGCCTGATTCGCAGACTCCTATGATTTAGATGATCGCGATTACGCAAAGAGGTTCTACAAAGGTCTACGAGACCTCCTTAGGCAGGCTCTTCTATTCATCGCTGATTTGAGTCTTGCACAGATCATTGAAATGGCACAGAAATTAGAGGAAGACCACTTGGGGGTCCAAGCTGGTGCTAAAAGACCCGTAGTGAGTGTGATGGAAGAGGGACCCAGTTTTAGGAGGAGGCAGAGTGCCAAAGGTAGATGAGGAAATCAGAGAGGAGGTGGTGGGCGATTTTGTCAGAACGTCTGAACGGAGCAGTCGACCCAACAATTAGCATTACCCCAACCTCAGCAGGTCCAGCCGTATCAGCAACCTAGAGAGCCTTTCAGGGAGGGTTGTTTCCATTGCCATCAGTCGGGCCACATTCGGCGCTTTTGCCCTCAGTTGTAAGGGAATGCTTCAAATCGCCCCATGGTTCCTCCAGCAGCCCCTCCAGTACAGCAGGGCCAAGGCCGAGGGCGAGGTCAGGGCTGAGGACCTCTTGGTAGAGGCCGTCGGCCGAAGCAGATGCATGTGTTGGATCTCGCGGAGCCCCGGAACCCTAAGGAGGTCATCACAGGCACTTCTGTGTTTTACTTATGATTACCTAGTACCTTGCAAAAACCCTAGATTTTGTTTAACTTATGACACAAACAAGAAAAAAATCACCCAGATATAGTGCTTATATGCGGCAAACCTACATACACTTTGTTCGGTATGGGTGCCTCGCACTTGTTCGTCTCAGAGAAGTTCGTAGATGACCTGGACCAAGTGCAACATTTTGAAGGCATCCATAGGAAGGTGCAACTTGCGGACGGGTCAGAGATAGTATCGTGCGCCGTGTGCAATATGAATGTAGAGATCGGAGGAAAGCTATTCGAAACACCAGCGACACTTTTGAAGATGACAGAGTTTGACCTGATCCTGGGGATGAATTGGATGCATTGTAACAATGCTAAGATCGACTGTCCGGCGAAGAAAATTGTGCTGAGGCATGAAGATTCTGAAGTAGTGATCGAAGGTATTAGACCCACCTCCCATCTTTTATTATCATCCATTCAGGCTGTCAAAGCCCCCTAGTAAGGCGATGAGGTTTATATGTTCTTCTTTGAGATGAAGGAGAAAGAGATCAGCATTGCTGAAGTACCGGTAGTTTGGGAATTTTCTGATGTCTTTCCGAACAAGCTGCCCGGACTACCCCCGCATCGAGAGGCATATTTCCAGATCCAATGAATTTTGGAAGTGTACAACCCTCATATTTGTCGAGCTAGTTTGGTTAACCCAGCCTCAGCGGAATCGAGGCGGATAAGGAGAATAGCCGTTCACGAGCGACCGGAACTAGCTAAGGTGAAAGCAGGTCCGGAGGAGATGGAAGGAAGGGCGGTGGGGCGAGAGGGCAAAGCATCCGCTCCCCTCGGACGAGTGGGGGGGGGGGACATCCCCCACTCGCCCGCCCCTTTGGGCGAGTGAGAAGGGCAGCACTCGCCCGGCCATGGGCGAGTGGGCACTCGCCCGGCCATGGGCGAGTGGGCACTCGCCCGGCCATGGGCGAGTGGGCACTCGCCCGGCCATGGGCGAGTGGGGCACTCGCCCGGCCATGGGCGAGTGGGGCACTCGCCCGGCCATGGGCGAGTGGGGCACTCGCCCGGCCATGGGCGAGTAGGCACTCGCCCGGCCATGGGCGAGTGGGCACTCGCCCGGCCATGGGCGAGTGGGCACTCGCCCGGCCATGGGCGAGTGGGCACTCGCCCGGCCATGGGCGAGTGGGGCACTCGCCCGGCCATGGGCGAGTGGGGCACTCGCCCGACCATGGGCGAGTGGGCATTCACCCGGCCCCTATCCTTCGGAGGAATTTGGCTATCCGCAGTCCGATTTTGGCTATTCGCAGTCCGTTCTTGGGAAGTCTATAAATAGACCCCCATGGGCACCTTGAAAAGGGTTGGTCTCTACCCCCTCCCTCACGTGTGAGCAAGAACTACCCCTCCCCTCCCCTTGTTGTTAAAGGCGGACGGTGAGGTGATCCTTAGTGCCCTCCAAGGTGCCCAGGCTCAGCATTGGCTTGGGAGGGGAAGTTCCGAGTGAGCTTCCTGGTGTGTGGTGGGACCTCCGCGCTGCAGCTTAAGGGGTTTGTCTATAGACTCCAGTGATCGTCAAGGGCAAGTCCCTCAGTTCTTAGTGACCGGTCAAGGGTCTTAGCTTGGGTCAAGTAAGAGTTAGCCGCATCCCCCTTTCGAACGCTGAAACCGGGTTACTGGTTTCAACATTCTGGTGCGGTGAGCGTGGAAGCGGTGATGGCGCAAATCTCGCACACCGCTATAGGCGGTAGCTCAACCGCGGCACGAAACGGCAGTGTACCGATCGTTCAAGTAATATAAAACGAGGAGTAATCCCCGAGTATCGAATCTCGAAGGAACACAGTAAGGTGGAGTTAACTTTCATGGAAGGACTTGAGATCGAAGTCCTAAAGGTCGGATGGAATGCGGGAGAGTTGGTTTGGCTTTTGGAAAATAAAAGAAAACAACTACAACTACTCCTATGCAATGTCGCTATGCAATGCTTCGCTTGGCGGGATGGAGACTAGGCAGGCCTTGAGCGCGCTGCGTCGCAAGGGCGGATGGACGAGAAGGCTAGCGGATGGAATGGTTCGCACCGGCGGAGTCGGAATAGATTATACGGGCCGCTATGCCACGCTTCGCTAGGCGGATGGAAGAGTAGGCATACGGATGAGGATCGCAAGCACCTCGTCGACAAGCACGCCACTAGCAATTGCTAGTGCGGCACACGAATGTGACGGCGTGATGGAGAATGGAATGGGGCGCTCCTCATTCACACATATGAATAATATGATTCCATAAACATGAAATAAACATTAATAAACAAGATTCATAGTGTCATCATCTAAATATAGAGATTACAAACAAATACAACCACACAAGTAGAAGAAAGAGGCAAGAGATACGACCGAATCCGGAGTCTCGTTGTAGATTCACGGTAGGAATCGTCGGGTTGTCAATCCACGTCCTAGCTCGGTCCCAACTACGTCCGGGGTAGAGGAGGGCTGTCACACCTCCCAATGGACCCGTCTTCTCCAGCGTTTTACAATCCGGCCACGTCCGATGCGAGGAACTCCTTGCTTGTCAATGAAGATGAGTGGAATCTCCTCCTTGAAGCTCTTGGATGATGGAGGAGGCCTAGGGGGGCGGAGAACCAGCGATAAGGGGCGAAACGGCGGACTGGCGGAAGAAAAATCGAGCGATCCCGACCTAAATCGCGAGCAGGAATATTTATAGGCGCTGGAATAAACAGTGCGCACGATCATTGGCGCACGACCAGTGGTCGTGCGCGCTGGAATCCTGTGATCGTGCGCCTGCCTGGGTGAAGCCTGCAATGTAAGAAATTTATAAAATACCATGTTCGCACGACCAGTGGCGCACGACCGGTGGTCGTGCGCACTATCGTAGGTGGTCGTGCGCACTGGTCGAAACAGAACTCAAAAAATTGATGTTAAGTGCGCACGACCGATGGTCGTGCACAATATCGTTGGTGGTCGTGCGCACTGTCCGAGACAGAACTCAAAAAATAGGGTTAAGTGCACACGATCAGCGGCGCACGACCAGTGGTCGTGCGCAATAGAAACAGTGATCGTGCGCAGTGTTCCTGTACAGAATTGTACCGGGAACACCCGCACGAATCCTGTTCCAGCACAACCACGAATCCAGCCACTGAAAGTGGCACTTAACAATCCATGAAAACTACTAAAAATGAAGAACATGAAATAACACCAAAAACGGGCCTATAGGTGCACTTAGCATGGAATATCAAATATGAGCTGAAACAGGGCTAAAGTGCAGTGGAATGACTCGAAAAGCGGCCCAGATGAGTCCATAAATGTGTATATGATCAGGACTCATCACACCCCCAGACTTACCTGTTTGCTCGTCCCGAGCAAACGAATTCGGCGGAGTGTAAAAATGGCAGTTAACAAAGGAAATTACACAAAGGAGTACGGTGCGAAGTAACAAAAGCATGCTAATAGAAATTTAGTAAAAAGAGATTCTATCTATGCTAACTAACTTACAAAAGTATTAGATCGTAAATAAAGATTTATCAATACTCAGTTGGTGAATTGTGAAGAACTTGAACGATCGTGCCCGGTGTGAAAGTAACAAGCCACTAAGGAGGGTGTTGCACAAGATCAGGGTTCAGGAATAACTCCGCTGAAATCCATCAACGTCGGGAACCATAAGCTTGCCCGGTCACACTCTCTCCACGGCGCTAGCAAACTCATGAGATAAATCAATAGGACTTTAGGATTATTTTGGGGCTTAGGTTGCGGTATGATATTCAAGGATAAACACGAAGGCTACGCAACCAAATTGAGTCAACGGAACGCTGCACCCAACAACGCCAAGAACAAAGCTCGTGTGACACACCCCCAGACTTATCATAAAAACTAGGTGTGCATACGGCCTACTTCACAAATACCAATAGATTTTCTATTACACTCGGGAGGATTTCTTTTCAATACAATTTTTTTTTTAGAATTTCAATTCAATAACTTATTTTTCTTCTTTTACTTATCCTCCGGTTGGTTCATAATCAGCAAATAAAAATTATTTTTCCTTCACATCAGATATATTCCAAACATCACACCAATAGAACAAGAGTACAGTTAAACAGCTATTTGGTTGCGAAAGTAGGATGAGCTTCAGGATTTGGTGAATGGAGGAGGAGCTGAAACAAAGAAGTGGTAGGCGCAAATGTTGGCTTGCAAAGGTGAGCGAGTAGGACAGGGAAAGACAAGGCTCAAACTAGCCAAAAGGTGGCCTACATCACATTTAACTCGAAGAATCGCTCGCACCCATGCTTCAAGAGTCGTTTGGGGTAAGTTCTTAGCCCACGAGAAAGGTAAACCTTCCTCCCGACTCAAGCAACACATAACTAGTGCTCATATACACACAACACCGGGTTATCACCAATTTCGTTCACATTCACCATTTGAGTATAACAAATCTAAAACTACGCAAAAATACTAATCATAAGTTAAACGCATAGAGATAATCTAATTTTACTCAAATTCTACTGTAGCATGCGGATGCGACTAGAACACTACGCGAGTCAACATCGCACTCCCAATAGTAATTCCTAAGCTAACACCCTAATTCACATTCCAAACCAAAATAATTTATTCGGAAACGTAACAATCATGTAAGCGCACGCTTATGTGGGTGAAGTGGTGTATGAAGCATGGAATGAAAATAAACAAAACATTTTAAATGAAATCTTCTAGTATGCAGTGCAATAGTGCACGTGAGCGGGTAAACAAAACTACTCTCCCCCAGACTTAAACTAAACAATCCGCATAATATATGACAGGAAAATCAAAATAGGGCTAGGGGAAGAGAGTACCCATTGCTCAGCAAGTGAGCATATCATAAGATTGGCGATTAACTCTAGACCAAGCTGCAGCACCCAACCAGAAGAATACCTGCAGGGGTCAGCTCCGCAAAAACAAAAGAAAAGAGAAACGCTGAAATAAAATAAACTAACTACGCAGGATTAGATAAATTAAAAATGCAAGAAAAAGAAGATAACTACTGGGGTTATTGTCATCCCAGCACGACTTATTTAAAAACATGAAGGTTCTAGCTAATGGGCTTATGAAAAAGAAAATGCACAGGTAACTGCTCCATTATCCGTTTCGGTAGCTGGTACTGATACGGAGATAAGGCAGTCACCCCTCTACCTAAATAATAATACCTGCTTGACATAGGTAGAGGGAAAAGAAAGTAAGAAGAGGAGGAGATATCCTCACTCAACTCACCAAAAATATCATTGCCTAGCAAGGAGTCGTCAACAGGGAGGCAGCAGAAGGCGAAGGCAATGAGTGGAGCTTCCTCTACGGAGGGGGAATAAACCTCCTCAAATGAGAGGATGCTCTCATCATTGACTTGAGCAAAAAGCTCCAAGTCCTCCTGAAGTACCTGTGAAGATTCAACCTGCACAGACTCAGATGAAGGAAGGGGATCAAGAAATAAAGAAGACGAAGAACATAAATAATCAAAAATCGGGGGAGTGGTCCCGACCTCACTCCCATCAGGTTGGGTAAGTAAAATAATGTTTGCATTGTCATCAATGCTACAAGATTCGGCGGGATCAACAGTGGCCAAGCTAGAGATTTGGACTTCCTCCACCGGTGCTGAGGAAAACTCCTCTTCACCTGGAAGGTTGTCCTCCTCCATAGGAACAGGCATGACACTAAAGTCACCAGCCTCCTCTTGCGACACATCATTAACAATGTCGTCAGAGACGAGTGTAGTATGCACAACAGGGGGAGGAATAGCGCTCGGATAAAAGTCGAGCACCGATTCCTCACAAAGAATCGAATCCACTAGGGGTGGTGGATGCACCGGGAGAATAGGCTCAGCAATGTCGGTGCCCAGATCAACCACACATCTGGTGACTGTGTCAACGCCATACCCTTCAAGATGTGAAGGTGGCAAAGACACAAAACCGGATGTTGAAGGTGTGCCGCCAGAGTTAGGAGTTGGGACGATCCGGATATCCGGCTCATTATCCTCGTCCAATTGGCGAAGATACTCGGCACAGTCCTTCAAGAAATGATCAGTGCTCCGACAAAACCGGCACTGCCTTGTGGGCTTCTTTGGCACAGCGGGGGCTGAAGCCGAAAAGAAGTATGATGGTAAAGGCTCAGCAGAGTAGCCATAAGACTTACGCGCACCATATGGAGTACCAGACGAAGTCGGTGCTCCATATGCTGGGCTATAAGAATTATGCCTACTATTCTCCGTAGGGCATTCATCACTAGAGTGGGAGGTATCTCTACACCAACGGCAACAGATATTGAGATGTGCCCACATAGTGTGAAGATAATACGATTCAAAATAAAAATGCTATTGTGCAAAATACTACACCTAACAAAAATTACTAAAGCAACCTAATATAAAACAGGAAACAAAATACGAGGAAATAAAACAAAGGAATGCAATTTACAAATGGAAGGGCTTCTCTCTCAGGTTCTCCCTCTCCAGAAAACTCACCCGACTGTGTTCCCCGGCAACGGCGCCAAAAACTTGATGGCGCAAATCTCGCACACCGCTATAGGTGGTAGCTCAACTGTGGCACGAAACGGCAGTGTACTGATCGTTCAAGTAATATAAAACGAGGAGTAATCCCCGAGTATCGAATCTCGAAGGAACACAGTAAGGTGGAGTTAACTTTCAAGGAAGGACTTGAGATCGAAGTCCTAAAGGTCGGATGGAATGCGGGAGAGTTGGTTTGGCTTTTGGAAAATAAAAGAAAACAACTACAACTACTCCTATTCAATGCCGCTATGCAATGCTTCGCTTGGCGGGATGGAGACTAGGCAGGCCTTGAGCGCGCCGCGTCGCAAGGGCGGATGGACGAGAAGGCTAGCGGATGGAATGGTTCGCACCGGCGGAGTCGGAATAGATTATACGGGCCGCTATGCCACGCTTCGCTAGGCGGATGGAAGAGTAGGCATACGGATGAGGATCGCAAGCACCTCGTCGACAAGCACGCCACTAGCAATTGCTAGTGCGGCACACGAATGTGACGGCGTGATGGAGAATGGAATGGGGCGCTCCTCATTCACACATATGAATAATATGATTCCATAAACATGAAATAAACATTAATAAACAAGATTCATAGTGTCATCATCTAAATATAGAGATTACAAACAAATACAACCACAAAAGTAGAAGAAAGAGGCAAGAGATATGACCGAATCCGGAGTCTCGTTGTAGATTCACGGTAGGAATCGTCGGGTTGTCAATCCACGTCCTAGCTCGGTCCCAACTGCGTCCGGGGTAGAGGAGGGCTGTCACACCTCCCAATGGACCCGTCTTCTCCAGCGTTTTACAATCCGGCCATGTCCGATGCGAGGAACTCCTTGCTTGGCGATGAAGATGAGTGGAATCTCCTCCTTGAAGCTCTTGGATGATGGAGGAGGCCTAGAGGGCGGAGAACCAACGAGAAGGGGCGAAACGGCGGACTGGCGGAAGAAAAATCGAGCGATCCCGACCTAAATCGCGAGCAGGAATATTTATAGGTGCTGAAATAAATAGTGCGCACGATCATTGGCGCACGACCAGTGGCCGTGCGCGCTGGAATCCTGTGATCGTGCGCCTGACTGGGTGAAGCCTGCAATGTAAGAAATTTATAAAATACCATGTTCGCACGACCAGTGGCGCACGACCGGTGGTCGTGCGCACTATCGTAGGTGGTCGTGCGCACTGGTCGAAACAGAACTCATAAAATTGATGTTAAGTGCGCACGAATAGCTGCGCATGACCGGTGGTCGTGCGCAATATCGTTGGTGGTCGTGCGCACTGTCCGAGACAGAACTCCAAAAATAGGGTTAAGTGCACACGATCAGCAGTGCACGACCAGTGGTCGTGCACAATAGAAACAGTGATCGTGCGCAGTGTTCCTGTACAGAATTGCACCGGGAACACCCGCACGACTCCTGTTCCAGCACAGCCACGAATCCAGCCACTGAAAGTGGCACTTAACAATCCATGAAAACTACTAAAAATGAAGAACATGAAATAACACCAAAAACGGGTCTAGAGGTGCACTTAGCATGGAATATCAAATATGAGCTGAAACAGGGCTAAAGTGCAGTGGAATGACTCGAAAAGCGGCACAGATGAGTCCATAAATGTGTATATGATCAGGACTCATCAAGCGGCTAGTTCGGAAAGCTCTGAGCCAAATCCCATGGCAGGAAGCAAAGAGCCGGGGAACTCGCCTCCTCCCAGCAAGTTGCGGTCGTTGATAGGGGAGGAGAAGGCAGAAGAGGCAGATCAGGTATTGGGTGATCTGACCAAGTTGGAGGTGGCAGAGGAAGTGAGCGAGAGGGAGGTCATTGGCGGCAGTGGAAGGCCAGAGAAGATACGAATTAGCGGGATGCTGAGCGGGCAGGATCAAGAGAAGATCCGAAGATGTGTCCAACATAATGTAGACATCTACGCGTGGAGCGCTGCGAAGATGCCACGTGTGGATGCGAATGTGGCATGTCATCGCCTCAACCTCGACCCGAATGTCCGCCCCATTCGCCAAAAAAAGAGGAACGTGCCGCCCACCCTCGCTGGGCCGATCAGAGAGGAGGTGGGGAAACTATTAGAGGCAGGCTTCGTGGAGGAAATCCAATACCCGGGATGGGTTTCTAACGTGGTAATGGTGAAGAAGGGGGACGGGAGGTGGAGGATGTGCGTGGAATTCACTTTGTTGAACAAAGCATGTCCAAAAGACTGCTACCCGTTGCCCCGGATCGATGCGTTGGTGGACTCAGTTGTCGGCTTCCCGGTGATGAGCTTCTTAGAGGCGTTCTCCGGCTATCATCAAATCCAAATGCATCCGCTCGATGTCAAGGACGTCTCGTTCATCACGGATGATGGGTGCTACTGTTACAAGATGATGCCATTCGGATTGAGGAATGCAGGAGCAACCTACCAAAGGATGATGGATCGAGTCTTCAAGGAACAGAAGGGGCGCAACTTAGAGATCTATGTGGATGACCTGATGGTTAAAAGCAAGAACGTGGAGTCCCACCTACAGGATCTGGTGGAAACCTTCGCTACCCTTCGAAGGTTCAAGATGAGGCTTAACCCTTCTAAATGCATTTTCGGAGCGAGCCGTGGAAAGTTCCTGGGTCACCTACTCACCCCGGAGGGGGTCGAACCCAATCCAGACAAGGTCAAAGCCATCTTGGAGTTGAAGTCACCGAGGAGCGCAAAGGAAATTCAGAGGCTGACTGGGAAGTTAGCAGGGATGAGCCGGTTCCTCTCCAGAGCGGGAGAGAAGTGCTCCCCTTTCTTCAAAGCCCTGCGCCAGGGTCAAAAGTTCGAATGGATGCCAGAGTGCGAGAAGGCGTTTCAAGCGTTGAAGGAACAACTGACGCGAGCCCCTTTACTCCAAGGGCCGAGAGAAGGGGAAGACCTTTTTCTCTACCTAGGGGTAGGGGTCGAGGCTGTGAGTTCGGTCCTGGTCCGGGAGGAGGGGAAGAAGCAATTGCCGATTTACTACGTTAGCCGAGTCCTGAAGAAGGCAGAGCTCAAATACCCTGCCCTGGAGAAGCTGGCATTCGCTTTGATCATCTCAGCCCGAAAACTCCGTCCCTATTTCCAGGCTCATTCAATCAGGGTGGTGACCGACCATCCCCTTCGCAACGTTATGGAGGGAGTGGAGCATTCGGGCAGGTTGGCAAAGTGGTCGATCGAGCTCAGCGAGTTTGACGTCACCTTCGTCCCTCGGTTGTCGATGAAGGCGCATGCGGTAGCAGACTTCCTGGCGGAGTATGGCAAGGAGGTGGAAGGGCAAGAACCCACCGGGTTGGTAGCATGGGACCTGTTCGCAGATGGGGTATCAAGAAGAAATTCCCTCGGCGGAGGAGTGATCCTGGTCAGCCCACATGGGACCAGGATCGAGCAAGCGATCCACATTCGGTTGCCTGTGACCAACAATCAGGCCGAGTATGAGGCAGTGGTGGCAGGGCTTCGTCTGGCAAGAGAGCTGGAGATCCGGGACGTGAAGGTTTTCACAGATTCAATGGTGGTGGCCTCCCAGGTTCGAGGGGAGTTCGAGGCGAAGGAACCAACCCTCCAGAGGTATCTGGCGAAAGTTAGGGACCTCGTTGGATGGTTCCACACTTTCTCCATCCAACACATTCCAAGAGAGGAGAATGCCCGGGCGGACCAGCTAGCAAAGCACGGCCCTCGCGCAGGAGGGACGGTGACCGAGCTTTTCCGCCCTTCTATCGAGGAGGGCGAGCTGATGGAGATCGATCAAAAGGCCTCGTGGATAGACCCGATCCTCACCTTCCTAACCTCAGGCAAGTTCCCAGAGGGGGACCTGGATAAGAGGCGGTTCAGATACAAGTCAGCATACTACATGATGCGGGAAGGAAGTTTGTATAGGAAGACCTTGGCCGGGCTCCTAGCAAGGTGCGTGACGGAGGATGAAGTTCCAAGGGTTTTGGAGGAAATCCACTCCGGGGAATGCGGGAGCCATTCAAGGAGTCAGACCTTAGAAAAGAGGGTGCTGAGGCAGGGGTACTTCTGGCCGACCCTTCGGAAGGATGCAACGGAATTTGCAAAGAGGTGTCAGAAGTGCCAGCTCTTCGCGCCACTCCAACTTCAACCCGCACAAAGGCTCAGAACGATCACTGCGCCTTGGCCCTTCTCCATCTGGGGGATGGAATTGGTCGGCACGTTCCCTCAGGCTAGCGGTCAGAGGAGATTCCTGTTAGTCATGATTGACTATTTCTCCAAATGGGTGGAGGTTAAGGCCTTGGCAAAGACGACCTCGCAGGTGATAAAGAATTTCATCTGGGGGGAAATAATTTGCAGGCACGGGCTCCCCCTCGCCATAGTGACAGACAACGGACCGCAGTTCGCTAGCGATGAACTCATTAACTTCTGTGGTTAAGTGGGCATCGACCTCCATTTTGCCTCTGTTCATCACCCTCGAAGCAATGGACAGGTAGAAGCCGCAAACAAAGTCATAGTCAACTTGTTGAAGAAGAAGGTGGAAAACCTAAAGGGAAACTGGGTGGAACAACTTCCCTAGGTCTTATGGGCCTTGAGAACAATGCCCAATACGGTAACGGGGGAAACGCCATTCAAACTCTCCCATGGGTCGGAAGTCGTGCTCCCAGTAGAATTCGAGGTCAGATCCCCCCGGGTCGTAGCCGCCAAGGAGGGAGACGAAGACTGGAGACTTGATAATGAAGAGGAGAAATGGCTCTCGCTGGACATTGTCGAGGAGCTCCGAGACCTTGCCACGGTTCGACAAGAGGAGGTGAAGCGCCGGATGGCCAGGTACTTCGATAAGAACATTAGAATCAAGCAATTCGCCCCAGGGGACCTAGTCCTCAAAAAGATCGACGCCGCGGGAAGGTCGGCGAATGTAGGAAAGCTCCAGCCCAATTGGGAGGGGCCCTATGTAATCTTGGAAGCCTTGAAGTCCGGGGGGTATCGCCTTCAAAATGTTGAGGGGATCCACCTTTGTAATACTTGGAGTGGCGATGATCTTAAGCGTTTTTATCCTTAATAAATGTGCTGATTTTCTCTTTAACCAGACCTTTTACTCTAGCTTATGATAGTTACAGTAGCCAACATGAGTATAGGTTTGTAGGTCTCGAAGAAGAAGAGTCGCATCGCGAAAGCATCAAGCTCCCCCAGATAAGGTTGACTCCCTATGAGGGCGCTGAGTTCCTCTGTCTCCAGGCAAGCTGAGCCCCTAGGACGCGGGTGGACACTTCCGCCTCCCATTGAATGGGGAGGGCGTTAGGTTCCCCTGTCTCTAGGAAAGCAAGGCACCTAGGACGCGGATGGGTACTCCCGCCTCCAGCTGATCTAGGAGGGCGCTGAGTTCCTCTGTCTCCAAGCAAGTTGAGCCCCTAGGACGCGGGTGGACACTTCCACCTCCCATTCAATTGGGAGGGCGTTAGGTTCCCCTATCTCCAGGAAAGCAAGACACCCTGGACGCGAATGGGTACTCCCGCCTCCAGCTGATCTAGGAGGGCGCTGAGTTCCTCTGTCTCCAGGCAAGCTGAGCCCCTAGGACGCGGGTGGACACTTCCGCCTCCCATTGAATTAGGAGGGCGTTAGGTTCCCCTATCTCCAGGAAAGCAAGGCACCTAGGACGCGGATGGGTACTCCCGCCTCCAGTTGATCTAGGAGGGCGCTGAGTTCCTCTGTCTCCAGGCAAGTTGAGCCCCTAGGACGCGGGTGGACACTTTCGCCTCCCATTGAATTGGGAGGGCGTTAGGTTCCCCTGTCTCCAGGAAAGCAAGGCACCTAGGACGCGGATGGGTACTCCTGCCTCCGGCTGATCTAGGAGGGCGCTGAGTTCCTCTGTCTCCAGGCAAGCTGAGCCCCTAGGACGCGGGTGAACACTTCCACCTCCCATTGAATTGGGAGGGCGTTAGGTTCCCCTGTCTCCAGGAAAGCAAGGCACCTAGGACGCGGATGGGTACTCCCACCTCCAGTTGATCTAGGAGGGCGCTAAGTTCCTCTGTCTCCAGGCAAGCTGAGCCCCTAGGACGCGGGTGGACACTTCCTGAAGTATCTAGTTGCCTACCTAAATCACCTAGAGGGGGGTGAATAGGTGATCTCTATGTCTTTTGCGGAATTAAAATATTAAACGTAAAGCACAACACAGAAAAGAAATTACAGCCACAGATAACACAGGAATTTATAGTGGTTCCCCGTACTTGGGTACTCCACTGCCGGCCTCGCCAATCTAGCACCACAGCTAGACTTGACTACTTTCTGAAACTCAGATCAAGAACGATCCTACTATCTCGGAGTCAAAACTCCTACAAACTCAGAGAAAAACTTCTCTTACAACTCGGAGATAACAACTCCTACACCTCGGAGAACAACCTCTCCTACAACTCGGAGAACAACTCCTACAACTCGGAGAACAATCTCTCCTACAAGGATGATAAAAGTTTTGAACAAAACAATACCAGATCTGAAAGATAGAGGTGCATTCTTCCTTCTTCTTGAATGGCTTTAGGGAACGGTGAGGAAGAACTAAGATCCTTCAAATCTGACCTTTGCAATCCGAAACGATCCAATAGAGGTTGTAGTATCAGACCTTGGATCAATCGAATCTTCCCTGAATGAAATCGACAACTCCTATGAGAAGATCAATCTCCAAACGTAGGCGACGGCGAGGCGGCGCTTTTCTTGTTCTTCTAGATCGGGAAAGAGAATTAGGGCTTGAATGATTAGAGAACTTGTCTTTGAAACCCCAAAACTAATCCTATATATATTGAAAGGCAATTAAGGTATAAACCAGCCTTAAATGCTCTCAAGAAAGCCGTTAGGATCGGAAATGAGCGAACACGGGTCGTCAAGAACAGAGAACAGAGAAAATTAAGATTTAGACAGATGTCTCGAGACAAATGGGACTTCTCGAGACATGAAGAGTATCTCTCGAGAACAGAGGAAGAAGTAATCATAAGACCAATGTCTCGGGAAAAGATGGATCTCTCGAGACATAAGGAATAGCTCTCGAGACCTACCAAATATCTCGAGACATCAGAAATCTAACTCTCGAGAACTGAGATAAAGAGATCAAAAGATTGCAGACTCGAGTAAAGCAGGATCTCTCGAGACAAAGGAAATCTCTTGGTCCAGTAGTTCTCGAGACATGGTTGATCTCTCGAGACATCCAGATATAGTTTCCGGAAAGAGCAGAGGCTGTATCTCGAGACAAGCCTTGACTTCTCGAGACAAGCTCGATCTCTCGAGACATCCCTTTAGAAAAATTATCTTCTTTTTCTCCTTTTCTTTTCTTGACCACTTGCTGCAGCTGCACTCCAAGGTCTTCAATAGTCTTGAAAATGAAGTGTATCTCAATAGAGAGATCACATATGAGTCATCACCATATTTCATAGAATGAGGAATTACATTCTATGAAACTGTGTTTGCAGACTCATTGTGACCTGACATTGATTTACACTTAGCAATGGTCATCTGCAAAACCATACTTGGAAAAGTATATCAAATACAAAAGTAATTCAATCTTAGTTTAAGGGTGACTTCTCACAAATCAAGGTAATTGTGAAAACAATTCCCAACAATCTCCCCCTATTTGTAGAAGTCAGAACCCTTTACACTAAGGTGAATTACAACAATAAAGAATAAATATGCTATACTACACAATGATATGGAAATAGACAATTAGAGAACATCAAATCAACAATTATATATATATATATATATATATATGAATTGAATTGTTTGGTAAACTTGATGTTCACAAAATCAGCATCAAAACAAATAGGTCTTGGCAGCAACATCAACATTCTCCTTCAAGATCTTCTTTTCAACTTTTCTTCTTGTCTGGAGAAATAAGCATGAGGCTTGGGGTGGTAAAACGGAGGGGGTTCCGGAGCATCAGCATTATTATAACCAAAAGCTCTGAAATGAATCCTTCGCTTCCTTTGAGCTGTCTCATGCTTCTCCCATTCAGAAGAACTATAACATTCAGATCTGCTCATCTTACCTTCATAAACTAACTTATAAGTTTCAAGAATAATATCTTTAGAGACTGGGCTCCAGAGTTCTGGATAACTTTTCTCAACTTTAGCCTTGTAAGAACCTGCAGAACTGGAGGAGGGAACAGATCTAGTAGCAGAGGGACCCTCACCATAATTTCTTTTTCTTTTAGACCCAGTCCTATCTGACTGATCTGCAACAGAAGGAGCCTTGCCAACAAAATCTTCTGGTCTAGGAGAGAACTGAGGAACAGGAACATTAGGATCAATTTCCAATTCAGGAAAGATCTGATTATGCAGCCACGTTGCTGTTTTGAAAGAGTAAGCATTAATATCAGCAACTTGCTTCAACATCCTGGTAGAGAACTGCTCAAACTGAGAATTCCATGAGCTTTGAAGAGCAGATACTGAGCTTTCAACCAAATCTGTCATTTGAGCTACTATATTTTCCTCCCCCTTTCTGACTTCTACAGATAGGGTTTGGAGAGTATCATCTTTAAACTTGCCCACTTCATCAACAACTTTGAAAGTGTTGGCTTCAGCATCATTCAGCATAGTTTGTTGAAGTTGAGTTATGATTACAGTCTGCTTCAGCACAGTGCCTACACCGGCAGTTGCATGCTCCACTGACTTGCTTCCATGGCACATCAAATCTGAAAGATGTTCATAATTTGTCTTGATCTTGGCTAGCTCCCGACCAAACTCACTTTCCACTGAAGTAATCCTCCTGTGGACAGTCGTCAAGGAGTGTTCAAACTGTTCACTTTGCCTTTTTAGCATAGCCTCTATTTGTCCCAGAAGAGAACCTGCATCATGTACTGGAGGAGAAGAGTGAAAGGATGGTAGAGGAGCAGTAGGAGCAGCATTATGAGTATCTACTGGAGCTTCTTCATCACCAGGAATGTCTTCAATTTCACAAGAAGGTGCTACCTTACCGTCTTCACAACCTAGCTCATCCGGAGCATGCTTGGTTGTATCAATTTCTGACTCCCCCTCAACATGTACTGGGGAAGGTGTTGAAACATGTACTGAATCAACATCATCATCTTGAATGAAGGCAAAATCAGCACCAGACCCTGCCTGCTGGCCACTGGGACTGTGCACAACAGAGGGTTCTTTTTGAATATCCATGAGAACAGCTGCCACTGCCTCATTTGCCAAGGAGGCTTCTACTTCAGTAACTGAAGGAGGAGGAGATGGAGGTGGTGGAACTGAAACTGTAATGGGAGTTTGAGATGGTGAAGGAATATTATCGAATGAACTGATGAAACTGCTGGATCTGATGGAACTGGTGGAGGAATGGGAACTTCTGGAGCTGAGGAGGGCTGGCCTTTGGTCTTTGAACGGATTGGCAGCTTAGCTCTGCCTGAGGCTTTAGGTCTAATCTGAGGAGGAAAGGGAAATGAGGGTACTACAGGTACCTGGCCTTCAGAGGGAATACCAGCTTCTGCAGACTACTGAGGCTCCCCCTCAGAAACTGCACTAGCCACTCCCGGCTTCTTGATCCGAATGTCCCATCTCTGCATGGTGACGACATCGATCTTCTTGAGGTGATGAATAACTGCACCTTTGGACATGTCAAAAATGGCAGAATTGAGCTGATTCAGAAACAGAGTGATGATCCTTGCAAACTTTGGAGAGCTGATTGAGGCCTTGATGTTGGAGAACAAGATTGAGGCCCAATCTCTCTTTTTCCCAGTGACTATTCCAACCATCAGAAGAAAGGTCTCTTCAGATACATGCCCCTGTGTGCCTTGCTTGCAAAAGAGAACTTTTAGAATTATATCCACCATGAGCTTGCCTGCATCATTCATCTTGCTCCTTTTAACAGCAGAAAAGTCTGATTCCAGACCACAGTATCGAGCTGTTCTCAACCAATCACTGTCACTTAACTCTTCTTCAAAATCAACTTTAGTGAGGTGCAAATGTTTCACAAGGGTCTTGGGAGACATCTTGATTTTGATCCCTTTTACGAAAGAGACCAACATTCTTCCGTCCTTGATAGCCTTTGCATTCTTGAAGAATTCTTCAACCTCATCAAACAGGATACGGCAAGGGTGCTCAAGAACAAATTCCAAACCGGCGGCATCAAGCATACAGAAGAGATTCTGGAAGTCCTCGGATAAATCGGCAATACCCGAGCGAACAACCTCATTGCCAACTCCGATCTTGGGATTTGAGGAGGGAGCCATCGAAGGATTGGAGAGGAGGAGAAGAACAGGGGAGACGATCCACTTCCGAGAACCACGAAGTCGTCCAGTCGCCGCTCGAGAGGAAGTCGAAGGGTCGAGATCTCGGTGTCGAAGGTTTAGTGAACATCAAAGTTTCCGATAGGATGTTTATATATATATAACCTTGATTTGACGTTTTAGGTGACATTTTAAAAAAAATAGAGGAAACGGCACATACCTGAGTTCCGGAATAGTTTAAAACAGACCTATTTCTCGAGACATCGGCTATGTCTCGAGAACTCTGGAAACTCTGCGCGGTTTGACTTGTCCTGATGTCTCGAGAGATAGATTAAGTCTCGAGACATTACCATTTCCCGAGTTCTGACTATGTCTCGAGAGACTTGTCATGTCTCGAAAACTCCCAGAAGTCCTTTAGATTTGTTTCGAGATCTTGAAGTGACAGAGTTGTCGAGAGACCTTGTAGTTCTCGAGACAATCTATAGTTCTCGAGACATCAACTTGAAATTGTCCAGGAACAGGTTTTGAGTCTTGAAATCTCCAAGTCTTTATGATTTGCTTGAATGAACATTACTCCATGTTGAGCATTCCAAGTTCCGTCTTGAAGAAAGAGAACTTAGTCTCATCCAGCGGCTTCGTGAAGATATCTGCAACTTGCTTATCCGTGGGGACATATCTCAGACTTATGTCACCCTTCTCCACATGCTCCCGGATAAAGTGATATCGAAGCTCGATGTGCTTTGTCCGACTGTGAGAGACTGGATTATTTGCGATAGCAATTGCACTGGAAGAGTCGCAAAACATGGGAATATCTTTGATCTTCATGTTGTAGTCTTGAAGTTGATTCCTTATCCAGAGAAGTTGTGCGCAACAACTGCCAGCAGAAATGTATTCCGACTCGGCGGTTGAAATTGCGACACAATTCTGCTTCTTGCTACTCCAGGAAATAAGTCTCCTTCCGAGGAATTGACATGTCCCGGAAGTGCTTTTCCTGTCGTCTTTGCTACCTGCAAAATCTGCATCTGAAAAACCAATTAATTCGCCATCATTACTTCTTGGGTACCATAAGCCAAGATTTGGTGTGCCTTTAAGGTATCTCAAAATCCGCTTCGCAGCAGTATAGTGGGATTCCTTAGAGTTCACCTGATATCTAGCGCATACACATGTAGAGAACATTATATCAGGTCTACTGGCAGTAAGATAGAGCAAAGAGCCAATTATGCTTCTGTACTTGGTTTCATCAAAAGGTTTCCCTTTTTCATCCTTGTCCAGAGACATAGCTGAGCTCATTGGAGTCCTCATAGAGGTTGCACTCTCCATTCCAAATTTCTTAATCAACTCCTTAGTGAACTTTGTCTGAGAGATGAAGGTTCCATCTTCTGACTGCTTCACTTGAAGTCCTAAGAAATATTTCAGCTCACCCATACTGCTCATTTCAAATTTCCCTTGCATAAGTTTAGAAAACTTTTTGCAAAGGTTATTATCCGTAGAGCCAAATATGATGTCATCGACATAGATTTGCACTAGCAAAATCTTGCCTTTTACTTCCCTAAGAAATAATGTTTTATCTATCTTTCCTCTTGTGAACTTGTTCTCAAGAAGAAAGTTAGACAGCGTCTCGTACCAAGCTCGAGGAGCTTGTTTCAAACCATATAAAGCTTTTTGTAATAAATAAACATGATTGGGATGATCAGGATCAACAAAACCTGGGGGTTGTTCAACGTATACTTCCTCTTTGATGTCTCCGTTTAGGAAAGCGGACTTGACATCCATCTGATATACGGTGAAACCCTTGAAAGCAGCATAAGCAAGGAAGAGTCTGATCGCTTCGAGCCTTGCTACTGGAGCGTACGTCTGATCGAAGTCGATACCTTCCTCTTGTCTGTATCCCTTAGCTACAAGTCTGGCTTTGTTCTTTATAATTGTTCCTTCTTCATCCAGCTTGTTTCTGTACACCCACTTTGTTCCAATGACATTCTTGTCTTTGGGTTTTGGAACAAGTGTCCAAACCTTGCAGCGTTTGAACTGGTTTAATTCTTCTTCCATAGCGATTATCCAAGATGGATCTTCATTTGCCTCTTGAAATTTCTTTGGTTCAACCTGCGAAAGAAAACTTAGGTGCATATTTTCGTTAATGGTACCTCGTCTTGTTCTTATTCCTTCATGAGGATCTCCTATGATCTGATCAACTGGATGATCCCTCAAGTGTCGTAGCCCGAGGTTCCTTGCATGATTTTGACCAATAGGAGTTTCTTCTACAGTTGGAGTATCTTCCTCCACTTGGATTGGCTCTTCATCAGGATTATCTTCTTCATAGGTAGTTGTTGGGGGAATCTTGATGAACTGTTGAGAACTTCCTTCAACTGGCTGATCCAAGCTTAAATCCTGTAGCTTTGAACCTGTGTCTACAGAAGAAATGCTAGAAGAACTGCCTTGTAGCATGCTCGTCTCATCAAATACAACGTTAATAGATTCTTCTACCACCCGGGTTTTCTTATTAAAAACTCTATATGCCCTACTATGGCTACTATAGCCTACAAAAATACCTTCAAAGCTCTTTTCACTGAACTTAGTTTTGTAATGCTTTCCATTGTTTAGTACAAAGCATTTACTACCAAAGATTCTAAAATAAGAGATGATTGGTTTCTTGCCCTTTAGAAGTTCATAAGGAGTCTTTTCATGGTTTTTGTTTATGAGTGCTCTGTTTTGCACATGGCATGCAGTGTTGACAGCTTCAGCCCAAAAGTATTCAGGTAATGAAGAGTCACTCAACATGGTTCTGCAAGCCTCAATGAGTGTTCTATTCTTTCTCTCAGCTACTCCATTTTGTTGTGGAGTTCGAGGAGAGGAGAACTCATGAAAGATACCGAGGCTTTCACAGAATTCTGTCATGGCTCCAGATTCAAATTCTGTACCATGGTCACTTCTGATTTTGACCACCGAACAGTTAAATTCATTCTGGACTTGCCTGACAAAACTAGTGAAAGTGTCAAAGGTATTTGACTTGTGTTTCAGAAAGAATACCCAGGCAAAACGAGAGTAATCATCTACAATAACTAATGTGTAAGATTTTCCTCCTAAACTCCTAATTTGCAAAGGACCAAACAAATCCATGTGGAGCAGGTATAAACACCTGGTGGAATCTTTGCCAATAATGCTCTTGAAGGTAGCTCTTGTTTGCTTTCCTTTTACACAAGCATGACAAGGTCTATCTTTAATGCACTTAACATCAGGAGCATCGCGCACCAAGTTTTGTGAAAACAATTTATTAATAGTTTTGAGATTTATATGTGCTAATCTCTTATGCCATTGGTCGACAAGAGATGCACTATCTTTAGCTAAAAGACATACGGGTGTAGAAGATGATATGCAAAGAAAATTTAAACAAAATATATTTCTACAGCGAATGCCTGATAAAATCGTTTCATTATTTTCAGCTGACTTTATCAAACATTTATCTTTATGAAAATCAACAATGTATCCTTTATCACAAAGTTGACTTATGCTTATCAGATTATGTTGTAATCCTTCCACATAAGCTACATCGGAAAACGATACATTACCGTTAGAAATCATACCATAGCCTTTAGTTATTCCTCTGTCTGAACTGCCAAAAATAACTTTTGGACCGTTCGCAACTGGAATGTAGTTTTGCAAAAGGCTTCTTGTCCCGGTCATATGCCGAGAGCATCCACTGTCCAAATACCAGATAGGATTCTTGTTGGCCTTTGGACATGCCTGCAAAAACAGATTATTTTGCCTTAGGAGCCCAAACATATTTGGGTCCTTGGTCCCTTGTCAGTTGAGCACCACGATAAATGTTAACATTGCGAGTGGTCGGTCTTGCAACGTTCACTTGTGGTCTCCCAGTATACGTTGTATTAAACCAACAATCAACGGCAAAGTGACCAATCCTGCCGCAGCACCAACAGTTGAATCTGTTGTACCTTCTTTTTACACTTTCCTGCTTTACTTTTTGAGCGTTAGCTCTTGCAGGAGCAGCCCTTCTAGATGAGGATGCCTCATGAGGGCAGCACACACAAGGTGGTACTGTCTTCTTTGGCTTTGGTGCAACAACCTTCACTTTTGGTGCTTTCTTAGCACTCGGGCCATGAACAAATGGACCGTACCCTTTCCGATTAATCTCTTGATAGGGTGCTTGAAAAGCACTATCACCAAAGTTTCGGGGAGGAGCCCATTCCTTATGATCATTCACAGGTGAAAAAGGAATTGGTCGTGTGAAATGACCATAGGAACTCTCCATATCATAAGCATTCGTAGGGAATATGACTCTCTTGAATGCTACAGGCTCTTGATGAGCTTTCCCTTTTTCTTTGGCGGTAGCTTTCTTAGCAACAAAACCATTTTTCTTAGCAATTGTATTTTTTGAAGAATTGCTAGTACTAGCTTCATGCCCTATACCGCTTCCTTTTGCCTTAGTGGTAAAAGTACCAATAATTGGCAGAACAGTTTTAGGTTGAGAGAATGCTTCAACCAGCTTCTTCTCAGCCGCAAGCTGTTCCTCCAATACATTTATCGAATGATCTCTCAGGGCAAGAGTCTCTTCCGAGCTTTTGATCTTGTCTTTCAAGGATTGGACTTCCTCTTTGAGAGAAGAAAGTTCTTCAACTTCTTTTCTCAAGTTAGATTCCATCTCCTTGAGAGCCATGATCTCCTTACCCTGAGTTTTGACAACCTTTCGGCACTTGTCAAAACTTTGGAGCATTTTGGTATATTGAGACACGAGCTCAGATTCATCGTCTAAGGAGTTATCCTGTTGTTCAGCCGAAGCATTATCAGAATCAGATAGAATAGTGTGATCATTTACCTTTCCGGTGAACGGGGGTGCTTCTTCATCATCAGACATAGCCATCAGACCGAAGTAAGCTTCTTCTTCATCGCTCGACTCATCGGAGTCACTGTCGCTCAGAGTTTTGGCTTTCTTAGCGACAAAGCTTCTATCTGATTTCTTCTTTCCATGAGTGGATTTCTTGTCTTCTTTTCTTCCACCTTCTTTCTTTTTGTAGGGACACTCAGCAATCATGTGCCCTGGCTTATTACAACAGTAGCAAATAATGTCAGAAGAAATATGTTTGTTCTGTTTGGATTTATACCTTCCATTATTGCTTGAGCCCTTCCTGTGATAGTCGCCATCACGACGAGAATGTTTATGATCCGAGGAAGACGGCTTGTTGTTCATGTGCCTTCGTTTGTTCAGCAGTTTCTTAAATTGTCAGGAAATTAAAGAGAACTCCCCATCAGACAGTTTGGAACAGGAGGAGCTGGCTTCCGATTCTTCTTCAATATCAGATTCCTTTTCTCTGATCGGTATCACTGCTTTGCTCTTCTTTGAGTTCTCTGCCTTCAAAGCTAAGGTTCTTTCTTTGCTTGAGGCTCGATTTACATCCTCTTCAGACTTTCGGATGTTCATTTGTAATTCATGAGACAACAGCTTCCCGAACAGATTTTGAGGTTCTAGACTTGGCAGTTTTCCAAACTCTCTTATGGCAACAATTTTGCTATCCCAGTCTTTCGTTAGGGAACGCAAGAATTTGTCATTTAGTTCACCGTTTGTGAACTCCCTGCCGTAGTTCCTCAAACCATTGACTATCTTGAAGAATCTTTCGTACGCATCAGCAATGCACTCCTTCTTATTCTGCTTGAACGCCTCATACTCTTGATTAAGTAGAGACCGTCTATCTTCTCTTACCTCGTCAGTACCTTCCATTAGAACAATTAAGGATGTCCACATCTCTTTGGCTGATTTGCAGTGGATTAAGTTTTGCAACATGGAATCGTCCACTGCACTAGCAATTATGTTCTTAGCCTTCTTGTCAAGAGCGACAAGAGCTATCTCATCCTTATTCAAATCCATCATTTTCTTAGGTATCTGAACAGTAGGATTTGTTGACGAAGCAGTCATAGGCACATGCGGTCCTTCTTCCACGACTTGGAAGATTCTGGGATCTGCAGCTTCCATATAAAAACGGACCCTTTCCTTCCACATAGGAAAGTTGGCCTTGGTGCAGATGGGCAATTTCAGAGAGGATTCCTTGACTCTATCCATGGCTTGCTAGCAACTAGAAGAATGGATCCTGTTCAAGGTGTTAACCTAGCAACGAACAACGACCCTCTGATACCAATTGAAGTATCTAGTTGCCTACCTAAATCACCTAGATGGGGGTGAATAGGTGATCTCTACGTCTTTTGCGGAATTAAAATATTAAACGTAAAGCACAGCACAGAAAAGAAATTACAGCCACAGATAACACAGGAATTTATAGTGGTTCCCCGTACTTGGGTACTCCACTGCCGGCCTCGCCAATCTAGCACCACAGCTAGACTTGACTACTTTCTGAAACTCAGATCAAGAACGATCCTACTGTCTCGGAGTCAAAACTCCTACAAACTCAGAGAAAAACTTCTCTTACAACTCGGAGATAACAACTCCTACACCTCGGAGAACAACCTCTCCTACAACTCGGAGAACAACTCCTACAACTCGGAGAACAATCTCTCCTACAAGGATGATAAAAGTTTTGAACAAAACAATACCAGATCTGAAAGATAGAGGTGTATTCTTCCTTCTTCTTGAATGGCTTTAGGGAACGGTGAGGAAGAACTAAGATCCTTCAAATCTGACCTTTGCAATCCGAAACGATCCAATAGAGGTTGTAGTATCAGACCTTGGATCAATCGAATCTTCCCTGAATGAAATCGACAACTCCTATGAGAAGATCAATCTCCAAACGTAGGCGACGGCGAGGCGGCGCTTTTCTCGTTCTTCTAGATCGGGAAAGAGAATTAGGGCTTGAATGATTAGAGAACTTGTCTTTGAAACCCCAAAACTAATCCTATATATATTGAAAGGCAATTAAGGTATAAACCAGCCTTAAATGCTCTCAAGAAAGCCGTTAGGATCGGAAATGAGCGAACACGGGTCGTCAAGAACAGAGAACAGAGAAAATTAAGATTTAGACAGATGTCTCGAGACAAATGGGACTTCTCGAGACATGAAGAGTATCTCTCGAGAACAGAGGAAGAAGTAATCATAAGACCAATGTCTCGGGAAAAGATGGATCTCTCGAGACATAAGGAATAGCTCTCGAGACCTACCAAATATCTCGAGACATCAGAAATCTAACTCTCGAGAACTGAGATAAAGAGATCAAAAGATTGCAGACTCGAGTAAAGCAGGATCTCTCGAGACAAAGGAAATCTCTTGGTCCAGTAGTTCTCGAGACATGGTTGATCTCTCGAGACATCCAGATATAGTTTCCGGAAAGAGCAGAGGCTGTATCTTGAGACAAGCCTTGACTTCTCGAGACAAGCTCGATCTCTCGAGACATCCCTTTAGAAAAATTATCTTCTTTTTCTCCTTTTCTTTTCTTGACCACTTGCTGCAGCTGCACTCCAAGGTCTTCAATAGTCTTGAAAATGAAGTGTATCTCAATAGAGAGATCACATATGAGTCATCACCATATTTCATAGAATGAGGAATTACATTCTATGAAACTGTGTTTGCAGACTCATTGTGACCTGACATTGATTTACACTTAGCAATGGTCATCTGCAAAACCATACTTGGAAAAGTATATCAAATACAAAAGTAATTCAATCTTAGTTTAAGGGTGACTTCTCACAAATCAAGGTAATTGTGAAAACAATTCCCAACACTTCCGCCTCCCATTGAATTGGTAGGGCGTTAGGTTCCCCTGTCTCCAGGAAAGCAAGACACCTAGGACGCGGATGGGTACTCCCGCCTCCAGCTGATCTAGGAGGGTGCCGAGTTCCTCTGTCTCCAGGCAAGCTGAGCCGCTAGGATGCGGGTGTACACTTCCGCCTCCCATTGAATTGGGAGGGCGTTAGGTTCCCCTGTCTCCAGGAAAGCAAGGCACCTAGGACGCGGATGGGTACTCCCGCCTCAAGCTGATCTAGAAGGGCGTTGAGTTCCTCTGTCTCCAGGCAAGCTGAGCCCCTAGGACGCGGGTGGACACCTCCACCTCCCATTGGATTAGGAGGGCGTTGAGTTCCCCTGTCTCCAGGAAGGTGAAGCACCAAGGACGCGTATGGGTACTCCCGCCTCCAACTGATTCAGGAAGGCATTGGTTCCCCCTGTCTCCAGGTAAGCGAAGCACCTAGGACGCGGAGGGGTGTTCTGCCTCAAATATCTATGGTCCTTGACTAGGGATCATTCACCAGGCTCAGTCATGCCGGCAGGCGGTGAGGCTGGTCGGACCGACTAGTCACTCGGTGATCGGTTCAACAAGGCATCGAATCCCCAAACAGTAAGAAAAAAGAAGAACAAGCTAAGATATTCATTAGAACAATACCTGGTTCGGTAGCGACATATATTACATAAGCCGTTACTTCACCTTTACTGATATATGCAGGATGAAAAGAAAAATACATGCAAGGGGTACATGGTTCCTATAAGAAACAGCAAGAGAGGAGGGGCCCCTGACAACCATAACATTCAGGGGGAATAACCACCACCGCAAAAAGACAAGTCAAGGTCGCTCGGGAGAAGGGAGGAAATCGTGCAGGACGTCGTCGGCAGAGACCCCCCTCCAGCTGTCTCGGAGAGCATCCGCCCCATGAAGGTGGTTCACCAGGGTTTGGGCCGTTGACATCACGATCTTCCTCCGAGCACTCTCTGCTTCAGCCGGGCAAGGTGGGGAGGACGTCGATGACTTCGGAGGTCCACCTCTTTCTCTCCCTGTCTCCTTTGGCTGTCGCCTCAGCAAGCTGAGCCTTTAGGTCGTGCACCTCCTTGTCCGACTCCTCGCACCGTCTCCTAAGTGAGTCGGCAGCGCCGTGTTCCTGCAGGTAGGCAAAACAGTAGGGTTAGAGCCCGTGCAGGTAGAGAGGTTGAGAAAAGAAAAGCCACCAACATAAGCGCGAACCAAAGCTCCATGCTCCGTTAGGTCGGTTTGACCCTTCTCGAAAAGAGCCTTGAAGCAGGCCTTGAAGTCTCGGGGTGGATCCATCCTGTTCGAGTGGGGAGAGTAGGGGGAGCTCTCAGGGATGGTGCTCTCCTCACCTCCGCCTCGAGGTTTTTATAGTCGTCGAGCGGGGCCCTCCAAAGATTCTCCCCAAAACTCTACCTACTCGTCAAATAGGTGGGTTGGACATTCTTTCCGAGCTTGGGACAAGCTCGAAAAGAGCGGGGATTGTGTACAACCCTCATATTTGCCGAGCTAGTTTGGTTAACCCAGACTCAGCGGAATCGAGGCGGATAAGGAGAATAGCCGTTCATGAGCGACCGGAACTAGCTAAGGTGAAAGAAGGTCCAGAGGAGATGGAAGGAATGGCGGTGGGGCGAGCAGGCAAAGTATCCGCTCACCTCGGACGAGTGGGGGGACATCCCCCACTCGCCCGGCCCTTTGGGCGAGTGAGAAGGGCAGCACTCGCCCGGCAATGGGTGAGTGGGCACTCGCCCGGCCATGGGCGAGTGGGGCACTCGCCCGGCCATGGGCGAGTGGGCACTCGCCCGGCCATGGGCGAGTGGGCACTCGCCCGGCCATGGGCGAGTGGGCACTCGCCCGGCCATGGGCGAGTGGGCACTCGCCCGGCCATGGGCGAGTGGGCACTCGCCCGGCCATGGGCGAGTGGGCACTCGCCCGGCCATGGGCGAGTGGGCACTCGCCCGGCCATGGGCGAGTGGGGCACTCGCCCGGCCATGGGCGAGTGGGGCACTCGCCCGGCCATGGGCGAGTGGGGCACTCGCCCGGCCATGGGCGAGTGGGCACTCGCCCGGCCATGGGCGAGTGGGCACTCGCCCGGCCATGGGCGAGTGGGCACTCGCCCGGCCATGGGCGAGTGGGCATTCACCCGACCCCTATCCTTCAGAGGAATTTGGCTATCCGCAGTCCGATTTTGGCTATTCGCAGTCCGTTCTTGGGAAGTCTATAAATAGACCCCCATGGGCACCTTGAGAAGGGTTGGTCTCTACCCCCTCCCTCACGTGTGAGCAAGCACTACCCCTCCCCTCCCCTTGTTGTTAAAGGCGGACGGTGAGGTGATCCTTAGTGCCCTCCAAGGTGCCTAGGCTCAGCATTGGCTTGGGAGGGGAAGTTCTGAGTGAGCTTCCGGGTGTGTGGTGGGACCTCCGCGCTGCAGCTTAAGGGGTTTGTCTATAGACTCCAGTGATAGTCAAGGGCAATTCCCTCAGTTCTTAGTGATTGGTCAAGGGTCTTAGCTTGGGTCAAGTAAGAGTTAGCCGCATCCCCATTTCGAACGCTGAAACCGGGTTACTGGTTTCAACAGGAAGCTAGGCCCATTTCTACGGCTCCATATATGATGGCACCGAAGGAGCTTGTGGAGTTTCGGACGCAGCTTCAAGAGTTAGTAGACTCGGGGTTCGTCCACCCCGGTTCATCACCTTGGGGAGCACCAGTTCTATTAGTGAAGAAGAAGGACGGTTCGCTCCGGTTATGTATTGATTATCGAGAGCTCAACCGGTTTACTGTCCGGAACACCTATCCACTACCCAGGATTGACGAGCTATTTGATCATCTTGAAGGAGCGCACAGGTTCTCGAAACTTGATTTGCGCTGAGTTTATTATCAGTTGTGGATCCAGGAGGAGAATATCCTAAAGAACGCCTTTAGTTCGAGGTATGGTCTATATGAGTTTACTGTCATGCCATTCGGACTCACGAATGCCCCCGCCGCATTCATGAGCTTGATGAATAAAGTATTCAAACTGTACCTGGATGTCTTCATGATAGTATTTATTGATGACATTCTTGTCTACTCAAGTACCGAGGAGGATCATGCACATCATTCAACACTTGTTATGGGGAAGCTTAGGGAGCACAAATTGTTTGCAAAGTTTAGTAAGTGCCAGTTCTGGCTACGGGAAGTCGCTTTCCTGGGCTATGTCATCAGTGGAGAAGGTTTAACAGTGGATCCTGCCAAGGTACGAGCAGTAATGGAATGGCCGCCTTTGAAGTTGGCAGTGGATGTGCGCAGTTTCTTAGTGCTTGCTGTTTACTACCTCAAGTTTGTAGAGGGATTCTCGAAGATCGCTCTTCCCCTCACCACCCTAACGAAGAAGGATGCCGCATTTACCTGGACAGCTCAGTGCGAAGCAGCATTCTAGGAGCTGACAGACAGGCTCACCTGAGCCCCAATCCTTGCCCTTCCATCTGGGAAGGAGGGATTTCAGATCTACACTAACACATCCTATCAGGGGATGGGTGCAGTATTGATGCAACACGGGCATGCCATAACATATGCATTGAGGCAGCTGAAGAAGCACGAGCAGAACTACCCAGTACATGATTTAGAGCTTGGGGCTGTGATCTTCACCTTGAAGATTTGGAGGCACTATCTTTATGGGGTTCATTGTGAGATCTTTTCTGATCACTAGAACCTCAAGTATATAGATACACAGAAGGATCTAAACCCACTCCATCGGAGGTGGTAAGGTTCCCATGTGATTACGACTACACCACGCATTATCATCCGGGGAAGGAAAATACGGCGGCGGATGCCTTGAGTAGGAGATCTGGTACATCTGGACTGAATCCCTGAGTGATTGATATGGAGTTGGTGAAGATGTTAGAGGACATGGAGATCATATTGGTATCCAGGGCCGAGCCTGTGGCCTACAGAGAGTACCTAGCTGCCCTGAGCATTACTTGTGACATCCGAGACTGCATCAGGAAATAACAGAGACAGGATGCAACACTGGAGCCGGTATTCAGAATCCTAGGAGGGGGCAGCTCAGGAGACTACTCATTACAGGATGACCTTGTTCATTTCTAGGGCCGTATATACATACCCGTAGGAGCTGGGATCCGGGAGGACATACTCAGGGAGGCACACTGCACTCGGTACTCAGTGCACCCCAAAATCACCAAGATAATGGCAGACCTGCGGAAGACTATGTACTGGCCTGGGATGAAGTGGGAAATCATAGCTTGGGTGTCGCACTGCGAGACCTAGCAGTGGGTGAAGGCTGAGTGCAAGAGCCCTGGAGAGTTGCTACAACCTCTACCAGTCCCAGAGTGGAAGTCTGAGTACATAACCATGGATTTTGTTTACGGGTTACCGCAGTCTTATTCTAGGTATGATTCCATCTGGGTCATTGTGGACAGATTGACCAAGGTGGCCAGGTTCATTCCAGTCGGAAGGACGCTTTATTGACTATATTGGTGAGGTTATTTATGGAGCAGTTCGTTAGGTACCACGGCGTTCCCATGACGATTATCTCAGATAGCGATTGTCATTTTACTTCGAGGGAGTGGAGGGCAGTGCAAGCATATCTAGGGTCTCGACTCACCTTTAGCACTGCTTTCCATCCACTGACCGACGACCAGACAGAGCACACCAACATGACGATGGAGTATTTACTACGTTTATGCATTCTAGATACGGAGAAACCCTGGGAGAGGCTGTTACCACTCATAGAGTTTTCTTATAATAACAGCCACCAGGAAACCATTGGGATGGCACCATATGAGGCTCTTTAAGGAAGGAAGTGCCGGAAGCCGTTGTCTTGGGTCCAGGACGAAGATCCAAGGGCACTTGGATCATAGTACATAGACGATACGAATGCTTTGGTACGAATGATCCGTGACTGGATGCTGGAGCCTCAGAGCCGACGGGCCAAGTATTACGATGCGAGGCATGGAAAGGTGGATTTCCAAGTTGGGGACATGATTTTATTGAAGATACGACCGGTGCATGGTGTCTCGCGGGTGCGAGGAAAGAAGAAGCTTAGCCCACGATTTCTGGGGCCTTATGTAATCCTGGAGTGGATCGGCCCCTTGGCTTGTAGGCTGGAGATGCCACAGGAGTTGGCAAACCAGCACGACGTCTTCCATGTCTCCTCTCTTTGGAGAGCCTTACTTCGGCCAGAGCATCATGTTACGACTATAGCATGCCCGATAGCGTCCGACAGATCAGTCTGCCTGGAGCCCATCCGCATCGATGTTATAGCCGTCCGAGTCCTGCGAAGGAAGAAGGTCCCCCTCGTCAAGGTATTATGGTCCAATCATGGATGGGAGGAGCACACATGGGAACCAAGGGACCTCATGCAATATCAGTATCCTGGACTATTCACCTCAGGTACACCCGAGGCATAAGTCTATATTCTTTATTCTCATCTTGTATAGAATCCCGGACCCGAACTCAAATTTCAAGGACGAAATTATTATTTTTTTGTTTATTGGATTTGTAACATCCCACTTTGAGCTAGACCCTCGGGAGTGTGTTGTGTCGCCGAGAGTTGACTCGGGCTCAGTAGAAGCCCTAAGATCCTGAGGTGGTCAGGTTTGAGTCACGATCAGCAGGTGGTGGTTTGTTTTTCTTTTCCCCTTGGCCTGTTTTCTCCAAATTCCCCATCCTTTCTTATCTTCTTTATCTTGGTAATTAGTGATGATTGATTTACTCTACTCTAATTGCAATGTTGTTAGTATAGGTATGTCCTGGTAGTCCAGAAATAGGCTTTGATAGAAGTAAGTTAGGTTAGTTTAGAGAAATTTAGGAAAAGAAATGTGCCAAGTCAAAATCGACGGGACATCCCGTCGATCGACAAGACCTCCCGTCGATCGACGAGACCGTCCCGTCGATCTTTGGCATGAGCTGGAAAGGTGTTTTTCCCCTAGTATCTAAGTCAAAATCGACGGGACACGGGAGATCCCGTCGATCCTTGCCATCAGCTAGGAAGATGTTCCCCTAGGCGCTAAGTCAAAATCGACGGGGCATCCCGTCGATCGACGGACCGTCCCATCGATCGACGGGAGCTCCTGCCGATTTTTATTTGTTTCCTTCATACAGTTTGTTCCTTTAATGCGGTAGCCTTCAGAAATATGTTGACGGCGATATGTTACCTTATTCTTGCTTATTTCGAGGCTGGGAGGTGTCTTAAGCCAATAAAATAGTGACACATGGATGGATTGTCCAATCCAAAGAATCAGAAATGTTTTCCCCATTAATTCTAGTTAAATCAGCCTCCATTTTCTCTCTCCTCCCTTAAACTTGAACTTCACCCCTCTTCCAAAGGCTGATCATTCTTCTTCTATTTCTTCCTCTCACTTCAAGAAGCTAACCAACAACCTTCTTGAAGGAACAAGACTAGAGAGAAGGCTTGGAGCTTGGCTGACCACCATCATGCCACCAAGAAGACAAACTCGCTCCATGGACAGAAATAAGGTGACTTTCGCCCCCTCTCCCTTGGTGCTAGATCCTTAGATCTGATTTAGGAGAGATGTCGGCTCAAGAGAGCTTGACCTTAGTAAATTTAATGGAGTTTTCTAGGAAGAGACCACGCTAGTACTTGTGTTCTAGGGCATCGCTCGCCGAAAGAATCTCTTCAATCAAGTCCTCTCTTCAATACGAAGCTGTAAGAACTGATTTTGTGAAGAATGGTGGTCTATTGAAGGAGTATTGGAGGAGAGAAGGCGAAATAATATATTATGTGCTGGAGGAAGAAGATGAACAGATGTTGTTCATCTGTCTTAAGATCCGGCTAGTTTTATAATATTTAGACAGAAATCTGTTTTCTGCATACAACGGACTTCAAGCCTATTTTTAGGCATGATCCGGCCACATTAATGTCTTGGGCTCAACACAAAAGTTGTAGCACTCGGAAAGACCTTTCCAACGAGTGGTTGTGCGTTTTCAGGGGATCTCTGTAGCTCCGGCAAAGTGAAATCGAAAATGGCTGGGCAGAATATAATGCGGAGTGTGTACATGACAGTTTGCTGTCCAAATTCACTCTGCTGGGTTCAGACCCGATTTTAGATAGGTTAGGCTTAGACCTGGACCTTGGGCTCAACACAAAAATTGTAGCCCTTGGTGATACCTTCTCGGAATGGGGTGACACATTATTTTTGGAGGTCTGTAACTCCCAGAAATCCTGTTTTAGTAAACATTAATGGATATGTACAGAGTTTTAATGTTTCACTGATTTCTCTCAATATAATTCTCGGATGATTATGAAATTTGGTAGGAATGTGTCTGATGATGTTTTGATCACCCCTGTTTAGTTTTAGAATTTTTAGAATACATATTTACCATGAAATTGTTTGTCGTATCATATAAATGTATAACACCGTAAATAAGTATTGCGTAATATAAAGAGGTCGAGATTTAGCGGGAATGATTTAGTCATTAATTATGTCTTATGGTAGAATTTTCTGCGGAATTGGATTTGAATTGAGTTCTTAATTAAATGTGTTGTTATAATTTATTAAGCTGAATGGAAATGTTAAGGTGCTCATTTGGTCAAGGAACTTGGAAACGTGACTTTGAACGCACAAGTAGTCCAATAGGATCAAGAGAGTATTTCCCTTTTATACACATGCACTACACAAAAGCTATGACAACTCGGCATGAGGAGCGGTGACGGTTGGGGTGGATTATAGGATATATGATATCCTGCAGTGTTCGTTAAGGACCCGGCTGGTAGGTCTTGGTATGCTAAGTAGCATCAATTAAACTTGAAATGGTAACTATGTTATGGACTTGGTTAGCAGTCCTTGGGTGCTTGATAGCACGTGGTGAGCATGGGAATTACTCAGGTGTGCATAGTCTTCACATGATTGCATGATGATCCTTATTGAAGGATTGCTTGTGGCAGATCTACGGGCTCGCCAGTCGTCACACCGACGAGAGCTGGCAGATAGATCTTGGCCGGTTGGGCTGGGTTCTTTGTGTTTACCTCCAAAGACTCCTTCCGTGCCTAGGGACCAGTTGGGATGGGTTCTTGGTGTTTAATTTCCAAGACCCCTTCCGAGTCCAGTACGCAGGTGCTCCGCTGTTGTGTTTTTAGCATCGAGGCGTACATAAGGCTTAGGTCTGGTAGTGTGTATGCCCACCTAGTAGTGGAGAGCCCGATCCATTGTCACCGTCTAGCCACGACGGGTGATGCCTGAGAGTTTAGCTACCCTCAAAAAGTGGGAAGTACAAGTCTTTGTCGACATAGCAAGTCAACGTGCGTGAGTAAATCATGGGTGAGTCATCATAAATACATTAATTACATTTCATTGCATTGCACCACATAGAGATCCCCATCATATAAACTTGTATGGGCACCTTTATATGATGAGTTACTTATTATTGCAAAAGACCCTTAACTTATAAGCTTGTATGGAAATCCTTATAAGTTAAGTTCAATTCAGTTCTCGTAGTTTGTTGCTTAATACCCTGTTACTTGTCGCGCTCTCCATATCGTAGTATTTCATGTTGCTTACTTATACATATACGACTTTTCTACTATGCCATCTTTTGCCACATGCTATATTGTATATACTGATTATATTGCAACGTTCTCTTTCTTCCTTCCGCCCGGTGCCTAAGAGTCGTCGGGGGAGAGGATGTGAATCACTTATTCTTTATGACTAACGGTTGCTACATCTCTATTTGTAGGAAGACACCCAGCGGCAGGCAGAGCAGTAGCGTACGACGCAGGAGGCCAGCCATGCGAGGATGCTACGGCCTGAGACTACGATACCTTCCCTTCCGTCAGTGACCGATGTTAGATGTAGCACTTGAGGCAATTCTGTACTATGATATTTTGTAGGAGCTTTTGTAGCTACCTGTCAGTTTGTATAATTTGTTGGGACACTTTTACTTTTGTGAATCTATGGCTTCTTTTATTTTCTATTATTGATGGGTTGGCATGATGATATTGGTTTAGCCGACAGGGCAGACGTCTTGGGGTACAGGTTAGCCCATGTGTTGACGCTACCACAAGACTTCTGTTCTGGGCATATGACTCCCCTCGACCGTGTCTTATGTTCCGGGAGGGGGGCCTTACATTGAAAAGGTGGAAGTTGCCGTCATTGTTGCCGGAGGAGTTTTTCAGGAGGAAGTGCTGAAAATGTTGAAGTGGAAGTTAGAGGAAGTTGGCGGTCTGGAAGGTGGTCGGGCAGTCTGGTGTGACCGCACGACCTGGCGGTCTCCGTCTGCGGTCTGGCATGTTGCTGTCTGGCCGGTCTCCTAGTGATATGGCGTGACTGCTGCTTCTCTCTTCTTGGATGGTGAGGTAAGGCCGCGCGATCTGGTCTGTGACTGCGTGGCGGGCTGTCTATCTCAGGGCTGCGTCGGTCTGGTGTGACCGCATAGGTTGTTTCAGGTTTCCAAGGAGCAGGTCTCATGGCTATCCAGGTTCTGGTTGTATTCACTGGCTAAGGCATCTTAGTCAAGCGGTCTCTGTTCGCGATCTCAGGAGGAGCCTGGCAGGCGAACAGGTTGTGTTCGATGTGACGTTGGCGAACAAGTTGTGTTCGCAGTCTCGTTGGCGAACATTGGTGGTGGGCGACTTCATTGTGGGAGTGGCGATCTCCCGCGGTCTGTTGTTGAAGCCAGCGATCTCACCTAAGCAGAATGATCTGTTGCTGATCGCGCGGGTTGACCGGTTCTGGTCGCGCGATCTGGAGGGTGGTGATCCTATCTCATAGGGTGGTGACTGGATCAGGTCTCACGCCTATAAATAGGAGCCACTGTAGCAGCATTAACATCGCACCAAGTGTAAGCTGAGCTCGCATCTCATTCTTGCGGTCTCAATTTTTGTGACCGGTCGGTCCTGCTGATTGAATTTTCCTTGTGCAGCTTCTGCGGATTGTGCGGGCAGCAGTGATCACCTCTTCTTCTGAAAGTGTTCGGGAGGTCTCGCGGCTCGTAGTGTGGGTTGCTGGAGTTCGGGAGAATCAGTGGAGTTCGGAAGGAGGTCGCGGAAGCTTAGCGGTCAGGAGTGTTGATCGGTGACCGGCAGAGTTGCGGTCAGGCAGCTTTCAGAGATCGGCAAGCAGACCACGCGGTCTGCGATCTCAGTTATCTTTCTCTTCAGAATTGTATTTTTTCCCTTTGGTTTTGTGTACTGGCGAAATCATGTCTCGCCATGTATACCTCTCCCTGTAATGAAGATTGTTGTTATCAATAAAGACTTTATTTCCTTCATGTGCTTCTGGTTGTTTGGCTTGTGAACTCTAAGTTGTATGATTCCTGCTCACTCCATAAAGATTCAGAAAATTTCACATGGTATCAGAGGTAGGTTGGAGCCATGGAAGCGAGGGGTCTTGTAATTGAGATGCTAAACTCGACCAACTTTAAGAAGTGGAGGTCTTGTATGCAGAGTTATCTTCTGGGTGAGGACCTCTGGGAGGTGGTTGGAGGAGAGAGCACGAAGGAAGTTTTTCTGGTTGGAGATAACCAACATGAGGTGAGGATCTGGAGGCGGATTAATGCCAAAGCAGAGTTCGCCCTGAAGAGGGTAATATCACCTGATTATTTTGATCACATCTTGGGGTGGGCATCAGCTGCAGAGATCTGGAGAGCCCTAGATGGGCTGTTTAACAAAAAGAATGTGGCAAGACTTCAGTTCCTGGAGAATGAGCTGGCCAGATCGGCTCAAGGTGACCTTTCTATCTCTACGTTCTTCTTGAAGATGAAGAACTTGTGCGCCGAGATTTCAGCGCTGGATCCTGATGAGCCAATTTCTGAGGCGAAGCTGAAGAGTCACATCATTCGTGGCTTGCGGAAGGAATATGTTTCCTTTGTGACGTCGGTGCAGGGTTGGGCAAATCAGCCGTCTTTGCTGGAGCTGGAAAATCTGCTTGCTTCGCAGGAGAGTCTGGCAAGGCAGATGGCGGGGGTGTCAGTGTCTGGGGGAGATAGCGAAGTTCTCTTCACGGGAAAGAAGAAGAAGTGGGATAAGAAGAAGACCGCTGGAGGAGGCAATGGGCCTTCAACTTCTGGACAGCAGGGGAGTGTTCACTCGGCTGAGGAGTCTACTTGGGCTGTTTTCAACTTCCCACTTCAAGGGGGAGTGTTGAAAATGTTGAAGTGGAAGTTAGAGGAAGTTGGCGGTCTGGAAGGTGGTCGGGCGGTCTGGTGTGACCGCACGACCTGGCGGTCTCCATCTGCGGTCTGGCATGTTGCTGTCTGGCCGGTCTCCTGGTGATCCGGCGTGACTGCTGCTTCTCTCTTCTTGGATGGTGAGGTAAGGCCGCGCGGTCTGGTCTGTGACTGCGTGGTGGGCTATCTATCTCAGGGCTGTGCCGGTCTGGTGTGACCGCACAGGTTGTTTCAGGTTTCCAAGGAGCCGGTCTCATGGCTATCCAGGTTCCTGGTTGTATTCGCTGGCTAAGGCATCTTAGTCGAGCGGTCTCTGTTCGCAGTCTCAGGAGGAGGCTGGCAGGCGAACAGGTTGTGTTCGATGTGATGTTGGCGAACAAGTTGTGTTCGCGGTCTCGTTGGCGAACATTGATGGGGGCGGCTTCATTGTGGGAGTGGCGATCTCCCGCGGTCTGTTGTTGAAGCCGGCGATCTCACCTAAGCAGAATGATCTGTTGCTGATCGCGCGGGTTGACCGGTTCTGGTCGCGCGATCTGGAGGGTGGTGATCCTATCTCATAGGGTGGTGACTGGATCAGGTCTCACGCCTATAAATAGGAGCCACTGTAGCAGCATTAACATCACACCAAGTGTAAGCTGAGCTCGCGTCTCATTCTTGCGGTCTCAATTTTTGTGACCGGCTGGTCTTGCTGATTGAATTTTCCTTGTGCAGCTTTTGCGGATTGTGCGGGCAGCAGTGATCACCTCTTCTTATGAAAGTGTTCGGGCGGTCTCGCGGCTTGCAGTGTGGGTTGCTGGAGTTCGGGAGAATCAGTGGAGTTCGGAAGGAGGTCGCGGAAGCTCAGCGGTCAGGAATGTTGATCGGTGACCAACAGAGTTGCGGTCAGGCAGCTTTCAGAGATTGGCAAGCAGACCGCGTGGTCTGTTGTCTCAGTTATCTTTCTCTTCAGCATTGTATTTTTTCCCATTGGTTTTGTGTACTGGCGAAATCATGTCTCGCCATGTATACCTCTCCCTGTAATGAAGATTGTTGTTATCAATAAAGACTTTATTTCCTTCATGTGCTTCTGGTTGTTTGGCTTGTGAACTCTAAGTTGTATGATTCCTGCTCACTCCATAAAGATTCGGAAAATTTCACAGGAAGAACAGGTTTCTCACTGGTGGTGTCCTTCGTCTTTGCTGTAAGGAGTTTTTGCTCAGTCTTGTCTTCGTTTGTATTTGGTGCTTGGGGAGAGATTTGGGTTCTTTTGTTCCTTTTCTGAAGAGAAGTTATTTTCACCTTGGGATGAGAGAATATTCAATTTGTGAATCCAAGGGGGTTTCTAGGTTGGGCAAACCTAGATTATATTGTTGTAATCCTTTTTATTTTGATAGTGAATTATTCGTGTGCCCCGCCTCATGGTTTTTCCCTCATTGCTTTAGAGAGGGGTTTCCACGTAAATTTTATTGTCCTCTAGTTGTGCCATTTTTATTAGTTTTTCTGATTTTATTATCTTCTAGTGTGCCCATATTTTGAGTGGGTTATATCGCAACAAGTGGTATCAGAGCGAGGTTCATTCCAAAATGTCTGATTGAACATTCTATTTAGATTTGGGTCAACGATAGGTGACAACATTGGTCCACTCCATATCTTCCTAAATATTATCAAGGTTTTTGTCTCAGACCGTTGGGCTATTGTAGAAGATGGAGCAGAACACAAGAATGGTTAGCATGAATGGAAAGAGCTGGAATATATGGAAGCCTCAAATGGAGGATCTCTTATATTGCAAGGATCTCCATGCTCCGTTGTTAGGGAGACCGACTACCATGTTAAATGGTGCAGAATGGAAGAAGACGAATAAGAAGGCGGTGAGATTCATTCGACAGTGGCTAGATGATTCTGTCTTCAACTATGTATCCACTGAGTCATCGGCTCAGGCTTTATGGAGAAAGCTTGAAGCATTGTACGAGAGGAAGACATCATGCAACAAGTCTTTTCTGATCAGAAAGCTTGCAAACTTGAAGTATAAGGAAGGTTCTCAGATGACAGAGCATCTGAACCTTGACCAGAGCATCATCAATCAGTTGGTGGCCATGAAGATTGTTGGATCTGTAGGCGCCCTTAGAGGGGGGGGGGGGGGGTGAATAAGGGTTCTAAGATTTTTGAGAATATTTAAATGAAAAACGATTCTCTGTTGCTACCGCGAGCGGTAGTGTTACTGCTCGGCGTTAGTGACAGAGAAAACCTGTTTATGTTATAGTAATGAAAATCAGAGATCACGAAACAGAGATGAAGAAAGACATATTTTCATTAACAATAAATAATTTTGTTTACAAAATCTTTTTCCAATGACGCTTGGAAAGAGGCGACGAATGAAAAGCTCTATTGGGTTTTCTATACCGACCCTTCTCCCAAGGACCGATTGGATCTAGCTTATCTCTCACCAGATATGGCCTCAAGCCGCTCAAGCCCTTCCCTCACTGGAAAGGCCTCGAGCACTCCCTAGATCTACACCTTAAACCTAGTCGCCAACGCGAGTCAAATTTCCCCTAGTCCCCGCAAGGACCTAGTCGCCGTGTGGCGAATTCCTCTTCCGAACAAAAGATATAAAGGTTACAATTAGAAACTAAAATAAAACACAAACTAAAAACTCCCACTAAAGAAGAACTTGATGTCGATGTAGATGTGATTGGAATGGTCTTCAAGTTCTTTCCATTCACGAACGTTGATGGAGTTCTTCGGGCTGCTTGGGAAAGGTTCTCACGAGTGCTCTGAATATATGACTTTAATTTGTTCTATAACAGTCAGCAAAAATGGAGGAAGCGCACATCTTTAAATAGAATCAGCCTCTATCGCCTGCGGTAGTACTACCGCCCCGCGGTAGCCACATTAGGCAATGATCAAGCACACGGATCATGGCAGCTTAGGCAACTTTTGAGTGTCAAACTTTGAGCTCCATCTAGCGCGCCGCGGTAACGCTAACGCTCCGCGATAGAGAGATAACCTTCCTTCAACCAATATCTCCTTCCACATTTGCTCCTCAATCACATGCAGACGGGAGGATTCCAAAAGCTACCGCCGGGCGGTAGACATTCCGCGCCACAGTAGAGCACATCTCTTTTCGTCGAACGCATCTCATTTCATCGAACGCCAGTTCGTCAAACAACATCTACTTTTGTCGAACACCATTTCGTCGAACGTCATTTTCATCGAATGGCATCTATTTTTGTCGAACACCATTTCGTCGATTCGCTAGCGTCAGCGGTAGTGCTAACGCTCCGCGGTAGGAACATCACAACATATTCCAATGGATATTTGAATGCACATGATCTTGCATGTTATAAACACAAAAACAAATATGATCAAATATAATAGGATTTGTTATTGTCAAACCAAGAGATGCGAAAAGCATGTTCCAACAAACTCCCCCTTTTGATAATAACAAATTCCCTTAGATAGAAATAATTCAAGTGATAGGGATTTGTGTTTATAATAAGAACTAACACGGATAGCATGAAAATTAGGCATGTTCAAATGCTCCCACTAAATGAAATCTCCCCCTAAATGAAATCTCCCCCTAAATGAGTTCTCCCCCTACCACAGAACTTCCTTTGAATCTACTCCCCATATATGTGAATTTCTTTCAAATTTATTCTCCCCCTTTTGGTATTATCAAAAGAGGGTGGAGAGAAAGCCAAAAGTGAAGGCGTGTAATGTTTTTTTTGTGTAGAGAAGACATGAGACTGAGATAATACGTAGGGAAGAGAAAAAAAGTGTAGGAGTGAAAGAGCAGTGATAATTCAAGATGACACACTTGTTGAAAAAGAAATATTCATGATCGAGCGAATAAGTAGTAGAGAGGTGGAAAACAGTGTGCACCATTTGTAGAAGAAACCATCATTATAGGAATCTAAAGCATAGCAAAAAAATGTGGAGTTTCTAGTAGAGAAAAATAGATGGCGTGCAATTCGACAACACGAAGGATTTTTCTTTTTAACCTAACCAACAAAGACATGTTGTGAAAAGTAAGCAAGAAAGAGTAGACAAGGCGTAAGCGGAAGACGAACTAAAAGAATGTAAGAATGATACAACATATCAAGACAAGATAGAGATTTCAATGTCCAAGAGAAACAAGTACATTTAGGCATTGTAATGATCATGTCAAAACTAAAACTAGTGCATCAACTAAGGATTTTAGAGACAAACTATAGATAAGAAATAGACTCTAATTCTTAGGAGTAGAAGGCTTACAAGTGATAATGAAGTGTACAAAAGTAGTGTTTTTGATAAAAGTATACATATGAGTTAAGCAAAACACATGAACGTTTTGATAATAAGATAAATGCATGATCGAGCTTTGAGAGAGAAGGGAATGATAAGGAGTTTTTAGAATAATCTTCATAGAAATAAATCAGATTTCTTAGCATAAGTATTTTCATAGAAATATATTAGAGTTTTTAGCTTAAAGATGAAACAATATAACATTTGCCAAGTAATATTATCATGTTAGTTCTTCCCCTTTATATAAAAGTTTTAAGCATAAAAAGGTAATGATTTCCAAGTAACCAATCTACCCATACAATATGTCTACACCCTAGCCCCGTACTAAGTGACGGATGGGCATGAGGAGCTGCATACATGCTCTAGGTTGGGGTGTTTGTCCCATATGCAAACACTAGACAAAACTCAACCTAGCACTCTTTCCCCCCAGTGCCTCGCAAGGCCCCACTGGAACCCTCCCCGGTTAAGGACAAGACATGACTTAGAGGTCAGGTAATCTAATGTCTACAACCCTACACCCCCGCTATGGTGAGATATGTAATCATGGGATAATAATAATTGGAAACATTTAGCGTTTGAATCTAATGATGAGTTCATAGCTTATGGGTTTGTTAATTTTTTATTTGAATTTTTAAAGAAAAGGTCACATAGCTAATTTGAAATCCATTAATAAATCAGAGTTTTAGCATTACAATATTTTTATGTTTAGAGCAACCAATATAAATTCTACCAAGCAAGTCTACCATTTGTTGAAAAAGGAATTTTGATATTTAAGACTTTGATATAAGCATGAAAGCGGAAGGTAAAAATATATGGTGATGATGTGGAAGACTTGTAGAGATACAGAAAACATCTTTTTTGTAATCATGATTATTCATAAGAAGAAATATGAGTTAAATTCAAAAAAAGAAGATGTTTTTTGCAAATCAAGTTATTGTAAAATCTTTTGACAATAAGGTAACCAAGCATGAAAGAAATATATCAATAAGAGACTACTACAATGTTATTGTAATTCACAAATTCAAGACATACCAAACATTGTAGAGAGCATGCTAGGTTATCTAGTGCATTTCATAAATAAAGAGTAGAATAGAATTAGCATTAGGATCCAATACTCATGAGAAGAAGTGTTATGGAAGATAATGATGTGCACATAGGTGTATTTTGAATAAAGTAAACAAATGTTTTAATAACAAATACAAGAAATATGTAAAGTAAAGAGCACAATAAAACACAAATAATTTTACTTCCACACACTTCAATGCACAAGAAGATGTATAACTACCAAGGTGCTTTGCACACACAATACTCATTAAGACTTATCAGGGTGCAAAGTAGTGCTTGGGGGATCACATATTTTATTTTATTTTAATATTGAAACTAGTGATCCGGTGTACTTGAGAGTAAGTGGTTTTTTTTGAAAGAAAGATAAAGTTTGCACAAGACACTTTACTATTCTTTCCAAGGCGCTCAACCTCACAACGCTTATTAAGACTTATCAGGAGGTTCAAGTAGTGCTTGGTGGAGTTATCTTTGTCACTTTATTTTATGATTTTTGTTTTGTACAATGTTCTCCGAATACACTTGTTTTGCAAACCAATATAATTTATGAAAACATAACCACTTTTCTTAACTTTTAAAAGTGCAAATAAAGGTAGTGTAGGTAAGATACTTGTGCAATTTTAATTCATTGTACTATTACAAAACATACACAAGCATTCTTAGATTAAAAACATATGTAGACAATGCCAAAATAAGTGACTGAATAAATATCATTATCAAACATAAAACATTTACCCATACTTAGAGGCATGCTAAGCTTGGTTCTACACAACTTTTACAATATAATTTATGCACATGTGTTTAGAAGTATCAAAACATGATAAAGACAATGTTTAAAGTAGATTGAAAATATGAATCACAACATTGTTTAAGGTCTTAAATGATAGATGAAATCATGCTTGATATTTACAATAGAGTCCATACAGTTTTTTTATATCAAAATGATTTTATATTTTTGTATTTAATTTTGTTTTTGTTTGCACAAAAAAGACAAATACTCACAAAAATAAATGTTTTTGTAATTTTGGCTTTTGTAATTTTGTATTTTAATTTTTCTAAAATTAATGAAATGCAGTAAATCAAAAATAAGTAGGAAATCTAGAAATACATATTTTTGTTGATTTTTGGAAATTTAAAAAAGACAGAAAATCAGAGCCTCTTGCTAGTGCCGGCGCTAGCGCTAGCGCGAAATACAGCACATGATTTTCTTAGATTTTGAAAATTTTGATTGTTGATCTTGATTAAGTGTACCAATGGTAGGTTTATGCAGAAATTTTAGGATTTTATGAGATGTCTAGCTAGTATAAGTTTGCATGAAACGATTGCATTTTCGTATTTTACTTGACCCGAGAGGTCCAGGACACTTAATTCAAGTCTTAGCAATTGATTTATAAACTATGACATTGTTTGAATTTTATAGTTAAAAATTTTAGACTCACATAGTTTTTCTACCTTTTGATTTAGCATGACATTTTAAGTGTTATGTCTATTATGAGCACTAAAAGCAAACTTATACTAGGAAGTGATGCTGAGATAATGAGAGTTGGTGCAAAGTCATAATGATCTAGATCAATTTGATAGATGCTAGTATTGCATCTACACAAAGAGGAATTTCAATTTGATTTTCTTAGGATCTAGAATGAAATAATGAACCTTTATAAGAGCAAGATTTATTCTATAGTCAAAGAAAAAATGTACATGCAATCTTTAGACATAATACAATCACATCAAAGACAAAAGTCACATAAATAAAGTTTTGAAATAATATCATTGCATTTATTACTTGAATTTATTGATCTTTGGTTTTGCATAAAAAAGATTCATGACACACTATTCATAATCAATCCTTTTATTATTATTTTTTGTATTATCTTATAGCAAGTTGAGTATCTAATTTATAAAGATGATATAAGATGATTGTAGGCAATGAATTTAAGAAAGATAGATAGGTCATCAAAATAAAATATGACTTTGAATTTTGATCAATTTGATTTATAATCTCATTAAGCTTTAAGAGATCAAATCATATTTCCAACAATATATTAGATGACCATGACATGATGGCTGAAAATAAAAGAGAAAAATTAAAGCATATCATGAAGTAAAAAATTATATATTTCATTTTGAAAATATTCTACTTCATGCATTTGGTGATACCTAATGAATAAGAGATTTAGGTATCCAAAGGCGACCAAGTGTGGTATTCAAACTTTGGTTTAGTGTTATTCTTATATGTGAAATTTCCATTGTGATAATCTTTATATTGATGATTATGATTAAAATGATTATTAAAAGTGTTGTTCATAGGAAATTCATGTAGTTTTATTTTTAAGTTGGGAGAAACATGATTTTGTAAATACTGGTGATTTTGATTTTGATTTACAAAACCTTTATGTTCCTTACTCCCATTATTAAACTTAGTTAAGATGTTCATATTCATATTCAACTTGTTTTTAGAAATAGTTTGATATTGTGAATTTGTATTTACAATTTTCATAAGCAAGTTGATTTTTTATTTTAATTCATCATTCTTGATCTTTAGATTATGCCTAGCTTTATTATAAGCTATTGCGCTATTTTTAAGAGTAGAAATAATAGAGTCAATATGATTTTGATAGTTATTTCTAATTCTTCAAATGTTTCATCCATCTCTTTAATTTCAATTTTATAACTTGTACACATAGCACAATCATTTTTCAAAGTTGAATTTTCTAAAGACAATTTTTCATTGTGTTCTTTTACACAAATAAGTTCCTTTTGAAGTTCCTTGTATTTTTCTTTAATATCATTACAATCAAAATGAGATATAGAGTTTTCAAATGAAGAGCATGATGGAGATACAAACATTTCATTTTTGGATTCTACATTCACATTTGCTTTCAAAGTTTTATTTTCTAAACGTAGTTTTGCATTAGCTATTTTTAGTTTCTTAATCTTACGTTTAGTAGTTTGCAGTAATTGTAGAAATAGAAGTACAAAAAATGGAATTTGATTTCCTTATATTGCTATTGGGAGAGGCATGATTTGAACATATAGTTTCTTTGACATCTTTTTGGCACTCCTCTTCCGAAGATAGTATTTCTTCTTCTCTTCCATTTGATGTGTGCTCCATTGATCCATCACGAGAGGAGCTTTCTTGAACATCTGTGCAAGCTTGTATGTTCTCCAATTCTTGCATTCGTTCCATACCTGTAAGAGGAAAGTCATACATTTCTTCAAGAAATTTCCATACATTGTATGCACTGGAAAAACAATAAATCAATTTAAAAATTTCTTGAGATAAGGCACAAAAAATGCTATTTAACGCCTTTGCATTTATGTGACATTCCTTTTTATTTGTTTCATCTGCTGGTCTTACGATTGCTATATTCCGTGCTTCGATATCTAAATTTTTAATAAAAGTTTCCATTAACAATTTCCACCCTTTATAATTTCTTCCTTTGAATAAAGATGGTGCAAGAGATTTTTCTTCTTCAAAATGATTTTCCCCACTAATAGAAGCGAGATCATGAGATGCCATTATTCCCGGTTGTTAAGCTGATTTGGAATAAACCTGCCTCTGATACCACTTGTTGGATCTGTAGGCGCCCTTAGAGGGGTGGGGGGTGAATAAGGGTTCTAAGATTTTCGAGAATATTTAAATGAAAAATGATTCTCTATTGCTACCGCGAGCGGTAGTGTTACCGCGCGGCATTAGTGACAGAGAAAATCTGGTTATGTTATAGTAATGAAAATCAGAGATCACGAAACAGAGATGAAGAAAGACATATTTTCATTAACAATAAATAATTTTGTTTACAAAATCTTTTTACAATGACGCTTGGAAAGAGGCGACGAATGTAAAGCTCTATTGGGTTTTTTTATAGCAACCCTTCTCCCAAGGACCGGTTGGCTCTAGCCTATCTCTCACCAGATATGGCCTCAAGCCGCTCTAGCCCTTCCCTCACCGGAAAGGCCTCGAGCACTCCCTAGATCTACACCTTAGACGTAGTCGCCAACGCGAGGCAAATTTCCTTTAGTCCCCGCAAGGCCCTAGTCGTTGTGTGGCGAATTCCTCTACCGAACAAAAGATATAAAGGTTACAATTAGAAACTAAAACAAACAAACTAAAAATCCCTCAAAAGAAGAACTTGATGTCGATGTAGATGCGAACAGATCGGTCTTCAAGTTCTTTGCGTTCACGAACGTTGACGGAGTTCTTCGGGCAGCTTGGGGAAGGCTCTCACGAGTGCTCTGAATATATGGATTCAATTCATTCTATAACAGTCAGCAACAACGGAAGAAGCGCGCGCCTTTAAATATAATCAGCCACTACCGCCTGCGGTAGTACTATCGCCTCGCGGTAGCCACATTAGGCAATGATCAAGCACACGGATCGTGGAAGCTTAGGCAACTTTTGAGCACCAAAGTTTGAGCTCCGTCTAGCATGCTGCGGTAATGCTAACGCTCCGCGATAGAGAGATAACCTTCCTTCAGCCAATATCTCCTTCCACATTTTCTCCTCAATCACATGCAGACGGGAGGATTCCAAAAGCTACCGCCGGGCGGTTGACATTCCACGCCGCGGTAGAGCACATCTCTTTTCGTCGAACGCATCTCATTTCGTCGAACGCTAGTTCGTTGAACGACATCTACTTTCGTCGAACACCATTTCGTCGAACGACATTTTCGTCCAACGACATCTATTTTCGTCGAACACCATTTCGTCGATTTGCTAGCGCCAGCGGTAGTGCTAATGCTCTGCGATAACAACAACACAACATATTCCAATGGAGATTTGAATTCACAGGATCCTGCATGTTATAAACACAAAAACAAATATGATTAAATACAATAGGATTTGTTATTGTCAAACCAAGAGATGAGTTGTAAGCTCTGATGATCCTTAGTTCCTTACTAGAGAGTTGGGAGACTCTTGTGGTGTCGCTGAGCAATTCATCACCTGAAGGCGTCGTGTCAATGGAGATGGTGACAAGCTGTCTGTTGAATAAAAAGCTAAGAAGGAAGGACTCTGGAACCTCTACATCAGATGATTTTTTTCATGGAGGGAAGGGGCAGGCTGATGAAGAAAGAGGGTAAGCAAAGTGGCAACTCCAGGAGAAAGTCCAGGAGTAAGTCCAAGAAGGACATCGAGTGCTTCTACTATAAGAAGAAGGGCCATTACAGAAAAGACCACTTCAAAATACAGAGAGATCAGAATGGAAAGTCGAAGGAGATGAAAGAATCCAGAGAGGGTGGTGGCGCGACCTCGATTGCTGAAGATGAGTCATTGTGCTTACATTGTAGTGGGTCGGCGTGATAGGAGTGTGTTGACACAGACTGGGTAGTGGATGGTGGTTCATCCTACCACTGCACTCCACACAGAGATTACTTTTACTCGTATACTGCAGGAGATCTTGGCACTATTCGAATGGTGAATGCCTGTGTGTCGATGATTATTGGCAATGAAGATGTCCACCTGGAGACTGATCTTGGGAGGGTTATCTTCAAGGATGTCAAGCATATTCCTGATTTGAGGATGGATCTCATTTCTGTTGGAAGGCTAGATTATGGAGGCTTTACCAGCATTGAAGGTGGAGGTGCCCGGAGGCAGGTGAAGGGCTCCTTGGTGGTGGCCAGAGGCAAGAAGTGTTGCGGTTTGCACCGAGCAAATACTAAGATCTGCAGTCCGAGTGTGAATGCAGCTGAAGATAACTCTATGGAGTTGTGGCATCACATACTTGGCCATATCAGTGAGAAGAACCTAAATATCTTGGTGAAGAACAAGGTTCTTCCAGAGTTGTCAGGAGAGCTTCCTGACACTTGTGCTCACTGCTTGGCTGGCATGTAGAGACGAGTATCCTTTGCGCATGCTGAACCGAAGAGGAAGGCAGAGCTGCTGAATTTGATACACACAGATGTCTGTGGTCCAATAGAGCCCAAGTCTGTTGGCGGAGTAGCTTACTTTGTCACTTTCATAGATGATCACTCGAGGAAGGTATAAACTTATGTCCTGAAATCGAAGAGTGATGTCTTGGCAAAGTTCAGGGAGTTCAGGGTAAAGGTAGAGAAGATGACCGAGAAGCAGATCAAGCGGGTAAGATCTGATAATGGGGTGTATGCATTTTTGCTTTTGATGTCTACTGCAGGGTACATGACATCGTGCATGAGAAGACAGTCCTGAGGACACCGCAATAGAATGGGTTGGCGGAGAGGATGAATAGGACAATTGTGGAGAAGATCATGTACATGATCTCTCAAGAAGGTATTGACAAGCAGTTCTAGGCAGAGGCTGTACAGACTGCAGTGCATTTGATCAATCTGTCCCGCTCTGCACCTTTGAATGGACATATCCCATAGCATGTTTGGTCTGGGAAGGAGGTGTTATATAGACATGTGCGGGTGTTCGGTTGCAGGGCACAAGTTCATATTCCCAAGGAGGAGAGATCGAAGCTAGATGAGAATTCCCTGTAGTGTATCTTGCTGGGATTTCCACATTAAGTGTTTGGCTATAGAATCTGGGATCCAGTAAAGAAAAAGATCATTAGAAGTAAAGGTGTGGTCTTCGTGGAAGACCATATTGTTGGTGAGCAGAGTGTTGCTGAGCTACAGGATCCACAGGCTGTGGAAAGTTTTGATGCTGATCTTGAGCTAGAGAATACTGTCGCTGATGAAGGGCGTGCTGATGCGTATTCGGCAAGTGCATATTCGGCAAGTGCACCGGTCGTTGTCAAGTAATAAAATTGGGAATAGCTTCCCCGAATATCGTCTCTCAAGGAATGCAGGTTCTGGTGAACGAAACGCATGATGAATCGATCTTTACACGAGCGAATAAATTAAAAGCAAGGGCAATGTGATTTGGTTCCTAAGCTAATACGGAAAAGAGAGATGCGGGTCAAAACTCCGCTTCGCAAGGCGGGATGGATGCAACGGCCACGATGCCGTGCTTTGGGAGGCGCGTGGACGAAAAGTAACTGTGACGGGTGAGGGTCGCACACACCTCTTCTCCAAGCATCACCACTAGTAATTGCTAGGGCTTCACACACAACGAACTCAGAAAATCACAACAAGGAAATTGCTATTCTCCCACAGCATCATTGCACATGACCATCATAAAAGATCTATGACATTAATCTAATCAATAGTTCATTGCAACAACACAAAGAAAACACAAGCATCAAGTTTAGAGAGGACCAATAGGAAGATGTCACCGCATTTTGGGTTCTCGGCAGGAATGAGAGGTTGTCGGGCTCTCTCCGGGCTCGGCCCTCAGATGGTGTGCTGACTCGATGGAGGCTGTCACCGCTCCAACGACCTACAACACTTCTATGGCTTCCCACGATGAGGAATGCTTGAACACTTGGTGGATAATGCTTGCTAACACTCCCGAATGGAAGAATGGTGGTGGAAATCGCCGGAAAATGGTCTCCTTGGTGGTGGAGGTGAAGGAGAAGCCTTCAGACCTCATAAATGGCGGGAAGGACCTGATTTCCCGCTCCCCGTAGAGCTCTCCTCTTTGATTGCGGCTTATCTTGCTTTATATACTAATCAGGCAGAAAAATGGTCACGCACGGTCGAACGCACGACCGTGCGTGAACCGTGCATTATTAATTGATAAATTCTGACTTGAGGGAGACGCTGCGCAGCCCGTGCGTTTTACTCACGCACGGGTAAATTCAGAATGACTAAAAACAGGAGGAAATAGGTCGACCGTGCGTTTTACTCACGCACGGGCAAATTCGCCCGTGCGTAAAAACGCACGACTAAACTCAGATTGTCCGTTTTCTGCCCAGATACAGACGCACGATCGCAACCGTCCGTGCATCAAGGAAACACACGACCGTGCGATATGCACAGACATCAACTTTGGTGGAAAACGAGATGATCCGGCCACCTGCACATAAGACATGCCAGCTGGGAATACACCTCCAGCACCAAATAAACACAGAAAAAGAATTGGGGAGCACCATGTGCTTACCCCCAATAACGAGGAGAGCAAATGCACACCGAAACGGGCCTAAGAGTGCACCTAGCAGGGAATAACAAATATGATCGTAAACATGCCTAAAGTGTGGTGCATCGACTAGAAATACGGCCCAGATGAGTCCATAAATGTGTATATAAATGGGACTCATCACACCCCCAGACTTACCTGTTTGCGCGTCCCGAGCAAACCACTCTCGATGGACAGGAAAAACAAGGGTTAGAAAGGTGATTGTGGCTAGGAGTAATATGCGAAATCAAATAATCATGTGCATAAAACTCTCGTAGAAGAAATTTCTACTATGCAAAGTAATTTACAAATATCTAAAATAGTAAATAAGAGATTAGTTTACTCAAAAGCTGGACCAAGTGTGATCTGCCAGTCATGTGTAGGGAGAATGTAGAGATGCGCTCAGACGAGTATTTCAAAAAATACAGGATACAGAACTAACTCCACTGAAATCCATCGGTGTCGGGAGCCATAATCTCGCACTTTTGCACTCTCTCCACAGCATTAGGTAAAACTACACACAAGTCAATAGGGCTTTCAGGTAAATATGTGGCTTAGGTTGCGGTAGGATATACAATGATAAACTCGGAGGTTGACGCACCTAACACACTTGAGCAATAGAATTTGTAAACCCCGGCAACAAATAAAGCTGATTTGTTCATTGCCAACACCCAATATAAAGTAATTCCTATCAAATAATTCAGAATTTCTGAATTAGAATACAAAGCTCAATTTTTTTTTCTTTTGAAGCGCGAATCTTTTCAATTTTCAGCTCACTAATACCTTTTTTCAACTTAAGCAAACCAAATGTTGTATCCATAAATAACAGCACAACACAATAATCAGTTATACTATAAAGCTCAAAACATGTGCGCATACAGGTTTGGTAATCTTGGCTTAAGCGAGAGCGGTGGAGCTAAATAGAAAAGGTGGGATAGGCTCAAAATTGGTTAGCAATGGTGAATTTCTGGTTTTGGCTCAAAGCTCAAACGGTCCAAAGAATGTCCTACATCATGTTAATGCGTTAGAACTACCCGATGCCTATGTTTCGAGAGTCGCTAGGGGCGAGTTCTTAGCCACCGAGAAAGATAACTCTTTCTCCCGACTCGAGAAATACGAATCTAGCGTTCGATACCAACTCACCTACACTACCGGTAGATCGGCACAGGTTCATGCTTTGAGTGAAATAAAACTCTAATTACTAGATTAGATAAGAATAAAGATACAAAGCATGAAAATAGAAATAACTTCTACACAAAATTCTATGCGCAACATGAGTATTCGATTAGAACACTACTGGATTCAACATCTTACTCCAAACCACAATTCCTAGCTAACACAATTGACTTCCCGGCTCCATTCCAAAAGGAAATTTGGCACGGTAGCACTAGCAAGTAAGTGCGTGCAAAGTGGGTGCAGTGTGTGCGTGCCACATAAAAATTGATAAACTGAAATAAACCGGAAGCTGAAATAATAATACTACCGGAATGCGCGCGTGCGTGCATGTGCATGGTTCTCACTCTCCCCCAGACTTACATTACAGCATAATCTAAAATATGATTCATTAAACATTAAACTAAGGAGAAAAGGGAGAGTGTACCCCACGCTCAGAAGTGAGCATACCGGAAGATTGGCTTTAATCTTGAATTCAGCTTCAATGGGTCCGCCATAGATGTCGCCATACTTGCAAAATGACATCTCCACACACTCAAAAACAAAAGTAATACAACAAAATTGGGTCGTCTTCCATAATCCATTTTGTTTACCGTCCTTAAGGTGGACCAAATACCTGTATTAAGCAGTTTATAAAGTCTAGGAATATGCAAAAGTTAATAAATCCTAATTATTATTACAAGCTCAAAATAAATCAGCTATAAGCTGATTTGAAGCAGTAACAACTAATGAAAGAGAAAGGTCCGGGGACTTGGTAGTAGGGAGGAAATTAAGTAGGATGCTCAGCCTCCAACCCCAAATCTCCTCTTTTTTCGCTCTCTTCTTCTCCTCCAGTATTATGTCTTTAAAGAAGAACCGTTTGCCCCCTTGTAACCAATCCTCAAAGGGAAGCACCAACGATGATGAGGAAATAAGATGTTTCTTCACTGTACCTTCCTCATCCCGCCAGGCTTTCGGCTCTTCTATGCATAAGGTCTGATCAACCGGAGGAGGGGCATCCTGCATCCTTGTACATAAAGAAAGGGGGTCAGGAAATAAATTGGAAGAAAAACTAAACGAAATCTCATCTGAGGGGATAATCCCGGCTTCATCCCCCATAGGGTGCGGCAAAGACAAACTGATGATATCATCGAAGATTTCTCTAGACTCAACAGCGCACGCAATGACCTCCTCTATCAATTGGACTTCCTCGCACTGGACCGAAACGTTTGCTTCAGCACAATCGAGACTGTCCTCCTTCATGAGAGTGGGCACGACACCGCGCAGGTCTGCAACATCCTGCAAATTGACCTCAATGATAATATCAGAAATAGATGTAGATTTGTGTGTAGTGGGAGAAGACGTCCCACTTGAGAGTTCGGGCTCACTCTCCACACAAGGGCACAAATCCACGCAAAGTGGTACGTGAACCGAAGAGGTATGGGGGGTCGCATCAGAAACAGAGTCATGAGGGGCACTGATGCACGTGTCGATTCCAGAAACTTCAGCAGTGAAGGTGGAAGGGACACGTAACCAGAGGAAGGAGCTGTGTTTGCCGAATTCGAGGATGGGACGATCCGGATATCCGGCTCATCGTCATCCGCCAATTGGCGAAGATAATCCGCATAGTCCTTCAAGGCGTGCTTTCTACTTTTGCAAAATAAAAACTGCTTTACCGGCTTTGCCGGCACCCAAGGTGCGGTAGCCGCGTAATAGTGCGACATCGGAGGCGCAGTAGAGGAGCCAAAAGATTTATGGGACCCGTACGGTTTCTGAACAACACCATGCTCTTTGGGACACCTATCACTAGCGTGGGATGTGTCCCCACACCAACGACATCGGATATTCAAATGTGCCCACATGATATAGAAGAAGAAAATAGCATGAAAAAGAGTAAATTAAAAAGAAATAAAAGACCCAATCACAAACAATCGATTCACAACCAAAATCTCATCACGCCTGCATTCCCCAACAACGGCGCCAAAAACTTGATGCGTATTCGGCAAGTGCACCGGTCACTGTCAAGTAATAAAATTGGGAATAGCTTCCCCGAATATCGTCTCTCAAGGAATGCAGGTTCTGGTGAACGAAATGCGTGGTGAATCGATCGTTACACGAGCGAAAAAAGTAAAAGCAAGGGCATTGTGATTTGGTTCCTAAGCTAATGCGGAAAAGAGAGATGCGGGTCAAAACTCTGCTTCGCAAGGCGGGATGGATGCAACGGCCGCGATGTCGTGCTTCGGGAGGCGCATGGACGGAAAGTAACTGTGATGGGTGAGGGTCGAACACACCTCTTCTCCAAGTATCACCACTAGCAATTGCTAGGGCTTCACACACAACGAACTCAGAAAATCACAACAAGGAAAATGCTATTCCCCCACCGCATCATTGCACATGAACATCATAAAAGATCTATGACATTAAGCTAATCAATAGTTCATTGCAACAACACAAAGAAAACACAAGCATCAAGTTTAGAGAGGACCAATAGGAAGATGTCACCGCATCTTGGGTTCTCGGCCGGAATGAGAGGTTGTCGGGCTCTCTTCGGGCTCGGCCCTCAGATGGTGTGCTGACTCGATGGAGGCTGTCACCGCTCCAACGACCTACAACACTTTTATGGTTTCCCACGATGAGGAATGCTTGAACACTTGGTGGAGAATGCTTGCTAACGCTCCCGAATGGAAGAATGGCGGTGGAAATCGTCGGAAAATGGTCTCCTTGGTGGTGGAGGTGAAGGAGAAGCCTTCAGACCTCAGAAATGGTGGGAAGGACCTGATTTCCCGCTCCCCGTAGAGCTCACCTCATTGACTGCAGCTTATCCTGCTTTATATACTAATCAGGCAAAAAAATGGTCACGCACGGTCGAACGCACGACCGTGCGTGAACCGTGCATTATTTATTGATAAATTCTGACTTGAGGGAGACGCTGCGCAGCCCATGCGTTTTACTCACGCACGGGAAAATCCGCCTGTGCGTAACAACGCACGGGTAAATTAAGAATGACTAAAAACAGGAGGAAATAGGTCGACCGTGCATTTTACTCACGCACGGGCAAATCTGCCCGTGCGTAAAAACGCACGACTAAACTCAGATTGTCCGTTTTTTGCCCAGATACAGACGCACGATCGCAACCGTCCGTGCGTCAAGGAAACGCACGACCGTGCGATATGCACAGACATAAACTTTGGGGGAAAACGGGACGATCCGACCACCTGCACATAAGACATACCCGCTGGGAATACACCTCCAGCACCAAATAAACACAGAAAAAGAATTGGGGAGCACCATGTGCTTACCCCCAATAACGAGGAGCGCAAATGCACACCGAAACGGGCCTAAGAGTGCACCTAGCATGGAATAACAAATATGATCGTAAACATACCTAAAGTGTGGTGCATCAACTAGAAATACGACCCAGATGAGTCCATAAATGTGTATATAAATGGGACTCATCACGTGCTGAAGAAGAAGTCGTGTGTTGCGCAAAACTATATCCGCAAACGATAACGCCAAGTGTACCGTATCGAATGTAGTATAGGTTGTAAAAACCAAGGTCGCATTAGACTCGGGGCGGTTGAATACTCTTACTTCAAGAAAATCTCTATTATTCTATCAAGAATACTTTGGGTTGGTTTTGCAAGAAAAAGAGATAACTTATTTTAAAAACTATGAATTAAAAGACTAGTACTCAACCTTGAATCACCTTGGAAAATAAATATAAGAAATAAAACTTCTAATTCTCTTAAAGAAATTACTCGACCGTGGAGGTTCCCGAATTATAAACGTACCTCTCTCGAGGATACGCTCAACTGAGTTTAGGTTGATCAATCAAACTTTCACTCTAGAATCAAAACCCCTAAAACTCGCCTTATCGTAGTGAACCCCTCTATTGAATTTGACTCCAATCCGGGAGAATTATGTCATCCTCTCTCGAGGAGTGCTTTCAACTCTCTTTATCCTTGAAATGATCGATTCGAATTCAAAACCTTTAGGTTATTAGACTACGAAAACAAGAATGAGAATTATATATCGAAAATATAATCTCAATCCAATAAAGTTCAAGGATAAATCTAAAGCATTCTAAGGAAGAGAAAGAGAAGCTAAAAATTAAATCATGAATTATATTTTCCTTGGATCATCTCGGTCGAGTACTAATAGAAATTTAGCTACTCAAAAAGTTGGAGGAATTAACGAAAATAAAGAGATGCATGATTAAAGAGAGAGTAGAATAAGAGAAGAAGAACTATTTTATTGAATTGCAAAAGAAGTTACAACTAAGGAATTGAAAGTTACAAGCTTGAAAAGAAAGTACAAGTTAAGAAGAAAGAGGAGTACAAGAGCTTGCGAATAAGAAAATAGTGCAAAAACTAAAGCTAGAACTCCAAAAATTTGTCCAGATCATCTGGAGAAGCTACCTTTAAATAGCTGAAAATTTGGTGTTACACGCCCTTGGTCACGGGCTTGGTCACGCCCGTGACCAAGGGGCGTGATCGAAGCAGCAGCGGAGAGGGCGCCTTCTGGAGTAATTGCTGGCGTTACGTGCGTTTCATGCCCTTAGGTCACGCCCGTGACCTGGGGGCGTGCAACTTTAAAGCAGGCTGCTGGTGGGAAGCTTCGGCGGGAAGTGGCGCGGGATGAGTCACTCCCGTGTATTGGATGACACACCCCTTGGTCACGGGCGTGACCTGTGGCGTGTAACTTTAATTGACGTGCCAGGCTGATCTGGATGCTTGAGGCGGGTCGCGGCCGTGACACTGGGTCACGCCTGTGACCTGGAGGCGTGTACTTGGCGAATCTCCACAGAATGACCCTGGGGTGGCAGAAACAGGTCTGGAACACCTCGTAGGTTACACGCCCATTGGTCACGCCTGTGATCGTGGGCGTGTACTTGCACTTTTTGCTCAAAATGTCCAAAAAACCTGAAAACATAAGATCAACCTAAGTTAGTTCATGGAATTGAGAAAGGAGTAATTTTCATGATGTAATTCATATAATTTATGTAATTTCATGTTAAAATTATATTAAAACTATACTAAAGGATGAGTATAAAAACTACTCATCAAACACCCCCATACTTGAGCTTTTGTTATTCTAGAGCAAAAGGATGAGGAAAGAATTACAAGAAGTCAATATTATTTCTAATTAACTAAAATTTCATTAAACTAAGACTAAGTTAAAAGAAAATTCTAGTAGTTCAAGAATTAAGTCATAAGTTATGGTAGTAATTTAAAAAGAGAAAAATGTTTAGCTATGTACTTCTCAAGATAACTATTTAGCAACGAAATTATGGAAATTTTCAAACAAGAATAGATTGAAATTATAGACACTCTAATATAAAAGAAACTTAAAGGAGAAGACACCTACCAAAATATTGCTCTCTAAATAATTTTATTTAGGACTAGAATCAATAGAGATGGCTAAGGATTGGTTTTAACGAAATGGCAAAATGAAGAGATACTAAAATAAAGGTGATGAATTTTATCCTCTCACCTTATTTGAATACGAAAATGAATAGGTTTAGGAAAATAATGAATTTTATCCTCTTATTTTCCATGCCATATAATCTTTTTAAAATTTCTCTTCAAACAAAAACCCAAAATGTATATGTTTTAGATGTAATGAATTTTATCCTCTTACATCATGACATATAATATTTTAAATGATTTTGGGTGCATATGTTTAGAAATAATAAATTTTATCATCTTATTTCCATGACATATGATATTTTTTCTACACATTTTTTTTTATTTTGCCAACAAAGGGTAGGGGAAAAAGAAATATTTCTAGTTAATAAATTAAACTATTTTGAGAGCAAATTTTTTAGTGGAATGAAATTTCCTAAGATCTTAACGTTAAAAGAGAATATAATAAAACTCTAGAGATGTTTAGCCAATTTACCACAAAGTGAATCTATTTAAAATTAAAATGAGAAGTAATGCTAAATAAATTCTCTAATTGAATTAAAAACTTAAAATATTTCTTAAAACTAAATTACTTCAAATTTAAGTTCAACAAATTCTGATAAAACAAAATATTAGCTAAATTAAAAATGTAAGAATACTTATAATCAACCCTCAAACTAGATTTCTAAAAAGATAAAATACAAGGCTAGGCATATTTATTTTTATTACATGGAGCATCCCGAAGGCTTTGAAGCTAAGGGAAAGATGCATTTGGTGTACCGACTCAAGAATAGTCTGTATGGGCTGAAGCAGGCACCCAGGCAGTGGTACAAGAATTTTGACTCCTTTATGCTGAAGAGCAAGTTCCAAAGGACCAGGTCTGATCACTGTGTCTATGTGAAGAAGACTGAGATGACCCTTACTATTCTGCTGATGTACGTAGGGGACATGCTGATTGTCGGTGATGACATGGCCAGCATTGTTGAGCTGAAGAAAGAACTCAATGAGTCCTTTGAGAAGGACTTGGGAATAACAATGAAGATCCTTGCTATGAAGATCACTAGGGATAGGAATGCAAGTTTGTTGTGGCTATCTCAGGCTGAGTACATGGAGAAGGTGCTGAAGAGGTTCATGATGGAGAAAGCAAACGTGGTTGCTACTCCATTTGGTGGACACTTCAAGTTATCAAGCTCTCAGTGTCCTTCATCTGAGAAGGAAGTGTAGGAGATGAGCCAGATCCCCTATGCATCTGCAATGGGGAGTTTGATGTATGTTATGGCTTGCACGAGGCCAGACATAGCTTATGTCGTGGTGGGTAGTGAGCAGGTAGGTATCTGGCAAATCCAGGGAAGATCCATTGGGATTCTATGGAGTGGTACTCCAATATCTCAGGGATACCACATGATTAAGTTTGTAGTTCGGTGGAGACTAACCGATGTTGGTTGGGTACTCAAATTCAGATATGCAAGGAAATGTTGATTCCCGGAGGTCCACATCTAAATTTGTTGTTACTTATGTAGGGGGGCTGTGTCATGGCAGTCGAGGTTGCATAAGTGTGTGGCACTATCAATGATAGATAAAGAATACATTGCGCTGACGGAAGCATCAAAGGATATCTTGTGGATGAAGAACTTCTTGCTTGAACTTGGACTCCAGCAAGAAGTGTTCACTGCATATAGTCACAATCAGATCGCTATTTTTCTGGCCAAGAACCTTGTCTACCACTCCAAGATGAAGCATATTGATGTGAGGTATCATTCGATACAGGATACTGTTTAGGAGAAGCTGCTGAAGGTGGAGAAAGTCCACACAAATGAAAATTCTTCGGACATGATGACGAAGGTTGTGCCAAGGGATAAGCACAAGTTTTGTCGGTTGCTGATCGACATGAAGTCCATCTAAAGATGTCAGGTGGGGGAACTCCTCTTTATGTTCTAGAGGGGGACTTTGTTGGGGTCCAGCCCCTAAAGAGAAGAAAATTAGATCGTGGTTGGAAATGTGCTGCTGCTGGAGAAGAAGGAGGTTGTGTATAACAACAAATTCTTGCTCTGTTTGCTATCGCAGGGTGATAACCCTACCACTGGCGGTAGTGTGTCGTCGAGTGGACTGGTAGTATCGTTGAGTGGTCTGGCAGTATTGTCGAGAGGACTGGCAGCTTTGGGCTAATGCCCGACGATAGTGGTACCGCGAGCGGTAATTTTGTTCATCGGGACTGTACCCATATCGTCGAGATGAGTCTCCGATGTCATCGAGACTGTGTCATCTTGATGACTACTACGTCGCGGTAGCTGCTATCATCGGGCGGTAGCGTGTGGAAATAGTTTCGTTAACTGGAGATTGAGAGCTGTCGGATCGCACTAAAACTTGTTTCAATGGCCAATATGGGTTCACCCTTTTACCCTAAATAGGCAGAGGTCCTTTGGGATAATAACAACTTCCATTTTTCTCCTAGCCGCCAAAGAGAAGAATGTGAAAAGGAGGAAGTTGCCGCCATTATTGCCGGAGGAGTTCTTCAGGAGGAAGAACAGGTTTCTCACCGGAGGTATCCTTCGTCTTCACTGTAAGCAGTTTTTGCTCAGTCTTCTCTTCGTTTGCCTTTGGTGCTTGGGGAGAGATTTGAGTTCTTTTGTTCCTTTTCTGAAGAGAAGTTATTTTCACCTTGGGTTGAGAGGGGATTAAATTTGTGAATCCAAGAGGGTTTCTAGGTTGGGCAAACTTAAATTATATTGTTGTAATCCTTATTATTTTGATAGTGGATTGTTCGTGTGCCCCGCCCCGTGGTTTTTCCCTTATCGCTTTAGAGAGGGTTTTCCACATAAATTTTGTTGTCCTCTAGTTGTGCCATTTTGTGTGTTTTTCTATTTTTATTATCTTCTAGTGTGCCCAGATTTTTAGTAGGTTATATCGAAACATATGGAGTCGTGGACTTATTGTCGACTGGAGGGCTTCCAACTGAGTTGAGGGCCATGTGAGCGCTGAGCGTGTTGCGCGCAGAATGCTTTTTGCGGTGCACGTGGGGCGCTTATTACGGTCCGTGTGGGGCGGGATCTGATCGTGTCGGAGTGCGTGCTGAGTGCATAGCAAAATGCATGCAAGGTGAAATGTGCACAGGGTGGAACATGTGCTGGCCTGATTGTGCGCGCAGCGTAATACGCGCAAGGAGTGTGCAAGGCGCAGTGTGCGTAAGGTACAATGTGCACGAGGTGTGCGCAAGACGCAGTGTGCGCGAGGCGCACCGTACGCAAGATGCAGTGTGCGCGAGGTGCAATGTGCGCGAGGTGTGTGCAAGGCACAGCGTGTGCAAGGCACAGCGTGTGCAAGCCTCAATTAGCGGGTGGTGTGCACAATGCACATCATGTGCGTGGTGTGCACAAGGAGCAATTTGTGCGTGGTGTGCGCAAGGCACACCGTGCATAGAGGGGAGGAGCAATGTGTGCGATGTGCCTGGGGTGCAATGTGTGCATGGTGTGTGCAAGGCGCAATGTGTGTGTGGTGTGCGCAAGGTGCAATGGGTGCGTGGTTAGCGCAAGGCATAATGTGCGCATGGTGTGTGCAAGGCGCAATGTGCGCGGGGTGTGCGCAAGGTGCAGTGCGCGCAAAGCGCAATGTGCAAAAGGAGTGCGGCTCGAAGATCTTCGAAGATGCTCGAAGATCTTCGAAGACGCTCGAAGATCTTCGAAGACTCTCGAAGATCTTCAAAGGCGAAGGAGATCTTCGAAGGTGTCTTCAAGGATCTCTCTTGCTCGAAGGAGGAAAGGCGGGATGAGAGAAAGATCGAATGGAAGGAGGGCCCTGAGGTCCTATTTATAGGTCCTAGGGATGGTTATGGTGGTTACACAGTTATCCGCAGGCCATAATCACCCTTTTTAGTATTTGTAGATCGTTTTAATATAGACTAATACACATATTTCATAATAATTTACTATGCGCAAGTCGATATAATTTCTTGTATTTACACCCACTCATAATGGGTGGTTACGGTGGTTATGGTGGTTATGCGGCTACCCGCTCACCATAACCAATTTATGTGTTATACGCACACCCATTTGTATAGTTTTGTGGTGATATGTACTCATATGACGGATATGATTATGCACACACCGTAACCATATTATTTGCTATACGCAGACCGCATTGGGGGATTTTACTATTTTTATCCCACGATATGAGATTTTACTATTTGCATCCCACGATATGGGATTTTACTATTTGCATCTCACGATATGGGATTTTACTATTTGCAGACCATGTTGGAGGATTTTACTATTTACACCCCCATATTGGAGGATTTTACTATTTATACCCCCATATTGGAGGATTTTTTGATTCACACCCCCATGTTAGAGAATTTTACTATCTGCACCCCATGATGGACGATTTTACTATTTGCACCCCATGATTGGCAATTTTACTATTTGCACCCCATGATTAGGGATTTTACTATTTGCATCCCTCGATATGAGATTTTATTATTTGCATCCCACGATATGAGATTTTACAATTTGCACCCCCATGTTGGAGGATTTTACTATTACACCCCATGGTTGAGATTTTACTATTTGCACCACATGAATGTGGATTTTACTATTTGCACCCCTATGTTGGGTGGTTACGGAGCTAGTGAGGTTTACTTTGGTCAAGATCGTACTTAAAGAATCTTTGATTTGACAGAAACCATTATGGGGAACCCCATCAAACTTTAAATTGTTTTCTTTGAGATCATTTTTTATTTGAAAATCAACATTTCTCTTAAAAGAAATAAAATGAATAAATTTTATTTTTTCTATTAGACTTATAATTAGAGTGGCTATCAAATTTAAAATATTGTAATAAAATTATAATATAAAAATATAAAGAGTAAATTGTTGATAAACTCTTTTTTTATCATAGTAAATAATCTTACTAATATTTAGAAATAAGTCTGTAACCCCACGTAAATTTTAACAAGTAAAGATAAACATGGTTATACACCTATCTAAAAATTAGAGGCCAGTTTCAAAGATAAGGGGGGTTAATGATAATTTGTAGAAGTATTACAATATTGTTTTAATGGAAAAATGGATCAATTTTGCATTAACTTGGAATCGAGCGATTTTGAGCTGACTCGGAATCGAGTGATTTCGAGCCGACTCACAATCGAGTGATTTCGAGTCAAGACAATTCGACTCGAAATCGATTTCGATCCGACTTTGCCTGAAAATTTCATATTCCGAGCCGAGCATAAATCACGAATACTATACTCAAAATCAGCACAACCTAGAGTCAGACATTTTACTTGGGTAATCGCGCACGATCAAAAGACGTTTGCTTCAGATGAAAATTGAAGGAACTTTATAAAAACAATGACACAATGTAGGCTTTGTGCGACAAGATATAATCCACATTGACCCAAAAAAATATCAGAGGTATCATCCGATTTGGTTAAGCCCATCCAATAGTAAGCTGAAACTCCAGCTCATAGCACATTTAACTGTAAAGTTACTAACTTTACTCACCCGCTTATGATGAAAAAAAACATATTTTTTTAAATATACGAGTGCAAATTATCACTTTAAGTCATCTAACATTTTGTTCAATTCGATGTGATATTCAATTCATTTTGACACCTCCTTTCACTTAGAAATAAATAATGACATGAATGAATGATAAGATTGAAAGAGTTGCTGGTAGATTGTTGCTACATTACTACTTTTTTTATTTAAATATTTTATTTGTCACAAATTGTAACACCCCATTTTTCCCCAGCAGAAGAAAGAAGGTTTCTGGTAGCAGGAGCTAACACCTGGCGTTAGTGCTAATGCTGAGCGTTAAGTCGATAACTCGACGGATTTTCCATTTCGTCGTAAAGGTCCTGTTCTCGTCGAGAAGACTCGACGATTCATCGAGAGCTAACGATGTGCGTTAGAGTTACCGCCGGCGGTAATGATTCGACGAAATGACTCGTGTCATCGTAAAGCTCCTATTCTCACTGAGAAGACTCGGCGATTCGTCGTGGGCTAACATTGGGCGTTAGAGTTAACATCGACGGTAGTGATTCGACGGAACGACTGTTGAGTCGTCGAGAAGCTCCTACGATCGACGAGTGGTCTCATCGGTCATCGAGTTGGCTAACGGTGTTAAGAAGTTAACGCGCCACGTTAGAGCTTCAACCAATAGGAGTAAGCGGCTCTAGATAAGTTCGGCTGAACCGCCTTTGGGCTAACGCCTGGCGTTAAGAAGCTAACGCTGGCGGTAGCTCTTATAATTTATAAAGTCAACAAAACGTAGATTTCTCTTATTATTTCTCACTTGGACTTTCTCTCCTAATGCAAGGAAGCAGAGGTCAAGAAGAGGAAGGAGATCCTTTTGGCTAGCCGTTCATCGTGTCGAGCTCAGTTTAGTAAAGGAAAGCGTGCTGCGAACCTTTCCATCCCGAGTGATTTCAAGTTCATGGCGCCGAAGAAATCGTCAAGGGTAACAATTCTCCTCCTGAATCTTCGGACACACTTGTCCTTTGATTTGCATAAGTAGCAGGAAGATTTCCACTAATTAGTGGATAGGTTTCTTCCGACGGGTTGATAGGGTATATCCCCGTAGAAATTGCATATAGAGTCTGAATCATTGTACGGGCATAGACATACTGTGTGAAGCCCATCTGGATAGGTTGGTCTGGATTGGTGATGTTCACGATGATTGAGTCGGGCAAGGTTGATCTGAACCAGTCCATACTGGTCGGTGAAGAGGTCGCCCCTCGGTGCACTGTCTTATGGAAAGGATTGCCGAAAAGCGTAGGCTAGTACGGCTTAGCTCAACTGCCATCTAAGTTGAAAATGTACTGATGATGGAAGGGGACTCGGGGAGTACACTGAAAGTGTACCATGTGAGCACGAGATGTGTGGCCATGCGTGCTGACATTTGTGATGATAGTATGTATGTGGTGCGTAGACGCACCTGTGATATATATATATATATATATATGTATATATGTTGCTAATGCTTACATGCAGGGAAGGAGTACCATCACCCCAGGAATGGGGTGGGGTCGTTTTAAGTTTTGGTCAGCTAAAGATGGCCGGTTACTTGTTTTTGCAATGCTTGGTGGATTTTGGTTGTATAGGTCCTGACGAGTCGAGCGCGAAGTAGCTGGATGGAGCCCTTGTGCTAGCTGGCTCTCGAAGGCCCTTTTGAGTGTTTCTATATTTCATGTATTGTCGGCCTACGTGCAGATGCTTATAAACCATGTAAACAAATAAACACTTTATTATGTATGTCCGTAGTGCCAAACACTTATATATATAAATCAATCATTTATGTTTTGCGTTGTGGACATGTATTCTGGTTCAAGATTTAATACTTTATGCTTCCGCTTATGTGTGACTCTAAGATATCATTTGTTGGGTAACTAAATACGCAACCCTCTAGCCTGTTCACTTTATATGGCGTGGGGTCCCGACCGAACCTACTGTTATATACTCTGCAACGGGTGGGGTGTTATAATTTGGTATCAGCTAGGTGTCTCGTTCCCTTTCCGTCCGAATTCGTGGTCGAATTCTTTTAAGGGGTGGTGAGCACGTGTGTGCATCGCCGTTTAACTCATTTAACTAACCAGAATGTCCACTTAGGAATGCATTATATATATGTTTATAGCATGATTGTGGAACCTGTGTGTTCTTTACTTGCTAGTTTGTTGCGCTCTTAGTCACTAAATTGTGTCTGTCATGATTATAGGTGACTAGAAGTGGTACGGGGCAATCCCAACCCCGACACACTGCTGAGAGTAGTTCGTCTACTGAGGTGCCTACACTTCTTTCTTATGCTGAAACGATAACGTTGGTGGTTGAAGATGTGTTTGCCATGATCAAAGCGCAACCAGGAAGGCATGTACAGCCTCCTGCCCTTGGGGTGGCCCCAGTGCCGGTTGTCGCTGTTGAGCATGTTGTGGAGAGACCAGTACCTGTAGTACCGGTTGAGGTGACACAAGGAACAAACCACCACTTGAAGCACTTTCTAAGTTTCCACCCTCCTATGTTTGAGGGGGTAGGAACGCCAACTCAGGCGGAAGATTGGCTGTCTCGGGTGAAGATAACCCTAACGGCGTTGGAGGCGGAGGAAAGGCAAATGGTGATCCTAGCTACTTATCTATTGTATGGAGAGGATAGGTTATGGTGGGAAGAGTTGGAAGTGCATCAGTATGCCGGTAGGCAACTGACAGACATCTTGATTGAAGAATTTTTGAGTGTGTTCTTGGAGAGGTATCTCCCTTCTGCTCAACACATAGAAATGGACAACCAGTTTCAAAGGTTAACTCGAGGGGATAGGATGGTGGATGAGTACCTCCATAAGTTTACACAACTTGGAAGGTATGCGGGCTCTTCCTTTGATGATGAAAAGTGAAAGATCAATCGATTCTATGAAGGTCTGCGCGATGAGTTGCGGTAATTTCTGTCAGGCCCGATGCGCAAGGCTTTCTGACTTTGGTGAATACCGCCAGATCCCTTGAGAAAGATATGCAGAGGGTCCAATCTAACAAGGACCGAGCGGTGACAAAGTCGGAGTTTAAAGTACCAAGCTCTGTAAAGTCTGGGTCCCGACGATACATAAATAAGTCTAGGTTTTTGGAACTGGTTTCCTCTTCTGCTTCAGGAGCGGCGACTGGGCGAGGTTTGGTGATTTGCAACACTTGCGGCAAGCCGGGACACATAGCTCGAGAGTGTCGCGGCGGTCCCCAGAAATCAGAGAAAAAGGCGGCGACGTCTTAAACGGAGAAAGGGAAAGCAGCGAAGTCGTCTGCATCCCACTATACTCCAGCTTAACCGCAGGTATATAATCTTGGCCAGCAAGAGGCCATTAAGCAAAGCGACGTCGTGACAGGTATGGTTTAGTATATAGCATTTATTTCTTTACGTCTATTATTCCTTGTGTGTGATTGCTTGTATACCCTGTTTGTATTAGGCTTTATTCTAATTCAGAGCTGTCCGGCGAAAGACTTATTTGACACTGGAGCATCACACTCCTTTCTGTCTGAGGACTTCATACTACATATTGGAGTGCCTTTGTTCGTGGCAAAGGATAGGTTGGATGTCGTGCTACCAAACGAGTGTCGAATGCATGTGGATAGAGTTTGTTGTCTTCAGGTGCGGATAGGAAGTCATGAGTTTGACTTGGAAGCGTCAATGCTACAGATATCTGAGTTTTATGTGATATTTGTCATGGACTAGATTTTGAGGCAGCGTGCATGCATTGATTGCAATTTGAAGGTGGTCACTCTAGGGCAAAATACAGAATGCAAGACTATGTTTACCAGAATGCGAGGATCGAGCAAGATGTTGATGTCTGCTCTTCAAGTAGTCAGCGGTTCGGAAAGGCGCGAAGGTATTATTCATGTTGTTGGAGACTTCTGAGCCAAAGCCCAGTTTGTGTGATGTCCCAATGGTGTTGGAGTATGCTATGTTTTCCTAAAAGATCTTCCTGGGACTCCACCTCAACGAGAGATTGACTTCGCTATTGAGTTGTTGTTAGGTGCTCCAAAAGAGATGGTGGAATTGAAAGTTCAGTTGCAGGAGTTACTAGAGAAAGGCTATATATGCTCAAGTTCATCCCCTTGTAGTGCACTGGTCCTCTTTGTGAAGAATATGGATGGAAGCTTGCGTCTATGTATAGACTAGCGCGAACTGAATAAGCGGACAGAAAAGAATAAGTATCTGATTCCGCGAATCGATGACTTGTTCGATCAGCTAGTTGGATCGACTGTGTACTCAAAGCTGGATTTGAAATCCGTCTACTACCAGTTGCGGATTTGGGAAGGTGATATTACCAAGACGGCGTTTAGTCCATTACAGGCAATTTGAGTTCACAGTGATGTCATTTGGCTTGATGAATGCGTCTTCAGTATTTATGGATTTGATGGACAAGTTCTCTAAATGTCTTTATAGACGATATACTTATATACTCTCAGTCGGAAGAATAGCACGCGATTCACTTGCGAATTGTATTAGATACACTGAGGCGAAGTCAGTTGTATGCCAAGTTCTCTAAATGTGAGTTTTGGATGTCCTATGTGGCATTCCTAGGTCATGTGGTAAGTGGAGTGGGCATTGTCGTGGATCCTGCGAAGATAGTTGCGATACCGGAGTGGCCAGTGTTGTCTACAGTGGCAGAAGACTGAAGTTTCTTAGGACTTGCCAACTATTATAGTCGCATCATCGAGAGCTTCTCGAGGATAGCTCTTCCTCTCACAACATTGACTAGGAACGATCAGAAGTTCATTTGGTCGCCAGAGTGCTCGCAAGCTTTTGAAGAGCTAAAGAGTCGTCTAACCATGACACCAATTCTATGTTCGCCATGTGGTATGGAAGGCTTTGAAATCTACAGTGATGCGTTAGGGAGCGGCTTAGGCTGCGTTCTTCTTTAGAATGGCCAGGTTATTACTTATGGCTCTCGCCAACTGAAAGTGCATTAAAGAAATTATCCAGTCCATGACTTGGAGCTAGCGGCCGTGATATTCGCCTTAAGGTTTGACGGCATTATTTATATGCTGTAAAGATCGACATCTTTACGGACCATAAGAGCCTGATATTTGCCTCTGCCAGCTTGGTGGGAGCCTGGCAGCGGGCCAGCATCGGGGCTAAGTACTTTGAAAACTTTCGACCACCGAGCGATCCTCGGCCCTGAAAGCTTGGTGGGAGCCTGACAGCGGACCAGCATTGAGGCAAAGTACTGTTGAGACTTTCCTGCCACCGAGCGATCCTCGGCCCTGCCAGCTTTGTGGGAGCCTGACAGCGGGCCAGCATCGGGGATAAGTGAAAGTGAGGTTAGATCTTAAAGTCACTCTAGAGGGGGGGTGAATAGAGTATTAAAAAGTTTTTCACTTATTTTTATAGCGGAATTAAACTAGTGATATATATATGTACTGAGCGAGTAATAAAAACAAACACAAGGAGATCACACGGCACAATACAGAAAAATAAACAATACACAGAGGACACAAGGATTTTATAGTAGTTCCCCAATAAACCTGGGTACGTCTACTCTTCTACCACCCTTGGTAGGATTCCACTAGGTTTTTGTTCAGTGCCCTATCACCAATGGGGTTTTGATCAGGTGCCCAAAACACCACTTGAGCATTTGATCAGGTGCTCAAACCAAACTACATGTTTTTGTTCAGGTGCCCTGCCACCAAGGGGTTAGCTTTTGAAGGGGGTTATAACCCTGTACAGAATGGGATAAAGAGGTTTAAGATGTTCTTCTCTGTCAATAATCTGAGAGAATACTAGTGGAATATGTTGATGTAAAGCTCCCCATGTCTGATAGAAAATAGTGACAGTTGAGGATGGAGCTTTCTCTTGAATGTAGATCTTCCTTGATAGCTGATGAATCTGAGAGACTCAAGATTTCTCAGATTATTTGTTGCTCTTGAAGATCTTGAAACTTGCAGTGTGTTCTTGTGTTGTTCGCAGCGGACTCAGTGATCAAGCGACCTTCAGCGGTTAGGCGGTCTGAGTTGTGGTCTGGCGACAACTTCAGTTCTTTGTTCCAATAAGCTTCAGTTCGTGCGGTCTGGGATTGCGGTCTGGCAGTGCAACTTGTCTGTCTTCTGTTCGCGCGATCTCAAGTTGTTTCTGCGGTCTGACTGTGCAAGCGGTCTGGGAGTACAGCAGAGCTAGCCGGGCGACCTGAGCCTTTTTGCGGTCTGTGCGGTCTCTGCTTTGGCAGACCGCCAGTTTCAGTTTTTGGTGTGTTTGTTCTTCTCATCTCCGTGATTCTAATGAATCATGTCTCGCCATGTATACCTCGCATTGTAAAGCAGTTCTGTTTCAATAAAGATTTCTTGTGTTGCTGTTTTGGCATTGTGGTTGTTTGGCTATAACTCTTGTTGATACAACTCCTGCTTACTCCTAAACGGTCTTTCAAAAATTTTAACAATTCCTTCCTAATTAGCATCAAATTTAGCTAGGCAATTGCTTTATTATTTAGCTACAAAAATAGCAAGGGATTTTTTTGTTACAAAAATAGCAACAAATTTTTTTGTTGCAAAATTTTTGGTGCTAAAATAGTAACAAATTTTTTTGTAGCAAATTTTTTGTTACAAAATAGTAACGAATTTTTTTGTTGCAGAATATTTATAGAGGCGAAAAATTATTTCCTTCAAAAAAATTTCATCTCTCCTTAAAAAAATATAATTTTTAATTTCGTTCTCTCTTATAAATATAATTTTTATTTATATATATTTATAAATTAACAAAAATTATTTATATCCAATGAATTACTTACTAATATATTAAATTTGTGTATATAATTTTTATAAATTATTAATATATATATATAAATGTATCTAATAAAAGAATTACATAGTTATATAAATTATATAAGAAAATATATATATATAACTATATATATTATATAAATAACAATATATTATATATATACATATATATATATACTTAGTTATATAATTTTATAATTTATATAAACTTTTAATTATATAAGCATTTATATATATATATAAGCGTTTTTATATATTACCTTTATAATTATAGATAAGTGTTTGTAAATATAAGCGTTTGTATCGTAGATATATAAGCCTCTGTATATATATATACATATCACCCGTTCAACATATTTGTTTGTTAGCTGAGTTGGTTAAGCGTGATATCTTGATATACTCTGTCACCAGTTCGATTCTCAGCAATACCTCAATAAAATTTTAATTTTGTTTAATATATAAATATTATTTTAATTTAACGTAATAATTAAATATAATACAAAATATCAGCAACAAAATTAAATTTTCTTTCTAATTTATATAAAAAATTCTTGCTAATTGGAAAGCAATAAATTCCTTGCTAAAATTAACTAGGACCATATTAGCTAGGAATAAATTTTGTTTTTAAATTCTTTGCTAATTAAAATTAGCAAGGAATTTTGCTAATTAGCAAGGAATTTTGCTCCTTGCTAATCAAGGTTTTTCTTGTAGTATATTGTAAGCAAGCCAGCCGCCTTCCTCTTGTGCTTTGCGCTACCGCCGATACTAGATGCTACCGCCTGCGCTAGATGCTACCGCCTGCGTTAGCTGCTATCGCCTGGCGCTAGCACCTTCCATAACTATTTCCGAGATTTTCTCAAATCAGAGCTAGCGCTAGCGCCGGTGCTAGCGGACATGTTGGAATTTTGGCTTCAAATTTTGGCGCAACTTTCTTATGTTATCATTGAGTCATGTGGACTTGTTTTCCTGCACACTTAAATACACAAGATCAAATACACATAAGATTTGTTATTCTCAAACCTAGGAAATGCAGAAGACCATGTTCCAACAAACTCCCCTTTTGATAATAACAAATCCATTAATGATAAATCAGAGCATTAATGTATAAGCATGATGAAACTTACTTGTGTGTGTGTGAGAGTGATGACTTAGGATAATTATCAATTTTAGTATTTAGAATTGCTCCCCCTAAATACATGCTCCTCCTAAGTAAATGCTCCCCTAATATGTAAGCTATCATCTTTATTAATCATGTTAGTTTTCCATTTTGAAAGCGGATTATATTTATCATGTTAGTTCTCCCCCTTTTGTTATTAGCAAAAGTGGGTAAGGAAGCAAAACACAATTTTTTGATAATAAGATAAATGCATGATCGAGCTTTTTGAGAGAAGGAAATGATAAAGAGTTTTAGAATAATTTTTATAGAGATAGATCAGAGTTTTTAGCTTAAAGATGAACAATATAACATTTGCCAAGTAATCAATATTATCATGTTAGTTTTCCCCTTTATATAAGAGTTTTGAGCATATAAAGGTAATGATTTCCAAGTAACCAATCTACCCCAGACAATATGTCTACACCCTAGCCCCGTACTAAGTGACGGATGGTCATGAGGAGCTGCATACATGCCGTAGGTTTGAGTGTTAGTCTCATATGCAAACACTAGACAAAACTCACCCTTGCACTCTTTCCCCCCAGTGCCTCGCAAGGCCCCACTAGAACCCTCCCCGGTTAAGGACAAGACATGACTTAGAGGTTAGATTATCTAATGTCTACAACCTTACGCCCCCGCTATGGTGAGATATGTAATCATGAATAATAATTATTGGAAACATTTAAGTGTTTTAAATCTAATTATAATTTCATTGCCAATGAGTTTATATCTTTGTTTGATTTTTTTGAAAGAACTCATATAGCAATTTTGAAATCCATTATTAAATCAGAGTTTGTAGCATAAAAATGATATGTGTATTTAGAATAACTAATATAAATTCTACCAAGCAAGTCTACTACTTGTTAAAAAAAGGAATTTTGAGAATTAAGACTTTGATATAGGCATGAAAGAGCAAGGTAAAAAATATATGGTGATGATGCAGAAGACTTATAGAAATACAAGAAACATCTTCTTGTAATCATGATGATTCATAAGAAGAAAATGAGAGTTAAATTCAAAAAGAGAAGATATTTTTGTAAATCAATTTTCTTTTAAAAAAAACTTTAAGGTTTATAGCATAATTTTTTAGAGATTTGAAGGGAGAAGGCTATAAAATTGTTTATCCAAAGACAACATCTATTTGGAAGTTCAAATATCATAGTAATAAGAGATGTTATGTCGTAAAAATGATGTTATTTGGATAAAACTAATCTTATAAAAAAATATCCAAGTTAAAGATAATATTTTGAAGGAATATTTTTGTAAGCAAGTAAGATTTACAATAAGATTTTCATGACAAGAGTCAAGGAGTTTTATTTAAAAAAAACTACTAAGGCAAGCATGATTGCACATATTCCAGAAGATAGTGACTATAATGTTAATAATTTGCATTTCAAGTTAGGAAAAACATTGTAGAGATCATGCATTGCAATCTTGTGCTTTTACTAAAGCTTTCTAGAGAATTTATGTAAAGAAGCATTAAAGTCCAATTCTCATGAGTAGAAGCTTTATGAGAGATAATGATGTGTATAAAAGTGTTTTGATAAATGTATACAAGTGATATAATTCAAAACACATGACTTATATAGTGAAGCAAAAACATTATTAAGCATGTAATCTTCTTAACAACTTCTACACATCAATTCTAGATTTGATACAAAGTACAAAAAGTACAACTCCCAAGGTGCTTCACTCACACAATGATCACTAAGACTTATCAGGGAGCGGAGCAGTGCTTGGGGGATCACATATTTTATTTTCAATAAGAGTTCCTTTTTTGTGATCGTGTACATAATAGAAGTGTATTAAAGTAGTTTGCACAAAACACTTTACAATTCTTTCCAAGTTGCTCAACCACACAATGCTTATGAATATTTATTAGGAGATTCAAGTAGTGCTTGGTGGAGTTATCTTTGTCATTTTATTATTGAATTTTTGAGCAAGACAAAGTTCTCTGAATTCACTTGTTTTTTGCAAACACTTATAATTTTGTAATTTCACTTCTATATGTGCAACAAAGTTTTGAATAATGTGTAGGTAATAGAGATATACATCTTAATATTGTAAGCTACTACACTACACAATCATGTAGGATTAAGAATTATGGGCACATGTAGTCTACCAAAAAGTGTGAGTGTAAAAAGATCATTATCAAACATAACACATTACTCATACTTAGAGGCATACAAACACAATCCTACATAATTCTCTATAGACTTTTTCATTGCTCATAACAAGATTAAATTATAAGCATGACATGCCAAAATAATGTTTAGAAAACTTGACATTTTAAATGAAACATTTTTAGCCAACTCTAAAAGAACATGCTTGTCATTTTTGCCAAAGGAATGAAACATAGAAATCTTTATTATTTTAATAAAACCTTAAAGAAAATAAGAAAAGACATATTTTTTTTTGTATTTATGTATTTTGGAATTTTGTATTTGATATTTCAAAAATCACACAATGACATAAAGATAAAAATAGGTAGTTCATATAAAATAACATATTTTTAGTAATTTTTCAAAATTTAAAAAATGCCAAAAATTTGATACTCGAGCTAGCGCCGGCGCTAGCGCTAGCGCGGCAAACAGTACACTGATTTTCAAGATTTGGAGATTTCTAGATAGTGCAAATTGCTTGAAAAACATTAGCGATTTTGTATTTAACTTTACCAAATCAACATTGCATGAGATATATTTTATTATATCTTCATTTTAATTTTTCTAAGGCATATATTTGTCAATTATGGTGTAAGTTGAAAATGATAGGAGATGTAAGCACAAGATATCATGTTTGAATAAGCCAAATAAGCATAACTTAAATGATTAGTATGATGTTTATGCAAAGAATATCATGAACAAGCCCTAGATAAAAGGACCCAGCCTGTATATATTGGTAAACATATAAAGCCTAACATAGACACAAATATTCTTTAGGTGACAATGTTAGTCTGATAAATTTGAGATTAATGTTATGCCAAAGTTTGATAGTGTTTCAACTTATAGACCTAGAATGAAGGGAATATTCTATTTGATTTGATCTTATTGATATCAAGATGATTCTAAGGTCTAAACTTGAAATAAATCACAATACACATATAATACACCAACCATGGTAAACAATTATAATACCAATTGTTATCATATAATTCATATACATGTGATAGAGATAGTTGTTTTTAGATGATTTTTGATATGAATTATGATATATGATTTTTAGAGAATTTTAATCAAAGGACATCAATAGATCATGGTGGTGCGTGTGGCATTAGTATTTAAGACAATTAATCTTTCAATATGTCTTTTGTGATTTTCTTTATAATTTAGATAAATTTCTCATAACAAATTTAGAGTTTGATTCATATGGATAATATAAGATATTTATAAGTAATGAATATAAGAATAATAGATAGGTCATCAAAATAAAATATGATTTTGAATTTTGATCAATTTGATTTATAAACTCATTAAGTTTCAAGAGATGAGATCATATTTCCTATAATATATAAGATGACCATAACATGATAGCTTAAAAAATAAGAAAACAAAAAGAAAAATAGAAAGACATTAAAGCATATCATGAAGTAGAAAATTCTATATTTCATTTTGAAAATATTCTTCTTCATGCATTTGTGATACTTAATGAATAAGAGATTTAGGTATCCAATGGGGACCAATTGTGGTGGTTCCTTTGGGTACCCAAATATATCGTGTATGTTTGTGGGTAGTTAGTGATGAATGGGTCCTTTCATGTGAAGTTAATGTTTCAATTTTAATTTTGGGCATCCATTCAAACTTTGGTTTAATGTTATTCTTATATGTCAAATTTCCATTGTGATAATCTTTATATTGATGATTATGATTGTAATGATTATTAAAAGTATTGTTCATAGGAAATTTGTGCAATTTTAATTTTGAGTTGGGAGAAACATATTTTTATAAATAATGATGATTTTGATTTACAAACACTTTGTGTTTCTTACTCCCATTATTAGGCTTATTTAAGATATTCATCTTCATATTCAACTTGTTTTTAGATATAGCTTGATATTGAGAATTTGTATTTATAATTTTCATAAGCAAGTTGATTTTTGATTTTAATTCATCGTCCTTGATCTTTAGATTATGCCTAGCTTATTATAAGCTATTGTGCCATTTTAAGAGTAGAGACAATAGAGTCAATATGATTTTGATAGTCATTTCTAAATTCTTCAAATGTTTTGTCCATCTCTTTGATTTCAAATTTATAATTTTGGCATGTAGCACAATCACTTTTCAAAGATGAATTTTCCAAGGATAATTTTTCATTATGTTCTTTTACAAAAATAAGTTCTTTTTCAAGTTCCTTGAATGTTTCTTTAATATTATTACAATCAAAATAAGATTTTGTATTTTCAATTGACGGACAAGATGGAGAAACCACATTACAATTAGATTCTAAATTAACACTAGCTTTTAACCTCCTATTTTCTAAATGTAAAATTTTATTAGTAATTTTCAATTTCTTGATCTTACGTTTAGCCATTTTTAGTATATTGAAACTAGAGATATAAGTTATCACACAAGAAGAAGAATTAGACTTTCTTACAACGCTATTGGAAGAGGCAAAATGTAATCATGAAGTTCCTTCGTCATCTTTTAGGCCTTCCTCCATCATAGATGAATTTTCATCTTCTTTTTCTCTTGATGTATTGCTCTCTTTTTCTAAGTTAATTTCCATGATCTCCATGGCTTTGCTACGAGAGAGATCTTCTTGAATAATGGTGGATGCTTGTATGTCCTTCTCCTCCCGTGTTTGTTCCGTACCTGCGAGAGGAAGATCATACATTTCTTCAAGAAATTTCTATACTTTGTATGCACTAGAAAAATAATATATCAATTTGAAAACTTCATTTGATAAACCACAAAATAAATAGTGTTTGACTTTTGCATTTAGATGACGTTCCTTTTTATTTGATTCATCCGCGGGTCTTACTATTGCTAAATTACATGCTACGATATCTATAGTTTTAATAAATTTTTCAATTAAAATTTTCCAACCTTTATAATTTGTTCCTTCAAATAAAGGTGGTTTAAGAGATTTTTCTTCTTCATAAAAATTTACCCCACTAGTAGAAGCGAGATCATGAGACGCCATTATTCCCGGTTGTTAAGCCGATTGAAATAAAACCGCTCTGATACCACTTGTTGGATCGGTAGGCGCCCTTAGAGGGGGGTGAATAAGGGTTTTAAAACTTTTTCTTATAATTTGGAATACTTGAAATAATGAGAAATCAAAATAGTAATTTTGAATAAAGATCTAAATTATTTTATAATGAAGTAGAGGATAATAAACAATTTAGAGAAATGAAGATCGAATCAATTTTATTACACAAAGAGAGACATGATTATTATTAATAAAATTGATTACAAAATTTGATTTCAATGACGCTAGAAATCAAGGTGAAATATGAAAGACTCTTTTTGTTTTCTATACCGACTCGTAAGTCGTATCCCCACGAACCCGTTGGCTTTAGCCGACCCTTCCCTAGATACGGCCTCAAGTCGCTCTAGTCAATCCTTCCCCGGATATGACCTCGAGCACCCCCTAGATCTACACCCTAGACCTAGTCGCCAACACGAGGCGAATTTCTGCCCTAAGTCCTACCCAGACCTAGTCGCCAACACGAGGTGAGTTCACTAAACGATTACAAGAAAAGATGTGAAATAAATAACAACAATATAAAAACTCCCTCTATGTTGATCTCTTGGAGAAGTAGACGAAGACCCACGGAGTATGATCAGAGTCGATGCGGTCTTTCATCACGATGATGACGCGTGTTGAAATCTTCTCCACGGATCTGCTTATGCCTTCATGGATTTGTGGGAGTATCTCTCTAAACCTTCCTCTATATGAAGTGGCACGAAGCTCTGGAATTTAGGAGTGGGAGAGGATGAAGAAGACGGATCCAAGGGGTCCTTTTTATAGCCTTGGAGCTAGCGCCTGAGCTATCGCTACCGCCGGCCTATCCCAGATTAGGCAATATTCTCCGCGTGAGAATTCTTCATTTTAAGCAAGCCGGCCGCCTTCCTCTTGTGCTTTGCGTTACCGCCGGCGCAAGTAAATACTGCCTGCGCTAGCTGCTACCGCCTGCGTTAGTTGCTATCGCCTGGCGCTAGCACCTTCCATAACTATTTCCGAGATTTTCTCAAATCAGAGTTAGCGCTAGCGCCGGTGCTAGCGGGCATGTTGGAATTTTGGCTTCAAATTTTGGCGCAACGTTCTTATATTATCCTTGAGTCATGTGGACTTGTTTTCCTGCACACTTAAACACACAAGATCAAATACACATAAGATTTGTTATTCTCAAACCTAGGAGATCCGTAAGACCATGTTCCAACAAGGCTCACCAGCCTTACCAATCTCAGGCTAAACAGCCTTACAATTGAGGTTCAATAACCCTACAATCTCAGGCTCAATAGCCCTATATGCTCAGAACCATAAAGTTCCTACAATGGTTATAATTATAGCTTACAACAGTTGACAGTAGTGATATTGTCTTCTATTGTTTATGCACAGCTGGTGCAACCTTGAAGCTGGGCTGAAAGCAATCTTCAGACCTACTCATATCTGATCCTCCTCTTCAGTAGATGAGAAAGGATCACCTTGCTCTTTTGAATAGAAGAGCTATCTTCTCTCCTTATTTCTTCTTGCTTGTTCTGGAAGCAGAAGGAGAGAGTACTTGAAAGCCTTCAATGGAACAGTAAACAACTATTCTTCTTTTCAACACTTAGCACATCAGCAGCAACAACCTCTTTCTAAAGTGCCCTGTCATGTTATTTTATTCTCCTTCCATCTTCAACGGCCCTTAGAAGGTCCCTGACGCAGCATGGAGATGGATAACATACTTTATCTAGCTTTACAACTATTTGCGCCAAAAGCAAATCCCGCTAGTGTCGTCTTTCAGATTTGAATCTGTCTCAGCGGTTGGGCTGAGACAACCTTCAGTCTCAGCGGTTGAGCTGTCTTGTTCTCAGCGGATCCGCTGACACAGATTATCTTCTCAGTGGATTTTGTTTATCTGCAGCTCAGTTGAGGCAGACCCCTACTCAGCGGCTTCTGGCCTCGTCTCAGCGGTTCCGGTGAGACAATGAGTTCTTCTTAGCAGTTCAGACAGTGAACCACCAACATTATTCCAATGCTTGAAATATCTAAACCCTGCACAGTCATGCTGCAAAATGGGGTTTATCAAATACAATATGTTTTTAGCACTGTGAGTGATGCTTCTTCAAATCAAGGGAACATTGAGGGCAATATTCTCAACAATCTTTCCATATTTGAAGAAGGCAGAACATCCCCAATGCTAAGATACATAACCATAAAAAGAACTTATCATGAATATGTATTACATAGTATTCATGATGTCATAACATGTAAATGTTAACATTTATTAGGCATTACAGATAAAGTCATGACAGATTATTTTCATGACAACTTAACAACATTTTTAATTAAAATCAATAACCTTGTTAACTATTTATGTCTAGGCATCACAAAATATATATAGCATAAATAACATTAAGCTTGACTAAGATTTGTCTATAACACAAACTATTAAATTCAACAGAATTTTCATTTTCATTGTTGACATAATGTTGATACTTAGTTCAAGTTACAATTTGATTTTCTGAAAAACTAAATACATATGGCTAAGTTTTTCTCCTCTTTGAAGAAGTTGAGCATTCTGCAATGTCAACAACAACTTCCTTTCCTTTGGCAGTGGCCTACTTGTCTTTAGTAGTTGGCTCCTTGGTTTCATCAGTTGCTTCCTTGTTTTCAGCAGCAACATCCTTGACTTCAGCAGCAGCATCCTTGTCAGCAGTGTCCTTTTCTACATTTGTTGCTTCTATCTCAGCTAGCTTCCTCTTATTTTCTTGCCTCTTGAAGTAAAGGTATGGCTTTAGAATATATCTAGAAAGCATCCTTCTTGGGTAGTGCTTTGTCACAAGATTCTCCTTGAATATTCTTTCCCTTTTTGTGTTCCTTTTCAGGTGCCTTATCCACTCTTCAGCTGGATAAAATCTATCAATGTCCTTTCAGACTTGACCATGGCTCAGCCAGGAATAAGTATGATGCTCTTGGAGTCCTCACTCAAGTACACTTAATCAGGGTCATTTCCCCGCTCTTCCCTTTGCTTATCCATGAATTCTTCAGCTAACAACACTTGTTCTCTTTTTCTTCTTTTTGCTAGCTGAGCATCTTGAACTATTTTATCTTGGCCTTCAAAGTTAAAGTCTTCTTTTCTGTAATTGTCCAACATAGGAAGATTTAGGGCTACCCATGTTCCTTGTATCACTTGGAGGGCTAGCTCAGAGTTTGTTTCAGCATTGGCAACCTCCCCCTTTTTGGTTTCTTCAACCACTTTAGCTTCTATGGACTGGGAGGCAGCAACTACATCTCCTGAGAGGGTTTGGACGGTATTTTCTAAGTCTGACTTGAGCTCATCCTTCATCTGCTCTGCCTCTCCAATCATTGTTGTAGCTATTTTCCATACATACTTTTTGATGTGATTGGAGACCTTCTCTATCACCTCATCAGTCTTGCTGACATAATTTTTGACATAACTGAGGTCTTGCTAAGATAATTGGAGTTGTTTGTCCATTGACCTCAAAATGTTGCTCTGTGCAACCACAAATTTCTCTATAAGGTCAAACCATTTTATCATTTGCTTATTAAGGAAGGCAGATTCTTCCATAATTTCTTTTACTTCTTCCATTACCTCTTTCTTTACAGATAAGATGGAGCTATGAATATAATTCTTAATGGAATTCATATGACCTTCAAGTCGAGAGCTGATTGAACTGAGGAGCATATCATGTGATACTACAGATATAGAGGTATGCACTTCAGGTACAACTGCCACTGGCTCCAGTTCCTGCTGGTCATGCTCCCTGTTGGAACTAAGACTTGGCCCCAACGAGGAGATCTGACCCCTTAGAGGGTGAAGGTAGCACATACTGATCCCGCGGATGAAGCGGACCGGAGACTAAGAGCTTAACACAGACCCTTGGCTACAGCACGGAGGTCCCGCCACACACCCAGAAGATCTTAGAGCGCCTCCCCTCCCAAGACAAAGCCGAAGCTGGGCACATTGGAGAGCCTGAGGAGCTAACCAAAGAACCTAGGGAGGAAGAAGCTAGAAATTAGAATCCTCTCCAAAGGTGCCATTCAAGGTCTATATATAGCTCTTCTAGTCTGGTCTGCTAATAGCGTGATCCCGCCTTTTGGTTTTACTAAGCGCACCCCAAAATTGGCCTGCTAACAGCCAAACTCCGCTGTTCTGAAGGGCTATTGGCAGCCCGCCAAAGGTATCAGGGTACTTTCACCCCCCAAACCCCCCGGGTGAATGGTCCATGAAGGCACCTCTCACCTAACCTCCCGCGTGCCAGACCTCCCGGCACCCGCGGGGAGAGTGGCCCTTGAGAGCGCCACTCACAGGGTACTTGGTTCTCTGGGTGAGTAGAGTCCCACCCTTCACTCACCCGATTGTCGTTACATCCACACTACTCTCGCGTGAGTGTCCCGCGAGTGCCCTGTGAGAGAGGCGACACTCGCTCGGAACCCCTTTTTGCCCTTTCCTGACCTGGGCGACTGTCCTCCTTGCTTGCTCTTTTGCCTATCTCCAGCCTGGGGCCCCACTCGACAAATACGGGGTTGTACATAATCCCCGCTCTTTGTGAGTTAGAAACTCGCTCAGAAATAAAGTCCAACCCCGTATATTTGGTGAGTTCATGCTGACGTGGAGGGAATCTTTCAGTGGGACCCTCCACTTTGCTATATATATCTCATATCGCGGGGCTCGCTATTCGTATTCCCTTCACTGTCTCTTACCTCTTCCTCCTTTCTTACTCTCACAAGCAACAACTTCCAAGAAACCACTGATGCGCCCCCTTTCCCAGGCAATGATCGATCATCGAGTACTCTCTAGAAGACTCGATTAATTTGTCGAGATATCTCGTGAGGACTCGTTCAGTTCATCGAGTTTACTCGAAAGGATGCTGTTAAAATATCTCAACTCTTTTTCATCGAGTAAACAATTGTTCTCTCGTGAACACTCGACGAATTCGTCGAGTGGTCTGTTGATTTCTCATGAACACTCGATGAATTTGTTGAGTGCTCTCGAGAGATTTCGAGATGACTAAGTAAAGGTTCTTCCAGGTTCAGTTTTCATCCAAGCACTTTTCTTCGAGACATCAAGAAGAATTGGTCGAGTAGTTAAGTCAATTCGTCGAGTAGTCTAGAGACTTCACGAGTACACTCGATGAATTGACTCAGAGAATTTCTTTTTCAAATAGCTTACAGCTTTCCTTTAGGGCTTCTACCATGTACATTACACATGGAGGTCTTTCCTGAAATTTCGTTTCTATCCGTTAGAGAAGGATCTCTATAAATAGTTAAGAGTTATTCCCATTAACCCTAACCGTGAACTAAAAATTGAAAAATCGCAAGACTTTATTCTGTCGGTCGACACCCTCTTTCTTGCAAAGAAACTTTTTTGCAGCCGACCACTCGTTCTCATGATTCTTCTCAAAGAAAGGAGTCAACTAGATCTCTGATTTCAGATTCCTCCAAGTTCCCTCAAGATCCAGTTGTTTCCTAAGATTTCAGATAAAGTTCTCAAAAGACAAAATTTCTTTCTTCTTCCTCTTTCAAGTTCAAGGCTTTCAACTCAAGCAAGGAAGAAGAAGATTTCATTTCAAATATGAAGGAAAAATCTATTTGAGATTTCAGAAGATTGTTTACAATCTAGTTGTTTTGTAAAAACTCTTTATACTTTGTAGGAAGTGTTTGCTTCTGAGTTTGTAGATCCTTGTTGAAGGATCGAGTGTAGGAGACGTTGTGCTCCGATTTTGTAGGACTGGGAGACTCCGAGTTGTAAGATTTATTTAGATCTGAGTTTTGGTGAAGTAGCCGAGTCTAGCCTGAAGTGCTAGATAGGCGAGGCGGGAAAGTGGTGTACCCATAAAGGGAACCACTATAAATCCATGTGTTTGTGTTGTGTTCTTTTTTTTTCTGTGTACATTTATTTATAAATTTTTAATTCTGCGTAAAGCCATAGAATTCACATATTCACCCCCCCCTCTAGATGATTTAGGTAGCAACTAGATACTTTCAATTCCATCCATCTCTATCATCGTTTTGTGGCGCCAAAACGAGCTCAAAGGGTAACAACCCTTCTCTGCGGTCTTGGGATGATGTATGTCCATTTTATTTTGTTTTGCATATATAGGAAGGGTCTCCTCCGCTAATTTGTGGAGGGCATGAATGTATCACCTCCCATGTAATGACCATATAATTAGGGTCCGATCGGGAGCCCACAACATATAATCGCCACAGCTTTAACATTAAAAGATGATATATAATCTACCCAACTCAAAACAACATAGCGGAAACACTAACAAAACACAGAAGCTATCCACAACTGCATAGGAGTACCCTGGCCTTATGGACTTACAATAACAATGTTCAAATCATCATCCATACAACACAAAATGTCTCAAAAGATAGAAGCATTCCTAAGCTACCTCGGTGTGCAAGCCAAAACAGTATAATGAAAACGCAAACATGTAGGAAAATAGGAGGAGGTACACTTCATGAGGCTTAGGCCTTTTGGGCCGACAAGCTGGCTTCAGCTTGCGATCCTTGCCCTGCATCCATCACAGAGAAAGCGGGATAACGAGGGTCAGCTATGACTGACCACAAACAGTATAACAACACCCCTCCTCCCGGCCGTCCTAGCGAACCCCAGGGAACTACATCACCCTACAAGTCAACACTTCGTATGCAAATGTAATTAAAAAGAAGTAACATAAAAACACAGGTATGAGTGTCACAAGCATCATCCGCATTTCTATGTTGAGCAAATAAAAGAAGGGAGCCTACCAATGCAGCATGTATGCAAATCTGGGTTTCACCCAAGGCACCCTAGGGCGTGTATGATTCTAACATATCATCACACATCATCACTTCACAACAAACACATGAGTACTCATCAATTCCCCCAAAGGCATGCACGCCCAAGGCCGAGAACTCCCGCTGAGACCCCACCCGCACATGGCCCACAATGCCATCGGGCTTGTCCATCAGCTCACCTGTTCTCGCCGGAATCACCAAACCAAGCACAACTGATGCTAAGAACTCTTGCCTAGACCCCACCCGCACATGACCCACAATGCCATCGGGCTTGTCCATCAGCACAAAAGTTCTCATCAGTTATCACAAAAGGGGACTTGTCTTCCGGGACACTCTCCACACAAGAATTTCAACATTCACGGGCTAGCCAGCCGACCACAAAGACAAATCCATGCTTTCACATACAAATAGGCATCACACCCCATTAAACCCACACATATTTTCTCGCCCCAAGACAACATTTGTCCTCACACAAAAATACAAGGGCATCGAAGCGACGTCTTCGTCGTAATCAGATTTATAGTAAAATCCCTAAAAAGCACGTTAAGAAACATCACCGAATCGGACCACCGGTCGCCACTTCGGCTTCACCCACAATGCCTAATGCGCTAACAGAGCGGATCTCTAATGGAAAATAATGTTGGAGATGGACTCAAGCAACCCGATGGTTCCTATTGAACCAAGGCGACCCGAAACCCTCTCATTTGAGAGATCTGGTGCCAAAATGCAGAAATAAGGAAGGCAAAACGAGAGATGCCATGCACGCATCTTAAAACCAGGAGGAGAAATGTTGTTACCCTTTGAAGTCTCTTCCTCACCATGGAAAACTCGAATAGCACAGATGAAAATGTGCACCTTCAAGCCCTCTCCGCGCTGTAGGTCTCAGATCGACGAACAGAGCTCCGCAGCTCCAACAATGGCAGATCTTGCTCTTCTTCGTCTTCCAAGCTCTCCCTCTCACCCTAGCCCCCAAAGTCACAAATAACTTAGAAATAAGAGGGGAGAGCTACTCTGCCCTACTTAGGGATTTTATACGCACAGATCTGATCCCTTGGATCAAGATCTAAGGAGATCAGATGCCTAGAAAATGCTACTTACGGACCTGGTTTCGCAATCTACCGCCCTACGTTAGCGCTACCACGCAACGGTAGTACTAGAGAAAACTGCGCTCTGTATCAATTTGTCGTGATCAACACACTGTCTCGACGATACAACACCCTTCTCGACGAACTCCTATCGCCAGCGGTAATACTAGTGTGTGGCGCTAGCTCTCAACGATATTTGCTCGAAGAACCTTCTCGACGTACCTTCTTGACGAACTCGGCGCACAATTTATACTACCGCTAGCGTTAGCACCTACTGTAAGACCCCCCCCCCCCTCCCCAGACTGAACCGGGTTCAGGGAGGGGGGATCTTACTGCCCAAAGAGGACTACCCAGCGCTTTCCGGGTGGCGACGTCCCACCCTCTTAAGCGCTGAGCGGTCTCTTTGTCAGGCACAAGAATCATCACAGCACATCAGAACGCACAGCGGAAGCAATCGAAATAAGAAAAGCTAAGCATGCTGATTATATTACATATTTAAATATGGCCGGGGCCTATCGTTTTACAAAATATTGTCTCGAGGGCTACATAATCTAAAACAGAAGGGAGCCCTAGGCTAGTCCTTATACTCTCGAACTCACGTCTCTGAAGATAGGAGGAGAGGCTGGGGTGTCTGATCGGGCCATCTCTAAGGCTCGTAACTCATCCTGCGGGGTGGGGGCTTGGTGTTGTCCCGTTTCCTGTGATTGGTTATAAGAAATAACCGTTAGTCACAGAGCTAAGTAGAAAATACATCCCCTCCCCGGATCCTTATCCGGGGGGCGGCTAAAGGACAGAAATGAAATAGCCGAAGCAAGGTAGAGGGTTAGCAGCAGGTAAACATATATATATCCACGTATATATATATATAGGGCCTCCCGCCCTAAAGCCCGTAATCGCGCCGTATAGTAAACACACAACACTATAACGCGCAGATACACAAACCCAGGTATTCAAACCTGTACGCACACAAAAGACCCTGTGTCGACACAGTTTAGACCGCTTTATTTCAAGCAGGGGAGCTAACCCCGCGGGCCTCACCGATGTGGCCGTCGGTGACAGTGACCAGTCTTGCCACTTCTGAATGTAGTCGTACCGTATCATTCAGGCCCTCCTGTACAACTTGGTGTACCAACTGGATGTGAGCGACATCCGGCGAGCCGATTTGTAGGCCGACCAGTGGAGGCAAAACTGCAGGCTCGGAGAGTGATAACCCGCTGTGTACATCTCCCTGTCGCCATGAGTCGTCAACCCACCCGCACCGGTACGAACGGTCTGCGAGCGTGACCAACCCGCCACTCCCAAACAATCTTCACCCGCTTTATATAAAGACAAGCACATAAGTTACGTGGCAATTCTACTCGACCGGTCACACGACCTCTGACCGGGAGGATTAGCGGTATGAGGGCTCCTTGCTTGGGGCTAACCTGGGAGGAGGAACTCAACTCCGAGTTTTCCCCAACTAAGGCCTCGCAGGAGGGAGGATAAGCACTGCTTGCCTGTGCAGGGCTGTAGTTAGTACCCCAATACGAATAAGTACAGCAGCAAAATAGGCCGAAAGCAGAGGCCATAATATCAAGAAGGAAATTAGGCCGAAGGCAAAGGCCATATTAAGTAGAAAAGTAGGCCGAAAGCAAAGGCCATATTAAGCAGAAAAGTAGGCCGAAAGCAAAGGCCATATTAAGCAGAAAAGTAGGCCGAAAGCAGAGGCCATGGTAATAAGCAGAAAAGTAGGCCGAAAGCAAAGACCATATTAAGCAGAAAAGTAGGACGAAAGCAGAGGCCATGGTAATAAGCAGAAAAGTAGGCCGAAAGCAGAGGCCATGGTAATAAGCAGAAAAGTAGGCCGAAAGTAGAGGCTATAATGACAGGACCAGTGCGAGACCGGATTTAAATGAAAGTACAGAAAGTAAGTGCGGGGGACCAGTGCGAGACTGGATTTAAAGGAAAGTATAGAGAGTAAATGTGGGGGACCAGTGCGAGACTGGATTTAAAGTAAAGTACATAACGTAAATGCGGGGGACCATTGTGAGACTGGATTTAAAGAAAAGTACAGAATGCAGTAAAAGTATAAAAGAAAGGGTTAGTAGTCCAATCACTCCATAAGAGGAGGCTTCAATCGTCGACTCCGTTCTTTTATTATTGTCGCGACGGGGTTAAATTTCGGCGCCGCGCCGCAATTTTGTTCCGATTTTCGCGTCGATATTCCGAGCTTAGTCGATTCCTTGGATAGATACGCATAATTTTTAATAGGCATTTAAAAATATGCGTCGAGGGGACGCCGATTCAATTCGATGAATTTCGCTCTTTTTAGGCATTTATTTTCGCTTGTAAAAGCTTTTGGAGGACCAAAATAAGAGACCACACCTCCCAATTTTAATAGTAGTCGTAAAACACCTTTAATTATAGCCCTTAATTTTTGGTGATTTTTGCGAACTTATTTGGACGTTTATTTTCTCAAAATAAACTCTATATAGGGTTTTAAAAATAGTAAAATTCCTCCTCAAAATCCCAAAAAATTACAGCAGGTGCCCCTTAGGGTGGGGCACATTTTTCATTTAGAAAACTTCTTCCCAATCTGCCCCATTTTTTTGAGCCAATCTGCCCCATTTTTTCTCAAAAAAATGGGGAAGGGGAAAGGGAGGTTGGGGTGCGGTTAGGAAAAAAGAAGGGGGGTTTGGGGTGCGATTAGGGAAAGGGAGGGGCGCAGGGGGTGCTGCACCGCGTGCTATCCCGCGGCTCCCACAGCGGATCTACGACGGATCCGCTGTGGGGGGCACACAAGTGGAGGCGGGAGGTGGGAAACGAGGTTTCGGGGGCCGCTTGATCTCTCGGGGGAGATCGTGCGGCCCCCGATTAATCTCGGGTGGCAGCCGCTGCCGCCGCCGGGCAGCGGCTGGCAGGGGCCGGCGCCGCCACCGGACGGTGCGCCGGGGGCCGGCGACCATTCCGGTGGTGGTCCGGCGGCCTAGCGCCGCCGGCCACCGCAGGGAGCGCTGCAGGAAGGGGGACAGGGACGGTGGCGGGCCTGTATGCATCGTGCATGCTCGTCGCGCCACCTCCTCCGCCAGGGGGTGCGGGGAACGTTCCCAGTCGGTGCGACGGGGGCCGGCGACTCCTCCGGGGGTGGTTCGACGGCCTGGTGCCGCCGGCCACCGCCGGGGGAGGGTTATAAAGGAGGCGGGAGGCGGTGGCGTGGCCTGCATGGGACATGCAGGCCCGCTGCGCCGCCGCCTCCACTGAGGGTGGGGGGGGGGGGGGGCACCGGTGCCGCCCCCGGTCGGTGAGTCGGGGGCCGGCGCCCACTCCGGTGGTGTCCCTGCGGCCTGGTGCCGCCGGACCCCACCGGAAAGAGAGACAGAGAGAATGGGGAGGCGCGGCGCAGCCGGTACGAGCCATGCCGGCTTGCTGCGCCGCAACCTCCTCGTGCACGGCCCTCCCTGCCGCTCCTGGTCGAGGCGCCGGGGAGGGGGCAACCCTCCGGTGGCGGTCCGTCGGCCTGGAGCCGCCGGCCGCCGCCGGGGGAGGGGGGGGGGGGTATCCCCCTACAGGAAAAATGGGGAGGAGGGGGAGGCCACGGGTGCCGCCGGACGTGTCCGCCGGCGGCCTGACCGTCTCCCCTGTGCCGGCGCTGAGGTCCCCGAGGGGGACCACTCCCCCCCCCCCCCAGCGCCACCACCGGCGCTGGGGAAGGAGACTTCCACGGCCGGCCTCCTCCCGGAGCCTTGCAAGGCTCGGGGCGGCGGCCGGCGGCGCTCTGGCGACAGAGAGAAGGGGGGTCTTCCCCGGGTGGTAGGAAGGAGGAGGGGTAGATCTTTTACCTGGGGGTGGGGGGCTCGGCTGGTGGAGGGGCAGCCGACCATGTGGGAGGAGGAGGAGGTGGGCTCGGCTGGGTGGCTTGCTCCGGCAAGGTGGAGGAGGAGGAGGGTGGGCTGCCGGCAAGGAGAGGCTGAGAGGGAGAGTGAGTGGGGTGGGGGGTTTGAGAGGGGCTGCCCCTTCCTTTTATAGGAAGGGGGAGAACCTCCCCCCCCCCCTCTCCTCCTTTCTCCACGTGGAGGGGGGGGGGGGGGGGGAAGATATTTTCTCCCCCTCCCCTCCCTTCCCTCTCACCTGCCCTTGACCCTAATAGGGGGCTGCCTATTCATGGGCAGCCCCCTTCCTTGGGGGGGGGGGGGGGGGGCTTTCTCTCTCTCCCCCCTTTTTTTCTTTAGCAAATTCGAGTTGGGGGGGGGGGGGGGGGGGGGGTTGACCAAGTCAACTTAGGGCGGGGTCCTCCTTGGCCCCCGGGGTCCAATAAGAGTTGTCGGGGCCGATGCCGGGTTCGTGTGCTTTATATCTCGTGCATTGCACTGAGGCGATCTGCATAGTCCTAAAATGGCATACTCTCCATACGACCTTGAATTGAGGCCCAACGAATTCCGTTGCGCTCGTATTGTTCGTACGAGTTTACCAGAACTAACGGAAGTTAATTCGGGGCTCGTACGGTCACTATTCATAATAATGAGGTAGTGGCGCGCTACGACACCCGAAATAGTCATTTTCTTCAAACGACCTCGGATCGAAGTGCAACGAATTCCGTTGCGCTTGTATTGTCCATACGAGTCTAACGGAACTGACGGAAGTCCAATCGGGGTTCGTACGGTCACTATTCATAATAGTGAGGCAGTGGCGCGCTACGACACCCGAAATGGTCGTTTTCTCCAAACGACCTCGGATTGAAGTGCAACGAATTCCGTTGCGCTCGTATTGTCCATACGAGTATAACGGAACCGACGGAAGTCCAATCGGGGTTTGTACGGTCACTATTCATAATAATGAGGTAGTGGTGTGCTACGACACCCGAAATGGTCGTTTTCTCCAAACGACCTCGGATCGAAGTGCAACGAATTCCGTTGCGCTCGTATTGTCCATACGAGTCTAACGGAACTGACGGAAGTCCAATCAGGGTTCGTACGGTCACTATTCATAATAGTGAGGTAGTGGCGCGCTACGACACCCGAAATGGTCGTTTTCTCCAAACGACCTCGGATCGAAGTGCAACGAATTCCGTTGCGCTTGTATTGTCCATACGAGTCTAACGGAACTGACGGAAGTCCAATCGGGGTTTGTAGCACAAAACCCCTATCAGGTCCTGTCTGCTAGACGGGCCTACTTTTATTGGGCCCACTAGGGTTTAGTGGCCCAATAAAAGTCGGGATGTTACAATCTAATAAAAATAAAGGGATTTTCGTCCCCGAAAATTTCTTAAAGTAGGGGTGAGGGAGACATACCTGGGGAAACAGTACCGGGTATTTTTCTCGAACGAGGACTTCTGGTTCCCAGGTGAATTCTTCGCGTCCTCCGTTTGACCACAATATCTTGACCATCGTGATGGTCTTGTTCCGTAACTCCTTGAGCTTGGAATCCACTATCCTTATTGGCTCGAGTTGTACGGATCGGTCAGCTTGTACTGATGTCGGTGATATGGGAAGATGTTGCTCGGGTTGGCGGAGTACGCGTCTCAACGAGGAGACGTGAAACACGTCGTGGAGATTCCCTAGTTCAGCCGGTAGGTCTAGTCTATAGGCCACCGGGACAATTCTTTCGATGACTTGATATGGGCCTAGATAGCGGGGGTCCAGCTTTTTCTGCTTCTTTATTCGGGATATCCCGTGCATCGGCTTAATTTTCAAGAAAACCATATCTCCTACTTGGAACTCCACTTGCCGATGACGTGCGTCGTAATATTTGGCTTGCCGGCTCTGCGCTTCTAGCATACGTTCCCGGATTAACCTTATTGCGGCAGTGGTATCGTCTATGTAGGTGACCCCCAAGGCTTCGGGGTCCTCATCCTGTGCCCAAGATAGTGGGGTCCGACAACGTCTTCCGTAGAGGGCTTCGTAAGGTGCCATCTTGATGCTTGCCCGAAAGCGGTTGTTATATGAAAATTCCACCAGAGGTAGTAACTGCTCCCATGGCTCGTTGTGTTCCACTATGCATAATCGGAGAAGGTCTTCCTTCGTCCGGTTCGTTCTTTCCGTCTGCCCATCGGTCTGGGGGTGGAAGGCGGTGCTAAATGCCAATCTGGTTCCTAGATAAGCTTGCACTCTTCTCCATTCCTTCGATGTGAAGCGCCCGTCGCGGTCCGAGACGATCGATTTGGGTATTCCATGAAATTGGACTACCTGCTCAATAAATAGTCTGGCTAATATGTCGACACCGTCGCCTTGCCGGTTCGGGATGAATCGAGCTACCTTGGTGAGGCGGTCTACTACGACCCATATGGAGTCGTTACCTGCACGAGATCGGGGTAAGCCATGGACAAGATCCATGGAAATATCCTCGAACTTCCATTCTGGTATGGGCAGGGGTTGTAGTAGGCCTCCTGGGCTTCGACACTCTGCCTTGACCAGTTGACAGGTCTGGCAATGCGCAACATAGTTGGTGACGTCCCTCTTCATTCCTGGCCAGTATAAAGTCCTCCGTAGTTCTGTATACATCTTTACTACTCCCGGGTGTATTGAGTACCTCGTCTGGTGTGCTTCGCGGAGGATCTCTTCCCGAATTCCCTCTGCTGCGGGGATGAATATACGGTGTCTGAACTGAAGGATGCCGTCATACAAATTGTAGTCATCCTGTGCACCATGTTGCAAGGCCTGAATAATCGGGGCCGCTTCTACGTCGATCTTTTGTGCTTCTCTTATCCTGTCCCTGATGTCGCACTGAATCTCCATCCAGTAGAGATGGGCCTGGTATTCCATCAGATTCTTACGGGTGATGAGGATAATATCCAGTTCCGCCAAAGATTCGACTAATTCCTCCGATACCATTTCTAACCAACTCCCGGTCCTCGGAGGTTGCCGACTCAGGGCATCTGCAACCTTATTAGCCTTGCCTGGGTGGTACTGAAGGGCGAAGTCGTAATCGCAGAGAAATTCCAACCACTGGCGTTGTCGGAGATTCAGCTCCTTCTGGGTGAAGACATACTTGAGGCTCTTGTGATCGGAGAAAATTTCGCATCGTACCCCATAGAGGTAGTGTCTCCAAACCTCTAATGCGAAAACTACCGCCCCCAGTTCCAGATCGTGGGTGGCGTAGTTTAGTTCGTGCGGCTTGAGCTGACGTGAGGCGTAGGCAACTACCATGCCATGTTGCATAAGCACGACTCCCAATCCTTTCAGAGAGGCATCAACATAGATCTGGAATCCCTCAGTTCCTGAGGGGAGAGTCAGGATCGGGGCCGATATCAGCCGGTTCTTCAGTTCGATGAACGTTGCTTCGCACTCGGGAGACCACTGGAATGTCACATCCATTTTGGTGAGGGAGGTAAGCGGTAACGCAATTTTGGAGAATCCTTCGACGAACTTACAGTAGTAGCCGGCGAGGCCAAGGAAACTTCGGATGTCTGCCGCTGTCTTAAGTGGCGGCCAATCTCGTACCGCTTGTACCTTTGCTTGATCCACTGCTACCCCGTTCTTGTTAATTGTGTCCTAGAAAACCGACTTCTTCCATCCAGAACTCGCATTTGCTAAACTTGGCGAAAAGCGAGTGCTCTCTTAGCTTAAGCAGAACCATTTGGAGATGCCTGGAGTGATCGGTTTTGTTCTTCGAGTAGATGAGGATATCATCTATGAAGACTATTACGAAATGATCCAGGAAGGGTTTAAATACAATATTCATTAAAGGCATGAAGGCGGACGGGGCATTGGTTAACCCAAATGGCATTACCATGAACTCGTATAGTCCGTAGCGGGAGCTGAAGGCGGTCTTGGGAATGTACTCTTCTCGCACTCTGAGTTGATAGTAGCCGGATCTTAAATCCATCTTGGAAAAGACGGACGCGCCTTGCAGCTGATCGAACAATTCATCTATCCGGGGTAGGGGATAGGTATTCCGGACAGTGAGTTTATTCAATTCTCTGTAGTCAATGCAGAGACGCAGAGTTCCATCCTTCTTTTTAACAAATAGTACTGGGGCTCCCCAGGGCGAAGTACTAGGACGTACGAATCCTGCGTCGACTAACTCTTGCAGTTGAATCTTGAGCTCGGCCAGTTCCCTCGGGGCCATCCGGTACGGTGCTCGGGATACTGGTCGAGCTCCTTGAGTAAGTTCGATTTGGAAGTCCACCTCCCGTTGCGGGGGCAACCCGGGAAGGGACTATGGAAAGATATCTGGGAAGTCCCTGATCACAGGCACTTTAGCGAGTACTTGTGTCGTGTCTTCCAACTCAAAGTAGATTAGGTACACCTCGTCCTCCCGTCGAACTGCCTTGACGGTTTGTGCAGATGTTAAGATAATGCGGGTGACAGAGGGTATACCTGCTAGCGTGATAAATTGCCCATTCGGATTCTGGAGGCGGATTTATCGAGTCGAACAATTGATTTGGGTACTGTGCTCGGCCAACCAATCCATCCCCAGAATGATGTCGAATCCGGTTATTGCCAAAACGGTTGCGTTGACTTCGAATTCTATGACTCCTAGCATTGCTTGGAAGGAACACTTTTCAGTGGAAGTCATATCTGATCCATCCGGGAGTCGTATTCGGATTGACATCCCGGATGATCGCACCGTGTTCTCCTTGTCAGCGATGAAGTTTTGTGAAACGAAAGAATGTGTGGCGCCGGTATCGAACAGTGTTTTAGCGGGATGACCTTCTACCAAAAGTAAACCTGATAACATATATATACTACGATCATAAGCTTTTCACAGATATACAGGAGTAGGGATGATATATACAAAAGTCCTAATATATAAAGCAATAACATCTCCTAGGATATCGTACTACCGGAAGTAGATACCTATCACTACGTCAGGAGCAGGACCGTGCTGAAGATCCAATGCGTATGCCTCGAGCGGTGCTTCTCTGCCCTGCCTAGCCAGCTCCCTCCTGCCTGCGGGACCTCCTCTGCGTCCACCTCGTCCTCTCTCTGCCTCTCTCTGTACTGCTCCTAAACCGGGTCTCCCGGTAGCCTGCGGGCAGAAGGCTCGTATATGCCCAGGCTGCTGGCATAGGTAGCAGTTCCCTGCGAAGGGAACATCTCGTCGTGCGGCTAGGACGACCTGAGGTGCTGGGGCTGGGGGTGCTGGTCAGGGCTGGGGTGCTGGTCGGGGCTGGGGTGCCTGCCTATATGGCTGGTGACGCTGACGCTGTCTCCCGTCTCGGCCCTGCCTGCGAGGACCTACTCCTCTTTCTCGGCCCTGAGTCCGGGGAACACCTACGTGTCCCCTCCGCTGCTGGGCTACCATCCGCTGATCCATCTCTAGAGCGGTGGCATTTGAGGCGATCATGTGGAAGGATGCCTGGGAAATCATGATCAGGGCCTGACGGAGGTCGTCTCGTAATCCCCGGTAAAATCTGGCCGCCCTGTCCTTATCCGTACCTGCTAAGGTCCCGACGAAGCGGGCCAGGTGGATAAACTCTCTCTGGTAGTCTGGAACCGTCCTATCTCCCTGCCTGATCTGCAGGAACCGCTCCTGGAGTGCCATCCGGTCTGCATCCGAAATGAAATGCTCTAAGAAGGCCTCTGAGAACTCCCCCCAGAAGATCGTGCTGAGTGGTCGTCCTCTGAAGGTAGAGCGGCTGGCGGCCCTCCACCAGTCCCGGGCATAGCCCTACAACATGGTCACCACCAGGGACACTGCGGCTACTGCGGGGCACATCATCCCTACTAGGAGCTCCTCTACCCTCTCCACCCACTCTTCGGCCTGGATGGCTGACTCGGTACCTCGAAAGGTGGGGGGCCTTAGCCCCCGGAATGTCGTCAGCAGATCGGTGGGTACGGTGGCCTGCTGGGGTGGCCGTAAGGTGGCTGTCTGGAAGGTGGCTAACAGGGCTACCAGGGTCTGTCCGAGCTCTGTCTCTCCGAACGGAACTGTGGCATGAGAGGCCGGGGCTGGTGGTGGAGTGGTAGGGTGGTACTGGTCCCGAGATGAGGACCTTCCGTTACTCGACTCCGGTATCTGGAGAAGTAACAAACGGGTATCAGAACTTACAAAAATAAGGGAATTTTGCAGGGCTGAAAGAAAAGGAAGCGGAAAGCGTGTGGGTGTACTACCGTGCATTCTCGAATCCTTAACCTTAAACATAAAGGGTCCACCAGTCTTCCGCTGCGTGGTTCGTCCCGAACCAAGAAACGGAACCGGGGAAGGGAGGATCGAAAGACTGCCCCATGTGGTCGGATCGTGGTGGCTCTGATCCATTTGTAAGACCCCCCCTCCCCATACTGAACCGGGTTCAGGGAGGGGGGATCTTACTGCCCAAAGAGGACTACCCAGCGCTTTCCGGGTGGCGACGTCCCACTCTCTTAAGCGCTGAGCGGTCTCTTTGTCAGGCACAATAATCATCACAACACATCAGAACGCACAGCGGAAGCAATCGAAATAAGAAAAGCTAAGCATGCTGATTATATTACATATTTAAATATGGCCGGGGCCTATCGTTTTACAAAACATTGGCTCGAGGGCTACATAATCTAAAACAGAAGGGAGCCCTAGGCTAGTCCTTATACTCTCGAACTCACGTCTATGAAGATAGGAGGAGAGCCTGGGGTGTCTGATCGGGCCATCTCTAAGGCTCGTAACTCATCCTGCAGGGTGGGGGCTTGGTGCTGTCCCGTTTCCTGTGATTGGTTATAAGAAATAACCGTTAGTCACAGAGCTAGGTAGAAAATACATCCCCAGAAAAGTAGGCCGAAAGCAGAGGCCATGGTAATAAGCAGAAAAGTAGGCCGAAAGCAGAGGCCATAATGACAGGACCAGTGCGAGTATGGATTTAAATGAAAGTACAGAAAGTAAGTGCGGGGGACCAGTGCGAGACAGGATTTAAAGGAAAGTATATAGAGTAAATGCGGGGGACCAGTGCGAGACTGGATTTAAAGGAAAGTACAGAACGTAAATGCGGGGGACCAGTGCGAGACTGGATTTAAAGGAAAGTGCAGAACGCAGTAAAAGTATAAAAGAAAGGGTTAGTAGTCCAATCACTCCATAAGAGGAGGCTTCAATCGTCGACTCCGTTCTTTTATTATTGTCGCGGCGGGGTTAAATTTCGGCGCCGCGCCGCGATTTCGTTCCGATTTTCGCGTCGATATTCCGAGCTTAGTCGATTCCTTGGATAGATACGCATAATTTTTAATAGGCATTTAAAAATATGCGTCGAGGGGACGCCGATTCATTTCGATGAATTTCGCTCTTTTTGGGCGTTTATTTTCGCTTGTAAAAGCTTTTGGAGGACCAAAATAAGAGACCACACCTCCCAATTTTAATAGTAGTTGTAAAACACATTTAATTAGAGCCCTTAATTTTTGGTGATTTTTGCGAACTTATTTGGACGTTTATTTTCTCAAAATAAACTCTATAAAGGGTTTTAAAAATAGTAAAATTCCTCCTCAAAATCCAAAACAATTACAGTAGGTGCCCCTTAGGGTGGGGCACATTTTTCATTTAGAAAACTTCTTCCCAATCTGCCCCATTTTTTCTCAAAAAAATGGGGAAGGGGAAAGGGAGGTTGGGGTGCGGTTAGGAAAAAAGAAGGGGGGTTTGGGGTGCGATTAGGGAAAGGGAGGGGGCGCAGGGGGTGCTGCACCGCGTGCTATCCCGCGGCTCCCACAGCGGATCTGCGGCTGATCCGTTGTGGGGGGCACACAAGTGGAGGCGGGAGGCGGGAAACGAGGTTTCGGGGGCCGCTTGATCTCCCGGGGGAGATCGTGCGGCCCCCAATTAATCTCGGGTGGCAGCCGCTGCCGCCGCCGGGCAGCGGCCGGCAGGGGCCGGCGCCGCCCCCGGACGGTGCGCCGGGGGCCGGCGACCATTCCGGTGGTGGTCCGACGGCCTAGCGCCGCCGGCCACCGCCGGGAGCGCTGCAGGAAGGGGGACCGGGACGGCGGCGGGCCTGCATGCATCATGCATGCTCTCCGCGCCACCTCCTCCGCCAGGGGGTGCGGGGAACACCCCCAGTCGGTGCGCCGGGGGCCGGCGACTCCTCCGGTGGTGGTTCGGTGGCCTGGCGCCGCCGGCCACCGCCGGGCGAGGGTTATAAAGGAGGCGGGAGGCGGTGGCGTGGCCTGCATGGGCCATGCAGGCCCGCTGCGCCGCCGCCTCCACTGAGGGGGGGGGGGGCACCGGTGCTACCCCCGGTCGGTGCGCCGGGGGCCGGCGCCCAATCCGGTGGTGTCCCGGCGGCCTGGTGCCGCCAGACCCCACCGGAAAGAGAGACAGAGAGAATGGGGAGGCGCAGCGCAGCCGGTACGAGCCATGCCGGCTTGCTGCGCCGCCGCCTCCTCGTGCACGGCCCTCCCTGCCGCCCCTGGTCGAGGCGCCGGGGAGGGGGCAACCCTCCGGTGGTGGTCCGGCGGCCTGGAGCCGCCGGCCGCTGCCGGGGGAGGGGGTTATCCCACTACAGGAAAAACGGGGAGGAGGGGGAGACCACGGGTGCCGGCGGCCCGACCGTCTCCCCTGTGCCGACGCCGAGGTCCCCGAGGGGGACCCACTCCCCCCCCCCCCCCCCCCCCCCCCCCCCCCCCCCCAGCGCCACCACCGGCGCTGGGGAAGGAGACTTCCACGGCCGGCCTCCTCCCCGAGCCTTGCAGGGCTCGGGGCGGCGGCCGACGGCGCTCTGGCGACAGAGAGAAGGGGGGGTCTTCCCCGGGAGGTAGGAAGGAGGAGGGGTAGATCTTCTACCTGGGGGTGGGGGCTCGGCTGGTGGAGGGGGCGGCCGGCCATGAGGGAGAAGGAGGAGGAGGAGGGCTCGGCTGGGTGGCTTGCTCCGGCAAGGTGGAGGAGGAGGAGGGTGGGCTGCCGGCAGGGAGAGGCTGAGAGGGAGAGTGAGTGGGGTGGGGGGTTTGAGAGGGGCTGCCCCTTCCTTTTATAGGAAGGGGGAGAACCTCCCCCCCTCTCCTCCTTTCTCCACGTGGAGGGGGCGGCCGGCCATGAGGGAGGAGGAGGAGGAGGAGGGCTCGGCTGGGTGGCTTGCTCCGGCAAGGTGGAGGAGGAGGGTGGGCTGCCGGCAGGGAGAGGCTGAGAGGGAGAGTGAGTGGGGTGGGGGGTTTGAGAGGGGCTGCCCCTTCCTTTTATAGGAAGGGGGAGAACCTCCCCCCCTATCCTCCTTTCTCCACGTGGAGGGGGGGGGGGGGGGGGGGGAGATATTTTCTCCCCCTCCCCTCCCTTCCCTCTCACCTGCCCTTGACCCTAATAGGGGGTTGTCTATTCATGGGCAGCCCCCTTCCTTGGGGGGGGGGGGGGCTTTCTCTCTCCCCCCCTTTTTTCTTTAGCAAATTTGAGTTTGGGGGGGGGGGGGGGGGCGGGGGTTGACCAAGTCAATTTAGGGCGGGGTCCTCCTAGGCCCCCGGGGTCTAATAAGAGTTGTCGGGGCCGATGCCGGGTTCGTGTGCTTTATATCTCGTGCGTTGCACTGAGGCGATCTGCATAGTCCTAAAATGGCATACTCTCCATACGACCTTGAATCGAGGCCCAATGAATTCCGTTGCGCTCGTATTGTTCGTACGAGTTTACCAGAACTAACGGAAGTTAATTCGGGGCTCGTACGGTCACTATTCATAATAATGAGGTAGTGGCGCGCTACGACACCCGAAATAGTCGCTTTCTTCAAACGACCTCGGATCGAAGTGCAACGAATTCCGTTGCGCTTGTATTGTCCATACGAGTCTAACGGAACTGACGGAAGTCCAATCGGGGTTCGTACGGTCACTATTCATAATAGTGAGGCAGTGGCGCGCTACAACACCCAAAATGGTCGTTTTCTCCAAACGACCTCGGATCGAAGTGCAACGAATTCCGTTGCGCTCGTATTGTCCATACGAGTCTAACGGAACTGACGGAAGTCCAATCGGGGTTCGTACGGTCACTATTCATAATAATGAGGTAGTGGAGTGCTACGACACCCGAAATGGTCGTTTTCTCCAAACGACCTCGGATCGAAGTGCAACGAATTCCGTTGCGCTCGTATTGTCCATACGAGTCTAACGGAACTGACGGAAGTCCAATCGGGGTTCGTACAGTCACTATTCATAATAGTGAGGTAGTGGCGCGCTACGACACCCGAAATGGTCGTTTTCTCCAAACGACCTCGGATCGAAGTGCAACGAATTCCGTTGCGCTCGTATTGTCCATACGAGTCTAACGGAACTGACGGAAGTCCAATTGGGGTTTGTAGCACATAACCCCTATCGGAACCTGTCTGCTAGACGGGCCTAATTTTATTGGGCCCACTAGGGTTTAGTGGCCCAATAAAAGTCGGGATGTTACACCTACCGCCCGACATTAGAAAATAGAGTGCCTATTTTCATAGCATTATGAAAACTGGGGTGTTACAATGACCTCCTTTGGTTCGCTAGAACCCCCGATCGATTGTGTCACTCCCCGACTTGAAATGCATGTAGAAATTCGATAATCATTACATATTTAGGCATTGTGTGTGAATCCTACACATGACTGTAGGCCCAGATTGGTGATGCTTTGAATGACATTGCATTTACACTTGACCTAGTATGCATGCTGAAGAATGACTATGTGAAATGAGCCATATCGTATATGAGATTTGGGGATTTTGTTATTTCCTAGAACACCTATCAAAAGCCCTAATCTATCAACCTTATTGTTGGCTTTTAAAGTTCTCTATGTCGAGTAACCTACCTTCGTAGTCGTCCGAAACCACCGACCGTGTGAACGAGGTTGTGCAAGCTAGTAAATGGGTCGTTGGAAATGTCACGACATTTGGTTCTGCGCATGATGTCATTGCAAGATCGGTGCTTGGGTCATTATGCGTTGCCACACATATAATTGTGTTAAGAATATAACAAGGTTAGGTTCTTCGTGTGTATTGCCACCTTGTAGGCTATGGTATTTACTGATAATGCCACCGCTCTCAGTTTGAATAACTACTATATAGGAGTAATGGTTTTGGGTCGGCATTATGTTACTGCCACTGCCCCTGATAAATGAAAAGGATTTGGATCTTTTGTGGTCGTGAGTACCCATGAGTGTTGTTGTTGGATGATGGTTTGCAAGCTTCTTACGATGTTGCTTAGGCAGTTGTGGGAAACCTTCAGGTGTACCTAGTCATCATCACTTGCATACCTAGGTCACCCATTTTATATGCTCAACCTAAAATATTGATTGTGCTGGAAACTTCACCATGTGTAGTTTAGTCGTACATTCATTGTTTTGCTACATATTGCTTATTGTGGCATACTTGTAGGTGAGTAGCGTCCCACCACGGAGCCCGTTAGGATGGCCAGGGGAGGTATCGTTACACGTTTTGTGGTCAGCTCATGGCTGATCCTCATTTATTGCTTACTTGTGGTTGGTGCAGGTGCCACAGAGCATAACAGGAATTAGCGGGCATAAAGCCCAAAGTTGAATTACCAAAGAAAGCCGTGTATTTTTATTGCATTATTTTAGTTGCCGGCCTGTGAGTCGGTGTTTTGTATTAGTACTATTATGATGTATTGATGCTACTGTTTTGATGTAAGGCCATAAGATCAACTTTTTTGAATATTTCTTACTAAATGTGGACTTTCATAGTTGGTTTTAATCAAACTTCCACTAGTGTTTTCATTTCTCTGAGTAGTCTATTTTTGTGCCTTATATAATATCTAGCTTGTGTGTATGGTATGTCGTGGGGCCCCGGCAGGACCTAGATTATATTACTTGTACATGCATGATGTTACACTTTGTGGGCAACCGCCAAACCCCTATGCAGTTGCGCTCCGATGATGTGAAGAGCCTATAGGTCTTTCTGTACCCGCACATTGTAGAATACACTCGCTTATTCGAAGATTGATCGCGGTCTCAACCCAGAGGCCGCACCCTCTCGCAAGACCTTCTACTTTAACAACGATATTTTGGAGGTAAGTGCAACTATTTATTTCTTCTTAAACCTATCGCTCCTCTCCAGGTCGCGGACTCTATCCTTGGTGTTCCGCAACTCCCTGTGAAGCAAAGCCAACTCTTCACCCTGTCCGACAAGTATATTTGGTGTAGCCTCTACAAAGGTAACCGTGGTAATATGTGATTAATTAATTTATTTTTTTTATAACTAATCATGAGCAGGGAAGGGAGAAATATACCCCTTGTATCATCCACCGATACTTATTCAGGTACTTGGTCATGCCCGCCAAATTTGTCAGCATCGGCAGAAGATACTACATCAGGAGTCCATAGAGGGCATTTACTCTGCTTAGGGTTGGTCTTTTGGAGGAAGAGTTTCCGCAACAACTCACCTCGCCTTCATCGCTCCTTCATCTACCATGGGTCAGAGGGCGCTCACTAGAGTCGCTCCGACTAAAGGGGTGATGAATCTTGACTCGGGCCTCGGTGGAGGAAGAGGAAGCGAAGACGGAAGTCCTCCGAAAGGTAGTCATGAACTCTCTCCATCATACAGAGCGCCTCCTGCGCCGATTCCTCTGCCTTCACCTAGACTATATGCAACATCAACACAAAACTGAGCCAAGTTGTCCTCCGGACCCAAGTCAGCAGTCGTCTTACCTCTTACCTCTTAGCTCGGTCTCAGTCTTGCGCTGCATTGTCTCAGCAGCCGCTCGATCTCAAGCTCCTTTCTTTAGCCGCGTCTAATCAATGACCTTATGCTTCTTCCCAGCAACCTTCATCGCTTTCTCAGCTTTTGAACGATCTAGAGCCTCCTTATCCAACCACAACCTCTCTGCATATTTTTCTACCTCCTCAGCGTCTGCTCGCTCTTGAGTCTTTATCTCTTCCCGCAACGTCTCAGGGTTCTCGTCTAATGTCTCCTCGTCCTGCAAGCGAACCTTGTTGAATGCATCGTCCATAGGGTCCTCCGCAGTGACCACATACAAAGCTAGATCATCATTCATTTGAGTGATGGGAAAGTCTACAACCAGGGGAGTCCTCCCAGACTCGTCCGTGTCCAAGTGAACGACTTCGGAGGGAAGCCTTTCCTATCTGCCTTTGGCATCAGTGCGCTTGTGTCTCTACTTAGCAATCACTTTTTTGAGCCTTTCTTTTTCAGCTTATTCTTCTTGGCGGAAGCATCCGTTGGGACCTCCTCGGTCTCTTGAAGCGTCTCTTGTTCGCCCAGCTCTTAGGGAGATGGCTCGTGAGAAGGATCCTTCGTGGAGTCATCGTCCACCTTCTTTAGATACTCATCCAGCATTTTGTCAACAAAATCAGGAGTGCCCGCGGTCACCAACTTCAGTTGAGAAGAAGTCTGCGTATCCGTGACTCTAATCTCTAGGTAATCCCGAGGAGTCTCAGGATTGATGATCGCTTTGGCAAAACAGCCTGTCCCTTTCCTCCTCTACGAAGCTGTTGCAACGATCGATGTTTTGGATGCGCCCACCGCATCCTTTCCCTGCTTCTTGCTAAGTGCAGAGAGGTTTGCACAGTCCTTTTCTCCAGTTCCTCCAGCAAAGAAGCATTCCGAGCAGTTATTCGATCGTCAGGGTTTGCAATCGCAGAAAGTTTAAAGGGAGTCTTAAGAAAAATTGCCTTCCAAACATCCTAGTCGTGGGCAATTTATAGATTTCTGGGAGCATTCAGCTCAGGTCGCCGTCTCTGCGTCTACCTGTCTATTTTTTGAAGTTCGCGCAGACTTAAAATAGTGCGGGGATTATGTTAGACCGAAATCTTGCGACCCTACCAAGAGCCAGTCAGCTTCAGATGGAGAAAGGAGCCTCTTGTCGTCAAGCAGCATGGGCGGACACTATCCAGAGACCGTCCCAACTTTTCCTTCCAGGCTTTTAGTTAGGTGGTTAGAGCATATTGTAACTGCGCCCTCTCTTCCATGCCCAACTCTCCTGTACCCCGGGTAGCCCGTAGTTTAGGTATCAGCCAATTTGGATAGTCCCCGATTAGTATAAATAGAGAGGCATAGTACCCATAAAGGCACGATGAACTTAAGCCAAATCTTCCATGTTGGTGCGGACTCCAGTTCACACCTCTCTCTGACAACTGAGTTTTTTGCTATTTGGTTGTAATCGTTCTGTAACGGATCTCTTTTGATAAGTAATAAAATCACCCGCAGCTAAGGCTTGTAGTTGTCGGAAGGCTGGTGTAGCTGTTCGCGACACCCTTCTCCTCTCTTCTCATTTCTCTTCTCTCCGGCTCTTTGTGATTATTAGTTAGTCACTTGCAACTCCCAATTTCCCCATCTTTTAGTAGTTCGTAGCTGAGCGTGGAGGTTGAAGACATTTTTGACTACAACAGTAATGATAAATATTTTCTTAAAACTATAATATATAATATAGATAATAATTTGAGTAAGTGAGAAAAAAATGATTGGATTGAATAACATTTGATAAATAATATTACATATTGGGCAGTAAATAGAAACAAAGAAAAAATTTTAGGTGAGTTACTCTCACCTAAGATAATGTTGAGATGAGTGCATCTAAGCCGTTGATTGCTATAAATACGCCTGTATTTAAAAATAAAAAATAATGTCAGTATTTATCCTACCGTCGGATCTGAGATCATACGGTTGTATTTATCCCCACCTAGAACTAGGTGAGAGAACGTACCTAAGTATTTCTCATACACAAATACATTAAACAATTTACCCCCAAAAATGTTATCTTATATTTAATTATTACCAAATGTACATCTGCTTAAGCATTTCTCTTCCATCCTAACACAGAATAAATAACTCGTGGCGCCAAATTGTTCATATTCAAGAGATACCCAAATGAACCAAAATTACTATTTTACCCTTGGCTTGTGAAAAACCAAGACCAAACGTGTAGATTTATTACTTAATTTGGACAAGGCTAAATCCCTTTTTCAGAAGTTAACAGCTATATATGTGCATGGATAAAAAATTATTTCCTTAGTCACCCTAATTTAGAGCTATGCTAATTCTATAAATATATATTTTGTTTATCTAAGATCTTGTAAAATGTTCTTTTTGCATAAAAATGATCCAAATTATATTCTTTTTAAATAAAATGACCTCAATATTATTTTCGAGCAAATCTAAAAAAATGTTTTATTTTGAGCTTGTTTTTGCAGGTTTGAATAGCTTCAATTTTGAATGGCCGATCCTCTAAAATATCATTTTATCTTCGTATCCAACCTCCACCACCGACTCAAATTGTCCATGAGGCAATATTTTTTCCATGTACTTGACGAGGTATTTAGTAATCTATACTATTTTCTACAAGGAAAAAAATTAGGACAAAATCCATTAACACCGAGTGGAAGCTAAGTTTATCCTAATTCCTGCGGTCTGTATTATTGACCGGGCGGTCTGCTGATTGAATTTTCTTGTGAAGCTTCTGCGGATAGTGCGGTCTGCAGTGATCACCTCTTCCTATGAAAGTGTTCGGGCGGTCTGCGGCTTGCAGTGTGGGTTGCTGGAGTTCGGGAGAATTAATGGAGTTCGTAAGGAGGGTGCGGTCTGCTCAGCGGTCTGAGGTGGTGTTCTGTAACCGGCAGTGTTGTGCGGTTACGCAGCTTGCAGAGATCGGCAAGGAGACCGCGCGGTCTGGAGCGGTCACAGTTATCTTCCTTCAAGTTGTGTATTTTCCTCTTTGGTTTTGTATGCTGGCAAAATCATGTCTCGCCAAGCATACCTCATCTTGTAATTAAGTTTATGCTATCAATAAAGATTACTTGTTTGCCTCCATTTGCTTCTAGTTGTTTGGCTTGAATCTTTAAGTTGCACGTTTCCTGCTCACTCCATAAAGGTCTACGAAAAAATTTCACATAGATCACCAGGAGCAAACTAAGAACCATCTGGCCGACTTCGAACAAGTCGCCAGATCGCCAAGCACAAACCGCCCGGTCACAGCGGTTATATGAAAACAGACCGCCCGGTCTTGTGCAAAGGAGATAAACAATCCAAGCAGAACAACCCGGGACGAGACCGCAACAACCAGGAACAAACTAGTCAACCAGCAGACCGCCAGAACCAGACCGGCAGAACAAACCAGCAAAGCACAAGCGCAGACCGCGCGGTCTCTGTGGTCATCCAAAATCAGACCGCCCGGTCACCTCCACTTCACTTCAATAATTTCAACACTCCCCCTTGAAGTGGGAAGTGGAAACTAGCCCGAGTAAACTCCGCAACTGGGTAAACGGTCCTTTTGCCAACGGCTTTGTGAAGATGTCTGCAACATTGTCCACACTCCGAACATGCTCGACCATAAGAGATCCTCCCAACACCTTTTCACGAATGAAATGGTATTCAATCTCAATATGCTTGGTCCTCGCGTGACAGACTGGATTATTAACCAGCTTGAGAGCACTCTCATTGTCCCCTCGTAGCATTGTGGGACCTCGAACCTCCTCATGAACGTCCTCTACCAACCTCCTGAGCCAAACGACTTCCTGAGCAACCAAGGCCGAAGCCTTGTATTCCGCTTCTGTGGTAGATACAGACACCGAGTCCTGCTTTTTGCTGCACCATGAAATAGCTGTGGGGCCCGTCATAAAGACAAAACCAGACGTTGATCTCCGATCATCCACGTCTCTCCCGTAATCAACATCCATATATCCAAACAACTGCAAGCTTGACCCTCTCCTATATAGGAGACCCAAATTAGAGGTCGACTTCACATATTTCAAAATTCCTTTTGCCGCTAGAAGAGGAGGCTTCCGTGGCTCTGCCATGTACCGACTCACTTTGCCAACTGCATAAGCAATATCAGGCCTCGTGATGGTCAAGTAGATCAAGCTCTCAACTAAAGCTCGGAACACCAACGGATTAGATAGAACTCTCCTCTCATCCTTCCGAAGTTTATGATGCTGTTCCAGAGGTATAGAGCTGCTCTTCCCTTCCTCCATGCCAAATCGTTGAACGATCTACTCCGCATATCCGGCCTGAGAAACGAGCACTCCGCTCTCCTGCCTCTGAACCTCGAGTCTAAGGAAATGGTGAAGCTCACCCAGATCCTTCATCTCAAATATGATAGCAAGCTCGGCTCTCAGCCTTGCTACTGCCTCCTTCGAGTTCCTGGTGACAATCATGTCATCAACATACAGTAGAACAATGACCCGAAGTGCCCCCTCCTTCTTGACGAACAAGCTAGAATCAGAGTCTGAAGCAAAGAACCCGCAGAATAGAAGATACTCCGCGATCTTTCCATACCACGCCAAAGGAGCTTGCTTCAAACCATACAGGGCTTTCTTCAGTTTGCAGACGTAGTCCGGACACTCCTCCGAAATGAAGCCCGGTGGTTGGATCATAAAGATATCCTTGTCGATCTCGCCGTATAAGAAGGCATTCTTAACGTCGAGCTGCCAAATCTCCCATCCACTTGAAGCCGCCAAAGAAATATCAAATCAGACTGAAGTCATCTTTGCCACAAGACTAAACGTCTCATCATAATCTTCACCATACTGCTGTGAGAACCCGCGAGCTACAAGGCAAGGCTTGTATCGCTCGATCGTACCATCAGCTTTCTTCTTGAGTTTATAGACCCACTTGCATGTCACAGGGGTAATGCCCTTGGGCCTGGGCACTAGAGACCAAGTCTCATTTTTCTTGAGAGCATCCATCTCCTCTTGCATAGCAATGTCCCACTGCTTCACGCCTTTGGCCTTCTCAAAGCTCGACGGCTCCCTCTCATCCAAGGGACCAGCAAAGAAACATGAGACGAAGCTCACCATGTTTCCTCCTGTGTGTCGATCCGGTGGCTTAATAGTCCTCTTCGACCTCCTAAGAGGTTGCACCTGACTAGCCACCTCCTCAGCTGCTTCTTCTGTGCTAGCTCCTCTTCCAGATGAACTTGGAGCATCGCTCCCCCTACTTCCAGAACCTGAAGCCTCCATCTCTGAGCTTGACACAACAGGAGCTCCTGGTGAAACAGGCAACTCCACTTGAAGATTTTCCGCAGCCTTCCCTTCTTCATCAACCCTGCTCTCCGGTAGTTCAACTCCTGAAATCTCCTTGTAGGAAGTCACCTCATCGAACACCACATCCCGAGATACAAAATATCTTCGAGGCTTAGGATCCATGCATCTCCATCCCTTCTTCCGCTCATCATATCCAACAAAGACTAGCTTCCTTGCTTTCGCATCTAGCTTTGTCCGAAGAGCATCAGGAATATGCACATAACAGGTTGACCCGAACACCCGAAGGTGTGCAACACTTGGTTTCTCCTTGAACATCAGTTCGTGAGGAGTCTTCATGTTGATAGGACTTAGAGGCATCCTGTTGATGACGTAAGCCGCACAAGACATTCCCTCCGCCCAGAAGGACTTTGGGATACTCTTGGCCTGAAGCAAGCATTTGCAAGTTTCCGTCAGATGACGGATCTTCCGTTCTGCAACGCCATTTTGCTGTGGAGTGGGCATAAGTGAGCTCTCTCTGAACGCTGTGTTTCCTGCAAAAACTTGAGAACTCACCAGAGGTAAACTCCCCACCATTGTCAGTTCTCAATTTTTTCACCCGCAAGCCTAACCGACCTTCAACCAGCTCCTTGAACTCCACGAACCTCGCAAAAGCTTGTGACTTCTCTTTCAAAAAATACACCCAGACATATCTGGTGTAATCGTCAATCAACACCAACATATATCTGTTGCCTCCAAGGCTTGGGGTTGCAGTCAGTCCCATCAAATCACCGTGAATGCACTCCAACGACGCTTTGCATCTTGTTTGTGATTTATCAAATGGAAGTCGATGAGACTTACCAAACTGACATCCCGCACAAACATGACCATCTCCATAGGAGGACAAGCTAGGCAAGCCCTTGACAAGGCCCCTTACCGCCATAGCCTTCAATTTGTCCATGCCTACATGCCCCAACATTTCATGCCAGATAACCGCTCTATCATTGGTCTTCATTTTATCAACATAGGTACTTGTCGATAAGACGAACAAGTCCTTCACCCTCTTTCCAACATGGATAACATCTCCCTTTATCTCCGGTTGAGTTTTAAGAAACTTCACTTCTGTTGGGCCAAACAGAACGCGATAACCGGCATCGACCGCATTGGTCACAGAAAAGAGATTCTTCTTCATACCCGACACGTGATAAACACTCCTCAAGGTGAGTGGACCCTTATCACTGCTCAGAGAGACAACTCCTTCTTGTTCTACTGCTTGAACAGAATTATCAGCCGTTATGATAGCATTGTTACCTGAGTAAGGCGCCAAAGAAGAGAACTTTGATTCATCCTCGGTGAGATGATGTCCACACCCTGAATCAACAATCCAATCCTCTTCGAAGTTGATGGAAGCCAAGGCCTTAACGGCCATAGCCGTCATATTAGCCGCAAAGGCTCCTCCCCATCCAGCTTCATCAGACTTTGGCTTCTCCTTCTCCGCTGCATGTCCCGGCTAAAGATTAACCCGACAATCCTTCTTGAAGTGGTCGGTCTTATTGCACCTGAAGCACCTTGGTCCCTCTTCCTTCTTCTTCCCATCAGACATAGGAGCATAACCCCTATCCAGCTGACCTGGAGTAGAGGGTCCATCATAACCCGACTTCTTGTTCTCCCACTTCTTCTTCCCAGAGAACAACACATCACTCTCTCCCCCAGAGATAGAAGTCCCCGCCATCTGTCTTGCCAAACTTTCTTGCGAAGCAAGTAAGTTCTCCAGCTCCAACAGAGATAGTTGATTTGCCCAACCCTGAACTGAAGTCACAAAGGCAAGATACTCCTTCCGCAACCCGCGGATGATATGCCTCTTCAGTTTTTCCTCCGAGATGGGCTCATCAGGGTCCAATGCAGAAATCTCTGCTGTGAGGTTCTTCATCTTGAGAAAGAAGGTAGAAATAGAAAGATCACCTTGAGAGGCCTTCGCCAACTCATTTTTAAGAAACTGTAGCCGAGCTACATTCTTCTTATTAATCAACCCGTCCAAAGACGTCCAAATCTCTGCAGCAGATTTACATCCAATGATGTGATCAAACAACTCTGGGGAGATAGCCCTCTTGAGTGTGAACTCTGCCTTAGCATTAGTCCTCCTCCAAAATCTCACCTCTGCCATATTATCTCCTGCTAGAAATACCTCTTGTGTGTCTTCTCCTCCAACTATCTCCCAAAGATCCTCGCCAAGTAAGTAACTCTCCATACATGACCTCCATTTCTTATAGTTAGTCGATGTAAGGAGTTCAATACCAAGCCCTCTTGCGTATCCATCTTCCATGGCAATCTATGTGGTCTCTTCTTCACAAAGACGATGTCAACTCAAGTTGATCACTGCTTATCCACTCCAACAACCTTGCTCTGATACCATGTTAAATTTTTGATTTGAATCGTTTAGGAGTAAGCAGGAGTTGCATCAACTGAGTTATAGCCAAACAACCACAATGCCACACAGCAAAACAAGAAACTTTATTGAATCACAAACTTTATTTACAGTGCGAGGTATACATGACGAGACATGATTCATAAGAATCACGAAGGAGAGAAGAACAAAACACCAAAAAACAAATCTGGCAGTTTGACAAGCAGAGACCGCACAGACCGCTCGAACTCCAGAGATCGCACGGCTTGTCCTGAGACCGCGCGAACAGAAAATAGAAAGACCGCCTACACTGCAAGACCGCCACCTCAGACAGCACGAACTGGAGCTTTATTGAACGAAGAACTGAAGCTGTCGCCAGACCGTAACTCAGATCGCCTAACCACTGAAGGTCGCCTGATCGCTGAGCTCGCTGCGAACAGTACAAGAACAAACATAAACTAGTTCACAGACAGACCGCTGCCGAACTGTTTATTCAAGCCGCTGGAAATCACCAAGGAAGGAGACCGCAACCTGCTGACCGCAAACAGTTCTCGTTATGAATGACGGGCCATGCACCCCTATTTATAGGCGGGTAGACGGATGTCCTCACCGCACAAGAGGGATACAATCACCACCCGACAGATCGCCGGCGGTCTCACAAGGGCATACCGCGCGATCACACAACTTGGACAACCTTCCGTCCAAGACCGCAGATCAGCAGACAGATCGCTCGCAAGTCGCGCGAACACGAGACCACGCACAAACCGCGCGGGCACAAGAGCGCTCCTTCCTTAGATCACTAGGAGCAAACTAAGAACCATCTGGCCGACTTCGATCAAGTCTCCAGATCACCAAGCACAAACCGCCCGGTCACAACCATTACATGAAAATAGACTGCCCAGTCTTCTGCAAAGGAGATAAACAATCCAAGCAGAACAACCCGGGACGAGACCGCAACAACCAGGAACAAACCGGTCAACCAGCAGACCGCCAGAACCAGACTGGTAGAACAGACCGGCAGAGCACAAGCGCAGACCGCGCCGTCTCTGCGGTCACCCAAAATCAGACCGCCCGGTCACCTCCACTTTACTTCAATAATTTCAACATGACAGTGAGGTTCTCTTTTTTGTGAAGAAGAAGAAATGAGACAAGAAGAAGAAGTCGCTTGATAGTGATGGGCCTTCAGCTTCATATTAGCAAGAGAGGAGCAAGGCTCCTAAGCGTGATGGGAAGAACAAGGAAGGGTCAAGATGCTACAGGTGCAATCAGCCTGGTCACTTCAAAAGAGACTGCAGGGTTAATCTTCAGCCAAGTCATGCTGCAGGAAAAGGAGAGATGGATCCGAATGCTGATTGTAGTTGGAAAGATGGAGCTTTCATGATGGGAATGTTCATTCAGGCCATGGCTTCCATTAAATACAAGGATGATTGGATCGTGGACTCTGGGTGTGGTCATCACCTCACCGGGGATGAGTCAAAGTTCTCTTCGTTGCAGGCATACTCAAATAATGATGCTATCATTACTGCTGATGATACTATACATGCAGTTGAGAAGGAGGGTGAAAGTGAGGTTAGATCTTAGATTTACTCTAGAGGGGGGGGGGGGTGAATAAAGTATTAAAAGTTTTTCACTTATTTTTATAGCGGAATTAAAATAGTGATACTTATATGTGTATTGAGTGAGTTATAAAAACAAACACAAAGAGAGCACACAGCACAATACAGACAATCACACAAACACAGAGGACACAAGGATTTTATAGTAGTTCCCCAATAAACCTGGGTACGTCTACTCTTCTACCACCCTTGGTAGGATTCCACTAGGTTTTTGATCAGGTGCCCTATCACCAATAGGTTTTTGATCAGGTGCCCTATCACCACTTGAGCTTTTGATCAGGTGCTCAAACCAAACTACAGGTATTTTGATCAGGTGCCCTGCCACCAAGGGGTTGACTTTTGAAGAGAGTTATAACCCAGCACAAGAGGGGATAAAGAGGGTTAAGATGTTCTTCTCTGTCAATAATCTGAGAGAAAACTAGTGGAATGTGTTGTTGTAAAGCTCCCCCTGTCTGATTGAAATTCTTGACAGTTTGAGGATGGAGCTTTCACTTGAAACAGATATCGTCCTTGATAGCTGATGAATCTGAGAGACAGAAGTTTCTTAGATTTGTTGTTGCTCTTGAAGATTTGATCTAGTAGCAGAAACTGAGAGAAGGTTTTTGTTGTTGTTCTCAGAGATTGAGGTACTGCTTGAGGAAGATGATGATCTGAAAGCTTTTCTGTATTTTTCTTTCTTCTGTATATCTCTCGACTGTATTCTTCCTCTTTCTTTTTCCCATCTTGCTATTCTATCATAATGTTGTATATCTTCTTCCTTATTTCTTTTGTAATCTCTGACTGATTTGAAATTCAAATCCCTTAATTTAAGGAATAAAATATTCAGAAGATATATCTTTGGTACAACAAATCTGATATGCTTTATATCTTTTTCCTTTTCCATGAAATTGTCTTATTCAGCTATATGTTAACGACTATTTTCTCGAAATATGAGAGTAGTAAAAGGAAATATAATATCCTTGACTTATCTGGAAGGAATAGATCCATTGCTAATAATAGATCTGAGTTCAGAGAATGAAATAAAAATAATCTGTCTGAAATACTGAACTGAATAGAAATTTTGTCGATCTGAATAAATTTCATCGAACACAATGATGAGTTTCGTCGATCTAAACATCTATTGCTGATTCGTCGAATGCAAAACTAAGTTCGTCGAATGCTGAGACGAGGTTCGTCGAACGCTGAGACTTGGTCAACCGCTGAGAATGAATAAAATCAACTGCTGAGATGAGCTTTCGTCGACCGCTGAGATTGAATAAAATCATTGACCGCTGAGACTGAATAAAATCAACCGCTGAGACGAGCTTTTGTCGACCGCTGAGATTGAATAAAATCATTGACCGCTGAGCCGTTGAGACGCTGAGAATGAAGCAAGCCATTCGTCGAACACAGAATGCAAGACGTTCGTCGAACGCAGGAAGCATTTCATCGAACGCAGAAAACTTATCTTTTCTTTAGTTCTAACAATCTAAAACCTTGACCCTTTAGACTATACATTGGGGTCAACTTGATCCTAATAAACAGATAGTGATCCTAGCCCAAATCAGTAATAGGGTTGTTCCAACAATCTTCCCCTATTTGGGTTAAGACACTATTTGACAAAAATTGAATAAAACAAACAACAAAACAACAGAGCACATATATCTGATAGATTTTAAATATTTCAGCAGATATAAAATATGATACTCTGAGTTTTGAGTTTTACATTGAAAAACAAAACTAATAAAAATAAATAAACCAGAACCTTTTGTCTTTCTGAATTCTTGCTTTCTGACTTTCTGAATTTTAATATTGCCTCCAGCTTTCTGAATTTGATTATCTGAGCTGTATTTGCTATATCAAACAATAGTTCTGGATCTGCATTTTTCAGTTTTCTAAATTTGTTGATCTGAATTGAATCTGCTCTATTTCTTAATCTGCATTTGAATCTGCTATATCTGAATATGAAACAAACTAAAACTGCACACTGCTGTGAGCTTTATCAAGAACTGAAAACATGCTTCTTCATCAGCTGAATGATTTTTATTTTTCATACAACATCTCCCCTGAAACTTTGAGCTTCTTCATAAAACATCTCCCCCTGAGAGCATCTCCCTCTGAGACTGGAGCTTCTTCAGCTTTCTCCCCTGCCTAGTTCATAGAACATCTCCCCCTGAGCAAAAACTGCATCATATGGAGCTTCTTCATAGAACTTCTCCCCCTTCCTAGTTTCAGAAGGACCTGAAGCTAGGCCCCTAGAAGAAGGGACATATGAGGAGGTAGGGAAGGATGCAATCTTTTTGAAGAAATATTGCTAATGTTCCTCCAAAATAAAATAGAGATCAAGTGCAAAGGAACTGGAAGAGAAGTAATTCTGTAGGCATACATTTAAAATGAAAAAGATTTGATTAAAAGGAAAGATTCAGAAAAATAAGCTTCATCAAAACTTGGTTCGACAAAAAATAAATTTTCGTCGAGCTCAGTTCGACAAACTAGATGACTTCGTCGATCTCCATTCGACGAATGACTAGATTTCGTCAATCTCAGTTTGATGAAGAGATGGGATAAGTAGAAAATTTAATTTTATTTAATTAATTGAATCTCCATCTATCATTCCTAGCTGATTTATAAAGAAAATATGTTTCTTTTCATCCAATGGATTGGTGAAAATATCAGCTCTTTGTAAGTCAGTAGGAATAAATTATAGGCAAATTTTATTTTTATCCACATTATCTCTAATAAAATGGTGCCTAATTTCTATGTGTTTAGTCCTACTATGGAGTACTGGATTTTGTGCTATAGATATTGCACTAGTATTGTCACAAAATATAATTGAATGATTTAGATTGATACCATAATCTAGGAGCTGATTTTTTATCCACAATATCTGTGAGCAGCAACTGCCTGCAGCTATGTATTCAGCTTCAGCTGTTGATGTAGACACAGATGTTTGTTTCTTACAAAACCGAGACACAAGCCTATCACCAAGAAACTGACAAGTTCTTAATGTGCTTTTCTGGTCTACTCTGCATCCAGCATAATCAAAATCTGAGAATCCAGTTAATTCAAATTCTGATGCTGTTGGATATCAGAGTCCTAGATTTGGACAACCCTTTATATATCTCAAAATTCTTTTTAGTAAAATTAGGTGAGATTCTTTGGGGTTAACCTGGAACCTAACACAAATACAGGTAGCAAACATTATATCAGACCTACTTGCTGTTAAATAAAGTAATGAGCCAACAATTGCTCTATATACTTTCTGATTAACAGGTTTCCCTGCTTCTACTGCCAGAAGAAGGGCCACTACAGAAAGGACTGCTTCAAAATGCAGAGAGATCAGAAAGGGAAGACGAAGGAGTCAGGAGAATCCAGTGAGGGTAGTGGTGCGGCCTCGATTGCTGAAGTTGAGTCGATGTGCTTACATTACAGTGGGTCGGCATGCCAGGAGTGTGTTGACACTGACTGGGTAGTGGATGGTGGTGCATCCTACCACTGCACTCCTCGCAGAGATTTCTTTCACTCGTATGCTACTGGAGATCTTGGCACTATTCGGATGGCGAATGCCGGTGTGTCGAAGATCGTTGGCAGTGGTGACGTCCACCTGGAGACTGATCTTGGGAAGGTTATCATCAAGGATGTCAGACATATTCCTGATTTGAGGATGAACCTCATTTCTATTGGTAGACTGTGTAACATCCCGACTTTGAAAAGGGGTCTAGCCGGTTCAGTTGAACCCTTGGAGGAACCCATCAGGCAATCACGACCCGACCTTCACCACATAGAGGTGATCATTTAGAGAAATGACTATTTTGAGTGTCGTAGCGCGTCACGACGACGCAGTTTTAGAACAGTGAGCATACGTGCTCCGAATCGACTTCCGTCAGTCGCGTTAAACTCGTATAGGTGATACGAGTGCAACAGAATTCGTTTCGTTTCGATCCGAGGTCGTATAAAGAATATGGCTATTTTGAGTATCGTAGCGCGCCACGACGACGCGATTTTTGAATATGGAGCATACGTGCTCTGAATTGAATTTCGTCAATTGTATTAGACTCGTATGGTGGATACGAGTACAACCAAACTCGTTTCATTCCAATCCGAGGCCATTTTGGTGAAAGTGACCATTTTGAGTATAGTAGCGCGTCACGACTACGCTATTTTAGTATAATGAGCATACATGCTCCGAATCGACTTCCGTCTGTTGCGTTAGGCTCGTATGGTCGATACGAGTGCAACAGAATTCGTTTCGTTCCAATCCGAGGTCATTTGGTGAAATTGACAGTTTTGAGTACCGTAGCGCGTCACGACGACGCAGTTTTAGAATATAGAGCATACGTGCTCCGAATCGACTTCCATCAGTTGTGTTAGGCTCGTATGGTCAATACGAGTGTAACGGAACTCGTTTCGCTCCAATCCGAAGTCATTTTAAGAAAACCACTATTTGGAGTAACGCCGAGCGCCACAACAACGCCATTTTAAAGAATCAGGCGAACGGACTCGGATTCAACTTCGGATGCTTTCATTAGCTCTGTATGGCTGACAAGAACTCAAAGGCACACTCCGCGCATTTTTCCCGTGCTTACTTTGAGAGTTGCGATTATATATGTATGTATATAATTGCATGTTTATATAATATGTGCACATCTACTTATATATATATATGTATATATATATATACCAAAAGCTAAGAGATATAAAAACCTGCGAGAGAAACCGAAACCAGCGGGTAACAGTAACGGAAAACCATGGGCGGGAGAAGAAGCTCACCGGGGGCAGCCGATCTCGCTCCTGGACGGATTTTGGGGGAAGATCCATAGGTAAGGAGAAACTCCAAGGGAGGTGAGCCACACCTCCACCGTCGTTGGAGGCATCAGATTGGTCATCCATGGCTATAAAATGGGTATGTTTTGTCACAGCGAGGGTCTCACAGCAAGGTATGGCAGCTTCATCTCTTCCTCCTCCGACAATGGTAGACTCTAAACCTTCTCTAATTTCGTTTACTCATCATCTTGGGTTACCATGAGAGTGGAAAGATTTATGGTGCTCTGGTTTAGAGGTTTGAGTCTTCTTCCTCTTCAAGGAAGGATCTCCTCTTTCTCTCTCTAACTATATCTCTCTTCCTCACTCTCTTTCTCTGTCGGTACAAGTTTATATACACAGATTTATAAATGTAGAATCTAAAATTGGGCCTATTTGGGACTTCACTTAAGAAATTTTTGAGGCACTTGATGAAGAGACAAGTTGGGTAGATTCTTCGAAGAAGGCTCGCGATCGTGTACGACCCATGCACTTAATTTTCTCCTCTAATTTCTGAGAGTAGGCTGAAGACATTTAGATTAGGATGAAGCTCATGAGAACTTGACAAGTGGGATGATGGTTGGGCTTTGCCTTATTTATTCTTTTGGTACAAAAAGGTTTGTTTTTTTTTGACATGGTAACTCCGCCCTTATCACTCATACCGACCAATAACTAGAAACTCATGGGGGTTAACTTCTGGAATTCTGGAAGTTGGCAACTTTAAATCTATTATTCATATTGTTGGTCCATATTCATTCATGCTTGCTGATCTCTCCATGTTGAGTTAATAAGAGGCTCATGAATATTTCTTGCGAGATCATTCCTTCTCCTATCTTTCCTTCCGCCCAGGTTTTGCTCTCATCAAGCATACCGATGGACTTATTTAGATTCCATGAATTTAACGCTTTATAAGACCTACTTATGCCGGTCAAAACCACATAAGGTTAACACTCTTGATAAGTAAATATGCATGCGTTAAGCCCCTCAAAACCACCTACCCTTTTCTTTGTTAAATTGACATCTTTTATGGGTTTTAGTAGTCAGTTGGCTCAAGACCATTGGTGGATATTTGACATGATATACTTTATGCCAAGTTTAGTTTGGGCGGTAAGTTCAAGTTATTGAGTATGATTGGGCTTTGTTGCCAGATTTCCCGGTGGTTCAGGCACAGGGGATTTTGGCAAAACCAAGAAATATCCATCCAATATCTTCTACTCTCCCTCTAGCTCTCTCTTTCTCTCAGGCTAATGGAGAATGTTTTTCTTGATTTTTATTTACCTTGGAGGGACTCATCAGAAGACTTGACATTGTTGTGGATCTACTGGTAACGTAACTCTAACCTCTCCCTGTTACTTCCCTAGGTAGTCCCAGATCAGTAGCCTGCAACCTTTAAATAATGGGTTGAGCTCTTGCTACCCAAAATCTGGCTAAGTATACCTATTCTCACTCTCTCCCTCATAACATATTTTGAATCTTCATGCTATGAATATGAGCTCCCTTAATAGTTTTGAAAGTATCAGCTCTGTCTGGTTATCTATTAGGTGACATTAGTTCACTTTCACAAGAAGATATTATTTACACCTCTAGAGCGATTTGATGAGAATGGTTAGATGGATTTCCAAGCTTACCCATTTCTTTTCCAGTATACATTTGAGGTTCATTTTCCCTAATTATGGGAAGCTTCAGTCTAAATTAGTTATTAACTCTCTACCTTTGGGATGTTTTCATACGAAGAGGCCGATTCATAACCCAAGGGGCTATGAAGCCTACCAAGCTGAGCCAAGGATTGTGGTTGCCGGTCTGCAACGATTATATGTTTTAAATATAATTGCGTGTAATTTTCTATCCTCCTAAATCCATATATTTATGCGTTTAGAATCTTATGACATCTTGTAAGAGGCTGTGATGCTCGCCAAGCTGAGCAGAGGATTGTGGTTGCCGGCTCGCAATGATTATATGTTTTAAATATAATTGCGTGTAATTTTCTGTCCTCCTAAATCCATATATTTATGCGTTTAGAATCTTATGACATATGGGAAGAGGCTGTGACGCTCGCCAAGCTGAGCCGAGGATTGTGGTTGCCGGCTCATAACGATTATATGTTTTAAATATAATTGCGTGTAATTTTCTGTCCTCCTAAATCCATATATTTATGCGTTTAGAATCTTATGACATATGGTAAGAGGCTGTGACGCTCGCCAAGCTAAGCCGAGAATTTTTCGTTACCAGATCACAACGGTTATGTGTTGTAAATATAACTGCTTGTAACTTCTGGTGGATTCTCGAAGCTGAATCCATTGATCTTAATAACCCATGAATTATAGAAGGTCCTGAAATTATTTTATCAGGCCTGGTTTATGTTCGCAAAACGTCGCATCTTTACGACTTCAAATTTTGGGCAATACACCTCTAGCTCTTCATCTCACGAATTTAGGAAGAGTATGAAGTATAATGTTCTTGTTCATATCAATCGACAATAGATCTGTGCATAGGTTACATAAGGTACCCGGGAGGAATATTCACTATTGTTAGTTGCTATATTGCTCTTATACTTCCATGAATTGTCCACTTTATTCTCTTCCTGAATCTGACTAAGTATTGGTTATTCTAATTACTTTGATAAGTAATGGACTTGTTGGTATCTAAGCATGTCATGGCCATGGTTTGGAGTTCTCCCTCCTTTGTAACCTTCTGATATCTTAAGCTTAAAAAGACTTCGAATTTTAATAACTAGAGTCTTATTTAAGGCGATTGGATTCTCAAGCTGATTTTTCAATAACCTTGATGTTGGAAATCTCCTTCTCCAATAACTGGTAATTGGGAAATACATGCATCCTATATGGATGGCTTGGGCTTGGCCGCCAAGCATCCAAATGATAGACGGAAGCCTATGTTAAATATGGGGATGGCTTGGGTTTGACTGCCAAGCAATTCAAAAGATCAACGAAAGACGGATTTAAATGATTGCTCATCCCGATTAGAAATATCACGAAGCTGATAAAGAGTTTCTCTCCTCCCCCTCTATAAACTCTCGGTTGGAATTGTTAGTAAGCTTAAAAAGTGTTTCTCTGCTCTCCTCTTATGAAAACAAATGTGCCTTCGAGAAAATAATTCCTACGGGAATGAAAGGTTGCCTTCGAGAAATAATTCCTACGGGAATGAAATGTTGCCTTCGAGAAATAATTCCTACGGGAATGAAAGGTTGCCTTCGAGAAATAATTCCTACGGGAATGAAATGTTGCCTTCGAGAAATAATTCCTACGGGAATGAAAGGTTGCCTTCGAGAAAATAATTCCAACGGGAATAAAATGTTGCCTTCGGGAAGTCTTCCTACGGGAATATATTGTGCCTTCGAGAAATATTCCTACGGGAATATATCTCGCCTTCGAAAAATGTGCCTTGGGAGAATGTCGGATGGCCGATGAGTTTTCACTCTAAGGCAACCCGCACGGCGGACGGTCAGGGAGGGCAACCGTGCGAAACTAATAGAACTACGTGGGTCTGAGGTCGTATGCAGGATGATACGGAGTACGTAGGCGGTGGTCGCGGGAAGACTGCCTCGGCCCAATAAGAATTCCAGATATCCCCTCCCTTATAAATGTTATATTATGTTTGTTTGTTAGTAAGGGTTGGATTCTCTTCGTGGTTCTAATAACTTGTCTTTAGCACAAGTGACAGGTGCAGATGAGGGACAACACTCATGGGTGGAGGAGGCCACAGAGCAGGCTACTTCAGGTATACGTTATTAAGTCGCATCTCCCTTTTTGTTGTGCCCTATCTCAGGGTATATATATATATATAATGGCAATGAAGCCTTGATGGATAGGATTTATTGCGGCGGCGAAATCGATATTACTCATACAGGTTTTGAAATTGTGGTTTCTGTGATATTTAATCTTCCGCTATAAACCATGTCTTCCGCTAAGGGTAACAAAGCGCACTCTTTAATGATGTCTTCCGCTAAAATACTGCTTCCTTACTCTGTTGGTGTGTAGTGACTTTCGCTTAACACCACCCCTAGGCGTGACATCGGAGTGTTCAAGGAAAAGGGTTGGAGAAGCTAGTGCCTTCACCCTTCGGGGTCGCTTCAGCGTCGTGCTAAAGGGTGGTGTGCGATAAGATCCCCCGGTCGGACCGCCGATTTGGGAGGGGGGTCTTACAAATGGATCAGAGCGCAACCGATTTTGTCGACCTATTCGTGATCACAGAAACACCTATTGCTCCGCTAATCGCTGTAGCGTGGTTCGGGATGAACCACTGCAGCGGAAGCGGTGGTGGACCTAAAAGGTAAAAATTGGCAACAAACTTGGCATATATATGAACATTTTCACTCGAACTTATCAAATTCAGTTTTAGTCATGCAAAATGTTTTTTTTATGACTCAGATCGACACTTAAATGTCTTTTACTACATCTGATCTCGAACAATCATCTATCTTATTCCCATAAAGCACTCTCTGTAAACCCTACAAATGATCATTTCAAATTTTGAACTCTGGGTTTAAGCCTCTTTGTTTTATTGGGAGTAGATGCTCGATTTGAAAATTCCATTCGAGGTGAACTAATCAAATGGAATTTTGTGTACAATGTAAGAACTTCATTACTAATTTCTAATCCCAGGTTTAAGCCTCTTTGTTTTATTGGGATTAAAATTCTCGCTTTCAAAATTTCATTTAAGGTAAGCTAACTAAATGAAATTTTGCGTGTAAATGGAAAATTGCTCTAACGATTGCAAATATGAAGTATGCTTTGACTTGATCGATTTGACGATATGTTGAAAATAAAGTCGTGCAATCGTAAAAGAAATATGATAAAATGTTAGTCTTTTCAATAACGTTAACATTTCAGGAAATGATTACTGAGGCGACGTGCTGGATTGAAGTTAATTTGTGGCAAATTTATAAAAGCTTGTATACAAACTGTTGGAACCATAGCTTTTGATTTGAGTTAGGTTCCATCCTTTTGTTAAATCTAATAATTTAGATCAATCTAAATCAACACAAATATGATGCGATCGAATCGGAGAGTTTAGTTAAGCAAATAATATAAGTTCTCTACGCTCGACAAATAGCGAACGACGCTCGACAAATAGCCAGACGGCGCTCGACAAATATTCATCAGAACAGCGTTCGACAAATAGTGAACGACGCTCGACAAATAGCGAACGACGCTCGACAAATAGCCAGACGGCGCTCGACAAATATTCATCAGAACAGCGTTCGACAAATAGCGAACGGTGCTCGACGAATTCAGTCAGAACAATTGGAGCGGGCGGGCATTCTCCGAACGGCACTCGACAAACTCAATCCAGCCAGACTTAGCAGGTCGACGAGATAAATCAAGATCGACAAAATATCTTATTTGCAGAGAATTGCTTAGCACATCAAAAGATAAGCTCAGATCGACGAAATTAAACCTGAGTTCGACGAAAACTTTATGTGGCTCTGTCAGTTCGACTAAAAAATAATTTATGCTGACAGCTCTTTTATATATTATGCAATATCTTTATTATACTCTGCTAATCTAGCCGTTGCAGCATTAAAAGCATATTGCCGTTTCTGTATTGTCAAATCGGCAACTCCTATTTCCAAGGAACAAAATTAAAGAGATTTTATCTCTTTCCATTTTCCCGAGCAAGGATTCAAAAGCTTTCTCCAGACTATATATTCATGAGAAGAACAGAAGGAAATATATAGATATAGGAGAGACAGAGAAGAAAATACATAGAAGCAAATCTATTTTTCTTACTAATATTCTCTTTGCAGATCATATACCCTGAGACACCAATCAAGATCATTTGCTCAGGGATCTAAAACTGCAAGAAGAAGAACAGAGGATTTGCAACCAAGAGAAGAAGCCTCCACAAGCTGTCATCAAACTAAATCAGACAGGGGGAGCTTTTCATCATCTGATCCTTTCAACAGCATATCAGGATCATCAAGAGTCTTCTTATACAGAGAAGAACAATTTAATTTCTGTTTTTATTTTTCCTCTCTTTACCCCATCCTGTACAGGGTTATAACTCCCTTCAAAAGTTAACTCTCGGTGACAGGGCACCTTAGCAAAAACCTGCAGTTTGGTTAGAGCACCTTATCAACAGCTCACCTGGTGTGAGGGCACCTTATCAACAACCTCATAGTGGATTCCTACCAGTGGGTGGAAGAGTAGATGTACCCAGTTGAGGGGAACTACTATATATCCTGTGTCATCTGGATTGTGCTTCTTGTTTGTTTGCTTTATTTCATTTGCTGATTATTATTTATGCACTTCAACTGTTTGTGTATATTACTCCTACAGCAATTAGCACTCTTATATATTTATATATCATTATTTTGGAAGTAAAACTTAAACAAGATCTTTTAATAAGAAGAATAAGAACTAAAACACTCCACTTTCACAAACCATCTTAAAAGTACATTGTTAGCTTTCGCGGGACTTGCGATGTTTGCATACTCAGCCAGCCGGGAAGCCTCGTTAAAAAAGAGTAAGCCACTGAGGACCCGAAGGTGATGGTTACCTATTTTATTGCTTGCTTGCATTGGGAAAAGTGGCGGGTCGGTCATGCCCGTAGACCGTACGTACCGGTGCGGGAAGGTTGACGACTCTAGGCGACAGGGAGGTGTGCACTCCGGGAGCTCGGTTGTATCTTATATGCCCCGCTGGGTCCCTCCGCTGGTTGGCCAAATTCAATTGTTGCTGGATGTCTCCTACGTCCGAGGGTACATAGGGTTGTACATTGGGGCCTAGGTAGTGCGGTACATCCACACCCAGAAGTGGCAGGACCGGCCACTGTCACCGACGGCCACATCGGTGAGGCCCGCGGGGTTTGCTACCCTGCTGGAAGAAATGCGGTCAAAATATGGCAACATCAGGTGCAAACTGGTAAAATAGTTGTATGTGATTACAGTGGCGGGTCGGTCATGCCCGTAGACCGTACGCATCGGTGCGGGAGGGTTGACGACTCTAGGCGACAGGGAGAAGTGCACCCTGGGAGCTCGGTTGTATATTATATGCCCCGCTGGGTCCCTCCGCTGGTTGGCCAAGTTCAGTTATTGCCAGACGTCTCCTACGTCTGAGAGTACACGGAGTTGTACGTTGGGGCCTGGGTAGTGCGGTACGTCCACGAAGTGGAAGGACCGGCCACTGTCACCGACGGCCACATCGGTGAGGCCCGCGGGGGTCGCTACCCTGCTGGAAGAAAAGCGGTCAGACGGTATCATCATATGGAGTTGTGACGAGTCATGAGAACTCGTTGTGCATGGCTTGCATACGCATCATTTGCATCATAACATATATATTCACATGTACCATTAACATATAACCTTCGTATGGGAGTTGGTTATATGTTCATGGATTTACACTGCTTACTTACATTTCTGTTTATCTGTTCCACTAACATATAACCTTCGTATGAGAGTTGGTTATATGTTCATGGGTTTACACTGCTTACTTGAATTTTTTTTCCACTAACACATAACCTCCGTAAGGGAGTTAGTTATAGCTAATGAGCTTTTACTATGTGTCTTTAAAACACGAATCATACATGTTGTGTTTCAAATATGTAAACCTTGGAGGTATTCGATATTGCTAGAAGTACTTACTCGGTATAATTATCTAAGCTGGTAATTCATTTAGCGCACAACCTGCCCGCGCGAAATATTCTCACGAACAATATATATCGGAGTTGCGGCAGAACAAACATGGATACGGTAAAGCTATCCCCTAGTTCGCTTAAGCCACTTATATATTACACGGCAGAAGCAATCAAGGAAGATAAGGCCAGATCTACAGACTCTTAAAAATTTTGGGATCATTCGACCCTTTAGTTGCCTACAACACGGTACATTTGAAATCCTCATGACCCACTCGTATTTTCAGGGACGAAAATTTTCTTTGTTTTATTGGATTGTAACATCCTGACTTTGAAAAGGGGTCTAGCCGGTTTAGTTGAACCCTTGGAGGAACCCATCAGGCAATCACGACCCGACCTTCACCACATAGAGGTGATCATTTAGAGAAATGACTATTTTGAGTGTCGTAGCGCGTCACGACGACGCAGTTTTAGAATAGTGAGCATACGTGCTCCGAATCGACTTTCGTCAGTTGCGTTAGACTCGTATAGGTGATACGAGTGCAACAGAATTCTTTTCGTTTCGATCCGAGGTCGTATAAAGAATATGACTATTTTGAGTATCGTAGCGCGCCACGACGACGCGATTTTTGAATATGGAGCATACGTGCTCTGAATTGAATTTCGTCAATTGTATTAGACTCGTATGGTGGATACGAGTACAACCAAACTCGTTTCATTCCAATCCGAGGCCATTTTGGAGAAAGTGACCATTTTGAGTATAGTAGCGCGTCACGACTACGCTATTTTAGTATAATGAGCATACATGCTCCGAATCGACTTCCGTCAGTTGCGTTAGGCTCGTATGGTCGATACGAGTGCAACAGAATTCGTTTCATTCCAATCCGAGGTCATTTGGTGAAATTGACAGTTTTGAGTACCGTAGCGCGCCACGACGACGCAGTTTTAGAATATAGAGCATACGTGCTCTGAATCGATGTCCGTCAGTTGTGTTAGGCTCGTATGGTCAATACGAGTGTAACGGAACTCGTTTCGCTCCAATCCGAAGTCATTTGAAGAAAACCACTATTTGGAGTAAGGTCGAGCGCCACAACAATGCCATTTTAAAGAATCAGGCGAACGGACTCGGATTCAACTTCGGATGCTTTCATTAGCTCTGTATGGCTGACACGAACTCAAAGGCACACTCCGCGCATTTTTCCCGTGCTTACTTTGAGAGTTGCGATTATATATGTATGTATATAATTGCATGTTTATATAATATGTGCACATCTGCTTATATATATATATATATTATATATATATATACCAAAAGCTAAGAGATATAAAAACCTGCGAGAGAAACCGAAACCAGCGGGTAACAGTAACGGAAAACCATGGGCGGGAGAAGAAGCTCACCGGGGGAAGCCGATCTCGCTCCTGGACGAAGTTTGGGGGAAGATCCATAGGTAAGGAGACTCTCTAAGGGAGGTGAGCCACACCTCCACCGTCGGTGGAGGCATCAGATTTGTCATCCATGGCTATAAAATGGGTATGTTTTGTCACAGCGAGGGTCTCACAGCAAGGTATGGCAGCTTCATCTCTTCCTCCTCCGACAATGGTAGACTCTAAACCTTCTCTAATTTTGTTTACTCATCATCTTGGGTTACCATGAGAGTGGAAAGATTTATGGTGCTCTGGTTTAGAGGTTTGGGTCTTCTTCCTCTTCAAGGAAGGATCTCCTCTTTCTCTCTCTAACTATATCTCTCTTCCTCACTCTCTTTCTCTGTCGGTACAAGTTTATATACACAGATTTATAAATATAGAATCTAAAATTGGGCCTATTTGGGACTTCACTTAAGAAATTTTTGAGGCACTTGATGAAGAGACAAGCTGGGTAGATTCTTCGAAGAAGGCTCGCGATCGTGTACGACCCATGCACTTAATTTTCTCCTCTAATTTCTGAGAGTAGGCTGAAGACATTTAGATTAGGATGAAGCTCATGAGAACTTGACAAGTGGGATGATGGTTGGGCTTTGCCTTATTTATTCTTTTGGTACAAAAAGGTTTGTTTTTTTTAGACATGGTAACTCCGCCCTTATCACTCTTACCGACCAATCACTAGAAACTCATGGGGGTTAACTTCTGGAATTCTGGAAGTTGGCAACTTTAAATCTATTATTCATATTGTTGGTCCATATACATTCATGCTTGATGATCTCTCCATGTTGAGTTAATAAGAGGCTCATGAATATTTCTTGCGAGATCATTCCTTCTCCTATCTTTCCTTCCGCCCAGGTTTTGCTCTCATCAAGCATACCGATGGACTTATTTAGATTCCACGAATTTAACGCTTTATAAGACCTACTTGTGCCGGTCAAAACCACATAAGGTTAACACTCTTGATAAGTAAATATGCATGTGTTAAGCCCCTCAAAACCACCTACCCTTTTCTTTGTTAAATTGGCATCTTTTATGGGTTTTAGTAGTCCGTTGGCTCAAGACCATTGGTGGATATTTGGCATGATATACTTTATGCCAAGTTTAGTTTGGGCGGTAAGTTCAAGTTATTGAGTATGATTGGGCTTTGTTGCCAGATTTCCCGGTGGTTCAGGCACAAGGGATTTTGGCAAAACCAAGAAATATCCATCCAATATCTTCTACTCTCCCTCTAGCTCTCTCTTTCTCTCAGGCTAATGGAGAATGTTTTTCTTGATTTTTATTTACCTTGGAGGGACTAATCAGAAGACTTGACATTGTTGTGGATCTACTGGTAACATAACTCTAACCTCTCCCTGTTACTTCCCTAGGTAGTCCCAGATCAGTAGCCTGCAACCTTTAAATAATGGGTTGAGCTCTTGCTACCCAAAATCTGGCTAAGTATACCTATTCTCACTCTCTCCCTCACAACATATTTTGAATCTTCATGCTATGAATATGAGCTCCCTTAATACTTTTGAAAGTATCAGCTCTGTCTGGTTATCTATTAGGTGACATTAGTTCACTTTCACAAGAAGATATTATTTACACCTCTGGAGCGATTTGATGAGAATGGTTAGATGGATTTCCAATCTTACCCATTTCTTTTCCAGTATACATTTGAGGTTCATTTTCCCTAATTATGGGAAGCTTCAGTCTAAATTAGTTATTAACTCTCTACCTTTGGGATGTTTTCATACGAAGAGGCCGATTCATAACCCAAGGGGCTATGAAGCCTACCAAGCTGAGCCGAGGATTGTGGTTGCCGGTCTGCAACGATTATATGTTTTAAATATAATTGCGTGTAATTTTCTGTCCTCCTAAATCCATATATTTATGCGTTTAGAATCTTATGACATCTTGTAAGAGTCTGTGATGCTCGCCAAGCTGAGCCGAGGATTGTGGTTGCCGGCTCGCAACGATTATATGTTTTAAATATAATTGCGTGTAATTTTCTGTCCTCCTAAATCCATATATTTATGCGTTTAGAATCTTATGACATATGGTAAGAGGCTGTGACGCTCGCCAAGCTGAGCCGAGGATTGTGGTTGCCGGCTCGTAACGATTATATGTTTTAAATATAATTGCGTGTAATTTTCTGTCCTCCTAAATCCATATATTTATGCGTTTAGAATCTTATGACATATGGTAAGAGGCTGTGACGCTCGCCAAGCTAAGCCGAGAATTTTTCGTTACCAGATCGCAACGGTTATGTGTTGTAAATATAACTGCTTGTAACTTCTGGTGGATTCTCGAAGCTGAAGCCATTGATCTTAATAACCCATGAATTATAGAAGGTCCTGAAATTATTTTATCAGGCCTGGTTTATGTTCGCAAAACGTCGCATCTTTACGACTTCAAATTTTGGGCAATACACCTCTAGCTCTTCATCTCACGAATTTAGGAAGAGTATGAAGTATAATGTTCTTGTTCATATCAATCGACAATAGATCTGTGCATAGGTTACATAAGGTACCCGGGAGGAATATTCACTATTGTTAGCTGCTATATTGCTCTTATACTTCCATGAATTGTCCACTTTATTCTCTTCCTGAATCTGACTAAGTATTGGTTATTCTAATTACTTTGATAAGTAATGGACTTGTTGGTATCTAAGCATGTCATGGCCATGGTTTGGAGTTCTCCCTCCTTTGTAACCTTCTGATATCTTAAGCATAAAAAGACTTCGAATTTTAATAACTAGAGTCTTATTTAAGGTGATTGGATTCTCAAGCTGATTTTTCAATAACCTTGATGTTGGAAATCTCCTTCTCCAATAACTGGTAATTGGGAAATACATGCATCCTATATGGATGGCTTGGGCTTGGCCGCCAAGCATCCAAATGATAGACGGAAGCCTATGTTAAATATGGGGATGGCTTGGGTTTGACTGCCAAGCAATTCAAAAGATCAACGAAAGACGGATTTAAATGATTGCTCATCCCGATTAGAAATATCATGAAGCTGATAAAGAGTTTCTCTCCTCCCCCTCTATAAACTCTCTGATGGAATTGTTAGTAAGCTTAAAAAGTGTTTCTCTGCTCTCCTCTTATGAAAACAAATGTGCCTTCGAGAAAATAATTCCTACGGGAATGAAAGGTTGCCTTCGAGAAATAATTCCTACGGGAATGAAATGTTGCCTTCGAGAAATAATTCCTACGGGAATGAAAGGTTGCCTTCGAGAAATAATTCTTACGGGAATGAAATGTTGCCTTCGAGAAATAATTCCTACGGGAATGAAAGGTTGCCTTCGAGAAAATAATTCCAACGGGAATAAAATGTTGCCTTCGGGAAGTCTTCCTACGGGAATATATTGTGCCTTCGAGAAATATTCCTACGGGAATATATCTCGCCTTCGAAAAATGTACCTTGGGAGAATGTCGGATGGCCGATGAGTTTTCACTCTAAGGCAACCCGCACGACGGACGGTCTGGGAGGGCAACCCGTGCGAAACTAATAGAACTACGTGGGTCTGAGGCCGTATGCAAGATGATACGGAGTACGTAGGTGGTGGTCGCGGGAAGACTGCCTCGGCCCAATAAGAATTCCAGATATCCCCTCCCTTATAAATGTTATATTATGTTTGTTTGTTAGTAAGGGTTGGATTCTCTTCGTGGTTCTAATAACTTGTCTTTAGCACAAGTGACAGGTGCAGATGAGGGACAACACTCATGGGTGGAGGAGGCCACAGAGCAGGCTACTTCATGTATACGTTATTAAGTCGCATCTCCCTTTTTGTTGTGCCCTATCTCAGGGTATATATATATATAATGGCAATGAAGCCTTGATGGATAGGATTTATTGCGGCGGCGAAATCGATATTACTCATACAGGTTTTGAAATTGTGGTTTCTGTGATATTATATCTTCCGCTATAAACCATGTCTTCCGCTAAGAGTAACAAAGCGCACTCTTTAATGATGTCTTCCGCTAAAATACTGCTTCCTTACTCTGTTGGTGTGTAGTGACTTTCGCTTAACACCACCCCTAGGCGTGACATCGGAGTGTTCAAGGAAAAGGGTTGGAGAAGCTAGTGCCTTCACCCTTCGGGGTCGCTTCGGCGTCGTGCTAAAGGGTGGTGTGCGATAAGATCCCCCGGTCGGACCGCCGATTTGGGATGGGGGGTCTTACAGACTGTATGATGGAGGCATTACCAGCATTGAAGGCGGAGGAGCCTGGAGGCTGGTGAAGGGCTCTTTGGTGGTGGCAAGGGGCAAGAAGTGTTGCGATTTGTACCGAGCAAAGGCCAAGATCTGCAGCCCGAGTGTGAATGCTGCTGAAGATAACTCCATGGAGTTGTGGCATCGCAGACTTGGCCATATCAGTGAGAAGAATCTAAAGATCTTGGTGAAAAACAAGGTTTTTCCAGAGATGTCAGGAGAGCTTCCTGACACTTGTGCTCACTGCTTGGCTGGCAAGCAGAGATGAGTATCCTTAGTGCAGGCTATATCAAAGCGGAAGGCAGAGCTGCTGAACCTGATACACACTGATGTGTGTGGTCCTATTGAGCCTAAGTCAGTGGGCGGGGCAGCTTACTTTGTTACTTTCATAGATGATCACTCGAGGATGGTCTGGACTTATGTCTTGAAGCATAAGAGTGATGTCTTGGCAAAGTTCATGGAGTTCAGGGCAAAGGTAGAGAAGATGACCGGGAAGCAGATCAAACGGGTAAGATCTGATAATGGGGGTGAATACAGGTGCCTTTGATGCCTACTGCAGGGTGCATGGCATCGTGCATGAGAAGACAGTCCCGAGAACAACACAACAGAATGGTCTGGCGGAGAGGATGAATAGGACGATTGTTGAGAAGATCAGGTGTATGATCTCTCAAGCAGGTATTGGCAAGCAGTTCTGGGTAGAGGATGTACAGACTGCAGTGCACTTGATCAATCTGTCCCCCTCTGCACCTTTGGATGGAGATATCCCAGAGCGTATTTGGTCAGGGAAGGATGTGTCATATGGACACGTGCGAGTGTTCGATAGCAGGGCAAATGTTCATGTCCCCAAAGAGGAGAGATCGAAGCTTGATGAGAAGTCCCAAGAGTGCATCTTGTTGGGATTCCCAAATGAAGAGTTTGGCTATAGACTCTGGGATCCAGTGAAGAAGAAGCTCATCAGAAGCAGGGATGTGGTCTTCGTGGAAGACCAGATTATTGGTGAGCAAAGTGTTGCTGAGCCGCATGATCCACAGGTTGTGGAGAATTTTGATGCAGCTTTTGAGCCAGAGAATGCTGATGCTGATGAAGGGCGTGCTGAAGAAGCAGATGTACAGATTCTAGATCAGGATGAGATTCCAGATGAGGGGGGGGGGGATTTGCCTGTTGATGTTCCACCGATGGTGGAGGTGCCCCTCAGGAGGTCTACATAGCACGGAGGCCCAGCACCAGATATCCACCGCAAGATTATATCTTGCTTACTGATGGTGGTGAGCCTAAGTCTTTTGTGGAGGCTTAGAGATCTGAAGACAGAGAGTCTTGGGCAGCAGCGATGGCGGAGGAGTTGGACTCACTCTAAAAGAACGAGACCTATGACTTGGTCAGACTACCAAAGGGGAGGAAAGCTTTGAAGAACAAATGGGTCTTCAAGCTGAAGTCTGATGAAAATATCTCCCAGCCCAGGTACAAGGCAGGGTTGGTAGTTAAAGGGTTCAGTCAAAGACATGGTGTAGACTTTGATGAGATATTTTCACCAGTTGTGAAAATGTCCTCTATCAGACTGGTGTTGGGGTTGGCTGCCTCGATGAATCTTGAAGTTGAGCAGATGGATGTCAAGACTTCTTTTCTGCATGGAGATATGGAGGAGGATCTGTACATGGAGCAGCCCGAAGGCTTTGAGGCCAAGGGAAAGGAGCATTTTGTCTTCCAACTCAAGAAGAGTCTTTATGGGTTGAAGCAGGCCCCCAGGCAGTGGTACAAGAAGTTTGACTCCTTCATGTTGAAGAGCAAGTTCCAAAGGACCAGGGCTGATCACTGTGTCTATGTGAAGAGGACTGAAAGGACCTTTACAGTTCTGCTGCTATATGTGGATGACATGCTGATTGTCGGTGATGACAAGACCAGTATTGTTGAGCTGAAGAAAAGGCTCGGTGAGTCCTTCGAGATGAAGGACTTGGGACCAGCAAAGAAGATCCTAGGGATGAAGATCACCAGGGATAGGAGTGCGGGTCTGTTATGGCTATCTCAAGCTGAGTATGTAGATAAGGTGTTGAAGAGGTTCATGATGGAGAAGGCCAAGGCGATAGCTACTCCGTTGGGTGGACACTTCAAGCTATATAGCTCTCAGTGCCCTTCATCTGAAAAGGAAGAGGAGGAGATGAGCCAGATCCCCTATGCATCTGCAGTAGGGAGTTTGATGTATGCTATGGTCTGCACGAGGCTAGACATAGCTTTTGCAGTGGGAGTAATGAGCAGATATCTGGTGAATCTAGGGATGATCCATTGGGATGCGGTGAAGTGGATACTTCGATATCTCAGAGGTACCACAAGCCTGTGCTTGCAGTTTGGTGGAGGGTCGCCAATGCTGGTGGGGTACTCTGACTCAGATATGTCAAGAGATGTTGATTCCTGAAGGTCCACATCTGGATATGTCGTTACTTGTGCAGGGGGAGCTGTGTCGTGGCAGTCAAGGTTGCAGAAGTGCGTGACACTGTCGACGACTGAAGCAGAATATATTGAGCTGACGAAAGTATCTAAAGACATCTTGTGGATGAAGAAGTTCATGATTGAACGTGGACTCCAGCAAGAGGTGTTCACTATTTATAGTGACAGTCAGAGCGCCATTTTTCTGGCCAAGAACCGCCTACCACTCCAAGACAAAGCATATTGATGTAAGGTATCATTGGATACAAGACGCTGTCGAGGAGAAGCTGCTAAAGGTGGAGAAAGTCCACACTGATGAAAATCCTTCGGATATGATGACGAAGGTTGTGCCAAGGGAAAAGCACGAGTTGTGTCGGTTGCTAATCGGCATGAAGCCTACCTGAAGGTGTCAGGTTGAGAAACTCCTCTTTACGGTCTGGAGGGGGAGTTTGTTGGGGTCCATCCCCTAAAGAGTGGATAAAAGGATGAAGGGATATATCATCGTGATGATCGCATGTGTCGTCGAGAGGCAAGCTGTATCATCGAGATCATGACCTGTATCGTCGAGACGATTGGGAGCTGATGACTAGCGTTGACGGCGGGCTGTATCATCGTGATGATCCCCTGTGTCGTCGAGAGGCAAGCTGTATCGTCGAGATCGTGACCTGTGTCGTCGAGACGACTGGGAGCTGATGGCTAGCGTTGATGGCGGGCTATATCGTCGGGAAGATCACCTGTGTCGTCCGACGAACGTAAAGTGTGTTCGACGAATAGCTAGCATAGTGCATTCGTCGAACGGCTAGCGTAGCGCGTTCGTCAAACGGTTCATCGAACGCCTAGCGTAGCACGTTCGTCAAACGGTTCGTCGAACGGCTAGCGTAGCGCGTTCATCGAACGGTTCGTCGAATGGCTAGCGTAGCACGTTCGTCAAACGGTTCGTCGAACGGCTAGCATAGCGCGTTCGTCGAACGGTTCGTCGAACAGTTAGCGTAGCGCGTTCGTCAAACGTGTTGGGGAAATGATTTCTCTTAACCCCTAGAAATGAGTTAAAGAAGAATTCTAAGAATGAAAAATAAGGCTAAGTAAATATGCGTCGAATAGTATTCGACGCAACGTCGAGATAAAGTCGACGTTTCTATCAGAATGAGTCGAAGTAGCTCCAAGCAGAAGTCGACGTATCCTATGTCGACGTAGCCCTGACTTCTAGTCGACGTATCTTGAGAAGTCGACGCACCCTAGTCGACGCACCTTCCTTATTCTCCTTTCGACGTCCAGACAGGATGTATTCGACGCTTACGTCGAATAGTAATCGACGCACGTCGATCTTTATGACAGAATTCAAAATCGCCAGATCTCTTTCCTTATCTTATAGATCTGATTTATATGGAATCAATTTATGTCTTATAGCCGTTCTGAATCTTTCTTTTCCTCTATTAGATTCTTGGCTAATTTGATAAAATTCATTATGGACATTATTTGAAATTGGAATGAATTCTTTCCTTCTATTGGTATGCTAACTATGGAAATGTTTCTATCCTTCTAATTCTCTGTCTGATAATTAATTTTCCTCCTATGAGTATTATTTGAATGAACAAAGCTATATATATATATATATATATATGAAGGAGGTCGACAGAAAGAAAGAGGAGGGATCCACCATTTTACTCATTGAAAAAGAGGAAAAGCTCCCAAGTGATAAAGAGAGAATTGAGAAATAGCCCTGCAGCAATATTCAAGCATTCTTCTTCTCCTGCTTCTGAAATCACTCTGCTGCAAATTCTGATAGCTCTCACATAAGAGGGAAAAGCTACAAATCTTCTTCTCTCTATAGAAGAAAGATTTAATTCACTACTTCCTGTGCTTCCAATCTTCTTGCTAGGAAGAAGATTCATTCTTATTTTAAATACTTCTTTTCCTTTTTCTGATTTTCATTCTCACATATTGTAAAAGAGTTTTTAGAATCACTCTTCAAAAAATTCAGTTTTACTGGTTCTAAGAGTCTCCTTGTCAAAAGACTCAGTTGGTTCTAAGAGTCTCCTTATCAAAAGACTCAGGGTGGTTCTAAGAGTCTCCTTATCAAAAGACTCAGTGCAAGATAGTGAATTCCTACCAAGGGGGTAGAAGAGTGGACTACCCAAAGTTTGGGGAACCACTATATTTTCTTGTGTTGTGCTGTGATTTCTTTTCTTGTATTTACTTTCTTTATTTGTTTAATTCTTGTTGGTGTGTGTGGGAAGCTCTAATCTGTGATCATACACATATATATTTACTTTGCACAAAATATTTTAAATCTCTATTCACCCTCCCTCTAGAGAATTCTAGTGAGGTTAACTGTGTGCACTTTCAATTGGTATCAGAGAGAGGTTGATCTAAAAAGGTTAACTCCTTGATCAAAAAGATCCTACCTCTTATTTATAAATATATATTTCTCTAACAATTATTTTTCACATGGCACAAATCAAAGATTATGCTTCCACCAGACCACCAATGTGCAAGCTTGAAAAGTTTGCAGTTTGGAAAACAAGAATTAGAATTTATATGAATTCTATTGATGATAATTTGTTTAATATTACTGTGACAGGTCCCCTAAAGCCTTATAGAAAGGATGCAGATGGCAATGTCACACAAACACTTGTTCCAAGATCTGAATGGACAGAAGATGAGAAGAAGGCAAGAACATGTGATCTAAAGGCCATGAACATACTTGTCTCAACCCTCTCAGATGACATCTTTCTAAGGGTTGTTGACTGTGAATCAGCCAAAGAAATTTGGGATGCTCTTACAAAGATGGTGGAAGGAAGTGCTGATGAAAAGAAAGATAAGAAGGCTCTATTGATCTCACAATATGAGAACTTCCAAAAGAAAAATGAAGAGAGTATCTCTGAGATGTATGACAGATTCAGTCTAATCATCAATCAATTGAAAAACTTGGATAGAGAGATCTCTCTCACTGAGATTAATGACAAATTGCTAATGAGTCTCCCTAGTTCATGGGACTCAAGAACATGGGCCATAAGAGACACAAGAGGACAAAAGGAAATCTCAATAGATGCTCTCTTAGGAAAACTCAAATCATATGAGCAACTGCTGAAAACTAGAGAAGAGAAGAGAAAACACTCCAATCTCCTCAAAATACAGGAACATTGCATTAAAAGCAACAGAGGAAGGAGGCTCTATCACTGAAGAAGAACTATTCAGTTTCCTGGCCAGAAAATTCAAGAAATGGGTCAGGACAGATGGATCAAGAAGGAGAGAGTCAAAACCAAGGTATGACAAAACTCCTACTAAAGAAATTATTTGTTATTCTTGCAGGAAACCTGGACATATTGCCCCAGAATGTCCAGAAAATGCTGAGACAAAGAAAGATCTCAAGAAAAAGGGGAAGAAGAAAGAAAGAGGCTTTATAGCAGAAGCCTAGAGTGATACAGACTCTGAGGACAACTCCTCTTCCAAGAGTGACAATGAAGAACCTAAGCAAGAAGATCTATGCTTGATGGCCCTTGAAGGATCAAAAAATAATGATAGTGCTAAATCTTGGAGTGAGACAGGATCAGAAGAAAGCATATCTTTTGAAGATGAAAAAGAAGATAGCCTTATTCTCATAGAGGAATCTGAGGATAAGGATGAGGTAAGCATGTTTGATGAAATAGATTTTCAAAGTGATAACTTCAGAAATGATTTTATGGGAATGTGTCTAGATCAACTAAAAGCAACACAAGAAATTAAAGATCTAAAAGAACAAATCAATGTAGCTAAAAACCAGAGAAATAGAGAAGTTAAATGCTCTAAAGATTATGAATTAAGGGCTAACATCATAGAAAAGGAGATAGAAAAGGCTAAAATAGAAAATCAGTTCCTTAAGAATAAGGTTTCCCAGGCAAAGGCCTTTGAAGAATCAATAAACATGAGAAGCCAAACTCTTAAGGAAATCACTGAAAAACAAACAATGAGACACAAAAATCTTGGGCTAGGAGCTGATCCATCAACCAGCTTAAATCCATCCAACAAACCTGCTTGGATGAGCCCTGTAAAATTCACTAAACCTGTCAAATGGACAAACCAAGAAAAAGACCCACAAGATAAGGAAGAAAACTCCTTCAAAGAAACAAAGGAATTTGATGAGACATCATATTATTCAGCTGATGACTCAAAAACTTCATCTGAAGAAACAACTAATCCAAGAAAAACAACACATAAAGGAGTAAAAACAGAAAAAGGTAAAATGAAAATTGAAGATACAATTGCGTCGACTTCATATCGACGCATAAATGATAGTGCGTCGACTTATACTCAACGCAACCTCTCTGATGCCTCGACCTCTTCTAGACGCTTGAACAAAAGTACGTCGACTTCCAATCGACGCAACTTTCTCTATGCGTTGAAATCAGATAGACGCCATCTGGAGAAAGCGCCGAATACAAATCAACGCGACTATCAGCATGCGTCATATAGATATCGACGCACAAAAGTTCAGAGCAACTTAAATACCTTTCCTCCAAAAGCCTTTCATCCTAACCCATATTCAGGACCCATTCATCCCAATCATGATTTCTATCCTAATCAACACCTCTATCATGATTTCTACCCTAAACATGGTAACCAAAATTCCCATTTTAACCAAAATTTCTATCCTAACCAAAATTCCCATCATAATCAAACCTTCTATTCTAATCAACCCTTCTATTCTTCTCTAAACTCAAATTATCATAATAATAAGATAATCAAGTGCCATATATGTAACAAAACTGGCCACCTTGCCAAACAATGCTGGTACAACCAATCAAACTATCTGTAAAAATTACTCCAAGACTGACTTAGAACTAGGTAGAGATAAACACCTAGAATTCTTCAGGAAAATTAAAAGTCACGTCGACTTCTAATCAACGCACCGTCGATAACTCAACTCAATAAGTGAAATCGACGCATGCGTCGACTCCACTCGACGCATACGTCGATAGGAAACCCTATCATCCCAAATCAGACTATATCGACGCTCACGTCGAATTCCACTCGACGTAACGTCGACTTCATGAAAACGAGCGGCAATACCAAAATATTTTCGGTCACATCCACGGAAGTACCGAATAAGCCTCGACTTGAGTCCAGTTTCGATGCTTCACCTGACTTAAATAGTATCTTCAGTTAGAAGCCTTCACGACTCTGCATCTTTCATCCTTCTTGCTCCTCAGACCAGCCGATTTTTCCTCTCCCTTTCACTGAACTAAAATGGCTCCCAAAATCAACTCAGGCTTCGACATTGACCTTGAGTCTTTCCAAGCAGCCGCAGAAAACTACAAGAGCATCATTGCTCTTTTTACTGCAGCAGGACTGGACAAGCTCATCTCCACTAGGTGCAAGCTCCTGGAATCAGAGCTCACAGAGCTAATAACTCATGTTCAGATATCTGAACAAGGAGAAATCCAGGGAACAATCTATGAGACACCAGTCTCAATCTCTGCGGAACATATTAGGACCACCTTTGATCTTCCTACAGGTATATCCTAATATTATCTTTGTTTAAATAAAATTGGGAAAGGAAATCAATTTCTAAAGAGTAACCTTATAAGTTTTTATCATTCCCCCATTAGGTGATGAATCTATAGACCTCACACCTGATGAAATCAAGCATCTGCTAACCACCATGAAGTTTTCAAGGGATAAACCAATCCATCTAAAGAAAATAGATTTTTCTGAGGAGTACAGACTTCTAGCAGACATAGTAGGAAAGATACTACTATGCAAAATTTCAGCCCATGATGCAGTTCCCAAGCAGCAACTGAACATCATGGGGGCCCTTGTGCTGAAGAAGAAGGTGGACTGGGCCACATGGTTACTCAAAATAATAGGCTCCAAATACTCACACAAAGAAAATGCATATTTGAGGATTATGAGTCAAGTACTCTTCCACTCCTTCCCTGACCTCTGTAGATCAAAAGGAATCCCCATTCCTCCAGGGAAAAGAATGTCAATAGCCCTATTCTCCAAGTGGACCAGGCAAATTCCTAAGCCTGGTTCCATTCCTGAAAGGACTCCCTCTCCTCCTAACTCTCCTGCTCATCCATCTCCTGCTCATCCATCTCCTCCTCCTTCTCCTCAAAGAGACAATTCTTCTCTACCACCATCATCCACTCAAATAGTCTCTACCACCCTCACAACTCCTACTCTACCTACCTCTTCTCAAACACCTGCTCCTCAAACAGCAGTTTCTCCACCTCCTTTATCACCCATACCTCATGTATCAACTAACTTCTCTCCAGCCTCATCACCACCTTCACCACTCTCTCCTCATCCCCAACCACAACATGAACCATATGCATCCACTAAAGCTCTCCTCACTCAGTGCATTGCATCAGCAACTCAAACATTCCAAGCAATGCTGGATGAGCACTGCTCCCAGATTCATTCCTCAATCCTACACATGCACACCCAAATAGATGGGGTCAGTGCCTCTGTGCAAAGTATGAAGAACTCTCTCTCTTACTCAAGAGTTACCAAGTCTTTATTAACCTCCTTGGCCAAGAAGGTCAAGAAGGGGGAGAAGCTTGATGAAGAGCAGCCCTCCAATCTTAAATCTCCCTCACACAAATCCCCTCCTTCTTCAAAATCTGACAGTCTTGCACTGCTCAAGACAATTGGGAATGAGATAGTACCTGAGCTACACAATGATGAACAAACAATAGAGGTACTCAACATAGCAAGAGATGCTGCAAATCAAGTGGCACTACTACAAGGGGAGGGAAGCAGAGCAGAAAATGAGGCTGAAAAGGAAGAAGGTGAGAAAGAGCTGAATACTGAAAAAGGAAATGAAGCTGATGCTGGGAAAGAGAAAGAGCCAGATGCTGTGATGGCTGAAGAAGGGGCTCAGGAGTCAGGGGCAGGGGGAGCTGAGACTCAGGGGGAGCAAATGGCTGAGACCCAGGGGGAGCTGAGGGAGTCACCTGCTACTGGGAAAGAGCAATCCACAATAGTATTCAAGAGAAAAAGAAAGACTCCTCCTACCCCTCCTGAATAATACTTGAAAACAATGCTTCATATACTTTATGATTGGTCTGAACATGAAGTTTGCTTCTGACTGTGTGAAATCTTCATTATCTGTACAAATGCTTTGCTATGTTAATTATATGCTAAATACAATTTCTCTCTAAATAGGGTTAAGATAAATAGGGGGAGATTGTTGGGGAAATGATTTCTCTTAACCCCTAGAAATGAGTTAAAGAAGAATTCTAAGAATGAAAAATAAGGCTAAGTAAATATGCGTCGAATAGTATTCGACGCAACGTCGAGATAAAGTCGACGTTTCTATCAGAATGAGTCGAAGTAGCTCCAAGCAGAAGTCGACGTATCCTATGTCGACGTAGCTCTGACTTCTAGTCGACGTATCTTGAGAAGTCGACGCACCCTAGTCGAGGCACCTTCCTTATTCTCCTCTCGACGTCCAGACAGGATGTATTCGACGCTTACGTCGAATAGTAATCGACGCACGTCAATCTTTATGACAGAATTCAAAATCGCCAGATCTCTTTCCTTATCTTATAGATCTGATTTATATGGAATCAATTTATGTCTTATAGCCGTTCTGAATCTTTCTTTTCCTCTATTAGATTCTTGGCTAATTTGATAAAATTCATTATGGACATTATTTGAAATTGGAATGAATTCTTTCCTTCTATTGGTATGCTAACAATGGAAATGTTTTTATCCTTCTAATTCTCTGTCTGATAATTAATTTTCCTCCTATGAGTATTATTTGAATGAACAGAGCTATATATATATATATATATGAAGGAGGTCGACAGAAAGAAAGAGGAGGGATCCACCATTTTACTCATTGAAAAAGAGGAAAAGCTCCCAAGTGATAAAGATAGAATTGAGAAATAGCCCTGCAGCAATATTCAAGCATTCTTCTTCTCCTGCTTCTGAAATCACTCTGCTGCAAATTCTGATAGCTCTCACATAAGAGGGAAAAGCTACAAATCTTCTTCTCTCTATAGAAGAAAGATTTAATTAACTACTTCTTGTGCTTCCAATCTTCTTGCTAGGAAGAAGATTCATTCTTGTTTTAAATACTTCTTTTCCTTTTTCTTATTTTCATTCTCACATATTGTAAAAGAGTTTTTAGAATCACTCTTCAAAAAATTCAGTTGTACTGGTTCTAAGAGTCTCCTTGTCAAAAGACTCAGTTGGTTCTAAGAGTCTCCTTATCAAAAGACTCAGGGTGGTTCTAAGAGTCTCCTTATCAAAAGACTCAGTGCAAGATAGTGAATTCCTACCAAGGGGGTAGAAGAGTGGACTACCCAAAGTTTGGGGAACCACTATATTTTCTTGTGTTGTGCTGTGATTTCTTTTCTTGCATTTACTTTCTTTATTTGTTTAATTCTTGTTGGTGTGTGTAGGAAGCTCTAATCTGTGATCATACACATATATATATATATATATATTTATTTTGCACAAAATATTTTAAATCTCTATTCACCCCCCCCCCCCTCTAGAGAATTCTAGTGAGGTTAACTGTGCACTTTCAGAACGGCTAGCCGTCTGATTGTCTTGAAACTGTCTTGGATGGCCAAGATTACTTCGTCTATTTTACCCTAAATAGGCAGAAACGGTTTGGCAGAAATAAGTTCGTTCCTTTTAGAGCCATCACAGTGAAAATCGTGCGAAAAAAAAGAAGTGCTTGCTGCCATTGTTGCTGGAGGAGTTCTTCAAGGAGGAAGAACAGTTTTTCTCAGATCAGTGACTTTGTCTTTGCTGTAAGAGTATTTTTGCTTAGACTCGTCTTCGTTTGCTTTTGTGCTTGAAGAGAGATTTGAGTTCTTGCTCTTTGTTTGGAGAAAAGTTATTTTACCGTGGTTGGGAAGAGGGATTCAATTTGTGAATCCAAGGGGATCTAGGTTGGGCAAACCTAGATTGCTTGTTGTAATCCGTTATTGTTATTATAGTGGATTTTTTGTGTGCCCCGCCCCGTGGATTTTTCCTCATTGCTTTAGAGAGGGTTTTCCACGTAAACTCCACGTCCTCTAGCTGCGTTTCTGTGTTCTGTGTATTGCTGCGTTTAATTTTCTATCTTCTAGTGTGCTCAGATTTTGCGAGTGGGTTATATCCCTACTAGTTGAACTTCAGAAATGGCTAATAATGGAATCACCACCTATAAGCGCCACCAATATATATATATATATATATATATATTTATATAAATGAATATAGGAAATGCTGGAGGGAGTTTTGAGTCCATAAGAGAACACTCTCCTCCTTGGTTCAGCTAGAGGGTTGAGTTTGATGACTTAAGTCGCCACCTGGAGAAGTACTTATGACTATGGTATTATATATAAACAAAGAATTAATCTTCAATCTGTGCATCGCATCCTCCGTTACCTCAAAGGTACTTATGACTATGGTATTATATATAAACAAAGAATTAATGCAGCTTTATCCGGCAATGTTGATTCGGATTGGGGAGCTAGCTTAGAAGATAGGAAGAGTACCACAGATTACCTTTTCTTCCTAGGCTCAAGTCCAATTGCTTGGGGTGTTCGTAAGCAGCCGACTGTGGCATTATCTACAACTGAGGCAGAGTTCATGGCCCTCAGCACAGCCGGGTGTGAATGTCTGTGGTTAAAACGAATTTTGGAAGAAATTAACGGGGAAGAAGATCATCACCCAACTATACTCTACTGTGATAATATGTCTACTATTTTTTTATTCAAAAATCCGATCATCACCCAGAAAAGTAAACACATTGACGTCTGATATCACTTTATTAGAGATCAAGTTGATAAAGGCATAATCGATGTACATCACTGCCTACTGAACATCAAATTGCAGATCTATTAACAAAACTTTTACATCGACCTCGCTTTGCGCTATTACGAACGCAAATGGGAATTAACCAGTTTCGACTTAAGGGGGAGCTGATGACTTAAGTCGCCACCTGGAGAAGTAGACGTCAGTAACATTTTCACAGAAAAGATCTAATGCACCCTTACTTGAAGATAATGACTGGCGGATTTACTTGGCAAGATAAATACAGAATTACCTGGGAAGATAAAGTGTTGCAGCCCCAAATATCTCTATGAGTTATCTTCTATCAAGTGGATGTAATGTAAAATATATTATCCTTAAAAATATACTGCCTCATATGTAATACCTATCAATCTTTAAAACTTCTATAAAAGGAGCTTTAAGCTGATAGTTTAAAAAACACCACTTCTGTAATACTACTTTGAGGAATAAAACAGTTGTAAAACTCTTATGTGTGACTTGTAGTTATTCTTACATATTCTCCCCAGTTTATGTAATTTACCATCATTGGTATCAGAGTGATGGTCATTGTTGATAACATCATAGGAGAATATGGCTTCAACACCTACCTGTTCTCTTTCTCAAACTGCCATACCTGTGCTCAATGGCGACAAATATGAATTTTGGAGTATCCACATGAAAGCGGTTTTTAACTCTCAAGGATTATGGGAGATAGTTACTATAGTGCCATCGCCCCCAACTATAAGTAAAGATCCACAAACCCCAAAAGAAGGTAAAACATCTGATGAAGATAAACATAAGGATGCTTGAGCTATGTGTATTATTTTCCAAGGCGTATCAGAAATGAGATTTCCTCGGATTATGTATGCTAATTCAGCAAAAGTAGCATGGGATATTCTTCAGGAGGAATATAAAGGAGATGCTAAGGTAATTACCCTGAAACTTCAAAATGCTTGGAGAGATTTTGAAAATTTATCCACGAAACCAGGAGAGAAAGTGGAGGAGTTGCTTACCAAAACAATTCATATTATGAATCAAATACATAGCCATGGTGATACCATTGAGGATAAGAAAATAGTGCCTAAACTTTTACGAAGCTTACCTACCAATTTTTATCCTATTATCACAGCCATTGAGGAATCCAAAGACTTAACTACCTTATCTCTGCAAGCTCTTATGGGATCTCTGAAAATCCATGAAGAGAGGTTAAATCAAATACAGCAAACCGTGGATCATGTTCTGCAAGCAAAGGTTCAGATGAATAAACCTTTGAAGCATCTTAATTATCCTACTAAGGTGACTAATGTTCAAACTAGCAGAAATAAATGGGATGCAGCAAAATATAGAGGTAAACAACCCATAAATGCTACTTGGGACAAACCAAATTCTACATGAGAGAAATATTGTGTTATCTGTAAGAAATCAAATCATTACTCTAAAGATTGTTATTTTAGATGTAAAACATGTAGGGTACCTAATCACTCAGATCAACACTGTTGGCATAAAACTACAGAAGATGATAAGATCAGCAATGTTAAACAAAGCACTCTTGAAGAGATGTTCTATACTAACACTCAAGAAGTTAAAACTGGATCTACTGAGCTTCGGTATTTAGACAGCGGGTGTTCAGCACATATGACCAATAAACAAAATATGTTTATTCACCTGGAGGACTCTACTAAATCGCATGTACTACTTGGCAATGGACTAACAACCAATATACAAGGGAAAGGCACTATCATGATACAAACTCAAACAAGGGATATAAAACAAATTACTGATGCGTGCTATGTACCCTCACTAACTCAAAATTTGTTGAGTGTTGGGCAGTTGGCACATAAAGGTTATGAAATAATATTTACCAAATCAGGTGTAGACATTAAACATTCAGCCTCCGGTGTCCTATTGGCCTCAGCAAGTATAACTGGAAATAGTCTTTATTCAATACCATTTACATCTGTGGAACATCAAGCTTATGCATGTCAACCATTAACTGATATGTCTTCTATTTCTCTTTGGCATCATCGGCTCAGACACCTTCACTAGAAAGCCCTGAAATGACTGCAAACAAAAAATATGAACACAGGTTTACCAGATCTGTCAGAACAGGAGAAAGACTTTTGTGAAGCATGCACTTATGGAAAAGCTCATATCCTACCATTTCCCAAAGTTGCAACAGCTAGAACTTCCAAACCTTTGGAATTAATTCATGCTGATTTATGGGGACCTTCCTCTGCTCCCTCCATGGGAGGTAAAAGGTACTATCTATTACTTGTGGATGACTATTCACGTTATCTATGGCTATTTCACTTAGCAAACAAGTTTGATGCCTTTGATATGTTCTTAATGTTTAAGAGGGAAATAGAAAGGGAAATGGAATATAAAATTAAAGCCTTACGAACTGATAGAGGGGGAGAGTTTACCTCAAATCAGTTCAATCAATTCTTCCAAGAAGAAGGTATTAAACGAGAGCTAACTGCACTTGGTTCCCAACAATAAAATGGTGTAGTAGAAAGAAGAAATAGGACCGTTGTTGAAATGACAAGATCATTACTTCATGCTAAATCTCTGCCCAAAAGTTACTGGGTTGAAGCCACCAATACATATGTGTACTTACTCAATCGTGTGCCCACAAAACCTCTTTCCAACAATACACCATATTTCATGTTGACCACAATGAAACCATCTGTGCAACATCTAAAAATCTTTGGATTTACTGCTTATGCCTATATACCATCAGTTTCTAGAGACAAGTTAGAAAAGAAGAGTGAGAAATGTATTTTTATAGGCTATAGTGAACAATCCACAGCCTATGGACTTTACAATCCTGTCTCCAAGAAGTTAATCATTTCTAGAAATGTTGTGTTCAATGAAAACAATGCTTGGGAGTGGCCATTATAGGTTTAGAATGAGTCAACACCCAAAATGACGGTTGAACCTCTAACCAGTTCCTTCCATGACACTTTGGGTGACAATCATCAAGTGACTGTTGAAGAACAGATCTCCTCTAAGGCCAGTCGTTTGACTTCTTCATCATTACCTCATAAAATCCGCAGCATAGCAGAAATCTATCAACAAACAGAAACAACATTGCTTATGTTTACTCCAACCTATTATGAAGAAGCCAGTTTAGATCCTCAATGGCAAAAAGCCATGGATGAGGAAATTGATACAATAAATTAAAATAAGACATGGAGACTAGTAAATCTGCCTCCACATAAGTGCCCCTTAGGACTGAAATGGTTATTTAAGATCAAATATACAGAGACAGGGGAGATTGCAAAATATAAAGCTAGACTTTTAGCGATGGATATGCACAAAAGGCTGGAGAAGATTACGAAGATACTTTTGCTCCAGTTGCACGTCTGGATACCGTACGTTTGATATTAGCTTATGCCGCTCAATTCAACCTTCATGTGTTTCATTTAGATATCAAAGCAGCAATTCTAATTGGCACTATATCTGAAGAACTTTATGTAGAACAACCCAATGGGTATTGTCTGCAAGGAAAAGATACATTGAAAGTCTACAGATTAATTAAAGCTCTCTATGGTTTAAAACAGGCCACAAGGGCGTGGAACACAAATATTGATCTATACTTTCTGCAGCAAGGATTTCATCGTTGTGCCAACGAACCATCCCAATATATAAAAAACCAAGGTACAAACAAAATCTTCATTGGACTCTATGTGGATGATATGCTAGTAACAGGTACTTCACTCACAATGATAAAAGAGTTCAGACTGGCTATGCAAAATAAGTACTCTATGACAGATTTGGGGCTTATGCAATATTTTCTTGGTTTGCAAATTCATCAAACACCTTTCTGCATCACTCTTTCACAACAAAAGGCTACCATAGATCTTTTAAAACGAACACAGTTTGATCAGTGTAACCTATCTTTAACACCAATGGAAACAGACGAAGGATGTAGCAAGGAAAATGAAGAAGAACTTGTTGATGCAAAAAATTATAGATATATTGTCGGCTCGCTAATGTATCTTACTCATACCCGACCTGACATAGCAAATGCTGTCAATCGAGTAGCTCGATATATGCAAATACCTACAAGAAATCATCTTCAATCTGTGCATCGCATCCTCCGTTACCTCAAAGGTACTTATGAATATGGTATTATATATAAACAAAGAATTAATGCAGCTTTATCCGGCTATGTTGATTCAGATTGGGGAGCTAGCTTAGAAGATAGGAAGAGTACCACATGTTACCTTTTCTTCCTAGGCTCAAGTCCAATTGCTTGGGGTGTTCGTAAGCAGGCGACTGTGGAATTATCTACAATTGAGGCAGAGTTCATGGCCCTTAGCATAGCCGGGTGTGAATGTCTGTGGTTAAAATGAATTTTGGAAGAAATTAATGGGGAAGAAGATCATCACCCAACTATACTCTACTGTGATAATATGTCTACTATTTTTTTATTCAAAAATTCGATCATCACCCGAAAAAGTAAACACATTGACCTCCGATATCACTTTATCAGAGATCAAGTTGATAAAGGCATAATCGATGTTCATCACTGTCCTACTGAACATCAAATTGCAGATATATTAACAAATCCTTTACATCGACATCGCTTTGCGCTACTACGAACGCAAATGGGAATCAACCAGTTTCGACTTAAGGGGGAGCTGATGACTTAAGTCGCCACCTGGAGAAGTAGACGTTAGCAACATTTTCACAGAAAAGATCTAATGCACCCTTACTTGAAGATAATGACTGGCGGATTTACTTGGCAAGATAAATACAGAATTACCTGGGAAGATAATGTGTTGCAGCCCCAAATATCTCTATGAGTTATCTTCTATCAAGTGGATGTAATGTAAAATATATTATTCTTAAAAATATACCGCCTCATATGTAATACCTATCAATCATTAAAACTTCTATAAAAGGAGCTTTAAGCTGATAGTTTAAAAAACACCACTTCTGTAATACTACTTTGAGGAATAAAACAGTTGTAAAACTCTTATGTGTGACTTGTAGTTATTCTTACATATTCTCCTTAGTTTATGTAATTTACCATCAGAGTTCATCTCTCTCTCTCTTGCTCCTCCCCCCCTCTCTCTCTCTCTCTTCTTTATTTCTAAGCTTCTTCTTTTTTAACTCTTGGTTTATATGTTAATAAAGTCTAAGAGAGGAGTTGTATAAGACTTGGATCTAAATTATGCGAAAAGCTTGGAATTTAATTTATATGCTTTTGAACTTGTTATGTTCTATTTACATACAACATATATAAATTAATTACTAAGCTTATTCTTGTTGCCTCCTAGTAAAGAAGAGAAGCGGTTTCTCTAGGGATAAAGGAAAATCTCTCTCTGCCATGCCATTCCTATTTATAAAGCTAAACCTTTTAATATGTAGTAAAACCCATGGTATAAATCAATCGAAGTTTCAGTTACCTAAATGATTGATACAGTTACATATGATTTTTATACTTGGGCATTTAAGATGGATGTGGAAATCATCTAGGCTAGCTCCAATGTTTCTCGAGCGATTATGGTCATCTCAACCATTGCATGGTAACTTTATCTTTTCTAATCTGGTCTAGGCAGTGAGTTTCAGTGGGAATGGCGGATGGAAATTTTGGGTTTAGTATGACAAGATGAGTGTGCTGAAAATTATAAGTATGATACTTTTCCCTCTCTTTCTTCTTTATAAAGATGGATATGGGTGTTGTGGCAGGCTGCTTAAAGAAGAGGGAAGTAGTATGATGACTGCTATTATTGATCCATGGCTCTTGTGACAAGAGTGTTGTGGGTAATTTTATCGTTATTGGCTGATTTCTATAGTCTATTAAAAATCAAGTTTCCACTTTACATTTTCGGAGCACTTTAGTCTTTGGACCTTATTTGTATATTTTTCTGCACCTTATTTTGAGTTCATTGACAAGTTTCAGGTGCGGCGTTTTAGTATAGAGTCAAGCTTTCTTTGTCGAGTTTTACTATTAGTAAGGGCTAAGCCCTTATGTTCATCGAATGTTTTTGTTTATTAAATCCGCATTGGGTCAGTTTCCGGTGGCACACTTTTGATGGGTTTTGTGAAAATATGTCTTGCCCCTTGTTTACTTATATCTGTTTGATTATCCTGCCACTCCCATTTTCATTGTTGAGTATTATTCTCTGGTATAGGTATAATGGATGGCCCTTATATTGATCTCACATTAGTGTCATCTTATACGGTTGACAGCATGATAGATTGATTCATGAACCTAAGAGGCGATGAAGCATACCAAGCTGAGTCGAGGATTTTGGTTGCTGGCTCGCAATGGTTATGTGTTTGAAGTATAACTGCTTGTAATTTTCTATTCTTCTAAATTCATATATTTATGAGTTTTGAACCTTTCGGCATATGGTAAGAGGCTGTGAAGCTCGCCAAGCTGAGCCGAGGATTTTGGTTGCCGGCTCGCAACGTTCGAGTGTTTTAAATATAACTGTTTATAGTTTTGCTCTCTTACTTTCATGCGTTTACGAGTTTTTGAACCGCATGGCATATGGTAAGAGGCTGTGAAGCTCGCCAAGCTGAGCCGAGGATTTTGGTGCCGACTCGCAACGGTTCAAGTGTTTTAAATAAAATTGTTTGTAGTTTGGCTCTCTTACTTTCATGCGTTTACGAGGTTTTGAACCGCATGAAATATGGTAAGAGGTTGTGAAGCTCGTCAAGCTGAGCCGAGGATTTTGATTGGCGGCTCACAACGACTATGTGTTTTAAATGTAACTATTTGTAATTTGTTGTTCTCCTAAATTCAGAATATCGATTCTCAAGTCCGCTTAAGCCATGTTTAAAAAGGCGCAATTAAAACCTATGATCGGACTGTAATTAAAGAAACAGAATTTGGAAGAGACTCCTGTGAACGGAGTTGCCTCCTTTGAACGGAGAAGCCTCCTAGGAACGGAGATGGAACAGAACTTTCCTCCTATGAACGGAGATGGAATTGAAGCCTTCTGATTATGGAGTGATGGACTACTAACCTTTTTATTCTATTGCATTTTCTCTTACTCCAGTATCGTACTGGTCCCGCTCCTTTCAGTTTCGGTACCTTCCGTTCAGTTTCTTTTCAGTTTTACTCCAGTCTCGTACAGGTCCAGTTCCTTTCAACATTTTATTTCAGTAATTCAGTTACTGTACTTGATTTCAGTATTTCAGATATTGTACTTTATTCCAGTATTGCCAATAATTTAGAGTTGACGTGAAGATGGGCCATTCCTTCAGGGTCAACACTAAATAGTGTCGAACTGACCGCCGCTTGTAGAGTAGAGCGGACAGATCAATGTTTGACTTTATTTCAGCATTTTGATTACTGTACTTTATTTCAGTATTTCAGTTACCCTACTCTATTTCAGTATTGCCTAAATTTAGAGTGGACGTGAAGATGGGTCATTCCTTCAGAGTCAACCCTAAATAGCGTCGAACTGGTCGCCGCTTGTAGAGCAGAGCGAACAGAGCGATGATTGGCTTTATTTCGGCATTTTGATTACTGTACTTTATTTCAGTATTTCAGTTACCCTACTCTATTTCAGTATTGCCTAAATTTAGAGTTGACGTGAAGATGGGACATTCGTTCAGGGTCAACCCTAAATAGTGCCGAACTGGCCGCCGCTTGTAGAGCAAAGCAGACAGATCGATGTTTTGGTTTTCTCTTTCTTTTTTGCATGTAATTTAGAGTTGACGTGAAGATTGGACATTCCTTCAGAGTCAACCCTAAATAGTGCTGAACTGACCGCCGCTTGTAGATAAGAGCGGACAGATCGATGTTTTGAGGTTTTATTCTTGTATTGACTGTAATTTAGTTTTTACGTGAATATATTGTGCCTTCAAGAAATATTCCTACGGGAATATATTGTGCCTTCGAGAAATTTTCCTTCGGGAATATATTGTTCCTTCGAGAAATATTCCTACGGGAATATATTGTGGCTTCAGGAAATATTCATACGGGAATATATTGCGCTGTCGAGAAATATTCCTACGAGAATATATTGTGCCTTCAAGAAATATTCCTACTGGAATATATTGTGTCTTCGAGAAATATTCCTACGGGAATAAATTGTGCCTTCGAGAATTATTCCTAGGGGAATATATCGTTCCTTCGAGAAATATTCCTACGGGAATATATTGTGCCTTCGATATATGTTCCTTCGGGAATATATTGTGTCTTCCAGAAATATTCCTACGGGAATATATTGTGCCTTTGAGAAATATTCATACGGGAAAATGTGCCTTGGGAGAATGTCGGATGGCCGATGAATTTTACTCTAAGGCAACCCGCACGATGGACGGTCTGGGAGGGCAACCCATGCGAAACTAATAGAACTACGTGGGTCTGAGACCGTATGCAGGATGATACGGAGTACGTAGGCGGTGGTCGTGGGAGACTGCCTCGGCCCAATAAGAGTCCAGATATCCCCTCCCTTATAAATGTTATATTATGTCTGTTGTTAGAAGGGGTTGGATTCTGTTCGTGGTTCTAATAACTTGTCTTTAGCATAGGTGACAGGTGCGAATGAGAGACAGTACCCGTGTGTGGATGAAGACACGGAGCATGCTACGTCAGGTACATGTTGTTAAGCCGCATACCATTTTGTTGTGTCATATCTCATGATATCTATATATTGGCAATGAATCATTGATTGATAGGACTAAATGCAGCAGAGATATTGAAATTATCCATACAAATCTTGAGTTTGAGGCTTCTGTGATAATTAATCTTCCGTTATAATACTACGTCTTCCGCTAAGTGCTATAAAGTGCACTCTTTGATGATGTATTCCGCTATAATACTGCTTCACTACTCTGTTGGTGTGTAGTGACTTTCGCTTAACACCACCCCTAGGCGTTACAATGGAGTGCTCAAGGAATGGGGTTGGAGAAGATGGTACCTTCACCCTTCGGGATCGCCTCGGTGTCATGCTAAAAGGGTGGTGTGCGATAAGATACCACAGCCGGACTTCCGATTTGGGAGGGGGTCTTACACTGTCGATGACCCGACAACATCTTCCGGCTCCACCAACACTTTCCTCAGCACCGAAACATGGAAAACATCATGCAATCCACTTAGCTCGTCGGACAACACTAACCGATAGGCCGCTTCGCCTATGCGCTCTGTAACATCAAACAGACCCAAATACCTCAGACTCAACATCTTGAGTCACCGAATTCACGAAACGCCTTTGAACGGCTTGATCTTCAAGTAGACCATGTCGCCCACCGCGAACTCCACATTTCTGTGACGCGCATTAAAATATTTTGCCTGCCGATCCTGAGCAATCTTCATGCGCTCTTGGATCGTTCGCACCAACTCAGAAGCGTCTGCCACTACTTCCTTCCCTAAAAGCTGAGTGTCTCCCGCCTCTATCTAAGACATCGGAATTCGACACCGCTTTCCATATAAAGCCTCATATGGCGCCATCTTGATACTCGCCTGGAAACTATTGTTATAAGCAAACTCTACCATGAAAAGGTGGTCTTCCCAACTCTTACCAAAATCGAGGGCACACATCCTTAACATGTCCTCCAACGTATGATTTGTTCTCTCCATTTGACCATCGGTCTGCAGATGAAACGCAGTACTAAATTTCAACTTTGTGCCCAGAATGTTCTGCACCAACCGCCAGTCCTTCGACGTGAACCGCCCATCGTGATCACTAACGATGCTCTTTGGAATTCCATGCAACCGCACAATATTTCGAACATACATCTCCACGAGCTTCTCCACGCTATCGTCCTTCCGATTTGGAATGAAGTCTGCCACCTTGGTCAGGCAATCCACAATCACCCAAATCGCATCGTTACCTTGACACGACCGAGGCAAACCATGCACAAAATCCATGGAGATGTCGTCAAATTTCCACTCGGGGATAGGAAGAGGTTTCAAGAACCCGCCCGGCCTTTGGCACTCGGCCTTCATGAAAGCACAAGTCTGACATCGACTTACGTACAAAGCTACGTCCCGCTTCATCCCAGACCACCAAAAGGATTTCTTCAAATCCAAGTACATCTTTGTACTTCCTGGATGAATGGAGTACTTCTTGAAGTGAGCCTCAAACATCAACTCCTCACGGAGTTTGCCAAAGTGAGGGACACACACCCTTCCGTTTCTCTTTAAAAGTCCACCGACCATCTCCAAAGCACTGCCTTCGCTCTGGTAAGCTTCCAACACCAACTACTGACACTCTTCGTCTGCGCTGGTCGCCTCTCGGATTCAATCCGCTAAATAACAGTGCATCTCGATCCAGTTCAACCGAGCTATGTTGGACTCACACTGAGCCACACACGAAATGTCAAGAGACTCGAACTCCCAGACCAAACACTCGTCATGCGCTTCAATCCAATTACCTTTCCCCGAATACTTTCTACTCAAGGCGTCAGCCACCATATTGGCTTACCTGGCGTATACTGAATCGCTACGTCGTTGTCCTTAAGGAACTCGACCCACCTACACTGCCTCATAATGAGATCTTTCTGATCTAGAAGATACCTCAGGCTTTTGTGGTCCGTGAAAATGTCCACCTTCGCACCATACAGATTATGCCGCCGCAAATTTAACGTGAAAATCACTGAATTTCTCTCGTGAGGCTTTAGCTGTCTCGACCCATAAGCTATCACGCTGTCATGCTGTACCAGCACGCAACCCAAACCGCAACCTGACGCGTCGCTGAAAATCTGAAATCCTTCAGTCGCACTAGGAGGACTTAAGATTGGAGCGGACATCAATCTTTCCTTCCAGGTCTCAAACGCTTCACACTTCGGTGTCCACACAAAATTCTGGTCCTTTCGGGTAAGAGAAGTGAGGGGAAAAGCCATCCGTGAAAAGTTCTCAATGAACCTTCTGTAATAACCGGCTAGTCCAAGGAAACTATGGACTTCCTCCACGGTTCTCAGTATAGGCCAATCTCTAATGGCTTCAATCTTCCTTGGATCCACTGCCACCCCATCTCCACTGATCACGTGACCCAGAAATGCGACCTTCCCGATCTAGAACTCGCACTTTGAGAAATTAACATAAAGCTGGTTCTCCCTCAGAGTCTGCAACACTAATCTAAAATGAGGCTCATGCTCCGCCTTCGACATTGAATACACTAAGACGTAGTCGATGAACACCACCACAAACAAATCTTGGTATTGTCAAAACACTTTGTTCATCAAATCCATGAACACTGAAGGCGCGTTTGTGAAACTGAATGACATCACCGAGAACTCAAAATGACCATATCTCATCCAAAACGCCGTCTTGGGAACATCCTCTTCTCGAATCCTCAACTGATAGTAACCTGACTTCAAATCCAATTTAGAGTACACCGTCGGCCCCACCAGCTGAACAAACAAATCATCGATTCGTAGAATCAGATACTTATTCTTGATGGTCAACTTATTCAACTCACGGTAGTCTATGCACATTCGCATACTACCATCCTTTTTCTTTACAAATGACACCGGCGCACTCCACGGCGAAGAGATGGGACTAATATACCCTGGCTCTAGCAACTCGTGCAACTGCATCTTTAGCCCGGACAGTTCCTTCGATGCCATCCTAAATAGAGGACGCGACACCGGCCTCGCACCCAGCACCAAATCTATTGATAAATCGATTTCACGCTGAGGAGGCGCTCCCGGAAGCTCCTCGACAAACACATCCTCGAATTCTTCCACCACTGGCACTTCTCTGATTGCCAAATTTGTGGAGTGAGTCTCCAAAAAAGCTAAAAATGCCTCACCTCCTTGATTCACCGCTCGCATCAATTGCACAGTGGAAATCAGGGAGCAAGCCACTCTGCCTAGGCCCTCGAACTTTTACCTCTGCTCTACCCTCACTCCTTAGGGTCACCGCCTTCAACAGGCAGTCAATACTAGCTCGTTGATATGCAAGTTAGTCCATCCCCAGGATAATATCAATTTTGGCTAGTGGTAGAATCCCTGCTACCAACTCGAAGTCACACTCGCAAAATCTCAAAACAATGCGCCCTTTTCTTCCGGTGGTCATGAAAGACCCATTCGGCATGCGCACGCTAAGCTCCACCTCTGCCTCGACAGTCTCAACACCGATTCTCCGGATAACGCTTTCCGCGAGAAAAGAGTGTGATGCTACCATGTCGAACAACACTCTAGAGGGATAGCCAAAAACTAGCATGAAGCCTAACACGCATAAAATAAATACAAAAGGTCGCAAACAATTTTATGCTACCGAACGAACGATCTACACTTTACATACCTATCACCACATCGAGTTGACGAATAGCTTCTTGTTTCCTGAAGTTGTATGCTCGAGGCTACATAGGAGGGAAACGAGAAGCACTGGACTCCGTCGCTTTCCCTTTCTCCCCAACACTAGGACCGGAACGCGCTGACTGGTCTTGCCTCTGCTCTAGCTCAGCCCCTCCCTCGGGATAGTTTTGATCTATGTGGCTGACCTTGCCACACATATAGCATGTCACGGGTCCCCTAGAATGGTACTCTCCAGAAGCTGCACCGGTTCTCTCACCAGTCCTAAAAGGATGGGGCTTTCTCTTCCATCGACTCCCCTCAGACTTCCCTTTGACGATCTCCTTTCCCCATCGCTCTCTCAGCTAAAGGCTCTAGTTGCCTTACTCCCACCTCCGGTTCACAGTAACTGGGGTCACAGGAGTCACAACCTGCACAACAGGAATCGCAATCTGTGGCATCGCCGCAGCTTGAGCCGCCACCATTGCCTCTGCTAGCATACGACAGAAGTCAGTCGGGGACACACCTATATTCAAAAGGGCTGGGACAATAACACTGCTTGCCGAAGTCTCCTCTTGTCGCCTCGACGTCCCCGCTTCATCGCCACCATCCTAGCATAAGCAAGAAAACAACGAATCAGACTCTATTCACAAGACTCGAACACAAGGACACTCATGGTCCTGCAAAGTACTCCTATGTGGACAACCTCTTAACGCGATACGATTACACTAAAACTCAACAAGAACGCTAACCTATCTCTGATACCAAATTGTAACACTTCCCCTGCAATGACTATATAATATAGGTCTGTGATGCAGGCAACGCTCTTCGACACGAACGCTACGAACAAACACTCGTTCCCTCTCAACATTCTAATTTATACGTTCGCACAAAAGTAAATCGTAGCATACACGCAACGCGTTATTTATCAATTAGATGCTAACGAGTGGGTAGTCACACTGTAAGAGGTTGAATAAATGGCTAGAGGCCAAAATTCTCCCGAACTAAAAGGACCCACCCAGCCCGATCGAGCTAGAGTTGTACCAAAAGAGATCCACCAAAATTTATGATTCGGAAAAGGGTAGATCTCTCCCAACAAAAAGTCGAGGTTCACCAATCCTCTTCGAAATTAAAAGAAATTAAGATGAACGCAAAATCGTTCGAAGAAACCACAATTAATCCAGTGATTCGAAGATCAAGCCAAAATTACCACCACAAGATATTAACAAGAGGGAAATCTCACGAGTAGAAATTTCGTTACCCCGCTTGAGATAAGATTATCCTCAAGCATGCACTCTCCCAAACCGTTCTTCAACGGATCCACCAGAGCCGCGTCGAATGGAGAGAATCTCGTTCGCCTTCTTTGCTTCACGCCGAATCTTGGTTCCACGAGATCACCACCTTCTTTCTTCTTGGCCGTAATTCCAAAGGAGTAGGAGGAAAGGGGGCGGCTAAGGGGATGGCCGTACCTATAGATAGAAGAAAGGAGGAGAGGAGAGGAGGGGGCCAGCGGCCAAGAGGAATGAGACAAGGGAGAGGGGGAGGCCAAGAGGAGGAGGGAGAGTGGTGGCCGAAATCTGCCAAGAGGGAAGAGGGGAGGGGGGGGGGGGGGGGGGGGGGCTAGGAGAGAGGGAAACAAATAGAGGAGATTCAATTTAGGGTTTGTCTTTTTTATCATTCAATAACTACCAAATTCAATTACATGATGGCCTTTTATAGGCTTGCCAACAAACATGGCTATACGCAGTCCAAATTAAAATAAAACATGGCTTGCCAGCAAACATGGCTATACGCAGTACAAATTAAAATAAAACATGAAAATAAACAAAGTCCCAAATAAAAGACAAAGCATGATAAAATTTAATTAATAATTATAATAAAATAATTATTATTATTAATCTTGCGCCGCGGGCGGAGGTTGTTATGGCGATGGTGTTCATGATGACGTAGATCTTTGGTTGGAGAGGCGCCATCATCCGCAAGCGCGCTGTTACCAACATCTTCATGTTGAGGGCTGTCATTGCCATCAATCCTCCCCCGCTCAAAAGTGCTCATCACCGATGAGTTGTCTTGAATGTAGCGGTGGAGGAGAGCATCATCCTAAAGAGCCACCTCCGGTTCTCGAAGCCACGAGTCATCAGAGGCTGGACGATCACGCCAACGAATCAAGTAGCGGCGACTGTCACCCTTCAGAGAGGAGAGCACTTCATCTTTGAGGATCCTGTCAGGAGCATAAGTGGTTCGGGGGAATCTTGGAAAAGCATTAGGAAAATAAGGAAAAAAAAGTTTCGTCGTCAACATTCGACTTACCTCCAGGGGAAACCGATGAAGAGACCGATCCAGGCACAAGCTCACCCCCCAACCCATTAGAAAATTTAGTGGAATCAAACGGACAGTCGGTTAATTCAAGTGGTGGAGAAATATATGGCGTTAAATCTGAAACATTGAAAATAGGGGAGATTCCCCAATCAATGGGTAACTCCAAAAGATAAGCGTTTTCTCCTAATCGTTTTAAGATTCGAAATGGGCCCACTCGCTGATTTGCTAACTTTTTTATGGTGCCCGAAGGCAACCGTTCAGGGATGAGACACGCCATAACCAAATCACCAACCTTCAAGTGAGACGCTCTTTTATTTACGTTAGCGTGAGATTGATAAGATGTGTATTATGTAGTTAACGTGTCCTTAACGTGCTTATGTAAATTATGAACATGAGAGGCAAAGTCTTGTGCAAATTGACTTGACTTATATGATGGAGGTAACAGAATCAAGTCAAGTGGCACCGACGCCTTATATTCGTGCACGATTTCATTCGGAGATAACCCAGTGGACATATTTTTGGAATTATTGTACGCCAACTAAGCATGGGGGAGGATGAGCTCCGACGCACCCTTGTGGTCACCTACAAGACAATGGAGTAAACTACCCAAACTTCGATTGACCACTTCCGTTGGCCCACCCGTCTGCGGATGGTATGCCAAAGAAAACAAAAGTTTGGTGCCCATAAGTTTCCACAGGGTCTTCCAAAAATAACAGGTAAACTTTATATCCCTATTAGTCACTATAGTCTTAGGGACGCGACGATGCCCAACGACCTCCTTAAAATATAATTTTGCGACATGTGATGCATCATTTGTATTGTTACACGCAATAAAATAGGCCATTTTAGAAAGCCGGTCCACCACTACCAAGATGGATTCGTGACGCCTAAAGGTGAGAGGGAGGCCCAACACAAAATCCTTACCGACGTCTTCCCATGGGATAGACGGAATCGGGAGCGGGGTATTAAGTCTCGAATTCGTCTTGTTATCCTAAGCTAGCTGGCACACGCGACAACTCCCCACAATTTTATGCACCGTGGACTTAAGGCCCGACCAATAAAACTTATCCTCCACTAACGAGATGGTATTGTGACGCCCAACGTGACCACCTAGTCCGTCGCTATGCAATTCCCAAATGATGAAATGGCGAAGGGACGAGCGAGGGATACATAGCTTGGCATTCTTAAATAAGTAACCGTCACAGATATAAAATGCGGAAATGGTAGTCGGTGCGTCGCCTTGAGCGGATAGATAGATATCCTTGAAATCCGGGCAATGGACATTCTCATCCTTAATGGGTTCAAACCCAATGACCTTCACTTCTAGCATGGATAATAATAAAGAAACGTGACTAAGTTCGTCCGCTACATGATTTAGATTTCCCTTAAGATGTTTTATGATAAAGGTGTACTCCTGAAGATAGGAGACTCATTTAGCATGCCCGGGGCTGACCTTACTTTGAGAGTTGACAAATCTCAATGCCTCGTGATCGGATTGGATAACGAACTCCTTAGGGAGTAGATAATATCGTCAATGTTGTAGGCATCGAATAACGGCGTAAAACTCGCGGTCGTAATTAGAATAGTTCAGTTTCGGACCCACAAGCTTCTCTCTAAAATACCCAACAGGATGCCCCTCCGGACTCAAAACACCGCCAATACCAATCCAAGATGCATCACATGACAATTCAAAAACTTTACTAAAATCTGGCAACCACAAAAGGGGAGCTTCCGACATCCGAGCCTTAATCGTTTGGAACGCTTTAGTGGCAGATTTCGTCCAAGTGAAATCACCTTTTTTCATGCACTCTATGATCGGTGTCATGCACGCATCCTAAAACTGGGAGGAGAGATTTCATTAACCTAAGAGTTCTCTTCCTCGCCATGGATCAGTTGAAATTCACAGATAAAAACGAGCGCCTTTGAGTCCTCTCCACGGATCTGGTTTCGGATTGGCGAACGGAGCTCCGGTGCTCCAACAATGGCAGATCTAGCCTTTTTCTTCCTTTAAACCCCCCCCCCCCTTTCCTTAGCCCCCAAAATCACCTCCTATGCTCTATTTAGGACCTTAGGGTACACTTATCTGAGCCTTTGGATCCATATCTAAGGAGATCGGATGACCAAAAATCGCTACTTACGGATCTGGTTCGGTAAGCTAGCGTCGGCGCTAGCGCTACCGCCTGCGCTAGCCACTCGACGGAAACCCACTCGACGAAGCCATCTCGACATCCCGACGAACTGCACCACTCGACAAAAGCTAGCGACAGCGCTAGCGCTACCGCCCCCGCTAGCCCCTCGACGAACTCCCTTCAACGAAGCCGTCTCGAGGAATCCAACTCGACGCAATCGTCAAAACCACTAGGGCACTCGACGGGGCAGCTACGCCCACGCTAGAACCTAGCGCCGGTGCTAGCTCCCAGGTACAGAAAAGCCTCTACTAGCTGTAGGCATTCTAGCCTCCACGCTCAGCAAAACTTGGGGTGTTACACGCACCCGCCTGGCGAACCATGTAATAATTTCTTATTTATTTTTTCTTTGACAATCTGCAAACTATGTTGTTAATTTGATGCCTCCCGACTAATCGCTTGATTATCTTTCTTTATCATTACTCGCTCTATGTTATTTTTGTCTATATTGTACTCGCTAGTTCTTTTATTAAATGCTTTTTTTCTCGCGGCTTGCCTGGGACTCGCCTCGCTTGACATCGAACTGTCCTTGCCGCATCACTGCGAGTTCTCTAGGGGTGGTTTGGTTCAAGTACCGAGGCATATCACACCGAGATTCTGCTAACCACACCCCTAACACCTCGATTCCTCCCCGCTGCATTTATTTTTCAATAAATAGGCCTCGTTACCAAAGCTAACCACCGCATTTATCGCTCTCGACCTCTGCCGCTTTCATTCTAGCACCTTCTCGCTATCGCATTCTTTTCTTTCTCGCTCTCGCATTCCCACTTTTCTAGAACCATGGGCGGCGACAGAGGTGACGCAGAAGGACGGGCTAAATACGCGTGGACGTTCTGCAATCACTCATTCTTCAACTGCTCGCTTACAGAGAGCGAGTACCACTCTGTTGTGACGAATTACGTCTCGTCGGTGTTCTTGGCTCACCACCCGACGAAGACCGAGGCCGTCAATGACCTCCGCTCGGATGAGCTCGCCATCTCCGTGGCCCACTTTGATGTTGGTCTACAGCTCCCTTTCTGGCTGGAGATCAGCCAGGTACTCGCTCGCTCCTCTTTTTTCATTCTCACATTCGCCTAGGATTTCTTTCTAATCACTTTCCGTGAACCCGTCAGCTGCTCAAATAATTCGGTGTGATCCCGAGTCAGATGACCCCCAACTCTATCGCGGTCATGGTAAGATTTGCATGCTACCTGCGAGAGGAATGGATCGAGTTCAGTTTGCCATTCTTCCGCAAGCTGTTCTCCTTCTGGGCGAACAAGGACGGGACCATCTTCTTCACGAGCCAACACATAAAAGTCTGTGAGACAGTCAATGCAAGACACTAATGGACGCAGAAGTTTGTGTTCATGAAGGGGCCCTTCGACAACGTCCCCTTCTCGCCCATCCAGCACGATGAATCCACCTACCGCCCCCTATGCTCGGCTACCACGAGGCCACATTCTTCAAATACATGTCAACAAACTTTGAGGTCACCTACCTCCAAAATAACGTCGACTCGCTACTCCCCGTGCCGCCCTGAGCAGGTTCGACTCGCTTTCCCTTCCTAACTCGCGTTTCACCTTTTCATTTTCTAATGATCATTTTCCTTCGCAGGGGAGCGAGATCTTTCGCTCCACCCCCTTATGCGAGGGCCGTGATTATCTCCCCCGGCCTCCAGCTCGCTTCCGTTGGTGCTGCAGTGTGCCAGGAGACCTCCAGTACCTCCGCCTCCTCCAAGAAACAGTTCGCACCTGTGCGCCGCGGCTCGTCCCTTCTGCCTCCGCCACCAAAGAAGAAGCGGCCCTCGCCCCTTGCAAAGGGGAAAGGACTCACCAAAGGCCTGACTGAGGCTGAACCCCCAGTGGCCCCGCCCGCTGACAAGAGAGTCGGGGAGGTCATCATGGTGGACCCCGATGTGCCGGCTGCACCCGGCCCGGCGGACCACCGAAGTTTTTGTCTCGGCAACAAACACCGAGATGAGGCCGGCGAGCCCCTGTTGAATTGGGAGTTGGAGTCCAACAGGGAATCGGTCTCCACCCTTCTCCCCTCCTGGGTGGAGCAGGAGACCATCGGAGGGAAGGCCTTTGCCTTGTCCTTTGGTCTCTACGGCCGGGAGGATGCCGATGACTTTGACGCCCTCACCTCCCAGGCGCTCGCGCATGAGGGTGCGCGAGCCCAGCTTTGGACTCTGGATCTCGCCCACATGAATGGTCGCTGCTGCCTCCAGGTGGAGAGGAACTTCGAGGACCTCTAGCGTGAGTTGAAGGAGGCGATCGAGGAGATCTCCAACCTGAATGAGAAGATAGTGGTCTACGAGGGCCTCCTCGCTAGTCTCAAGCATGGGATGGTAAGTTTTGTTGAGAATTCGCTTACTACTTTTCGAAATATTTTCTCTTAACCCATTCGCCACTCGCAGGACCCCGAGACCATGAACCAGCTTCTCACCCGCATGACTGGGCTAGAGAAGGAGGTCGCCATGCTGGTCTTGGACGCCCTCCTTCCGCCTTCTCGCAGCCCCAGGACCTAGAGGGACGAGTTGCGTGTGGAGGAGGAGGCGATGCGGGACAATTTGGTTACGGCGGTGAGGCATATTTTCAATACCTTAAAGGGGGCGGGGCTTCTTTCTGACGAAGAGGCGCAACTCACCGTTGAGTAGGTCATCCCAGAGCTATTTGAGTCGATTCCTCCTAGCGAATATAACGAGAGTGAGCAGTCAGCTGGCGATTCTCAAATGTACTTTTTCAAATAAATTTTTTGGAATGCGAGAATCGCCCCCCTTTTATGTAAACCATTTTTGGAGTGAAATGAAAGAAATTTTTACTTGCCAAGTTTCCTTTCTTTTTCTTTTGCTTTTCTCGTTGCCACTTGCTAACAACCAGCATACTTTTACGGCGACTTCTGCGTTCTCGCACACTTGCTCATGCGTTCGTGCCTCGATTATACTCGTGCATCACGGGCGCATCTGCGCTTCGATCGAGCACTTGCTTACTCACACACAGGCATACTCGCGCACTCGCATGCTCGCGCATCTTGTCCGAACGCGCACCCTCGACTTTTAACCTGGATGATGGACAAGGCCTCTTCATCCCACTTGCATACGCTAACCAAGAGCCTTGTCATAATTTTTCTGCATTCTTTCCAAAAGGTTCTCGCCCGGGTGCTCTCGCTGAGTGAGTGCCTACTTTGGGTAGACCCACTCGCATACCCTAGTTATTAAGGCTTCCTCTTAGTAAAAATTTCTTTCCTTCTTTCCACCGAGAACCTACGGTCCTGCCAACTAGGTGAGAGCCTGGTCGGGGGACCCGCTTGAGAGGGTCCCGCTCATTTACTTTACCTTGCCTGCCCCTTTAGGAATCAACCCATCCCACCATCTAGTGAGAGCCCGGTAGTGGAGTCATCCTGGGTCCGTTCTCGCACCGCATGACCTTGCCAGCCTCTCCAAAGATCAACTTGAACCCACCGACTAGTGAGAGAACGACAGCAGAATCGATCTAGGGCACTCCATCACCATGCTAAGGAACCTTGCCAGGATCTCTAGAGATCAACCTGAACCCACTGGTTAGTGAGAGCCTGGCAGCGGAATCGATTTGGGGCATTCCATTACCATGCTAAGGAACCTTGCCAGCCTCTCTAGAGATCAACCTGAACCCACTGGCTAGTGAGAGCCCGACAGTGAAATCGATCTGGAGCATTCCAGCACCATGATAAGAAACCTTGCCAGCCTCTCCATAGATTAACCTGAACCCACCGATTAGTGAGAGCCCGGCAGCCGAATCGATCTGGGGCACTCCAGCACCTCAAGAAACCTTGCCAACCTCTCTAGAGATCAACCTGAACCCACCGGCTAGTGAGAGACCGACAGCTGAATCGATCTGGGGCACTCCAAAACCATAAGAAACCTTGTCATCCTCTCCAGAGATCAACCTGAACCCACCAACTAGTGAGAGACCGGTAGCAGAATCGATCTAGGGCACTCCAGCACCTCAAGAAACTTTGTCAGCCTCTCTAAAGATCATCCTGAACCCACCAGCTAGTGAGAGCCCAGCAGCGGAATCGATCTGGGGCACTCCAACCCCTCAAGAAACCTTGCAAGCCTCTCTAGAGATCAACCTGACCCACCGGGTAGTGAGAGCCCGACAACGGAATCGATCTGGGGCACTCTAGCACCTCAAGAAACCTTGCCAGCCTCTCCAGAGATCAACCTGAACCAACCGGCTAGTGAGAGCCCAGCAGCGAAATTGATCTGGGGCACTCTAGCACCATGCTAAGAAACCTTGCTAGCCTCTCCAGAGATCAACCTGAACCCACCGGCTAGTGAGAGCCCGACAGCAGAATCGATCTAGGGCACTACAACACCTCAAGAAACCTTGTCAGCCTCTCTAGAGATCAACCTTAACCCACCGGCTAATGAGAGCCCGATAGAGGAATCGATCTGGGGCAGTTCAGTACCATAAGAAACCTTGCTCGGGCCAAACATCAGGAAAGAAAATAATTTTCAATTTAGTAAATCAACATATAAATTCAAGGGTTGAAACGTTTCAAATCATCACCGCTCCAAGATCGGCTGAGGGATACCCCGTCCACATCCTAGAGGTGATACCCTGCCGGCTTGAGAGTCTCCTCTATAATGTAAGGACCTTCCCAGTTGGGATTAAGCTATCCCCCCGCGACTCCCCTCCCGGCCACATCGACCTTTCTCAGGACCAAGTTCCCTTTCTCCAATTGTTTGACCCGGATATGCTTGTCGAAGTACCGGGCCATTCGCCGCTTGACCTCCTCCTGTCGGATGGTGGCCAAGTCTCGGAGCTCTTCCACCAAATCCAAAGATAGTCTCTGTTCCTCCTCATTCTCCACCAGCCATTCTTCATCTCCTTCACCTGCGGTCACCACCCTGGGTGACGTTACCTCGAAATCGATGGGAAGCACGACCTCAGACCCGTGGGAGAGCTTGAACAGGGTCTCCCCTGTGGCCATGTTTGGTGTAGTTCTCAAGGCCCACAAAACCGAGGGTAGTTGTTCTACCCAGCTGTCCTTTAGGTTCTCGACCCACTTCTTCAGCAAGTTCACCGTTATCTTGTTCGCCGCCTCCACCTACCTATTGCTTCTCGGGTGATGGACCGACGCGAAACGAAGGTTTATGCCCAGCTGGGTGCAGAAGCTAACAAATTTATCGCTGGCAAACTGCGGTCCATTGTCCGTGATGATGGCTAGTTGGAGCCCACGTCGACAAATTATCTCCCCTCATATGAAATTCCTTACTACCTGGGAGGTTACCATGGCCAGCGCCTTCACCTCCAACCACTTGGAAAAGTAATCTATCATCACCAATAGGAACTTCCTTTGACCACTGGCCTGATGAAATGGACCCACCAAGTCCAATCCCCATATTGCGAACGGCCACGGGGCTTTGATGGTCTGAAGTCTCTGAGCTGGGAGTAGTTTGAGGGGGGCATACATCTGACACTTGGAGCACTTCTTTATGAACTCCGTCGCATCTTTGCTGAGGGTGGGCCAGATGTAGCCCTGCCTCAATACCCTTCCTTCTAGGGTCCTGCTCCCAGAGTGACTGCCACACTCTCCAGATTGGATCTCCTCTAGGACCCTTAGGGCCTCCTCTTCTGACACACAACTAGCTAGGATCCCCGAGAGGGTCTTCCGGTACAAAACTCCTGCATTCAAAGAGTAAAATGCTGATTTTTACCTGAACTGCCGCTTGTGCACATCTCCTTCTGGAACTGCCCTAATGCTAGGAAGGCGATAAAGGGATCCATCCATGAGGCTCGCTAGTCTACCTCCATCAACTCGCCTTCTTCGATGGACAGTCGAAAGAGTTCCGACACCGTCCCTCCTTTCTTGGGACCGAACTTGGCCAGGAGATCCTATGGGAAGCTCTCCTCTCTCTCGGCACATGTTGAATTGAGAAAGTGTGGAATTGCCCGATGATCCCCTTGAGCTTTTCCAGGTACCGCCGGAGAGTCAGTTCCCTTGCCTCAAACTCTCCCTTGATTTGACATGCCATCGCCATGGAGTCCGTCGAGACCTCCACATCCTACACGCCCAGGTCCTGAGCCAGACGGAGCCCCACTATTACTGCCTCGTACTAAGCCTGGTTGTTGGTGACTGGGAAGTGGATGCTAATTTCTGGCTCGATCCTCGTCCCCTGGGGGCTTAATAAGATTACCCCTCCCCCCGAAGGAATACTTTCCAAATGCCCCATCCACCAATATCTTCCATGCCACTGAGTGGAGTGGCTCTAGCTCTTCTAACTCGGTTACATAATCGGCCATGAAATCTGCCACTGCTTGGGCCTTTATAGAGAGTCTAGGAATGAACGCAATGTTGAACTCGCTCATCTCCACCGACCATTTGGCCAACCTTCCCGAGTGCTCTACACTTCCATTTTATTGCGAAGGGGGTGGTCGGTTACCACCTTGATGGAGTGTGCCTAGAAGTAGGATCGAAGCTTTCGGGCCGACACCACCATGGAGAAGGCTAGCTTCTCTAAGATGGGGTACCTAAGCTCTGCCTTCTTCAACACCCTACTGACATAATAGATTGGGAGTTGCTTTTTACCTTCCTCCCTGACCAACACAGAGCTTACCGCCTCGGCCCCCACCCCGAGGTACAGGGATAGATCCTCCCCCGTCCTCGGTCGCTGGAGCAGCGTGGCCTGGGTCAGCTTCCCCTTTAGTGCCTGGAACGCCCCTTCGCTCTCAGGAGTCCACTCAAACTTCTGATTCCCCTATAACACATTGAAGAAAGGTGAGAATTTCTCCCCTGCCCTGGAGAGAAATCTGCACAGTCCGGCCAATTTCCCTGTGAGGCGCTGGAACTCCTTTGCGTTCCTTGGCGATCCCAGCTCCAAGATTGCTTTCACTTTATCGGGATTGGGCTCTACCCCGACCGGGGTGAGTAAGTGACTTAAGAACTTTCCTTGGCTGGCCCCGAAGACACATTTCTGGGGGTTATGTCTCATTTTGTACTTCCTCAAGGTACCGAAGGTCTCTTCAAGATCTTGGAGGTGGGACTCGAGATCTCGGTTTTGATTATGTGGTCATCCACATATACCTCAAGGTTCCTCCCCTTTTTCTCATGAAAGACCATGTCCATCATTCGCCGGTATGTTGCTTTCGCATTGTTCAGCCCAAAGGGAATCATCCTATAGTAGTAGCATCCATCCCTTATAATGAACGAGATATCCTTGATGTTAGGGGGATGCATGTGAATCTGATGATAACCTGAAAAGACATCTAAAAAGCTTATCAGAGAAAAACCGATGGCTGAGTCAACCATTGTGTCGATTCAAGGCAAAGGGTAGCAATCCTTAGTTTACAACCCCGGTATTCGCAAAGAGGTGAGCAAAGGCTAAGGTGTCAACATGCAAGAAAGAGGGCGAGCCAGGTGCTCGTAAGAAGGCTCGCGAGTCGGGCTCTCGCCGGCTGCTCGCAGGTAGGCGAGCGGGTAGGGCCCTCGTCGGTCGCCCGTGGGAAGGCGGTTAGTCAAGCCTCTCAATTTGTGAGAGGGTCCCTTGTGGGTGGCTAGCCCAGTAAGGGTCCGGGGATGTTTTTGCCTGAAAACCCTTGGTGGTCTGCAGTTAGCCTCTCCGAACAGTGGAGTTTGGCTATTGGCTGACCATTTTGGGTTGCATATAGTATAAGAGTAAGGCGGAATCCCACTATTAGCAGACCATAGACAAAAAACTATAAATAGACCTTGAAGGGCACCTTTGGAGTGAACTCCAATCTCAGTACTCTGAGCTTACTCCTCCCTAGGTTGTCTTGGCTTGGCTCTCTGGCTCTCCAAGGTGCCCTGTCTCAACTTTAGCATGGGAGGGTAAGCACTCAAAGATCTTCCGGGTGTGTGGTGGGACCTCCTCACTGCGACCAAGGGTCTGTGTCTAGTTTTGAGTTTTCGGTCTGTTCCTTCCGAGGAACCAGTAAGTGCTAGCTGCCCCTCAACTTGTTGAGGGCCCGAGCTCCACAAGAGACCAAGTTCTGGTTTCAACATTTTTGGTACGGTGAGCGTGGAGTGCAGATAGTACAAGAAAGTTCCAAGGAAGAGACATGGTGGGAGAAGACGAGCGAGAGGCGAGCTTTGGCGGCTCGTCACCACCCAGTATGCCAACGACAGTAGAAATGCTGGCAGACCTCAGGAGAGACCTGCTCGGGGCCTTTTAGTGCGCTCTCATCATGGCACTTGGGGGTCTCACAACCCCTGCGCCCTAGGTGGCCCCTCCGGCTGGAGTCGACGAGAAAACCCCCGGGAAGTGGGACGGAAAGGAGGAGATGTCCCAGGAGCCAGAGCGAGAGCTCGCGGGGCGGGAACTTTTCCCCAGCCCAGCGAGCGCGAGAGGGGTGCTGGTGAATGCCCTCCAGGCAGGCGGTATCCCGACTAGTAGGGCCCCGGTGAGCGGCCCCTCTGCGAGCGCATGGCTGGTAGGATCTTGTTCGCCAGGGGAGCCAGCGGGGCGAGTGGAGCAGGTCAGGGGAGTGAAAGGAGGAATCCCATTCTGTGAGTTGGTGCTCTCGGCACCACTCCCCGAGGGGTTTAAAGAGCCAGCCATGATGATGTACACCGACAAGGATGACCCCATTCAGCACCTACAGTGGTTCGAGGACATGGTCTCTATCAGACCTATGTCGGACGCTTTCAAGTGCCGACTCTTCGCCACCACACTGAAAGGAAAAGCAAGGGACTGGTTCCACCAGTTGCCGTCAGGGTTGATCAACGCTTTTGAGGATCTGCGCCGCGGCTACCTGTTGCGTTTCACGACCTCGAAGAAGAGGAATAAGGACACTGAAGCGCTCTTCAACATCAAACAGAGGCCGGGGGAGTCGCTGGCACACTATGTGGATCGGTTCCAGGAGGTGCCAGGGTTCACCCTCCAGCTTTCCTTCATAGTAGGGCGGCGCGAGGGGTTTTTCAAGATGGGCCTCAAGAGGAGGGCTCCTTTGTCCTTTGAAGAGTTGATGGAGAGAGCGGCAGAGGAGATAGAGGGGGAGGCTGCCAACCCCGAATTCTCGAAGAGACTAACACGATTGAGCGAGCCGTAGGCGAGGAGAAGGGAAGAGGCAAGAGCCCTGGAGCTGGGGTGGAGGCAGCAATGATGAGGGGGGGGGGGGGGGGGGGTGCAAGGCCCAGGAAGGGGTTTCCACTAGGGAGGGGGTAATTTCTAAGGAGGGAAAGGAAGAACCCACCAGCTATAGTGGAGGAAGGGCCCGAGGCCACCTCCTCCCCCGCCTCGCCAAGCAATGGCGGTCTGGCGAGGAAGAGTAGGAAGAGGAAGGGGAGCAGGAGCCAGAGGAGCCGGTCTTAGGAGAAGGAATAGAGGGGCGAAGGCCGAAAGGAGGGGGGGGGGAATTTCCCTATTGTGACTTCCACCAGGAGGAAGGCCACGCTACGACCACCTGCCCAGAGTTCTTGGAGGTAAGGGGAGCCAGAGCGTCGACGCAGCGGGAGCAGCGGCTGGTGAGGATTGAGGAGGACTTGCCTCAGGATGAGGAGGAGGAAAGGTGTGAAAACCCGGATGACGTAGGGACCTGATGAGGGATCAGAGTGATCCATGGGGGGGGGGGGGGGGGGGGGGGGGGTAGGGATCGAGGTGACCTGGAAGGCGAGCCTCCATACCATCTATCGTCGGAGCATGGCTTCGACATCCCTAGCCCCACCCCCGACAGAGAAGATCATGTTTACCCAGAAGGACATGCCGGGCCATGAAGACCTGTTCTGCGATGCGCTGGTCATCCAAACAGCCATCGAGAAGTTCACAGTATCTCGGATTCTCATGGACAACGGTAGCTCGGTCAACGCCATCTTCAAGAAGGCGTTTGAAGAGATGAAGGAGGATGCCAGGAGGGTGTTGGCCTCGGATGGCCCATTGATTGGGTTCTCTGGGGAGAGAAAGGAGGTAGAAGGGGGAGTGGGACTCCATATGGTCTTAGGGGGCAGTCCAGAAATTGCTGCTTTGTCATTGTAGACGCCCCCAGCAGCTACAGTGCCATCTTCGAACGGCCGCTCATCAGCACGTTCCGCTGTGTCCCCTCCACTTTCCATAAATGCCCCAAGTTCAATGCATGAGGAGTCCAGGTCCGAGTGAGGGGAGACCCGAGGGCTGCGAGGCAGTGCTATGTGACAATCGTGAACACCATCTCCTGGATGGCAGAAGCGGAAGAATAGGACCGGGATATGGGAGAGACGACAGGGCTAGAAGAGGTAGGAAAGGAAGAAGGAGTAGGAGGAGAAGGTCAGGCCTAGGAAGGAGGGGTGAAGGAGTTGTTGGTGATCAAGGAGGAGGAGAAGGAAGAAGGAGGAGCAAAGTACTGGCTCGCGGCGAGAGGAAGGAGAATGACTGGGCAGAGCAGTCAAGGCTAGAGTCTGTGGATGAGGTGGTGGAGCTGGAGGTCGTCACCAGGGAAGGGGCGATCGAGAGGATGAAGGTCAGTGTGGAGCTCATCCCTGAGGACCGGAGGAAGATCCTAGCTTGCTTCCAAGAGAACGTGGACGTCTTCGCCTAGAGTGCCACAGAGATGCCAGGGATCGATGCGAATGTGGCATGCCATCGCCTCAACCTCGACCCCGGCACTCGCCATATCCGCTAGATGAAGAGGTCCATCGCAAACAAGAAGGAGGCACCTATTCAGGAGGAGGTGAGCAAGCTCCTCAAGGCTGGTTTTGTATCGGAGATCTAGTATCCAGGCTGGGTCTCCAATTTAGTGATGGTACAAAAGGGTGATGGTAGGTGGAGGATGTGCATTGACTTTTCACAGTTAAATAAATCATGCCCCAAGGATTATTATCATCTACCTCGAATCGACGCGCTGGCTGACTCAGCCGTCGGTTTTTCACTAATGAGTTTTCTAGATGCTTTCTTAGGTTACCATCAGATCCGCATACACCCTCCTGAGATCAAGGATGTATCCTTCATCATGGGGGATGGGTGCTACTGTTACAAAATGATGCCTTTCGGGCTGAAGAATGCAGGGGCAACTTACTAATGGATAATGGAAAAGGTCTTCCGAGAGCAAAAGGGAAGGAACCTGGAGGTCTACGTGGATGACCTCATGGTAAAGAGTCAGGACCTTGAGTCCCACCTCCGTGAGCTTCAGGAAACCATCGGGACCTTGAGAAAGTTCAAAATGAAACTCAACCCCCAGAAGTGTGTCTTTGGGGCTAGCCGAGGGAAGTTCCTGGGTCACCTACTCACCCCGGTTGGGGTGGAGCCTAACCCGGACAAGGTAAGGGAAATCATGGAGATAGGGTCTCCGAGAAGTGCAAAGGAGGTCCAGCGTCTCACAGGGAAGCTGGCCGGGCTAAGCAGGTTCCTCTCTAGGGCAGAGGAAATATGCTCGGCCTTCTTCAAGGTGTTGCGGGGGAACCAAAATTTCGAATGAACTGAGTGCGAGAGGGCATTTCAAGAACTGAAGGAACAATTGACCAAAGCCCCATTGTTATAAGGGCAGAGAGAAGGAGAGGACCTATCCTTATACCTGGGGGTAGGAATAGAGGCGGTAAGCTCGGTGCCGGTTTGGGAAGAGGGGAAAAAGCCACTCCCAATCTACTATGTCAACCGAGTCTTGAGGAAGGCCGAGATCCAGTACCCCATCTTGGAAAAATTGGATTTCGCTCTCGTGGTGTCGGCTTGGAAGCTTAGGCCCTACTTCTAGGCTCATTCCATCCAGGTGGTAACAGATCACCCCCTTCGCAACATTATGGAAGGAGTCGAACACTCGGGGAGGTTGGCTAAGTGGTCGGTGGAGCTATGTGAATTCGATATCTCGTATGTGCCCAGGTTGTCCAAAAAGGCCCATGCAGTGGTGGATTTTTGGCAAACTATGTGACCGAGGTGGAAGAGTTCGAGCTACCCAACTTGGTGGCCTGGAGGATGTTGGTCGACGGAGCCTCATGAAAGCTTTCCTTTGGGGGAGGGGTGGTTTTGGTAAGCCCCCAAGGGACAAGGATCGAGCAGGCGATCAATATTCATTTTCCCCTCACCAACAATCAGGCTGAGTACGAAGCCGTGATAGCAGGCCTCCGCATAGCCCAGCAATTGGGAGTACAATATGTGGAGGTTTCAACGGACTCCACGGTGGTGGCTTTCCTGGTTAGGGGGAGTTCGAGGTGAAGGACTCGACTCTTCAGCGATACTTGGAAAAGGTCAAGGGGCTCATAAGACAGTTCTGCACCTTCTCGATCCGTCATGTGCCAAGGGAGGAGAGTACCGCGGCAAACCTCCTGGCCAAGTTCGGTTCCAGGGCAGGGGGCACGGTGTCGGACCTCTTCCGACCGTCCATCGAGGAGGGGGAACTGATGGAGGTGGACCAGCGGGCATCATGGATGGATCCCTTCATCACCTTCCTGACATTATAGAAGTTCCCCGAGGGGGATGTGGATAAGCAGCGATTCAGATATAAGTCTGTGTACTACTCTTTGCATGAAGGAGGATTATACCGAAAGACACTCTCAGGGCTCCTAGCCCATTATGTATCGGAGGAGGAGGTCCCGAGGGTCCTCGAAGAGATCCACTTAGGAGAATGTGACAGTCACTCTAGGAGCCGAACCTTGGAGGGGAGAGTGCTGAGACAAGGCTACTTTTGGCCTACCTTTAGCAAGGATGCAGCGGAGTTCACAAGGAAGTGTTCAAAGTGTCAACTATTTGCTCCTCTCCAGCTATTACCAGCCCAAAGACTCTGAACCATCACTGTACAACCCCGATATTCGCTAGGCAAGAAAACGGAGCTCGCCGAAAAGCGAGCGAGAAGGTTCAGCGAGATAGGAGTTGCGAGATCCAGACCTCGCCGAGATCGGCCCCCAGCCAACAAGACCTCGGCAGATACCACCAAAATGGGCCAGCGAGGTCCTCGCAAGGCGATCCCCTAAAAGAGGCGCCGCGAGCAGGATCCGCGAGAAGGCCCGCGAGAGCTCCGACAGCAGGGTTCTCGCAAGGCGATCCCCTAGAAGAAGCGTCGCGGGCAGGATCCGCGAGAGGGCCCGCGAGAACTCCGACCGTAAGGTTCTCGCAATCCCTTATCCATAAATCAATAGGGGCAATTTACCCTTTTACCCTTGGTGGTCTGCCCTTAGACTCTCCGAACAGCGGAGCTTGGCTGTTAGCAGACCCATTTGGGGTGCGGATAGTAAAATCAAAAGGCGGAATCCTATTATTTGCAGACCAGATCAGAAAATCTATAAATAGGACATTAAGGGCACCTTTGGAGAGGATCTCACTTCAGCTTCCCTCTCCTTAGGCTTTCTTTGGTTAGCATTTCCAGAGCTCTCAAAGGTGCCCGACTCTCAGTTTTGGTTTGGGAGGGGAAGCGCTCAACGATCTTCCGGGTTAGTGGAGGGACCTCCTCGCTGTGACTGAGGTCTTAGTCATTTTCTTTGTTTTCCGCTTGTCTTCTCCGAGGGATCAGTAAGGGCTAGCCCCTCTCATTTCGGTGAGGGCCCCGAGCTCCATAAGAGACCGAGAAATCGGTTTCAACATTTTGCTGCGGTGAGCGTGGAGCGTGGCTGGTTCAAGAAAGTTCCAGAGAAGGGCTATGGCGGGAGATGAAGAGAAAGGCGAGGAGTTCGGCGAGACACCCCAGGTGGCGATGGCCAGGATGCTCGCAGATTTCAGAAAGGAGGTGCTCGACACCTTGGGGTTTACGGTCACAGCTATGTGAAGCGAGTTTGCGACCCCAACACCTCAGGTGACCCCTCCCCCAACGACGGTTGGCGAGAATGCCCCGGGGGGAAGGGCTGGAAAGGAAATTGTCGTTGGATCAGGACAGGACAGGGAGGGGCGAGTGTTGTTCGCCAGTCCGGCGAGCTCGAGGCCGGCGAGCTCCGGGCCAGCGAGCGCCGGGCCGACGAGCTCAGTGCCGACAAGCTCTATCCCAGCGAGTGCGGCGCAGGCGAGCGCGCGCCAGGAGGATGTGGCGACGGTCAGGGTGGTTCAGGCGAGCGCCGCCCTCGCGAGTGCAGTTCCGGCGAGATCCAATCTAGCGAGAGAGCTTGGGGGGCGAGCGGAGCCAGAACGGGTGACAGGAGGGGGAAGCCCCTTTTGCGAGCTGGTGCTTTCCGCACCCATCCCAGGGGGGTTTGGAGAGTGGGACCGGGTGTACTACAATGACAGGGATGACCCTGTCCAGCACCTGCAGAGTTTCGAAGACTCGGTCTCCATCAGGCCGATGTCAGATGCCTTCAAGTGTCGGCTCTTTGCCGTCACCCTCAAGGAGAAGGCCAGGGACTGGTTCCATCAGCTCCCTGCAGGATCAATCTACGCATTCGAGGATTTGCGCCGAAGTTTTTTGCTGAGGTTCTCGACCTCAAAAAAGAGGAAGAAGGACGCTGATTCCCTCTTCAAAGTGAAGCAGGAACCCAGGGAGTCGTTGGCTCAATATGCCGATCGGTTCCAGGAAGAAGTGCAGCTCACTCAGGAGATGCCTGAGTTTGCACTCCAACTCGCCTTCACGGTCGGGTTGAAAGAAAGTTTCTTCAAGATGGCGTTGAAGAGAAAGGCCCCCGTCTCCTATGAGGAGCTGATGGAGAGGGTGTCGGAGGAAGTCGCGAGTGAAGAAGCCAACCCGGAGCTCACCAAGAGGCTAGCGAAGCTCAGTGACCCGGAGGTGAGGCAGCAGGAGGTCAGGAGAAGGGAAGAGACCCGGGCCCCGGAGGGGGGATGGAGGCCGCAAGGCGGAGGAATGCAAAGGCAGGGAAGGGGTTACGGCCCAGGAAGGGGTAACCATGTCGGAGGTCAATGGAGGCCCCCCCAGTTAGGGTGGAGGTAGGGTCCGATGCAGATGCCTCCCCCACCTCAACAGGCCACGGCAATTGGACGGGGAAGAGGAAGAGTAAGGAGAGGCGAGGTGGAAACAGCAGCCGATAGGAGGAGAAGGAATAGGGTGGCGGAGGCCGATGCAGGGGAGGTGACGTTGCCATATTGTATCTTCCATGATGAGGAAGGTCACTCAACGGACACCTGCCCGGAGTTCCTGGAAGTGAAGAGGGGCAGAGTGCCCGTGCCACAGCAGCTGCAGCCAGTGAGGATCGTGGAGGTCGAACCTCGAGAGGAAGATGAGGAAAGGTGTGAGGATAGAAACGATGTGGGGAGTAGAGGAGAGATCGGGGTGATCCATGGGAGGGTAGGGGTGGAGGCGACCCGCAAGGCTAGCCTCCATACCATCTACCGCCGGAGCGTGGCTTCAACATCCACCGCTCTGCCCCCGGCCGAAAAAATCATTTTCACTCAGAAGGACATGCCGGGCTATGAGGACCCGTTCTGCGACGCGCTGGTCATTCAGACGGCGATCGAGAATTTCACCGTCTCCCGAATCCTAGTGGACAACGGAAGTTCGGTCAACGTCATCTTCAAGAAGGCGTTTGACGGGATGGAGGTGGAGCCCAGAAGGGTGTTGGCCTCGGATGGCCCTCTGTTTGGATTCTCGGGGGAGAGGAAAGAAGTGGAAGGGGGAGTAGGACTTCATGTGACCCTGGGTGGGCAGTCCAGGAACTGCCATTTTGTCATAGTGGACGCTCCAAGCAGCTATAGCGCCATCTTCGGACGGCCACTCATCAGCGTGTTCCGCTGTGTCCCCTCCACCTTTCATCAATGCCTTAAGTTCAACGACGAAGGGGTTCAGGTGCGGATCAGGGGGGATCCCAAGGTGGCAAGGCAGTGCTACGTGATGGCTGTCAACACCATCTCCTGGATGGGAGAAGCGGAGGAGTGGGATAAGATGATGGAGGAAGCGGCCAAAGCCGGAGGTAAGGAGGTAGCCGAGGAGAAGATGGAGGGAGATGAAGTCCATGCCCAGGAAGAGGTAGCTGAGGGACCCCGGGCGGAAAGAGAGGAAGAAGAAGAGAAGGCCCAGGAGGGAGGGGCGGAGGAGCTGATGGTGGTAGAGAAGGAGGTCGAGGAAGGAACCCAGACTCTCGCTTATACCGAGGAGGAGAGGGCTTGGGGAGAGCAGTCCCGGCTGGAGGCTATGGACGAGGTCGTGGAGCTAAAGGTCACCATCCGGCTAGGGGCGATAGAGAAGGTCCGGGTCAGCGGAGGACTCAACCCGGAGGATCAAGCGGAGATCCTGGCGTGCGTGCAGAGGAACATAGACGTCTTCGCTTGGAGCACCGCGGAAATGCCCGGGATCGACGCGGATGTGGCTTGCCATCGCCTCAACCTCGACCCCGGCACCTGCCCTATCCGCCAGAAGAAGAGGGCCACCGCCGACAAGCTAGAAGGGCCCATCCGCGAGGAGGTGAGCAAGCTCCTACCGACAGGCTTTGTAACGGAGATCCAGTATCCAGGCTGGGTCTCCAACGTAGTTATGGTAAAGAAGGGAGGAGGTAAATGGAGGATGTGTATCGACTTTTCTTTACTTAATAAATCATGCCCTAAGGATTGTTACCCCCTGCCTAGGATCGCCGCGCTGGTTGACTCAGCCGTCGGTTTTCCTATGATGTCTTTCTTAGATGCTTTTTCAGGTTACCATAAAATCCGCATGCACCCCCCGGACATCAAAGATGTCTCCTTCATCACGGGGGATGGATGCTACTGTTATAAGATGATGCCGTTCGGGCTCAAGAATGCAGGTGCCACATACCAAAGGATGATGGACAGAGTCTTCCACGAGCAGAAGGGAAGAAACTTGGAGGTTTATGTTGACGACCTCATGGTAAAAAGCCGAGACCATGGGTCTCACCTCCGAGACCTTGAGGAGACGTTCAGGACCCTGTGGCGCAACAAGATGAAACTCAATCCCTTGAAATGTGTCTTCGGGGCAAGCCAAGGAAAGTTCCTAGGCCACTTACTCACCCCCGCAGGAGTGGAGCCTAACCCGGACAAGGTTAAGGCGGTAATGGAGTTGGGGTCGCCGAGGAATCCGAAGGAGGTTCAGAGCCTTATAGGGAAGTTGGCTGGGCTCAGCAGGTTCCTCTCCAAGGCAGGGGAAAAGTGTGCGCCTTTCTTCAAGGTGCTACGGGGCAACAAGAAGTTTGAATGGACCCAGGAGTGCGAGGAGGCCTTCCAGGCTCTTAAGGAACAGCTCACCCGAACCCCACTGCTCCAGGGGCCGAGTCCACGGGAAGACCTATTGATGGAAAAAACTATGCTTGCAAACGATAACGGCAAGTGTACCGTATCGAATGTAGTATAGGTTATTAAAACAAGGTCGTATTAGACTCGGGGCGGTTGAATACTCTTACTTCGGAAAAATCTCTATTATTTTATCGAATAAAACTTGTGGTTGGTTGGTTGCGAGAAAGAGAAATAGCTTATTTAAATTAATGAGTTAAGGGTTAGTACTCAACCTTGAATCACCTCGGGAAAATAAAAATATAAAAGAACAACTTCTAAATCTCCCATGAAAATACTTGACCGTGGAGGTTCCCGATTTATGAACGCACCTCTCTCGAGGATACACTCAACTGAGTTTATTTGATCAACGAACTTTCGTTCTAGAATCAAGATCTAAAACTCGCCTTATCGTGGTTTCACTCCAATCCGGGAGAATTATGTCATCCTCGCTTGAGGAGTGCATTCAACTCTCTTTATTCTTGAAATGATCGATTCGAATCGAAAACCTCTCGGTTATAAGATTGCGAAAACAAAGATGAGAATTATATATCGATAATATAATCTCAATCCAAAAATAGTTCAAGAATAAATCAAGATTATTCTACGGAAGAAAGAGAAGCTAAAATTTAGATCAAGAATTATGTTTCCCTTGGATCATCTCGGACGAGTACTAATAGAATTTAGCTACTCATAGAGATGGAGGAAATGATGAAATGGAAGAAGTGCATAATGAAAATAAGAAGACAAGTAAGAGGGAAAGAACTATTTTTTTTACTTAGCAAAAGAAATTACAACTAGAAAATTTAGAGTTACAAGCTTTTGAAATGAAGTGCAAGAAGAAAAAGACATACAAGATTAAAATCAGTGCAAGAAAATAGGCTAGAACTCCAAAACTTTCGTCCCCAAACATCTGGAAAAGCTCCCTTTAAATAGCTGAATTTTTGGTGTTACACGCCCTTGGTCACGCCCGTGACCAAGGGCGTGTAAGGGGCGTGATCGAAGCAGCAGCGGAGAGGGCGCCTTCTGGAGTAATTGCGAGCGTTTCGGTCGTGTCACGCCCTAGGTCACGCCCGTGACCTGGGGCGTGTAATCTTGAAATAGTGCTGTTGGCGGGAAACTCTGGCGGGAAGAAGCGCGGGGCGAGTCACGCCCGTGACCTGATGTCACGCCCTAGGTCACGGGCGTGACCTGGGGCGTGTAACTTTAAATGATGTGGCAGGCGTGCTCCTGCTGCTTGTGGCGGGTCGTGGGCGTGACATTGGGTCACGCCCTTGGTCAGGCCCGTGACCTGGGGCGTGTACTTGGCGAAATCTTCACGGAGCGTCCCCGGAGTGGCAGAAGCAGGTCTGGAGTATTTCGTAGGTTACACGCCTATGGTCACGCCCGTGACCTGGGGCGTGTAATTTTAACTTTTTGCTCGAAACAGCCCAGAAGACCTGAAAACACAAAATAAACTTAAGTTAGCTTATGAAATAACAATGGAAGGATTTATATGATACAATTCCTAAAAATAACATAATTTTATATAAAAAACATAATAAACCTAAACTAAAAGATGAGTAAATAAATTACTCATCAAATACCCCCATACTTGCTCATTGCTCGTCCCGAGCAATCCATTTTTCACAAGGGTAAGAAAAATTAATGCAAGATAGAATGTGAAGACTAGAGAGTAAAATGCGAAGTATTATGCAGGCATGTGTAGATATTTTAGTAAAAAGATGTTCTTAGCATAAATGCTAATTTATGAAATACTTTAAAAACGCGTTATAATTATTTATTATTACTTTAAAAATGAGTCGACGGTCAATCAAAAAGTTATGTGAAGGGAGAAAATAGCGTGATTGCTGAGATTTAAATTACTAGATGTAGACGTTCGGGGTGGCCTCCAAAGAAATCCATCAATGTCGACGACCATAGGCTTGCCCGTTTGCACTTTCTCCACTACACTTCGAACTAAATCGACTCTATGGATCTTTAGGACTTAAATAGGGTACATTTTAAGGCTTGGGTTTAAGGGTGAGGTAACCATGATAAACATGAAGGCGCATTCCACTTAAACAAAATTTTTGAGAAAATAATTGCCACCACAAAATAATGAAGCTTTACTCCCTTACTCGCATTTTTTCAAAGGGGAAACACTCTCATACACTTTTATTTAAATCAAGAATCTTCATAATTGGGATCATTCCAAGTATGCATGTACATACCTAGGCCACATATCATTATGAGATTATTACTTTTTGAGATTTAAACATTTTTTTTTTGAATTGATACCCATAATTTTTTCATAGAATCGTACCCAAATATTTTTTTTCAATTTAGCTCAAAATTTCAAAGTGTTCATTTGGGTTTTGGGTTTTTTAGCTTTGGTGCCGAAATGATGAGGGTGGATCAAATAAAGGTGTAAGGCTCAAATTTGTGTGAACAATGGTGGTAAATCTAGGTTGGGTGCAAAGGCTCAAACTATCCAAAGAAAGGCCTAAATCATTTCCGTAAAGTTAATTAGTCTAAAACGCACATGTTTCGAAAATAGCTTGGGGAAAGTTCTAAACATCGAGAAAGGATACCCTTTTGTTCAATTCGAGTAATAGCTTTCTAACAATCTTCTACACACTCACCTAAACTACTTTTGGATAAGACCAGATTCGAATTTAAAAGTAAAATAAATTATTACTACGCAAATTAATAAAACATAATTTTAGATCTATGCCAAGAATTTAATTTTACACCAAAACTACTCAAAGACAAGCATATGACTAGGAGCACTACATGAGTCAACAATTTTACTCAAAAGTTTCAAAAACTATTCTAGCACAAAATTATTTTTAGTTCATATGAAAAACAGTCTACTTAGAACTTACAATTTAGCAAGTGGGAGTTTTGATGAATAAAAAGAACATTTTCTGATAGATTTTTTTTTTGTTCTTGGACTTCCCAAGATCTGCCCGGTGAAGGGTTTGCAAGGTACTAGAGGCTATGATGGGAATTCAAGCCCAAAGCGTCCTTTCCAAGAAATTTAATTTATTTATTTTTTTTTTATAATTTTTTTTTGTTTTTTTATTTTTCAAGTAAAACTACAAAGAAAGCTATGCTACACCCCCATACTTAAAATTAAACATTGTCCCCAATTTTTAAAACTAAGTATGAAAGATTTAAAACTGAAAAAAATGACAATAAAGAAAAATCAAGATAAATTACTAAAGTGTAAAGAGGGCTTCCCTGAATGGTAGTCGGGGTTGCCGGTCGAACACCTGCAGAGTTATATTAGAAAAACAACAAAGAAAAGAAAGACAAAAATAAAGAGGTTAACATTGGGTTGCCTCCCAAGAGCGCTTTGTTTACCGTCGCGTAGCTTGACTAAGTAGCATTTTCTTAAATATTTGTTAATTGCATTGTTTCGATATTTCCGGTCGCTGGGTCGCCGCGGGGGTATAATTTCAAACGTTGTCCGTTAACCTTAAAATATCCTTTTTTCGGGTGCTCTATAAGCACGGTCCTGTACGGCCAAACTTCTTTTACTCTAAAAGGACCGGACCATCGGGTTCTTAATTTTCCCGGAAAAAGCCTAAGTCTAGAGTTAAACAGTAGAACAAAATCGCCCGGTGAAAAAGTTTTTGGGTGTTTAATTTTTTTATCATGATAGAATTTAGTTCGCTCCTTATAAAATTAATTATTTTCATAGGCGTTCGCGCGCCATTCTTCGAGTTCATTTAGTTGTAGTTTTCTTTGTTCGGAGGCTAAATCTAAATTCAAATTTAAAAATTTTAGCGCCCAAAAAGCGCGATGTTCTAATTCTACCGGCAAATGACAAGCTTTACCATAGACTAACCGGTACGACGTACATCCAATGGCAGTTTTGTAGGCTGTCCGATAGGCCCAGAGTGCGTCGTCTAATTTTAAAGCCCAATCCTTTCTATTAACGGAAACGGTTTTTTCTAAAATTCTCTTAATTTCGCGATTCACCACCTCCACTTGGCCATTTGCTTGTCGGTGGTAGGCGGTAGATAGTTTGCGTGTAACTCCATATTTTGCTAAAATTTTAGCAAGTTGGTTGTTACAGAAATGTGTGCCTCGATCACTAATTAGTGCTCGTGGTGTGCCAAATCGTGAAAATATTTTTTTTTTAAATTGTACGACGACTCTAGCGTCGTTGGTGGGAAAAGCTTGCGCTTCCGCCCACCTTGACACGTAATCGACCGCAACGAGAATATATTTATTATTACAGGAAGAGAGTAAAGGACCTACGAAATCAATTCCCCACAAATCAAAAATTTCGCATTCTAGAAAAATATTTTGGGGCATTTCGTCCCGGTTACTAATGTTACCTGACCGTTGGCACCGATCGCAATTTTTCACAAAATTGTGAGCGTCTTTGAATAAGGAGGGCCAATAGAAGCCCGCCTCTAGTACCTTCCTTGCGGTCCGGTTCGCTTGATAGTGACCACCGGTTGGTCTCTCGTGGCAGTGCCGTAAAATTTTGATGCCTTCCTAGCTCGCAATACACCTTCTTACAACTTGGTCCGCGTAGACACGAAATAAAAAGGGGTTCTCCCAAAAATAATTTTTCAAATCCGAAAAGAATTTCTTCTTTTGCTGACTTGAAAAATCTTTCGGTAGGACCCGGCCCACCAAATAATTGGCCAAATCCACGTACCAAGGGGTGGAAGAAGTTGTTACCTTTACGATGGCTAGGAGGGGCTCTTCAGGGAATTTGTCGTCAATTTCGTCCTCCACTAGTGCTCCTGCCGCCGGATTCTCCAACCGTGAGAGGTTGTCGGCCGCAACATTCTCCGCTCCCCTTTTGTCTTGGATCTCCAAATCGAATTCTTGTAGTAGGAGGATCCACCTTAGCAGTCGAGGCTTTGCATCTCCTTTTTGTAGTAAATACCGGAGAGCGGAGTGATCTGTAAAAACAATAACTTTTGAAAGCGTTAAATATGATCGAAATTTGTCAAACGCAAAAATTATTGCCAAAAATTCTTTCTCCGTTGTTGTATAATTTGCTTGTGCGGATGTTAGTGTTTTGCTTGCGTAATAGATTGGGTGAAAATGTTTATTCACTCGTTGGCCTAAAACTGCACCTACAGCAAAATCGCTCGCATCGCACATGATTTCAAACGGAAGAGACCAATTCGGCGCGATTAAAATAGGGGAATTTATTAGTTCATTTTTGATTTTGTTAAACGCTTTCAAACACTCGTCATCAAAATTAAACGCGGATTCTTTTTCCAAAAGATGAGTTAGTGGTTTCGAAATTTTTGAGAAATCTTTTATAAACCGTCTATAAAAACCCGCATGTCCTAGAAAACTTCTAATAGATTTTATATTGGTAGGAGGGGGAAGTTTTTCTATGACCTCGATCTTGGCCCTATCGACCTCGATCCCCTTATTAGAAATTTTATGCCCAAGGACTAATCCCTCTTGGACCATAAAGTGGCACTTCTCCCAGTTGAGTGCCAAATTCGTGTCTTCACAGCGTTGAAGAACACGATCAAGATTATTTAAACAATTTTTAAATGAATCGCCAAAAACAGAAAAATCGTCCATGAAAATTTCCATGACGTCTTCTACAAGTTCATTAAAAATTGCCAGCATACATCGTTGAAATGTAGCCGGCGCATTGCAAAGACCAAATGGCATTCTTCGATATGCGAAGGTGCCGAACGGACAGGTGAATGTGGTTTTCTCTTGGTCTTCGGGCACAATTGGGATTTGAAAATATCCCGAAAGACCATCGAGAAAACAGTAGTGTGAGTGACCGGATAAGCGTTCTAAAATTTGGTCAATAAAGGGTAACGGAAAGTGATCTTTGCGGGTAGCATCATTTAATTTTCTATAATCGATGCATACTCGCCAACCCGTAACAGTACGGGTCGGGATCAACTCATTATTTTCATTTGTGATTACCGTTATTCCACCCTTTTTAGGCACGACTTGCACTGGGCTAACCCAAGTGCTATCAGAGATTGGATAAATAATTCCCGCATCTAATAATTTTATTATTTCGGCCTTAACGACGTCCTTCATATTTGGATTAAGCCGTCGTTGAGGCTGAATAGTACTGCGAGAATTATTTTCTAAATTAATTTTGTGCGTGCAAAAAGAGGGGTTAATCCCCTTGATGTCAGAAATTTGCCATGCAATTGCATGACGGTGATTATTTAATATTTTTATTAATTCGGAAATTTCCGAATCGTTAAGCGCGGAAGATATAATCACAGGCAATTTTGAATCTTTTTCTAAAAAAACATATCTTAAATGTTCCGGCAGTTGTTTCAATTCCAAACTCGGTGGCTCCTCGTAAGATGTTTTTATTTTAGAAATATTTAATTTTACTTATTCAAATTTGAGCGGCCGAGTTATTTCTTTTAGACAAAATAAATTTTCAATTTCCGGATTTTCAAATAAGGGCGAAATTAATTCAGAAAATGACGTTATTTCTTCTTCAAAATTTGATTCTAAAGTGAAGCAAGAGTCGTCATTAGAAAACGAATTTCTCATAGAGTTGTTAATGCTAAAAGTTACTTCTTCATCCCCAACTCGTAGGAGAAGTTTGCCATTACTAACATCAATGATTGCCCGAGAGGTGGCGAGGAAAGGACGTCCAAGTATAATTGGGACTTCGGCGTCTTCCTCAATGTCTAGGATGACAAAATCTACTAGGAAGATAAATTTGTCAACCTTGACAAGCACGTCCTCAATCACCCCTATCGGGTATTTAATAGATCTGTCCGCTAGTTGGATGCTAATATTGGTTGGGCTTGGAGTGCCCAAACCAAGCTTTTTAAATAATGAAAATGACATCAAATTTATACTAGCGCCCAAATCTGCCAAGGCGTGTTTTATTAAGAAATTACCGAACAAGCACGGGATGGAAAACCGTCCCGGATCGTTTAATTTTTGCGGTAATTTATTTAATAAAATTGCCGAGCATTCAGCATTTAAAGATATACGCGAAAAATTTTCAAATTTATTTTTATTGGAAAGTAGATCTTTTAGATATTTTGCGTATTTGGGCATTTGGGCGATTGCTTCGAAAAATGACACGTTTATTTGAATTTGTTTAAAAATTTCAGTAAATTTTCTATATTGCTCCTCATTGCGTTCATCTTTAAATTACGAAGGATAAGGAATAGAAGGATTTTTAAGAATACGCGGAGCTAAAGCAGAAGAAGGTAGAGTAGGAGAAGAAATAACTTGCGGAGATGAAGTTGAAATGTTTACCTCGGGTTCGACCAATTTTGAAGAAGTTACCTCCTTTACGCTACGGAGGGTAATTGCGTTGGCGCTCTCCCGTGGGTTGGGCTCAGTATTGCCCGGTAGAGCTCCCTGCTGGCGTTCGGAGAACATCTTGGCGAGCTGTCCAATTTGATTTTCTAGACTTTTAATAGATCCGGAAAGGTTCCGGATATTGGAGTCAGTAGTGGCAACGTATTTGGTGAAGACCTCTTCAAGTGAAGGGGACTTTGGTGGTTGTGGTGGAGCGAATCTGGGTGGATTCACTTGTGGGGGGCGTTGAGCATTATTGGAGTTGCTCCATGAAAAATTTGGGTGGTTCCTTAAACCCGGATTATAACTATTAGGAATATTATTATTTGGGTTATAAGGAGGACGATAGGAGTTCCCCATATAATATACTTGTTCTTGATTATAATTATTATTATAATTATTATTATTATTAGCCCCGTTAATGGCGGAGGAAGCAGACATCTCCGCCATTTGCTTAGTAAGCCATTCTACTTGATGTGCTAAATTCGGGGTGGCCTCGACTTCAAAGAGTCCGGTCGGTTTGTTAGGACGCGACCGTGGTGCATTCCACTGATAAGCATTCATGGCCATCTCCTCAAAAAGCTCTTGAGCGGCATCTGGGGTTTTGTTATTTAGAGTTCCCCCAGCTGCTGCATCAATCATTTGCCTCGTTTGGAGATTCAAACCATTGTAGAATGTTTGAACTTGTTGCCATAAAGGAAGGGCGTGGTGAGGACATCTCCGCAATAATTCCTTGAAGCGCTCCCATGTGTCATAGAGAGACTCCGAGTCTATTTGCGTAAACGAGAGAATGTCCGTACGTAATTTAGCGGACTTTGCCGGAGGAAAATATTTTGTTAAGAATTTCTCCGCCATCTCGGCCCATGTAGTGATGGAACCTCTAGGAAGAGATCCCAACCACTGTTTGGCCTTAGTCCGCAAAGAAAATGGAAATAAACGCAAACGAATGGCGTCATCGGTGACGCCATTAATTTTAAACGTGTCGCAAATTTCCAAAAAATTCAATAAATGTAAATTTGGATCTTCATCTAGCAACCCGTCAAAGATGATGGTTTGCTGTACCATTTGAATGATACTCGTTTTGATTTCAAAATTATTATTTGCCACCGCCGGGCGAATAATACTTGATTGTGTTCCCTCCCAATTTGGCCTCGCATAATAGGACATAGTCCGTAGCGGAGCCTCATTATGGTCGGGGTCACCCATTATATCTTCGTTAGTCTCTCCGACTGACTCTTCGCGAATTATTGGTAGATCACTAAATCGGAGACGTCGCCGCAAGGTGCGCTCGATTTCCGGATCAAAACCAAATTCAAAATCAATTGAAGAGTTTTCTCGGGTCATAAACCAAAAGAAGAGAAAAGAAACGGAATAAAAAAAGGAAAAATAAGATTTTAGATAAATAAATTTATTTTTATTTTATTAATTTTTTTTTTATTTTTTTTATTAGGTGATTTAAAAATAGTCCTGGACTTCCCAAGATCTACCCGGTGAAGGATTTGCAAGGTACTAGAGGCTATGATGGGAATTCAAACCCAAAGCGTCCTTTCCAGGAATTTAGTTGCACCTTAAAATTAAGAAAAAGATAAAATTAATAGATATTTCGGTTTTCGAAATATCAACCGAGTCCCCGGCAACGGCGCCAAAAACTTGATGGACAAAACTATGCTTGCAAACGATAACGGCAAGTGTACCGTATCGAATGTAGTATAGGTTATTAAAACAAGGTCGTATTAGACTCGGGGCGGTTGAATACTCTTACTTCGGAAAAATTTCTATTATTTTATCGAATAAAACTTGTGGTTGGTTGGTTGCGAGAAAGAGAAATAGCTTATTTAAATTAATGAGTTAAGGGTTAGTACTCAACCTTGAATCACCTCGGGAAAATAAAAATATAAAAAGAACAACTTCTAAATCTCCCATGAAAATACTTGACCGTGGAGGTTCCCGATTTATGAACGCACCTCTCTCGAGGATACACTCATCTGAGTTTAGTTGATCAACGAACTTTCGTTCTAGAATCAAGATCTAAAACTCGCCTTATCGTGGTTTCACTCCAATCCGGGAGAATTATGTCATCCTCGCTTGAGGAGTGCATTCAACTCTCTTTATTCTTGAAATGATCGATTCGAATCGAAAACCTCTCGGTTATAAGATTGCGAAAACAAAGATGAGAATTATATATCGATAATATAATCTCAATCCAAAAATAGTTCAAGAATAAATCAAGATTATTCTACGGAAGAAAGAGAAGCTAAAATTTAGATCAAGAATTATGTTTCCCTTGGATCATCTCGGACGAGTACTAATAGAATTTAGCTACTCATAGAGATGGAGGAAATGATGAAATGGAAGAAGTGCATAATGAAAATAAGAAGACAAGTAAGAGGGAAAGAACTATTTTTATTACTTAGCAAAAGAAATTACAACTAGAAAATTTAGAGTTACAAGCTTTTGAAATGAAGTGCAAGAAGAAAAAGACATACAAGATTAAAATCAGTGCAAGAAAATAGGCTAGAACTCCAAAACTTTCGTCCCCAAACATCTGGAAAAGCTCCCTTTAAATAGCTGAATTTTTGGTGTTACACGCCCTTGGTCACGCCCGTGACCAAGGGCGTGTAAGGGGCGTGATCGAAGCAGCAGCGGAGAGGGCACCTTCTGGAGTAATTGCGAGCGTTTCGGCCGTGTCACGCCCTAGGTCACGCCCGTGACCTGGGGCGTGTAATCTTGAAATAGTGCTGTTGGCGGGAAACTCTGGCGGGAAGAAGCGCGGGGCGAGTCACGCCCGTGACCTGATGTCACGCCCTAGGTCACGGGCGTGACCTGGGGCGTGTAACTTTAAATGACGTGGCAGGCGTGCTCCTGCTGCTGGTGGAGGGTCGTGGGCGTGACATTGGGTCACGCCCTTGGTCACGCCCGTGACCTGGGGCGTGTACTTGGCGAAATCTTCACGGAGCGTCCCCGGAGTGGCAGAAGCGGGTCTGGAGTATTTCGTAGGTTACACGCCTATGGTCACGCCCGTGACCTGGGGCGTGTAATTTTAACTTTTTGCTCGAAACAGCCCAGAAGACCTGAAAACACAAAATAAACTTAATTTAGCTTATGAAATAACAATGGAAGGATTTATATGATACAATTCCTAAAAATAACATAATTTTATATAAAAAACATAATAAACCTAAAATAAAAGATGAGTAAATAAATTACTCATCACCTATCCCCGTACCTGGGGGTAGGGTCCGAAGCAGTAAGTTCCGTGTTGATCCGGGAAGAGGGGAAGAAACAGTTCCCTATCTACTACGTCAGCCTAGTGTTGAAGAAGGCAGAGCTCCGATACCCGATCCTGGAAAAGTTAGCCTTCGCATTGGTGGTGTCGGCCCGGAGGCTCCGACCTTACTTCCAAGCCCATTCAATCAAGGTAGTGACGGACCACCCGCTTCGAAAAATCATGGAAGGGGTGGAGCACTCGCGAAGGTTGGCAAAGTGGTCTGTGGAATTAAGTGAATTCAATATCACGTTCGTGCCCAGGACGTCCATCAGGGCTCAGGTGGTGGCAGACTTCATGGCCGACTATGCGGCCGAGGTGAGGGAGCACGAGCCGCCTCCCCCAGAGGCATGGAAGATATTAGTGGACGGAGCATCGGGAAAGTACTCCTATGGAGGGGGGATGGTCCTGGTGAGTCCCCAGGGGACCCGGATTGAGCAAACCGTAAACATCCATTTCCCAATCACCAACAACCAGGCTGAGTACGAGGCAGTGATAGCGGGCCTTCGGCTGGCCCGGGAACTAGGGGTGCAGGACGTGGAGGTCTCGACGGACTCCATGGTGGTAGCATGCCAAATCAAGGGAGAGTTTGAAGCGAAGGACCCGACCCTCCTGCTATACCTGGAAAAGGTTAAGGGGGTCATCGGGCAGTTCCGCACCTTCTCCATCAAACACGTGCTGAGGGAGGAGAGCACCCAGGCGGATCTCTTAGCCAAGTTCGGTCCCCGAGCGGGGGGGGGGGGGGGGGGGGGGGGGGACGGCTTCGGAACTCTTCCGACCCTCCATCGAGGAAGGGGAATTGATGGAGGTGGATCAACGAGCCTCGTGGATGGACCCATTCATCACCTTCCTATCCTCCGGGAAGTTCCCTGGAGAGGACGTGGACAAGAGGCGCTTCAGGTATAAGTCCGCCTATTATTCCTTACATGCAGGAGGGCTATATAGGAAGACCCTCTCGGGACTCCTGGCCCGTTGTGTTTCCGAGGAGGAGGTTCCGAGAGTCCTGGAAGAAATCTACTCCGGGGAGTGCGGCAGTCACTCCGGGAGTCGGACCCTGGAAGGGAGGGTGTTGAGGCAAGGCTACTTCTGGCCCACTCTCAACAAGGATGCGGCAGAGTTCGCGAGGAAGTGTCCGAAGTGCCAGCTCTACGCTCCACTCCAACTCCTCCTAGCTCAAAGGCTCCGGACCATCACGGCTCCCTGGCCCTTTGCCATATGGGGGTTGGACCTGGTCGGTTCCTTCCCCCAAGCCAGCGGCCAGAGGAAGTTCCTGCTGGTCATGATCGACTACTTCTCTAAGTGGGTAGAAGTGAAAGCACTCGCTAAGGTAACCTCTCAGGTTGTAAGGAATTTTGTGTGGGGGAGATAATTTGCAGGCATGGGCTCCCTCTAGCTATAGTGACAGACAATGGGCCGCAGTTTGCCAGTGAAGAGTTTATTGGCTTCTGCACTCAACTCGGCATTGACCTCAGGTTCGCATCGGTCCACCACCCAAGGAGAAATGGGCAGGTGGAGGCGGCAAACAAAATAATCGTTAACCTATTAAAAAAGAAAGTGGAAAACCGTCGGGGAAACTGGGTGGAACAGCTACCCTCCGTCCTCTGGGCCATGAGGACTACTCCGAATACCGCCACCAGGGAGACTCCGTTCAAGCTCTCTCATGGGTCCGAGGCCGTTCTCCCCATAGAGTTTGAGGTAAAGACCCCCGGGTGATCGCTGCGAGCGAGGGGGATGAAGAGTGGCTAGAAGATAACAATACGGAGCAAAGGCTGTCTTTGGACCTGGTGGAAGAACTCCGGGACTTGGCCATCATCAGGCAGGAAGAGGTCAAGCGGCGGATGGCTCGATATTTCGACAAACATATCCGGATAAAGCACTTTCAGAAAGGAAACCTAGTCCTGAAGAAGGTCGATGCAGCCGGCAGAGGGGCCGCGGTGGGTAAGCTTAACCCCAACTGGGAGGGTCCATATATTGTAAGCGAGGTGCTCCAATCGGGGGGGGGGGGGGGGGGTATCACCTCCAAGATGTGGAAGGGGTGCCCCTCGACCGAGCCCGGAGCGGGAATGATTTGAAACGATTTTACCCTTGAAAGCTTTATTATGTTGTTTAATGAATGTCTTACTCCTTCTTTGTGATGCTTATAACTACCGCCGTGCCGGGGTGACAAAGGTTGGATATGTTGGTGCTGGAATGCCCCAGATCGATTCCACTCCCGGGCTCTCACCTAGACGGGGGGTTCAGGTTGATCTCTGGAGAGGCTGGCAAGGTTGGATATGTTGGTGCTGGAATGCCCCAGATCGATTCCGCTCCCGGGATCTCACCTAGACGGGGGGTTCAGGTTAATCTCTGGAGAGGCTGGCAAGGTTGGATATGTTGGTGCTGGAATGCCCCAGATCGATTCCGCTCCCGGGCTCTCACCTAGACGGGGGGTTCAGGTTGATCTCTAGAGAGGCTGGCAAGGTTGGATATGTTGGTGCTGGAATGCCCCAGATCGATTCCGCTCCTGGCTCTCACCTAGATGGGGGGGTTCAGGTTGATCTCTGGAGAGGCTGGCAAGGTTGGATATGTTAGTGCTGGAATGCCCCAGATCGATTCCGCTCCCGGGCTCTCACCTAGACGGGGGGTTCAGGTTGATCTCTTGAGAGGCTGGCAAGGTTGGATATGTTGGTGCTGGAATGCCCCAGATCGATTCCGCTCCCAGGCTCTCACCTAGATGGGGGGTTCAGGTTGATCTCTGGAGAGACTGGCAAGGTTGTATAAGTTGGTGCTGGAATGCCCCAGATCGATTCCGCTCCCGGGCTCTCACCTAGACGGGGGGTTCAGGTTGATCTCTGGAGAGGCTGGCAAGGTTGGATATGTTGGTGCTGGAATGCCCCAGATCGATTCCGCTCCCGGGCTCTCACCTAGACGGGGGGTTCAGGTTGATCTCTGGAGAGGCTGGCAAGGTTGGATATGTTGGTGCTGGAATGCCCCAGATCGATTCTTCTCGGGCTCTCACCTAGACGGGGGGTTCAGGTTGATCTCTGGAGAGGCTGGCAAGGTTGGATATGTTGGTGATAGAATGCCCCAGATCGATTCCGCTCCCGGGCTCTCACCTAGACGGGGGGGTTCAGGTTGATCTCTGGAGAGGCTGGCAAGGTTGGATATGTTGGTGCTGGAATGCCCCAGATCGATTCCGCTCCCGGGCTCTCACCTAGACGGGGGGTTCAGGTTGATCTCTTGAGAGGCTGGCAAGGTTGGATATGTTGGTGCTGGAATGCCCCAGATCGATTCCGCTCCCAGGCTCTCACCTAGACGGGGGGTTCAGGTTGATCTCTGGAGAGACTGGCAAGGTTGTATAAGTTGGTGCTGGAATGCCCCAGATCGATTCCGCTCCCGGGCTCTCACCTAGACGGGGGGTTCAGGTTGATCTCTGGAGAGGCTGGCAAGGTTGGATATGTTGGTGCTGGAATGCCCCAGATCGATTCCGCTCCCGGGCTCTCAGCTAGACGGGGGGTTCAGGTTGATCTCTGGAGAGGCTGGCAAGGTTGGATATGTTGGTGCTGGAATGCCACAGATCGATTCCGCTCCCGGGCTCTCACCTAGACGGGGGGTTCAGGTTGATCTCTGGAGAGGCTGGCAAGGTTGGATATGTTGGTGCTGGAATGCCCCAGATCGATTCCGCTCCCGGGCTCTCACCTAGACGTGGGGTTCAGGTTGATCTCTGGAACGGCTGAGAAGGGTGACAGGTCTATGTTGGAATGCTCAGTCTCGCTCGGCAGATCGGCTCGCTCGGCAAAGAGGGATTTCGTACGATACTATGCGAGTGGCGAGAACTAATCCTATGCGATCCAGAACATCCAGTTCTCGGCGGAAAGGTTGCCGGCTCCGGGTAAGGGGCGAGCTCCCGCCCAGAGGAAAAATGCCCCACGAAGACAAAGAAAACACGCATACCTAAAAGCGTAGTAATCCTAAGGCGAACGGCGAAAGGCTAGAGCAGCCAAAACGTCCTACGCATATCTATCCAATAAAGCACGGCGCGAGAACGACCGCCGCGAGAATAAACTCCGCGAAGGTGGATATCGAGATAAGCGAGGACGAGACCTTCGACAAGTGAAAATGAAAACAAGAAAGGGAAAGCACAGTGAACAACAGAATCTGCATTCTATACTTCACAGTTCGGTTACAATCTTCGGCGATCTCGCCGATCAAAAATTACATCACAAAAAGGAGAATGGCGGCGAGCTTCAGGAACCACCCGCAGATCCTTCTTCGTCATCACTGTCCTTCACTGGCGGAAGAGAGAGGAAGAGCTCCGGGATGACGTCTTCCAGAGTCATGTCGACCGCATCATCGGCCAAGAGGCCGGCCGCCTTCATCACCGAGAAAATGTAGCGAGCGGACTCTATAGAACCCACACGGATTTCTTCGTCTCGCGCTCGCCGGTCTTCTTTCAAACGGCGAGGTGAGGGGGGGAACAACGGCGTGAGTGAGGTCGCAGTTTAGGGCCTTCAGCCCAGCCACCTCGCCCTCCAAATCTTTGATGCGAGCGTCGGCTCTCCCGGCGGTCTCGACATCCTGCAAATAAGTTCAATTAAAGAGGCGAAATGGCCAAAGGAAATGAAGATGAGGTCTAGGTGACTCACCACACTACCCTCCGCGACGAGCAGCTTCTCCTTCAGCTGCGTGTTCTCGGCAAAAACCCCCTGGTAGGCCCTCGCAAGCTCCACATTCTGAAGCTCCAGCTGTAAGCAACGCCTCCCCGTCATGTGGGCGAGCTCGGCAGAGCGCAGCTGAGACCTCGCACTCTCGTAAGCAAGGGTTCTCGTGGTTTCATCCTTATAAGACCCCGCATCCTCACGACCATAGAGAGCGAACGCGAGGTCGAAGGCATGACCGCTGACGGTCTCCTTATCCACCCAGGAGGGATGGATGGAGGAGATATCCATCCTGTTGGTCTCCGGCTTCCAAGTGACGAGGGGCTTACCAGTCTCGTCCCGGCGCCTCTGGCCGAGGCCGAAGTTGTAGTGGTTCACCGGGATGGGGAGGACGGAGGTCCTGACCGCCTCTTGGCAGGGCTCTTCATCCTCGCCCCCCGAGAGGCCAGTAAGGTCAAACTCATCGAAGGCGGCCTCACGGGGCTCCTTGCCCTTCGAAGGAGCGAGCGAGACGGCACTCTTCTTGCTCTTCTTCTTTGGCGGAGATCTCGAAGGGGCAGCGTGACTACCGGAAGCCCCCGATCTCTTGCGAGAAGAGGGCTCAGCCGGAGTGGCGACGCCTCGGCAAGCTTCCGCCCCCATGGTAGCGAGAGCCATGGTAGCATCGGTTTTTCGGTTGCTCGCGTAGGGGGGATGAAGGGGCAGATCTCGCTCGCCTAGAAACAAACAGTAGTTTCGATAAGTACGATGTGGTGGCGAATAAAGGCATAGGAGTTAGGCGAGATCTTTACCTTCCCCGGCGAGAATCGGAGGCAGCGAATCTAGGTTGCGGCGGAGGTAGACGACTTCGAAGTTCTTCTTGCAGAAGAACTGATGGAGGAGGGCGTCATGGCCGCCGAGGGCTGTGGGCCGGTAGGTGGTCTCGCTATGTTGAACCGGCGAGAGGGGAATGTTGCCGAAGTTCCCCTTGACGACGACAAACTTCTGGGCCCAGAAGTGGGCCTTGTTGACGGTCTAGACAACCTTCGTGCCCGTGCCCACGAAATAGGCTGTCCCGTCTTTGTAGGCGCGGAACGAGAACAGCTTCCGGAAGACCGGGAGGCTGAACTCGATGCGCTCCTCGCGAAGGTAACAAGCGAAGGCGGTGACCACCGCCATGGCATTAGGTGTGAGCTGGCCGGGAACCACGCCATAGTGTTTGAACACCTAACATGCAACGAGAACAAGGTTAGTCCATATGGCGAGCGAGACTCGAGTGGCAAAAAAAAATAGAAAAAAAGCGAGAGCGATTATTACTTGGCGAACTTCCGACAACAAAGGAAGGCGCAGACCGACCGCGAAATGGGAGGTAGGAATGGCCAACTCATCGACCAACGGGTCGTTGATCACATCATCCTCTCTAGGGCGGCGTGCCTCGAACGGGGGGACGACGTAGTCGGCAACCGAGCTGAAGTACTCCTCATCGGTCAAATTACAAGTGAAGAAGCTATGCTCGGCGAAGGCCTTTCGCGACCCTTCGCCGACCCTCCGACTCCGCGTCGCCGCCCATCTTAGAAACCTGCGAGAAAGGAAGAAATACGAGAACGAGAAAGAGCGAGAGCTCCTAAGCAGAGGAAGAAGAAGGTCGAGAATAAATGCGGTGGTTGACTCAGTTAAGACCGCCTATTTATAGCCAAAACGAAAGGGCGGGAAGAAGTCCAAGCGTCGGCGAGCACGAGTATCCACAAAAACATCACATCATATTCGCGGGCGAGGGAGACCTGCGGGTTTAGTGCGAACAACATCCCTGCAGAATACGTTTAGCGAGGACAGAGAGTCCTCGCGAGCACGATATAACAAAAGTAAAATAGATTCACTGATAGCGAGCGAGAAACCAGAAAAGGTATTGATATTGTCAAGAGAAATAGAAGCCAGCATGAGTGGCGAATATGCGAGTCGCGAAACGTAGCGAGATTGTTCAACGACGATGCAACTATTACAAACAACTTCACGATATAGCAGCTAGCAAGAATCGTGGGGGAGCCATTTCCACCGGCCCCCACACCGCGACCCGGATCTCAGCGGTACCCTAGAATTATAATACTCCTCTACCAAACGACCCTCCCGGTCCATGAGGTAGGCGTAGTCTCTCATCCTCGCTATGTGCACCTCTGGCGTGGTGGCATTCTCGTCCTGGTCGCGTTGTCTCGCTTGCCGGAGCCTCGCACATTCCTCCATCAGGACCGCGTGCCTATCCTCCGCTGCTTCCCTATCCCATCTCGCCTGCATACTGAGGTCCATCAGCATTCGCCTGTGCTTCCTCAAGAGCTCCGCGGCCCACTGCTTCATCATCTCCGGATCTCGCGGATCCCCTAAGAATTCCTCCACTTGGTCAGGAAGGGGAGACATCTCGTCATCGCCCAGTTCAAAATCGGTATGCGGATTTTCGACATTTTCTGCAAGATTTTACAAGGTTAGATGGCGAGCGTGAGTTCGCGCAGTGTTTCGGCGAGGTCATAACGCTTACCGAGAGGGGGGCGAGAAGTCGAAGGACAGCCCTGGAACATATTGCCATAGTGAGGGTAGAGAGATTTGCCCAGGCCGGCGGGATAAGCTGTGCTGTTGGTCGGAGGAATCTTTGGCGGCGCGGAGCCACCGGTCTCCTCGCTCGTCAGGAGCTGGAACCCGGGCTTATCTATGATTTTGCCTGGAGGAGGCGGAGACGGCGGCCACAACGACTGGCGAACCGGGGACTTCAGGGGCGAGACTGTAAGAAAGGAGGAACGGAGGTCATATATAGTTGACAAGAAATATTACGGTATGCGAGATTAAGATCATACCGGTGACATTTTTCCCAGCGAGGTTCAGATCCACCTGCGGACTCTTGCGAGACCCCTTAGCGGGTTCTCCAAGGTTCTCGCTCGGCAAAGCATCCTGCGAGTGGAAATGAATGAAGAGCAATTTATTGACGTAAACTGGAGTAGCTCATACCTTCTCGGGGCGGCGATCGTCCGGGGAGGAATCCAGCATCACGGAGTCGTCTCCAATGCGACGAGCCGCCTTCGCCTTCTTGACTTTCGGCGACTGGGCGGGGGGCGGCACGTTCATCTAGGCGGGGACCCGGGACGTGGAAGATAGCCCGCCGGCTCTCATCGCCCTCATGCGAGCCTCTGTTTCTTTGGAAATCGGCATCTCCAGGCAGCTAAGGGAAAGGAAGAAAAGTAACGGCGCACGCCAATGGAGGCTCGGGACGATATTTATAGCCTACAGGGTGGGTCCCACCAAAGATTCCCGACAGGTCATCCAGGAGCGGGCGAATACCAGGGGTTGGATGATTCTTCGCGAGCACATTTGTCCTCACGAAGAGCGGGGATTGTGTACAACCCCGATATTCGCCAGGCAAGAAAATGGAGCTCGCCGAAAAGTGAGCGAGAAGGTTCAGCGAGACAGGAGTTGCGAGATCGGCCCCCAGCCGACAAGACCTCGGCAGATACCACCAAAATGGGCCAGCGAGGTCCTCGCAAGGCGATCCCCTAAAAGAGGCGCCGCGAGCAGGATCCGCGAGAAGGCCCACGAGAGCTCCGGCAGCAGGGTTCTCGCAAGGCGATCCCCTAGAAGAAGCGTCGCGGGCAGGATCCGCGAGAGGGCCCGCGAGAGCTCCGACCGTAAGGTTCTCGCAATCCCTTATCCATAAATCAATAGGGGCAATTTACCCTTTTACCCTTGGTGGTCTGCCCTTAGCCTCTCCGAACAGCGGAGCTTGGCTGTTAGCAGACCCATTTGGGGTGCGGATAGTAAAATCAAAAGGCGGAATTCTGTTATTTGCAGACCAGATCAGAAAATCTATAAATAGGACCTTAAGGGAACCTTTGGAGAGGATCTCACTTCAGCTTCCCTCTCCTTAGGCTTTCCTTGATTAGCATTTCCAAAGCTCTCCAAGGTGCCCGAGTCCCAGCTTTGGTTTGCGAGGGGAAGCGCTCAACGATCTTCCGGGTTAGTGGAGGGACCTCCTCGCTGTGACTGAGGTCTTAGTCATTTTCTTTGTTTTCCGCTTGTCTTCTCCGAGGGATCAGTAAGGGCTAGCCCCACCCCCCCTCATTTCGGTGAGGGCCCCGAGCTCCATAAGAGACCGAGAAATTGGTTTCAACAATCACAGCTCCCTGGCCCTTTGCAATATGGTGTTTAGACCTGGTGGGTCCTTTCCCCCAAGCAAGTGGCCAAAGAAAGTTCTTATTGGTGATGATTGATTATTTCTCCAAGTGGCTGGAGGTGAAGGCGCTGGCCAAGGCAACATCCCAAGTAGTTAGAAATTTCATATGGGGTGAGATAATTTGCAGGCATGGGCTCCCACTAGCCATAGTTATAGACAATGGGTGATGAGTCCCATTTATATACACTTTTATGGACTCATCCGGGCTAATTTTCACTCATGTGCACGTCCTATTCAAGGTATTAGTGCTTGTATTTCTCTTATAATCACTTATGCGCTATATGCACTATTTAGGACCATTTTGGTTTGCCTTTGTGCTTCTTGTTGTTGGGGGTAAGCATATGGTGCTCCCTAATCTTTTATTTTTGCTTTTGTATTGAGCTGGAAGGGTATTCCCAGCTGTGTTGATTATGCAGGTGGATGGATGATGGCGCAAATCCTGCAAACCGCTATAGGCGGTAGCGAGACTGCGATCCGAACGGCAGTGAACCGGTCGCTGTCAAGTAATAATATGAGGAAGTAAATCCCCAAGTATCGAATCTCTCAAGGAACACAGTAAGGTGGAGTTTACTATTGAGGCAGGACTTGAGATTGAAGTCCTTTAGTCGGATGGAACGCGAAGGGGGGTTGTTTGGGTTATGGAAAATAAAAGTAACAAAATTAAACAACTCCTATGCAGGCCTTGAGCGCACTGCTTCGCTAGGCGAGATGGAGACTACGTAGGCCTTGAACGCACTACTTCGAAAGGGCGGATGGACGAGTAGGCTAGCGGATGGATTGGTTCGCACCGGCGGAGTCGTGGTGGATTACACGGGCCGTTAGCACCGCTTAGCTTGGCAGATGGAAGAGTAGGCTCACGGAATGAAATCGATAAAATGAATGACAATAGCGCACCTCATACACATGAACAAATCAAAAGGAATTTCATAAAGATGAAATTAAAGTTACAGATCTAGATTTATCATGTTCTTCATCCGCAAAATAGAGAGTTTAGCATACAAACATCATTTCGAAAGAATAAAGAGTAAGAGATTCGACCGACTCCGAAGCCTTGCTGGGATTCACGGTTGGAATCGCTGGGTTGTCAATCCGCGTCCAAGCTCGGTCCTCAACTGCGTCCGGGGTAAAGGAGGGCTGCCACTTCCTCCCAATGGCCCGTCTTCTTCGTGTCACGACCCGGCGATGTCCAAATGCTCTTTAAACCTTCCTTGATGATGAAAGTAAGGTCCAATCTCTTCCTTGAAGTCCCTAGATGAATAGAGGAGGCTTAGAACGAAAAAATGCAAAAAACGGCGCTCAAAAAGACCTAGAAACGAAGAAGTTACGACTGTTTTCGCGGAGCAGCTATTTATAGACAGGTGCAGGTTTTCAATGCGCACGATTAGTGGCGCACGACCAGTGGTCGTGCGCACTATGTCCAATGGTCGTGCGTTAAGCCAGTCAGGCCACTTTTTAGGTGGTAATGAATGCACGATCACTAGCGCACGACCAGTGGTCGTGCGCACTATGTCCAGTGGTCGTGCGCAGTGTTCCTGTGCAGTTTTTGCACCCCGGAACACTCGCACAACCCCCGTATCAACATTAAAGATCGTCAGGCCACGTAAATGGGCATTCCACACATTCTCAAATATAGAAATTGAATTGCAACATAAAGCATGAGTAAGATAAACAAGAAAATACATCGAAACAGGCCTAAAAGTGCACTTAGCTTGGAATAACAGGTAGAGAACAAATATGAGTGATTATGGATCTAAAATGTAGTGCATTGACTCAAATACCGGCCCAGATCAGTCCATAAATGTGTATATAAATGGGACTCATCACACCCCCAGACTTACCTGTTTGCGCGTCCCGAGCAAATATATCCGGCGGAGTAGGAAAAGCATAGCTAACCAAAAAAATTGCAAACATGGAATAGAATGCGAAGTTTCCTACTAGTGTGCATAGAAGTTCATTAGAAGAAGTTTTTACATATGCTAGCTACTTTATAAAAGTGTAAATGCGTAAAAAGGAATTTATTTTTACTCAAAAATGGAATGTTGGTGAATCTCGTGGTCTCGCGTAGTACGAAAGTAAGCTAGACGCGCAGGTGAATGTTACCCAAGACCGGAACTCGAAATTATCTCCGTTGAAATCCATCAACGTCGAGAACCATATGCTCGCCCGGTCACACTCTCTCCACGGCGCTAGTGAACTCACAAGACGAATCGATAGGACTTTAGGTATACATGAGGCTTGGGTTACGGTTTGGAATGCAAAGATAAACGTGAAGGCTAATCGCAACCCAAATGAGCACACAAAAGTGCTAAATCATAGCAGCCCCAATAATACACGTGTAACACACCCCCAGACATGACTTTGAAACCGGGTGTGCATACGGCCTACAACAATCAATACCAAAATATGCTTCAATTAAAACGCTAGGGATAAATATATATATATTTTTTTTCTTTTCTTTTTATCCCCAAATTAATTAGCACAATTCTCAGCACAAAGACATTTTTTTTAAAACTTCCACATCAACACTGAAGTTACGCATCACCGCACCACATTGAAAAATTACAATTCATAAATGCTCTTAGCTTAATTTTTGGTTGCGATAATAGGATTAGCTTTTAGGCCTTGGTGAAGTATGGTGGGGCTGAATCAAAAGATCGGGTAGGCACAAAATAGGCTAGCAACGGTTAGTGTATAGGAGTGGTAGAACAAAGCTCAAGCTTGCCAAATAGATGGCCTATGTCATGCTCAACTTGCAAGTCATTCGCACCCATGCTTCGAGATTCGCTTGGGGCAAGTTCTTAACCCCCGAGAAAGGTAATCCTTCCTCCCGACTCGAGCAACACGAACCTCACATTCGCCTACACACAATACCACGCTACCGCAAGATTCAACCACATTCACCATTTTGAGTAAAATAAATTAAAATCTACGCAAATCTACAAATTATAAATTAGAAGCATAAACAAAAACTAATTCTACTCAAATCCCTATGCAAACACGAGTATTCAACTAGAGCACTACAAGAGTCAACATTCCACTCCATCTTGCAATTATTTTTGCTAATACAGCACTTCCTACATCACATCCAAGAATTGAATATACGGAAGCATACAAACAAGCGAGTGCGCGCTAAAGTGGGTGCAGTGGTGTACAGTGAAGATGAACAATACTAAATAACTGAAATTAAAATACTTCTAGTATGCAAATGAGATGTGCACGTGCAGTGGGTAACATATAACGGCTCTCCCCCAGACTTAATCTAAACAATACAACATAATGATATGACAGTGAAAATCAAAATCGAAAGCTAGGGAAGAAGTTACCCAATGCTCAGCAAGTGAGCATACCAGAAGGTGCGTGGAAATCTGAAGCAAACCCGCCATTCAGAATTTGCAATGAGTACCTGCAGGGGTGAGCTCCAGAAAAACAAAAGAAAAAGACAAACTAAAATAAACTACAGTTAACTAAACACGATTAGAAGAAATAAAAATGCAGGAAAAGTAAGATAACTACTGGGGTTATTGTCCTCCCAGCACGACTTATTCAAATTGAAAACAGTTCTAGCTAATGGGTGTATGAAAAGAGAAGTGCACAGGTAACTGTTTCAATATGCGTGTTAGTAGCGAGTACCGATACGACAACAGAACAGTCACGCCTCTACCCGAATATAAATAATACCTGCTCGTCACAGGTAGAGGGAATAGAAAGTAAGAAGAGGAGAAGGTATCCTCACTCAACTCACCAAAAACATACTTGCCTAGCAAGGTGTCGTCAACATCGAGGTGGCAGGAGGAAAAGGTAATGAGGGGAGCTTCCCATACGGAGGGGGAGTAAACCTCCTCACGTGAAAGGATGCTCTCATCATTGACTTGAGAAAAAAGCTCCAAGTCCTCCTGAAGTACCTGTGAAGATTCAACCTGCACAGACTCAGATGAAGGAAGGGGATCAGGAAATAAAGAAGGCGAAAAACATAAATAATCGTCAATCGGGGGAGTGATCCCGGTCTCACTCCCATCAGGTTGGGGAAGTAAAATAAAGTTAGGATTGTCATCAATGCTACAAGATTCGGCGGGATCAACGGTGGCCAGGATTAGGATTTGGACTTCCTCCACCGGTGCTGAGGAAAACTCTTCTTCACCTAAAAGGTTGTCCTCCTCCATAGGAATAGGCACAACACTCAGATCACCCACCTCATCCTGCGACATATCATCAACAATGTCATCGGAGATGAGTATAGCACGCACAACAGGGGAAAGAACCGAATCCACAAGAAGTGGTGAAGGCACATGGTGAATAGGCTCAGCAATGTCGCTGCATAGATCAGCCGCACATCCGGTGACCGTGTCCATGCCATACCCTTCAAGATGTGAAGGTGACAAAGACACATAACCGGATGTTGAAGGTGTGCCGCCAGAGTTAGGAGTTGGGACGATCCGGATATCCGGCTCGTCGTCTTCGTCCAATTGGCGAAGATACTCAGCACAGTCCTTCAGGACATGATCAGTGCTCTCACAAAACCGGCACTGCCTTGCGGGCTTCTTTGGCACAGCGGGAGCTGGAGCCGAAAAGAAGTACGATGGTAAAGGCTCAGCAGAGTAGCCATAAGACTTACGCGCACCATATGGAGTACCAGACGAAGTCGGTGCTCCATATGTTGGGCTATAAGAATTATGCCTACTATTCTCCGTAGGGCATTCATCACTAGAGTGGGAGGTAGCTCCATACCAACGACAACGAAAATTGAGATGTGCCCACATAGTGTGAAGATAAAACGATTCAAAAAGAAGAACACTATTGTGCGAAATACTACACCTAACAAAAATTTACTAAAGCAACCTACTATAAAACAAGAAAATGGAATAAAGAGAACAGAAATAAAATAAAAGATGCGATAAACAAATGGGAGGGCTTCTCTCTCAGATTCTCCCTCTCCAGAAAACTCACACGACTGTGTTCCCCGGCAACGGCGCCAAAAACTTGATGTCGCATATCCTGCACACCGCTATAGGCGGTAGCGAGACTGCGATCCGAACGACAGTGAACCGGTCGCTGTCAAGTAATAATATGAGGAAGTAAATCCCCAAGTATCGAATATCTCAAGGAACACAGTAAGGTGGAGTTTACTATTGAGGCAGGACTTGAGATTGAAGTCCTTTAGTCGGATGGAACGCGAAGGGGGGTTGTTTGGGTTATGGAAAATAAAAGTAACAAAATTAAACTACTCCTATGCAGGCCTTGAGCGCACTGCTTCGCTAGGCGAGATGGAGACTACGTAGGCCTTGAACGCACTACTTCGAAAGGGCGGATGGACGAGTAGGCTAGCGGATGGATTGGTTCGCACCGGCGGAGTCGTGGTGGATTACACGGGCCGTTAGCACCGCTTAGCTTGGCAGATGGAAGAGTAGGCTCACGGAATGAAATCGATAAAATGAATGACAATAGCGCACCTCATACACATGAACAAATCAAAAGGAATTTCATAAAGATGAAATAAAAGTTACAGATCTAGATTTATCATGTTCTTCATCCGCAAAATAGAGAGTTTAGCATACAAACATCATTTCGAAAGAATAAAATTCGACCGACTCCGAAGCCTTGCTGGGATTCACGGTTGGAATTGCTGGGTTGTCAATCCGCGTCCAAGCTCGGTCCTCAACTGCGTCCGGGGTAAAGGAGGGCTGTCACTTCCTCCCAATGGCCCGTCTTCTTCGTGTCACGACCCGGCGATGTCCAAATGCTCTTTAAACCTTCCTTGATGATGAAAGTAAGATCCAATCTCTTCCTTGAAGTCCCTAGATGAATATAGGAGGCTTAGAACGAAAAAACGCAAAAAACGGTGCTCAAAAAGACCTAGAAACGAAGAAGTTACGACTGTTTTCGCGGAGCAGCTATTTATAGACAGGTGCAGGTTTTCAATGCGCACGATTAGTGGCGCACGACCAGTGGTCGTGCGCACTATGTCCAATGGTCGTGCGTTAAGCCAGTCAGGCCACTTTTTAGGTGGTAATTAATGCACGATCACTAGCGCACGACCAGTGGTCGTGCGCACTATGTCCAGTGGTCGTGCGCAGTGTTCCTGTGCAGTTTTTGCGCCCCGGAACACTCGCACAACCCCCGTATCAACATTAAAGATCGTCAGGCCACGTAAATGGGCATTCCACACATTCTCAAATATAGAAATTGAATTGCAACATAAAGCATGAGTAAGATAAACAAGAAAATACATCGAAACAGGCCTAAAAGTGCACTTAGCTTGGAATAACAGGTAGAGAACAAATATGAGTGATTATGGATCTAAAATGTAGTGCATTGACTCAAATACCGGCCCAGATGAGTCCATAAATGTGTATATAAATGGGACTCATCACACCCCCAGACTTACCTGTTTGCGCGTCCCGAGCAAATATATCCGGCGGAGTAGGAAAAGCATAGCTAACCAAAAAATTGCAAACATGGAATAGAATGCGAAGTTTCCTACTAGTGTGCATAGAAGTTCATTAGAAGAAGTTTTTACATATGATAGCTACTTTATAAAAGTGTAAATGCGTAAAAAGGAATTTATTTTTACTCAAAAATGGAATGTTGGTGAATCTCGTGGTCTCGCGTAGTACGAAAGTAAGCTAGACGCGCAAGTGAATGTTACCCAAGACCGGAACTCGGAATTATCTCCGTTGAAATCCATCAACGTCGAGAACCATATGCTCGCCCGGTCACACTCTCTCCACCGCGCTAGTGAACTCACAAGACGAATCGATAGGACTTTAGGTATACATGAGGCTTGGGTTACCGTTTGGAATGCAAAGATAAACGTGAAGGCTAATCGCAACCCAAATGAGCACATAAAAGTGCTAAATCATAGCAGCCCCAATAATACACGTGTAACACACCCCCAGACATGACTTTGAAACCGGGTGTGCATACGGCCTACAACAATCAATACCAAAATATGCTTCAATTAAAACGCTAGGGATAAATATATATATATATATATATATATATATTTTTTTCTTTTTCTTTTTCTTTTCTTTTTATCCCCAAATTAATTAGCACAATTCTCAGCACAAAGACATTTTTTTTTAAAACTTCCACATCAACACTGAAGTTACGCATCACCGCACCGCATTGAAAAATTACAATTCATAAATGCTCTTAGCTTAATTTTTGGTTGCGATAATAGGATTAGCTTTTAGGCCTTGGTGAAGTATGGTGGGGCTGAATCAAAAGATCGGGTAGGCACAAAATAGGCTAGCAACGGTTAGTGTATAGGAGTGGTAGAACAAATCTCAAGCTTGCCAAATAGATGGCCTATGTCATGCTCAACTTGCAAGTCATTCGCACCCATGCTTCGAGAGTCGCTTGGGGCAAGTTCTTAACCCCCGAGAAAGGTAATCCTTCCTCCCGACTCGAGCAACACGAACCTCACATTCGCCTACACACAATACCACGCTACCGCAAGATTCAACCACATTCACCATTTTGAGTAAAATAAATTAAAATCTACGCAAATCTACAAATTATAAATTAGAAGCATAAACAAAAACTAATTCTACTCAAATCCCTATGCAAACACGAGTATTCAACTAGAGCACTACAAGAGTCAACATTCCACTCCATCTTGCAATTATTTTTGCTAATACAGCACTTCCTACATCACATCCAAGAATTGAATATACGGAAGCATACAAACAAGCGAGTGCGCGCTAAAGTGGGTGCAGTGGTGTACAGTGAAGATGAACAATACTAAATAACTGAAATTAAAATACTTCTATTATGCAAATGAGATGTGCACGTGCAGTGGGTAACATATAACGGCTCTCCCCCAGACTTAATCTAAACAATACAACATAATGATATGACAGTGAAAATCAAAATCGAAAGCTAGGGAAGAAGTTACCCAATACTCAGCAAGTGAGCATACCAGAAGGTGCGTGGAAATCTAGAGCAAACCCGCCATTCAGAATTTGCAATGAGTACCTGCAGGGGTGAGCTCCAAAAAAACAAAAGAAAAAGACAAACTAAAATAAACTACAGTTAACTAAACACGATTAGAAGAAATAAAAATGCAGGAAAAGTAAGATAACTACTGGGGTTATTGTCCTCCCAGCACGACTTATTCAAATTGAAAACAGTTCTAGCTAATGGGTGTATGAAAAGAGAAGTGCACAGGTAACTGTTTTAATATGCGTGTTGGTAGCGAGTACCGATACGGCAACAGAACAGTCACGCCTCTACCCGAATATAAATAATACCTGCTCGTCACAGGTAGAGGGAATAGAAAGTAAGAAGAGGAGAAGGTATCCTCACTCAACTCACCAAAAACATCCTTGCCTAGCAAGGTGTCGTCAACATCGAGGTGGCAGGAGGAAAAGGTAATGAGGGGAGCTTCCCATACGGAGGGGGAGTAAACCTCCTCACGTGAAAGGATGCTCTCATCATTGACTTGAGAAAAAAGCTCCAAGTCCTCCTGAAGTACCTGTGAAGATTCAACCTGCACAGACTCAGATGAAGGAAGGGGATCAGGAAATAAAGAAGGCGAAAAACATAAATAATCGTCAATCGGGGGAGTGATCCCGGTCTCACTCCCATCAGGTTGGGGAAGTAAAATAAAGTTAGGATTGCCATCAATGCTACAAGATTCGGCGGGATCAACGGTGGCCAGGATTAGGATTTGGACTTCCTCCACCGGTGCTGAGGAAAACTCCTCTTCACCTAGAAGGTTGTCCTCCTCCATAGGAATAGGCACAACACTCAGATCACCCACCTCATCCTGCGACATATCATCAACAATGTCATCGGAGATGAGTATAGCACGCACAACAGGGGAAAGAACCGAATCCACAAGAAGTGGTGGAGGCACATGGTGAATAGGCTCAACAATGTCGCTGCATAGATCAGCCGCACATCCGGTGACCGTGTCCATGCCATACCCTTCAAGATGTGAAGGTGACAAAGACACATAACCGGATGTTGAAGGTGTGCCGCCAGAGTTAGGAGTTGGGACGATCCGGATATCCGGCTCGTCGTCTTCGTCCAATTGGCGAAGATACTCGGCACAGTCCTTCAGGACATGATCAGTGCTCTCACAAAACTGGCACTGCCTTGCGGGCTTCTTTGGCACAGCGGGAGCTGGAGCCGAAAAGAAGTACGGCGGTAAAGGCTCAGCAGAGTAGCCATAAGACTTACGCGCACCATATGGAGTACCAGACAAAGTCGGTGCTCCATATGTTGGGCTATAAGAATTATGCCTACTATTCTCCGTAGGGCATTCATCACTAGAGTGGGAGGTAGCTCCACACCAACGGCAACGAAAATTGAGATGTGCCCACATAGTGTGAAGATAAAACGATTCAAAAAGAAGAACATTATTGTGTGAAATACTACACCTAACAAAAATTTACTAAAGCAACCTACTATAAAACAAGAAAATGAAATAAAGAGAACAGAAATAAAATAAAAGATGCGATAAACAAATGGGAGGGATTCTCTCTCAGATTCTCCCTCTCCAGAAAACTCACACGACTGTGTTCCCCGGCAACGGTGCCAAAAACTTGATGGCGCAAATCCTGCACACCGCTATAGGCGGTAGCGAGACTGCGATCCGAACGACAGTGAACCGGTCGCTGTCAAGTAATAATATGAGGAAGTAAATCTCCAAGTATCGAATCTCTCAAGGAACACAGTAAGGTGGAGTTTACTATTGAGGCAGGACTTGAGATTGAAGTCCTTTAGTCGGATGGAACGCGAAGGGGGGTTGTTTGGGTTATGGAAAATAAAAGTAACAAAATTAAACTACTCCTATGCAGGCCTTGAGCGCACTGCTTCGTTAGGAGAGATGGAGACTACGTAGGCCTTGAACGCACTACTTCGAAAGGGCGGATGGACGAGTAGGCTAGCGGATGGAATGGTTCGCACCGGCGGAGTCGTGGTGGATTACACGGGCCGTTAGCACCGCTTAGCTTGGCGGATGGAAGAGTAGGCTCACGGAATGAAATCGATAAAATGAATGACAATAGCGCACCTCATACACATGAACAAATCAAAAGGAATTTCATAAAGATGAAATAAAAGTTACAGATCTAGATTTATCATGTTCTTCATCCGCAAAATAGAGAGTTTAGCATACAAACATCATTTCGAAAGAATAAAGAGTAAGAGATTCGACCGACTCCGAAGCCTTACTGGGATTCACGGTTGGAATCGCTGGGTTGTCAATCCGCGTCCAAGCTCGGTCCTCAACTGCGTCCGGGGTAAAGGAGGGCTGTCACTTCCTCCCAATGGCCCATCTTCTTCGTGTCACGACCCGGCGATGTCCAAATGCTCTTTAAACCTTCCTTGATGATGAAAGTAAGATCCAATCTCTTCCTTGAAGTCCCTATATGAATAGAGGAGGCTTAGAACGAAAAACGCAAAAAAACGGCGCTCAAAAAGACCTAGAAACGAAGAAGTTACGGCTGTTTTCGCGGAGCAGCTATTTATAGACAGGTGCAGGTTTTCAATGCGCACGATTAGTGGCGCACGACCAGTGGTCGTGCGCACTATGTCCAGTGGTCGTGCGTTAAGCCAGTCAGGCCACTTTTTAGGTGGGAATTAATGCACGATCACTAGCGCACGACCAGTGGTCGTGCGCACTATGTCCAGTGGTCGTGCGCAGTGTTCCTGTGCAGTTTTTGCGCCCCGGAACACTCGCACAACCCCCGTATCAACATTAAAGATCGTCAGGCCACGTAAATGGGCATTCCACACATTCTCAAATATAGAAATTGAATTGCAACATAAAGCATGAGTAAGATAAACAAGAAAATACATCGAAACAGGCCTAAAAGTGCACTTAGCTTGGAATAACAGGTAGAGAACAAATATGAGTGATTATGGATCTAAAATGTAGTGCATTGACTCAAATACCGGCCCAGATGAGTCCATAAATGTGTATATAAATGGGACTCATCACACCCCCAGACTTACCTGTTTGCGCGTCCCGAGCAAACATATCCGGCGGAGTAGGAAAAGCATAGCTAACCAAAAAAATTGCAAACATGGAATAGAATGCAAAGTTTCCTACTAGTGTGCATAGAAGTTCATTAGAAGAAGTTTTTACATATGCTAGCTACTTTATAAAAGTGTAAATGCGTAAAAAGGAATTTATTTTTACTCAAAAATGGAATGTTGGTGAATCTCGTGGTCTCGCGTAGTACGAAAGTAAGCTAGACGCGCAGGTGAATGTTACCCAAGACCGGAACTCGGAATTATCTCCGTTGAAATCCATCAACGTCGAGAACCATATGCTCGCCCGGTCACACTCTCTCCACGGCGCTAGTGAACTCACAAGACGAATCGATAGGACTTTAGGTATACATGAGGCTTGGGTTACGGTTTGGAATGCAAAGATAAACGTGAAGGCTAATCGCAACCCAAATGAGCACACAAAAGTGCTAAATCATAGCAGCCCCAATAATACACGTGTAACACACCCCCAGACATGACTTTGAAACCGGGTGTGCATACAGCCTACAACAATCAATACCAAAATATGCTTCAATTAAAACGCTAGGGATAAATATATATATATTTTTTCTTTTTCTTTTTCTTTTCTTTTTATCCCCAAATTAATTAGCACAATTCTCAGCACAAAGACATTTTTTTTTAAAACTTCCACATCAACACTGAAGTTACGCATCACCGCACCGCATTGAAAAATTACAATTCATAAATGCTCTTAGCTTAATTTTTGGTTGCGATAATAGGATTAGCTTTTAGGCCTTGGTGAAGTATGGTGGGGCTGAATCAAAAGATCGGGTAGGCACAAAATAGGCTAGCAACGGTTAGTGTATAGGAGTGGTAGAACAAAGCTCAAGCTTGCCAAATAGATGGCCTATGTCATGCTCAACTTGCAAGTCATTCGCACCCATGCTTCGAGAGTCGCTTGGGGCAAGTTCTTAACCCCCGAGAAAGGTAATCCTTACTCCCGACTCGAGCAACACGAACCTCACATTCGCCTACACACAATACCACGCTACCGCAAGATTCAACCACATTCACCATTTTGAGTAAAATAAATTAAAATCTACGCAAATCTACAAATTATAAATTAGAAGCATAAACAAAAACTAATTCTACTCAAATCCCTATGCAAACACGAGTATTCAACTAGAGCACTACAAGAGTCAACATTCCACTCCATCTTGCAATTATTTTTGCTAATACAGCACTTCCTACATCACATCCTAGAATTGAATATACGGAAGCATACAAACAAGCGAGTGCGCGCTAAAGTGGGTGCAGTGGTGTACAGTGAAGATGAACAATACTAAATAACTGAAATTAAAATACTTCTATTATGCAAATGAGATGTGCACGTGCAGTGGGTAACATATAACGGCTCTCCCCCAGACTTAATCTAAACAATACAACATAATGATATGACAGTGAAAATCAAAATCGAAAGCTAGGGAAGAAGTTACCCAATGCTCAGCAAGTGAGCATACCAGAAGGTGCGTGGAAATCTGAAGCAAACCCGCCATTCAGAATTTGCAATGAGTACCTGTAGGGGTGAGCTCCACAAAAACAAAAGAAAAAGACAAACTAAAATAAACTACAGTTAACTAAACACGATTAGAAGAAATAAAAATGCAGGAAAAGTAAGATAACTACTGGGGTTATTGTCCTCCCAGCACGACTTATTCAAATTGAAAACAGTTCTAGCTAATGGGTGTATGAAAAGAGAAGTGCACAGGTAACTGTTTTAATATGCGTGTTGGTAGCGAGTACCGATACGGCAACAGAACAGTCACGCCTCTACCCGAATATAAATAATACCTGCTCGTCACAGGTAGAGGGAATAGAAAGTAAGAAGAGGAGAAGGTATCCTCACTCAACTCACCAAAAACATCCTTGCCTAGCAAGGTGTCGTCAACATCGAGGTGGCAGGAGGAAAAGGTAATGAGGGGAGCTTCCCATACGGAGGGGGAGTAAACCTCCTCACGTGAAAGGATGCTCTCATCATTGACTTGAGAAAAAAGCTCCAAGTCCTCCTGAAGTACCTGTGAAGATTCAACCTGCACAGACTCAGATGAAGGAAGGGGATCAGGAAATAAAGAAGGCGAAAAACATAAATAATCGTCAATCGGGGGAGTGATCCCGCTCTCATTCCCATCAGGTTGGGGAAGTAAAATAAAGTTAGGATTGTCATCAATGCTACAAGATTCGGCGGGATCAACGGTGGCCAGGATTAGGATTTGGACTTCCTCCACCGGTGCTGAGGAAAACTCCTCTTCACCTAGAAGGTTGTCCTCCTCCATAGGAATAGGCACAACACTCAGATCACCCACCTCATCCTGCGACATATCATCAACAATGTCATCGGAGATGAGTATAGCACGCACAACAGGGGAAAGAACCGAATCCACAAGAAGTGGTGAAGGCACATGGTGAATAGGCTCAGCAATGTCGCTGCATAGATCAGCCGCACATCCGGTGACCGTGTCCATGCCATACCCTTCAAGATGTGAAGGTGACAAAGACACATAACCGGATGTTGAAGGTGTGCCGCCAGAGTTAGGAGTTGGGACGATCCGGATATCCGGCTCGTCGTCTTCGTCCAATTGGCGAAGATACTCGGCACAGTCCTTCAGGACATGATCAGTGCTCTCACAAAACCGGCACTGCCTTGCGGGCTTCTTTGGCACAGCGGGAGCTGGAGCCAAAAAGAAGTACGGCGGTAAAGGCTCAGCAGAGTAGCCATAAGACTTACGCGCACCATATGGAGTACCAGACGAAGTCGGTGCTCCATATGTTGGGCTATAAGAATTATGCCTACTATTCTCCGTAGGGCATTCATCACTAGAGTGGGAGGTAGCTCCACACCAACGGCAACGAAAATTGAGATGTGCCCACATAGTGTGAAGATAAAACGATTCAAAAAGAAGAACACTATTGTGCGAAATACTACACCTAACAAAAATTTACTAAAGCAACCTACTATAAAACAAGAAAATGAAATAAAGAGAACAGAAATAAAATAAAAGATGCGATAAACAAATGGGAGGGCTTCTCTCTCAGATTCTCCCTCTCTAGAAAACTCACACGACTGTGTTCCCCGGCAACGGCGCCAAAAACTTGATGGCGCAAATCCTGCACACCGCTATAGGCGGTAGCGAGACTGCGATCCGAACGACAGTGAACCGGTCGCTGTCAAGTAATAATATGAGGAAGTAAATCTCCAAGTATCGAATCTCTCAAGGAACACAGTAAGGTGGAGTTTACTATTGAGGCAGGACTTGAGATTGAAGTCCTTTAGTCGGATGGAACGCGAAGGGGGGTTGTTTGGGTTATGGAAAATAAAAGTAACAAAATTAAACTACTCCTATGCAGGCCTTGAGCGCACTGCTTCGCTAGGAGAGATGGAGACTACGTAGGCCTTGAACGCACTACTTCGAAAGGGCGGATGGACGAGTAGGCTAGCGGATGGAATGGTTCGCACCGGCGGAGTCGTGGTGGATTACACGGGCCGTTAGCACCGCTTAGCTTGGCGGATGGAAGAGTAGGCTCACGGAATGAAATCGATAAAATGAATGACAATAGCGCACCTCATACACATGAACAAATCAAAAGGAATTTCATAAAGATGAAATAAAAGTTACAGATCTAGATTTATCATGTTCTTCATCCGCAAAATAGAGAGTTTAGCATACAAACATCATTTCGAAAGAATAAAGAGTAAGAGATTCGACCGACTCCGAAGCCTTACTGGGATTCACGGTTGGAATCGCTGGGTTGTCAATCCGCGTCCAAGCTCGGTCCTCAACTGCGTCCGGGGTAAAGGAGGGATGTCACTTCCTCCCAATGGCCCGTCTTCTTCGTGTCACGACCCGGCGATGTCCAAATGCTCTTTAAACCTTCCTTGATGATGAAAGTAAGATCCAATCTCTTCCTTGAAGTCCCTATATGAATAGAGGAGGCTTAGAACGAAAAAAACGCAAAAAAACGGCGCTCAAAAAGACCTAGAAACGAAGAAGTTACGGCTGTTTTCGCGGAGCAGCTATTTATAGACAGGTGCAGGTTTTCAATGCGCACGATTAGTGGCGCACGACCAGTGGTCGTGCGCACTATGTCCAGTGGTCGTGCGTTAAGCCAGTCAGGCCACTTTTTAGGTGGGAATTAATGCACGATCACTAGCGCACGACCAGTGGTCGTGCGCACTATGTCCAGTGGTCGTGCGCAGTGTTCCTGTGCAGTTTTTGCGCCCCGGAACACTCGCACAACCCCCGTATCAACATTAAAGATCGTCAGGCCACGTAAATGGGCATTCCACACATTCTCAAATATAGAAATTGAATTGCAACATAAAGCATGAGTAAGATAAACAAGAAAATACATCGAAACAGGCCTAAAAGTGCACTTAGCTTGGAATAACAGGTAGAGAACAAATATGAGTGATTATGGATCTAAAATGTAGTGCATTGACTCAAATACCGGCCCAGATGAGTCCATAAATGTGTATATAAATGGGACTCATCACACCCCCAGACTTACCTGTTTGCGCGTCCCGAGCAAACATATCCGGCGGAGTAGGAAAAGCATAGCTAACCAAAAAAATTGCAAACATGGAATAGAATGCAAAGTTTCCTACTAGTGTGCATAGAAGTTCATTAGAAGAAGTTTTTACATATGCTAGCTACTTTATAAAAGTGTAAATGCGTAAAAAGGAATTTATTTTTACTCAAAAATGGAATGTTGGTGAATCTCGTGGTCTCGCGTAGTACGAAAGTAAGCTAGACGCGCAGGTGAATGTTACCCAAGACCGGAACTCGGAATTATCTCCGTTGAAATCCATCAACGTCGAGAACCATATGCTCGCCCGGTCACACTCTCTCCACGGCGCTAGTGAACTCACAAGACGAATCGATAGGACTTTAGGTATACATGAGGCTTGGGTTACGGTTTGGAATGCAAAGATAAACGTGAAGGCTAATCGCAACCCAAATGAGCACACAAAAGTGCTAAATCATAGCAGCCCCAATAATACACGTGTAACACACCCCCAGACATGACTTTGAAACCGGGTGTGCATACGGCCTACAACAATCAATACCAAAATATGCTTCAATTAAAACGCTAGGGATAAATATATATATATTTTTTCTTTTTCTTTTTCTTTTCTTTTTATCCCCAAATTAATTAGCACAATTCTCAGCACAAAGACATTTTTTTTTAAAACTTCCACATCAACACTGAAGTTACGCATCACCGCACCGCATTGAAAAATTACAATTCATAAATGCTCTTAGCTTAATTTTTGGTTGCGATAATAGGATTAGCTTTTAGGCCTTGGTGAAGTATGGTGGGGCTGAATCAAAAGATCGGGTAGGCACAAAATAGGCTAGCAACGGTTAGTGTATAGGAGTGGTAGAACAAAGCTCAAGCTTGCCAAATAGATGGCCTATGTCATGCTCAACTTGCAAGTCATTCGCACCCATGCTTCGAGAGTCGCTTGGGGCAAGTTCTTAACCCCCGAGAAAGGTAATCCTTACTCCCGACTCGAGCAACACGAACCTCACATTCGCCTACACACAATACCACGCTACCGCAAGATTCAACCACATTCACCATTTTGAGTAAAATAAATTAAAATCTACGCAAATCTACAAATTATAAATTAGAAGCATAAACAAAAACTAATTCTACTCAAATCCCTATGCAAACACGAGTATTCAACTAGAGCACTACAAGAGTCAACATTCCACTCCATCTTGCAATTATTTTTGCTAATACAGCACTTCCTACATCACATCCAAGAATTGAATATACGGAAGCATACAAACAAGCGAGTGCGCGCTAAAGTGGGTGCAGTGGTGTACAGTGAAGATGAACAATACTAAATAACTGAAATTAAAATACTTCTATTATGCAAATGAGATGTGCACGTGCAGTGGGTAACATATAACGGCTCTCCCCCAGACTTAATCTAAACAATACAACATAATGATATGACAGTGAAAATCAAAATCGAAAGCTAGGGAAGAAGTTACCCAATGCTCAGCAAGTGAGCATACCAGAAGGTGCGTGGAAATCTGAAGCAAACCCGCCATTCAGAATTTGCAATGAGTACCTGCAGGGGTGAGCTCCACAAAAACAAAAGAAAAAGACAAACTAAAATAAACTACAGTTAACTAAACACGATTAGAAGAAATAAAAATGCAGGAAAAGTAAGATAACTACTGGGGTTATTGTCCTCCCAGCACGACTTATTCAAATTGAAAACAGTTCTAGCTAATGGGTGTATGAAAAGAGAAGTGCACAGGTAACTGTTTTAATATGCGTGTTGGTAGCGAGTACCGATACGGCAACAGAACAGTCACGCCTCTACCCGAATATAAATAATACCTGCTCGTCACAGGTAGAGGGAATAGAAAGTAAGAAGAGGAGAAGGTATCCTCACTCAACTCACCAAAAACATCCTTGCCTAGCAAGGTGTCGTCAACATCGAGGTGGCAGGAGGAAAAGGTAATGAGGGGAGCTTCCCATACGGAGGGGGAGTAAACCTCCTCACGTGAAAGGATGCTCTCATCATTGACTTGAGAAAAAAGCTCCAAGTCCTCCTGAAGTACCTGTGAAGATTCAACCTGCACAGACTCAGATGAAGGAAGGGGATCAGGAAATAAAGAAGGCGAAAAACATAAATAATCGTCAATCGGGGGAGTGATCCCGCTCTCATTCCCATCAGGTTGGGGAAGTAAAATAAAGTTAGGATTGTCATCAATGCTACAAGATTCGGCGGGATCAACGGTGGCCAGGATTAGGATTTGGACTTCCTCCACCGGTGCTGAGGAAAACTCCTCTTCACCTAGAAGGTTGTCCTCCTCCATAGGAATAGGCACAACACTCAGATCACCCACCTCATCCTGCGACATATCATCAACAATGTCATCGGAGATGAGTATAGCACGCACAACAGGGGAAAGAACCGAATCCACAAGAAGTGGTGGAGGCACATGGTGAATAGGCTCAACAATGTCGCTGCATAGATCAGCCGCACATCCGGTGACCGTGTCCATGCCATACCCTTCAAGATGTGAAGGTGACAAAGACACATAACCGGATGTTGAAGGTGTGCCGCCAGAGTTAGGAGTTGGGACGATCCGGATATCCGGCTCGTCGTCTTCGTCCAATTGGCGAAGATACTCGGCACAGTCCTTCAGGACATGATCAGTGCTCTCACAAAACCGGCACTGCCTTGCGGGCTTCTTTGGCACAGCGGGAGCTGGAGCCGAAAAGAAGTACGGCGGTAAAGGCTCAGCAGAGTAGCCATAAGACTTACGCGCACCATATGGAGTACCAGACGAAGTCGGTGCTCCATATGTTGGGCTATAAGAATTATGCCTACTATTCTCCGTAGGGCATTCATCACTAGAGTGGGAGGTAGCTCCACACCAACGGCAACAAAAATTGAGATGTGCCCACATAGTGTGAAGATAAAACGATTCAAAAAGAAGAACACTATTGTGCGAAATACTACACCTAACAAAAATTTACTAAAGCAACCTACTATAAAACAAGAAAATGAAATAAAGAGAACAGAAATAAAATAAAAGATGCGATAAACAAATGGGAGGGCTTCTCTCTCAGATTCTCCCTCTCTAGAAAACTCACACGACTGTGTTCCCCGGCAACGGCGCCAAAAACTTGATGGCGCAAATCCTGCACACCGCTATAGGCGGTAGCGAGACTACGATCCGAACGACAGTGAACCGGTCGCTGTCAAGTAATAATATGAGGAAGTAAATCTCCAAGTATCGAATCTCTCAAGGAACACAGTAAGGTGGAGTTTACTATTGAGGCAGGACTTGAGATTGAAGTCCTTTAGTCGGATGGAACGCGAAGGGGGGTTGTTTGGGTTATGGAAAATAAAAGTAACAAAATTAAACTACTCCTATGCAGGCCTTGAGCGCACTGCTTCGCTAGGAGAGATGGAGACTACGTAGGCCTTGAACGCACTACTTCGAAAGGGCGGATGGACGAGTAGGCTAGCGGATGGAATGGTTCGCACCGGCGGAGTCGTGGTGGATTACACGGGCTGTTAGCACCGCTTAGCTTGGCGGATGGAAGAGTAGGCTCACGGAATGAAATCGATAAAATGAATGACAATAGCGCACCTCATACACATGAACAAATCAAAAGGAATTTCATAAAGATGAAATAAAAGTTACAGATCTAGATTTATCATGTTCTTCATCCGCAAAATAGAGAGTTTAGCATACAAACATCATTTCGAAAGAATAAATAGTAAGAGATTCGACCGACTCCGAAGCCTTACTGGGATTCACGGTTGGAATCGCTGGGTTGTCAATCCGCGTCCAAGCTCGGTCCTCAACTGCGTCCGGGGTAAAGGAGGGCTGTCACTTCCTCCCAATGGCCCGTCTTCTTCGTGTCACGACCCGGCGATGTCCAAATGCTCTTTAAACCTTCCTTGATGATGAAAGTAAGATCCAATCTCTTCCTTGAAGTCCCTATATGAATAGAGGAGGCTTAGAACGAAAAAACGCAAAAAAACGGTGCTCAAAAAGACCTAGAAACGAAGAAGTTACGGCTGTTTTCGCGGAGCAGCTATTTATAGACAGGTGCAGGTTTTCAATGCGCACGATTAGTGGCGCACGACCAGTGGTCGTGCGCACTATGTCCAGTGGTCGTGCGTTAAGCCAGTCAGGCCACTTTTTAGGTGGGAATTAATGCACGATCACTAGCGCACGACCAGTGGTCGTGCGCACTATGTCCAGTGGTCGTGCGCAGTGTTCCTGTGCAGTTTTTGCGCCCCGGAACACTCGCACAACCCCCGTATCAACATTAAAGATCGTCAGGCCACGTAAATGGGCATTCCACACATTCTCAAATATAGAAATTGAATTGCAACATAAAGCATGAGTAAGATAAACAAGAAAATACATCGAAACAGGCCTAAAAGTGCACTTAGCTTGGAATAACAGGTAGAGAACAAATATGAGTGATTATGGATCTAAAATGTAGTGCATTGACTCAAATACCGGCCCAGATGAGTCCATAAATGTGTATATAAATGGGACTCATCACACCCCCAGACTTACCTGTTTGCGCGTCCCGAGCAAACATATCCGGCGGAGTAGGAAAAGCATAGCTAACCAAAAAAATTGCAAACATGGAATAGAATGCAAAGTTTCCTACTAGTGTGCATAGAAGTTCATTAGAAGAAGTTTTTACATATGCTAGCTACTTTATAAAAGTGTAAATGCGTAAAAAGGAATTTATTTTTACTCAAAAATGGAATGTTGGTGAATCTCGTGGTCTCGCGTAGTACGAAAGTAAGCTAGACGCGCAGGTGAATGTTACCCAAGACCGGAACTCGGAATTATCTCCGTTGAAATCCATCAACGTCGAGAACCATATGCTCGCCCGGTCACACTCTCTCCACGGCGCTAGTGAACTCACAAGACGAATCGATAGGACTTTAGGTATACATGAGGCTTGGGTTACGGTTTGGAATGCAAAGATAAACGTGAAGGCTAATCGCAACCCAAATGAGCACACAAAAGTGCTAAATCATAGCAGCCCCAATAATACACGTGTAACACACCCCCAGACATGACTTTGAAACCGGGTGTGCATACGGCCTACAACAATCAATACCAAAATATGCTTCAATTAAAACGCTAGGGATAAATATATATATATTTTTTCTTTTTCTTTTTCTTTTCTTTTTATCCCCAAATTAATTAGCACAATTCTCAGCACAAAGACATTTTTTTTTAAAACTTCCACATCAACACTGAAGTTACGCATCACCGCACCGCATTGAAAAATTACAATTCATAAATGCTCTTAGCTTAATTTTTGGTTGCGATAATAGGATTAGCTTTTAGGCCTTGGTGAAGTATGGTGGGGCTGAATCAAAAGATCGGGTAGGCACAAAATAGGCTAGCAACGGTTAGTGTATAGGAGTGGTAGAACAAAGCTCAAGCTTGCCAAATAGATGGCCTATGTCATGCTCAACTTGCAAGTCATTCGCACCCATGCTTCGAGAGTCGCTTGGGGCAAGTTCTTAACCCCCGAGAAAGGTAATCCTTACTCCCGACTCGAGCAACACGAACCTCACATTCGCCTACACACAATACCACGCTACCGCAAGATTCAACCACATTCACCATTTTGAGTAAAATAAATTAAAATCTACGCAAATCTACAAATTATAAATTAGAAGCATAAACAAAAACTAATTCTACTCAAATCCCTATGCAAACACGAGTATTCAACTAGAGCACTACAAGAGTCAACATTCCACTCCATCTTGCAATTATTTTTGCTAATACAGCACTTCCTACATCACATCCAAGAATTGAATATACGGAAGCATACAAACAAGCGAGTGCGCGCTAAAGTGGGTGCAGTGGTGTACAGTGAAGATGAACAATACTAAATAACTGAAATTAAAATACTTCTATTATGCAAATGAGATGTGCACGTGCAGTGGGTAACATATAACGGCTCTCCCCCAGACTTAATCTAAACAATACAACATAATGATATGACAGTGAAAATCAAAATCGAAAGCTAGGGAAGAAGTTACAAAATGCTCAGCAAGTGAGCATACCAGAAGGTGCGTGGAAATCTGAAGCAAACCCGCCATTCAGAATTTGCAATGAGTACCTGCAGGGGTGAGCTCCACAAAAACAAAAGAAAAAGACAAACTAAAATAAACTACAGTTAACTAAACACGATTAGAAGAAATAAAAATGCAGGAAAAGTAAGATAACTACTGGGGTTATTGTCCTCCCAGCACGACTTATTCAAATTGAAAACAGTTCTAGCTAATGGGTGTATGAAAAGAGAAGTGCACAGGTAACTGTTTTAATATGCGTGTTGGTAGCGAGTACCGATACGGCAACAGAACAGTCACGCCTCTACCCGAATATAAATAATACCTGCTCGTCACAGGTAGAGGGAATAGAAAGTAAGAAGAGGAGAAGGTATCCTCACTCAACTCACCAAAAACATCCTTGCCTAGCAAGGTGTCGTCAACATCGAGGTGGCAGGAGGAAAAGGTAATGAGGGGAGCTTCCCATACGGAGGGGGAGTAAACCTCCTCACGTGAAAGGATGCTCTCATCATTGACTTGAGAAAAAAGCTCCAAGTCCTCCTGAAGTACCTGTGAAGATTCAACCTGCACAGACTCAGATGAAGGAAGGGGATCAGGAAATAAAGAAGGCGAAAAACATAAATAATCGTCAATCGGGGGAGTGATCCCGCTCTCATTCCCATCAGGTTGGGGAAGTAAAATAAAGTTAGGATTGTCATCAATGCTACAAGATTCGGCGGGATCAACGGTGGCCAGGATTAGGATTTGGACTTCCTCCACCGGTGCTGAGGAAAACTCCTCTTCACCAAGAAGGTTGTCCTCCTCCATAGGAATAGGCACAACACTCAGATCACCCACCTCATCCTGCGACATATCATCAACAATGTCATCGGAGATGAGTATAGCACGCACAACAGGGGAAAGAACCGAATCCACAAGAAGTGGTGGAGGCACATGGTGAATAGGCTCAACAATGTCGCTGCATAGATCAGCCGCACATCCGGTGACCGTGTCCATGCCATACCCTTCAAGATGTGAAGGTGACAAAGACACATAACCGGATGTTGAAGGTGTGCCGCCAGAGTTAGGAGTTGGGACGATCCGGATATCCGGCTCGTCGTCTTCGTCCAATTGGCGAAGATACTCGGCACAGTCCTTCAGGACATGATCAGTGCTCTCACAAAACCGGCACTGCCTTGCGGGCTTCTTTGGCACAGCGGGAGCTGGAGCCGAAAAGAAGTACGGCGGTAAAGGCTCAGCAGAGTAGCCATAAGACTTACGCGCACCATATGGAGTACCAGACGAAGTCGGTGCTCCATATGTTGGGCTATAAGAATTATGCCTACTATTCTCCGTAGGGCATTCATCACTAGAGTGGGAGGTAGCTCCACACCAACGGCAACGAAAATTGAGATGTGCCCACATAGTGTGAAGATAAAACGATTCAAAAAGAAGAACACTATTGTGCGAAATACTACACCTAACAAAAATTTACTAAAACAACCTACTATAAAACAAGAAAATGAAATAAAGAGAACAGAAATAAAATAAAAGATGCGATAAACAAATGGGAGGGCTTCTCTCTCAGATTCTCCCTCTCCAGAAAACTCACACGACTGTGTTCCCCGGCAATGGCGCCAAAAACTTGATGGCGCAAATCCTGCACACCGCTATAGGCGGTAGCGAGACTGCGATCCGAACGACAGTGAACCGGTCGCTGTCAAGTAATAATATGAGGAAGTAAATCTCCAAGTATCGAATCTCTCAAGGAACACAGTAAGGTGGAGTTTACTATTGAGGCAGGACTTGAGATTGAAGTCCTTTAGTCGGATGGAACGCGAAGGGGGGTTGTTTGGGTTATGGAAAATAAAAGTAACAAAATTAAACTACTCCTATGCAGGCCTTGAGCGCACTGCTTCGCTAGGAGAGATGGAGACTACGTAGGCCTTGAACGCACTACTTCGAAAGGGCGGATGGACGAGTAGGCTAGCGGATGGAATGGTTCGCACCGGCGGAGTCGTGGTGGATTACACGGGCCGTTAGCACCGCTTAGCTTGGCGGATGGAAGAGTAGGCTCACGGAATGAAATCGATAAAATGAATGACAATAGCGCACCTCATACACATGAACAAATCAAAAGGAATTTCATAAAGATGAAATAAAAGTTACAGATCTAGATTTATCATGTTCTTCATCCGCAAAATAGAGAGTTTAGCATACAAACATCATTTCGAAAGAATAAAGAGTAAGAGATTCGACCGACTCCGAAGCCTTACTGGGATTCACGGTTGGAATCGCTGGGTTGTCAATCTGCGTCCAAGCTCGGTCCTCAACTGCGTCCGGGGTAAAGGAGGGCTGTCACTTCCTCCCAATGGCCCGTCTTCTTCGTGTCACGACCCGGCGATGTCCAAATGCTCTTTAAACCTTCCTTGATGATGAAAGTAAGATCCAATCTCTTCCTTGAAGTCCCTATATGAATAGAGGAGGCTTAGAACGAAAAAACGCAAAAAAAACGGCGCTCAAAAAGACCTAGAAACGAAGGAGTTACGGCTGTTTTCGCGGAGCAGCTATTTATAGACAGGTGCAGGTTTTCAATGCGCACGATTAGTGGCGCACGACCAGTGGTCGTGCGCACTATGTCCAGTGGTCGTGCGTTAAGCCAGTCAGGCCACTTTTTAGGTGGGAATTAATGCACGATCACTAGCGCACGACCAGTGGTCGTGCGCACTATGTCCAGTGGTCGTGCGCAGTGTTCCTGTGCAGTTTTTGCGCCCCGGAACACTCGCATAACCCCCGTATCAACATTAAAGATCGTCAGGCCACGTAAATGGGCATTCCACACATTCTCAAATATAGAAATTGAATTGCAACATAAAGCATGAGTAAGATAAACAAGAAAATACATCGAAACAGGCCTAAAAGTGCACTTAGCTTGGAATAACAGGTAGAGAACAAATATGAGTGATTATGGATCTAAAATGTAGTGCATTGACTCAAATACCGGCCCAGATGAGTCCATAAATGTGTATATAAATGGGACTCATCACACCCCCAGACTTACCTGTTTGCGCGTCCCGAGCAAACATATCCGGCGGAGTAGGAAAAGCATAGCTAACCAAAAAAATTGCAAACATGGAATAGAATGCAAAGTTTCCTACTAGTGTGCATAGAAGTTCATTAGAAGAAGTTTTTACATATGCTAGCTACTTTATAAAAGTGTAAATGCGTAAAAAGGAATTTATTTTTACTCAAAAATGGAATGTTGGTGAATCTCGTGGTCTCGCGTAGTATGAAAGTAAGCTAGACGCGCAGGTGAATGTTACCCAAGACCGGAACTCGGAATTATCTCCGTTGAAATCCATCAACGTCGAGAACCATATGCTCGCCCGGTCACACTCTCTCCACGGCGCTAGTGAACTCACAAGACGAATCGATAGGACTTTAGGTATACATGAGGCTTGGGTTACGGTTTGGAATGCAAAGATAAACGTGAAGGCTAATCGCAACCCAAATGAGCACACAAAAGTGCTAAATCATAGCAGCCCCAATAATACACGTGTAACACACCCCCAGACATGACTTTGAAACCGGGTGTGCATACGGCCTACAACAATCAATACCAAAATATGCTTCAATTAAAACGCTAGGGATAAATATATATATATTTTTTCTTTTTCTTTTTCTTTTCTTTTTATCCCCAAATTAATTAGCACAATTCTCAGCACAAAGACATTTTTTTTTAAAACTTCCACATCAACACTGAAGTTACGCATCACCGCACCGCATTGAAAAATTACAATTCATAAATGCTCTTAGCTTAATTTTTGGTTGCGATAATAGGATTAGCTTTTAGGCCTTGGTGAAGTATGGTGGGGCTGAATCAAAAGATCGGGTAGGCACAAAATAGGCTAGCAACGGTTAGTGTATAGGAGTGGTAGAACAAAGCTCAAGCTTGCCAAATAGATGGCCTATGTCATGCTCAACTTGCAAGTCATTCGCACCCATGCTTCGAGAGTCGCTTGGGGCAAGTTCTTAACCCCCGAGAAAGGTAATCCTTACTCCCGACTCGAGCAACACGAACCTCACATTCGCCTACACACAATACCACGCTACCGCAAGATTCAACCACATTCACCATTTTGAGTAAAATAAATTAAAATCTACGCAAATCTACAAATTATAAATTAGAAGCATAAACAAAAACTAATTCTACTCAAATCCCTATGCAAACACGAGTATTCAACTAGAGCACTACAAGAGTCAACATTCCACTCCATCTTGCAATTATTTTTGCTAATACAGCACTTCCTACATCACATCCAAGAATTGAATATACGGAAGCATACAAACAAGCGAGTGCGCGCTAAAGTGGGTGCAGTGGTGTACAGTGAAGATGAACAATACTAAATAACTGAAATTAAAATACTTCTATTATGCAAATGAGATGTGCACGTGCAGTGGGTAACATATAACGGCTCTCCCCCAGACTTAATCTAAACAATACAACATAATGATATGACAGTGAAAATCAAAATCGAAAGCTAGGGAAGAAGTTACCCAATGCTCAGCAAGTGAGCATACCAGAAGGTGCGTGGAAATCTGAAGCAAACCCGCCATTCAGAATTTGCAATGAGTACCTGCAGGGGTGAGCTCCACAAAAACAAAAGAAAAAGACAAACTAAAATAAACTACAGTTAACTAAACACGATTAGAAGAAATAAAAATGCAGGAAAAGTAAGATAACTACTGGGGTTATTGTCCTCCCAGCACGACTTATTCAAATTGAAAACAGTTCTAGCTAATGGGTGTATGAAAAGAGAAGTGCACAGGTAACTGTTTTAATATGCGTGTTGGTAGCGAGTACCGATACGGCAACAGAACAGTCACGCCTCTACCCGAATATAAATAATACCTGCTCGTCACAGGTAGAGGGAATAGAAAGTAAGAAGAGGAGAAGGTATCCTCACTCAACTCACCAAAAACATCCTTGCCTAGCAAGGTGTCGTCAACATCGAGGTGGCAGGAGGAAAAGGTAATGAGGGGAGCTTCCCATACGGAGGGGGAGTAAACCTCCTCACGTGAAAGGATGCTCTCATCATTGACTTGAGAAAAAAGCTCCAAGTCCTCCTGAAGTACCTGTGAAGATTCAACCTGCACAGACTCAGATGAAGGAAGGGGATCAGGAAATAAAGAAGGCGAAAAACATAAATAATCGAACCAATCGGGGGAGTGATCCCGCTCTCATTCCCATCAGGTTGGGGAAGTAAAATAAAGTTAGGATTGTCATCAATGCTACAAGATTCGGCGGGATCAACGGTGGCCAGGATTAGGATTTGGACTTCCTCCACCGGTGCTGAGGAAAACTCCTCTTCACCTAGAAGGTTGTCCTCCTCCATAGGAATAGGCACAACACTCAGATCACCCACCTCATCCTGCAACATATCATCAACAATGTCATCGGAGATGAGTATAGCACGCACAACAGGGGAAAGAACCGAATCCACAAGAAGTGGTGGAGGCACATGGTGAATAGGCTCAGCAATGTCGCTGCATAGATCAGCCGCACATCCGGTGACCGTGTCCATGCCATACCCTTCAAGATGCGAAGGTGACAAAGACACATAACCGGATGTTGAAGGTGTGCCGCCAGAGTTAGGAGTTGGGACGATCCGGATATCCGGCTCGTCGTCTTCGTCCAATTGGCGAAGATACTCGGCACAGTCCTTCAGGACATGATCAGTGCTCTCACACAACCGACACTGCCTTGCAGGCTTCTTTGGCACAGCGGGAGATGGAGCCGAAAAGAAGTACGACGGTAAAGGCTCAGCAGAGTAGCCATAAGACTTACGCGCACCATATGGAGTACCAGACGAAGTCGGTGCTCCATATGTTGGGCTATAAGAATTATGCCTACTATTCTCCGTAGGGCATTCATCACTAGAGTGGGAGGTAGCTCCACACCAACGGCAACGAAAATTGAGATGTGCCCACATAGTGTGAAGATAAAACGATTCAAAAAGAAGAACACTATTGTGCGAAATACTACACCTAACAAAAATTTACTAAAGCAACCTACTATAAAACAAGGAAATGAAATAAAGAGAACAGAAATAAAATAAAAGATGCGATAAACAAATGGGAGGGCTTCTCTCTCAGATTCTCCCTCTCCAGAAAACTCACACGACTGTGTTCCCCGACAACGGCGCCAAAAACTTGATGGCGCAAATCCTGCACACCGCTATAGGCGGTAGCGAGACTGCGATCCGAACGACAGTGAACCGGTCGCTGTCAAGTAATAATATGAGGAAGTAAATCCCCAAGTATCGAATCTCTCAAGGAACACAGTAAGGTGGAGTTTACTATTGAGGCAGGACTTGAGATTGAAGTCCTTTAGTCGGATGGAACGCGAAGGGGGGTTGTTTGGGTTATGGAAAATAAAAGTAACAAAATTAAACTACTCCTACGCAGGCCTTGAGGGCACTGCTTCGCTAGGAGAGATGGAGACTACGTAGGCCTTGAACTCACTACTTCGAAAGGGCGGATGGACGAGTAGGCTAGCGGATGGAATGGTTCGCACCGACGGAGTCGTGGTGGATTACACGGGCCGTTAGCACCGCTTAGCTTGGCGGATGGAAGAGTAGGCTCACGGAATGAACTCGATAAAATGAATGACAATAGCGCACCTCATACACATGAACAAATCAAAAGGAATTTCATAAAGATGAAATAAAAGTTACAGATCTAGATTTATCATGTTCTTCATCCGCAAAATAGAGAGTTTAGCATACAAACATCATTTCGAAAGAATAAAGAGTAAGAGATTCGACCGACTCCGAAGCCTTGCTGGGATTCACGGTTGGAATCGCTGGGTTGTCAATCCGCGTCCAAGCTCGGTCCTCAACTGCGTTCGGGGTAAAGGAGGGCTGTCACTTCCTCCCAATGGCCCGTCTTCTTCGTGTCACGACCCGGCGATGTCCAAATGCTCTTTAAACCTTCCTTGATGATGAAAGTAAGATCCAATCTCTTCCTTGAAGTCCCTAGATGAATAGAGGAGGCTTAGAACGAAAAAACGCAAAAAACGGCGCTCAAAAATACCTAGAAACGAAGAAGTTACGGCTGTTTTCGCGGAGCAGCTATTTATAGACAGGTGCAGGTTTTCAATGCGCACGATTAGTGGAGCACGACCAGTGGTCGTGCGCACTATGTCCAATGGTCGTGCGTTAAGCCAGTCAGGCCACTTTTTAAGTGGGAATTAATGCACGATCACTAGCGCACGACCAGTGGTCGTGCGCACTATGTCCAGTGGTCGTGCGCAGTGTTCCTGTGCAGTTTTTGCGCCCCGGAACACTCGCACAACCCCCGTATCAACATTAAAGATCGTCAGGCCACGTAAATGGGCATTCCACACATTCTCAAATATAGAAATTGAATTGCAACATAAAGCATGAGTAAGATAAACAAGAAAATACATCGAAACAGGCCTAAAAGTGCACTTAGCTTGGAATAACAGGTAGAGAACAAATATGAGTGATTATGGATCTAAAATGTAGTGCATTGACTCAAATACCGGCCCAGATGAGTCCATAAATGTGTATATAAATGGGACTCATCACACCCCCAGACTTACCTGTTTGCGCGTCCCGAGCAAACATATCCGGCGGAGTAGGAAAAGCATAGCTAACCAAAAAAATTGCAAACATGGAATAGAATGCAAAGTTTCCTACTAGTGTGCATAGAAGTTCATTAGAAGAAGTTTTTACATATGCTAGCTACTTTATAAAAGTGTAAATGCGTAAAAAGGAATTTATTTTTACTCAAAAATGGAATGTTGGTGAATCTCGTGGTCTCGCGTAGTACGAAAGTAAGCTAGACGCGCAGGTGAATGTTACCCAAGACCGGAACTCGGAATTATCTCCGTTGAAATCCATCAACGTCGAGAACCATATGCTCGCCCGGTCACACTCTCTCCACGGCGCTAGTGAACTCACAAGACGAATCGATAGGACTTTAGGTATACATGAGGCTTGGGTTACGGTTTGGAATGCAAAGATAAACGTGAAGGCTAATCGCAACCCAAATGAGCACACAAAAGTGCTAAATCATAGCAGCCCCAATAATACACGTGTAACACACCCCCAGACATGACTTTGAAACCGGGTGTGCATACGGCCTACAACAATCAATACCAAAATATGCTTCAATTAAAACGCTAGGGATAAATATATATATTTTTTTTCTTTTTCTTTTTCTTTTCTTTTTATCCCCAAATTAATTAGCACAATTCTCAGCACAAAGACATTTTTTTTTTAAACTTCCACATCAACACTGAAGTTACGCATCACCGCACCGCATTGAAAAATTACAATTCATAAATGCTCTTAGCTTAATTTTTGGTTGCGATAATAGGATTAGCTTTTAGGCCTTGGTGAAGTATGGTGGGGCTGAATCAAAAGATCGGGTAGGCACAAAATAGGCTAGCAACGGTTAGTGTATAGGAGTGGTAGAACAAAGCTCAAGCTTGCCAAATAGATGGCCTATGTCATGCTCAACTTGCAAGTCATTCGCACCCATGCTTCGAGAGTCGCTTGGGGCAAGTTCTTAACCCCCGAGAAAGGTAATCCTTCCTCCCGACTCGAGCAACACGAACCTCACATTCGCCTACACACAATACCACGCTACCGCAAGATTCAACCACATTCACCATTTTGAGTAAAATAAATTAAAATCTACGCAAATCTACAAATTATAAATTAGAAGCATAAACAAAAACTAATTCTACTCAAATCCCTATGCAAACACGAGTATTCAACTAGAGCACTACAAGAGTCAACATTCCACTCCATCTTGCAATTATTTTTGCTAATACAGCACTTCCTACATCACATCCAAGAATTGAATATACGGAAGCATACAAACAAGCGAGTGCGCGCTAAAGTGGGTGCAGTGGTGTACAGTGAAGATGAACAATACTAAATAACTGAAATTAAAATACTTCTATTATGCAAATGAGATGTGCACGTGCAGTGGGTAACATATAACGGCTCTCCCCCAGACTTAATCTAAACAATACAACATAATGATATGATAGTGAAAATCAAAATCGAAAGCTAGGGAAGAAGTTACCCAATGCTCAGCAAGTGAGCATACCAGAAGGTGCGTGGAAATCTGAAGCAAACCCGCCATTCAGAATTTGCAATGAGTACCTGCAGGGGTGAGCTCCACAAAAACAAAAGAAAAAGACAAACTAAAATAAACTACAGTTAACTAAACACGATTAGAAGAAATAAAAATGCAGGAAAAGTAAGATAACTACTGGGGTTATTGTCCTCCCAGCACGACTTATTCAAATTGAAAACAGTTCTAGCTAATGGGTGTATGAAAAGAGAAGTGCACAGGTAACTGTTTTAATATGCGTGTTGGTAGCGAGTACCGATACGGCAACAGAACAGTCACGCCTCTACCCGAATATAAATAATACCTGCTCGTCACAGGTAGAGGGAATAGAAAGTAAGAAGAGGAGAAGGTATCCTCACTCAACTCACCAAAAACATCCTTGCCTAGCAAGGTGTCGTCAACATCGAGGTGGCAGGAGGAAAAGGTAATGAGGGGAGCTTCCCATACGGAGGGGGAGTAAACCTCCTCACGTGAAAGGATGCTCTCATCATTGACTTGAGAAAAAAGCTCCAAGTCCTCCTGAAGTACCTGTGAAGATTCAACCTGCACAGACTCAGATGAAGGAAGGGGATCAGGAAATAAAGAAGGCGAAAAACATAAATAATCGTCAATCGGGGGAGTGATCCCGGTCTCATTACCATCAGGTTGGGGAAGTAAAATAAAGTTAGGATTGTCATCAATGCTACAAGATTCGGCGGGATCAACGGTGGCCAGGATTAGGATTTGGACTTCCTCCACCGGTGCTGAGGAAAACTCCTCTTCACCTAGAAGGTTGTCCTCCTCCATAGGAATAGGCACAACACTCAGATCACCCACCTCATCCTGCAACATATCATCAACAATGTCATCGGAGATGAGTATAGCACGCACAACAGGGGAAAGAACCGAATCCACAAGAAGTGGTGGAGGCACATGGTGAATAGGCTCAGCAATGTCGCTGCATAGATCAGCCGCACATCCGGTGACCGTGTCCATGCCATACCCTTCAAGATGCGAAGGTGACAAAGACACATAACCGGATGTTGAAGGTGTGCCGCCGGAGTTAGGAGTTGGGACGATCCGGATATCCGGCTCGTCGTCTTCGTCCAATTGGCGAAGATACTCGGCACAGTCCTTCAGGACATGATCAGTGCTCTCACAAAACCGGCACTGCCTTGCGGGCTTCTTTGGCACAGCGGGAGCTGGAGCCGAAAAGAAGTACGACGGTAAAGGCTCAGCAGAGTAGCCATAAGACTTACGCGCACGATATGGAGTACCAGACGAAGTCGGTGCTCCATATGTTGGGCTATAAGAATTATGCCTACTATTCTCCGTAGGGCATTCATCACTAGAGTGGGAGGTAGCTCCACTCCAACGGCAACGAAAATTGAGATGTGCCCACATAGTGTGAAGATAAAACGATTCAAAAAGAAGAACACTATTGTGCGAAATACTACACCTAACAAAAATTTACTAAAGCAACCTACTATAAAACAAGGAAATGAAATAAAGAGAACAGAAATAAAATAAAAGATGCGATAAACAAATGGGAGGGCTTCTCTCTCAGATTCTCCCTCTCCAGAAAACTCACACGACTGTGTTCCCCGGCAACGGCGCCAAAAACTTGATGGCGCAAATCCTGCACACCGCTATAGGCGGTAGCGAGACTGCGATCCGAACGACAGTGAACCGGTCGCTGTCAAGTAATAATATGAGGAAGTAAATCCCCAAGTATCGAATCTCTCAAGGAACACAGTAAGGTGGAGTTTACTATTGAGGCAGGACTTGAGATTGAAGTCCTTTAGTCGGATGGAACGCGAAGGGAGGTTGTTTGGGTTATGGAAAATAAAAGTAACAAAATTAAACTACTCCTATGCAGGCCTTGAGCGCGCTGCTTCGCTAGGAGAGATGGAGACTACGTAGGCCTTGAACGCACTACTTCGAAAGGGCGGATGGACGAGTAGGCTAGCGGATGGAATGGTTCGCACCGGCGGAGTCGTGGTGGATTACACGGGCCGTTAGCACCGCTTAGCTTGGCGGATGGAAGAGTAGGCTCACGGAATGAACTCGATAAAATGAATGACAATAGCGCACCTCATACACATGAACAAATCAAAAGGAATTTCATAAAGATGAAATAAAAGTTACAGATCTAGATTTATCATGTTCTTCATCCGCAAAATAGAGAGTTTAGCATACAAACATCATTTCGAAAGAATAAAGAGTAAGAGATTCGACCGACTCCGAAGCCTTGCTGGGATTCACGGTTGGAATCATTGGGTTGTCAATCCGCGTCCAAGCTCGGTCCTTAACTGCGTCCGGGGTAAAGGAGGGCTGTCACTTCCTCCCAATGGCCCGTCTTCTTCGTGTCACGACCCGGCGATGTCCAAATGCTCTTTAAACCTTCCTTGATGATGAAAGTAAGATCCAATCTCTTCCTTGAAGTCCCTAGATGAATAGAGGAGGCTTAGAACGAAAAAACGCAAAAAACGGCGCTCAAAAAGACCTAGAAACGAAGAAGTTACGGCTATTTTCGCGGAGCAGCTATTTATAGACAGGTGCAGGTTTTCAATGCGCACGATTAGTGGCGCACGACCAGTGGTCGTGCGCACTATGTACAGTGGTCGTGCGTTAAGCCAGTCAGGCCACTTTTTAGGTGGGAATTAATGCACGATCACTAGCGCACGACCAGTGGTCGTGCGCACTATGTCCAGTGGTCGTGCGCAGTGTTCCTGTGCAGTTTTTGCGCCCCGGAACACTCGCACGACCCCCGTATCAACATTAAAGATCGTCAGGCCACGTAAATGGGCATTCCACACATTCTCAAATATAGAAATTGAATTGCAACATAAAGCATGAGTAAGATAAACAAGAAAATACATCGAAACAGGCCTAAAAGTGCACTTAGCTTGGAATAACAGGTAGAGAACAAATATGAGTGATTATGGATCTAAAATGTAGTGCATTGACTCAAATACCGGCCCAGATGAGTCCATAAATGTGTATATAAATGGGACTCATCACACCCCCAGACTTACCTGTGTGCGCGTCCCGAGCAAACATATCCGGCGGAGTAGGAAAAGCATAGCTAACCAAAAAAATTGCAAACATGGAATAGAATGCGAAGTTTCCTACTAGTGTGCATAGAAGTTAATTAGAAGAAGTTTTTACATATGCTAGCTACTTTATAAAAGTGTAAATGCGTAAAAAGGAATTTATTTTTACTCAAAAATGGAATGTTGGTGAATCTCGTGGTCTCGCGTAGTACGAAAGTAAGCTAGACGCGCAGGTGAATGTTACCCAAGACCGGAACTCGGAATTATCTCCGTTGAAATCCATCAACGTCGAGAACCATATGCTCGCCCGGTCACACTCTCTCCACGGCGCTAGTGAACTCACAAGACGAATCGATAGGACTTTAGGTATACATGAGGCTTGGGTTACGGTTTGGAATGCAAAGATAAACGTGAAGGCTAATCGCAACCCAAATGAGCACACAAAAGTGCTAAATCATAGCAGCCCCAATAATACACGTGTAACACACCCCCAGACATGACTTTGAAACCGGGTGTGCATACGGCCTACAACAATCAATACCAAAATATGCTTCAATTAAAACGCTAGGGATAAATATATATATATTTTTTTTCTTTTTCTTTTTCTTTTCTTTTTATCCCCAAATTAATTAGCACAATTCTCAGCACAAAGACATTTTTTTTTAAAACTTCCACATCAACACTGAAGTTACGCATCACCGCACCGCATTGAAAAATTACAATTCATAAATGCTCTTAGCTTAATTTTTGGTTGCGATAATAGGATTAGCTTTTAGGCCTTGGTGAAGTATGGTGGGGCTGAATCAAAAGATCGGGTAGGCACAAAATAGGCTAGCAACGGTTAGTGTATAGGAGTGGTAGAACAAAGCTCAAGCTTGCCAAATAGATGGCCTATGTCATGCTCAACTTGCAAGTCATTCGCACCCATGCTTCGAGAGTCGCTTGGGGCAAGTTCTTAACCCCCGAGAAAGGTAATCCTTCCTCCCGACTCGAGCAACACGAACCTCACATTCACCTACACACAATACCACGCTACCGCAAGATTCAACCACATTCACCATTTTGAGTAAAATAAATTAAAATCTACGCAAATCTACAAATTATAAATTAGAAGCATAAACAAAAACTAATTCTACTCAAATCCCTATGCAAACACGAGTATTCAACTAGAGCGCTACAAGAGTCAACATTCCACTCCATCTTGCAATTATTTTTGCTAATACAGCACTTCCTACATCACATCCAAGAATTGAATATACGGAAGCATACAAACAAGCGAGTGCGCGCTAAAGTGGGTGCAGTGGTGTACAGTGAAGATGAACAATACTAAATAACTGAAATTAAAATACTTCTATTATGCAAATGTGATGTGCACATGCAGTGGGTAACATATAACGGCTCTCCCCCAGACTTAATCTAAACAATACAACATAATGATATGACAGTGAAAATCAAAATCGAAAGCTAGGGAAGAAGTTACCCAATGCTCAGCAAGTGAGCATACCAGAAGGTGCGTGGAAATCTAGAGCAAACCCGCCATTCAGAATTTGCAATGAGTACCTGCAGGGGTGAGCTCCACAAAAACAAAAGAAAAAGACAAACTAAAATAAACTACAGTTAACTAAACACGATTAGAAGAAATAAAAATGCAGGAAAAGTAAGATAACTACTGGGGTTATTGTCCTCCCAGCACGACTTATTCAAATTGAAAACAGTTCTAGCTAATGGGTGTATGAAAAGAGAAGTGCACAGGTAACTGTTTTAATATGCGTGTTGGTAACGAGTACCGATACGGCAACAGAACAGTCACGCCTCTACCCGAATATAAATAATACCTGCTCGTCACAGGTAGAGGGAATAGAAAGTAAGAAGAGGAGAAGGTATCCTCACTCAACTCACCAAAAACATCCTTGCCTAGCAAGGTGTCGTCAACATCGAGGTGGCAGGAGGAAAAGGTAATGAGGGGAGCTTCCCATACGGAGGGGGAGTAAACCTCCTCACGTGAAAGGATGCTCTCATCATTGACTTGAGAAAAAAGCTCCAAGTCCTCCTGAAGTACCTGTGAAGATTCAACCTGCACAGACTCAGATGAAGGAAGGGGATCAGGAAATAAAGAAGGCGAAAAACATAAATAATCGTCAATCGGGGGAGTGATCCCGGTCTCACTCCCATCAGGTTGGGGAAGTAAAATAAAGTTAGGATTGTCATCAATGCTACAAGATTCGGCGGGATCAACGGTGGCCAGGATTAGGATTTGGACTTCCTCCACTGGTGCTGAGGAAAACTCCTCTTCACCTAGAAGGTTGTCCTCCTCCATAGGAATAGGCACAACACTCAGATCACCCACCTCATCCTGCGACATATCATCAACAATGTCATCGGAGATGAGTATAGCACGCACAACAGGGGAAAGAACCGAATCCACAAGAAGTGGTGGAGGCACATGGTGAATAGGCTCAGCAATGTCGCTGCATAGATCAGCCGCACATCCGGTGACCGTGTCCATGCCATACCCTTCAAGATGCGAAGGTGACAAAGACACATAACCGGATGTTGAAGGTGTGCCGCCAGAGTTAGGAGTTGGGACGATCCGGATATCCGGCTCGTCGTCTTCGTCCAATTGGCGAAGATACTCGGCACAGTCCTTCAGGACATGATCAGTGCTCTCACAAAACCGGCACTGCCTTGCGGGATTCTTTGGCACAGCGGGAGCTGGAGCCGAAAAGAAGTACGACGGTAAAGGCTCAGCAGAGTAGCCATAAGACTTACGCGCACCATATGGAGTACTAGACGAAGTCGGTGCTCCATATGTTGGGCTATAAGAATTATGCCTACTATTCTCCGTAGGGCATTCATCACTAGAGTGGGAGGTAGCTCCACACCAACAGCAACAAAAATTGAGATGTGCCCACATAGTGTGAAGATAAAATGATTCAAAAAGAAGAACACTATTGTGCGAAATACTACACCTAACAAAAATTTACTAAAGCAACCTACTATAAAACAAGGAAATGGAATAAAGAGAACAGAAATAAAATAAAAGATGCGATAAACAAATGGGAGGGCTTCTCTCTCAGATTCTCCCTCTCCAGAAAACTCACACGACTGTGTTCCCCGGCAACGGCGCCAAAAACTTGATGGCGCAAATCCTGCACACCGCTATAGGCGGTAGCGAGACTGCGATCCGAACGACAGTGAACCGGTCGCTGTCAAGTAATAATATGAGGAAGTAAATCCCCAAGTATCGAATCTCTCAAGGAACACAGTAAGGTGGAGTTTACTATTGAGGCAGGACTTGAGATTGAAGTCCTTTAGTCGGATGGAACGCGAAGGGGGGTTGTTTGGGTTATGGAAAATAAAAGTAACAAAATTAAACTACTCCTATGCAGGCCTTGAGCGCACTGCTTCGCTAGGAGAGATGGAGACTACGTAGGCCTTGAACGCACTACTTCGAAAGGGCGGATGGACGAGTAGGCTAGCGGATGGAATGGTTCGCACCGGCGGAGTCGTGGTGGATTACACGGGCCGTTAGCACCGCTTAGCTTGGCGGATGGAAGAGTAGGCTCACGGAATGAAATCGATAAAATGAATGACAATAGCGCACCTCATACACATGAACAAATCAAAAGGAATTTCATAAAGATGAAATAAAAGTTACAGATCTAGATTTTTCATGTTCTTCATCCGCAAAATAGAGAGTTTAGCATACAAACATCATTTCGAAAGAATAAAGAGTAAGAGATTTGACCGACTCCGAAGCCTTGCTGGGATTCACGGTTGGAATCGCTGGGTTGTCAATCCGCGTCCAAGCTCGGTCCTCAACTGCGTCCGGGGTAAAGGAGGGCTGTCACTTCCTCCCAATGGCCCGTCTTCTTCGTGTCACGACCCGGCGATGTCCAAATTCTCTTTAAACCTTCCTTGATGATGAAAGTAAGATCCAATCTCTTCCTTGAAGTCCCTAGATGAATAGAGAAGGCTTAGAACGAAAAAACGCAAAAAACGACGCTCAAAAAGATCTAGAAACGAAGAAGTTACGGCTGTTTTTGCGGAGCAGCTATTTATAGACAGGTGCAGGTTTTCAATGCGCACGATTAGTGGCGCACGACTAGTGGTCGTGCGCACTATGTCCAGTGGTCGTGCGTTAAGCCAGTCAGGCCACTTTTTAGGTGGGAATTAATGCACGATCACTAGCGCACGACCAGTGGTCGTGCGCACTATGTCCAGTGGTCGTGCGCAGTGTTCCTGTGCAGTTTTTGCGCCCCGGAACACTCGCACAACCCCCGTATCAACATTAAAGATCGTCAGGCCACGTAAATGGGCATTCCACAAATTCTCAAATATAGAAATTGAATTGCAACATAAAGCATGAGTAAGATAAACAAGAAAATACATCGAAACAGGCCTAAAAGTGCACTTAGCTTGGAATAACAGGTAGAGAACAAATATGAGTGATTATGGATCTAAAATGTAGTGCATTGACTCAAATACCGGCCCAGATGAGTCCATAAATGTGTATATAAATGGGACTCATCACACCCCCAGACTTACCTGTTTGCGCGTCCCGAGCAAACATATCCGGCGGAGTAGGAAAAGCATAGCTAACCAAAAAAATTGCAAACATGGAATAGAATGCAAAGTTTCCTACTAGTGTGCATAGAAGTTCATTAGAAGAAGTTTTTACATATGCTAGCTACTTTATAAAAGTGTAAATGCGTAAAAAGGAATTTATTTTTACTCAAAAATGGAATGTTGGTGAATCTCGTGGTCTCGCGTAGTACGAAAGTAAGCTAGACGCGCAGGTGAATGTTACCCAAGACCGGAACTCGGAATTATCTCCGTTGAAATCCATCAACGTCGAGAACCATATGCTCGCCCGGTCACACTCTCTCCACGGCGCTAGTGAACTCACAAGACGAATCGATAGGACTTTAGGTATACATGAGGCTTGGGTTACGGTTTGGAATGCAAAGATAAACGTGAAGGCTAATCGCAACCCAAATGAGCACACAAAAGTGCTAAATCATAGCAGCCCCAATAATACACGTGTAACACACCCCCAGACATGACTTTGAAACCGGGTGTGCATACGGCCTACAACAATCAATACCAAAATATGCTTCAATTAAAACGCTAGGGATAAATATATATATATTTTTTTTCTTTTCTTTTTATCCCCAAATTAATTAGCACAATTCTCAGCACAAAGACATTTTTTTTTAAAACTTCCACAACAACACTGAAGTTACGCATCACCGCACCGCATTGAAAAATTACAATTCATAAATGCTCTTAGCTTAATTTTTGGTTGCGATAATAGGATTAGCTTTTAGGCCTTGGTGAAGTATGGTGGGGCTGAATCAAAAGATCGGGTAGGCACAAAATAGGCTAGCAACGGTTAGTGTATAGGAGTGGTAGAACAAAGCTCAAGCTTGCCAAATAGATGGCCTATGTCATGCTCAACTTGCAAGTCATTCGCACCCATGCTTCGAGAGTCGCTTGGGGCAAGTTCTTAACCCCCGAGAAAGGTAATCCTTACTCCCCACTCGAGCAACACGAACCTCACATTCGCCTACACACAGTACCACGCTACCGCAAGATTCAACCACATTCACCATTTTGAGTAAAATAAATTAAAATCTACGCAAATCTACAAATTATAAATTAGAAGCATAAACAAAAACTAATTCTACTCAAATCCCTATGCAAACACGAGTATTCAACTAGAGCACTACAAGAGTCAACATTCCACTCCATCTTGCAATTATTTTTGCTAATACAGCACTTCCTACATCACATCCAAGAATTGAATATACGGAAGCATACAAACAAGCGAGTGCGCGCTAAAGTGGGTGCAGTGGTGTACAGTGAAGATGAACAATACTAAATAACTGAAATTAAAATACTTCTATTATGCAAATGAGATGTGCACGTGCAGTGGGTAACATATAACGGCTCTCCCCCAGACTTAATCTAAACAATACAACATAATGATATGACAGTGAAAATCAAAATCGAAAGCTAGGGAAGAAGTTACCCAATGCTCAGCAAGTGAGCATACCAGAAGGTGCGTGGAAATCTGAAGCAAACCCGCCATTCAGAATTTGCAATGAGTACCTGCAGGGGTGAGCTCCACAAAAACAAAAGAAAAAGACAAACTAAAATAAACTACAGTTAACTAAACACGATTAGAAGAAATAAAAATGCAGGAAAAGTAAGATAACTACTGGGGTTATTGTCCTCCCAGCACGACTTATTCAAATTGAAAACAGTTCTAGCTAATGGGTGTATGAAAAGAGAAGTGCACAGGTAACTGTTTTAATATGCGTGTTGGTAGCGAGTACCGATACGGCAACAGAACAGTCACGCCTCTACCCGAATATAAATAATACCTGCTCGTCACAGGTAGAGGGAATAGAAAGTAAGAAGAGGAGAAGGTATCCTCACTCAACTCACCAAAAACATCCTTGCCTAGCAAGGTGTCGTCAACATCGAGGTGGCAGGAGGAAAAGGTAATGAGGGGAGCTTCCCATACGGAGGGGGAGTAAACCTCCTCACGTGAAAGGATGCTCTCATCATTGACTTGAGAAAAAAGCTCCAAGTCCTCCTGAAGTACCTGTGAAGATTCAACCTGCACAGACTCAGATGAAGGAAGGGGATCAGGAAATAAAGAAGGCGAAAAACATAAATAATCGTCAATCAGGGGAGTGATCCCGGTCTCACTCCCATCAGGTTGGGGAAGTAAAATAAAGTTAGGATTGTCATCAATGCTACAAGATTCGGCGGGATCAACGGTGGCCAGGATTAGGATTTGGACTTCCTCCACCGGTGCTGAGGAAAACTCCTCTTCACCTAGAAGGTTGTCCTCCTCCATAGGAATAGGCACAACACTCAGATCACCCACCTCATCCTGCAACATATCATCAACAATGTCATCGGAGATGAGTATAGCACGCACAACAGGGGAAAGAACCGAATCCACAAGAAGTGGTGGAGGCACATGGTGAATAGGCTCAGCAATGTCGCTGCATAGATCAGCCGCACATCCGGTGACCGTGTCCATGCCATACCCTTCAAGATGCGAAGGTGACAAAGACACATAACCGGATGTTGAAGGTGTGCCGCCAGAGTTAGGAGTTGGGACGATCCGGATATCCGGCTCGTCGTCTTCGTCCAATTGGCGAAGATACTCGGCACAGTCCTTCAGGACATGATCAGTGCTCTCACAAAACCGGCACTGCCTTGCGGGCTTCTTTGGCACAGCGGGAGCTGGAGCCGAAAAGAAGTACGACGGTAAAGGCTCAGCAGAGTAGCCATAAGACTTACGCGCACCATATGGAGTACCAGACGAAGTCGGTGCTCCATATGTTGGGCTATAAGAATTATGCCTACTATTCTCCGTAGGGCATTCATCACTAGAGTGGGAGGTAGCTCCACACCAACGGCAACAAAAATTGAGATGTGCCCACATAGTGTGAAGATAAAATGATTCAAAAAGAAGAACACTATTGTGCGAAATACTACACCTAACAAAAATTTACTAAAGCAACCTACTATAAAACAAGGAAATGGAATAAAGAGAACAGAAATAAAATAAAAGATGCGATAAACAAATGGGAGGGCTTCTCTCTCAGATTCTCCCTCTCCAGAAAACTCACACGACTGTGTTCCCCGGCAACGGCGCCAAAAACTTGATGGCGCAAATCCTGCACACCGCTATAGGCGGTAGCGAGACTGCGATCCGAACGACAGTGAACCGGTCGCTGTCAAGTAATAATATGAGGAAGTAAATCCCCAAGTATCGAATCTCTCAAGGAACACAGTAAGGTGGAGTTTACTATTGAGGCAGGACTTGAGATTGAAGTCCTTTAGTCGGATGGAACGCGAAGGGGGGTTGTTTGGGTTATGGAAAATAAAAGTAACAAAATTAAACTACTCCTATGCAGGCCTTGAGCGCACTGCTTCACTAGGAGAGATGGAGACTACGTAGTCCTTGAACGCACTACTTCGAAAGGGCGGATGGACGAGTAGGCTAGCGGATGGAATGGTTCGCACCGGCGGAGTCGTGGTGGATTACACGGGCCGTTAGCACCGCTTAGCTTGGCGGATGGAAGAGTAGGCTCACGGAATGAAATCGATAAAATGAATGACAATAGCGCACCTCATACACATGAACAAATCAAAAGGAATTTCATAAAGATGAAATAAAAGTTACAGATCTAGATTTATCATGTTCTTCATCCGCAAAATAGAGAGTTTAGCATACAAACATCATTTCGAAAGAATAAAGAGTAAGAGATTCGACCGACTCCGAAGCCTTGCTGGGATTCACGGTTGGAATCGCTGGTTTGTCAATCTGCGTCCAAGCTCGGTCCTCAACTGCGTCCGGGGTAAAGGAGGGCTGTCACTTCCTCCCAATGGCCCGTCTTCTTCGTGTCACGACCCGGCGATGTCCAAATGCTCTTTAAACCTTCCTTGATGATGAAAGTAAGATCCAATCTCTTCCTTGAAGTCCCTAGATGAATAGAGGAGGCTTAGAACGAAAAAAACGCAAAAAACGGCGCTCAAAAAGACCTAGAAACGAAGAAGTTACGGCTGTTTTTGCGGAGCAGCTATTTATAGACAGGTGCAGGTTTTCAATGCGCACGATTAGTGGCGCACGACCAGTGGTCGTGCGCACTATGTCCAGTGGTCGTGCGTTAAGCCAGTCAGGCCACTTTTTAGGTGGGAATTAATGCACGATCACTAGCGCACGACCAGTGGTCGTGCGCACTATGTCCAGTGGTCGTGCGCAGTGTTCCTGTGCAGTTTTTGCGCCCCGGAACACTCGCACAACCCCCGTATTAACATTAAAGATCGTCAGGAAACGTAAATGGGCATTCCACACATTCTCAAATATAGAAATTGAATTGCAACATAAAGCATGAGTAAGATAAACAAGAAAATACAACGAAACAGGCCTAAAAGTGCACTTAGCTTGGAATAACAGGTAGAGAACAAATATGAGTGATTATGGATCTAAAATGTAGTGCATTGACTCAAATACCGGCCCAGATGAGTCCATAAATGTGTATATAAATGGGACTCATCACACCCCCAGACTTACCTGTTTGCGCGTCCCGAGCAAACATATCCGGCGGAGTAGGAAAAGCATAGCTAACCAAAAAAATTGCAAACATGGAATAGAATGCAAAGTTTCCTACTAGTGTGCATAGAAGTTCATTAGAAGAAGTTTTTACATATGCTAGCTACTTTATAAAAGTGTAAATGCGTAAAAAGGAATTTATTTTTACTCAAAAATGGAATGTTGGTGAATCTCGTGGTCTCGCGTAGTACGAAAGTAAGCTAGACGCGCAGGTGAATGTTACCCAAGACCGGAACTCGGAATTATCTCCGTTGAAATCCATCAACGTCGAGAACCATATGCTCGCCCGGTCACACTCTCTCCACGGCGCTAGTGAACTCACAAGACGAATTGATAGGACTTTAGGTATACATGAGGCTTGGGTTACGGTTTGGAATGCAAAGATAAACGTGAAGGCTAATCGCAACCCAAATGAGCACACAAAAGTGCTAAATCATAGCAGCCCCAATAATACACGTGTAACACACCCCCAGACATGACTTTGAAACCGGGTGTGCATACGGCCTACAACAATCAATACCAAAATATGCTTCAATTAAAACGCTAGGGATAAATATATATATATATTTTTTCTTTTTCTTTTTCTTTTCTTTTTATCCCCAAATTAATTAGCACAATTCTCAGCACAAAGACATTTTTTTTTAAAACTTCCACATCAACACTGAAGTTACGCATCACCGCACCGCATTGAAAAATTACAATTCATAAATGCTCTTAGCTTAATTTTTGGTTGCGATAATAGGATTAGCTTTTAGGCCTTGGTGAAGTATGGTGGGGCTGAATCAAAAGATCGGGTAGGCACAAAATAGGCTAGCAACGGTTAGTGTATAGGAGTGGTAGAACAAAGCTCAAGCTTGCCAAATAGATGGCCTATGTCATGCTCAACTTGCAAGTCATTCGCACCCATGCTTCGAGAGTCGCTTGGGGCAAGTTCTTAACCCCCGAGAAAGGTAATCCTTCCTCCCGACTCGGGCAACACGAACCTCACATTCGCCTACACACAATACCACGCTACCGCAAGATTCAACCACATTCACCATTTTGAGTAAAATAAATTAAAATCTACGCAAATCTACAAATTATAAATTAGAAGCATAAACAAAAACTAATTCTACTCAAATCCCTATGCAAACACGAGTATTCAACTAGAGCACTACAAGAGTCAACATTCCACTCCATCTTGCAATTATTTTTGCTAATACAGCACTTCCTACATCACATCCAAGAATTGAATATACGGAAGCATACAAACAAGCGAGTGCGCGCTAAAGTGGGTGCAGTGGTGTACAGTGAAGATGAACAATACTAAATAACTGAAATTAAAATACTTCTATTATGCAAATGAGATGTGCACGTGCAGTGGGTAACATATAACGGCTCTCCCCCAGACTTAATCTAAACAATACAACATAATGATATGACAGTGAAAATCAAAATCGAAAGCTAGGGAAGAAGTTACCCAATGCTCAGCAAGTGAGTATACCAGAAGGTGCGTGGAAATCTGAAGCAAACCCGCCATTCAGAATTTGCAATGAGTACCTGCAGGGGTGAGCTCCACAAAAACAAAAGAAAAAGACAAACTAAAATAAACTACAGTTAACTAAACACGATTAGAAGAAATAAAAATGCAGGAAAAGTAAGATAACTACTGGGGTTATTGTCCTCCCAGCACGACTTATTCAAATTGAAAACAGTTCTAGCTAATGAGTGTATGAAAAGAGAAGTGCACAGGTAACTGTTTTAATATGCGTGTTGGTAGCGAGTACCGATACGGCAACAGAACAGTCACGCCTCTACCCGAATATAAATAATACCTGCTCGTCACAGGTAGAGGGAATAGAAAGTAAGAAGAGGAGAAGGTATCCTCACTCAACTCACCAAAAACATCCTTGCCTAGCAAGGTGTCGTCAACATCGAGGTGGCAGGAGGAAAAGGTAATGAGGGGAGCTTCCCATACGGAGGGGGAGTAAACCTCCTCACGTGAAAGGATGCTCTCATCATTGACTTGAGAAAAAAGCTCCAAGTCCTCCTGAAGTACCTGTGAAGATTCAACCTGCACAGACTCAGATGAAGGAAGGGGATCAGGAAATAAAGAAGGCGAAAAACATAAATAATCGTCAATCGGGGGAGTGATCCCGGTCTCACTCCCATCAGGTTGGGGAAGTAAAATAAAGTTAGGATTGTCATCAATGCTACAAGATTCGGCGGGATCAACGGTGGCCAGGATTAGGATTTGGACTTCCTCCACCGGTGCTGAGAAAAACTCCTCTTCACCTAGAAGGTTGTCCTCCTCCATAGGAATAGGCACAACACTCAGATCACCCACCTCATCCTGCGACATATCATCAACAATGTCATCGGAGATGAGTATAGCACGCACAACAGGGGAAAGAACCGAATCCACAAGAAGTGGTGGAGGCACATGGTGAATAGGCTCAGCAATGTCGCTGCATAGATCAGCCGCACATCCGGTGACCGTGTCCATGCCATACCCTTCAAGATGCGAAGGTGCAAAGACACATAACCGGATGTTGAAGGTGTGCCGCCAGAGTTAGGAGTTGGGATGATCCGGATATCCGGCTCGTCGTCTTCGTCCAATTGGCGAAGATACTCGGCACAGTCCTTCAGGACATGATCAGTACTCTCACAAAACCGGCACTGCCTTGCGGGCTTCTTTGGCACAGCGGGAGCTGGAGCCGAAAAGAAGTACGACGGTAAAGGCTCAGCAGAGTAGCCATAAGACTTACGCGCACCATATGGAGTACCAGACGAAGTCGGTGCTCCATATGTTGGGCTATAAGAATTATGCCTACTATTCTCCGTAGGGCATTCATCACTAGAGTGGGAGGTAGCTCCACACCAACGGCAACGAAAATTGAGATGTGCCCACATAGTGTGAAGATAAAATGATTCAAAAAGAAGAACACTATTGTGCGAAATACTACACCTAACAAAAATTTACTAAAGCAACCTACTATAAAACAAGGAAATGGAATAAAGAGAACAGAAATAAAATAAAAGATGCGATAAACAAATGGGAGGGCTTCTCTCTCAGATTCTCCCTCTCCAGAAAACTCACACGACTGTGTTCCCCGGCAACGGCGCCAAAAACTTGATGGCGCAAATCCTGCACACCGCTATAGGCGGTAGCGAGACTGCGATCCGAACGACAGTGAACCGGTCGCTGTCAAGTAATAATATGAGGAAGTAAATCCCCAAGTATCGAATCTCTCAAGGAACACAGTAAGGTGGAGTTTACTATTGAGGCAGGACTTGAGATTGAAGTCCTTTAGTCGGATGGAACGGGAAGGGGGGTTGTTTGGGTTATGGAAAATAAAAGTAACAAAATTAAACTACTCCTATGCAGGCCTTGAGCGCACTGCTTCGCTAGGAGAGATGGAGACTACGTAGGCCTTGAACGCACTACTTCGAAAGGGCGGATGGACGAGTAGGCTAGCGGATGGAATGGTTCGCACCGGCGGAGTCGTAGTGGATTACACGGGCCGTTAGCACCGCTTAGCTTGGCGGATGGAAGAGTAGGCTCACGGAATGAAATCGATAAAATGAATGACAATAGCGCACCTCATACACATGAACAAATCAAAAGGAATTTCATAAAGATGAAATAAAAGTTACAGATCTAGATTTATCATGTTCTTCATCCGCAAAATAGAGAGTTTAGCATACAAACATCATTTCGAAAGAATAAAGAGTAAGAGATTCGACCGACTCCGAAGCCTTGCTGGGATTCACGGTTGGAATCGCTGGGTTGTCAATCCGCGTCCAAGCTCGGTCCTCAACTGCATCCGGGGTAAAGGAGGGCTGTCACTTCCTCCCAATGGCCCGTCTTCTTCGTGTCACGACCCGGCGATGTCCAAATGCTCTTTAAACCTTCCTTGATGATGAAAGTAAGATCCAATCTCTTCCTTGAAGTCCCTAGATGAATAGAGGAGGCTTAGAACGAAAAAACGCAAAAAACGGCGCTCAAAAAGACCTAGAAACGAAGAAGTTACGGCTGTTTTCGTGGAGCAGCTATTTATAGACAGGTGCAGGTTTTCAATGCGCACGATTAGTGGCGCACGACCAGTGGTCGTGCGCACTATGTCCAGTGGTCGTGCGTTAAGCCAGTCAGGCCACTTTTTAGGTGGGAATTAATGCACGATCACTAGCGCACGACCAGTGGTCGTGCGCACTATGTCCAGTGGTCGTGCGCAGTGTTCCTGTGCAGTTTTTGCGCCCCGGAACACTCGCACAACCCCCGTATCAACATTAAAGATCGTCAGGCCGCGTAAATGGGCATTCCACACATTCTCAAATATAGAAATTGAATTGCAACATAAAGCATGAGTAAGATAAACAAGAAAATACATCGAAACAGGCCTAAAAGTGCACTTAGCTTGGAATAACAGGTAGAGAACAAATATGAGTGATTATGGATCTAAAATGTAGTGCATTGACTCAAATACCGGCCCAGATGAGTCCATAAATGTGTATATAAATGGGACTCATCAATGGATCATCCTATTTTACCCATTTTTCACGTCTGCATATATCACACGGTCATGCATTTTCCTTGGCGCACGGACGGCTACGGTCGTGCACCTTCATCTGGGGTAGAAAACGATGTTCTGTCATTGACCGTGCGTTCATACACACGGGCAGTTGCTCGTGCGTGAAGAAAATGCATGATTGCCTGTTAAGCCTAGTTTTTTCGGCTATCTGGAATTGGTCGTGCATTTTTATGCACGGGAGGCTTCAACCGTGCGTAAGTAAAATGCACGGGCGCTTTTGCTTCTTCCTCAAGGCACTGCTTCTTAGTTAATATTGCACGGTCGACGCACGGTCGTGCGTTCGATCGTGCGTGACTTAATTTCTGTTGTTTTTGTTTATAAGCCAGGAAATCTGCCAGCTTGAAGAGAGGGGAGAATGGACTTCCATTCCGTGATATTAAGCTCTGCCCAACTCCGTTTTCTCTCCTCCTCCATCCCCACTCGTCTCCTTCATCCGGGAACCATTCTCCGGTGAAACCCCAGAAGATTCCAAGAGTTTGGAAGCATTCCCAGCCGTCAACAACACCATTGCTGAGTTGTGCAACCTCAGTTTGGAAGAAGAAGAAGAAAACCCGACGAACGAAGACGACGGAGTGTTGATTAAAATTCCGCTTGCACGAAATAAAATCCGAACTAACAATCCGAGAAGGCAAGTATACCTATCGAACTGTAGTATAGGAACGCAAGTGTCGTATTAAAATCCGAGAACCGTTGATTACTTATACTCAAACGAATTACTATTATTTTATCTTAATAATTTTTTTTGGATGGTTTTGTCTGCTAGGTTGAAATAAAAGTTGGATATAAGTACGACTAAACGATGATTAAGAAATAGCACTCGATCTTGACTTACTTCGGCCTAAGTTGATCAAAATTCAAAAGCAAACTTAAAACTTAATAAAGTAAGGGCAGCTTGACCGTGGGGGTTCCTATAGTTTGAACATGCTTCTCTCGAAGATATGCCCAACTGAGTTTAGGAAAATCCGACCGAACTCTCGTCCCGTATTCGAATACCTAAAACTCGCTTTAAGTGGCGAACCCCGCTATTGGGTTTTACTCCAATCCAGGAGATTTACGTCATTCTCTCTCGAGAAATGTGTGTAACTCTCTTTACTCTTAAGGGCTCACTTCAGACTATCGGCCTCTCGGCTAGCCAAGAATGAAAGCAAAGGTGGGGATTATACATCGATAATATAGCTCCACTCAATTTTAATTAAGAGTAAATCTAAGGCCCAAACTTTAGAAAGTGAAAGAAGACTAAAGGATCATAACTTGATCAACTCATCCTCAGATCATCAAGATCGAGTACTATGAGGATTTAGTTACTCATGGTGGAGGGGTAGGAGAGAGAAATGATGAAGATTTTAAGAGAACAAAAGCATACCATTTTTATTAAATAAAAGTTCAACTGAGATTACAATTGCATAGAAAGGCTACTATAAAAGGAAATTACAAAGACATTACAACATTCATATGAAAACTAGAAAAGGAAATGCATTGAAATAAGAGAGAGAGAGAGAGAAAGAGAATAAAATGACATGGAAAACACTGAAAATAGAGTAGTAGCACTAGTTCTCTCTCCCAAAAACTGAATGAGGAAAGCTTGGAGGTCATTTCAATTTATAGACTTTTTTCTGCCTCGGTCACGCCCTCAGTCACGCCCGTGACTAAGGGCGTGACATTGTTTAATCAATTCTGCGGCTTGAATCAGGTTCGGCGCACGATTCTGACGCGATTTGATGGGTCACGCCCTAGGTCACGCCCGTGACTGAGGGCGTGACCATTTCGGTGGTTAGCTCGGGTCATGGGCGCTGGCGGCGATCATGGGCGCTGGCGGCTGGCTGACGTGGCAGTCACGGGCGTGACTGGAAGCACGCCCGTGTAACAGTGGCGTGACCAATTCGGTGGTCAGCTGGTCGAATCTGAGTTGTTCACGGGCTGGTCACGGGCGTGGCTTGCGTGTCACGGGCGTGACTTGTGTGTCACGGGCGTGGCTTGCGTGTCACGGGCGTGACTTGTGTGTCACGGCCGTGTACTTTGGGCGTGTCTGACCAGATCTTCTGAATTATGTTGGCAGCAGCTTAACTGGAAACAGCAACTTACACGCCCTAGGTCACGCCCGTGACTGAGGGCGTGACTTAGGAAATTTTGCATTTTTGACCTGAAAATTCAGAAAACTTAAGTTAGCACTAAAAATAGGAAAATGAACCAAAATTGCATTTAGGTAAGCAACAATAAGCAAAAAGTAAGAGTAAATATCCTAAAAATAACCTAATTAAACTAACTAGATTTAGCATTATCAAATTCCCCCAAGCTTACACTTTGCTTGTCCCCAAGCAAAGAAATATGCTTTAGCTAATAAAATAAAATTACTAATCAAAAAGATTTAATTATGCTAAACACGAGTACCTTGCGAAATTCCAAGTAGGGAGAATAGTGAAAAGGAAACCTAAAATAAGTACTTTATTTAAGCTTAATTTTTATACCCTTTACTAACAAAAATTAATCATCCAAAATTTAACTAAAAAGTTTTTATAATAAAATTGAGCAAAGTAACAAGTGAGATAGTGCATTGAATTGTTACTAAACCCTAAGAGACAAATTATAACTATATCATTCTAAGAACAAGAATCTAAATTCATACCCAAGACTTAACTATTCTACTTTTCTTCTTTACTTAGCTAAAGCAAATTTAGGAGCATGAATCAAGAGGACTTTATTAGGACCGAAATGTTTGGTTTAGGCATATGAATTGGAATGGGAATCGAAGATAAAAGTGATTGCTATAATCACACTAAACCATAAACATGAGTTTTATAAAATTTTCGATATGAATGATAAGAGGCAATCCTTCATTATAAGCATATAGCATATTTTCTTTCTTTCTCTTTCATAGCCATTTTTTCTTTCTTTTTTTTTTTTTTAAAAAAATTTTGGCAAAGATAACTAATACAAATATGCTTAAAATATCTCCTTTTTGAGCAAATTCTTTTCTTTGAAGCTCTCCATGCAATAAACCAATCACACTCTTTTAGAAATTTAAATAAAACTCAAAGTGTTAGTGTGATTCAAATAGGTTTGGAAATTTTGGCTTTGGTGAAAAATTTGATAAGTGGAGGTGACAATAAAACATGGGAAAAGGCTCAAAAGATGCTAACAAAGGGTTTCTTTTTAAGGGTTGGCATGAAGGCTCAAACTTAAAACAAAAATGGCCTAAATCATTTTCATTGCTCTCTAAATTTAGATAAAGCATGAGTTTTGAAGGATTTCAAAAAGTAAGCCCTAGATATTAAATAAAGACTAATGAACTTATCCTGAAAATAAGAATAATAAGCGTCTAGGATTATTCACATTTACTACACAAATCAAAAGTTAACCTTGCAAAATATATCTAAAAATGAAGAGAAAATAGTGGATGAAGAATTTTTACGAAAGTAAAGAAGATAAAAGAGAAAACGATAAGGAAAGTACAAGATTTTAGAAAAAACTTTTCAGATTAACATGCTACCTAGAATTAGAACACTACATGAGTCAACAATTTACTTGTGAAACATAATTAAAAGTAGGATTAGAAATTTTGAAATTAACTAAGGCTATATAAGATATTTTGGGAAAAACAAAACATAAAGCAAGGGGTACTATTGATTTTACCAAAATCTAATTTAGACTACTAAAAGAAAAGAAGACATTCTCCCCCAAGCTTACGATAGACATTGTCCTCAATGGAAAAGGAGAGTGAAGGAAGGGGTAATTAAAACTGAAAAAACTGAAACAGGCACTTCCCTGGATTCTTGAACGGGTGTGTGATGCCGCTCCCCCTTGCTGGCGCTTTGAATCTTCATGAAATATCATCTTGAATTTTTCTTGAAACCAGCAATGTTGAAACAGGCGATCGCCGAAGTTGAGAGTATCAGAGCCATCCAGGGCCAAAAAATTTAAAACAACAATTTTAAAAACCTTGGGTTGCCTCCCAAGAGCGCCCTCTGTTTAATGTCGTTTGAGCTCGACTAAAAGAATATAGTGCAAAAGTTAATCCAAAATATTACAGTCCAGACAAAAGAAGTTTTTCATTGTCCATGTCAACATTGTCACCAGAAAAATAAAGTTTTAGACGATGCCCATTAACCTTGAAATCACCCTTATCTGGGTGTGATATCAAAACAGTTCCATACGGATAAACTTCCTTTACATTAAAAGGACCTGACCATCTAGATTTTAATTTTCCAGGAAATAAACGTAGACGAGAATTATAAAGTAATACTTGGTCTCCTGGTTTAAATGTTTTCGGGAGCCTTAAATTTTTATCGTGAAAGCATTTCGTTCGTTCCTTATATAATTTATTATTTTCATACGCATTGGAGCGCCACTCATCGAGTTCGTTGAGTTGGAATTTTCGAAGATCGGCGGTGGAGTGGGGATCAAAATTTAAAAATTTAAGGGCCCAGAAAGCACGATGTTCTAATTCGACCGGTAAATGGCACGATTTCCCATATACTAACCGATACGGTGTACAACCGATGGCGGTCTTGTACGCTGTTCGGTAAGCCCAAAGAGCATCGTCTAATTTATGTGACCAGTCTTTACGTGAGGTGGAAACAGTTTTTTCTAAAATACGTTTGATTTCTCTATTCACTACCTCGACCTGGCCGTTAGTTTGGGGGTGGTAAGCAGTTGAAAGCTTATGTGTAACGCCATATTTTAAAAGTGTTTTTGCAAATTGTGCGTTACAAAAGTGCGAACCCCTGTCACTAACGATGGCCCTAGGAGTACCGAATCGAGAAAATAATTTTTTTAAGAAAATAATAACGACTCGGGAGTCATTAGTAGGAAGAGCTTGGGCCTCTGCCCATCGAGACACGTAGTCTACCGCAACTAAAATGTATTTATTACCATGGCTAGAAGGAAGAGGACCTACAAAATCTATTCCCCAAAGGTCGAAAACTTCGCACTCGAGGAAATAATTTTGCAACATTTCATTTTTATTTGAGATATTTCCGGTCCGTTGGCAGCTATCGCACCGTCTCACAAACGATTGGGCATCTTTAAAAAGGCTAGGCCAATAAAAGCCTGCACTAAGTACTTTGTGAGCGGTCCGATTGGCTTGATAGTGCCCACCAGTCGGTCCTTCGTGTAAGTGTTTGAAAATATTTTGTCCTTCTTCGAAAGAAACACATCTCCTTATTACTTGGTCTGCACAAACTCGAAACAGATACGGGTCCTCCCAAAAATAATTCTTCAGGTCAGAGAAGAATTTCTTCTTTTGCTGATAGGAAAATTCTTTTGGGAGGACTCGAGCTACTAAGTAGTTGGCGAAGTTTGCAAACCAAGGAGAAGGAGTAGTGTTGATTGATAATAACTTCTCGTCGGGAAAATAATCATTAAAAGTTTGTTCATTTAAATCTTCAATAAATGGGTTATCTAATCGTGAAAGATGGTCTGCGGCCAAATTCTCAGCCCCCTTTTTATCTCGGATTTCCAAGTCGAACTCCTGGAGGAGTAAGACCCAGCGAAGTAAGCGTGGTTTGGCATCTGGTTTAGAAAGTAAATATTTGAGGGCCGAGTGGTCCGTAAAAACAATAATTTTTGAAAGTGTAATATAAGGTCGAAATTTGTCGAATGCAAAAATAACTGCTAATAATTCTTTCTCCGTTGTGGTATAGTTCGCTTGCGCGGAGGTAAGTGTTTTACTTGCGTAGAAAATAGGGTGGAAGTTTTTAGATATACGTTGACCTAAGACGGCTCCCACCGCAAAGCTACTTGCATCGCACATGATTTCGAATGGAAGGTCCCAGATTGGAGCTATCATAATTGGCGCATTTATTAGCTTATTTTTGATTAATTGAAAAGCAGATAAGCATGTATCATCAAAAATAAATGGAGTGTCTTTTTCTAAAAGATGAGTGAGTGGTTTGGTAATTTTCGAAAAATCTTTTATAAATCGCCGGTAAAAACCGGCATGTCCTAGAAAGCTTCTTATGGCCTTAACGTTGGTTGGCGGTGGCAGTTTTTCGATCACTTCTATTTTTGCTTCATCGACCTCAATTCCTCTTGCTGATATCTTATGACCTAAAACCAATCCCTCCCGTACCATGAAATGACATTTTTCCCAGTTCAGGGCGAGATTGGTCTCCTCACACCGTTCTAACACTTTTTCTAAATTTTCTAAACAAAAATCGAAGGAATCACCAAACACGGAAAAGTCGTCCATAAATACCTCCATAATACTTTCTACGTACTTGTCGAAAATGGCCAACATACACCGTTGAAATGTTGCCGGCGCATTACATAAACCAAACGGCATTCTTCGATAGGCGAAGGTGCCGAAAGGACAAGTAAACGTCGTTTTCTCCTGGTCCTCGGGCGAGATGGGAATTTGGAAGTAGCCCGAGAGACCATCGAGAAAACAATAAAAGCTATGGCCGGATAATCGTTCTAAGATTTGATCGATGAATGGCAAGGGGAAATGGTCCTTGCGGGTGGCGTCGTTCAATTTGCGATAATCAATACACATACGCCACCCAGTCACCGTCCGTGTTGGGATTAAGTCATTATTATCATTTAACACTACCGTGATACCTCCTTTTTTAGGAACTACTTGAACGGGACTTACCCATTTGCTATCTGAAATTGGATAGATAATTCCTGCGTCTAATAATTTCACGACCTCACCCTTTACTACTTCTTTCATGTTTGGGTTTAATCGGCGTTGAGGTTGGATAGAATTTTGTGAATTATCTTCCATTAGAATTTTGTGCATGCAGAAAGATGGACTTATGCCCTTAATATCAGAAATCTGCCAAGCAATTGCTTGGCGGTGTTTTTGTAAAACTTTTAGCAATTTGGCATTTTCAGATCCACTTAAATAGGCCGACACTATTACTGGTAACTTAGAGTCTTTTTCTAAAAATTCATATTTTAAATGCTTGGGTAGTTCTTTAAGTTCTAAAGTGGGAGGTTCTTCGTATGAAGATTTGAAAGACTTTTCTTTTTCAAAAGTAATTTCTTCAAAAATTTTTGATTTAATTTGAAAATTTGAGGGGGCGGGAGCAATGGCCATTTTCATTTCTTGTAATATTTCAGTGGAGGTGTTTGAAGATGAACAAAAAGAAGAAGAACCAGTTTCAGAAATACAAAAAGAAGGGTCTTCACTTAACACATCTAAGAAAAAACACGAATCGTCATTTTCTAGGGTATTTTTCATAGAGGGTGTTATGGAGAAGGTTACTTCATCATCTCCAACTCGGAGGAATAGCTTACCATTACTCACATCAATGATAGCACGGGAGGTGGCAAGGAAGGGGCGGCCAAGGATTAGGGGAACCTCGACATCCTCTTCAATGTCCAAAATGACAAAATCCACCGGGAAGATGAATTTGTCTACTTTTACGAGCACGTCCTCCACAATTCCCAGCGGATATTTTATCGTCCTATCTGCTAGTTGTATACTCATACGTGTGGGGCTAAGGGTGCCCACTCCTAACTTTTTAAACAAGGAGAATGGCATTAAGTTGATGCTTGCTCCTAAGTCGGCCAACGCGTTCTTTACAAATAGATCACCAAAGAGGCACGGGATAGAAAAACTACCTGGATCGTTAGCCTTTTTCGGTAATTTATTTGTTAGGACGGCGGAACACTCAGCATTTAAAGTTACGTGCGATAGATTTTCTAGCTTTTTCTTATTAGTTAGAAGATCCTTCAGGTACTTAGCGTACTTGGGCATTTGTAATATCGCTTCATGGAAGGGCAAATTGATGTGTATTTGCTTGAACATTTCCAGGAAGCGATGATATTGATCATCTAATTTTTCCTTGTTGAGTTGAGATGGATAAGGCGGGGCGGGGTTGTTTTTGAAAATATGAGGTGGAGTGATAAAATCTGTTTGAGTGAGTGGTGTTTTTAAAATAGGGGCGGATCTTGCCTCGGGCTCTTCGCTAACCGGACCGGATACTTGCTTTCCACTCCGAAGAGTTACAGCTTTCGCTTGCTCTTTCGGGTTGGGCTCGGTGTTAGCGGGAAGAGTCCCGGGCGGTCGCTCGGATATTATTTTGGCGAGCTGCCCGATTTGGTTTTCTAGATTTTTAACGGATCCGGCTAAGTTCCGGACGGTTGCTTCGTTCGTACTTATATATTTTGAAAACATCTCCTCCAAAGATGGAGGTTTTTGAAAGTTAACAAGGGGTGGAGGTGGTGTAAATTCATTTTGTAGAGGCGGGCGAGTTGTGTTTGCAGGATTACTCCAAGAAAAGTTCGGGTGATTGCGCAGCGCAGGATTATAATTATTCGGTAACTGAAAACCAGGTGCATGAAAATTAGAAGCAGAATAATTATTATAAGCATTTCTATTGCCTACGAAATCAGCTTGTTCGGAGGTGGCTTTTGCGAATTCCCAAACCTGAGGTGCGGAAGGAGCATTCATTTCGGATATCTTTTTGCTAAGCATTTCCACTTGTAGTGCCAGCTGGGAGACGTTATCCACTTCGTACATACCTGCAGGTTTGTTTGGGCGGGATCTTGGCACATTCCACTGATAGGTGTTCATGGCCATATCCTCAAATAGTTCAAGAGCGGCTTCCGGGGTTTTGTTATTTAAGGTACCACCGGAAGCGGCGTCTATCATTTGCTTAGTATGTTGATTTAGCCCGTTATAAAATGTCTGCACTTGTAACCATACAGGCAGAGCGTGATGAGGGCAGCGTCTTAAGAATTCTTTATACCTTTCCCAGGTATCATAAAGCGTTTCAGAATCTATTTGGCAAAAAGAAGAAATATCATTTCTAAGCTTAGCAGTTTTCGCAGGTGGAAAATACTTAGTTAGAAATTTTTCAGTTAACTGGGCCCAAGTGGTGATAGAACCTCTAGGTAGAGTTGACAACCACTGCTTAGCCTTTGTTCTTAAAGAAAATGGGAAGAGTCTTAGCCTAATTGCATCATCCGTAACACCATTTATTTTGAAGGTGTCACAGATTTCAAGGAAGCTAGCAATATGTGCATTCGGATCTTCATCTTGTAATCCGTCGAACTGCACGTATTGCTGCACCATGTGAATTATGCTTGGCTTTAGTTCGAAATTATTATTATTTATGGCAGGGCGGACTATACTAGTTTCCGTCCCTTCCAGGTTAGGCCTTGCATAATGGGACATAGTCCATTCAGGGGCCGCAACCATGTTGGGGACTTCATTTTGGTTAGGTTCGCCCATATTAACAACCGACTCCGAATCCTCAGCCAGTTCTTGGAATGTAGGATCTTGAGCTTGCGATTTTCTCCGAAGAGTACGCTCAAGTTCTTGGTCCAAGTCTACAAGTTCTGACGGATTCGCTCGGGTCATAAGCTAGAAAGAGAGAAGGGAAAATAAGATTGAGAAATTCGAAAAAGGTCTCTCTCTTTTTTTTTGAATTAATGTTGTTTTTTTTTTCAAGAAAGAGGAGGAAAAAAAAAATGATAAAAGTAATAGATTCGTTCTTTCAAAATATCAACAAAATGCGAGTCCCCGGCAACGGCGCCAAAAACTTGTTAATTAAAATTCCGCTTGCACGAAATAAAATCCGAACTAACAATCCGAGAAGGCAAGTATACCTATCGAACTGTAGTATAGGAACGCAAGTGTCGTATTAAAATCCGAGAACCGTTGATTACTTATACTCAAACGAATTACTATTATTTTATCTTAATAATTTTTTTTGGATGGTTTTGTCTGCTAGGTTGAAATAAAAGTTGGATATAAGTACGACTAAACGATGATTAAGAAATAGCACTCGATCTTGACTTACTTCGGCCTAAGTTGATCAAAATTCAAAAGCAAACTTAAAACTTAATAAAGTAAGGGCAGCTTGACCGTGGGGGTTCCTATAGTTTGAACATGCTTCTCTCGAAGATATGCCCAACTGAGTTTAGGAAAATCCGACCGAACTCTCGTCCCGTATTCGAATACCTAAAACTCGCTTTAAGTGGCGAACCCCGCTATTGGGTTTTACTCCAATCCAGGAGATTTACGTCATTCTCTCTCGAGAAATGTGTGTAACTCTCTTTACTCTTAAGGGCTCACTTCAGACTATCGGCCTCTCGGCTAGCCAAGAATGAAAGCAAAGGTGGGGATTATACATCGATAATATAGCTCCACTCAATTTTAATTAAGAGTAAATCTAAGGCCCAAACTTTAGAAAGTGAAAGAAGACTAAAGGATCATAACTTGATCAACTCATCCTCAGATCATCAAGATCGAGTACTATGAGGATTTAGTTACTCATGGTGGAGGGGTAGGAGAGAGAAATGATGAAGATTTTAAGAGAACAAAAGCATACCATTTTTATTAAATAAAAGTTCAACTGAGATTACAATTGCATAGAAAGGCTACTATAAAAGGAAATTACAAAGACATTACAACATTCATATGAAAACTAGAAAAGGAAATGCATTGAAATAAGAGAGAGAGAGAGAGAAAGAGAATAAAATGACATGGAAAACACTGAAAATAGAGTAGTAGCACTAGTTCTCTCTCCCAAAAACTGAATGAGGAAAGCTTGGAGGTCATTTCAATTTATAGACTTTTTTCTGCCTCGGTCACGCCCTCAGTCACGCCCGTGACTAAGGGCGTGACATTGTTTAATCAATTCTGCGGCTTGAATCAGGTTCGGCGCACGATTCTGACGCGATTTGATGGGTCACGCCCTAGGTCACGCCCGTGACTGAGGGCGTGACCATTTCGGTGGTTAGCTCGGGTCATGGGCGCTGGCGGCGATCATGGGCGCTGGCGGCTGGCTGACGTGGCAGTCACGGGCGTGACTGGAAGCACGCCCGTGTAACAGTGGCGTGACCAATTCGGTGGTCAGCTGGTCGAATCTGAGTTGTTCACGGGCTGGTCACGGGCGTGGCTTGCGTGTCACGGGCGTGACTTGTGTGTCACGGGCGTGGCTTGCGTGTCACGGGCGTGACTTGTGTGTCATGGCCGTGTACTTTGGGCGTGTCTGACCAGATCTTCTGAATTATGTTGGCAGCAGCTTAACTGGAAACAGCAACTTACACGCCCTAGGTCACGCCCGTGACTGAGGGCGTGACTTAGGAAATTTTGCATTTTTGACCTGAAAATTCAGAAAACTTAAGTTAGCACTAAAAATAGGAAAATGAACCAAAATTGCATTTAGGTAAGCAACAATAAGCAAAAAGTAAGAGTAAATATCCTAAAAATAACCTAATTAAACTAACTAGATTTAGCATTATCACGGAGCAAGATCGGAGATAGTGACAGTCTCTTGGTCCCGGAAGCATACATCGACCGAGCCCGGAAGTGGTTTGACAACCCACTATTCCGGCCGAGATCGACGGCTAGTCTTCTCTATTGGTTTATTCTCCCCTTTTGCCTTTTGTGGATGTATTAGTTTGTAATGAACATGATTACTCTCATTTATCTATGAATGAAAGTGCTTCTTGTTTTTCTTAACCTTGGATATTGTGTTGTGTTGCGCTTCATCACCACTCACCTGTATCCACTCCATTCACTCACTTGAGAGTCACGTTAGCAAAAGCTAACGTTGATTAGCAAAGAGGTGATTGTGACCCTCACATTCCACACTTGCTTTCCATCCACTCACTTAACGAAGCCCGACATAGAGGCCGATGCACTCATCTCGCCAAGCAAAGCAGTGACTTCGACCCGCATCCTTATTTTCTTGTTAGTTAGTGTAGACCAACAATCCAAAGCCCCCTTGTTTTACTTATATCACTCATTGTAACATTCATTTCATGACACGAATCACTTCATCACAACCCACATTCCTCAAGAGATCGGCATTCGGGGAAGCTATTCCCATTATTACTTGACAGCGACCGGTACACTTGCCAAAACCGCATCAATGGGCCGCAGTTTGCCAGCGATGAGTTCGTCAGCTTCTGCACCCGGCTCGGCATAGATCTTCGGTTTGCGTCGGTCCACCACCCGAGGAGCAACGGGCAAGTGGAGGCGGAAAATAAGATAATTGTGAATTTGCTAAAGAAGAAGGTTGAGAACCTCAGGGCCAACTGGGTAGAGCAGTTACCCTCGGTCCTCTGGGCCCGGAGGACCACCCCAAACACTGCCACCGGGGAGACCCCATTCAAGCTCTCCCACGGGTCCGAGGCCATCCTTCTAATAGAGTTCGAGGTGAAATCCCCCAGGGTGGTCATCGCGGGTGAAGGGGATGAATAATGGATGGTGGAGAATGGGGAAGAGCAAAGGCTATCTCTAGACCTGGTGGAAGAGCTCTGGGATTTAGCCACCATCCGGCAGGAGGAAATCAAGCGGCGGATGGCTCGGTACTTCGACAAACATATCCGAGTAAAACAGTTCAAGAAAGGAGATCTGGTACAGAAGAAGGTCGACGCGGCCGGGAGGGGGGTCGCAGTAGGAAAGCTCAATCCCAACTGGGAGGGGTCGTACATTGTAGAGGAAGAGCTCAGGTCAGGAGGGTACCACCTCAGAGATGTGGAAGGGGTGCCTGTCGGCCTAGCTAGGAGCGGGGATGACCTGAATCAGTTCTACCCTTAAATCTTTTTGTAATTGATTGGTTATATGTTTGACTCATCACATCTTGGTTTCAATATTTCTTATAGGCACGGGTCCTCAAATATCGTGTGATGGAATGCCGTAGACGATCCCGCTGCCGGGCTCTCACTAGCTGGTGGGTCAGGTTGATCTTGCGGAGAGGCTGGCAAAGTATCAAGTATTTTGTGGTGGAATGCCCGGGATGATCCCGCTTTCGGGCTCTCACTAGCCGGTGGGTCAGGTTGATCTCGCGGAGAGGCTGGAAAGGTATCAAGTATTTTGTGCTGGAATACCTCGGATGATCCCGCTGTCGGGCTCTCACTAGCCGGTGGCTTAGGTTGATCTCGCGGAGAGGCTTGCAAAGTATCAAGTATTTTGTGCTGGAATGCTCCGGACGATCCCGTTGTCGGGCTCTCACTAGCCGGTGGGTTAGGTTGATCTCGGGAAGAGGCTGGCAAAGTATCAAGTATTTTATGCTAGAATGCCCCGGACTATCCCGCTGTCGGGCTCTCACTAGCCGGTGGGTCATGTTGATCTCGCGGAGAGGCTGGTAAAGTATCAAATATTTTGTGCTGGAATGCCCCGGACGATCTCGTTGTCGGGCTCTCACTAGTCGGTGGGTCGGGTTGATCTCGCGGAGAGGCTGGCAATTTATCAAGTATTTTGTGTTGGAAGGCCCCAGACGATCCCGCTGCCGGGCTCTCACAAGTCGGTGGGTCAGGTTGATCTCGCGGAGAGGCTGGCAAAGTATCAAGTATTTTTTGCTGGAATGCCCCGGACGGTCCCGCTGCCGGGCTCTAACCAGCTGGTGGGTCAGGTTGATCTCGCGGAGAGGCTGACAAAGAATCAAGTATTTTGTGCTGGAATGCCCCGGAAGATCCCGTTGCCGGGCTCTCACTAGCCGGTGGGTCAGGTTGATCTCACAGAGAGGCTGGAAAGTAAGCTGTTTGTGTTGATGGGTTTGGTTCGCAAAATCTCTCAAGGCAAGGCCTAGACCGGGCGAGCCCCGGGGCTCACTCGCGCGAAAATAAAAGGCAACATCGGAGGGAAAAATGCCTAAGTCCAACGGTCATTGCGAGGTGGCTGAGTACGGTGGCAATAAAGTCCTCCAGGTCGGATCCTGGCTCGCTAAACATTCGGGGAATTTCTATGCAACACCTAAAGTAAGCGAGTCTGGGTCTGCCGGCTTGGTAAGTAATAATCAACAATGGTCTCCCGCAGGGGTTGGGCAAGCGAGGTAGGGTAATGTAGACCCCACTCGCAAGGGCCCCTATGGGGCGACCCAAAAACACGGGGCGAATCGCGTTCTACCCAGGTGTGAAGGCAGGCAAGAAGTTTATCTAACTAACAACTGCGCGAGGGATGCTACGTGAACGCTTTATGGGCTATGCGCAGGGTATGGTGGCAAGACAAAATGAAAGAACAATAAAACGGTGAACCTCTCACTATTGCAAAGGAAAAAGGCACGAACACGGGCATGGAAAAGGCAGTGGCGTGAGTACGACCAAATGTGCTAATGCGAACATGATTAAATGGCTAGCGGGAGCATGGTAAGGAACGTTGGCGCGAGCATGGTATAAAAACGTTGATGCAAGCATGACAAAATGACATTAAAGATGGAAAAATATTTCTTTTCATTTCTTAAAAAATATTCATTACAAGTGATGACAAGCTCGCCAGCAAAAATGAGGTATACATTAAAAATAAAAAAAAAACGAACCAAGAAAGGTCGTCCGACAGCTCCTCCTCGCTCCCGCAGCCTTCTAGCTCTAGAATTGGCGTGAACAAGTCAAGGATGACGTCCTCGGCAGTGAGCTCCATCGCATCCGGAACCAGCAGGCTCTCCCCTTTGAGGGTGTCGAAGACAAGGTTGGCAACGCCCATTGAGTTCTTGCGGGTCACCTCCTTCTCATCTCGCGATTGGTTGCGAGCCCCAGTTCGCGGAGGGGGCAGGGGGAGCACAGCTTTGGTCAGCTCATGGACTTGCGCCTTCAGGAATGTGTTCTCCATCTCCAGGTCGACGTTCTGCGTGAGGAGCTGACTCACTGACTTGACATCCTGCAAAAAGAAAAAGGTATCTCAAACGAAACAATTTGCAGCGAGCGAGGTGGAAATCTGAGTGAATCACTCACCATGCCGCCTTGGAGGCTGGCGAGAAGACCATCTGATAGGGCCTTTTCCCCCTTGAGGCGCGCGACCTCATCTGCAAAATCTTGGAGCACGCGCTGGAGCTCCTTAGCGTCCCTATCCGACGTCAGGTATCGTTGGCCCACCGTGTGGGTGAACTCCATGGCCCGGAACTGGGCTCGTAGACAAGCACCATGTACCACAGGGCGCTGAAGCCGGCGGCATCCTCGCGGCCAGACAGCCCGAAGGCTAGGGCAAACGCCTCTCCCCTGATATTGTCGCCCTCGACCCAGGAGGGGAGGAGCGAAGAACATGAGATCCTATTGTGGTCAGGATCCCATACGAGTAGCGGCTCGTCGAGCGTGTCCGGAAGCTTCACGTCGAGGCCCAAGTTCTTGTGACTCGCCTGCTTGTGCTCGCCGGAAGCGTCCCCTATCTCGCCGCTCTCCTTGACAACCTTTTACTCGCGGGCGGGGGAGTGGAACCTCCATCTCACTGAGGTCCACGACATCTTTCCCCTTAGTTGTGGGGGGGTGGGGGTCTCCTTGTTCCTTTTCTTTGCGGGGGGCTTCGTAGCGAGCTGGCTCGCAGGAGGTGGCCGCTTCTTGCCAGAAGTCGAGCCGAGAGGTTCTCGACATGCTTCGGCGGCCTCGATGGCGAGAGATCTAGAGGAGCGGGCTGCGTTCCTCGCATGCGCGGGGGGGGGGGGGGGGGGGGGGGGGGGGTGGAGGGGATGATCCCGCTCTCCTGTAAAGGCAATGAAAGAATTAGCGTTTAGCATAAATGGAAAGTTGAGAGGAGTTTTGCGAGCGCAAGTCAAACCTTCTCCTTGTGGGTACGGTAGTAGCGAGTCCACCTTCTGCCGGAGGAAGGCGACCTCGAAATTCATCCCCTCTAGGTACTGGAAGAGCCTCGCATCATCCCCCCCCCCCCCCCCCCCAAGTGAGGCAGGGGGTGGTAAGTTGCCTTGTCTCGCTGGAGGGGGAGAAAGGGATATTGCCGAAGGGTCCTTTGAAAAGGATGAACTTCTGGTGCCAGTAGTGGCTCTTGTTAACCGTCTCGCAGACAGTAACGTGCTGGCTCGTGAAATAGGTTGTCCCATCCTTGTAGGCGCGGAAGGAGAAGACCTTGCGGAAGACGAGCAGGCTAAACTCTATCCTCTCCTCGCGCAGGTAGCTGGAGAATGCGACCACCACAGCAATCGCGTTCGGCGTCAGCTGGCTCGGCAAGACGCTGTAGTACTTGAGTACCTGAGAAGTTCACCAAAGAAAGATTAGCACGCTCTTTGCGAGGCAAGCGAGAAAAGCAAGGGTAGAGTAGAGTACCTGGCACACTTCCAGCAAGAAGACAGTCGTAGCCCATTCTCAAAATGGGCGATGGGGATGGCGAGCTCGTTAGAGGACGACTCGTTTATGGAGACAGTGGTTGCCGGGAGGCGAGCTACAAACCCCGAGGGAATGAATTTGTCCACCGTGGTGAGGAACTCCTCGTTGGTGAGCGAGGCGTAGAAGAAGGTGTGGTTGCGGTAGGTTCCGGCGCACCTGGCTCGCCCTTCAGATTCTCCCTCAGCAACCATGGTGTTAACTACAGAGAGCCGGAAGAGGTGCGAGTGCGAGCTGAAAATTGCGAGAAAGCTTGGAAGCGAGGGAGAGGTTTGAACAGTTAATGCGGTGGTTGAAAAGAAAAAAACCCGGCGGCTATTTATAAGAATGAAAAGGGCGGGAAGAATTCGAAGCGCCGGGGGGTGTGGATAGTAGGATCGCGCGGTGACGTTTCGACTTCTTGGACATTATCTGCTCCGGATGGGCCTGCGTCCTGGCGACGTCTTCTGACTCGCCATTGGCGAGCCAAGCTGTAGAGAAAGAAGTGAAGCTCGCGAAGGCAAGACAATAGCCCATGAGGCAAAATGCGAAATAGGAATATAAAATACAAAATCAGTAGTGTGTGAGCACATTTGATATAACATCATAAGCAATTGTAAGCGAAAAAGCTCGCGATCGAGCAAAAACATCCTTATTACAGAATCATAAAATTGTTCAAAACCCCTAAAGGGGGAGTAATAAGAGTGAGCAATAACAAATAATGGTTCAATAGTTGAGCCACTTCTAGCGACCATGGCCTCGCACCCCGGATCGCGGGGGAACTTTGGGGTAGCGGTATTCGCGAATCGACTGGACTTCACGCTGCATCAGGCGCATTTGGTACTCGATCCGCACGAGATGCACCCTGGGTGAGGTGACCTCGCCGCAAGCGACCTGGCGCATCTCGGCAAGGACCCGCTCATTCGCATCCTCCATCGCAGCGAACCTTTCTTCATATGCGGCCCTGTCCACCCGGTTCTGATCATATAACTCTCGCAGCATAAGGCCGTACTTCTCGAATAGCTATGTGACCCGCCTCTTCATCTGCTCCGGGTTGCTGGGGTACCCTATGAAATCCGCGACCTGGCCCGGCGAGGGCAGTGGAGAAATCTCCTCCTTACCATGCTCTGACTCGGCAGGCGGGGTAAGCGGAACACCTGAGAGGAAGAAATTAGCAATGAGGATAAGAAGGAGGCATTCGGTAGAGATTGTTTAACCTGGCGAGATGATAATGGAACGGGCTCACGGGCGAGAGGAGCTCGGCTGGCCCTTGAAGGCGTTGGTAAAGGCAGGGGTGATAGATTTCCCCAGGCTGGGGTGGTGCGTCGAGCCGTCCGCGACCCCGGGTTCGGCAAGCAGCGACCCTCCCGGGCTCCGTTGGCCTAGAATGCCAAACTCCGGGGTGATGATTGTCGTTTCAGGTAGGGATGGCGAGCCCACCGGAGAGGTGGTCCGCCTCTCCAGAATCACGAGATGGGTCACTGCGTAAAAAGTATGTTTTTAGCAGGCAGAAATATGAAAGGTGGCGAGGCGAACAACTTACCAGGACGCGAGGAGGAGACTCGCAGGCCAGAGATCCCCACATCCGGAGAAGGGAGGTCAACCCTCCCAGGGTAGGCGAGGCGAGACCCCGGGGGCGACTGCCCATGGATATTTTCTTCAGAATGAGTCTGCGAGTAAGGAAGTAGGGTTAGACGAGTAAAGGATGGATTGCTGAACCTGACAGAAGAACCTGCGAGGCGAGCTCGGGGCGGGGGGGGGGGGGGGGGGGAAGTGGTGATGACTCTTCCTCCCCGGACGGTCGCCGGACGGTCCTTGCCTTTTTAGTCTGAGTCGGGGGCGGACTAGGTTGCTGGCAAATCCATGGGGCGAGCTCGGTGGCATTATCTTTTTGGGTTGCCTGCGAGGCGTTGAGGCGGGACAGTATTTCCTCCCTTTTGGACATCTTGGCGAGTATGCCGACCGACAGCGAAAGGGATAAGAGGGAGAAAAAGTTCATGTACCAGCCAGAGAGAATTGTATTTATAGCATCGGGCATGGGGCCCACCAAAATATTCTCACCACGTCATCATGGGCTGGCGAACACCATGGGTTGGATGTTTCTTCGCGAGCCTAAGGTAGCCTCGCGAAGAGCGGGGATTGTGTACAACCCCGGTATTTGCCAAGAGGTGAGCAGAGACTAAGGTGTCAAAAGGAAAGAAAGAGGGCGAGCCAGGTGCTCGCAGGAAGGCTCGCGAGTCGGGCTCTCGCCGGCTGCTCGCAGGTAGGCGAGCGGGCCGGGCCCTCACCGGTCGCCGGCGGAAAGGCGGGTGAGTCAGTCCTCTCAGTTCGCGAGAGGGGTCCCTTGTGGGTGGCTCGCCCAGTAAGGGTCCAGGGATGTTTTTACCTGAAAACCCTTGGTGTTCTGCAGTTAGCCTCACCGAACAACGGAGTTTGGCTGTTGGCAGACCATTTTGGGCTGCATATAGTAAAAGAGTAAGGCGGAATCCCGCTATTAGCAGACCATAGACAAAAAACTATAAATAGACCTTGAAGGGCACCTTTGGAGTGGACTCCAATCTCAGTACTCTGAGCTTCCTCCTCCCTAGGTTGTCTTGGCTTGGCTCTCAAGCTCTCCAAGGTTCCCAGTCTCATCTTTGGCTTGGGAAGGGAAGCGCTCAAAGATCTTCCGGGTGTGTGGTGGGACCTCCTCGCTACGACCAAGGGTCTGTGTCTAGTTTTGAGTTTTCGGTCTGTTCCTTCCGAGGAACCAGTAAGTGCTAGCTGCCCCTCAACTTGTTGAGGGCCCTAGCTCCACAAGAGACCAAGTTCTGGTTTCAACACTTAGGACATAATTTATTTAATAAGGAAAAGTCTACACACAACCTCCATCGCCCATCCCCCTTTTTTACCATTACCACATTGGATACCCATCCCGGATACTGGATTTTAGATACAAACCCTGCTTGGAGGAGCTTGTTCACCTCCTCCCTGATGGGTTCCGCCAACTTGTCCGCGATGGACCTCTTCTTCTGCTGGATGGGGCTAGTGTCTGGGTAGAGATTGAGACGGTGACAAGCCACGTCAGCTTCGATCCCAGTCATTTCTGCAGCGCTCCAAGAGATTGCGTCCACATTCTCTTGTACGCTAAGATCTTCCCCTGGTCCTCGGTGCTGAGCTCCCCACTGACCTTCACTTTCTCGATCGTCCCCCCCCCCCCCCCCCCTCGTGGGAGATGACCTCTAGCACCACAATCTCCTCTATAGCCTCCAGCCTGGATTTTCTCCCCCCAGATACCATCTTTATTTCCCCCGCCCCCAAGCACCTCGACCTCTCCTTCCTCCATCTTCTCCTCCCGGACATCCAGCAGCTCCCTTGTCCCTTCCTCCTAGACATCTCCCTCTTCATCCACTATCCTCTTCTCCTCCTCGAGTCCCTTGATGACTCTGCCCTACATCTCCTGCCCTTCCATCTCCCGGTTCATCTCCTCCACCCCATCTTGCCAGGTGATGGAGTTGACCGTTGTAACGTAGCATTGCCTCGTTACCTTGGGGTCTCCCCTCACCCAGATCAGGATTCCACCTACACTGAACTTGAGGCACTGTTGGAAATAGGAGGGGACACACCAAAATGCACTGATGAGGGGCTGCCCGAAGATGGCATCGTAGCTGCTCGGAGCGTCCACAATGACAAACTGACAATTACGGGACTGTCCCCCCAAGGTCACGTGGAGTCCTACTCCCCCTCTACCTCCTTCCCCTCTCCTGAGAACCCAAACATGGGTCCGTCCGAGGCTAGCACCCTTCTTACCTCCACCTTTATCTCGTCAAACGCCTTCTTAAAGATGATGTTGACCGAGCTCCCGTTATCCACGAGGATCCGGGTGATGGTGAAGTTCTCGATGGTCGTCTGGATAACCAGCGCATTGCATAATGGGTCCTCATGACCCAGCATATCCTTCTGAGAGAAGGTAATCCTTTCTGCTTGGGGTGATGCTTGAGAAGTCGAAGCCACGCTCCGACAATACATGGTATGGAAGCTCATCTTTCAGGTCGCCTCGATCCCCACTCCCCCATAGATCACTCTGATCCCTCCTCGACTCCCCACGTCAGTACGATCCTCACACCTCCCCCTATAGGTAGAACTTCCTCGATCCTCACTAGAGCTGCTGTTGTCGCGTATAAACTCTTTCCCCCCTCATCTCTAGGAACTCTGGGCAGGTGTTCATAGCGTGACCCTCCTCTAGGTGGAAGTCGCAATAGGGCAAGGCCACCCCCACATTCTTTCGGCCTCAGTGACCCTATTCCTCCTCCTCATTCCTATTCCTGCCCCCATTCCTCCTCTATCACTTCCTCCTCTTCCTCGCACAATCGCCACAGCTTGCTGAGGCGGGGGAGGCAACGACCTCGGACCCTACCTCCACCCTAACTGATGAGGTCTCCCTTGACCCCCGTGGAAGCTGCCACCTCCTTGTTGTCTCCACCCCAACTCTGGGACCATTAGCTCTTCTCTTCTTTAAACCTCCTGCTGCCTGGGCTCTGGCTCACTTAGCTTCGCCAACCTTTTTGTGATCTCTGGGTTGGCTGCTTCGCTCTCAATCTCATCTACCGCCCTTTCCATCAACTCCTCAAACGACAAGGGGGCCTTCCGCTTCAGACTCATCTTGAAGAACCCCTCCCGCAACCCCACAGTGAAGGCAAGTTGGAGGGTGAATCCCGGTACCTCCTGGATGAGGAGGACCTACTCCTGGAATCGGTCCACATTGTGGGCCAACGATTCCCCTGGCCCCTGCTTGATCTTGAAGAGCACATCGACATCCTTCTTCCTTTTCTTTGAGGTCAAGAAGCGAAGCAAAAAGCTACGGCGTAGATCTTCGAACGTATAGATCGACCATCTCGGGAGCTGGTGAAACCAGTCCCTTGCCTTCTCCTTCAAGGTGGTTGCGAAGAGTGTGTAATTAAAGGCGTCCGACATGGGCCTGAGGGAGACCATATCCTCAAACCACTGCAGGTGCTGGACGGGGTCATCCTTGCCGGTGTAGTACATCATATCCGGCTCTCTGAACCCCTCCGAGAGTGGTGCCGAGAGTACCAGCTCACAGAATGGGCATCCCCCGCTCGCCGCTCTCGCCTGCTCGACTCGCCCTACGAGCTCTATAACTGTGCCTGTACTCATCGAAACAGCGCTCGCCGGACTAGCACTTGCTGGGCTGGCACTCGTTGGGCTTGCGAAAAGCACTCTCCTAGCGATGTCTCACCCCGACGCCTCACCATCCACCTTCTTACCTGCCCTCTACCTCGGGGCATTCTCGCCAACCACCGGCGGCAGGATGACCTGAGGTGCTAGGGTTGCGAACTTGCTTCGCGCCGTGGCGAACGTGAGGTTGATCGTCTCGAGGATCTCCCTTCAAAGATCTGCCTGCATATCTACCGTCACCGACAAACCAGATGGTGGTGAACCGCCAAAACTGTCGCCTCACACATCCTCTCCAGCCATGTCGCCTCCTTGAGAATTTCTTGTACCAGCTGCTGTCCACGCTCACCGAACCAAAAATGTTGGAACAAAGATTCATCCCAACGAGGAGTTCAGACCCCCAGAAGGGTGCAACTCGCACTTACTGATCCCGCGGAGGATCCTGACCGAAAACTTAGCACTATCAAAGACCCTTGGCGACAGTGAGGAGGTCCCACCACACACCCGGAAGATCTTTTAGAGCGCTTCCCCTCCCAAGGCAAAATTGAAGTCGAGCACCTTGAAGAGCCTGAGGTGCTAACCAAAGATGACCCGAGGAGAAGGAATCCAAAGAAGTGTCCTCTCCCAAGGTGCCCTTTAGGGTCTATATATAGTTTTTCTTTACTGTCCTGCTAATAGCACAACTTCGCCTTTTGGTTTTGCTATACACACCCCAAATTGGTCTGCTAACAACCAATCTCCGCTGTTGCGGAGGGCTATTGGCAGCCCACCGAGGCTATCAGGGTAAATTCACCCGTAGACCCCTGCTGGGCGAGTGGCCTGTGAAGACATCACTCGCCAGTCTTCCTATGAGCTGGGCTCGCGAGATCTCCTCTTACGAGTGGGGGCGAGCCCCCACTCGCCTTGCCAGGCTGGTATTGTGAGACCTCACTCGACTCGCTCTAGCCAAATGCTCCCTAGAGCGCTTCTTGTAACATGTCTTGCCATCGCCGCACGCTACTCGTGAGTGGGACTCCCTGGTCTGCCTCGCCTTGCCTTGGCAGGATGCTCGCCGCGAGTCGGCGAGTACTCTTTGACCTGCCTATAGTCGATTCCCCTTTTTACCCCCTTGGCGAAAACTGGGTTGTACAACTATGAACATGAGTAAATGTGGAGATTTCTATATATATAAGATAATTACTACGCATCCTAACATAAAACCTTCCCAAAGAGCAATACATGCATTAATAGCAGTAAGTAGTAATAGCAGGAACACCAAGTAAAGAGTCTACACCAAAGAAACAAGCTATGTCCGTCAACAATCTGACACGATCCCATGGAACTATCAAGAATGCAACTGGAATAAACTGCTAAGTCAAAGTTAAATACAACTAACAAAGCCTCACCAACGAGGAAAAGAAAATAACTACTCCAGTCTGCATGGACAGCCTGGTCAGCTCTAACTGCTACTGATTTAAATCTGAGGTATTAAAAAGAAAAGAATGTCTCAGCACAAAGGCGCAAGAAGCGGCTCAAACATAAAGATTAAAGGATTAAGTTTAGAGTGTTACCAACCCAATGAGGGTAACTGCAGATCAACAACAAACAAGTTATATGAACAATAAGTATAAACAATTTAGCAGTATTGACTATAAAAGCGAGAATTCTTGCACTAAGTGCGAGATATATTCATAGGTTATCATATATATATATAAGAGATCGATCGGCTCTAAAAGAAGATTGAATCATTAATACCGGACATAAATCGGTGCTGAGGAGGGACTCAACCATTTGCCACACAACCTAAAGTCCGCCACAAATCCACCAGATATAATGATTCACCAACAGGCACTACGGTAGTGGTCATCCATTCCAACCCAACCAACAGCCCAAAAAAACAACTTATTATAACGAAATGAACAAAACTCATAAATTCCAAGTAAAACAGCCTTACACAACGAATTCGTCGAGATCACTCGTTACATTCGGTGGAAACACTCGACGAATCGTCTAAATGACTCGACAAAAACAACTAGATTACTCGACGAAATCGACTAAGCTACTCAACGGAATCGATTGACTTACTCGACGTATTCGACGAGTCTAATCGACGAATTATACTTAACCTCGCGCAACTATTAAACGGAATCGACTACCCGATGAATTTATCGTAATCCCTCGACGAATAAGTTACTCACTCGACAAAATTGACTTGACTCCTCGACAAATTCGATTTGATCTCTCATAACCACTCAACGAATTTACCTTAATCCCTAGATTGAACTGAAAAACTACAAGGTCTAACTCCAAGAAATAAACATACCCTATTCATATGCCTAAAGAAATTAAAAGAAGTAGGTAGACAAGGTAGAAACCACGACTTGCTTAAGATCTTCTGAAGATCATCCTCCAAAGCACTCCACGCCGAGGATCAGCCGATAAAAGGCCACAAGAAGGAATTTCTGAAACTTTTCGGATGGAAAGGATGGTTAGGGTTACACATTAAAACTCCGAAAATCCACAAAATCAGAAAATGGTCACTGCACACGTGAAGAGCTCGACGAGATTTTTCTGAATCTATACTCTGACGAAGATTTCATGCATTAGAGCTCCCACGATAGCGATCGAAAGGTTCCCGGAAGGACACCGATCTCCTCTCTCGCGCGACTCTGGTTCGGTTCGGTTAGGAAGAAGAAAGAAGAGGGGAAGAAATAAAACCTAATCCTAACGCTTTTATAAGAGAATATATATATATATATAATAGTAATTATAATAGAAAATCTTTAAAAATTTACCGGGCTCTCAAAAATGCTCGTAACGTAACGAAACTTCACGAACATGCTTAAAATTAAATAATTTAATTTTCTAAAGTCTATAATCTCAATTCTGGTTAGTTTCAAAACACAATCAAATTGACCGAACGAATGCAAATCGCACGAATTACAGTGCACCGGAAAACTCCTCGCAAACGTAATGCCCTAACGACAATATTATGTTATTAACAAGATTAAAATAATTATCAGAAAATCAGAGGCGTTACAACGACCCCCTAAAAGGAAGTTTCGTCCCGAAACTTGAAACGTAATCTGAACTTAAAAGACATAAAGGGATAACTAGAAATTGCTGGATAGATACGCACCGAATAAGAACTAGGAGAACAGATGAGGATGAGATTCCTTCATAGAAAATTCTAGCTCCCTTGTAACACTTATGACGTCCTGATTTCGCCAGAGAACCATAACCATAGGAATCGTCTTCCTTCACAACACTCGATACTGCATCTCCAGAAAATGGACATGCTCTTTGACATATGAAAGATTGAGCTACAACTGGGGCATAGAGTCAAGGACATAACGATCACTAAGCACACACTTTCGCAACTGGCTCACATGAAACACATCATGAACGCAGAGAAAGAAGTAGGAAACTCGAGCCTATAAGTGGACACTCTGATGCGCTCAACAATCTGGAAAGGTCCCACGTACAAGGGGTCTAACATGTGGTTCCTTCCAAATTTCTTAGCACCTGGCATTGGAGAAACTATCAAGAAAACCATGTCCTCAACTGCGAACTACAGATCAACCCTTTGCAAATTTGCATACTTTTCATAAGTCTATTGAGCCACGCGAAGCTTCTCACGAATATGCGATACGGCAAGGCTCATCTTTTCCAAGGCTTCTGGACATAACAACCATTTCTCACCAACCTCAACCCAAAACAAGGAAGTTCGACAATGCCTCCCAGAAAAAGATTCAAAGGTGGTCATTTGCAAACTCTCCTGATAACTGTTGTTGTAAGCAAACTCCATAAGTCCAAGACGTGTGTCCCATGCTCCACCATTGTCTAGGATATATCATCTAATCATGTCTTCTAAAATCTGATTTACACTTTCAGTTTGATCATTAGTCTGCGGATGATAAGCGATAGAATACCTGAGGTCAGTGCCCAAAGCTCCCTACAAGCTCTGCCAGAAACAAGACATATACCTAGAATCACGATCTGACACAATACTCACTAGCACACAGTGCAATTAGATGAACTCATCCAAATAATGCTCTATTATTTTCTCCATGGAATAACCAATCTTAAAAGGAACGATACGAGCACACTTTGTCAATCTGTCGACAATAACCCACACAACGTCATGCCCTCGGGGAGACCTTGGCAAACCGATAATGAAATCCATAGAGATACTTTCCCACTTTCAACTTGGAATTGACCGTCCCTATCTGACATAATGGTCTGTCACTTCGTGGAATCAGACCATCTACTCTACATAAAGGTGACATAGTATATCTACTCCATCTCTCTGACGGATCGGGATAAACCGAGAAACTTTCGTTAGTATGTCAATGAAAAGCCAAATCGAGTCATTTCCTAAACGAGAGCGGGGAAGTCCGTGTACAAAATCGATAAATATGTCATCAAACTTCCACTCAAGAACATGGAGCAGTTGTAAAAAAATGATGGGGCTCCGACATTCTGCTTTCACAAGTTGACATGTTCATCAATGGGAAACATAGACGATAATATCCTTCTTCATTCTCGGTCACCAAAATATATATCTAAGATCCACATACATCTTTGTGAGACCTGGTTGGATAGAATATCTCACGGAATGAGCCCGTCGGAGGATATCAATTCTCAAATTTTTCGCTCTGGTATGCAGATTTGATGTTGGAAATATAACATGCCATCATATAATTGATTGTCATCATTGAGGAAAGGTGCTAAGTGCTTGCACGAGGTCAATCATATATTGATCTATGCTCATGGCTGCTCTGATCTGGTCATGAATATTACAAGTCACCTTTGTTCAGTAGAGAGAGACATTATCGGCTCTGAAACAAAGCATTTTGGTGAATTCCAAATTTTCTATTGCTCTCATCAATTCTTCAACAAAACCACTGTGCCAACATCCTAAGTGTAGGAGACCTCCAACGTATAGTGTCTGCCAGTGTATTTGCCTTTCCAGGGTGATAGTAGTGGTTGAATTCATGATAAGCTAAGTACTCCAACCAGCGGCACTATCTCAGGTTGAGATCTTGCTGCTCAAATACATACTTCAAACTTGTATGGTCTGAATAGACCTCGCATTATACCCCGTAGAGATAATGCCTCTATGTATTTAGTGTGAATACAATGGCTCTTAGCTCCAGAACATGCACATGTAGTTCTTTTCATGTATTTTAAGTTGTCGTGAAGCAGATGCCACCACGTGTCTGTGCGGCATCAGGATGCAACCCAACCCCCATAGAGATGTATCTACATAAATTTGGAATCCTTCAGTGCCATAAGGTATTACCAATATAGGAGCAGATGATAAGCGGGTTTTAGCTCTCAGAAAGCTTCTTCACACTCTTTCATCCAATGAAAGGGTGTGCTCTTTGTAACACCTCAAAAACCCAAATTAAAACAGCTCATAAGATGCCTAAGATTCTTAAGGAAGTCTCATGGAGGTTTGGGGATGATTGGGTATGATTTGGAGGTCATTTAGAGCCATTAAGGTTGTACACGACCTGGGACACGGGAGTGTCCAAGGGAATGTACATGCTATGTACAAGCCCAATCTCATTCCAGAGAACCACACTGCTTGTCAAATTACTTGACATAGGCGTGTAGGTCGGCATGTCTCTAGACATAGCCAGAGACCCAGTTGTGTCCTTGGGCATGTGGAAGCCCAAAATGAATGGGGTTATTTACAGAGAAGTCACGCGACTTGACAATTTATTTTACAAGGCCGTGTAGGTGACCGTTTCTATTGACATGGCCAAGGGCACGGGCATATCCAAGGGTGTGATGCCCAAGAACTAGCCTGTTTATGAAGTGTGCTACCCATGTGAGTGACACAACCTACAACACGGTCATATACCTACTTATGTGTATCTCCTAGTGGATAAGTAGGGTGACATGGCCTGTGAAAGAAATGAGTTGTCTATAATAACACCTAGAGGAGGGTGATTAGGTGTTATAAAAAATTATCTAGCAATTTAAATATCTAGCACAATCACACTACATCACAATTAACCACAGAAAAACACACAGGAATTTATAGTGGTTCCCCTCAAGAAAATGTGTCAAGAGGTAGTCCACTGTCCCTCCCACCTATCTAGAAGTGTGCTAGACTAGGCAACTTCCCCAAAAACTCAGATCTTTATCCAATACAATAGATCTTATACCTCAGATCCACAAAGGATCCTACCTTAGCAATCACAAAGAAAGCCTACACTCAGTACCTAGTACCTTACAAGAACTTAGACCTCACAAGTTCTACACAGACTCAGATCTTCTACAAGATCCTGCAACCTCAGAACCACACAGAACCTTATAGAATGATAAGATAGATTTTCTTGTAGCAGAAGAGAAAAGACTCAAGATTATAGCATTTTACTATAGAGTCTTCTTCTTCTGCAGATGTGAGCACCAACAATCTTCTGAAATCACTGAGGCTTTTTTCAGAATCTTCCTATTGAAAAATATTTGATGAACTTTTCTTGCACAAGAAGGAGATTCTTTTTCTTTGTTCTTGACAACTGAGAGATAGAAGCTTTTCTTCTTTTTCAGCTTCTTCTTTTCAGAATGTGTAAGTCTCAATTGATTTTGAAAAATGCCTATATATATTCCTAATCTTATTCAGCAAAAAAGGCTCTTAATATTTTATTCCATAAAATTGAATAGTGAATATTTACTGAAACAACATTATAAATGTAATAAAGAGCTTGCCATATTGGAATTTGAACATTTGGAAGTATTTGCCATTCTTCATTTATGGCTGTGCAATAGATATTTCATCAGAGAATATATAATTAAATACTCCTTGATTAGTGGGCATGATAGACATCGTGTATATTAAATGCAGATCAATTTCCAAGAGGATATGTGCATTAAATGCAGATCTGCAACAGTTAAAATGATAAGCTGTCTTCTAGACGATATCGTCTTGATCGTCTAGACGATATATGTTCTTCACCACGATATCATCGATATAATCATGTCTTCAACATAACATAGTTATTTAGACGATATGACTTCTTCTAGACGATATCGTCGAGATGCTTCTGTCTACACGACTCATCTCAATTCTTCAAATCGATATGGCTACTTCAAGACGATATTTAATATTGACATGTGTCTGCACTACTATACTTAGTCATCTCAACGACAAGGCTTCTTCAAGACTATATCAGTATTTTAACCAAGTCTTAAGACAAATTTTGACTTAGATAGTTTTCCACTTCTTTTGTAGTCTTGATTTTAGGAATATGATTAACTTGCATGTCACATCATGAACTAAAAACATAACATCAAAAACAACTTTGCTTATCTAAACCTGTGATCCTTCTTCAAATGAAGGAACATTGAAGGCAATTTTCCAACAATCTCCCCTCTTTGAAGAAGCCAGAAATTACAATTATAGATAAGCTTTACCAATAAATATACTCAATAAATAATAATATATAGAATTAGGGCAATTAACATGATCATTAAACATTGTCCAAAACATGAGTATAAGTCAGGCATAAATGATAAACATAGAATTCTGCATTTGTTTTCCAAGATTCCATGTTCCTGATCATTCCTCTTAAATAGATTTCTCTTTAGAAGATGATCCAGCCTTCCCTTTCTTCTCAGCCTCAGCCTTCTTGGACTTCTCAGCTTCAGCCTGCTTTTGCTTTTGTCTTTCAATGTAATTATATGGCTTTGGGTGATATCTGAGAGGAGCATGAGTTTTGTTTTGTACTGAAAGATCACCCATTTTAACTTTGACTCAATAATCCCTTCTGTCTGCTTCAGCTAATTCATATTTTTTCATTCCTCAGAACTATAGAATTGACCTCTGTCATTTTTACCTTACTGATAAAGTGCCCATGTGTTCAGGATGATTTCCCTTGAGCGGGGACTCCATTCTTCAAAATTTGCATTCTTTTTGTCTTCCTCCATTCTTCTTCTCTTGGCTTCCAATTCTTCGTTGTCCACATAACCTTTCTTGCTCTTTTTTACTTTGCCCACTTCCACTGAGAGGCACATCATCAAAATAACCTTAATAGGTTTCAGGCTGTATATATTGCTCTTTGAGATTCTCTGGAACTTGCATATCTGAGGAGCCTTCAGGTATCACATTTGCTTCAGGAAGGGGATGCTGATAAGGTATTCCATAACTATGGTGTCATGGCCCATGGATAATCCGACCTCATTTGACAACCAAGTGGCATGATGGCTTGATAAAATCTCCCCCTTTCTGGCTTCTGCAAATAGATCTTTAGATAGAGTGGATTGGGAATTCTTCAGTTGTTTTGAGAGAAGGGCATTGAGATTTCCAATAGCATCCATAAGTGTGCCATGAGAGGTTCTGATAGATTGACTTAGCAGGGAGGAGAGCTGGTCCTGAGAGGCATGAGTCTGATGCAGTATGGTCTCTCCAACATTATCTACTAGCACTTGAGAAACATGAGCACTGGTTGATATTCTTTGAAGGACAGTGTTTATAGCATCCTCTAAATTAGTAAAGGTCACATCCTGATTTTGAATTATAGCTTGTTGATTATCCCTTAAAACATTCATTATGTCAAGAGCTATGTTGAGTTGTTGACCAATTAGCATTATGGATTCATTAATGTGTGCTATTTGGTCACCTCTATTTGAGACAACTTTTTTAGCAGTGTTGTGGGCATTTGCATTCTGATAATTCACATGCTATATTTCTTCTTGCAGTCCATTTATTCTGGCAGACAAGTCATCTTTAGAGATTTTGATAGCACTATCCAGATAGGCTTCAAATTTTGCTCTTTATCTGTCAAGTAGAATCTCTATCTGGCACAAAAACTTAGTAGACGGAGTTGTGGAGGTTAGAGTAATAGAAGAGGGATGCTCATTCTCTATTCTTGGTGGTGAAGGATGCAGAATAACTTGAACAGATGGCTTCCCCTACGTTGGTGTAGTCATGGTATGGGGTTGCTCATCCACACCATCATAGACATTTGTATTTACATCAGCATCTAGGTATTCTTCCAGAGATTTGTCTGACATGTCTGCCTCTACATGACCTTCTGAGTCATTACTGGGACTTTTCCCAGACCTATCTTCTTCAGCATTCAATACTGCCTCCTTGGCAATAATTATGATTTCCTCTTGAGTGACCTCTTTATTAGGTTCTAGACTACTTCCAAGGACAGCACTTTCTTCTCTTAATGTCTCCCCCTCAACAGATGCAGGAGGGTTCTGAGCAACTTGTGGGGTTTGATTCGGGCTTTTGGGGACTTCATCTCATTGGGAGGAGGGTTCACCTACTTCCTTCTTGGTAACTTCTTTTCCCATCTGCTTACAGTCTTCACATCTATCCTTTTAAGATAGTGAATAAGGCTTGTTTCAAATTCATTCAGATGTTGGGGGATATAGTGTTTGAGGTTAAGGAGAGAATTCTGCCAAAATTAGTAATCTTCAAAATTTCTTTAATCTTATCAAACAAGACCTTTCCCAAATTAGTTTTCTTTTCCAAGATGACTCTTACCATAAATTAACACATCCCTTTTGAAATTCTATCATGTGATCCTGTTTTACACAACAAAACTTTTCTAATAATATCTGATAGAAGTTTGCCCTGCATATTCATCTTCATTCTTTAAATACTTCCATAGGGCTTTTCGTCATAGCCACACCATTTTAATCCTTCTAATAAATCATATATACTCATTGATTCTTCCTCTTCATCTTCATCAAGGACGGTTAGTTGAAGGGATTTAGTTAGGCTGGTGGTAGTGATTCTCAAATGTTCTCCGACAATAGTAGTAAGAAGTGCTTTGCCAATCTTGCTTATTTGAGCATATGCATAAAGTTCAGAGAGGGCAAAATTGTAGAGATGGGTAGGCTCAATGTGAATGTATCCAAGTTCTGATGCATACAGTAGAGTGATTACCATTTTTAATCCTTCATCTGCACCTTGAAAACCATCCTTTACTAATTCTCCTCCAGAATTAATCTTGTCATCAGATTCCTTTAGCGTCATTGATGATCGTCGAGAGGAAAATGATGAAAATGGAATTCTAGGGTTTGTGTGTATGATTTTTTATGTTTTCATGGTTTCTTATTTATAGTAACATGTATTGGGAAGATAAAAGGGCGCGCACCTGACAAAATCTTTTCATATCCTTTGAAATCCCAAAATTGCGACATAATGATGGTGCGAACATGCCCAGTCATGTTGACATGTCGTCGAGATTCTATCATGGTGTATAAAGTGTCGTCGAGACTACATAGATATGTCGTCGAGAGTGCGGTAGTATCTTCTTGATCATCAAGACAATTTTTAGTATTTAGTTGTATTCTTTGGACGAATTTTATGTATTCCTTAGTCAATTTTTGTTGTTTTTGTCTACAAAACTAAAATGTTAGTCTTCTTTAAGGTGTACTTTATGAGAGATCCATCCCATCAACAATATAATTTAATCACTGCTATAAAGGATATATGGTGTTCAACATGCCCAATTTTATGAACTTTTCATTCCCAATTCAATCTTGAATTGATTGAACTTAGATTCATCAAAGGGCTTGGTAAAAATGTCTGTTATTTATCTGTCTGATTAACATATTCAAGGTAAATGTCTTCCTTTTCAACTTGCTCCCTGATGAAATGATATCTAATCTCAATATGCTTTGTTCTACAATGTGCCACATGATTTTTTTTATAGAAATGGAACTAGAGGAATAATAGAAGAGAGGTGTGCTTCTAATTTGTAAATTGTAATCCTCTAATTGGTGTTGAATCCATAAGAGTTGTGCACAACAACTACCAACAGAAATATACTTTGATTCAGTTGTGGAGATAGCAATGCTATTTTGCTTTTTGTTACTCCAGAACATAAGCCTTCTCCCAAAGAACTGACAAGTTCCTAAAGTGCTTTTTCTGTCATTCTTGTACCCAGTAAAGTCAGCATCAGAATATCCACAAAGCTCAAAATCATCTGACTTAGGATACCAGTGTTGGGAAAAACCCTTGATTTAACTTAACAAATTAATTAAAAGTGATTTTATTCACTAGGATTTAATTTACCCATTGTATAATAAGGGTAATTTGGTCTCTAGATGTCTTAGGATGTCACACTCAACCAAGAGTGTCAACACTAGACCAAGGGAAGAAAAAATGGCAGAAGGTAATAATTACGTCAAATGGAATTTGACGCAACATTGAGTCCATGTCGACGCTACTCCGACTAGAAGTTCAAGTGGTTCAACTCTACAGTCGAAGTAACAATAGTCGACATTACGTCGAATAGATATCGACGCAGAGACCAAGACTTGTCGATGGAACTTGAGAAGTAAACGCAGCTTCTACTTCAAAATTGACGTAGAAGGGAATACATGTCAAAGCCATCTAAAGTCGACGCAACGTCAACTTCATCTCGACGCAGTTAATGGAAGTCAGATGAGATTCTATTCAACTCGATGGGTGCATCGATAAGGAATCGATGCAACGTCGACAAGCTGAGTTCAGATAGAGCACAAGAAATTGAAGCAGCTCTTAGATGAACTCAAAGCAGCGTTGATAAGAGAGGAAGTTAAATCGATGCTACGTCGAATACAGTCTGTGAAAGTTCAATCTTTACAGCTGTCTTTCTGATGCTTCTATCATGGACCACATCTTTCAGACCTTTCTCCAACGGCCTAATAATTGCCTGAAGAAGAAGGAAACATTAAAGAAGGAGAAAAGGCTTCCTTAGAAGTATACACCTTCTAGTTGGACGGGTCGAGAAGTAATTAAGAAAGGAAAGAGAATGTCTATCAAATATACTTTTTCAGGTCTTACCCAAGGAAAGAAATTCAAAATAGAGACAGGGTATATAAGGATAAAGAAGGAAGAGAAGAATAGAGCATTAATCGCTATCAGTCATCTTCTTCTCAAATTAGGGTTTCCTGTCTTCTTCTCCCTCTCTCCCAGGAACCCTAATACATAGCTGTGAAAGTGAATAGAAAGAATTAGTGTTCTTCATCTGATAGACCAGAATATCCAACTGCAGCTTCTCATCACCATCATATAGCAGTAGGATCTGAGTTAGAACAAGTCAAAAAGAACCTCACAAACAAAGTCTCTGCATATCATCACCATCAAAAGCAGAGGCTAATCAAGAGCAGATTCTGTGGGACTTCATATTGGTTGTTCTTCAATCAACCATCATAAGAATTCTGAGAACATAATTCCTTCAACCTTCTCCCTTCTTCTTTCTCATTCTGTAAAAGAGTTTTATTAATCTCTCTTCAAATGATTCAGTGGTTCAAGATATCCTTATCAAAACATTTGGTGGTTCAAGGTCTCCTTATCAAAAGATCTGGTGGTTCATGATCTCCTTTTCAAAAGATCATTGGTTCTAAGAGTCTCCTGATCAAAAGACTCAGGCACAGTGGTGCATTCCTACCAGGTGGTAGAAGAGAGGACTACCCACATTTTGGGGAACCTCTATAAATTTCATTGTGTCTGTGATGTGATTTTCTGTGTTGTCCACTCTTTTATTCTGCACCTTAATCTCTGCTTTCTTTATTCTGCCTATATTGTTAAGCATGATACCTTAGAATAAATTATTGAACACAGTTAGGATAGAAAAATATTTAAATCTTTATTCACCCCCCTAGAGGATTCTCAGAGGCACACTGTGCACTTTCAATTGGTATCAGAGGGAGGTTAATCATTAAGAGGTTAACACCTTGATCAAAAATACCTCCTACTCTCATTTCTTTCTATAAACATACTTTATAAATAAAATGAGTTCTAAGGATTATGCTTCAACAAGACCTAAAGTGTGTAACTTAAATAAGTTCACACTCTGGAAGGCTAGAATAAAACTTTACATGAATTCCATTGATGAAGATATCTATGATTTTCTTCTCACAGGTCCTCCTGCTCCAGTCAGACAAAAGGAAGTAGAAACCTCAATAACTGAGGTCCAAGAAAGGAATGGACAGAGGCTGAGAAGAAGGTCAAGGCATGTGATGCCAAGGCCATGAATATTCTAGTATCAACAATGTCTGATGGCATTTTCTAGAAAGTTGATGAATGCCAATCAGCAAAAGAGATCTGGGATTCCCTCACCACAATGGTTGAGGGAAGTGCTAATAAAAGAAAGGACATAAAGTCCCTTCTCGTATCCCAGTATGAGAATTTTCAAAAGAAGGCTGAAGAATTTGTTGCCAATATGTATGACAGATTCAGTCTTATCATTAATGAGCTCAGAGGCTTAGACAAGGAAATATCCTTGACAGAAATTAATGATAATATTCTCATGTGCTTCCCTAGCTCATGGGATTCAAGTATCTGGGCAATCAGAGAATCCAGTTGCCATAGAGAAATCTCAACTGAAGCTTTTCTAGGAAAGCTTAAGCCTTATGAGATGCTTCTGAAAAATAGGGCTGAGGCTGAAGAAAGGGAGACCTCTCCAACTCCTATTCAAAGGTCCCTTGCTTTCAAAGCTACTGAAGGAGAGTCCTCCACTCCTGAGGATGAGGATGAAATGTTCAGTCTACTGGCAAAGAGATTCAAGAAGTGGGTAAAGACCGAGGACTCAAGGAGAAGAGAAAGGGACTCAAGGCCCAAGTATGATAAGACTCCAAAGAAGGAGGTTATCTGCTATACCTACAACAAACCAGGGCACATTGCTCATGACTACCCACAAGAGCAAAGGGAGAAAAGCAACAATAAGGATGAGAAGAAGAAGAAGAAGTTCATCAGAGGAAAGGACAAGAAAAAAGCCAAAGGCTTTATTGCTGAGACTTGGAGTGATTTTGAAGCAGAAGTAGACACCTCATCATCTGAAAGTGAGGATGAAGAAGAAGCAGTAGCAGCCTGCATGATGGCTCTTGGGATGGTATTAGATGAAGAAAAATGATCAGGTATCATCTGCATTTGATGAATTTGATTTTACTTCAGAAGATTTTAAATCATGCTTTAAAGATTTCTGCATTGAGCATCTTAGGGTAGAAAAAGAACTAGGCATAGCTAGAACTGAATAGAGAACCTTAAGAAAAATGAAATGCATCTAACTAATCAAAACCTAACAAATGAAATTAATGATAAAGAGTTAGAGTTGATTAAGCTTAGAGATGAAAATACAAATCTAAAAGAGGAGCTAGCAAAGGCAAAGGCCTTTGAGGACTCACTCAATAGGAGGAGTCAGAAGCTCAAGGATATCACTGAAAATCTCTCTTTGAGATTTAATCACCTAGGATTAGGAGCAGAGCCCTCCACTAGCCCAAAAACATCTAGGAAACCAGCTTGGAAAAATCCAGTGCCATTTGTTAGATCTAGTGAATATCAATCTAGTGAGAAAAGTGCATCACCCAAGGGTGAAGAGAACGATCATCCAGATAGGTTAGACAAACCTAAAAGGACAAATCTGAATAACAAGGACAAACCCCTAGGCAAGGGTCATCTAGAGATGTCAAATAACTACAACCAAAAGAATAAATCAAAACATAGGATAATCAAACATTCTGCAGATTTATTAAATTTTGATACATTTTATTCTCATTTCCAGTATCAACATAATAGGTTTGGGAGATCCATTCCTTATCATCCCAAAGGGTATCATGAAAGACCCTTCTATTCTCTCATTGAACCCTATAATGGTAAAAGCAAAAGGCCCAAGGTAACCTGGGTCCCTTCTAATGTTTGAGTTACCTGTGCAGGTGTAGGTAGGGTCCCACTCAGAAAAATTGAGTGGGAAGAATGATGTAGGTCGTGAAGAAGGAACAAGAGTCATTCAAGGGAGTAATTTCTATCTTGAATCCTCTTTAACATTTATAACATCATATTATGATCTATTTTCAATAAATAAAATTGCTTGAAAAAACAGCAAGAATCTTCTAAAAGAAATAAATATGTTTATTAAAAGATGCGTCGAATAGAAGTCGACGTACCATTGACTTCTACTCTACGCCAACGTCAAGAAGCACACAGAGCAGACAATTCGAATAAGAATTCGACGCAGCATCAAGTTCTTATCGACGCATACATCGACTTAATAATTACTGATTAAATCCGAAGTCACGTCGATTGGAATTCGACGTAACGTCGACAGGACTACGTCGCCTTAGGGTCTCAAAATAATCTCGAAGCTACGTCGTGTACTTGTCGACGCAACGTCGACATATCAACGCGCCCAGAGTTGCTTCTAGAAGCAATCTCAACACAACTTTGCGCACCAAATAATAAGTATTATCGACAGTACGTCGACATAAACCCTCAGTAGCAGCAATTCATCTGCTTTTAAGCAATTACTGCGTTGAAAAATTTACGCTTTCGAATTATCTTGCTCTCTTGCTATCTTTCTCTCCTCCTCTCCAGCTCTCTTTCACTCGTGTCCCTCGTGCTCTCCGTCTCTTGTTTTCTTCTGACTTGCAGGTACATTAATTCAAATGGCTCCACCAAAGGTGAACTCAGGATTCGATGTCGACATTGACTCCTTCAATGCGGCCGCAGAAAGTTTCAAGGCAATCCTTGGCCTATTTGATTCTGTTGGATTAACAAAGCTCATCTCCACACGATGTAAGATTCTGGACATATAACTTACATAATTCAAGGATACTGTTTCAGTGATAGATGATGGTGCTCTCCATGGGACAATATCTGGCCAAGACATTAGTGTGTCTGAAGAAATTCTCTCCCAAACATTTGATCTACCCACAGGGAATGACTCAGATGAACTAACAGAAGAAGAAGTAAAGAATGTACTAGAAATAATGTAGTTCAGGAAGGAGAAGCCAATTAACCTAAAAAAGGTTGACCTGGCAGAGGAATACAGATTCCTAGCTGACATTGTAGGAAAAGTGATGCTCTGCAAGGTCTTTGCTCATGATGCAATACCAAAGCAGCAGCTGTAAGTAATGAGAATTCTGGTGCTTAAGAAGAAGGTGAACTGGGGAAGGTTGCTCCTAAAGATGATTGGGCATAAGTATGCCCATAAAGAAAATGCCTTTATGAGGATTATGTGCCAAGTGCTCTTCAAACATTATCACAATATCTGCAAGTCAAAGGGAGTGTCCATTCCTCCTAGTAAAAGAATAAAAATAGGGATATTCTCCAAATGGACCAGGAAGATCTTGAAGCCTGGTCATGCTACAACATCTCCTCCTCCATCTCCTCCTCCTCTAGAGTCCAACAGGGGGATTCCAGATCCCACAAGGGATGATCCCTCCCCAATGGACACTATTTCAGAGCCTCATCAAAAAGATACACCAGCCTCACTTAAACAACAATAGCAGCAGATCCCTTCCACTACTCCACCTGAACCATCTCCTTTACAAACCCATCTACTTCCATCCATACCACCTCCACCTCCAATTCATTTCTCACCTGAAGTTTACCATCCTCTCTCTCCCATTCAAGAAGACTTCCCTTCATCATCTCCACCTCCAGCTCATCCTCCCATTGACATTGAGCAAATCATCTCCAAAGCAGTAGGCATTGCCTCCTCAACTTTTGCAGTTTAAGTGGCCTCGCAGGCCAGGAAATTTGACAAGAAATACTCACTGATAGAGGGTGAGTTATTAAGGTTTCACAACAAATTTCAGAGCCTCAAAGAGTTTATGTCTTCCTCCATGGTCACAAAGGAATTCTTAACCTCCCTGGCCGGCAAGGTTAAGAAGGGGGAGAACATTTTGGAGGAAGAGGATCTCATTCCTGAAGTGGGTGGACAGGATCAGGGTGATGCTGATAAAGAGCCTGCCCCTGAAAAGGTAACTACCTTTCAGGGAGCACAGATCCAGGGGGAGCCAGCAGATCAAGGGGAGATCCCAGGTATTCAAAGGCAGTCTCAGGATGAGGAGATGATAGATGAATTAGCAAAGATTGCACAGGAATCTGTAAAAGAGCTTGATCAAACTGCACAGAACCAGGGGAGCCAGCCCCAGATATTCAGAGGAATCTGGATGTGGAAATGGAAGTTGTAAGTACAACAGCTGTTCAAGAAGCTCCCCAAGAAGATGAAAAGAATGCTGATGATCAGGGGGAGCTATCAAAAGAGAAAGAGGATGCTGGAGCAGCAGATGATGATGAGCATTTGAACCAACAAAGAAAAATTCCAAAAGTGTTCTCAAGGAAGAGAAGGACTCCTGAGAAGGACTCTTGAGAAGGACTCTTAATTAAGAGGTATTATGTGATTAATTCTTATGAAGACAAGTATATATACTGGGAAGAATAGTGTGATACAATTCTTATTGCCTGACAACTGAATGGAAATATTCATAATTTTTAGTCTGCATTATTTTGTATGAAATGTATTGTTGGTTATAAAAATTGTATAAAATCACTTAGAACAAAATGTAAAATTTGTTAAGATAAATAGGGGGAGATTGTTGGGAAAACCCTTGATTTAACTTAACAAATTAAATAAAAGTGATTTTATTCCCTAGGATTTAATTTACCCATTGTATAGTGAGGGTAATTTGGTCTCTAGATGTCTTAGGATGTCACACTCAACCAAGAGTGTCAACACTAGACCAAGGGAAGCAAAAATGGCAGAAGGTAATAATTACGTCGAATGGAATTCGATGCAACATCGAGTCCATGTCGACGCTACTCCGACAAGAAGTCTAAGTGTTCAACTCTACGGTCGAAGTAACACTAGTCGACGTTACGTCGAATAAATATCGACGCAAAGACCAGAGACTTGTCGAAGGAACTTGAGAAGTCGACGCAGCTTCTACTTCAAACTCGACGCAGAAGGGAATACATGTCAAAACCATCTAAAGTCGACGCAATGTCAACTTCATCTCGACGCAGTTAATGGAAGTCAGAGTAGATGCTATTCAACTAGATGGGTGCATCGATAAGGAATCGACGCAATGTCGACTAGCTGAGTTCAGTCAGAGCACAGAAGAAATCGAAGCAGCTCTTAGATGAACTCGAAGCAGCGTTGATAAGAGAGGAAGTTAATTCGACGCTATGTCGAATACAGTCTGTGAAAGTTCAATCTTTACATCTGTCTTTCTGATGCTTCTATCATGGCCCACATCTTTCAGACCGTTCTCCAACGGCCTAATAATTGCCTGAAGAAGAAGGAAACATTAAAGAAGGAGAAAAAGGCATCCTTGGAAGTATACACCTTCTGGTTGTACGGGTCGAGAAGTAATTAAGGAAGGAAAGAGAATGTCTATCAAATATACCTTTTCAGGTCTTACCTAACAAGGAAAGAAATTCAAAATAGAGACAGGGTATATAAGGATAAAGAAGGAAAAGAAGAACAGAGCATTAATCACTATCAGTCGTCTTCTTATCAAATTACGGTTTCCTGTCTTCTTCTCCCTCTCTCTCAGGAACCCTAATGCAGAGCTGTGAAAGAGAATAGAAAGAACTGGTGTTCTTCATCTGATAGACCAGAAGATCCAACTGCTGCTTCTCATTACCATCATATAGCAGCATGATCTGAGTTAGAACAAGTCAAAAAGGATCTGACAAACAAAGTCTCTGCATATCATCACCATCAAACGCAGAGGCTAATCAAGAGAAGATTCTGTGGGACTTCACATTGGCTGTTCTTCAATCAGCCATCATAAGAATTCTGAGAATAGAATTTGTTCAACCTTCTCCCTTCTTCTTTCTCATTCTGTAAAAGAGTTTTATTAATCCCTCTTTAAAGGATTCAGTTGTTCAAGATCTCCTTATCAAAAGATCTGGTGGTTCAAGATCTCCTTATCAAAAGATCTGGTGGTTCATGATCTCCTTATCAAAAGATCATTGGTTCTAAGAGTCTACTGATCAAAAGACTCAGGCATAGTGGTGCATTCCTACCAGGTGGTAGAAGAGAGGACTATCCACATTTTGGGGAACCTCTATAAAATTCATTATGTCTGTGCTATGATTTTCTCTGCTGTCCACTCTTTTATTCTGCACCTAAATCTCTACTTTCTTTATTCTGCATGTATTGTTAAGCATAATACCTTAGAATAAATTTTTGAACACAGTTAGGATAGGAAAATATTTAAATATCTATTCACCCCCCCCCCCCTCTAGAGGATTCTCAGAGGCACACTGTGCACTTTCAACCAGAGTCCTTGTTTGGGAGTACCCTTTAGATATCTCAATATTCGCTTAATTGTTGAGTAGTGAGATTCTTTGGGGTTAACTTGATACCTTGCACAGACACATGTGGCAAACATAATGTCTGGCCTACTAGCAGTAAGGTAGAGCAAGGAGCCAATTATGCTTCTATACATAGACTCATTATAGGGTTTCCCATTTTCATCCTTATTTAGAGAGACATTTGACTTCATAGTAGTTCTCATAGGGGTAGAGTTCTCCATTCCAAATTTCTTTATGATGTCCAAGGTAAACTTGGTCTGAGAAATGAATATTCCTTCCTCAGATTGCTTTACTTGGAGACCTAAGAAATATTTTAGTTCTCCCATACTGCTCATCTCAAATTTGTTTTGCATGAGCTTGACAAATTTCTTGCAAAGATTCTCATCAGTTGATTCAAATATGATGTCATCAACATATATTTGGACCAAATGATCTGACCCTTCAACTCTCTCAAAAATAAAGTCTTATCTATCTTTCCTCTTGAGAACTTGTTTTCAAGAAGGAAGGTTGACAATGTCTCATACCAGGCCCTTGGAGCCTGCTTCAACCCATATAAGTCTTTATTGAGAAAATAAACATGATCAGGATAGGTATAAGAGATAAAACTGGGTGGTTATACTACATATACTTCCTCCTTCAAGTCACCATTTAGAAAGGCTGATTTAACAACCATTTGATAGACTTTAAGGCCTTTGAATGCTGCATAGGCTAAAAGAGTCTGATGGCCTCCAATATAGGTACAAAAGCAAATATATCGTCAAAGTCTATTTCTTCTTCCTATCTGTATCCATGAGCTACCAATCTCGCCTTGATCTTTATGATTACTCCATATTCATCCCTCTTATTTCTGTAAACCCACTTGGTCTCAATGACATTTTGCCCTTGTAGCCTTGGGACAAGCTTCCAGACCTTGCATCTTTTAAATTGTTTGAGCTCTTCCTGCATGGCCATTATCCAGAATTGGTCTTGATTGTCCTCCTAAAATTTCTTTGGTTCCATTTGAGAAACGAAACTGTGGTGTATGCTTTCATTTAGAGCATTTCTTCCTGTTCTTATTCCTTGATTTAGCTCACCAATAATCTGGTCTGCAGGATGATCTTTCAGATGTCTCATGGTTGTTGGCAACAATCCTTGAGGGTATTCTACTTCAATAATTTCTTCAATTGCTGCTTCAGTATTATTATTTAGAGAATCTAATTCTTTAGTAGCTTCTTCTTCTCCTTCTGGAATAGAAATCTGAGGGGAGAGTTCCTTCTTCTCAACATCTCCAACTTTCAATGAATCCATTCCAGATTCAATTCCTGCACCGTATGAACTAGACAAAGGGTTATGTAGCATGCTGCTCTCATCAAAAACTACATGAATTGATTCTACAATTGTAAGAGCATTCTTATTGAAGACTCTGTATGCTTTGTTGTATTTGCTATATCCCACAAAGATACTTTCATAGCTCTTTTCAGAGAATTTGGTAATATAATGCTTTTTATTCTTCAGCACAAAGCATTTACTTCAAAATTTTTTGAAGTCGACTAGTGTTGGCTTTTTTCCCTTTAACTAGCTCATAGGGAGTCATGTTATAGTTCTTGTTGATGAGTGCTCTATTTTGCACATGACATGCAGTATTGACTGCCTCAACCCAAAGATATTCTGGAAGTGAGGATTCACTTAGCACAGTCCTGCCAGCTTTCAATAAGTGTTTTATTTTTCCTCTCAGCTACTTCATTTTGTTGTAGAGTTCTGGGAGAAGAAAATACTCGTAAGATACCTTCCTCTTCACAAAACTTGGTCATTAAGTCGGATTGAAATTCAGTTCCATGATCACTTCTGATCTTTACCACTGAGCTGCTCATTTCATTCTGAATTTGTTTGACAAATTTCTTGAATGTGTGTGGGTATCAGACTTGTGTTTCAAACAGAACACACATGCAAACCTAGAGTGATCATTAACAATCACTAAAGTATATGTAATCCCTCCTAAGTTGTGTACAGACATAGGGCCAAATAGGTCCATGTGCAGCAAATATAGACATCTAGTGGATTGTTTATCCTGTATGCTTTTGAATGAAGTCCTTGTTTGCTTGCCCATTTGACATGCATACCAAGGAACCATCTCTTGACAATCTATCTTAGGTCCATCTCTTACCAAATTTTCTGAGATTAATTTCTTAAGAGACTTGTAGTTAATTTGGGCAAGTCTCTTGTGCCCCTTTACACAAGCAGATACTCCATCATTTGCTACAAGACATACATGTTCATTCTTTCTAATGCAAATAAAGTTCAAGAAATAAATATTTCCTCTCCTAGTGCCTATTTGGATTGATTTAGTGTTCTTGGAATCCTTGATCAAACACTTATCCTTGTGGAAGGCAACGTATATCCCAAGTCACATAGTTGACTTATGCTTAAAAGGTTATGTTGTAACCCTTCCACATAAGCTACCCTTGTGATAGTGATACTACCATTTGTAATCTTACTATAGCCTTTGACTACACCTCTGTCAGATCACCCAAATTTGACTTTGGGTCCATCTTGTATGGGTGTAAACTCCTTCAAGAGGCTTCTAGTTCCAGTCATATGCCTGGAACAACCACTATCCAAATACCACACAGGAGTCTTGGTGGTCTTTGGACATACCTGCAATATAGCTACACCTCCTTAGGAACTCATAACTTCTCGGGTCCTTGGTGCTTGTTAGAGAAATATCTATTTGGAAAATATGTTGATTGATTTCCGATTCTCATGTTGGGGGTCATGTTGAACAGTTGGATTAAACCAGCAGTCTAAGGCAAAATGTCATATCTTTCCATAATACCAACATTCAAATCTATTATATCTATACATTCTTATTGAGTTGGGTCTTACTTGATCAAGTTGATGCTTGGCTGCCAACCTTCCCATCTTGGAAGCTGAAGAACTTGCCCCAATATAAGAACTGTTAAAGGTTATCATAGGAAAGTTTTTCTGGGGTGCAGATAGTGCACTCTTCCCAAGCAAAGTTTGTCTCTTTCTTAACCAGGTGGAAGGGAGCATAAGACCACCATCTGTCTTCTTTCTCTCCTTATACCCATAGATACTATTATGATCATAAGAATTTGTGGGTATGATCACTTTTCTGAAAATGGTCTTTCCTTGAGAAGATATCTCATTAGCTTCACCTTGAATATAACCTAAACCTTTCTTACTGGTTTGAGAGAAGCTATCGGTCAAGGGAAGAACTGTTTGTGGCTTGGAGAAACTAGTCATTATCTTCCTTTCAACTAGGAGCTTTTCCTCCAACTTTTTAATTTTACTATTTTATGTTTAATTACTTTTGTTAATGTGTTGGTCCTCACTGTGGAGATTGATAGTTTGACCTTCTCTTGAGTTAGTTCTTTGACTTTCTCAAGTGTTTCATCTCTCTTGTCATTAAGAGAGATGATCTCAACTGATTGAGCCTTACAGATAGTTTTTGCTTTCTTAAGTGCTTCAAGCAGGGCACCAAACTTTTCAATATATTCACTGTCAACTTCTCTTACAGTTGAAGAGGCGTAGGCGTCTGAATCAGTGTCAGATATGGTTGGAGAGGCTTTAGGATTTACCTGGTCATGATGGGCTTCATCACAACTTCCTTCATTTAAGAAGGCCATTGCTGTCATATGCCTGTCAAATTTTGAGAAGGATGACTCAGTGTCACTGCCATTAAGTGCTCTCACTTTCTTGGCCATAAGGCTTTTCTCCATCTTCTTGCTCTTTGAATGCTTTCTCTCTTCACCTTTTTCCTTTCTTTTGAATGCACATTCAACAATGATATGTCCAGGCATCTTGCCGCTGTAACAAATAATGTTAGAAGAAACTTGTTTATTAGGTTTTGAATCATACCTGTCAGACTTATGTCTGCTTCCTGATTTGTCATCTCTTCCTATATTAGAGGATGAGGACTCATGCCTTCTGTTTCCTCTTCTTCTATTTCTCAGCAGCTTCTTCAACTGCTTTATGAAGAGGGAAAGTTCTCCATTGGAGAACTCAGAGTTGGAGTTGTTGATGATCTCATCTTCTGATACATAAACATGCTCCACTATTTTGTGTCTTCTTGAAGTTTTAGCTTTGAAGTCCATTACCTTCTCTCTGCTATGATCCTTGGAGTTCTCCTCTTCAGTTTTTCTAGTTTTTAATTGTATCTCAAAAGAAAGAAGCTTGGCATATAGCAATTGGGGCTCCATGTACCCCAGGTTACCAACCTCTCTAATAACACATAGTTTCATATCCACTTCTTTGTTTAGAGATCTCAAAAACTTATCATTTAGCTCATAGTTAGTGAACTCTCTTCAATAAGTCCTGAGACCATTCACAATTCTAAAGAACTTTTCATATCAGGTAGCTATATTGTCCTTCTTGTTTTGCCTGAAGGCTTCATACTCTTGATTAAGAAGGGATTTACTGTCATCCCTAACTTGTTTAGTACCCTCCATATAGACACATAAGGAGTTCCACATTTCTTTTGTTGTTTTGCAATAAATCAGATTTTGAAATATGGAATCATCAATTGCATTGACAATTATATTCTTTGCCCTTTTGTCCATAGTTACCAGAGTAATTTCATCCTTGGTGAACTAAGATAAGGCTTTAGGGACAGGAACTTCTTTTGGGTCCATTGGAATGGTCATGGGATCATAAGGTCCCTCTTCAACAACCAAGTAAATGTTAAATTTATTGAAGTGGAAGTGGAATTGTACTGGGCAGTCTGTAGATTGGAGACCACAGAGACCGCACGGTCTGCGTTGGTGCTCTGGCCGGTTCTGTCTCAGGCGAACTGTTCTAGGCGGTCTGATCTGGGAGACCGCAAAGTGTCCGGGAGGCTTGCGCGGGTTGTTCTGTCGACTTGTTTAAGTCGGCCAGTTCAAGTAGAACGGGCGGTCTGTTTTGGTGACTGCGGTGACCGGGTGGTTTGTATATAACCGGTGGTCTAATAAGGGAGCTGTTAGCCATGCTGAGCTCGGGCGGTCTATATTGTGAGACCACTCGTGATCTGATGGGCGGTTATTATATCTCGATTTGTGTGGTTACGACATCCATCTACTCGCCTATAAATAGGGGTGTAGGGCCCGTCATTACAAACAGAGAACTGTAAGAACCAAAGTTGGCTTGATTGTGCCAGTCTCAATTTGAGGTCGTGCAGTTTGAGATTTTGTCTGACCGGTTTGTTTGTTTGCAGGTTAGCAACTAGCAAGTTGCAGTCAGCATTCTCCCTTCTTCGAGCTTTGAATAAACACAGTCCGGGCGGACTGTGTTTAGGTGTTCTTGGACTGTGCAGTGGACTCAGTTGATCAGGCGGTCTTAAGCGATCAGGCAATCTTGAGTTGCGGTCTGCAGCAGGAAGCAGTTTTCTTTGTCAAGTGTTCGCGAGTTCTTTTGTGATCTTAAGACCGTGCGGTCTGGGCGATCAAGGAGTGTGAACTGTTTGTCTTTCAGCAGTTGAATAAAGCAGCAGGTCGAGCGGTCTGTGATTGCGATCTGACAGGTGCGGCTTGTGCTCTGTTCGCACAGTCTCAGGGGTTATCTGTTCGGCTTGTCTGTTCGCATGGTCTGGCGATCTTAAGTTGTCAAGTCACCAGCAGCTTGTATTATTTTGTGTTTTGTGCTTCTCTCCTCCGTGATTCTTATGAATCATGTCTCACCATGTATACCTCGAATTGTAAAGAGATAGTTAATACCATAGCACTATTCGGTCTTCCCATTGTCATTGTGTTGTTATACTTGTGGAAAGTTTGTGAAGTGTTCTGCATTTTTACTTCAACTCTGGACCTCAAGTTTTTTAACATGGTATCAGTGGGAGGTTGCTGAGCAGTAGTTGCTGATACTTCTCTCGGGTTCCTCAAGTTGGTTAGCAACCAATGGGATAGCAATGGAAGGAGGATATGATAGAGGTCTTGGTATTGAGCTCCTTACGGAGACTAACTTCAAGAAGTAGAAGTCTTGCATGGAGAGCTATCTGCTTGGTGAGGACTTATGGGAGGTAGTAGGAGGATAAGCAAGACAAGCTGTTATTCCTGTTGAAGGGAATGTGATGGCGCAAATCTTAGCACACCGCTATAGGCGGTAGTAAGACTGCGGCAGGAAACGGCAGTGTACCGATCGTTCAAGTAATATAAAATGGGAATGAATCCCCAAGTATCGATCTCAAAGGAACACAGTAAGGTGGAGTTTATTATCGTGGAAGGACTTGAGATTGAAGTCCTTTCGAGCGGATGGATGCGGAAATGGGGGATTTTGTTTGTGGAAAATAAAAGAAAACAGCTTAAACTACTCCTATGCAATGCCGCTATGCAAAGCTTCGCTCGGCGGGATGGAAGACTACGTAGGCCTTGAGCGCACTACTTCGTAGGGCGGATGGGCGAGTAGGCAAGCGGAATCGAACTATGCAGGCCTTGATCGCGCTGCTTCGTAGGGCGAGTGGATTACACGGGCCGCTATGCCACGCTTCGCTAGGCGGATGGACGAGTAGGCATACGGAGTCGAACTGTGCAGGCCTTGAGCGCACTGCTTTGTTAGGCGAATGGATTACACGGGCCGCTATGCCACGCTTCACTAGGCGGATGGACGAGAAGGCTTGCGGATGGAATGGTTCGCACCGGCGGAGTCGGAATGGATTACACGGGCCGTTAGCACCGCTTAGCTTGGCGGATGGATGAGTTGTCTTACGGAATGAGGGTCGCAAGAACCTCTTCGACAAGCACGCCACTAGCAATTGCTAGTGTGGCACCGAACACGAAGGCGGAATGGAAATTAGATGGGGGCGCACCTCATAAACACATATGAATAATATAATCTCAAATAATGAAATAGACATTACCTAACCAAATTCATTGTGCACATCATCAAAATATAGAAGAGTCTAACCTAAACAATAATCAACATATAGAAGGAAAAAGAGGATAAAGGAGTTGACCACATCCGAAGCCTTGCCGAAGATTCACGGTTGGAATCGCTGGGTTGTCAATCCGCGTGCAAGCTCGGTCTTCAACTGCGTCCGAGGTAGAGGACGGCTGTCACTTCCTCCCAATGGATCGTCTTCTTCGTGTCACGATCCAATCTACTCCGATACACGATCTCCTTGCTCGACGTTGGCGATCTTTGGGCTAGAAACCTCTCCTTGAAGCTCTTGGATGATGAAGGAGGCCTAGGGGGCGGAGAACCTGCGGAAGGGGCGAAAACGGCGGAGCTGGGCGGAAGAAATGCGCGATCCCGACCTAATTCGCGAGCAGGTTAATTTATAGGCGCTGGAATAAACAGTGCGCACGATCATTGGCGCACGACCAGTGGTCGTGCGCGCTGGAATCCTGTGATCGTGCGCCTGCCTGGGCGGAGCCTGCAATGTAAGAAATTTATAAAATAAAATGTTCGCACGACCAGTGGCGCACGACCTGTGGTCGTGCGCATTATCGTAAGTGGTTGTGCGCATTGGTCGAGACAGAACTCATAAAATGGGGGTTAAGTGCGCACGATCAGCGGCGCACGACCAATGGTCGTGCGCAATAGAACCAGTGATCGTGCGCAGTGTTCCTGTACAAAATTGTACCGGGAACACCTGCACGACTCCTGTTCCTACAGAAATGCTAATCAGGCCACTGAAAGTGGCACTCAACAATACGATAAGGCTATCAAAAGAAAATAAACATAAAACACACCAAATTAGGCCAAGAATTGCACCTAGCATAGAATGACAAATATGAGCTAAAACAAGGCTAAAGTGCAGTGGAAAGACTAGAAAACCGGCCCAGATGAGTCCATATATGTGTATATAATTGGTACTCATCACACCCCCAGACTTAACAATTTGCGCGTCCCGAGCAAACGAATTCCTCATGCGGCTGAGAAAAATACACAGCTGGCATAGAAATTGTAAAGCGGAGTATCATGCGAAGTCGCATGCTCATGTGCGTAGAAATACAGTAGACAAAATTTCTAATTGTACATATTAGTTTATACTTTTCTATGGGCGTATTTATATATTATATTTACTCAAAAAGTGAATCACGGTGAATCATAAGGTCGTACATAGGAAGAAAGTAAACTGAACGCTGAGGCGAGCATTGCCAAAGATCGGGGCTTGAGACAACCTCCATTGAAATCCATCAATGTCGGTGACCATAAGCTTGCCCGTTCGCACTCTCTCCACGGCACTGGTTTGACTCAAATGCATGAATCAATAGGACTTAAGGTTTTAGATGAGGCTTGGGTTTAGGTGAGGTAAACAAATATAAACATGAAGGCTTAGAACACAAAACCCAAATAAGCGAATACATAACACTTTCCAAGTAGCCATAAAACACGCGGATGCACCACACCCCCAGACTTAGACTTAGACGCATGGGTGTGTGCACCGCCTACTCCCAAATATAAAACTCAAACAGATTTTTTTAATTAAACTTTTCATTCTTCTTTTTCTTTTCAAATCTTTTTCTTCTTTTCTTTTTCTTTCTTTAGCAATTTCAGCAAATTTTCAAAGATGCACATCCACATTTTCACATTGTACTTCCACAATCAACACCACCAATTTAAAATCTAAACAAAATGCTTGCATTTTGGGTGTGCGACTAGGATTGGAGTTTAGGCTTTGGTGAACAATAGTGGAGCTGAACCAAAAGAATGGGGTAGGCACAACTGGGCTAGCGAGGAAATGATGATAGGAATGGCACAAAGGCTCAACCTGGCCAAAATGATGGCCTATATCACATTCACGCAATTGACTAACCGTATACCCATGCTTCAAGAATCGCTTGGGGCAAGTTCTTAGCCACCGAGAAAGATAACCCTTTCTCCCAACTCAGGCAATAAGAGGCTAGCGATCGTTTACACACATCCCTATGCTACCGTTTGATTCACACCGGATTCACCACTTTTTGAGTGTAGTAAACAATATTTACACTAATAGAAAAATATAAACTAAAAGCATAAAAAGAAATTGAATCTACACGAATTTCTATGTGAGACATGAGCACTCGACTAGGAGCACTATCGAAGTCAACATTTTACTCCTACTCACAATCCTAAGCCAGCACAATGATTTTCCAAATCACACAAAAAGAAATGAGTTCAGCTCAAGACGTGCCAATAGCTAAGTGCACGCTCGAGTGGGTGTAGTGGTGTGCGGTGCAAATGAACATCATAACACAATTAATGCTTCTAGTATGCAAATAAAAGGTGCACGTGAGCGGGTAACAACATGTGGCTCTCCCCCATACTTAATCTATGCAATAGATACAAATGATGTAATCATGAAAATTGAATAAAAGACCAGGGGAAGAAAAGTTACCCATGCTCAGAAATGAGCATACCAGAAGACGCATGAAAACCAAGACAAAGAGCAGCTTCCTCCATCCCGAAGATGAACCTGCAGGGGTAAGCTCCGCAAAAACAAAAGAAAATAGACAAACTAAAATGAATACAACTAACTAAACTAAACAAGATGAAATAAGAAATGCAGGAAAAGGTAAGATAACTACTGAGGTTATTGTCATCCCAACACGACTTATTTGGCATTTGTACAGTTCTAGCTAATGGGAGTATGTAAGAGGAAATGAACAGGTAACTGTTCTAATACGCGTGTCGGTAGCGGGTACCGATACAGCGACAGAACAGTTACTCCTCTACCCAAATAATAATACCTACATAACGCAGGTAGAGGAAACAGAAAGCAAGAAGAGGAGGAGATATCCTCACTCAACTCACCAAACACATCCTTGCCTAGCAAGGTGTCGTCAACAGGGAGGTGGCAGGAGGAAAAGGCAATGAGTGGAGCTTCCTCTACGGAGGGGGAAACAACCTCCTCACATAAGAGGATGCTCTCATCATTGACTTGGGCAATATGCACCAAATCCTCCTGGGGTACCTGTGAAGACTCAACCTGCACAGACTCGGATGAAGAGGGGGGATCGAGAAATAAACAAGAAGAAGAACATAAATAATCAAAAATCGGGGGAGTGGTCCCGGTTTCACTCCCATCAGGTTGGGTAAGTAAAATAATGTTTGCATTGTCATCAATGCTACAAGGTTCGGCGAGATCAACAGTGGCCATGCCTAAGATTTGGACTTCCTGCACCGGTGCTGAGGAAAATTCCTCTTCACCTAGAAGGTTGTCCTCCTCCATAGTTGTAGGCACAATACTAAGATCAACCCCCTCCTCTTGCGACACATCATCAACAATGTCGTCAGAGACGAGTGTAGTATGCACAACAGGGAGAGGAATAGTGCTCGGATAAAAGTCGAGCACCGATTCCTCACAAAGAATCGAATCCACTAGGGGTGGTGGATGCACTGGGAGAATAGGCTCAGCAATGTCGGTGCCCAGATCAGCCACACATATGGTGACTGTGTCAACGCCATACCCTTCAAGATGTGAAGGTGGCAAAGACACAAAACCGGATGTTGAAGGTGTGCCGCCAGAGTTAGGATTCGGGACGATCCGGATATCCGGCTCGTCATCCTCATCCAATTGGCGACGAAAAGCAGCACAATCCTTCAGGGCATGATCTGTGCTCCGACAAAACTGGCACTACCTTTGGCACAGCGGGTGCTGAAGCCGAAAAGAAGTAAGACGGTAAAGGCTCAGCAGAGTAGCCATAAGACTTACGCGCACCATATGGAGTACCAGACGAAGTCGGTGCTCCATATGCTGGGCTATAAGAATTATGCCTACTATTCTCCGTAGGGCATTCATCACTAGAGTGGGAGGTAGCTCCACACCAACGGCAACGGAAATTGAGATACTACACCTAACAAAAATTACTAAAGCAACCTAATTAAAACAAGAAAATGGAATAAAAAGAAATAAAACAAAGAAATGCAATTACAAATGGAAGGGCTTCTCTCTCAGGTTTTCCGTCTCCAGAAAACTCACACGACTGTGTTCCCCAACAACGGCGCCAAGAACTTGATGGCGCAAATCTTAGCACACCGCTATAGGCGGTAGTAAGACTGCGGCACGAAACGACAGTGTACCGATCGTTCAAGTAATATAAAATGGGAATGAATCCCCAAGTATCGATCTTAAAGGAACACAGTAAGGTGGAGTTTATTATCGAGGAAGGACTTGAGATTGAAGTCCTTTCGAGCGGATGGATGCGGAAATGGGGGATTTGGTTTGTGGAAAATAAAAGAAAACAACTTAAACTACTCCTATGCAATGCCGCTATGCAAAGCTTCGCTCGGCGGGATGGAAGACTACGTAGGCCTTGAGCGCACTACTTCGTTGGGCGGATGGGCGAGTAGGCAAGCGGAATCGAACTATGCAGGCCTTGAGCGCGCTGCTTCGTAGGGCGAGTGGATTACACGGGCCGCTATGCCACGCTTCGCTAGGCGGATGGACGAGTAGGCATACGGAGTCGAACTGTGCAGGCCTTGAGCGCACTGCTTCGTTAGGCGAATGGATTACACGGGCCGCTATGCCACGCTTCATTAGGCGGATGGACGAGAAGGCTTGCGGATGGAATGGTTCGCACCGGCGGAGTCGGAATGGATTACACGGGCCATTAGCACCGCTTAGCTTGGCGGATGGACGAGTAGTCTTACGGAATGAGGGTCGCAAGCACCTCTTCGACAAGCACGCCACTAGCAATTGCTAGTGCGGCACCGAACACGAAGGCGGAATGGAAATTAGATGGGGGCACACCTCATAAACACATATGAATAATATAATCTCAAATAAATGAAATAGACATTACATGACAAGATTCATTGTGCACATCATCAAAATATAGAAGAGTCTAACCTAAACAATCATCAACATAAAGAAGGAAAATGAGGGTAAAGGAGTCGACCACATCCGAAGCCTTGCCAAAGATTCACGGTTGGAATCGCTGGGTTGTCAATCCGCGTCCAAGCTCGGTCTTCAACTGCGTCCGAGGTAGAGGAGGGCTCTCACTTCCTCCCAATGGCTCGTCTTCTTCGTGTCACGATCCAATCTACTCCGATACACGATCTCCTTGCTCGACGTTGGCGATCTTTGGGCTAGAAACCTCTCCTTGAAGCTCTTGGATGATGAAGGAGGCCTACGGGGGCGGAGAACCTGCGGAAGGGGCAAAAACGGAGGAGCTGGGCGGAAGAAATGCGCGATCCCGACCTAATTCGCGAGCAGGTCAATTTATAGGCGCTGGAATAAACAGTGCGCACGATCATTGGCGCACGACCAGTGGTCGTGCACATTGGAATCCTGTGATCGTGCGCCTGCCTGGGCGGAGCCTGCAATGTAAGAAATTTATAAAATAAAATGTTCGCACGACCAGTGGCGCACGACCTGTGGTCGTGCGCATTATCGTAAGTGGTCGTGCGCATTGGTCGAGACAGAACTCATAAAATAGGGTTAAGTGCGCACGATCAGCGGCGCACGACCAGTGGTCGTGCGCAATAGAACCAGTGATCGTGCGCTGTGTTCCTGTACAGAATTGTACCGGGAACACCTGCAGACTCCTGTTCCTATATAAATGCTAATCAGGCCACTGAAAGTGGCACTCAATAATACGATAAGGCTATAAAAAGAAAATAAACATAAAACACACCAAATTAGGCCAAGAAATGCACCTAGCATAGAATGACAAATATGAGCTAAAACAAGGCTAAAGTGCAGTGGAAAGACTAGAAAAACGGCCCAGATGAGTCCATATATGTGTATATAATTGGGACTCATCAGAATGCTGAGCTCGTGAAGGCTTGGAAGAGAACGAATGTGAAGGATGAGTTCACTCTCAAGCGAGCTATCACTCTGGAGGTGTTTGATCATATCATCGGATGTAGATCAGCTGCAGAAATTTGGACAGCCTTGGATGACTTGTTCAATAAGAAGAATTTAGCTAGGCTACAGTTCTTGGAGAATGAGTTGGCAAAAGCAACTCAGGGAGATTTTTCTATCTCAACGTTCTTCTTGAAGATAAAGAACCTTTGCGCAGAGATATCGGCATTGGACCCGGATAAGCCTACCTCAGAAGCTAAGCTGAAGAGGCACATAATCCGCGGCTTGCGGAGTGAGTTTGTGGCTTTTGTTACTTCTTATCAAGGCTAGGCCAATCAGTCATCATTGCTGGAGCTGGAGAACTTACTTGCTTCGCAAGAGAGTTTGGCTAAGCAAATCGCAGGGATGTCAGTCTCTGGGGGAGACTGTGAGGTTCTTTTCTCTGGCAAGAAGAAGAGATGGGATAAGAAGAAGAAGACATCTGGAGATGATGGTCTGTCTACTTCATATCAGCAGGATAGGAGCTATGCTCTTAAGCGTGATGGGAAGAAGAAGGAAGGACCTAGATGCTTTAGGTGCAACAAGCTTGGTCACTTCAAGAAAGACTGCCAAGTTAATCTTCAGCCAGGGCATGCTGCAGGAAAGGAGGAGGCTGGTTCCAATTCTGAAGGTAGTTGGGGTGGTGGAGGTGCATTCATGACCGACACATGTGTTCGGGCTATGACTTCCATCAACTATCAGGATGATTGGATAGTGGACTCTGGGTGTGGTCATCACCTCACCGGGGACGAGTCGAAGTTCTCCTCATTGCAAGCATATACAGGTAATGACGCTATCATTACAGTTGATGATACTATACATGCAGTAGAGAAGGAGGGTGTGGTTTCATTGAATGATTATAGAGGTACTCTTACATTGAAGAGTGTCTATCATGTTCCAGGGATGAAGAAGAACCTCTTCTTGGTGACCAATGTGGTGGATGCTGGCTATCACGTTCTGTTCGGTCCAACATAAGTGAAATTTCTCAAAAATCTTTCAGCCGTGAAAGCTGAGGTCACTCATGAAGGGAGACGGCTGAAGGACTTGTTTGTTCTTTCAACAAGTTCTTATGTTGATAAGATGAGGGCTAACGACAGCGCCGCTATCTGGCACGAGAGACTTGGGCATGTTGGGATGGATAAGTTGAAGGCTATGGCGGGAAGAGGCCTGGTAAAAGGTCTGCCTAGCTTGTCATCTTTCGGAGATGGTCACGTTTGTGCAGGTTGTCAGTTTGGTAAGGCTCAACGCCTTCCATTTGACAAATCACAAAACAGATGTAAAAGACCATTGGAATGCATACATGGTGATTTGTTTGGACCTACCAACACTGCGAGTCTTGGAGGTAGCAGGTATATACTGATTTTGGTTGATGACTTCACCAGATATACTTGGGTATATTTTTTGAAGGAGAAGTCTAGGTGTTCAAGAGGTATGTGGAGTTCAAGGAGCTAGTGGAAGGTCAGCTCAACCTGCGGGTCAAGAGGTTCAGAACTGACAATGGAGGGGAGTTCACCTCCAAGGCGTTCTTTAACTTATGCAGGAAGCATGACATCCAAAGAGAGCTTTCTTGTGCTCACACTCCACAACAGAATGGTGTTGCAGAGCGGAAGATCTGTCATCTGACGGAAACCTGCAAATGTTGTCTTCATGCCAAGAGTATCCCAAAGTCCTTCTGGGCAGAGGGAATGTCATGTGCGGCTTATGTCATCAACCGAATGCCTCTCAGTCCCATCAACATGAAGAACCCTCATGAGTTGATGTTCAAGGAGAAGCCAAGCGTGGAACACTTTCAAGTGTTTGGTTCTACCTGCTACATGCATGTTCTAGATGCCCTTCAAACGAAGCTAGATGCAAACGCTAGAAAACTTGTCTTCTTAGGTTATGATGACCGGAAGAAAGGGTGGAGATGCATGGATCCCGAGACATGGAAATATGTGGTCTCTAGGTATGTGGTATTTGATGAGCTGATGTCATACCAAGGTAGCTCTTCTATAGAGTTACAAGGAAGCAGGGTAGATGGTGGACCAGAGGAAGCTGCAAAGGAAGTTCTGGAAGAGTTGCCTGTTTCTCCAGCTGCTCCAGGAATCTCTAGCTCTGGGTCAGGTGCTTTAGGTTCTGGAAGTAGGGGGTGATGCTCCACGTCTATCTGAAAGGAGAGCTAGTCCAGAAGCTGCAGTGGAAGAGGTGGTTCAGAGTCAAGCTCTGAGGAGGTCCAAGAGGACCATTATTCCACCAGATCGGTATATGGGCGGAAACTTGGTGAGCTTTATCTCATATTTCATCGCAGGTCCCCTGGATGAGAGATAGCCATCTTGTTATGAAAATGTCGTTGGAGTCAAGGAGTGGGAAGGAGCCATGGATGAATAGATGGCTGCCCTCAGGAAGAATGAAACTTGGGACTTGGTGCCTAAGGTTGAGGGAGTTACTCCGGTGACATGCAAATGGGTTTTCAAACTGAAGAAGAAGGCTGGTGGAAGTATTTAGAGGTACAAGGCTCGCCTTGTAGCTTGAGGTTTCTCTCAGAAGCATGGGGAGGATTATGAAGAGACGTTTAGCCCCGTTTCGAAGATGACTTCGTTCTGGGTGGTGATCGCATTGGCAGCTTGCCAAGGGTGGAAAATTTGGCAACTCGACCTGAAGAACGCTTTCTTATATGGCGAGATTGACAAGGATATCTTCATGGATCAGCCACCTGGTTATGTATCCGAAGATCACCCAAGATATGTTTGCAAGCTCAAGAAGGCTCTTTACGGCTTGAAGCAAGTGCCTCGGGCGTGGTACGGGAAGATCGCAGAATACCTCCAGTTCTGCGGATACTTTGCTTCTGATTCGGATTCAAGCTTATTCGTAAAGAAGAAGGGGGAGATTCAGGTCTTGGTGCTGCTATACGTTGACGATATGATCGTCACGGGGAATTCTTAAGTGGAGGTAGCTAGGCTTCGTGCTGAGCTAGCTATCAGATTTGAGATGAAGGATTTGGGTGAGCTCCACCATTTCCTTGGGCTCGAAGTGGAGAGGAAAGAGAGCGGTATGCTTGTTTCCCAAAAAGGCTATGCGGATCGAATTGTGAAGAGATTCGGCATGGAATGGGGGAAGAGAAGCTCTACTCCATTGGAGGTTGGAGCTCATCTTCGACGAGTTGAAGGGAAGGTTCTTACCGATCCTGTGGTGTTCCAGGCTCTGGTTGGAAGTCTGGTATATTTGATGATCACGAGGCCAGATATTTCTTATGCAGCTGGCAGGGTGAGTCGGTTAATGGCAGAGCCCCGGAAACCTCATCTTGTGGTGGCTTGGAGTATCTTGAAGTATGTCAAATCCACCTCGTATTTGGGTCTCTTCTACAGGAGAGATTCCTGCTTTTTCTTGAACGGGTACATGGATGTTGATTATGGAGGAGATTCAGATGATCGGAGATCGATATCTGGATATGTCTTTATTGTTAAAATTTTTGAATTGAATCGTTTAGGAGTAAGCAGGAGTTGCATCAACTGAGTTATAGCCAAACAACCACAATGCCACACAGTAACACAAGAAACTTTATTGAATCACAAACTTCATTTACAGTGCGAGGTATACATGGCGAGACATGATTCATAAGAATCACGAAGGAGAGAAGAACAAAACACCAAAAAGCAAAACTGGCGGCTTGACAAAGCAGAGATTGCTTAGACCGCACAACTCCAGAGATCGCCCGGCTAGACCTGAGACCGCGCGAACAGAAACCGGACAGACCGCCAACACTGCAAGACCGCACCTCAGACCGCATAAACTGGATCTTATTGAATTGAATGAAGAACAGAAGCTGTCGCCAGACCGCAACTCAGATCGCCTAACCGCTAAAGGTCGCCTGATCGCTGAGCTCGCTGTGAACAACACAAGAACACCATAAACCAGTTCGCAGACAGACCGCTGTCGAACTGTTTATTCAAGACACTAGGAATCACCAAGGAAGGAGACCGCAACCTGCTGACCGCAAACCTGCGAACACAACAAATAGTCAACTCGCTTCCGAGACCGCCCAACCTCAAAGTTGAGACCGCACGAATTAACCCAGGCTCTAATTCTTACAGTTCTCGTTATGAATGATGGGCCATGCACCCCTATTTATAGGCGGGTAGACGGATGTCATCACCGCACAGGAGGGATACAATCACCACCCGATAGATCGCCAACGGTCTCACAAGGGCAGACCGCGCGATCACACAACTTGGACAACCTTTCGTCCAAGACCTTAGATCAGCAGGCAGATCGCGTACAAGTCGCGCGAACATGAGACCGCGCACAAACCGCGCGGGCACAAGAACGCTCCTTCCTTAGATCACCAGGAGCAAACTAAGAACCATATGGCCGACTTAGAACAAGTCGCCAGATCGCCAAGCACAAACCGCCCGGTCACAGCGGTTACAAGAAAACAGACCGCCCGGTCTTCTGCAAAGGAGATAAACAATCGAAGCAGAACAACCCGGGATGAGACCGCAACAAATAGGAACAAACCAGCAAACTAGCAGACCGCCAGAACAGACCGGCAGAAAACCAACACAGACCGCGCGGTCTCTGCGGTCACCCAATTTCAGACCGCCCGGTCACCTCCACTTCACTTCAATAATTTCAACACTCCCCCTTGAAGTGGGAAGTGGAAACTAGACCGAGTAAACTCTGCAACCGGGTAAACGGTCCCTTCGCCAGCAGCTTTGTGAAGATGTCTGCAACATTGTCCGCACTCCAAATATGCTCGACCATAAGAGATCCTCCCAACACCTTTTCACGAATGAAATGGTGTTCAATCTCAATATGCTTGGTCCTCGTGTGACAGACTGGATTAATAACCAGCTTGAGAGCACTCTCATTGTCCCCGCATAGCATAGTGGGACCTCGAACCTCCTCATGAACATCCTCTACCAACCTCCTGAGCCAAACGACTTCCTGAGCTGCCAAGGCCGAAGCCTTGTATTCCGCTTCTGTGGTAGATACAGACACCGAGTACTGCTTTTTGCTGCACCGATAAATAGCTGTGGGGCCCGTCATAAAGACAAAACCAGACGTTGATCTCCGATCATCCACGTCTCCCCCATAATCAGCATCCATATATCCAAGCAACTCCAAGATTGACCCTCTCCTATATAGGAGACCCAAATCAGAGGTCGACTTCACATATTTCAGAATTCCTTTTGCCACTAGAAGATGAGGCTTCCTTGGATCCGCCATGTACCGACTCACTTTGCCAACTGCATAAGCAATATCAGGCCTCATGATGGTCAAGTAGATCAAGCTCCCAACCAGAGCTCGGAACACCAACGGATCAGACAGAACTCTCCCCTCATCCTTCCGAAGTTTATGATGCTGTTCCAGATGTATAGAGCTGCTCTTCCCTTCCTGCATGCCAAATCGTTGAACGATCCGCTCCGCATATCCGGCCTGAGAAACGAGCACTCCGCTCTCCCGCCTCTGAACCTCGAGTTCAAGGAAATGGTGAAGCTCACCCAGATCCTTCATCTCAAATCTCATAGCAAGCTCAGCTCTCAGCCTTGCTACTGCCTCCTTCGAGTTCCTGGTGACAATCATGTCATCCACATCCAGCAAGACAATGACCCGAAGTGCCCCCTCCTTCTTGACGAACAAGCTATAATCAGAGTCTGAAGCAAAGAACCCGCAGAATAGAAGATACTTCGCGATCTTTCCGTACCACGCCCGAGGCGCTTGCTTCAAACCATACAGGGCTTTCTTCAGTTTGCAGACGTAGTCCGGACACTCCTCCGAGATGAAGCCCGGCGGTTGGATCATAAAGATATTCTTGTCGATCTCGCCATATAAGAAGGCATTCTTAACGCCGAGCTGCCAAATCTCCCATCCACTTGAAGCTGCCAAAGCAATAACAAATCGGACCGAAGTCACATTTGCCACTGGACTAAACGTCTCATCATAATCTTCACCATATTGCTGTGAGATCCCGCGAGCTACAAGGCGAGCCTTGTATCGCTCGATCGTACCGTCAGCTTTCTTCTTGAGTTTATAGACCCACTTGCATGTCACAGGGGTAATGCCCTTGGGCCTGGGCACTAGAGACCAAGTCTCATTCTTCTTGAGAGCATCCATCTCCTCTTGCATAGCAATGTCCCACTGCTTCATGCCTTTGGCCTTCTCAAAGATCGACGGCTCCCTCTCATCCAAGGGACAAGAAAAGAAACATGAGACGAAGCTCACCATGTTTCCTCCTGTAACGATCAGCTGCTTCTTCTGTGCTAGATCCTCTTTCAGATGAACTTGGAGCATCAGTCCCCCTGCTTCCAGAATCTGAAGCTTCCATATCTGAGCTCGACACAACAGGAGCTCCTGGTGAATCAGGCAACTCCACTTGAAGATTTTCCGCAGCCTTCCCTTCTTTATCAACCCTGTTCTCCGGTAGTTCAACTCCTGAACTCACCTTGTAGGAAGTCACCTCATCGAACACCACATCCCGAGATACAAAAGATCTTCGAGTCTCAAGATCCATGCATCTCCATCCCTTCTTCCGCTCATCATATCCAACAAAGACTAGCTTCCTTGCTTTCACATCTAGCTTTGTTCGAAGAGCATCAGGAATATGCACATAACAGGTTGACCCGAACACCCGAAGGTGAGAAACACTTGGTTTCTCCTTGAACATCAGTTTGTGAGGGGTCTTCATGTTGATAGGACTTAGAGGCATCCTGTTGATGACGTAAGCCGCACAAGACATTCCCTCCGCCCAGAAGGACTTTGGGATACTCTTGGCATGAAGCCAGCATTTGCAAGTTTCCGTCAGATGACGGATCTTCTGTTCTGCAATGCAATTTTGCTGTGGAGTATGGGCACAAGTGATCTCTCTCTAAACCCCGTGTTTCCTGCAAAAACTTGAGAACTCACCAGAGGTGAACTCCCCACCATTGTCAGTTCTCAAAATTTTCACCCGCAGGCCTAACCGACCTTCAACCAGCTCCTTGAACTCCACGAACCTCGTAAAAGCTTCCGACTTCTCTTTCAAAAAGTACACCCAGACATATCTGGTGTAATCGTCAATCAACACCAACATATATCTGTTGCCTCCAAGGCTTGGGGTGGCAGTCGGTCCCATCAAATCACCGTGAATGCATTCCAACGGCGCTTTGCATCTTGTTATGATTTATCAAATGGAAGTCGATGAGACTTACCAAACTGACATCCAACACAAACATGACCGTCTCCATAGGAGGACAAGCTAGGCAAGCCCTTGACAAGGCCCCTTACCGCCATAGCCTTCAATTTTTCCATGCCTACATGCCCCAACCTTTCATGCCAAATAACCGCGCTATCATTGGTATTCATTTTATCAACATAGGTACTTGTCGATAACATGAACAAGTCCATCACCCTCTTTCCAACATGGATAACATCTCCCTTTATCTCCGGTTGAGTTTTAAGAAACTTCACTTCTGTTGGGCGAAACAGAACGTGATAACCGGCATCGACCGCATTGGTCACAGAGAAGAGATTCTTCTTCTTACCAGGCACGTGATAAACACTCCTCAAGGTGAGTGGACCCTTATCACTGCTCAAAGAAACAACTCCTTCTTATTCTACTAAATGAACAGAATTATCAGCCGTTATGATAGCATCGTTACCTGAGTAAGGCGCCAAAGAAGAGAACTTTGATTCATCCCCGGTGAGATGATGCCCACACCCTGAATCAACAATCCAATCCTCTTCGAAGTTGATGGCAGCCAAGGCCTTAACGGGCATAGCCGTCTTATTAGCTGCAAAGGCTCCTCACCATCCTGCTTCATCAGACTTTGGCTTCTCCTTCTCCACTGCATGTCCCGGGTGAAGATTAACCCGACAATCCTTCTTGAAGTGGCCGGTCTTATTGCACCTGAAGCACCTTGGTCCCTCTCCCTTCTTCTTCCCATCAGACTTTGGAGCATAACCCCTATCCTGCTGACCTGAAGTAGAGGGTCCATCATAACCCGGCTTCTTCTTCTCCCACTTCTTCTTGTTCTTCCCAGAGAACAACACATCACTATCTCCCCCAAAGATAGAAGTCCCCGCCATCTGTCTTGCCAGACTTTCTTGCGAAGCAAGTAAGTTCTCCAGCTCCAACAGAGATGGTTGATTTGCCCAAACCTGAACTGACGTCACAAAGGCAAGATACTCCTTTCGCAACCCGCGGATGATATGCCTCTTCAGTTTTGCCTCCGAGATGGGCTCATCAGGGTCCAATGCAGAAATCTCTGCTTTGAGGTTCTTCATCTTGAGAAAGAAGGTAGAAATAGAAAGATCACCTTGAGAGGCTTTCGCCAACTCATTTTCAAGAAACTGTAGCGGAGCTATATTCTTCTTATTAAACAACCCGTCCAAAGACGTCCAAATTTCAGCAGCAGATTTACATCCAATGATGTGATCAAACATCTCTGGTGAGATAGCCCTCTTGAGTGTGAACTCTGCCTTAACATTAGTCCTCCTCCAAAGTCCCACCTCTGCCATATTATCTCTTGCTAGAAACACCTCTTGTGTGTCTTCTCCTCCAACTATCTCCCATAGATCCTCGCCAAGTAAGTAACTCTCCAAACATGACCTCCATTTCTTATAGTTAGTCGAAGTAAGGAGTTCAATACCAAGCCCTCTTGCGTATCCACCTTCCATGGCAATCTATGTGGTCTCTTCTTCACAAAGACGATGGAAACTCAAGTTGATCACTGCTTATCCACTCCAAGAACCTAGCTCTGATACCATGTTAAAATTTTTGAATTGAATCGTTTAGGAGTAAGCAGGAGTTGCATCAACTGAGTTATAGCCAAACAACCACAATGCCACACAACAACACAAGAAACTTTATTGAATCACAAACTTCATTTACAGTGCGAGGTATACATGGCGAGACATTATTCATAAGAATCACGAAGGAGAGAAGAACAAAACACCAAAAAGCAAAACTGGCGGCTTGACAAAGCAGAGACCGCTCAGACCGCACAACTCTAGATATCGCCCGGCTAGACCTAAGACCACGCGAACAGAATCCAGACAGACCGCAAGCACTGCAAGACCGCACCTCAGACCGCACGAACTGGAGCTTATTGAATTGAACGAAGAACAGAAGCTGTCGCTAGACCGCAACTCAGATCGCCTAACCGTTAAAGTTCGCCTGATCACTGAGCTCGCTGCGAACAGCACAAGAACACCATAAACCAGTTCGCAGACAGACTGCTACCGAACTATTTATTCAAGCAGTTGGGAATCACCAAGGAAGGAGACCGCAACCTGCTGACCACAAACCTGCGAACACAACAAACATTCAACTCGCTTCCGAGACCGCCCGACCTCAAAGTTGAGACCGCACAAATTAACCCAGGCTCTAGTTCTTACAGTTCTCATTATGAATGATGGGCCATGCACCCCTATTTATAGGCGGGTAGACGGATGTCATCACCGCACAGGAGGGATACAATCACCACCCGACAGATTGCCTACGGTCTCACAAGGGCAGACCGCGCGATCACACAACTTGGACAACCTTCCGTCCAAAACTGCAGATCAGCAGGCAGATCGCACACAAGTCGCGCGAACATGAGACCGCACACAAACCGCGCGGGCACAAGAACGCTCCTTCCTTAGATCACCAGGAGCAAACTAAGAACCATCTGGCCGACTTAGAACAAGTCGCCAGATCGCCAAGCTCAAACCGCCCGGTCACAGTGGTTACAAGAAAACAGACCGCCCGGTCTTCTGCAAAGGAGATAAACAATCCAAGCAGAATAATCCGAGACGAGACCGCATCAAACATGAATAAACCGGCAAACTAGCATACCGCTAGAACAGACCGGCAGAGCTAGACCGGAAGAAAACCAACACAGACCGCGCGGTCTCTGCGGTCACCCAATTTCAGACCGCCCGGTCACCTCCACTTCACTTCAATAATTTCAACATTTATGACAGGCTCTACAGCTATATCATGGTGCAGCAAGAAGTAGGATTCTGTGTCTGTCTCTACCACAGAAGAGGAGTACAAAGCTTCGGCTTTGGCGGCTCAGGAAGCCATCTGGCTTAGGAGGCTTATGGAGGACATTCATAGGGAGGTGCGAGGTCCTACTCTGCTACGTGGTGATAATGAGAGTGCTCTCAAACTGGTGAACAATCTAGTTTGTCACGCGCGTACAAAGCACATAGACATTCATCACCATTTCATTAGTGAGAAGGGGTTGGAGGGATCTCTGACTGTGGAGCATGTGCATAGCAAGGAGAATGTTGCTGACAAATTTACTAAGCCACTGTCGAAGGGACCATTTGGTCGGTTGCGGAGCTTACTTGGGCTGATTTCCACTTCCCACTTCATGGGGGAGTGTTAAATTTTTTGAAGTGGAAGTGGAATGGTACTGGGCGGTCTGCAGATTGGAGACCGCAGAGACCACGTGGTCTGCATTGGTGCTCTGGCCGGTTCTGTCTCAGGCGATCTGTTCTAGGCAGTCTGACCTGGGAGACCATAAAGTGTCCGGGAGGCTTGCGCGGGTTATTCTGTCGACTTGTTCAAGTCGGCCAGTTCAAGTAGACCGGGCGGCCTATTTTGGTGACCACGGTGACCGGGCGGTTTGTATATAACCGGTGGTCTAATAAGGGAGCTGTTAGCCATGCTGAGCTCGGGCAGTCTGTCTTGTGAGACGGCTCACGATCTGATGGGCGGTTATTGTATCCCGGTTTGTGCGATGACGACATCCGTCTACTCACTATAAATTAGGGTGCAGGGCCCGTCATTACAAACAGAGAACTGTAAGAACCAAAGTTGGCTTGATTGTGCCGGTCTCAATTTGAGGTCGCGCGGTCTGCGATTTTGTCTGTCCGGTTTGTTTGTTCGCAGGTTAGCAACTAGCAGGTTGCGGTCAGCATTCTCCCTTCTTCCAGCTTTGAATAAACCAGTCTGGGCAGACTATGTTTAGATGTTCTTGGACTATGCAGCAGACTCAGTTGATCAAGCGGTCTTAAGAGATCAGGCAATCTTGAGTTGTGATCTGCAGCAGGAAGCAGTTTTCTTTGTCAAGTGTTTGCGGGTTCTTCTGTGATCTTAAGACTGTGCAGTCTGGGCGATCAAGGAGTGTGAACTGGTTGTCTTTCAGCCGTTAAATAAAGCAGCAGGTTGATCTGTCTGTGATTGCGGTCTGACAGGTGCGGCTTGTGCTCTGTTCACGCAGTCTCGGGGGTTATCCGTTCGGCTTGTCTGTTCGCGCGGTCTGGCGATCTCAAGTTTTCAAGTCGCCAGCAGCTTGTAGTCTTCTGTGTTTTGTGCTTCTCTCCTCCGTAATTCTTATGAATCATGTCTCTCCATGTATACCTCGAATTGTAAAGAGATAGTTAATACCATAGCACTATTCAGTCTTCCCATTGTCATTGTGTTGCTATACTTGTGGAAAGTTTGTGAAGTGTTCCGCATTTTTACTTCAACTCCGGACCTCAAGTTTTTAACAGTAAACTCTAGGGTCAGAGGCTTCCATGTACAATTTGACCCTGTGCTTCAAGATGGGAAAATTCTCTTTAGTGCAAATAGGCAACTTCATAGAGCTCATTTCTTTGTGCTGCTCACTACATATAGTGTATGCTGACTACCCAATAACATGATAGATCTTGTTCTAAGCTATTAAGCATTTGCACTCAACCTGGCTCTGATACCAATTGAAAGAAATGGGTTGTCTATAATAACACCTAGAGGGGGGGGGGGATTAGGTGTTTTCAAAAATTATCTAGTAATTTAAATATCTAGCACAAGCACACCACAACACAATCAACCACAGAAAAACACACAGGAATTTCTAGTGGTTACCTTCAAGACAGTGTGTCAAGAAGTAGTCCACTATCCCTCCCACCTATCTAGCAGTGTGATAGACTAGGCAACTTTTCTAAAAAATTAGATCTTTATCTGATGCGATGATTCGGCAAGTGCACCGGTCGCGCAAGTAATAATAATGGGGAAAATCCCCGAGTGTCGGTCTCTTGAGGAACACAGTAAGGTGGAGTTAGGTTTCGAGGAAGGACTTGAGATTGAAGTCCTTAAATCGGATGGAATGCGGGGGAGTTGGGTTGGCTTTTGGAAAATAAAATAAAAGCTATCAACTACTCCTATGCAATGCCGCTATGCAATGCTTCGCTTGGCGGGATGGAGACTAGGCAGGCCTTGAGCGCGCTGCGTCGAAAGGGCGGATGGACGATTAGGCAAGCGGAATCGAACTGTGCAGGCCTTGAGCGCACTGCTTCGTTAGGCGGGATGGAATACACGGGCCGCTATGCCACGCTTCGGTAGGCGGATGGGCGAGTAGGCTAACGGAATGAGGGTCGCAAGCACCTCTTCGACAAGCACGCCACTAGCAATTGCTAGTGCGGCACACGAACGTGACGGCGGAATGGAAATGGACGGTGGCGCACCTCAAGCAACTCAAATAGATAAATTACACAAACACATAGACATGAAATATATATGTAAATATAACTAATTCAAGTGCCACTTCATCAACATGATTAGATCTAGCAATACACACATCAATAAGAAAAGAACAAGGCAAGAAATCGACCGAATCCGAAGTCTCGTTGTAGATTCACGGTTGGAATCGCCGGGTTGTCAATCCGCGTCCAAGCTCGGTCCGCAACTACGTCCGGGGTAGAGAGAGCTGTCACGACTCTCCAATGGACCCGTCTTCTTTGTGTCACGATCCGGTAGAGGTTGCAAACTTCCTCTTGCTTGATGGAGATGGCGGCTAGATCTCTCCTTGAAGCTCTTGGATGAAGGAGGAGGCCGAGAGGAAACTCCGGCTCAAGATTGGCGTGAAGAGCAAGCCCGGAGCACCTCCATATGGTGGGCGACGGTGGAGGGGCGAATCTGGGCGAACTGGAGCAGAAAACGGCGGAATACGGCCGGCCCCGACCTAAATCGCGAGCAGCGGATTTTATAGGCGCTGGAATTAAACAGTGCGCACGGTCATTGGTGCACGACCAGTGGTCGTGTGCACTAGAATCCTGTGATCGTGCGCTCTGCCTGGACGGAACCTGCAAAGACAGAAATTATGAAATAACATGTTCGCACGACCAGTGGCGCACGACCGGTGGTCGTGCGCACTGGAGTTGATGGTCGTGCGCACTACAGCAAACAGAACTCGGAAATTAAATGGTAAGTGCGCACGAGCAGTGGCGCACGACCGGTGGTCGTGCGCACTGGCATTGATGGTCGTGCGCACTGCACCAAACAGAACTCATGAAAAAGGGTTAAGTGCACACGATCAGTGGCGCACGACCAGTGGTCGTGCGCAATAGAACCGGTGATCGTGCGCAGTGTTCCTGTGCAGAATTGCACCGGGAACACTCGCCCGACTCCTATTCCAGCGTACGACACCAATCTAGCCACTGAAAGTGGGACTTAACATCGCAAGAAAACTAATAACAAAGAAAGGTACGAAATTACACCAAATAGGGCCAATAAGTGCACCTAGCATAGAATGACCAATATGAGCTAAAACAGGGCTAAAGTGCAGTGAAAAGACTAAATAGATGGCCCAGATGAGTCCATAAAAGTGTATATGATCAGGACTCATCACACCCCCAGACTTACCTGTTTGCGCGTCCCGAGCAAACAAATTCTAAGCGAACGGGGAAAGAAAAGTAGATGGCTTAAAACTACAATACAGAGTACCATGCGAAGTCGCATGCTCACGTACATGAGAAGAATAGTAGAGAAGATTTCTGATTATATAAACAGTCTATATATTTCTAAAAGAGTAAAAGCATATTACAACTACTCAAAATGGTGAACAACGGTGAATCATTCGGTCATGCATACGGAGAAAGTAAACTAAGCGCTGAGATGAGCATTGCTCAAGATTGGGATGCCGGATAAACTCCATCGAAATCCATCGGTGTCGGTGACCATAGGCTTGCCCGGTCACATTCTCTCCACGGCACTGGTTTGACTCAAATGCGTGAATCAATAGGACTTTAGGTTTTGAATGGGGCTTGGGTTTAGGTGAGGAAAAACAAAGATAAAAACGACGGTTAAAGCACTAAACCCAAATGAGCTAATGCAGGAAACTATCCTCATTCACCACACAAACACGCGGGTACACAACACCCCCAGACTTGAACTTGAACGCATGGGTGTGTGCACCGCCTACTCCCAAATATAAATCTCAAACAGATTTTTTTCAATCAAACTTTTCATTCTTCTTTTTCTTTTCAAATCTTTTTCTTCTTTTCTTTTTCTTTCTTTAATAATTTCAGCAAATTTTTAAAGATGCACAACCACATTTTCACAATGTACTACCACAATCAACACCACCAATTTGAAATTTAAACAAAATGCTTGCTTTTTGGGTGTGCGACTAGGATTGGAGTTTAGGCTTTGGTGAACAATAGTGGGGCTGAACCAAAAGAATGGGGTAGGCACAACTGGGCTAGCGAGGAAATGATAATAGGAATGGCACAAAGGCTCAACCGGGCCAAGATGATGGCCTATATCACATTCACACAATTGACTAACCGTATACCCATGCTTCAAGAATCGCTTGGGGCAAGTTCTAGCCACCGAGAAAGATTCTCCTTTCTCCCGACTCAAGCAATACGAGTCTAGCGATCGTTTACACACATCCCTACGCTACCGTTTGATTCACACCGGATTCACCATTTGAGTAGAGTAAACAACATTTACACTAATAAGAAAAATATAAAACCATAGTATAAAAAGAAATCTAATCTACACAAATCTCTATGCAACCGAGCACTCGACTAGGAGCACTACTAGAGTCAACATTTTACTCCGCTACATAGTCCTAAGCCATCACCTAGACTTTCCCAAATAAGCAGAAGAATTAAATTCACAACAGAGCAAGCAAACAGATGAGTACGCGCTCAAGTGGGTGATGTGGTGTGCAATGAAAATGAACAAAACATTTTAAATGAAATCTTCTAGTATGCAGTGCAATAGTGCACGTGAGTGGGCACAAAAACTGCTCTCCCCCAGACTTAAACTAAACAATCCACAGAATATATGACATGAAAATCAGAAAAAGCTAGGGAAAGAGAGTACCCAGTGCTCAGAAATGAGCACACCAGAAGATTGGCGTTTAAACCACGACTAAGCTGCAGCATCCGCCATCCAGAAAAAGTAACTGCAGGGGTCAGCTCCGCAAAACAAAAGAAACAGAAAAAGATAAACTACAATACTACAGCTAACTAAACAGGATTGAATAAAATAAAATGCATGAAAAGTAAGATAACTACTGGGGTTATTGTCATCCCAGCACGACTTATTTGGCATTTGTACAGTTCTAGCTAATGGGCCTATGAAAAGAAAAGTGGACAGGTAACTGTTCTAATATGCGTGTCGGTAGCGGGTACCGATACGGCGAAAGAACAGTCACGCCTCTACCCGAATATAAATAATACCTGCTTGACACAGGTAGAGGGAAAAGAAAGTAAGAAGAGGAGGAGGCCTGGTCCTCACTCATCTCACAAAACACCTCCTTGCCTAGCAAGGTATCGTCAACAGGGGGGCAGCAGGAGGCAAAGGCAATGAGTGGAGCTTCCTCAACGGAGGGGGAATAAACCTCCTCACATGAGAGGATACTCTCATCATTGACTTGAGCAAAAAGCTCCAAGTCCTCCTGGGGCACCTGTAAAGACTCAACCTGCACAGGCTCGGAAGAAGAAGGGGGATCCAGAAATAAAAGAGAAGAATGACATAAATAATCAAAAATCGGGGGAGTGGTCCCGGTCTCACTCCCATTAGATTGGGAAAGTAAAATAATGTCAGCATCATCGACAATGCTGCAGGGCTCGGTAGGTTCATCAGTGACCTCCTCCACGATTTGGACTTCCTCCACCGGTGCTGAGGTAAAATCCTCGTCACCTTGGAAAATATCCTCATCCATAGGAATAGGCACAACACATAAATCACCTGCCTTATCCTGCGACACATCATCAACAATGTCGTCAGAGACGAGTGTAGTATGCACAACAGGGAGAGGAGTAGTGCTCGGATAAAAGTCGAGCACCGATTCCTCACAAAGAATCGAATCCACTAGGGGTGGTGGATGCACATGGAGAATAGGCTCAGCAATGTCGGTGCGTAGATCAGCCGCACATCCGATGGCTGTGTCAATGCCATACCCTTCAAGATGTGAAGGTGGCAAGGACACAAAACCGGATGTTGAAGGTGTGCTGCCAGAGTTAGGATTCGGGACGATCCGGATATCCGGCTCGTCATCCTCATCCAATTGGCGACGAAAAGCAGCACAATCCTTCAGGGCATGATCTGTGCTCCGACAAAACTGGCACTGCCTAGCGGGCTTCTTTGGCACAGCGGGGGCTGGAGCCGAAAAGAAGTAAGACGGTAAAGGCTCAGCAGAGTAGCCATAAGACTTACGCGCACCATATGGAGTACCAGACGAAGTCGGTGCTCCATATGCTGGGCTATAAGAATTATGCCTACTATTCTCCGTAGGGCATTCATCACTAGAGTGGGAGGTAGCTCCACACCAACGGCAACGGAAATTGAGATGTGCCCACATAGTGTGAAGATAAAACGATTCAAAAAGAAGAACACTATTGTGCGAAATACTACACCTAACAAAAATTTACTAAAGCAACCTACTATAAAACAAGAAAATGGAATAAAGAGAACATAAATAAAATAAAAGATGCGATAAACAAATGGAAGGGCTTCTCTCTCAGATTCTCCCTCTCCAAAAAACTCGCACGACTGTGTTCCCCGGCAACGGCGCCAAAAACTTGATGCGATGATTCGGCAAGTGCACCGGTCGCGCAAGTAATAATAATGGGGAAAATCCCCGAGTGTCGGTCTCTTGAGGAACACAGTAAGGTGGAGTTAGGTTTCGAGGAAGGACTTGAGATTGAAGTCCTTAAATCGGATGGAATGCGGGGGAGTTGGGTTGGCTTTTGGAAAATAAAATAAAAGCTATCAACTACTCCTATGCAATGCCGCTATGCAATGCTTCGCTTGGCGGGATGGAGACTAGGCAGGCCTTGAGCGCGCTGCGTCGAAAGGGCGGATGGACGAGTAGGCAAGCGGAATCGAACTGTGCAGGCCTTGAGCGCACTGCTTCGTTAGGCGGGATGGAATACACGGGCCGCTATGCCACGCTTCGGTAGGCGGATGGGCGAGTAGGCTAACGGAATGAGGGTAGCAAGCACCTCTTCGACAAGCACGCCACTAGCAATTGCTAGTGCGGCACACGAACGTGACGGCGGAATGGAAATGGACGGCGGCGCACCTCAAGCAACTCAAATAGATAAATTACACAAACACATAGACATGAAATAAATATGTAAATATAACTAATTCAAGTGCCACTTCATCAACATGATTAGATCTAGCAATACACACATCAATAAGAAAAGAACAAGGCAAGAAATCGACTGAATCCGAAGTCTCGTTGTAGATTCACGGTTGGAATCGCCGGGTTGTCAATCCGCGTCCAAGCTCGGTCCGCAACTACGTCCGGGGTAGAGAGAGCTGTCACGACTCTCCAATGGACCCGTCTTCTTCGTGTCACGATCCGGTAGAGGTTGCAAACTTCCTCTTGCTTGATGGCGATGGCGGCTAGATCTCTCCTTGAAGCTCTTGGATGAAGGAGGAGGCCGAGAGGAAACTCCGGCTCAAGATTGGCGTGAAGAGCAAGCCCGGAGCACCTCCATATGGTGGGCGACGGTGGAGGGGCGAATCTGGGCGAACTGGAGCAGAAAACGGCGGAATACGGCCGGCCCCGACCTAAATCGCGAGCAGCGGATTTTATAGGCGCTGGAATTAAACAGTGCGCACGGTCATTGGTGCACGACCAGTGGTCGTGCGCACTAGAATCCTGTGATCGTGCGCTCTGCCTGGACGGAACCTGCAAAGACAGAAATTATGAAATAACATGTTCGCACGACCAGTGGCGCACGACCGGTGGTCGTGCGCACTGGAGTTGATGGTCGTGCGCACAACAGCAAATAGAACTCGGAAATTAAATGGTAAGTGCGCACGAGCAGTGGCGCACGACCGGTGGTCGTGCGCACTGGCATTGATGGTCGTGCGCACTGCACCAAACAGAACTCATGAAAAAGGGTTAAGTGCACACGATCAGTGGCGCACGACCAGTGGTCGTGCGCAATAGAACCGGTGATCGTGCGCAGTGTTCCTGTGCAGAATTGCACCGGGAACACTCGCCCGACTCCTATTCCAGCGTACGACACCAATCTAGCCACTGAAAGTGGGACTTAACATCGCAAGAAAACTAATAACAAAGAAAGGTACGAAATTACACCAAATAGGGCCAATAAGTGCACCTAGCATAGAATGACCAATATGAGCTAAAACAGGGCTAAAGTGCAGTGAAAAGACTAAATAGATGGCCCAGATGAGTCCATAAAAGTGTATATGATCAGGACTCATCATTATCCAATACAGTAGATCTTACAACTCAAATCCACACAGGATGTAACCTCATCAATCACAAAGAAAGCCTACACTCAGGTACCTAGTTGTTGGAATTTCTGAGGTGATCTCAAAGCAATCAATAGTTAGTCTTACTGCCAATGCAATATGAGCCTATAACGTCGCACAAAAAAGCATTTGGAGAAGTTGGAGAAAGGATAGTGTTGGCCTCACACATATTGGATATTAGTGGAGGACCAATCCTATGACTGTTCGGAATTGAATTGAGAATGTCTCAATCGGGAAATAAGTTCTATTAAAGAATCATCTAAATGGTTTAGTCGAATTCCTTAGGACTTGGCACAATTCGTCGAAAGTCTTTAGATGAATATGACAATTCGTCTAAAATGTTTATTCGGAATTATCTATTAGAGTTCGTCGAAAGTGTTTAGTCGAATTTGACAATTCGTCGAAATTCTTTAGTCGAATATGATAATTCGTCTAAACTGTTTAGTCGAAACTATCTGTTTGAATTTGTCTAAAGTGTTTAGTCAAATTTGAGACAATTCGTCAAATGTATATAGTCGAATATGATAATTCGTCTAAAGCATTTAGTCGAATTATTATGTATTCGACGAATTTAAATTCTGGCAGAAATGTTTTGTTTTTCCTCTGGTCTGCGGATAGCCTTTTTTATGCCTTGCGTATAAAAGGAACAAGATTAGGTCTTCTTATTGAGATCGATCCTTTTCGCGAATAGGAAGTGTTCTATCGTCCCCGTCCGCAGACCTCGCCCCGTACGTCGACCTTGTTCGCCACCGACATTCACCGCCTCCCCTTCAACAGATCTAGCAGTTCATGGGGACGCAGAGGACATTCTTTCTCTGACCCATACCTTGTGCGAGCAAGGCCTTGGGGTTCTCCTTCCTTCTGTGGATCTCTGTAGAGAGGCCGATACATTTCGGCGCTTGGAACTAAAAGTTTGTCTACAGGATTTCTTCTTGGAGCATCTTGGTTGAGTATTGACTCAATCCCGCAAAGGTATATCGCATTTTGTTTTGCTAATCTCTTGATTCATGAAATCCGCAAGATCCTTACTCTTTGGGTTGTTCTAGTTATTTCTTCCGCTGCGCACATTTGATGTGTTCATATCATTTTGAATGGTATATAGAAAACCCAACATTGGTATCAGAGGGAGGTTGCGATCCCATACGTGCAAATCTAGAAATTTAGAAGCATTTTAAATGTGTAGATTTGATGAGTCCCATTTATATACACATTTATGGACTCATCTGGGCCGGTATTTGAGTAAATGCACTACATTTTAGATCCATAATCACTCATATTTGTTCTCTATCTGTTATTCCATGCTAAGTGCACTTTTAGGCCCGTTTCGATGTATTTTCTTGTTTATCTTACTCATGCATTATGTTGCAATTCAAGTTCTATATTTGAGAATGTGTGGAATGCCCATTTACGTGGCCTGACGATCTATCATGTTGATACGGGGGTTGTGCGAGTGTTCCGGGGCGCAAAAACTGCACAGGAACACTGCGCACGACCACTGGACATAGTGCGCTAGTGATCGTGCATTAATTCCCACCTAAAAAGTGGTCTGACTGGCAATACGCACGACCACTGGACATAGTGCGCACGACCACTGGTCGTGCGCCACTGATCGTGCGCATTGAAAACCTGCACCTGTCTATAAATAGCTGCTCCGCGAAAACAGTCGGAACTTCTTCGTTTCTAGGTCTTTTTGAGCGCCGTTTTTGCATTTTTTTCATTCTAAGCCTCCTCAATTCATCTAGGGACTTCAAGGAAGAGATTGGATCTTACTTTCATCATCAAGGACGGTTTAAAGAGCATTTGGACATCGCCGGGTCGTGACACGAAGAAGACGGGCCATTGGGAGGAAGTGACAACCCTCCTTTACCCCGGACGCAGTTGAGGACCGAGTTTGGACGCGGATTGACAACCCAGCGATTCCTATCGTGAATCCCTACAAGGATTCGGAGTCGGTCGATTCTCTTACTCTTTATTCCTTTGAAATGATGTTTGTATGTTAAACTCTCTATTTTGTGGATGAAGAACATGATAAATTCAGATCTTTAACTTTTATTTCATGTTTATGAAATTCCTTTTGATTTATTCATGTGTATGAGGTGCGCTATTGTCATTCATTTTATCGATTTCATTCCGCGTTACCATCCTCCATCCCGCCATCATGTTCGTGTGCCGCACTAGCAATTGCTAGTGGCGTGCTTATTGACGAGGTGCTTGCGACCCTCATTTCGCCGGTGCGATTCACTCCATCCGCTTGCCTACTCGTCCATCCGCCTAGCGAAGTAGTGCGCTCAAGGCCTACGTAGTTTCCATCCCGCCAAGAGAAGCATTGCATAGCGGCATTGCATAGGAGTAGTTGTAGCTTTTTCTCTTTATTTTCCACAAACCAAATCAACCCCCATGTCCCCAATTCATCCGACCCAAAGGACTTCGATCTCAAGTCCTTCCTCAAACGTTAACTCCACCTTACTGTGTTCCTTGAGAGATTCGATACTTGGGGATTTACTTCCTCATATTATTACTTGACAACGACCGGTTCACTGCCATTCGGATCACAGTCTCGCTACCGCCTATAGCGGTGTGCAGGATTTGCGCATCAAGTTTTTGGCGCCGTTGCCGGGGAACACAGACGTGTGAGTTTTCTTGAGAGGGAGAGCCGAGAGATAGTAGTTCTTCCAGTGTTCATAGCCGCCTTTTTATTTTTGTTTGCTTTTTAAATTTATATTGTTTGTTATTATTTCTTCTCTCCTATTTTAAAGTTTTAAGCAAGTTTAATCCAAGGAGTTTTATTAGTTTGTGTAGATCTCCTTGCAAAGAATTTCAGTCTCTTTGTATCTGCTTTTATTATTGAAAATGTCTTCATGGGATATTTCTCCTGGCACTTACGACATGATGGACTATTATTTAGACCAAATGAATGGATTAAATGCTAGGCAGTGTAGGAACATTGTTTGCTTGTTGTGTCGAGGAGAGGGTCATGAATTGAAGGACTGCCCTAGTATTTTCAATCCTGACCGCCGCTCCTCCACTCATGACAACATTGTCCCTATCACTCATTCTTTACCCATGGAGGCAATTGTGCCCTCTACCCCCGAGCTTGTCTCGTGCATGGACTCCTCACTCCCTGTGTATGGCTTCACTCCCTGTGATGATGATCACTCATCTGTTGGCCAACCAGGAGAGGAATGGGAGCTCCTAGATGCACCTGAGTATGATGTGGAAAGTATTCTTTCCATCGGGGAGGCTTTAGCAGATCTTTTTGCGGAGGAACCAAATCTTTGTGTTCCTCCAGTTTCTTTGCAAGATTTTTCTACACACATTCTTTATGATCCTATCAAAGTAAAGGAGCGGGGTGATGCTTCGGACTCGGAGGATGCTCCAAAGTGGGTTGAGGAGGATACTCTCTCTGATGAGGAGGTGTACACTTCTTCATGGGACGAGGAGGTCCAAACCACCACTGAGGCCCTTGAGTTCTTGGGTTCCCCTCGCCATGATACTTACGATGATGATAGCGATCTATCCTTGGATCTTGCTGGGAGTGAGACCGGGACCACTCCCCCGATTTTTGATTATTTATGTCATTCTTCTCTTTTATTTCCTGACCCCCCTTCTTCACCCGAGCCTGTGCAGGTTGAATCTTCACAGGTACTTCAGGAGGACTTGGAGCTTTGTGCTCAAGTCAATGTTGAGTGTGTCCTTTTATGCAAGGAGGTTGATCCCTCCTCCATTAAGGAAGCCTCATTCATTGCCTTCTCCTCCTGCGGACCTGCTGTGGACGATACCTTGCTGGGCAAGGATAGTTTTGGTGAGATGAGTGAGGACCAGGCCTCCTCCTCTTCTTACTTTCTTTTCCCTCTACCTGTGTCAAGCAGGTATTATTATTTAGGTAGAGGGGTGACTGCCTTATCTCCGTATCGGTACCAGCTACCGAAACGGATAATGGAGCAGTTACCTGTGCATTTTCTTTTTCATAGGCCCATTAGCTAGAGCCTTTATGTTTTTAAATAAGCCGTGCTGGGATGACAATAACCCCAGTAGTTATCTTCTTTTTCTTGCATTTTTAATTTATCTAATCCTGCGTAGTTAGTTTATTTTATTTCAGCGTTTCTATTTTCCTTTGTTTTTGCGGAGCTGACCCCTGCAGGTATTCTTCTGGTTGGGTGCTGCAGCTTGGTCTAGAGTTAAACGCCAATCTTCTGGTATGCTCACTTGCTGAGCATTGGGTACTCTCTTCCCCTAGCCCTATTTTGATTTTCCTATCATATATTATGCGGATTGTTTAGTTTAAGTCTGGGGGAGAGTACTTTTGTTTACCCGCTCACGTGCACTATTGCACTGCATACTAGAAGATTTCATTTAAAATGTTTGTTTATTTTCATTGCACACCACAGCACCCACTTGAGCGCGCTTAGCCGTTGGCACGTCGCGAGTTGATTTGTCTTTTTGTGTGATTTGGAAAATCATTGTGCTGACTTAGGATTATGAGGCGGAGTAAAATGTTGACTCCTGTAGTGCTCCTAGTCGAGTGCTCATGTCTCATTTAGAAATTTGTGTAGATTCAATTTCTTTTTATGCTTTTAGTTTATATTTTTTTTCTATTAGCGTAAATATTGTTTACTACACTCAAAAAGTGGTGAATCCGGTGTGAATCAGACGGTAGCATAGGAATGTGTGTAGGCGTTCGTTAGCCTTGTATTGCCCTAGTCGGGAGGAAGGATTATCTTTCTCGATGGCTAAGAACTTGCCCCAAGCGACTCTTGAAGCATGGGTATACGGTTAGTCAATTGCGTGAATGTGATATAAGCCATCATTTTGGCCCGGTTGAGCTTTTGTATCATGCCCATCACTTATCCTTGTTAGCCCAGTTGTGCCTACCCTTTCTTTGATTCAGCCCCACTTTTTTTCGCAAATGCCCAAGAGCCAATCCTAGTCGCACACCCAAATTTGAGCTCTAGTATATTACTTTCATGATTGGGGTGTTGATGTTGTGAGACTTTTGTAAAAATATGGATGTGCATCATTGATAAATTTGCTGAAAATGTTTTGAAAAGAAAAGAAAAGAAAAAAAAATGAGAAAAAGAAAAGAAGTAAAAAGAAAAGAAAAAGGAGATGAGCCTTATTGAAAAATCTGTGTATAGATATATGTTTGGGAGTAGGCGGTGCACGCACCCATGTTGTTAAGTTCAAGTCTGGGGGTGTAGTGTACCCGCGTGTTTCTGTGGCGAATAAGGATAGTATTATTTGCAAGCTCATTTGGGTTTAGTGCTTAGCCGTCGTTTTTATCATTGTATACCTCACCTAAACCCAAACCCCATCTAAAACCGAAAGTCCTATTGATTCACGCATTTGAGTCAAACCAGTGCCGCGGAGTGAGTGCGAACGGGCAAGCTTATGGTCACCGACATTAATGGATTTCAATGGAGTTGTCCCAAGCCCCGATCTTTGGTAATGCTTGCTTCATCGTTCAGTTTACTTTCTTCCTTTGTACGAACTTATGATTCACCGTGATTCCATTTTTGAGTAAATGTAATATATAAATACGCTCCTAGAAAACTATAAACGAATATGTATAATTAGGAAATTTGTCTACTATATTTCTACGTGCATGAGCATGCGACTTCGCATGGTACTCCGCTTGATAATTTCTATTCCAACTTATGTTTTTCTTGTCCGCGTAAGAGATGGTTTGCTCGGGACGCGCAAACAGGTATGTCTGGGGGTGTGATGAGTCCCATTTATATACACATTTATGGACTCATCTGGGCCGGTATTTGAGTAAATGCACTACATTTTAGATCCATAATCACTCATATTTGTTCTCTATCTGTTATTCCATGCTAAGTGCACTTTTAGGCCCGTTTCGATGTATTTTCTTGTTTATCTTACTCATGCATTATGTTGCAATTCAATTTCTATATTTGAGAATGTGTGGAATGCCCATTTACGTGGCCTGACGATCTTTCATGTTGATACGGGGGTTGTGCGAGTGTTCCGGGGCGCAAAAACTGCACAGGAACACTGCGCACGACCACTGGACATAGTGCGCACAACCACTGGTCGTGCGCTAGTGATAGTGCATTAATTCCCACCTAAAAGGTTGTCTGACTGGCAATACGCACGACCACTGGACATAGTGCGCACGACCACTGGTCGTGCGACACTGATCGTGCGCATTGAAAACCTGCACCTATCTATAAATAGCTGCTCCGCGAAAACAGCCGGAACTTCTTCGTTTCTAGGTCTTTTTGAGCGCCGTTTTTTGCATTTTTTCATTCTAAGCCTCCTCTATTCATCTAGGGACTTCAAGGAAGAGATTGGATCTTACTTTCATCATCAAGGACGGTTTAAAGAGCATTTGGACATCGCCGGGTCGTGACACGAAGAAGACGGGCCATTGGGAGGAAGTGACAACCCTCCTTTACCCCGGACGCAGTTGAGGACCGAGTTTGGACGCGGATTGACAACCCACCGATTCCTACCGTGAATCCCTACAAGGCTTCGGAGTCGGTCGATTCTCTTACTCTTTATTCCTTTGAAATGATGTTTGTATGTTAAACTCTCTATTTTGTGGATGAAGAACATGATAAATTCAGATCTTTAACTTTTATTTCATGTTTATGAAATTCCTTTTGATTTATTCATGTGTATGAGGTGCGCTATTGTCATTCATTTTATCGATTTCATTCCGCGTTACCATCCTCCATCCCTCCATCATGTTCGTGTGCCGCACTAGCAATTGCTAGTGGCGTGCTTGTTGACGAGGTGCTTGCGACCCTCATTCCGCCGGTGCGATTCACTCCATCCGCTTGCCTACTCGTCCATCCGCCTAGTGAAGTAGTGCGCTCAAGGCCTACGTAGTTTCCATCCCGCCAAGCGATGCATTGCATAGCGGCATTGCATAGTAGTAGTTCTAGCTTTTTCTCTTTATTTTCCACAAACCAAATCAACCCCCGTGTCCGCAATTCATCCGACCCAAAGGACTTCGATCTCAAGTCCTTCCTCGAACGTTAACTCCACCTTACTGTGTTCCTTGAGAGATTCGATACTTGGGGATTTACTTCCTCATATTATTACTTGACAACGACCGGTTCACTGCCGTTCGGATCGCAGTCTCGCTATCGCCTATAGCGGTGTGCAGGATTTGCGCATCAAGATTTTTTCCTGGAACATCAGATTTGATGTATTTTGTGTGGTTTCCGGTGGTGTGTTTTTCAAAATTTGGCCGGGGCTCTGCCCCTTGACCCGCAAGGGCTATGCCTCTTAACCACGCCAGGGGCGCTGCCCCTTAGAACCCCGCCAGGAACGCATGTGATTGGGTTGCGATTTCATTGTTTTAGAGATTGTTTCTCCTTTGCAGTAACCGTCCCTCAAAATGGTTTGTGAAACCAAATGTCATGGATTTTGAATCTGACAGTGAGAGACGAGCTTGTCTACTTATAAGTGGAGTTGGTGTTCCTGTGTTCAATGCATGTAATTCTGAAAATTTAGAAATGTTCTAAATGTTCAAATTTAGCCCCTCTTATCAAAGTGTTGATAATTTGTTTTCGTGCACATAGGGGATGCATTTGGTTTGTGAATATTGTATTTCTATTTTGTGAAAGTGCACGGTGATTAAATGTTAATCACGATGAAATGTTCATCAATTGAAAAATAAAATCCCTTATCCAATATTAAGTATGCAGATGCCTTTCGATGGATGACACTCTTCTTACCTCGATCGATGAAGTGTGGGCTTGCCAAAGCAAGGTGCATTAATCTATCTTGGTAAGGGTGCGAGCGGATAATTGTGATATACCACTGTCGACATCAGGTCCAACTTAACTAGGTGACCTCAAAGGTTGAGTGCCTAGAGGCATAGGGTTGGCATGCTCCATATGATGGATGCGGATAAAGAGTTATTCACCAACCATACAAGAGTTGCATAGTGATGCAATTGACAAATGTTGTCTACCTAAATAATCACATTATGAGAGGAACGCCAAAACAGACTCATTGTGTTGGTGAAATATGGATCTTGTCCACTAAGAGAGTTGCTCGTATAAACTCCCTGAATTGAAATTAAGGGTTGTTGATTTTATTAAAATAGTGAGAGTTTTTTAATAAAAGTCCTTATTAATATAAAATGTATTTTGAAATACTGTACTAAAAGTTTTGCATTTATTGTAGAATTTCCATGGCAAGTGGATCACAGTCCACCGTGTCCCTGAGGGATATCCTTGAGAAGGACAAGCTCAACGGGACGAACTTCCTTGACTGGTACAGAAACCTGAGAATTGTTCTCAGGAAAGAGCGCAAGCTTTATGTCTTTGAAGGGGAACCCCCTACAGAGCCGACCGGGAATGCTCTGCGAGCAGACAAAGATGCTTACAAGAAGTATCAGGATGATACCTTGGATATGGAATGCCTTATGCTTGCTACCATATCTTCTGATCTTCAGAAGCAACACGAAAGCATGTGTGGTTATGAGATAATCGAGCACCTCAAGAAAATGTTCGAGGGGCAAGCTCGGCAAGAGAGGTTTGACATATCCAAGGCATTATTTCAGTGCAAGGTAGGAGCTCGAGACTCAGTAGGGACTCACGTACTCAAGATGATTGGGTATATAGAGAACCTTGAAAGACTGGGTTTTCTCTTGGGCCAAGAGTTGTCCATAGATCTGATCTTGCAATCATTGTCGGACAGTTATGAGCAGTTCATCTTGAACTATAACATGAATGAAATATACTAGACACTGCCCGAGCTCCTAGGCATGTTGAGAACTGCTGAAATAACATGAAGAAGGTCAAGCCTGCTAGCCCCATACTGATGGTGCATAAAGGCAAGGGTAAGACTAAGGGATCCAAGAAGACAAAGATAGGATCTAAGTCTCATCTTGATCCCAAATCTTCTGCACTGAAAAGGAAAGGTCTGGCAAAGGAAGGAAAGTGTCACCACTGCGGTAAGGCAGGGCATTGGAGGCGAAACAGTCCCCTCTATATCGAGGATCTGCAAAAGAAGAAGGGAAGTGTGACTTCTACTTCAGGTATTTATATTATAGAGATAAACCTTTCTGCTCCTTCATCTTGGGTATTGGATAGCAGATGCGGTTCTCACATTTGTACAAATGTGCGGGAACTGAGAAGGAGAAGAATGTTGGGTAAAGGGGAGGTAGACCTGCGCATCGGAAATGGAGCAAGAGTTGCTGCTGTTGCCGTTGGTGTCTATTGTCTTTCTTTGCCCACTGGGCTTGTAATAGAATTAGATAACTGTTATTTTGTTCCAGCCATAACTAGAAACATTATATCCATTTCATGTCTTGACATGAAAGGTTTTTCATTTATAATAAAGAACAATTATTGTTCGATGTTTATGAATGATGTTTGTTATGGTGTAGCCCAATTGTTTAATGGTTTATATGTTTTGAACTTAGACCATCTGATCTATAATGTAGAAAATACTAAAAGACTAAAAACAAATGACTCGAATCCTACGTACCTTTGGCATTGTTGTTTAGGCCATTTAAACGAGAAACGCATATCCAAGCTCCATAGAGATGGACTACTGGACTCATTTGATTATGAATCATTTGAGAGATGCGAGTCATGTTTATTAGGCAAGATGACGAAAGCTCCTTTCATTAGTTTTAGTGAGAGGACTGATGATCTCTTCGGTATAATACATAGTGATGTATGCGGACCCATGAGTTCTATGGCTAGAGGTGGGTTCTACTACTTCGTTACATTTACTGATGATTTCAGTAGATACGGATACGTGTTTCTTATGAAGAACAAATCCAAAACTTTTGAAAAGTTCAAAGTGTTTAAGAATGAAGTAGAGAACCAACTGGGAAAAAGGATAAAAGCACTCCGATCTGATCGAGGTGGCGAATATCTGAGTCATGAGTTTTGTGATCATCTGAAGGAGTGTGGTATTGTTTCACAGCTCATTCCGCCCGGAACACCGCAACATAATGGTGTTTCTGAGAGAAGGAATCGTACATTGTTAGACATGGTGCGGTCAATGATGAGTCATGCAGATCTTCCCGTTTCCTTTTAGGGTTTTGCTCTAGAGACTGCCACTTTCAAACTAAATCGAGTTCCAACAAAAATGGTTCAAAAGACACCATATGAGATATGGACTGGGAAGCGTCCTAGTATGTTGTTCATTAAGATTTGGGGCTGTGAGGCATACATACGACGTCAAATGCCTGACAAGCTGGAACCCAAATCGAATAAATGTTATCTCGTGGGGTATCCTAGGGAGAACAAAGGGTACTACTTCTACCTGCCGTCTGAGGGCAAAGTGTTTGTCGCAAGGCTGGTGTCTTTTTGGAGAAAGAATTCTTATCCAGAAAGAATGCAAAGGTAGAACTTGAAGAAGTTCAAGAGCCACAAATGATGAACGAACCGGAATTGGAACATGAGCAAGGACTACAAGAAGTTGTAGCTTGAGAGCCTGCTCAAGAAACACAAGTCCTACGTAGATCTGGTAGACCAAGATTTGAGCCTGAGAGATATGGATTTCTCGTGTCTCAATAGGTAATGTGTTGCTTATGGATCATGTTGATGAGCCTGCAACCTACCAAGATGCTGTGAATGGACAAGACTCTGAGAAGTGGCTTGAGGCCATGAAATATGAAATGGACTCTATGTATGCAAACCAAGTTTGGACCTTGGTGGAACCACCTGAAGGGGTACGACCCATAAGGTGCAAGTGGGTCTTCAAGAAGAAGACCGACATGGATGGGAATGTACATACATTCAAAGGCCGGCTGGTGGCTAAAGGTTTCAGGAAAATTCATGGTGTTGACTATGATGAGACCTTTTCCCCTGTGGCCATAGTCAAGTCCATCAGGATTGCACTTGCTATTGCTGTGGATTATGACTACGAGATCTGGAAAATGGATGTCAAAACAGCTTTCCTTAATGGAAACCTCCTTGAGGAAGTGTATATGACACAACCCGAGGGTTTTGTATCTCCAAGTGAAGCCACTAAAATATGCAAGTTGAATCGATCCATTTATGGATTGAAACAAGCTTCTTGAAGTTGGAATCTACGTTTTGATGAGAAGATCAAAGAGTTTGGTTTCATCAAGAATGAAGATGAGCCTTGTGTTTATAAGAGGATTAGTGGGAGCATTGTTGTCTTCCTGATATTGTATGTAGATGACATACTGTTGATCTGGAATGACAGTCCAACCCTGCAAGTTGTTAAGAACAACCTAGGGAACTGCTTTTCTATGAAAGACTTGGGTGAAGCGGCTTTCATACTTGGTATTGAGATCTTTAGAGATAGATTGAAGAAGTTGCTGGGTTTGACCCAAAGTACATATATTGAGAAGGTGCTGAAGCGGTTCAGCATGCTTGAGTCCAAAAGGGGATTCTTACCCATGTCTCATGGTGTGAATCTCTCCAAGGACCAGTGTCCTAAATCTTTGGAAGATAAGGACCGTATGAAGTTGATTCCATAGGCTTCAGCAATTAGATCAATCATGTATGCAATGTTATGTACGCGGCCCGATGTCTCCTATGCTTTAAGCATGACGAGCAGGTATCAGTCTGATCCCGGTGATGGTCACTGGATTGCTGTCAAGAATATCCTAAAGTACTTAAGAAGGACTAAGGATATGTTCTTGGTGTACGGTGGAGAGGAAGAGCTCGTTGTAAATGGTTACACTGATGCAAGCTTCCAGACTGATAGGGATGATTCAAAGTCCCAATCAGTTTTTGTGTTTTGCCTTAATGGAGGAGCTGTAAGCTGGAAGAGTTCCAAGCAGGAGACAGTTGCCGATTCTATGACTGAGGCCGAGTATATCGCTACTGCAAATGCGGAGAAGGAGGCTGTGTGGATTAGGAAATTCATCAGCGAGCTTGGTGTAGTTCCTAGCATTGTTAGTCCCGTAGTTCTCTACTGTGACAACAATGGTGCAATAGCCCAAGCTAAGGAACCTAGATCTCATCAGCGCTCCAAGCACATACTTCGGCGGTTCCATCTTATTCGAGAGATTGTCGATCGAGGAGATGTGACCATTTGTAGAGTACCGACTGAAGAGAACATAGCGGATCCACTGACAAAGCCTCTTGCGCAAAAGAATCATGATGGTCATGTTAGATCAATGGGTATTAGATACCTGAATGATCATATTTAGTGGGAGCCTTGTGGATTGCATGTTTATTGGTTGTTTATTCATTTGATGAATTGCAATATATACTGTGTTTTTCATTTTACATTTATGGCAAGTTCTTATTGTTATGTCAATAGTTTCTATTTGATAGATTAATTAACATAATAAATGCCATTAGAATGTTTACTTCCATAGGAATTCAAGTACATGACTTGAATATGAGGGCCTATGTATAACAAGAAGCTTCATTCTTAAATGGTCCATAGTCGGAGTATCATCTTAGAAGGTGAAGGGCAATGATGATACACTAAGACTAACATGTGCGTTGACTGATTACTGGTTCTCACAGGTCATGATATTGTGATATCAAGTCATCACATGGGTACTTGTTAGTGAACAAGTTGTACTGGACATACCCACATTGAGACTACTTTGTGGATTATTATATGAACGTGTCACAAGTAGGTCTCAACTGACAATGGTGTTTGTAGTTCTTTTACATGATGTCACGGCACTCATCAAGTGAGGAAGTGTGTACTTTGATATCATCTAAAGTCTTCCTTGAGAAAGGTTGATGATAAGGGTGGTTATTGGGTATGTTACGATTCATTTGGGTGTTTGTGTGTGGACAGATATTGGATTTGTCCTCCTTTATGACAGGAGTTACATCCATGGGCCCCTTGATGGAATGAGACTGAGAAATGCATGGCTATGCTGGGTTGAGCCAATATGTGATCTTGAGCTTACCACTCTCTTAAGGTCTATTCTATATCAGGAGACTAGGATTGAACAATTATAAGGGTGACACGGTCCATGCCTCTAGTTCTATCTGGATGTAAGGGGCAAAGGAACAAGACAACACCGATACATTGGTTAAGACAGACTTATTGAGTTATGAACTCTTATTGCTTGGGTAGCAATGATGTATTGCTAGATGCCGCTCATTGTTTGTGAGACTTTTGTTGACACTTTGTGATCAAGTGGGAGACTGTTGGAGTTTCTGAGGTGATCTCAAAGCAATCAACAGTTAGTCTTACTGCCAACGCAATATGAGCCTATAGGGTCGCACATAAAAGCGTGTGGAGAAGTTGGAGAAAGGATAGTGTTGGGCTCACTCATATTGGATATGAGTGGAGGACCAATCCTATGACTGTTCGGAATTGAATTGAGAATGTCTCAATCGGGAAATAAGTTCTATTAAAGAATTATCTAAATGGTTTAGTCGAATTCCTTAGGACTTGGCACAATTCGTCGAAAGTCTTTAGTCGAATATGATAATTCGTCTAAAGTGTTTATTTTGAATTATCTGTTCGAGTTCGTCGAAAGTGTTTAGTTGAATTTGACAATTTGTCAAAAGTCTTTAGTCGAATATGATAATTTGTCTAAACTGTTTAGTCAAAATTATCTGTTTTAATTCGTCTAAAGCATTTAGTCAAATTTGAGACAATTCTTCGAATGTATATAGTCGAATATGATAATTCATCTAAAGCGTTTAGTCGAATTATTATGTATTCGACGAATTTAAATCCTGGCAGAAATGTTCTATTTTTCCCCTGGTCTGCGGATAGCCAATTTTATGTCTTGCGTATAAAAGGAATGAGATTAGGTCTTCTTATTAAGATCGATCCTTTTTGCGACTCGGAAATGTTCCGTCGTCTGCAGACCTCGCCCTGTACGTCGACCTTGTTCACTGCCGACAATCACCCGCCTCCCCTTTGACGGATCTAGCAGTTTGTGGGGACGCAGAGGGCGTTCTTTCTCCGACCCATACCTTGTGCGACAAGGCCTTGGGGTTCTCCTTCCTTGTGTGGATCTCTGTAGAGAGGCCGATACATTTCGGCACTTGGAACTTGAAGTTTGTCTACAGGATTTCTTCTTGGAACATCTTGGTTGAGTATTGACTCAATCCTGCAACGGTATATCGCATTTTGTTTTGCTAATCTCTTGATTCATGAAATCTGCAAGATCCTTACTATTTGTGTTGTTCTAGTTATTTCTTCCGCTGCGCACATTTGATGTCTTCATATCATTTTGAATGGTATATAGAAAACCCAACACTAGTACCCTACAAGAACTTAGACTTCATAAGTCCTACACACACTCAGATCTTCTACAAGATCCTACAATCTCAGGTCCACATAGAACCCTACAGAATGATAAGATAGATTTTCTTGTAGTAGAAGACAAAAGCCTCAAGAAAATAGCTTTTTACTGCAGAGTCTTCTTCTTCTGCAGATGTGAGCACCAACAATTTTCTAAATCACTTGGGTATTCTTCAGAATCTTCCTCTTGAAAAATATCAGATGAACTTTGCTTGCACAGGAAGGAGTTTCTTTTTCTTTGTTCTTTGCAGCTGAAAGATAGAGAGCTTTTCTGCTTTTTCAGCTTCTTCTTTTCAGAATGTGTAAGTCTCAGTTGATTTTGAAAAATGGCCTATATATATTCCTGATCTTATTCAGCAAAAGGCCCTTAATATTTTATTCCATAAAATTGAATAGTCAGTTAGGAATATTTTATGAAACGACATTACAAATATAATAAATAACTTGTCATATTGCAACTTGCACATTTGGAAGTATTTGTCATTCTTCATTTATGGCTGTGCAATGACTGTTTCATCAGAGAAAATATAATTAAATACTCCTTGATTAGTCGGCATGAAAGACAACGTATATATTAAATGCAGATCAATTTACAAGATGATCTGTGCATTAAATGTAGCTCTGCAGTAGTGAAAATGATAAACTGACTTATAGACGATATCGTCTTGATCGTCTAGACGTTATATGTTCTCATGACGATATCGTCGATATATGATGAGTTCCATTTATATAGTGATTTTCGGATTCATCCGGGCTTGTTTTCCTGCATTTGCACTTCATTTTTAGTTCTTAATTGCTTATATTTTACTCGTTCGCTCTTTCACTTTAAGTGCATTGTTTTGGCCCACTTTGGTGTGCAACATCGCGCTTTATTGTTGGGGGTAAGCACTTTGTGTTCCCCATTATTTTTATGTTTTAATGCTCGTGCTGGAGGTGTATTCCTAGCTGTTTATTGTGCTGTGAAGGTGGGCAGATCTCCATTTTGCCCAAATTGCATTTCTGCATACATCGCATGGTCGTGTGTTTTCTTTGCGCACGATCACATCGACCGTGCGTGCTTATCTGCTGGCAAAATGGTGATCTAGATTTGCCCGTGCATTTTACGCATGATCGATTTCGACCGTGCGTGAGTAAAACGCACGAGCCACCCCCCCCCCCCCCCCCCCCCCCCCCGTTAGCCTGTTTTTGTACATTTGGAATTTGCCCGTGCGTTTTTACGCATGGTCGGCTTCGACCGTGCGTGAGTAAAACGCACGGGTGCATCTTACTCTTCTGCCCAATCTGCTTTAGGTTTAATATCGCACGGTTCACGCACGGTCGTGCGTTCGACCATGCGTGACCAAATTTCTGATTGTTTTCTATAAAAGCCGCAGATTTCAACCTAAAGGGAGAGACCGAATTGTTCTTCATTTTTCCACCGCAAAGGGAGTTCCAACCCCGTTCCTCTTCCACCTCCCACAAGGGCATTGCCCTAGGCCACTTCCATCATCCATGTGCTTCAGGGAGAGGATTCCACCTCAATCTTCATCGCCAGGCAAGAGTTCATCGTAGCAGAGGTGACCGGATTATAGTTTACCAGAGAAGACGGGTCCATTGGAAGGAAGTGACAGCCCTCCTCTATCCCGGACGATAGTTGGGACCGAGCTAGGACGAGGATTGACACCCCGATGATTCCTACCATGATTCTACAACAAGCCTCCAGGTTTGGTCGTATCTCTTGCCATTTTCTCTTATTTGTGTTGATGTATATGAATGTAATCTTCATTATTTGATGATGTGGCACATGTAAACCTTGCTTTGTAGTGTTTATCTCATGTCTATGTGAAATTACTCTTTTGTATATATGTGTGTATGAGGTGCGACGATTCCACCCCCACTCCATTCCGCTCCGCAAACCCGCCATTCCATTCTGTTTGACTACTCTTCCATCCGCCAAGCTAAGCAGTGTTAATGGCCCGTAGATTCCATTCCATCTGCAAGCCTACTCTTCCATCCGCGCAGCGCAGCGAAGCGGTGCAAAGCGGCCCGTGTAATCCATCTGCCTAACTAAGAGGTGCTAACGGCCCTCAAAACCTTTCCGCAGTTACACTCACCTCATCCGCTTGCCTTCTCGTCCATCCGCCTAGCGAAGCAGTGCATAGTGGCCTGCATAGTTTCCATCCACCCAGTGAAGCAGAGCATAGCAGCCTGCATAGGAGTAGTTTAGTTTCTTTCTTTTTCTTTCCATATTCCAATCCACGCCTTTTCCGCAATCCATCTGACCTAAAGGACTTCAATCTCAAGTCCTTCCTCAAAAGTAAACTCCACCTTACTGTGTTCCTTTGAGATTTGATACTTGGGGACCACTCCCAATTTATATTACTTGAACGATCGGTACACTGTCGTTTCATGCCGCAGTCTTGCTCCCGCCTCTAGCGGTGTGCTAGATTCGCGCATCAAGCTTTTGGCGACGTTGCTGGGGAACACATTCGTGTGAGTTTCTGGAGAGGGAGAGATGAGAGATAGAAGTTCTTCCATTTGTAAATTGCATTCTTTTTTCTTATTTAGTTTCATATTCTGATTTTCTTTCGTGTTTTAAATTAGGTTGTCTTAGTAGTTTTTTGTTAGGTGTAGTATTTTGCACAATTGTAATTTTTTGTTGAATCTTGGTATCTTCACAATGTGGGCTGAGTTTAATGTCCGTTGCCGTTGGTGCGGAGATATTTCCCACGATAGTGATAAATGCCCTACTGGAGATGGTGGGCATAATTCTCGTGGCCCAGTGTATGGAGCACCGTTCTCCTTTTGTCCTTCATACCCCGTGCCCAAGTCTTATGGCAACTCACCCTCGCCACATGTACCATTTTTATATTCCTCTCCGGCCCCGCAAGGACCAAGGAGTCATATAAAATGGTGCTTGTTTTGTAAAAGCATAGATCACGCCTTGAAGGACTATGCCGAGTATCTTCGCCAATTGGCCAAGGATGATGAGCCGGATATCCGGATCATCCCGACTCTTACCTCTGGCGGCACAACTTCAACATCTGGTTATGTGTCCATACCACCTTCATGTTTTGAAGGAAATGATGTGGACATAATTATCAGATGTGTAGCTGATCTAGGCTCTGACATGGCTGAGCCCATCTCCCATGTGCATATATCATAATGTGTAGATTTGATTCTTTGTGAGGAATCGGTGCTTGATTTTTATCCAAGCACTATTCCTCCCCCTGTTTTGCATACCACTATGCTCGTCGCTGACGACATTGTTGATGATGCATCGCATGATGAGGCAGGTGATCAATATATTATGCATATTCCTATGGAGTAGGACAACCTTCTAGGTGAAGAGGATTTTACCTCAGCACCGGTGGAGGAAGTCCAAATTTTGGGCAAGGTTACTGTTGATCCTGTCGAACCTTGCAGCATTGTTGACAATGCCAACATTATCTTACTACCTCAACCTAGTGGGAGTGAGACCGGGACTGCTCCCCCGATTTCTGATTATTTATGTCATTCTTCTCTTTTATTTCCTAACCTCCCTTCTTTGTCTGAGCCCGTGCAAGATGAATCTTCACGGAAATGTCAGGATGACTTGGAGCATGTTGCTCAAGTCAAAGATGAGAGTATCCTCTTGTGTGAGGAGGTTGATCCTTCCTCCCTAGTGGAAGCCTCTTTCATTGTCTTTTCCCCCTGCTGCCTCCCTGAGGATGACACCTTGCTTGGCAAGGACATTTATTTTGGTGAAAGTAGTGAGGAGGACTCTTCCCCCACTTCTTCCTTTCTCTTCCATCTACCTGTGACGAGCAGGTATTATTATTTAGGTTGAGGAGCAATGGTTCTATCACCGTATCGGTACCCATTACTGATATGGATAATATGCCAATTACCTGTTCACTTTTCCTTCTATACTCCTATAAGCTAGAACTGTTAAACTTTTGAATAAGTCGTGCTGGGAGGACAATAACCCCAGTACTTATCTTACTTTTATATATGCATTCTCTTTAATTCAGTTTTTATTTCTCTTTCATGTTTTTGCGGAGCTAACCCCCACTGCAGGCATTTTCTATTTGTGAAGGCGGTGGTTGTGATTCTTCGTATGGCTGCTTTGACCTAGATTTACACGCATCTTCTGGTATGCTCACCTGCTGAGCATTGGGTACTCTCTTCCCCTAGCTCTATTTTGAATTTCATAGTTATATATTGTGTTGGATTGTTTAGTTTAAGTCTCGGGGAGAGCTATTTTCTATGCCCGTTCACGTGCACTATTGTAAGCATACTAGAAGCTTTTACTTAAGTTGTATTATTCATTTTCTATGCACACCACAACACCCACTTAAGTGTGTACTTAGCCGTAGGCGCGTATCGAGTATAACTCATTTCCTTTGTGTGATTGGGAAAATCATTGTGTTGTTGTTTAAATTATGTAGTGGAGTAAAATGTTGACTCCAGTGTTCCTAGTCAAGTACTCATGTGAGTATAGGGATTTGTATAAATTAGGTTTCTTCATATACTTTTAGTTTTTATGCATTTCTTTTAGTGTAAATATTGTTTACTCTACTCAAATGGTGAATCCGGTGTGAATCAAAAAGTAGCATAGGGATGTGTGTAAAGTATCATTAGATGTGTATTGCTCGAGCCGGGAGGAAGGATAATCTTTCTCGGTGGCTAAGATCTTGCCCCAAGCGATTCTTGAAACATAGGCATATGATAGTTCTATTGCGCAAAAATGACGTAGGCCATCATTTTGGCCCGGTTGAGCCTTTGAGCCATTCATGTCATCTTATCCTGGCTAGCCCAGTTGTGCCTGCATGTTCTTTGATTCAGCCCAACTTTTATCTCACCAAAACATAAAAGCCGAACCTAGTCGCACTCCCAAATCTGAGCTTTAGTCTTGTTTAATTTTCATTATTGGGGTGTTGATGTGGTGATTTTAATAGTGGAAATTGTGGGTGTGTTTATTGAAAATTAGCTTAAAAAAAGAAAAGAAAGAAAAAGAAGAATGAAAAAGAAAAAGAAAAGATTGTTATGAAAAAGTTGAATTGAAAATTTTGTAAATATTTGTGTTCGGAGTAGGCAGTGCACACACCCATGTTGCAAAGTTTAAGTCTGGGGGTGTGGTACACTTGCATTCGTTGTTGGTATGCGGGGAGTTGTAATAAAGCTAATTTGGGTTTAGGTGTACTCAGCCTTCATTTTTATCTTTGTTTACCTCGCCTTAACCCAAGCCCTATTTAAAACCTAAAGCCCTACCGACTCACGCTATGAACCAAACTAATGTCGTGGAGATAATGTGATAATCTGGATTTGCCCGTGTGTTTTGCGCATGACCGGTTTCGACCGTGCTTGAGTAAAATGCACGAGCCCCCCCCCCCCCCCCCCCCCCCCCCCCCCCCCGTTAGCCTATTTTTGTACATTCGGAATTTCCCGTGCGTTTTTAAGCACGGTCGCTTCGACCGTGCGTGAGTAAAATGCATGGGCTCATCTTACTCTTTTGCCCAATCTGTTTTAGGTTTAATATCGCACGGTACACACACGGTCGTGCGTTCGACTGTGCGTAACCAAATTTCTGATTGTTTTCTATAAAATCCACAGATTTCAACCTAAAGGGAGAGACCGAACTGTTCCGCATTTTTCTGCCACAAAGGGCGTGCCAGCTCCGTTGCTTTTCCACCTCCCACAAGGGCTTTGCCCTAAGCCACTTCCATCATCCATGTGCTTTAAGGAAAGGATTCCACCTCCATCTTCATCGCCAAGCAAGAGTTCTTCGTAGCATACGTGACCGAATTGTAGTTTACCGGAGAAGACAGGCCCATTGGGAGGAAGTGACATCCCTCCTCTACCCCGGACGATAGTTGGGACCAATCTAGGGCGCGAATTGACAACCCGACGATTCCTACTGTGAATCTACAACAACCTCCAGATTCGGTCGTATCTCTTGCCTTTTTCTCTTATTTGTGTTGATGTATATGAATGTAATCTTCATTATTTGATGATGTGGCACATGTAAACCTTGGTTTGTAGTGTTTATTTCATGTCTATGTGAAATTACTCTTTTGTTTGTATGTGTGTATGAGGTGCACAGATTCCGCCCCCACTACATTCAACTCCGCAAACCCGCCATTCCATTATGTTTGACTACTCTTCCATCCGCCAAGCTAAGTGGTGTTAACGGCCCATATATTCCACCTCGACTCCGTCGGTGCGAACCATTCCATCTGCAAGCCTACTCTTCCATCTGCGTAGCGAAGCTGTGCATAGCGGCCCGTGTAATCCATCCGCCTAGCTAAGAGGTGCCAACAGCCCTCAAAACCTTTCCGCAGTTACACTCACCTCATCCGCTTGCCTTGTCGTCCATCCGCCTAGCAAAGCAGTGCATAGCGGCCTGCATAGTTTCCATCCACCCGGAGAAGCAGCGCATAGCGGCCTGCATAGGAGTAGTTTAGTTTCTTTCTTTTGCTTTCCATATTCCAATCCACGCCTTTTCCGCAATCCATCCGACCTAAAGGACTTCAATCTCAAGTCCTTCCTCAATAGTAAACTCCACCTTACTGTGTTCCTTCGAGATTCAATACTTGGGGATCACTCCCATTTTATATTACTTGAACGATCAGTATAATGTTGTTTTGTGTCGCAGTCTTGCTACTGCCTCTAGCGGTGTGCTAGATTCGCGCATCAATATACTCATGTCTTCAACTTGACATAGTTATATAAACGATATATCTTCTTCTAGACGTTATCGTCGAGATGCTTCTGTCTACACAACTCATCTCAATTCTTCAAATCGATATGGCTGCTTCAAGACGATGTCATTTTGACTTGTGTCCGCACTACTACACTTAGCCATCTCAATGACAAAGCTTCTTTAAGATGATATCGCCGAGACTGTCTCAACGACATACTTCCTGTCTTAAGGATATTTTAACTAAATATGCACACAGAATAAAACTACTCTAATAACTATGCAATCTACACAACCAACACAGAATTAAATAAACACAGAAAGTAGAAAATAGTAAACAGTAAAGGGACAGCGCAGAAAAGCACAACTCAGAAGACACAGAATTTTTATAGTGGTTCCCCAAAATATGGGTAGTCCACTCTTCTACCACCTTGGTAGGATTGTACTATCTAGTGCCTGAGTCTTTTGATAAAGAGACTCTCAGAACTAGCACTGAGTCTTTTGATAACGAGACTCTTAGAACCACACACCGAGTCTTTTGACAAGGAGCCTCTTAGAACCACTTAGTCTTTTGATAAGGAGACTCTTATAATCACTGAATCCTTTAGAGAGGGATTCTTAGTACTCTTTCTCAGTTACAGAATAAAGATGGAGAAATAAAGATGAAGAAGAAGAAAAAGAGAAGGATTATTCTGATGTATGAATCCTTCTACAGCTATCACACATGATGGTGTCTTTTGATGTTCTTCAGGATCTGCATATAATGAACCCTTGCTTATGGTAGAGAAAAATGCAAGGGTTATGAGCTTGTAATCCTTATGATCTTTGTACTCTATTTTGCTTCCTGATGTAAGGTGTGAAGAAGAAGCAACAACCTTATTTTTATTCCTATACAGAGTTGTTCTAATTTTCTGTCTTAGTGATAGAGCTTGAGCAAGAAATTCTCTCTGAGTACATGTTCTCTTATTTCTTCTACATATTTATTCATTGTCGAATAGTGTTTTAATTTCTTTCCTCTTCTGTTCTATCTTTAGTAGGAATATCCTTTGACAGTAAGTATTTCTTTCTATTTCTATTTCCCGACCCATCAATCTAATTTGAATAACTTCCAAGAATGTCTTTGTTATCTCTCTAGAGTACTCCATTCCATTCTTGGCAATAAACGAGATATTAGATGTCAGACTATAGCCCTGAACACCTTCTGAAAAAGCATTAGAAAAGACAGAAGAAAACCTTTAATTTCTGTTTATATTTGACATAGCGTTGATTCCTTTTTCCCTTTATTCAAAGCACCTCTTAGTTCTTATAGAAGCAACTTCAAAATCTTTCTTAGCTCTGACTGAACTCAAATATTGATGTTGCGTTGAATCCTTATCGAAGTATCCTTTGAGTTATAGATTTGGACTTTGAGCTATTCGACTTCAAATCGAAGTTGCGTCAAATTCAGGTGTTGCTTTGACACACTATGTCTTCTGCGTCGAGAACATTTCGATGGTGTGTCGACTTCACTTATACTTCAACCATAGTCTGAGTTACTTCTACTTGTCTTTGATGTTGCTTCGACTTTTAGTCAAAGTCACGTCGACTTCTATTCGATGCATGTTTAACTAATCTGAATTTTGTGCATGTTTTGGTAAGGTCTTGACACTCTAGTGTGAGTGTGATATCCTAAGACATCTAATGACCAAATTACCCTCACTATACAACATGGGTAATACATCTATGAAATCACTTTAAGATAAATTGTAAGATAAATCACAAGGGTGTTTTTCCCAACAATCTCCCCCTATTTATCTTAACAAATTTTACATATAATGTAAGTGATTTCAAACATGTAGTTGAATAAAAGCACAGTACAAACAAATATACAATAGACATAAAATGACATCATTGAACAAAAGCATAGATTACCATGATAAGTTTCCAAATGAACAGACTGTCTTCCATAATTACATAACTTCAAATATGTGCACTGAGAAGTTATTATAGAAATTGTTCATCTGTATTGTTCTACTCCTTGGAGGTGTTTTCCTCTTCCTTGAGAAAAATGGTTGTGTTACTTTTCTTGGTGAAACACCAGGGGCTCATCATCTTCTTCTTCATTTTCTTTGGGTGGCTCCCACTGAGATTGTGCATCTTTTTCAGCATTTTGAGCAGCCTCCTTAGCAATCTTCGATACTTCTTCCAAGAGCTGATCATCTACCAAGGGCTCCCTCTGCTCATTATCTGTGAAGAGTTCCCCCGGAGTTGATGCAAGTATCTCCCCCTAGGTTACTGCAGGAGACTCCCCCAGGACTATTCCTATCTGGAATATAGTAATTTTGTTGAGGTCAGAAACTCCAGCTTCTCGGGCAATTTGAGCAGTTCCTTTTTCCTTCTCCTGGGCACCCACATTTTCTTGAACAAGTAACTCCTCCTCATGCATATTCTCCCCCTTCTGAACCTTACTGACAAGGGAGGTTAAGAAAGATTTTGTCACCATTGAGGAGGACACAAAGGTTTTGAGTGCCAAGTATTGGGAATATTGCCCCTCAATGTTCCCTAGATTTGAAGATTCATCACACTCAATGCTAAGTACATATTATATTTGATAAGCCCTTTCTATATCATGTTTATGTAGGCTTAAGTCATTCCAAATATTGGAATAGGTCTTTGGTTTTCACTATCAAAACTGCTGAGACAACAGTCTAGTCTCAGCTGAACCGCTGGGACGTAGCTGTATTGCCACTGAGAAGGAGTCGGTCTCAGCTGAGTTGCATTTAGAGGAAAACCATTGAGAAGAGTATATGTCTTAGCGGATCCGCTGAGACAAAGTCTAGCTGAGACTGGAGCCTGTCTCAGCCCATCCGTTGAGATAATTTCAAATATGAATGTCTCTCTGGGGGGATCTATTTTTGGCGCAAGTGACCAGAAAGCAAGATAATGTTTTCTATTCTTGTCCATGATGTGACTAAGCATATCTTAAAGCCATTGCAGATTGTAGGGAGTATAAAAGAAGATGTCAGGTCAAAAGGAGAACTACTGTTTTATTAGGAAGAACATTGCTGTGAGCAAAAGAACATTCTACATCTTCTTCCTAAATAGTGATCTATCTCTCAAGCTGAAGGCATACAAATCCAAAGGAGAAAGTTTGTTCCAGCTGATTAGATTCAGCAGAGCAAGAAATAGTGATCTCTCTCTCAAGCTGAAGGCAGATAAATCCAAGGGAGAAAGTTTGTTCCAGCTGATTAGATTTAGCAGAGCTAAAAGATCTTCTTACATCTACAAAAGAAGAAGATCAGAAGAAGGAAAGACTGAAGCTGCTGATATCCAGTCCTGCTTCAAGACAGCATCTGCTTTGCTCATCAACAGAAGAACAAGCTAAAAGTTTTACTTATATTGTCTTCTGTTGTAAAAAGTAAAACCATAAATCTCTATAGGAACTTTATTGTTCTGAGTGTGAGGGCCTGTATGCATGAGCTGTAAGGCTTTTATGCCTGAGTGGTAGGCTTGTGTGCCAAAGATTGTAGGGTTGTACTCCCATCCTGGGCTGTAGGATTTTAGTGGAGATCTGAGGTAGGGCTTCTTAATAGGTCTGAGGTAGGAAACCAGGAGGGTTTCTGAGCTGTAGGAGTTAGAGAGCTCTGAGTGGTAGGGCTGCTGGCCTGAGGTAGGGTTTTGAAGAAAACTTGAGAGATCCTGAGGGATTTGTGTTGTAAGCTCATTGAGCTGGGTTTTGGAGGAGTTTTCCTTGTCTAACACATTGTTAAAAAGGTGTAGAGAGAAAGTGGACTATCCATAGACACGGTATCTTGGGGAACCACTATAAATAGCTGAGTGTTTTCTATGTGCTTTATTCTAACTTGCTAAAACATCTAAAATAGCCCATATAAGTAGAAAAAGCAAAGGAACCTATTCACCCCCCAGGTGAGTTAGACTACTACCAAGTAAACTATCAAGTGGTATCAGAGGGAGATTGGTCAAAAAGGACTTAATAATCTGACCAGATCCTAAAAGGTATAGTCTACTTATGCCTCTTGGCTGCCCCTGGAATGCAGAAGGAGATGGGCTCCATGGATGCCCATATGCAGGAAAGAATCCTTTGGCATATGGAAGCAAAGGGTGATGCTATTTATGGAAGTCTCGGACCCTAAGATCTACATCACAGTGAAGGAAGGTCCTTTTGTGTTCCTAAAGGCCTCCACTATAGATCCAACTAGGAAAGTGCCCAAGACATATGCTGAAATGGCCAAGGATGAAATTGCCCTTGCTGCTATGGATTAGAGAGCTCAAAATATCATAGTAAGTGCAATTGATGATTGCACATTCCAAAAATTGGTGCATTCTGAAACAGCCAACGAGATGTGGGATGCACTCATTTTGTATATGGAAGGTACTACAGAGATAAGGGATGATAGGAAATCCCTCCTCAATTAGGAGTATAAATCCTTTAGGCAACACAGCCTGGAAAGCATAGATGTGTACTATGAAAGAATCCACAGGGTGGTTAATGAGCTAAGGACTTATGAAAGGATCTTCAATAATTATGAGCTGAATGATAAGTTCCTAAGGTCTCTAACTAGAGATTGGGACACACAAATATGTACCATCAGTGAAGGGGCCAAACATACTGATACTCCTCCCCACACACTGTTTGGAAAGTTGCTCTCATATGAGATGCAGCTATCTGCAAGAAAGGAGGAGGAAACCACACCCAGGACTCATGCAAAGGATATATCTGTGTATCGCAAAGCTGAGGGATCCAAGAAGAGCAAGGAGAGAGTTCCCTCTCCTCCAAGAAGGCAAGCTGACTCAGAAATTTCTGAGCCCAACACATCTGATAGCTCCATGTCAGATGGGGAGTTTGCTTCCTACTCCAGGAACTTCAAGAAGTTGATGAAGAGGAAGCAATGGAAGAACAGACCTTCCTCTTCTTCACATTCCAAGAAGGAACAAAGCAAATCTGGGAGGTTGCACCCCAAGGGTGACATGTATAAATCTAAACATGTTAAACATATTTCAAGTAATATTATTTTCTATTGTTGCAGCAAACCTGGACATGTCATAGATGATTGTCCAGTCAAAATAAAGGAGAATGGTGATAAGAAGCATCACCAAAAGAGCAGGAAAGGTGAAAAGTCTTTCCTAGACAAGAAGGAAAGAAGCTGGAGTGAATCTGAATCTTCATCCTCAGATTCTGATGAAGATGAAAAAGCCTACATATGGTTGTTTACAGATGCTGAGGATGAGGACTACCCAACTGCAAGGATGGGAATCTAGGCCCCTCTGTCACATTCTGATAGTGACAATGAGGAGGAGGAGGATGACAGTAGATGTTGTGGCTTAATGGCCATATCAGATGAAGGAGACTCTCAGGATGACTCAGATCCTGAACAGGTAATAACTCTTCCTACTTCTTCTACTAAATAAGAGACAGGTCCTGATTCTAAAACATGCTCATCCCATGATGGAAATGATTCAGAATCAGAGGATGATGTCAATCAATTGATTGACAATTATGGTGCCCTCTTCGAAGCTCTTAAAAATACCAATAAGCTAACCAAGAGGCAAGCTTTCGAAATTGCTTCCCTTCAGCAAGCAAGGCCTTAATGCACTGATTCTGCAACCTAGCTGCCTCAGATGAGTAGAGAAATTAGCCAGTTGAAGGGAATTACAATTATCCAATTGATCACCATAAGCTAGAAGAACAAGATCATCAATAATCTAGAAGAGAAGCTTCTCAAGGAGAAAAGCTTAGTGGCTCAATTCTCTAAGCCCAAATCAGTACTGCCCATCATTAAGACCTTCTCATCCCAAACAAATAGAAGGGGATTATGTTTAAATGAAGCGGCAGTAGATACAGGGAATAAAGGAAAGAGCAAGGATAAAGTTAATACTCATACCACCTTTCAAAAGGTGTTGCTTCCTTCTAACAGGTATGACCATGATAGTATGTATGGTCACTGGAGGAATGGAAGCTCCTATAGTAAAGGGAATGCTCTTAACTATGGAAGGAGAAAGGGAATGAGGATGACTGCTTTGAAAGCACCCCATGAGGAAATTCAAATGGCCCATCATGGACCATTTGTATTTGGTGCTTCAGCCCCCACATTCAAGGGTAAGGAAGCAACATCTTCCCAATCACTTTCAAAAAAGAAGCAGGTTGGTGGCAATCATATAATTAACTCTCACTTGATCATATCTGGTGCCATCAACACTATGTCAACTTCCAAGCTGACATCTGTTGTTGTCAAGCAGATAAAATCAAGAAGGACTAATTATAAGAGGGAATCCAGTCAGCCCCTAGCTGAGAGAGATAGGAAGAATGTTTCTACCTTCTCCACTGAACATAAGCATTCTGATGCTCCTTCCACTTCAGGAAATGTTCAGAAAAGAAGGTACAACATCCATGAATGTTGGTGTTGTGGTAAAGTAGGATACTTTGTCATTGACTGTTGGCACAACCCTAATGTGCCTATTGCAAAGAAGAGCTTTCCTTCAAAGCCTGGTGCAGGTAGAAGTGTTCCTTATTGTGCTAACAGGTACCTAGGACCCAAAATTAATTGGGCACCAACGGCTAAGTGAAATCTATCTTGCAGGTTAATTCAAGTACCCATCTAAATCAGATATGGTACTTGGATTGTGGGTGCTCAAGGAACATGACAGGAACAAGGAGTCTTCTGCAGGATTACACTTATATGAAGAATGGACCAAAAGTCGTCTTTGGAGGTTCTGATAGAGGAGTCACCAAAGGATATGGTATGATTACCAATGACATAGTTTCAATAATAAGAGTAGCTTATGTGTAAGTGTTGCATCACAACCTTGTAAGCATAAGTCAACTATGTGACTTGGGCTATGTCATTGAATTCCACAATGATAAGTGCTTGATCAAAAAGTCAATTGACTTAGAGGTGATTCTCCCAGGCACTAGGAGTGGTAATGTTTATTACTTAAATTTTATTTGCAATAGTTCTTTATCTCCTGTGTGTCTTATAGCTAATGAGAGTGAGTCTCCTTGTGTTCAATGGCACAAGAGACTTGCCCACATTAACTACAAGACAATTTATAGATTATTTTCTAAGAACCTTGTTAGGAATAGTCCAATTTTAAAATGTGTTAAAAGTGGTCCCTGCCAGGCATGCCAAATGGGTAAGCAAACTAGGGCCACCTTTAAAAGTATTGGCTCCAAAGACACTGAAAGATGTCTATATCTGTTGCATATTGACTTGTTTGGTCCTTTGCCCATTCAGAGCCTAGGTGGAAATCAATATACTCTTGTGATTATTGATGATCACTCAAAGTATACTTGTGTATTCTTCCTTAAAAAGAAATCAAACACTTTAGATATCTTTATAAACTATGTCAAGACAATTCAGAATGAATTACAATGTACTGTAGTCAAAACTATATCTGGCCATGGTAAAGAGATTCAATTTGGTGCAATGACGGGCCAGGTTCATTAAATCAATTAAATAATAAGTCAAATCAAAATCTCTCCCTATGGAAAACCTAAACCAAACCTCTATAAATAGAGCAAAGTTGATTAAATCATTTACAAACCCTAAATCCTACTGAGCCGTCGAGATGACCTCCCCCCCATCTCAGCGACTCTTCTTTCTCAAGAAATGGCGCCAAAGAATGCAAAAGATCTGTTGGAAGGCTTTGAGATTAATAGGAATGGATTTCAACGTGCCCCAACTGAAATCAAGGAAGTGATTCAGTTGCTGGAAGATCAAGGGTTAGAATACCTTCTATCTGAACCATCTGTGATTCTGAGAACTGAGGTTCTAGAATTTTATAGCAATGTTAAGTTATCTTCTTCCAAAACCTCTCTGAAATCAAGGATTGGAAGTGATAAGTTTAAAATTACCCCTAGAAGATTGGAGAAAGCACTATAGTTGTCATCAACCAGCCAAGATGAAGAAGATGATCTTTTTGAAAAGGATAGAGTTAATGCACTAAAGTGGTGTGAGTATAGTGATGCTAAAACAGGCTCACTGAAAAGAAAACATTTCAAACAAAGAGGAAAGCTCCTATCTAAAATAGTAGGCAAAGCCATTCTCTGCAAACCAGGTTCTCATGACACTATCTATAAATACATATTTGAGCTGATAGCGAGGATTGTCTTGAAGAAAAAGACTTCCAGGGCTCATGTTATCTCTTAGAGGATTAACAAATATCTTCAAGCCCCCAACTTGGGAAGGTTAATCTCTCTATACCTCATAAATACTTATCCTAACCAGTTTGGAAGCTCAAAAGGATCAAAGATACAATATCTCAAGAGAATGGACATCAAAACTCTACATAGATTCATAAGGGTGCTCTCTATGAGTCAACCCTCTGAGGTAAATGATAAGAAATAGAGGTTAACTAAAGGACCAAAGAAGGTTAGAATGGCCTGTTCTGATTCAGACTTAGAAAATCCTGCAGAGGATGTTCCTGCTATTGATAATCTGGGATTAGACAGCAGTCAAGATCAAGAGCAATATGAGGAAGAAGTTCATGGCAAAGAAAAGATGGATGCCTCTGATAAAAGTGAGAATGATGGAGAAGGTGACGATGATACTCAAGATAAAGGAGATCATGTAGAATATGAGACTCCTGCTCCTAATACTTTGGATATTCTAGTTGATGAAAATCCTCAGAATGTGAATGTTGTATCAGAACGAGATAATGAGCAGCAGATGGATTCCTCTGATTTACAAAGTAAGATTGATAATACCTTCCTTAACCTTGAAAGAAGAATCAATCTAATCCCTAATGATTCTATAGATTTTTGGGATTCCAATGATCAAGAAAGGATTGATGCTCCATCTAAGGGGGAGCAAGAATTCTCAAATGGAGATGAAGGCCAGGAGCCTGAAGATGGTGCTGATGATAATGCTCATCAGCTTGATGATCAATTTGAGGGCGAGCCTACAAAGGTCCCTGCTCAGGATAAGATAGTCACATCCACCCCTATAGATGAGCCATCCACTCTGATTGAGTGTGATAATCAAGCAGTACCAGAGAAGACATTACCTCCAGTGCTATTTGTACTGTTGGAGTTTCTGAGATGATCTCAAAGCAATCAACAGTTAGTCTTGCTGCCAACGAAATATGAGCCTATAGGGTCGCACATGAAAGCGTTTGGAGAAATTGGAGAAAGGATTGTGTTGGTCTTACTCATATTGGATATGAGTGAAGGACCAATCCTGTGACTGCTTGGAATCAAGTTGAGAATGTCTCAAAAGGGAAATCGTTTAAAGTGTTTAAACGAACGGATTTACAATAGGTAATTCGGCTAAAGGCATTAACCGAATTCGACTAAATGGTTTAGACGAATTCGGCTAATGGGATTAACCGAATTTGGCTAAAGGGTTTAGACGAATTCGGCTAATGGCAAATTCGACGAAAGGGTTTCGCCGAATTTATACAGCCGAATTTATATAGTCGAATTCGTCGAAATGGTTTCGCCGGATTCGGTTATAGTGATTAGTCGAATTCGGTTAATGTGATTAGTCGAATTCGGCGAATGTCAATCTGGACAGATTTTCTGTTTTTTCCCTCTGGTCTGCGGATAGTCGATTTTATGCCTTGCGTATAAAAGGACGTGATTAGGGCTTCGAAACGACGGTTTTTTCAGATCGAGCCTTTTTCGCGAGAGAGAAACGACGGAAGCGTTCCGGTTGTTCTCGTTCCGTCCGCCGATCGTCGTTCCGCCGCCTATAGACGTCGCCGCCGGTCGCCGCCTCCTCTAGATCGGACCTAGCAGTCCGTGAGGACGTTGAGAGCTTCCTTCTCCGACCTAGTTCTTGTACGACAAGAAGCTAGGGTTCTTCATCGCTTGTGTGGACTTCTGTAGAGGGATCGATCTATTTCGATCCTTGAAGAACTCAAGGCAGAAATTCGGATTTCATCTTGGAGCACCTAGGTTGGATTCGATCCAACTCCACTAAGGTAATTTATGCCTAGTATTTTTGATTAGCTTCTTGATTCAATGTTCATGGCCCGATCCAAACTCTTTTGGGTTGTTCTCTTTATCTCCGCTGCGCCTACATATGATGTATGGTTGAAGAAAACCCAACAGTGGTATCAGAGATAGGTTACGACCATGAATGTTGATTCAGAAGTTAGGTTATTCCAGTACGTGCAAATCTAGGTATTTGGAAGCGTTCTAAATGCCAAGATTTCTTCCTGGGACATCAAAAGTTGATGATTTTTCCAAGGGAATTCGGTGGTGATTTTGAAAAATTTGGACCCCGTTAGAGGCTCTGCCCCTAAGACCCCTCCAGGGGCGCGGCCCCTTGGAACCCCGCCAGGAATGTCTGGGATTTCGCGGTAATTTCTAATTGTTAGAAATTATTGTCTCCTTAGCAGTAACCGTCCCTCAAATGGTTAATGAACCCTTGTATTGTTTTGGATTTTGAATCCAACAATGAGAGACGAGCTTGTCTACTGCTTTAAGTCGAGTTGTCTTTGCCTTTGTCCAATGCATGTAAATATGAAGATTTGGAAGAGTTCTAAATGTCCAGATTTAGCCCTTTCGTCTATCAAAGGTTGATAGTCTTATGTTGTGCAGATAAGGGATGCATGTGGATTTTTAGAAAGCCTGTTTTTCTGTGGATGTGCACACTGATCAAATGTTGATCATGGTTAAGTGTTAACTTATTATTAAAAAAAAATCCCTTCATCAAATATTAAGTGTTCGGATGCCTTCCGATGGATGACACTCTTCCTACCTCGATCGATGAAATGTGGGCTTGCCAAAGCAAGGTGCATTAATCTATCTTGGTAAGGGTGCGAGCGGATAATTGTGATATCCCACTGTCGACATCGGGTCTAACTTAACTAGGTGACCTCAAAGGTTGAGTGCCTAGAGGCATAGGGTTGGCTTGCACCATATGATGGATGCGAATAAGGAGTTATTCACCAACCATACAAGAGTTGCATGAGGATGCAATTGGCAAGCGTTGCCTACCTAAATAACTGCATAGTGAGAGAAAAGCCAAAGCTGACTCATTGTGTTGGTGAAATACGGGTCTTGTCCACTAAGAGAGTAGCTCGCATGGATTCTTCGAATTGATAGTGAGGGCTATCAATTTGAATAAAATAGTGGGAGTATTTAATTGAAGTCCAAGTTAAAATAAATTGTATTTTGAAATTTTGGTACTGATTAAATTCTGCATGAATTCTTGTAGAATTCCATGGCAAGTGGTTCACATTCCACCTTGTCCCTGAGAGCTATCCTTGAGAAGGACAAGCTAAGTGGGACAAACTACATGGACTAGTACAGGAACCTGAGAATTGTTCTCAGGCAAGAGCGAAAGCTCTACGTCTTGGAAGAAGAAGCCCCCGAGGTGCCGACCGGGAACTCGTCCCGTGTTGATAAGGATGCTTATAAGAAGTATACCGATGACGCCGTAGACGTCGAGTGCCTTATGCTTGCCACCATGAACTCTGAGCTTCAGAAGCAACACGAGAACATGGGGTGCAAGGAGATTGACGAGCACCTAAAGAAAATGTTTCAAGGGCAAGCTCGTCAAGAGAGGTTCGTTGTCACGAAGGCATTATTTCAGTGCAAAATGGGAGCTCGAGACTCGGTTGGTACTCAGGTACTCAAGATGATTGGGTATATAGAGAACCTGGAAAGACTGGGTTTTCCTCTGGGTCAAGAGTTGGCCACAGATCTTATCCTGCAATCGTTGCCGGATAATTATGAGCAGTTCGTCTTGAACTACAATATGAATGAAATAGACGAGACACTGCCCGAGCTCCTAGGCATGTTGCGAACTGCCGAGATAAACATGAAGAAGGCCAAGCCTGCTAGTCCCATATTGATGGTACATAAAGGCAAGGGTAAGGCCAAGGGATTCAAGAAGACGAAGGTGGGACCTAAGTCACATCTTGAGCCCAAATCTTCTGCGCTGAAAAGGAAGAGCACCGTGAAAGAAGGGAAATGCCACCACTGTGGCAAGGCTGGTTATTGGAGTAGGAATTGTCCTTCATACATTGAGGGTCTGCAGAAAATGAAGGGAGGTATGACTTCCGCTTCGAATATTTACGTTATAGAGATAAACCTTTCTGCTCCTTCATCTTGGGTATTGGATACCGGATGTGGTTCTCACATTTGTACAAATGTGCAGGAACTGGGAAGGAGGATATTGCTGAGTAAAGGAGAGGTGGACCTGCGCGTCGGCAAGAGTTGCTACTGTAGCCGTAGGGGTTTACCGTCTTTCTTTACCCAGTGGGCTTGCAATAGAACTTAATAATTGTTATTTTGTTCCGGCCATAACTAGAAACATTATATCCATTTCATGCTTAGACATGATTGGATTTTCTTTTATAATTAAGAACAATTGTTGTTCTATATTTAAGAATGATGTTTGTTATGCTGTAGCTCAATTGTTTAATGGTCTTTATGTTTTGAACCTGGACCATCTGATCTATAATGTAGATAATAAAAAAAGACTAAGAACAAATGACTCAAATCCTACATATCTCTGGCATTGTCGTTTGGGCCATATAAACGAGAAGCGCATATCCAAGCTCCATAAAGATGGACTATTTGACTCATTTGATTATGAATCATTTGAGCGATGCGAGTCTTGTTTATTAGGCAAGATGACTAAAGCCCCTTTCACTGGTTATACTGAGAGGGCTGAGGATCTTTTGGGTATAGTACATAGTGATGTATGCGGACCCATGTGTTATATGGCTAGGGGTGGGTATTTCTACTTCGTTACATTTACTAATGATTTCAGTAGATACGGATACGTGTATCTTATGAAGTGCAAATCCGAAACTTTTGAAAAGTTCAAAGAGTTTAAGAATGAAGTGGAGAACCAATTGGGTAAAAGGGTTAAAGCACTCCGATCTGATCGAGGTGGCGAATGCCTGAGTCATGAGTTCCGTGATCATCTGAAAGAGTGTGGTATTGTATCACATCTCACTCCACATAGGACACCGCAGCATAACGATGTGTCTGAGAGGAGAAATCGTACTTTGTTAGACATGGTACGGTCGATGATAAGTCATGCAGACTTGCCTGTTTCCTTTTGGGGTTTTGCTTTAGAGACTGCTGCAATGACACTGAATCGCGCTCCGACGAAAATGGTTCTAAAGACACCATATGAGATATGGACTGGGAAGCATCCTAGTATGTCATTCATTAAAATTTGGGGCTGACAGCATACGTACGACATCAAATGCCTGACAAGCTGGAACCCAAATCAGATAAGTGCTATCTGGTGGGATATCCTAAGGAAACGAAAGGATATTACTTTTACCTACCGTCTGAGGGCAAAGTGTTTGTCGCAAGGACGAGTGTCTTCTTGGAGAAAGAGCTCTTATCAAGAAAGACGTAAAAGGTAGAACTTGAAGAAGTTCAAGAACCACAAGTAGTGAATGAACCAGAATTGGATTCTGAGCAAGGACTACAAGATGTTGTAGCTAGAGAACCTGCTCAAGAGACACAAGTCCTACGTAGATCTGGTAGACCAAGATTTGAGCCTGAGAGATATGGATTTCTCGTGTCTCAAATAGGTAATGTGTTTCTTATGGATCATGATGATGAACCAGCGACCTACCAAGAGGCTATGAATGGACCGGACTCCGACAAATGGCTTGAGGCTATGAAATCCGAAATGGACTCCATGTATACAAACCAAGTTTGGAACTTGGTGGAACCACCTGAAGGGGTACGACCCATAGTGTGCAAGTGGTTCTTCAAGAAGAAGACCGACATGGATGGGAATGTACAGACATTCAAAGGGCGACTGGTGGCTAAGGGTTTCATGCAAATTCATGGTGTTGACTATGATGAGACCTTTTCCCCTGTTGCCATGGTAAAGTCCATTAGGATATTACTTGCTATTGCTGCGTATTATGACTACGAGATCTGGCAGATGGATGTCAAAACGGTTTTCCTAAATGGAAACCTCCTTGAGGAAGTGTACATGACACAACCCGAGGGTTTTGTATCCCCAAATGAAGCCACTAAAATATGCAAGCTAAATAAGTCCATCTATGGATTGAAACAGGCCTCTAGAAGTTGGAATCTTCATTTTGATGAGAAGATCAAAGAGTTTGGTTTTGTCAAGAATGAAGATGAACCGTGTGTTTACAAGCGAATCAGTGGGAGCATTGTTGTCTTCCTGATATTGTATGTAGATGACATACTGCTGATCGGGAATGACATACCTACGCTGAAAGTTGTTAAGAACAACCTAGGGAACTGCTTTTCTATGAAGGACTTGGGTGAAGCGACTTACATACTCGGTATTAAGATCTATAGAGATAGATCGAAGAAGTTGATGGGTTTGACCCAGAGTACGTATATTGAGAAGGTGTTGAAGCGGTTCAACATGCTTGAGTCCAAGAAAGGATTTTTCCCCATGTCTCATGGTGTGAATCTCTCTAAGGACCAGTGTCCAAAACCTTGTGAAGATAAGGACCGCATGAAGTTGATTCCATATGCTTCGGCAATTGGGTCAATCATGTATGCAATGCTATGTACTCGACCCGATGTCTCTATTGCTTTGAGCATGACTAGCAGGTATCAGTCTGATCCCGGTGAATGTCACTGGATAGCCGTGAAGAATATCCTGAAGTACTTGAGAAGGACTAAGGATGTATTCTTGGTGTATGGTGGAGAGGAAGAGCTCGTTGTAAGTGGTTACACGGATGCTAGCTTCCAAACTGTTAGGGATGATTCGAAGTCTCAGTCAGGTTTTGTGTTTTGCCTTAATGGAGGAGCTGTAAGCTGGAAGAGTTCCAAGCAAGAGACAGTTGCTGATTCTACGACTGAGGCCGAGTATATCGCTGCAGCGAATGCGGCGAAGGAGGCTGTATGGATTAGGAAATTCATCGGCGAGCTAGATGTAGTTCCTAGCATTGTTGGTCCCGTAGTTCTCTACTGTGATAACAATGGTGCAATTGCACAATCTAAGGAACCTAGATCCCATCAGTGCTCCAAGCACATACTTCGGCGGTTCCATCTTATTCGTGAGATTGTCGAACGAGGAGATGTGAACATTTGCAGAGTGCCGACTGAGGAGAATATTGCAGATCCACTGACAAAGCCTCTCACGCAGAGAAAACATGATGGTCATACTAGATCAATGGGTATACGATACCTGAGTGATCAACTCTAGTGGGAGTCTTGTGGGTTGAATGTAAAATATATATTCTGTTAGCTGTTTATTATTTATTCATATGATGAATTGGGTACCAATTGTTTCTTTTTACAATTAATGGCAAGTTCTTTTATTATGATATACTGTTTCTATATGATAGAATAAAATTCGTGATAAATACCCTTAGAATGTTCGCTTCCATAGGACATTAAGTACGTGACTTGAATGTGAGAGCCTTTGATTTCGAAGCTTCATTCTTAAAAGGTCCCTGGTCGAGGTATCATCGTAGAAGCTAAGGGTGATGATGATACATTAAGACTAGCATGTGTGTTGACTGATGATCGGGTCTCACAGGTCATGATATTGTGATATCAAGTCATCACGTGGGTACTTGTTAGTGAATAAGTTGTACTGGACAGACCTAACCTGAGACTACTTTGTGGATTGTTACTTAAATGTGTCACAAGTAGGTCTCATTTGACTATGGTGTTGTGGCCCTTTGACCTGAAGTCACAGCATTCATCGAGTGAGGAAGAGCGTGCTTTGATGTCATCTAAAGTATTCCTTGAAGAAGGTTGATGATAAGGGTGGTCGTTGGATACGTTACGAATCATTTGGGTGTTTGGGTGTGAGCAGATATGGGATTTGTCCTCCTGCGTGACAGGAGTTGCATCCATGGGCCCCTTGATGGAATTGCACTGAGAAATGCATGGCAATGCTTGGTTGAGCCAATATGTGATATTGGGCTCACCATTCTCTGGAAGTCCGTTCTAGATCAAGAAACTTGGATTGAGCTATCATGAGGGTGACACGGTCCATGCCTCTAGTTCTTTCTGGATGTAAAGGGCAAAGGGACATGACAACACGGATACATTGGTCATGACAGGCTTATATGAGTTATGAACTCTTATTGCTTGGGTAGCAATGATGTATTGCTAGATGCCGCTCATTGTTTGTGAGACTTTTGTTGATACTTTGTGATCAAGTGGGAGACTGTTGGAGTTTCTGAGATGATCTCAAAGCAATCAACAGTTAGTCTTGCTGCCAACGCAATATGAGTCTATAGGGTCGCACATGAAAGCGTTTGGAGAAATTGGAGAAAGGATTGTGTTGGTCTTACTCATATTGGATATGAGTGAAGGACCAATCCTGTGACTGCTTGGAATCAAGTTGAGAATGTCTCAAAAGGGAAATCGTTTAAAGTGTTTAAACGAACGGATTTACACTAGGTAATTCGGCTAAAGGCATTAACCGAATTCGACTAAATGGTTTAGACGAATTCGGCTAATGGGATTAACCGAATTCGGCTAAAGGGTTTAGACGAATTCGGCTAATGGCAAATTCGACGAAAGGGTTTCGCCGAATTTATACAGCCGAATTTATATAGTTGAATTCGTCGAAATGGTTTCGCCGGATTCGGTTATAGTGATTAGTCGAATTCGGTTAATGTGATTAGTCGAATTCGGCGAATGTCAATCTGGACAGATTTTCTGTTTTTCCCTCTGGTCTGCGGATAGTTGATTTTATGCCTTGCGTATAAAAGGACGTGATTAGGGCTTCGAAACGACGGTTTTTTCAGATCGAGCCTTTTTCACGAGAGAGAAACGACGGAAGCGTTCCGGCTGTTCTCGTTCCGTCCGCCGATCGTCGTTCCGCCGCCGATAGACGTCGCTGCCGGTCGCCGCCTCCTCTGGATCGGACCTAGCAGTCCGTGAGGACGTTGAGAGCTTCCTTCTCCGACCTAGTTCTTGTACGACAAGAAGCTAGGGTTCTTCATCGCTTGTGTGGACTTCTGTAGAGGGATCGATCTATTTCGATCCTTGAAGAACTCAAGGCAGAAATTCGGATTTAATCTTGGAGCACCTAGGTTGGATTCGATCCAACTCCACTAAGGTAATTTATGCCTAGTTTGATTAGCTTCTTGATTCAATGTTCATGGCCCGATCCAAACTCTTTTGGGTTGTTCTCTTTATCTCCGCTGCGCCTACATATGATGTATGGTTGAAGAAAACCCAACATGTACAACCTATGCCAGCACTATTTTCTGAACTGCAACATTCAAATGAACTTCTCCTAAGTTCAATCAAATCAATGCTTGATGTCCATATGTCTTCAATGAATGAATACATAGATAAGACAGTGTGAACTGTGAAGGATGAGGTGATGACTGAGATCAAGGTCTTAAAGGAAGACACTGCCTACCTAAACAACCAGGTGACCAAATGGTTTGTTCTGGCAGAAAATTCAGTTGTAGCTCAAAACACCATTTTAAGATCAATGGACAAAAGTCTCCAACTAGCAGAGAAATACATGAGCTATCTCAAGAACTATGTCAGTAAAACTGATGAGGTGATAGAGAAGGCCTCAAATCACATTGAAGAGTATGTGTGGTCCACAACAACCACTATGATTAGAGAAGCTAAGAAAATGAAAGATGATCTGATAACAGATTTGGAAAATGAATTCCAAACCCTATCTGGCTCTCTGACAGCTGCTACTCAAGGTATTGAATAGAAGATATTTCAAGAAGCCAGAAAGGGGGAGGAGACCAATGCTGAAACCAATGATGAGCTTGCCCTTAAAATCCTTGAGGAACAAGAATTGCTCTAAATCTGCCTCTCCTAGACAATTTCAGGGGAGAAGATTTTGATTTTCAAGCTCAAGCAAAGATTGCACAGGATGCACAGCTTGCATCCAAGAGGAAAAGAGAAGGAGTTATGCTTGTTGAGGAATACATGGCCAAAAATAGAAATGATCAAGCCAAAGATCCTGATTATGAATATTGGAGTGATGACTCAAAGAACATAATCTTGAATGCTTGGATAAACCATGACTAGCTATGAAAAAAATATTGATAGTATTTATCCAGCGGAAGAACGGATTAAGCACTTAGAAAGAAATTCCCTAAGGGAAAGGGCATTCAAAGAAAATCTGGTAAGGAAAAGAAACCCTAAAAGAGTGTCATCCAAATACATCCCAAAGCCATTCCTATCCTCAAGAGGCAGGAGAACAAGAAGAGGATTGTTGAGATGAAAGTTGCTGCTGCTGAAAGTTCAAATGCATTAAGGAAGAGAAAATCATAAACAAGTGTTTAAATTTTCATTGGATAAAAATGTGCACTAAAAACTGTAATATTAACTACTGACATTTTATCACTAATACAATTGGTCCTTCAGTTGTTTTTTGAAATCTTGGGTTTATAGGCAAATTAAAGTCAAGCTTAATATATGATGTATATTAATGCTTAACATGTTCTGTGTATTGATGCTCACTATATGATGTGTATTGCCTATGTATGATAACAATGATATTGTTATGCTGTCATGACTTCTTATTTTACTATCTCATTATTTTTCATCATATGTTTATTGTGTTAATGTATCTTAGCATTGGGGTATGTTCTGCCTTCTTCAAATAAGGGGAGATTATTGGGAATATTGCCTCTCAATGTTCCTTAGATTTGAAGATGCATCACACTCAATGCTAAGTGCATATTGTATTTGATAAAACCTTTCTATATCTTGTTTATGCAGGCCTAAGTCATTCCAAATATTAGAATAGGTCTTTGGTTTTCACTTTGAAAACTGCTGAGACAACAGTCTGGTCTCAGCTGAACCGTTGAGACGCAGTTGTATTGTTGCTGAGAAGGAGACTGTCTCAACTGAGCTGCATTTAGAGGAAAACCATTGAGAAGACTATCTGTCGCAGCGGATCCACTGAGATGAAGTCTAGCTGAGATTGGAGCCTGTCTCAGCCCATCCGCTGAGATAATTTCAAATATGAATGTCTCTTAGGCGGGATCTATTTTTGGCGCAAGTGACCAGAAAGCAAGATAATGTTTTCTATTCTTGTCCATGCTATGACTAAGCATGTCTTAGAGCTGTTGCAGATTGAATGGAGTATAAAAGAAGATGTTAGGTCAAATGGAGAACTACTGTTTTATCGGGAAGAACATTGTTATGAGCAAAAGAACATTCTACATATTCTTCCTGAATAGTGATCTCTCTCTCAAGCTGAAGGCAGACAAATCCAAGGGAGAAAGTTTGTTCCGGCTGATTAGATTCAGCAGAGCAAGAAATAGTGATCTCTCTCAAGCTGGAGACAAATAAATCCAAGGGAGAACGTTTGTTCCAACTGATTAGATTCAGCAGGCAAGAAGATCTTGTTCCATCTACAAAAGAAGAAGATCAGAAGAAGGAAGGACTGAAGCTGCTGTTATACATTCATGCTTCAAGATAGCATCTGCTTTGCTCATCAATAGAAGAACAAGCTGAAAGGTTTACTTATATTGTCTTCTGTTGTCAAAAGTAAAATGATTATTCTCTGTAGGAACTTTATTGTTCTGAGTGTATAGGACATGTGTGTCTGAGCTGTAAGGCTTTTGTGCCTTAGTGGTAGGCTTGTGTGCCTAAGATTGTAGGGATGTACTCTCAGCCTGGGTTGTAGGATTTCAGTGGAGATCTGAGGTAGGGCTTATTCATAGGCCTGGGGTAGTAAACTAGGAGGGTTTCTGAGCTATAGGAGATGGATAACTCTGAGTGGAAGGGATGCTGGCCTGAGGTAGGGTTTTGAAGAAAACCTGAAAGATCCTATGGGATTTGTGTTGTAAGATCATTGAGCTGAGTTTTGGAGGAGTTTGTCTTGTCTAAGAGACTGTTAGAAAGGTGTAGAGGGAAAGTGGACTACCCATAGACACACTATCTTGGGGAAACAATATAAACAGCTGAGTGTTTTCTGTGTGCTTTATTCTAACTTGCTAAAACATCTAAAACAGTCCATATAAGTAGAAAAAACAAAGGAACCTATTTACCCCCCCCCCCCTCTAGGTGAGGTAGACTACTACCAAGTAAATTATCACCAGGAGTGTCTCTTTTGATTCATGTAGCTCAGACTCCATTTGAGAATACTTTCTGTTTAATTTTTTGGCTTGAGTCACCAGCAAATCAGCAAATGTACCAGTATCCAGTACTACTGCTTTGGAAATTATTTGCTCTGCATCAAAGGGAGGTGTAGAATGGGTGATAGAAATAAGAGATGTGTCATTTGGAGGTGTGGATATGATAACTAGAGGAAATTCTGCTATAAAAACATTGATATCTGTGAGATTGTGGATGGTAGGAGGTGTGTCAATTGGAGGTGTGGATAGGATAACTGGAGGAAGTGTTGTGGAATCTTCATTGAAGTCTGGGAAATTTTGGTGGATAGGGGATTGTGCTTTATTGTCTTCTAAATTTAGGAGAGATTGTGGAAGAGGAGCAGAACGGATGTCTGGAAGATTTTCAACAGAGATGGTAATGGAAGGTTGTAGTTGTGGTGGTTAGAGAGAAATCTTTAGTGTTGATTCTGGACCTAGAGTAGATGGAATGGACTGGAGATCTTGAACAGTGGAATCATATGGAATGATACCTTGAGGAACTAGAGAAGGAGAAGGAGAGAGGGGTGCTTGACCAGGCTTTATAATTTGCCTGGTCCATTTAGAAAAGATTCCAATATTAATTTGTTTGCCTTGTGGAATTGGCACCCATTTTGATTTACAGACAATTGGATAATGAAGCTGCAGAACTTGGCTCATCAATCTCATATATGCATTTTCCTTATGTGCATACCTATGTCCTATTAGCTTCAATAGACATTTTCCCCAGTTAACTCTCTTATTTAGAACTAGAATTTCCATTATCTGAAGTTGTTGTTTGGGGATAGCATCATGTGCTGATATTTTGCATAGCAGCACCTTTCCCACTATATCTGCCAAGAATCTATATTCTTCAGATACATCATTCTTTTTCTGATTGATGGCATTTTTCTTTCTGTAATGCATCATCTGTAATGCATTACTCGTCTCTTCCCCTATTAGTTTATCAGAATCACTACCAACTAGTAGATCAAAAGTTTGACATAACATCTCCTCTATAATGTTGATGTCATTCCCAGATATTTATCTAGTGAGTGATCCAACATCTCCAATATGGATGTTATCTTTAAATTCTATTAGTTCAAAATCATAGATCTTGCACCTTTGTCAACAGGGCAGTGTGAAATAATCTAAGAATCTCCTTGAAGTTGTCAGATGCTAGATTGAAGGACTCGATATCAACATCGAATCCAGAATTCACCTTAGGAGGTGTCATAGAATCTATAATAATGTACCTGTTGAGAGAAGAGAGAGAGAGAGAGAGAGAGAGAGAGAGAGAGAGAGACAAGAGAAAGAACGCAAGAGTGTTGGAGAGAAAGAAAGCACGAGAGCAAGAAAGAGAGAATTCGAAAGCGTAACGAATATGATGTCTAAGTTGCATAAAAGAAGACGATTCCTCGCAACTTAGGGTTGTATTCTAAGCAACGTAAAAAGGATTGATATTTATCGAACCTGAACATGTCGAAGTAGCTTCTAGAAGTGAAACTATGCGCGCATGACATGCCGAAGTTGCGTCAATTTGTAATCGACGTGACTTCAAATTTGTGCAATGACTAATAAGTGGACGCATGCGTCGACATGACTTTGACGCTGAGTCGAATGCTATTTGAGTGCTCTACTTCAGGTGGCTCTCGAAGTTGGCATTGAGTAGAACTCGACGGTGCATCGAAATCTATTCGACGCAGCTCTGAATATACGGTTGTATTTCTGTAGAAAATTTCTGCTATTTTTCCTAGCAATGGTGTTTATTGAAATTAACATTTATAAGGTCACTCCCTTTGAATATTTGTAGCTCTTTTTTGAGAATGGAGTTCTTTCCCTCCCCTCATTATCTCTAAGGAAAGAATCCTAACTTTTCCTGCATAAGTAACTCAAACATTAGAAGGTACCCAGGTTACCTTGGACCCTTTGCTTTTACCATTATAGAGTGATATGAACGAATAGAATGGTCTTCATGATATCCTTTTGGTTGACAGAGAATTGGTTTATTAAACCTAGGTTTATTATCTTGGTACTGAAAATGTGCATAGAATGTATCTAAATATAATAAATCTACAGAATATCTAATGATTCTACTTTTGACTTTAACCTTTTGATGTAGATTTATTGGTTTTTCTGAACTATTTTTCCCTAGAGGTTTCTTCTCACTATTAGGAATTACTTTATTAAATACAGTGATTTTATCAGGATTATAATTATCCTGATCCTTAGATACTACACTCCTCTCGCTTGTTTGATAGTCACTAGGTCTAACAAATCTAACTGGATTTTTCCAGGCAGGTCTACTAGGGACGTCTGTGCTAGTGGATGGGGCTACTCCTAGACCTAGGTGCTTAAATCTCATGGAGAGATTTTGTGTAATATGTTTGAGCTTTTGACTTCTCCCATTGAGTGAGTCTTCAAAGGCTTTTGCCTTTGAGAGCTCTTCTTTCAGTTTTAAGTTTTCATTGGTTAGATTAGTTATTAATCTTTCAGTTTTATAAATTTGATTTCTCAAATTATAATTTACTGAACACAACTCATCTTTCTTAAAGACATCTAATTCTTCCCTAAATATTTCTATTTCTTTGTTAACTTTAAGGTGATCATTACAAAATTCCTTACAACAATTCTTGAATTCTTCTGAATTAAATTCAAAATCATCAAAAAGACTTACTTGATCCTCTTTATCATCAGAGGAAGTCTCCAAAGCCATCAGGCAGGCAACTTCAGCAGAAATTTCTTCATCACTCTCAGATGAAGTGGAGCTTGAATCAGATTCTGTATCACTCCAGGATTCAACAATGAAACTCTTTCCCTTCTTCTTGTCCTGTTTCTTAAAACACTTCTTCTTTTTGTGCTCCTTTCTACTACTGCTCTTGTCCTGTTGCTCTTTAGGACACTCAGGAGCTATAGGTCATGGTTTTCTGTAGGAAAAACAGATCACTTCCTGCTTTGGAATCTTATCAAATCTGGGTTTTGAGCTCCACTATTTTCTTCTTGAATCTTCTGTCTTGATCCACTTTCTGAATCTTCTTGCTAGAAGGCCGAACATCTCATCTTCAGGAATGAAAGTCTCTCCTTCAATAGCCTTCAGGGCAATACTCCTTTGGATGGGAGTTGAGAATACCTCTTTGGCCTCTATCTCAGCCCTGCTTTTCAATAGTAACTCATAGGATTTAAGTTTTCCTAACAAAGAAATAGTGGAGATCTCTCTATGGCATCTGGACTCTCTGATGACCCAGATCCTTGAGTCACATGTACTTGGGAAGCACCTAAGAAGCTTATCATTGTTTTCTGTCAAAGAAATCTCCTTATTCAAATTTCTTAGCTCATTAATAATGGTGTTAAATCTATCATACATTTTAGCAACACTCTCTTCAGTATTCTTCTGAAAGTTCTCATATTGGGATATGAGAAGGGACTTTCTCTCCTTTCTTTCATCAGAACTTCCCTAAACCAATCTTGAAAGAGACTCCGAGATTTCTTTGGCTGAGTTGCAGTCCGCAACCTTCTGGAAAATGTCATCAGACATTGTAGACACCAAAATATTCATTTCTTTGGCATCACATACCTTTTGCTTCTTTTCAGCATCTGTCCATTCATCTCTAGGCACATCTTGCTGAGTCTTAGGTCAACTAGCATCCTTTCTGACTAGTGCAGGGGGGCCTACAAAAATGACATCAAAGATGTGTTCATCAATAGAGTTTATATACAATTTTATTATGGTGTTCCAGAGTGTAAACTTATTAAGATTACACACTGATGGTCTTGTTGATGTATAGTCCTTAGATCTCATTTTTTTGAAAATAGTTTTTAAAGTAGAAATATTTGAGAGGTGATCTTTTGATCAAAGTGTTAGCCTTTTTATGCTCAACCTGCCTCTGGTACCAATTGAAAGTGCACAGTGTAACCTCTAAGTATTCTCTAGAGGGGGTGAATAGAGATTTAAAAACTTTTATCCTAAATATGCACACACAATAAAATTACTCTAATAACTATGCAATCAGCACAACCAACACAGAATAAAATAAACACAGAAAGTAGAAAACAATAAACAGTAAAGGGACAGCACAGAAAACCACAGCTCAGAAGACACAAAATTTTTATAGTGGTTCCCCAAAATGTGGGTAGTCCACTCTTCTACCACCTTGGTAGGATTGCACTATCTAGTTCCTGAGTCTTTTGATAAGGAGACTCTCAGAACCAACACTGAGTCTTTTGATAAGGAGACTCTTAGAACCACATACTTAGTCTTTTGACAAGGAGACTCTTAGAACCACTGAGCCTTTTGATAAGGAGACTCTTAGAACCACTGAATCCTTTAGAGAGGGATTCTTAGGACTCTTTCTCACTTATAGAATAAAGATTGAGAAGTAAAGAAGAAGAAGAAAAAGAAAAAGAGAAGGATTCTACTATATGAATCCTTCTACAGCTATCACACAGGATGTTGTCTTTTGATGTTCTTCAGGATCTGTATATAACGAACCCTTGCTTATGGTAAAGAAGAATGCAAGGGTTCTAATCTTGTGATCCTTATGATCTCTGTACTCTAGTTTGCTTCCTGGTGCAAGATGTGAAGAAGAAGCAGCCTTGTTTTTATTCCTGTACAGAGTTGTTCTTGTTTTCTGTCTGAGTGAGAGAGCTTGAGCAAGAAGAAGAAGACCGAGTGATTCTCTCTTAGTACATGCTCTATTCTTTCTTCTGTATATTTATTCTTTGTCGAATAGTGTTTTAATTTCTTTCCTCTTCTGTTCTATCTTTAGAAGAAATATTCTTTGGACAATAAGTGTTTCATTTTATTTCTGTTTCCCAGCCCCTCAATCTAATTTGAATAACTTCCAAGAATGTTTTTCTTGTCTCTCTGGAGTAATCCATTCCATTCTTGGCAATAAATGAGATGTTAGAAGTCAGACTATAGCCTTGGACACCTATTGAAAAAGCATTAGAAAAGACAGCAGAAAACCTTCCATTTCTGGCTGTATTCGACGTAGCGTCATTTTTTCCCTTTATTCGATGCACCTCTCAGCTATTATAGAAGAAGCTTTGAAATCCTTCTTAGCTCTGACTGAATTCAGATATCGACGTTGTGTCGAATCCTTATCGATGTATCCATCGAGTTGTAGATTTGGACTTTGAGCCTCATCCTCTGCGTTGAATTCAAATCGAAGTTACCTCAACATCAGATGTTGCTTTGACACGCTTTGTCTTCTGTGTAGAGATCATTTTGATGGTGCGTCGACTTCACTTATACTTCGACTTCAATCTGAGTTACTTCTACTTGTATTCAAAGTTGCTTCGACTTTTAGTCGAAGTTGTGTCGACTTCTAATCGAAGCAAGTTTAACTCAACTGAACTTTGTGCTTGTTTTGGTCAGGTCTTGACACTCTAGTGCGAGTGTGATATCCTAAGACATCTAATGACCAAATTACCCTCACTATACAATAGGGGTAATACATCCTAGATTATGAAATCACTTTAAGATAATTTGTAAGATGAATCACAAGGGTGTTTTTCCAACAATTTTTGACTTAGATAGTTTTCCACTTCTTTTGTAGTCTTGATTCTAGGAATATGATTAACTTGTCTGTCACATCATGAACTAAAAACATAACATCAAAATAACTTTGTTTATCTATACTTGTGATCTTTCTTCAAATCAAGGAACATTGAAGGCAATTTTCCAACAGCCTGGGTCATGGCTGTGTCCCAAGCCGTGTACGTGGCCAGAACACATTTTTAACACAAATTCTGAGCCGTCTGATAAGGAGATTCAAGATATTATGGCTGGGGTTTTTTCTTGAGCCTATTTTGCTGGGATTTAGGAGTTTCCAAACTCATTTCTCACTTTTTATTCTCTCTCTTACGTTTGAGGAAAAGAGGAGCAAGGAGGAGGAAGAATGAGGAGATACAACCATTGGAGGAGCTAAGAAGATCTGAATCTCGAGACGATTCCATATTCGCGAAGAGGAATCTATTACAGTTGATACATCTATTCTTTTCATCATTCCATGGCTCCAAAGCGAGCTCCAAGGGTAATAATCCTTCTCTCTGGTCTTAAGATGATGTATGTCCATTCCATGTTTTCTTGCTTGCATAGGAAGAGTCTTTTCCACTAATTAATGGATGGCATGACCTCCTTTGGTTCGCTAGAACACCAGGTCTATTATGTCCATCCCTGGCATGAAATGCATTTAGAAATCTGGCAATTGTTGTGGATTTAGGCATGGTTTGTGAAGCCTATTCATGATCATTGGCCCAGATCAGTGATGCTTTAAATGATATTGCATTTAGAGTTGACCTAGTATGCGTACCAAAGAATATTTATGTGAAATGCATCATATTAATGGAGAGATTGGGAATGTGGAAACCCTTAGTGTTCCGATCAAAAAACCCTAGGATGGAGGCCTCTTATTTGGCCCTTAGATATTACCATGTCGTGAATCCTACTTTATTAGTAATCGTTATTCATTGACCGTGAAATTGAGAATGTGCTTGTGGTAGAACTCAAATCTTTACCACATTTCATAGTGGAGTTTACTTGGACCTCCTACGTCGAGAAACACAGACGAAGTCTATGTCTCTCGTGTGGATTAGGTGTATAGTATCATAGTGTTCTAGTGCATACAAAGTCAATGTCCTCTAATATAGATTAGGTTTGTAGTATGATATTGTTTGTAGTGCATACGAAGCATACGTCCACTCATGTGTATTAGGTGTGTAGTATGATAACTTGTGTACTATTGTTAGTGTACACTAAATGCTTACCAGCCGAGGTAAAGTGGCATCCGCATTATGACGACAATTTGGTGACTTGGGCAACGAAAAAAAACTGAATAGAACCCGCACCATTCATTTTGTAATGAGGTATACTCCTCTTGCATGTTGATGGATCATGGGATAGGCTCTGTCGAACGTGGTCATCCGGACTAGCAGATGAGTCCAATATTTATTGTGTTTTACGGACTCATCCGGGCTAGTTTTCACTCTTGTGCACTATACTTTTTGTCCTTAGTTGCTTATATTTCACTTGTAGACACTTTCACTCTAAGTGCACTATTTAGGCCCGTAGTGGTGTGCAATTGCAAGCTTTGTTGTTGGGGGTAAGCGCATGGTGCTCCCCATTCTTTTTCTGGTGTTTGGTTTATGCTGGAGATGTGTTGCCAGCTTGTGGATTTGATGTGCAGGTGGGCAGATATCCTATGACGCCCAATATCATTCCTGTAGGAATCGCACGGTCATGCATTTTCTTCACCTATGATCGCTGCAACCATGTGATGCCTACAAAGCCTAAAAAAGGTGATCTCCCACAGATCGTGCGATTTGTTCTCGCATGGGTTGTTTTGCCCGTGCGTGATCAAATTGCATGACCTTGCCTTTTTGTCTATAATTTTTATGAATTACTGCCCGTGTGTTTTCTTATGCACGGTTGGATCCAACTGTGCATGAAGGAAATCTCATGTTCTCTCTTTTTTCCTGGTTTTTCAGTGATCTATCTTGAACCATGCATTTTGTTCTCGCACGGGTTGTTTTGCCCGTGCATGATCAAAATTGCATGGTCTGCTGCTGTGCCAGGCTAGGTGATTTTTGGGTGTTAAGTATTGCACGACCCACGCACGGTCGTGCATTCGACCGTGCGTGCGTATTTTCTAACAGTTTTCTATTTAAGCCGTAGATTTTGCCCTATTCCGGTGGATCATCTTCTTCCACGATTTCTTCAGCCGCAAAACCTAAGGGGGAGTTTCGGCTCTTCCTCCTTCCACCTTCCATAAGGGCTTTGTCCTAGGCTGCTTCACAAAATCCAAGAGCTTCAAGGAGAGGATTTTACACTCATCATCATCACCAAGCAAGGAGTTCTTTGCGTCGGACGTGGCCGTATTGTAATATCCTGGAGAAGACGGGTCCATTGGGAGGAAGTGACAGCCCTCCTCTACCCCGGAAGATAGTTGGGTCTGAGCTAGGATGCGGATTGATGACCCGATGACTCCTACGATGACTCTACAACAAGCCTCTGGATTCGGTTGTATCTCTTGCATTTTTCTATACTTGTGTGGATGTGTTTCAATGTGTTCTTCATTTTATTGATGATGTTGTGTTATGAACATATTTGCTCTTCATGATAAGTCATGTTTATGAATTGTTATTGCATGTTTATTAGTCACTTGAAGTGTGTCGACTCCGCCATCTCCCTCCATTCCAATGCGCAAGCATACTCTTCCATATTGCAAGCCTACACTTCCACTATGTGAGCCTACTCTTCCATTCCGCAAGCCTTCTCTTCCATTCCGCTTGATTACTCGTCAATTACGCATGCCTACTCGTCTATCTGCCTAGCGAAGTAGTGCATAACAGCCTGCATAATCCCCAATATTGTGAAGCGGTGTCGGCGACCCGCATTGTTAATTTAGGTTATTTTATTTTGTTTCCCACAACCCAATTCACATATCCCGCAATCCATCCGACCTAAAGGACTTCAACCTTAATTCCTTCCCTTATAGATAACTCCACCTTACTGTGTTCCTTGTGAGATCGATACTTGGGAAAATTCACCCATTTTATATTACTTGTGCGACCGATACACTTGTCATAAGTGCATCAAGTTGTTGGCGTCATTGTCGAGGAACACATTCGTGTGAGTTTCTGGAGAGGGAGAACCTGAGAGAGAAGTTCTTTCTTTTGTGTATAGCTTTGTTTTTGTTATTTCCTCTTATTTCTTTTTTTTACTTGTTCAAAAAATTAGGTGCCATAGTAATTTATTGTTAGGTGTAGTGTTGTGCACAATTGTGTTTTTCTGTTGAATCTAGGTATCTTCATGCAATGTGGATTGTATTTAATATCCGATGTCGTTGGTGTGGAGATATTCCCTACTGGAGAAGATGGGCATAATTCTTGCCCGCAGTGTGTAGAGCACCGTTCTCTTACGGTCCTTCATACCCCGTTCCCAAGTCTTATGGCCACTCGTTCTCGCCGCATTTATTGTTTTTGCATTCCTCTCCAGCCCCGCAATGACTGAGGTGTAATGTAAAATGATGCTTGTATTGTCAAAGCATAGATCACGCTTGGAAGAATTGTGCTGAGTATCTTTGCCAATTGGACGAGGATGATGAGCCGGATATCCAAATCATCCCGACTCCTACCTCTAGCGGCACACCTTCAACATCTGGTTATGTGTCTGTATCACCTTCATGCTTTGAAGGAAATGATGTGGACACAATCATCAGATGTATGGCTGATCTGGGCTCTGGCATGGCTGAGCCCATCTACCCCGTGCATATATCACCTTGCGTGGATTTGATTCTTTGTGAGGAATCGGTGCTTGACTTTTATCTGAGCACTATTCCTCCCACTATTGTGCCTTCTAGTGCTTTCGTCTCTGACAACATTATTGATGATGAGACGCAAGATGAGGCAGGTGATCTATGTGTTATGCATGTTCATATGGAGGACGACAACCTTCAAGGTGAAGAGGACTTTACCTCAGCACCGATGGAGGAAGTCCAAATCATGGGCGAGGCCACTGTTGATCTTGTTGAGCCTTGCAGCATTATCGACAATGCCGACAATATCTTACTACCCGAACCTCTTGGGAGTGAGACCGGGACCACTCCCCCGATTGATGTTTACTTATGTTCTTCTTCTCTTTTATTCCATAACCCCCTCCAATGTTTGAGCCTGTGCAGGTTGAATCATCACAAGAACGTCAGGAGGACTTTGAGCATTTTTCTCTAGTTAATGAAGAGTGTATCCTCTTACGTGAGGAGGTTGATCCCTCCTCCATAGAGAAAGCCTCATTCATTGCCTTCACCTTCTGCCGCCTCCCTGAAGACGACATTTTGCTGGGCAAGGATATCTTTGCTGAGATGAGAAAGGATTCCTCCTCTTACATTCTCTTCCCACTATCTGTGAGGAGCAGGTAAGATTATTTAGGTAGAGGGGTAACTGTTTTATCACTGTATCGGTACCCTCTACCGACATGAATATTAGAATAGTTACCTGTCCACTTCTCCTCCCATACTCCCATCAGCAAGAACTCTCAAAGTTCTGAATAAGTCATGCTGGGAGGATAATAACCCAGTAGTTATCTTACTTTTTTCTGCAGTTTTATTTTACCTAGTTTGGTTTAGTTAGTTGTATTCACTTTAGTTTGTCTATTTTCTTTTAATTTGTTTCGGCGGAGCTCACCCCTACAGGTATTTTTTCTGGATGGAGGATGCTGCGGCTTTATCTTGGTTTATGCGGTTCTTCTGGTATGCTCATTTATGAGCATTGGGCACTCTCTTCCCCTTGTATTTTAATCTTTATTGTTATATCTTGTATCGGAATGTTTAGATTAAGTCAAGGGGAGAGCCGTTGTATTTGTTACCCCCACTGCACGCACATAATTTCATTGCATGCTAGAAGTATATTTTATTCAGTTATTTAGTGTTGTTTATATTCACTGCACATCAGAGCACCCACATAAGTGCGCGTTTCACCTTTGGTGCGTCGCGAGTCGAATTTGTTTCTTTTTGTGGGATTTGGGAAAATCTCTGTGCTGGCTTAGGATTGTGAGTCGGAGTAAAATGTTGACTCCTGCGGTGCTCCTAGTCAAGTGCTTGCATCTTGTGTAGAAATTCAAGTAGAATTAATTTGCCTTTATGCTTATAGTTTTATATTTTTTTATATTTGCGCAAATATTGTTTATTCTACTCAAAATTTGCGAATCCGGTGTGAATCTGACGGTAGCGTAGGGATGTGTGTAGATAATCGCTAGACTCATATTGCTCAAGTCGGGAGGAAGGATAATCTTTCTCGGTGGCTAAGAACTTTCCCCAAGATATTCTCGAAGTATGGGTATACAGTTAGTTCAAGCGCACGAGTGTGATGTAGGCCATCATTTTGGCCAGGTTGAGCTTTTATACCATTCTATCGCTTTGATCTTCGCTAAGCACTTTGTGCCTACCCCGTCCTTCGATTCAGCTCCACCGTTTTTCCACCAAAGCCAAAAAGTCGATACTAGTCGCATACCCAAAATTGAGCTTTAGTTCTTTTCATATTTTTATTTTGGGGGTCTTGATGTGGTGATTTTAGTTATGGATATGTGGATGTGCTCCAATGAATAAATATGCTGAAAATAGTTTAAAAGAAATGAAATGGAAAGAATTGAAAAAGAAAAAAAATGAGAAAATAGCTTAATTGAAAATTTATATGAGCTTTGTATTGGGAGTAGGCGGTACACATGCCCATGTTTTCAAGTTCAAGTCTGGGGGTGTGGTGCACCCACGCATTTTTGTTGCTGCGTGGATAGCTTATTTTGCTTTAGCTCATTTGAGTTAGGTGCGTGGAACCCCCTTGTTTATCTTTGTATACACACACCGTAACTCAATCCCCATCTTAAACCTAAAGTCATATTGATTCACGCGTTTGAGTCAAACCAGTGACGTGGAGAGAGTGTGAACGGGCAAGATTATAGCCATCGTCATTGATGGATTTCTTTGGAGGTCATCCCGATCCTCAATCTCTAGCAATATTCCACTTAGTGATCAAGCTACTTTCCCCCTACGCGGGTCTGAACGATTCACCGTGTTTCAAAGTACGAGTAGCAATAATAAGTAGAAGCGCAATTTAGAAGATTATAATCTACTTCGCATGTTTAAAAGATTCTTCTGGTAAACTTTCTACGGACGAGAGTAAGCGACTTCACAGGGTACTCCGCATATTCCATTACTTCGCCAGCTCATGATTTTTCTAGTCTGCATGGGAGATAGTTTGCTCGGGACGAGCAAACGAGCAAGTCTGGGGGTGTGATGAGTCTGATTTATATAGGGTTTTTTGGACTCATTTAGGCTCGTTTTCACGCACATGCACTTCACTTTTAGCTCATTATTGCTTATATTTCACTGGTTCACTCTTCTCACACGAAGTGCACTGTTTAGGCATGTGGTGGTGTGCAATTGCATGTTATTATTGGGGTTAAGCACATGGTGCTCCCCATTCTTTTTCTGGTGTTTGGATTGATCTGGAGGTGTATTCCCAACTGGTTTTCTTGTTGTGCAGGTGGCCAGATCACCCATGTTGCACAAATTCCATTTCTGTAGAAATCACACAGTCGTGCATTTTCTAGACGCACGATCGCTCCGACCGTGCACGTTCAACAGTGGCCCAGATTGGTGATCTGCCCCGCTCGTGCATTTTGTTTGCGCACTGGCAGTTTGACCGTGCATGAGTAAAAATTGCACGAGCTCATCTTTTTGTCTAAATATTTTATGAATTTATCACCTGTGCATTTTCTTCACGCATGATTGGACTCAACCATGCGCGAAGGAAACACACAATTCTCCTTTGGTAGCCTGTTTTCAGCGCTCTATCGCAGCCCGTGCATTTTGTTCTCGCACGGGCTGTTTTGCCTATGCGTGATCAAATTTGCACGGTCTGCTGCTGAGCCATTAGGAACAGTGCCCTGCAATGTTCCTGATTTGAAGAAGTGCTCAACGCAATGATAAATGCAAGTTCTATCTGACATACCATCTAGTTCATGCTTCCAGAAATCGACAATATGTTATGTACTTTAGTTATTTCACTAAGTACTATATCGTCGAGAAGAACAGGCGATATCGTTGACAAAGCGTGTTTGTCGTCGTAATGACGGGCAAAGCAGCAGCCACTGAGAAGCAAAGTATTCGTCGACCACTAAGAGGAGGCGAGATCGTCGAACGAAGAATGGCGATCGTCGAACGACGGATGGCCAGTTCGTCGATCGCAGAATGCTGTTCGTCGAACGCAGAGAAGACACTGGACATTGTCTTGTGGAACTCATGTCGTCGAGAGAACATATGATTACGACGACATGATGCAAGAAGGAAGCTCACGATGACACTGTCAGAGAAATAAGATCGTCGTATATACAGAATCGCCAGGATATCTTGTATCGTCGAGATACCACCATCAGAGGCAGAAGGAAGATCGCGACGACAAATTCAGAGACATCTTGTCATCGTAATGATGCAAATATCTTCAAGACAGAATTCAAATCTTGCGGACGTGATGCCAGCAATTAATTCTACCGCCTGATTTTCCAATCAGCGCGTGCTCTTATGGAATGGGCGTCTGACATTAAAGGACATCATATGTCACCGTTATGCGGCTCATCTGTCCTATAAAAGGGAATAGTGTTGCCCTAGAAGCAGAAGCTTGCAGTGCAAGAAAAAGAATGTGAAAAAGAATCCCGCCGCTCTTCAATATAACAGTATTTTTCAGCGGAGAAGGAAGAGAACAAGATTCAAGAGTTCTCATAAGAATCAGTCATCTCCATTGACTGAGAAGTCACCGTTCAACATTAGGCAAAAGAAGAAGAGGCCGAAGAAGATCCAGAGCTGAAACTCAAAATCAAGAAGCATCTTCTTCGTTCTTAAAGAAGCCGATCTTCATCAAGGCTAAGTTGCCAGATTTCACCTGGCTGAAGAAACGGTTTATTTTATTACTGTATTTTCTTGTAAGGCTTGCGGGCCAATTTGTCTAGCTTGAGGGCTGGAGAGCTGTGAGGCTTGAGGGCCAGGGCAGTGCGCTTGCGGGTGCGATCTGTCGAGCTTGAGGGCTCGGGGGCAGTAGGGGCTTGCGAACCTAGGCTGTTGGGACTTGCGGGTCCGTGTTGTAGGGCTTGAGGGCCTGAGTGTCGAGCTGGGGCTCGGGGTAAGTAGGGGCTTGCGGGCCTAGGCTGTTGGGACTTGAGGGTCCGTGTTGTAAGGCTTGAGGGCCTGAAGTTTTTGGCGGCGTTTGCCGAGCCTAGCACACTGCTGGGTAGGCGCAGAGGGAGAGAAGACTACTCAAGACACCCGGTCTTGAGGAACCTCTATAGATCGTAGTGTGTTTTCTGTGTTGCGCTTTCTATTTCATACATCTACTAATCAGAAACAAAGAACACCTAAAGAGGGGATAACATAATTTGAAAAATCTATTCCCCCCCCCCCCTCTAGGTGATACTGGAGCGGCTAGTTAGCTCTTGGCTGTGAGAGATAGGAAGAATGCTGCTGCCTTCTCTACTGAACAGACTTCAAAAATTGTTCAGAAAAGAAGGTACAACATCCATGAGTGTTGGTGTTGTGGCAAAGTAGGACACTTTGCCATTGACTGTTGGTACAACCCTAGTGTGCCTGGTGTAAAGGAGAGACCTCCTAGAAGGAGTGAGGTGAGTAGATGAATTTCCTTTTATGCTAACAAGAATCTAGGACCCAAGTCACCTTGGGTTCCTAAGGATTATTAAATCTTTCTTGCAGGATAGTCCATTTAGCCAACAAAAGGCGAATAAGGCTAATGGACAATAAGTGGTCCAGGCTCAACTCTGGACTAAGAAAAACTCACCACATACCAAGGTGCACTGATCAAGGGGGAGCTAACAGTAAAGATAAGTGGGCATTCCATCGAGGGGGAGACACTAGCTCAAGAAGACTTAAAGGCTAAGGTGAAGGTGACCATGTTAATGTTTAACAAATAACTGCATCTTTATCTAAGTTCGTAAAAGTAACTTTCGAAAATCATCAGCAGATTCTTAAATAGACCTAAGCCTAATCACTTCAGCTAAACTCGAGTTAGTCAGACATTTAACAAAATGACACTTCAACTTCCACACTATAAATAAGGTCAAATGTCCTAAAGTTAAAACACTCTCTACATTAGTCCTAAAAAGCCGTCGTGTTCCCCACGCCATCTAAGAGTGAACGAGTCGACTGAGCTGAAATCCTCCGGAATCAAAAATATGGCGCCAAAGAAGGAAGATCTTCTATTCGAAGGATGTGAAGTGGTGAGGAATGGATTCTCAGAAGGCTCAAAAGAAATCCAGGGCACCATTAAGCTGCTCGAGACCATCGGCCTGGAATATGCCTTCTCCGAGCCCACAGTAATATTAAGAAGAGAAGTGTTGGAGTTCTACTCAAATGCCAAGGGTGCCTCCAAGGGAACGTCTGTGCAAAGCGAAATTAATGGGATAAAGATTAAGGTGAATCCCAAAAGATTGAATAGGGCTCTTCAGTTGCCAACCTTTACCAAGGGGGAGGAAGACGAAACGATTATTCAGGAAGAACTCGTCAAGGCTCTGGCTTGGTGCGGCCACTCGAGCAAAACCTATGGATCCTTGGAAAGGAAAAACTTAAATCAACAAGGAATGCTCTTGGCAGACATTGTGGGAAAAGCCCTCCTCTGCAAGGTAGGGTCACATGATAGGATATCCAAGCCTATGTTTGAATTAATGGTAAGTATAATCCTTAGTAAAAAGACCAACTGGGTCAGCACATCTTTAAGAGGATACAAGAAAGCTTTCAAGCTCCTAATCTTCGAAGAATTCTATCATTATACCTTCTGCAAACCTACCCAGAAAGCTTCAATAAAAGTTATGGAGTCAAAATACATCACATGAAAAGAATGGACATCAAAATCCTTGCAAGATGGGAGAAAACTCTGACAAAGCCTCCCACGAAGACAGAAACTGCGGAAGGCGCAAAGAGGAAGGGAGAAAGCTCATCTGAAGAGGGTAAGTCAGGGAACAGCTCTCCTCCATTTGGCTTAGAGGCAGGTGCAGAAACAAGGAATGTCGCTCTCCAGGCCTCTGATCTAAGTCAAGGATTCGGGATTTCTGCAGGCATAGATCCAAGAAGTGCTGAAACTGAGGGGGAGAAAAATAATGAGATCCCTGCTCAAGTAGAAACAGTGATCCAAAAGATCATAGGGGCTGATGATGCTGAATATTCTGAGTCTGCAATGCAAGAGGACAATCAAGAAATCCCTGCTGATGGAACTAGCAGTGATCAGCAAGGTCCTGAAAAGGTGAGTAAGCCAAGCCACTCACCAATAAGAAAATCTCTATCTCCAATACTGGAAGGGGATGAAGAAGAGGATCAAGAGGGATCATCTACAAAGAATAGACAAGAAGAGCCCTCCCTTCTATCTTAAATAAAGATGCTCCTGGAAGAGCAAAGGATAAAACTAGAAAAACATGTCTCCTCTGCCATCAATGATCTAAGAAAGGAACTGTCTGCGGAAACAGCAAACCTAAGAAATGATGTGAAAAGCCTACAAGATTACAATACCCGCTCTCACAAAGCTCTAATTAACCTAGGGATAAATCAGGCATCGATTATCGGCAGCTTAGAAAAGGCCTATGTTGCATCAACAAAGAGAATGGCTGAACACAAAACTGACATCAAAGAAAGTCTAGATCAACAAAATAAAGATTTAGATAGTCATCTGCTGGAAACCAATAATCACTTGGAAGCTGGAATTCACATGCACAAAAACAAGATATTGGCCTCTTAAGAGAACCTCCAAAAAGGGATATCTGAAGAAATCATAAAGGGGGAGAGATCAATGATAAAGGCCAGCTGTGATCATGCCATCTGGACCCCGAACACTATCAGGAAAGCAATGAATATTCCTTCCCTTTGTTATGATGAGACTACCGTAGGTCCCTGTACAGAGATTTCTGAAACTAATATGGATAAAGAAACAATTCAGACTGAAGAAATTAGAAAGAGAAAGTACAGGGAAGAGATAGAGAAAAAAGGAGCAGGAAGTCGGTACCAAGAAAGCAAAGAGAGCTGCTGATACGAATGCACCAGATATATAGATAGGTTAAATATAGAAATGTCAAAACTCTTCTGAACATTCGACACTAATTAAAAATGAAGAAATATTTGTCAAAATTCCGTGTTTACTTAATTTTGCTGAAATGTCATCATTACGTACTTATCTGCTTAAATGTTAATATCTGTTATGAGAATGACACTTATCATTGAGTGGGTTATGACTTCTTCAAATAGGGGGAGATTATTGGGAGCAGTGCCCTGCAATGTTCCTGATTTGAAGATTTGCTCAGCTCAATGACAAATGCAAGTTGTATCTGACATACCATCTAGTTCATGCTTGCAGAAATCGACAATATGTTATGTACTTTAGTTATTTCACTAAGTACTATATCGTCGAGAAGAACATGCGATATCGTCGACAAAGCGTGCTTGTCTTCATAATGATGGGCAGAGCGGCATCCACTGAGAAGCAAAGTATTCGTCGACCGCTGAGACGTGGCGAGATCGTCGAACGAAGAATGGAAATCGTCGAATGAAGGATGGCAAGTTCATCGATCGCAGAATGCTATTCGTCGAACGCAGAGAAGACACAGGACATCGTCGTGTGGAACTCATGTCGTCGAGGGAACATATGATTACGACGACATGATGCAAGAAGGAAGCTCACGACGACACTGTCAGAGAAAGAAGATCATCGTATATACAGAATCGCCAGGATATCTTATATCGTCTAGAGATCACCATCCGAGGCAGAAGGAAAATCGCGACCTCAAAGTCAGAGACATCGTGTCATCGTAATGATGCAAATATCTTCAAGATAGAATACAAATCTTGCAGACGTGTTGTCAGCAATTAATGTCGCCGCCGCCTAATTGTCCAATCAGCGCGTGCTCTTATGGAATGGGCATCTGACATTAAAGAACATCAGATGTTACCGTTATGCGGCTCATATGTCCTATAAAAGGGAACAGTGTTGCCCTAGAAGCAGAAGCTTGCAGTGCAAGGAAAAGAACGTGAAAAAGAATCCCGCCGCTCTTCAATATAATAGTATTTTTCAGCGGAGAAGGAAGAGAACAAGATTCAAGAGTTCTCATAAGAATCAGTCATCTCCATTGACTGAGAAGTCGTCGTTCAACATCAGGCAAAGGAAGAAGAGGCTGAAGAAGATCCAGAGCTGAAACTCAAAATCAAGAAGCATCTTCTTCATTCTTAAAGAAGCCGATCTTCATCAAGGCTAAGTTGCCAGATTTCATCTGGCTGAAGAAACGGTTTATTTTATTACTGTATTTTCTTGTAAGGCTTGCGGGCCAATTTGTCTAGCTTGAGAGCTGGAGAGCTGTGAGGCTTGAGGGCCAGGGCAGTGCTCTTGCGGGTGCGATCTGTCGAGCTTGCGGGCTCGGGGCAGTAGGGGCTTGCGGGCCTAGGCTGTTGGGACTTGCGGGTCCGTGTTGTAGGGCTTGAGGGCCTGAGTGTCGAGCTTGCGGGCTCGGGGGCAGTAGGGGCTTGCGGGCCTAGGCTGTTGGGACTTGAGGGCCCGTGTTGTAAGGCTTAAAGGCCAGAAGTTTTTGGCGGCATATGCCGAGCCTAGCACACTGTTGGGTAGGCGCAGAGGGAGAGAGGACTACTCAAGACACCCAGTCTTGAGGAACCTCTATAGATCGTAGTGTGTTTTCTGTGTTGCGCTTTCTTTTTCATACATCTACTAATCAGAAATAAAGAACACCTAAAGAGGGGATAACATAATTTGAAAAACCTATTCACCCCCCCCCCCCTCTAGGTGATAAAGTCGACACCCTTTAAACAACAGCCAGGCTGGGGGATTTCTGCGTGTTAAGAATCACACGATCCACGCACGGTCGTGCATTCAACCGTGTGTGCCAATTTTTCTAACAGTTTTCTATTTAAGCAGCAGATTTTGCCCTATTCCGGAGGATCATCTTCTTCTTCATGCCAAAGGGTCCAGTTCGCCGCTCCATCGCCGCCCACCTTCGGGAGGTGCTCTGGCCACATTCTTCTTGCAAATCCAAAGCCAGGGCATCCTCTTGGCCTCCTCCATCGCTCGTATTCTCCCAAGCTCTGTTGCAAGGGATTTCTTGTTGCATTCTCAGAGTTCTCCGGCAAGGGATGAACCAAAGATGATAAACGAGGAAGATGGGTAATGTAGAAGGAGGTGACAACACTTTTGGACCCCAGATGGCTGTTGAAGACCTAGCACGAATGAGGCTTGCAACCCTACAATTCCGGCCATGAATCTTAACCGAGTCTTCACACTTTGGTTGTATTCTTACCCCCTCTGTACTATTTCAGTAATTTCTTACTGAATGTTGTGTTGTATGAACGATGATTGCAAAACCCTAAATAATGTTTAGTTTATTTCTTGTCTATGTGAAATCGTCTTATGGTTAATGCAAGTGAGGAGCGCTTCCATTGCATCTTCCATCTGCCATCACCCTCCATTCCATTACGCAAGCCTACTCTTCCATTACACAAGCCTACTCTTCCATTACGCTTGACTACTCGTCCATCAACGTTGTGAAGCGGTGCTAACAGCCCGTATAATCCTTTCTCCTAGCCAAAAGGTGCTAACGGACCTTACTTCAATTCTACCGGTGCGATCCCTTCATTCGCTTGCCTTCTCACCCATACGCCTAGTGAAGCAGTGGATAATGGTCTGCATAGTCTCCATCCGCCTTGCGAAGAAGTGCATAGCTGCATGCATATTAATTTAGTAATTTAGTTTTATTTTGTTTTCCAAAAGCCAATTCACACCTCCCGCAATCCATCCGACCTAAAGGACTTCAATCTCAAGTCCTTCCTCTATAGATAACTCCACCTTATTGTGTTCCTTGTGATATCGATACTTGGGAAAATTTGCCCATTTTATATTTCTTGTGCGACCGGTGCACTTGTTGTAAGTGCATTAAGTCTTTGGCGCGTTGTCGTGGATTAGGTGTATAGTATCGTAGTGTTGTATCAAGTTTTTGGCACCTTGTCCTCTCGTTTGGATTAGGTGTATAGTATCATAGTGTGGTAGTGCATACAAAGCCAATGTCCTCTAATATAGATTAGGTTTGTAGTATGATATTGTTTGTAGGGCATACAAAGCATACATCCTCTCATGTGTATTAGGTGCGTAGTATGATAACTTGTGTACTATTGTTAGTGTACACTAAATGCTTACAAGATGAGGTAAAGTTGCACTCGCATTATGACGACAATTTGGTGACTTGGGCAATGGGCAAATGCTGAATAGAACCCTCACCATTCATTTTGTCATGAGGTATACTCCTCTTGTACGTGATGGATCATGGGATGGGCTCTGTCTATTGTGGTTGTCCGGACTAACAAATGCTCAAACGATATCTTGGGACTCTAAGTCCTAGAGTTGTTGAAATTCTTATGTTTGAGTCGACCTTGTCCTCCTTACTATGTACTTTGTGTGCATGAAATCGTGTGGTCGTGAGTACCCGTGAATGTGTTGTTGATGAATGATGTTGTGTAAACTTCATGCAATGTTTCTTAGGCAGTTACGGGGAAACCTTCGGGTGAAACTGATGCACAAATCTTGCACACCACTATAGGTAGGTGCGAGACTGCGGCATAAGGAATGCAAGTTGGGGTGTGTGGTTTTATCATTAGGGAAACTAATTATAAAGATTTCTATTAATTAAAATGGGGGTTTAGGTTTGGTTGTGAGAGACATGATTAACAAAAACTAATTTAACTAATGCGGGTCGACTACACCGCTTCACTTGGTGAATGGACGAGTAGGCTTGCGAATTAACGAGAAAGCTTGCGAATGGATGATTTGTAACCAGCGGAATGAGGGTCGTGAGCAACTCGTCACTAAGCACACGACTAGCATTTGCTAGTGCGACAACTTAATGCAATGGTGGAATGGAAAGCGAAATGGGGCGCTCCTCAACTCAAATAAACCACAACATATTTCACAAACATGAAATTTACATTAACATTAACAAAAACCTTTATGATCATCATTCTCAACAAGCATACATCCACAAGAAATAATCATAGCAATATAAAGGAGGAAAGAGTAAACCCAAGCTCGAAGACTCATTAAAGGTTCGCAGGCAGAATCGTAGGTTTGTCATGCCTCATCCAAGCTCAGTCTTCAGTTGTCGTCCGGGGTTCAGAGGAGTTGTCACCTTCCTCCACGTTACTCGTCTTCTTCGGATAATAGCTCAAGCTAGTTCTCGCCGGAGAACCCTTGAATACAGTAGAAAAAATCTTGGAATGTAGCTTTTGAGCTCACGAACGACGGAGGAGGCCAAGGAGGAAGCTCTAGCTCTTGATTTGGAGGGAAATGGTGCCTGGAGCCTCTCCTTTGAGTGGACAATGGTGGAGAGACGAAAGGAGCGTAGCTGGCGCAAAAATGGCGGGTTGGATTGTGATTCCGGAATAGGGCAAAATTCCTGTCTTTAAATTGTAAACAGCCAAAAAATTGGTCACGCACGGTCGAACGCACGACCGTGTGTGGACCGTGCATTATTAAACACACAGGAAGCCAAGGAAGACAATGCAGAGCGCACGCGTGATTTTACTCACGTACGGTCGAAACCGACCGTGCGGTCAAAATGCACGGGCAAATCCAGACAGTTTAAAATCAGGCTCACAACATGAGATCATGCATTTCCTTTGCGCACGGTTGAGTCCAACCGTATGTGAAGAAAATGCACTGGCAATAAGAGATATACATATTTGGACACAAGAGATGCTCGTGCAATTTTAAACACGCACGGGAGAACTACCTGTGTGTAAACAAATCACATGAGCAGGCAAAGAACACCATTCTGAGCCACAGATGAAGGTGCACGATCGAAGAGATCGTGCTTCAAGGAAATGCACGACCATGCGATTCATGCAGACATGAAATCTGGGCAAAATGAATGATCCACCCACCTGCACAGCAATCCAAACAGCAATCACACAGCTTAGAACGCCCTTCCAGCTCAATCCAAATACATAAAATGTGTAGGGGAGCACCATGTGCTTACCCCCAACAACATGGAGCACAAATGCACACCAAAATGGGACTAAACAGTGCACATAGCGTGAAAGCGTGAATGACTGAAATACAAGCAATTATAGCTTGAAAGTGTAGTGCACACAAGTGAAAACTAGCATGAATGAGTCCATAAAATAATGTAAATATCACACTCATCACACCCTCAGACTTAACCATTTGCTCGTCCCGAGTAAACTATCTCTTATGCTGGCAAAAAAAATGCTAGTTGGCTAAGTAATTGCGGAAGCGAACTACAATGTGAAGTCGCATATGCACACGCATAGAAACAATAGAAGGAAATTTTAGTTATACAAAATAGTTTATAAAAATCTAAGAGGGTAATTATATATTATTTCTACTCAAAAGTCAAATCACAGTGAATTGTCTTATCATGCGTAGGAAGAAAGTAAACTGATCACTGAGGCGAGCATTGCCCAAGATCGATGCTCGGAACAATCTCCATTGAAATCCATCAATGTCGGTGGCCATAAGCTCACACATTCACACTCTCTCCACGACACTCGTTTGGTTCATTGCATGAGTCAGTAGGACTTTAGGATAGAGATGGGGCATGGGTTTTGGTAGTGTATACAATGATAAACATGAAGGCTTACAAACTAAACCCAATTGAGCTAATGCAATAAAGCTAACCAAACAACCACTAAAAGCGCGGGTGCACCATACCCCATGATTTGAACTTGAAAGCATGGGTGTGTGCACCGCCTACTCCAATTACAAATCTCAAACAGATTTTCAATTAAGCTCAATTTTTCTTTTCTTTTCCTCTTTTTGTTTTCTTATTTTCTTTTTCTTTTCTTTTCATTCATTCTCAGCAATTATACAAATGAAGCACATCCACATTTTTTCATAAAAATATCATTTCATCAACACCCTCAAACTAAAATTGATAGAACATTAAAACATGGGTTTGGTTGTGCGACTAGGATTAGCATTTGGATTTGATGAAATGTAAGTGGAGCTGAATCAAAGGGATGGTAGGCACAAAGAGTCTAGATGGATCATATGATAGGATCGATATGAAAAGCTCAAACTAGCCAAAATCACGGCCTACATCACGCTCACGCACTGAACTAACCTATACCAATGCTTCAAGAGTCGCTTAGGGCAAGTTCTTAGCCACCTAGAAAGATAATCCCTCCTCCCAACTCAAGCAATACGAGCCTAATGAACGTCTACACACATCCCTATGCTACCGTTGGATTCACACCGGATTCACCACTTTTGAGTAGAATAAACAATAATTACGCAAATAGAAAATATAAAACTATAAGCATAAAGAAAAATTTATTCTACACGAATTTCTATGCGAGTACTCGACTAGAGCACTACGGGAGTCAGCATTTTTACTCTGTCTCACAATCCTATGCCAACACCATGATTTTTCCAATCACACCAAAAAAACGAGTTAGAGTCGGTGCGCACTAACAACTAAGTCCGCACTCAAGTGGGTGTTGTGGTGTGCGATGAAAATGAACAAATATTAACTATACTTGAAATAAAATGTAATTCTAGTATGAAATGCAGTGTGAACGTGCAAAGTGGGTAACTAAAATACGCTCTCCCCTAGACTTAAATCTAAGCATCATAGAATGTAATACTAACAACTATAATAGGAGTTAGGAGAAGAGAGTACCACATGCCTAAAAATGAGCATACCAGAAGATAGGCCTTAAATTAAAAATTTGCTCCAAATCCGCCACCAGAAGTCGCCACACCTACAAGAATTACTCTCCAACAAAAAAGAAATAATAACTGCTAGAGGGCAATACAAACAGAAGAACAGAAATTGGTTCTTCTCCTATAAGCCCTTTTGTTTATAGTCCTTAAGGTGGACCAAATACCTGTATTAGCATTTAAAATAAACAGAAAAAAGTTCAGTTGGGAAGATGAAATAACACAAACAAAAACAGCAGCACCAAAAGCCCGGAGACCTCATCACAAATCAGCTATACGCTGACTTGTGGTGGTTCTCCCCATACACACGAGATGGGCAGGAGGTGAAGGTTTTGGGTGTTGAAACCGATTTCTCGGCCTCTTGTGGAGCTCAGGGCCCTCACCGAAATGAGGGGCAGCTAGCCCTTACTGATCCCTTGGAGAAGGTAGACTGAAGACTAGGAAGATGACTAAGACCTTAGTCACAGCGAGGAGGTCCCTCCACTAACCCGGAGGATCATTGAGCGCTTCCCCTCCCGATCCATAGCTGAGACTCGGGCACCTTGGAGAGCTCCAGAAATGCTAACCAAGGAGAGCCTAAGGAGAGAGAAGCTGAAGTGAACTCCTCTCCAAAGGTGCCCTTTAGGTAATATTTATAGATTTTCTGATCTGGCCTGCAAATAGCAGGATTCTGCCATTTAATTTTACTATCTTCACCCCAAATGGGCCTGCTAACAACCAAACTCCGCTGTTTGGAGAGGCTAAAGGCAGACCACTAAGGGCAAAAGGGTAATTTGGCCCTATCAACCTATGGGCAAGGAACTGCGAGAACCTTACTGCCGAAGCTCTCGCGGGCCTTCTCGCGAGCCCTGCTCGCGATGCTTCTCCTAGGCAATCGCCTTGCGAGGACCTCGCTGGCCCATTCTGGCGGTATCTGCCGAGGTTCGGTCTTGCGAGCCTTCCTGCGAGACCGCATCCTGACTTCGTCGAGCTCAACACACCTTTCGTTGAACGCAGGGCACTTCGCCGATCACAGAAGAGCTCGACGAATACAGAACATTAAATTATTTGCTGACCGCTGAGATGGGCGGTTCGTCGACCGCTGCTTCCCTGCTGTAATTTATCGAGTGCTGCTATAGAATATATTTTGTTCGTCGGGCGCCGTCCGACGAATGCTGAGCTCCGTTCGATATTCGTCGAACGGAGAATTAAGCTCGTCGGACGCTGAGGCTCTAAACTCGCGAGCCTTCCTGCGAGATCGCATATTGACTTTGCCGCGTACCGAACACATTTCGCTGGACACCTCTTTACTGAACATAGGTCTCTTCTGCCAGTGGCCTGCGAGGTATTGGTTTGTCAGCCCTCGCTTGTCCCAGTCTTTTGAAGATATCTGTCGAGGTCTAGATCTCGCGACTTCTCTTGCGAGACCGTCCCTTTGACTTTAATGAGCATAGAACACTTCGTCGACTTCTGATGATTTTGCCAAATAGGGGCGAGTTCGACGACCGCAGTTGAGCTCGACGAACACGGGATAGTTCGTTGGACGTGGTACTCCTTTCGTCAAACTCAGAAAACTTCCTCAAACTGCCTGCGAGCGTTTATCTCGCCGACCCTTCTCGCTCGCCTCTCGGCGAGCCCTCCGAGAGAGACTTCTCCAAGGTCCCTCTCGCGAGATCTTTGGCCCTAAAGCCTCCCTCTCATTACTTCCTTCACCCTGTTGCCCTCTTAAACCGTGCCTCCTCGCCTGGTGAATATCGGGGTTGTACATTAGGGCTCAAAGGATATGTCTCTCCCTTGCCCCTAACCTCTTCCTTTTCATGGCGGAGGGCGGCAAAGCGCGCAGCGCATAATATTTTTTCCTGTTTTATTTTCTCCATAATAGGAGAGTGCCATCGAGCAACATGTACTCGATCAAAATCAGTTTTTGTCAGTCTAGGAGCAGCCAAGGGATTCATTTCTTCACCCACTACGGGTGACAGATCCGCCCAACGATCCTGTTTTAATTATTTACAGATCACTTCAAATTTAACAAAATTGTTTATAGAGTTCTCGGCCATGATGGTCGCGGTAACTTCCAACTTCGTGGCCTTCGCCGCCTTCGTTCTTTGCATCCTCTTCATCCGTAATGCTTTCTTTACTATCTCAGTTCCTTCCTCCTCTGACTCAGTATTTTCTTTAATTCCCTGTTTCTCCACAACTGTAGTCAACTTATGATCGTCGGACCTGCATTCTAACTTACTAACAAATTATTCAGAAATAATAGGTGACAAACTGAGATCATTGGTTATTGTAGATGGAAGAGTGTGGTGGGTCATTTTGGGTGGCAAAGTGACACAACCATTGGCGATGTGAACAGTTGTGCCACTCTCCTTCAAGAACGGGACACCCAAAATAGGCATGGAATTGTTTTCTATCGGGCCCAAAACATGAATGTTTGTGACGACCGAAGTCCCATCTAAAATAACCTTGACCTCCTTGATCTCTCCTTCTGTTTCCACCACCGTTCCATTTGCAAGGACTAGAGATGTTCGATCATTAACATTGATATTGAGATTTAGTTTTTCAACATCTTGCAATGCAAGAACATTGAGTGATGATCCAGTGTCGCATAGAGTGGTGGTTTCAACATTATTAATCACACACTTCACTATCAGATTGCCCATGTGGCAACCATCCGACTCGACTAGGCTCTTTCCCTGATCACAAGAATTATTTTCCATCGTGCTGGGGAGAGCACCCTGAGCTCGCTCGGAGAGCACTTGAGCCAATTGGCCCAATTGCATCTCTAAGTTTCTCATCGAGGCGGTTTGGTTGGCCATATTGGATAGGGCCACATAAACAAATTTTTCCATCATCTCTTCTAAAGCACTTTTCCTTTGAGTAGGGGCACCTTGAGTAAAACCCGAATGACGCGGTCTCGGTTGACTTATGGAAGCATGAGCATCATATTGATGTTGGACCGGTTGCCATCACTGGCCTGCCGCATTTTGGTTCCACAAAAAGTTTGGGTGATTTCTCACACCCGGGTTGTACATGTTTGAAAAAGGCATCATACGATTTTGATTGTTAACAAAATTAACACTCTCCTCAACATTTAAATTAGACAAATCTGAAGCGAGCTCACCTGATGTATACTCAAAGGCATGGTGCCCAGGATTCCCACACCCTTGGCATGTTATAGCCATCACCGGAGCAGAAGAAGAGGTGGGCCTCTTCAGCAAGGCTATGTTCTCATATTGTGATGGTGCTGCCTCATCTAGTAATCATGTAGTGCTTACTTCAAATTACCCTCTTGTGTTCCTCAGAGTGTTCCTTCCTGCAGTCTAGAATGAGCTATGTATAGCAGTGTCCAGCAGGATCCGCAATGCTTTGTCAGGGGTGTGGTTCAATAAAGTTCCACTGGCAACGGCATCAATCATGACCATGTAGTTGGTCTCTTTTGCGAAGTAGAAATATTCCACCAGGTTCCAAGGTTGTAACTCATGATGAGGGCATTTCCGGAGGAGTTCCATAAACCTTTTCCAAGCTTCTGCAAGGGTCTCATGATCATGTTGCCGGAAGGTTGCAATCTCTCGCCTCATGTTTACAATTTTGTCCACTGGATGGAACTTTGCCAGGAATTTGGACGATAGCACCTCCCATGTGGTAGCTATGCTTGGTGGGATTGTATGGAGCCACGTCTTCGCTTTATCTCAGAGAGAGAATAGGAATAGTCTTAGCTTTCACTGTGTCGTCAGATATGTCGGCTTACCAGAATATTCTGCATATTTTGGAAAATTCTGCCAAGTGAAGGTGGGGATCTTCACTTGCCAACCCAAAAAACTGGGCATTGTTGCAAATGATATTCAGGATTGCGGGCTTGATCTAGAACTGATTATTTGTGATAGCCGGGCCAAAACCAGGATACACACTTCCAACGGTATGAGTGGTGTAATCACGCATAGTTCTGGGTCTTGGCCGGGCCACCACATTTTCATCCCCAGACTGACCAATGACAGGCACAGGCTCATCCCTAGGATTAACTCAATTATTTTTGTTAAAATCCATGGTGCCAGCAACATGGCACCGCGCACGCAGTATCCGCTCAATCTTTCGATCATATTCCACTAGATCACCATGGCCTTTCCCCTGTATACAACTTAAACAAAAAACAAAAATCAAAACAACAAAAACCTTTATAATAGCTCCCTGGAAGAAAAACTCACACAATGCTTGCACTCCCCGGCAAACGCGCCAAAAACTTGATGTGCAAAACTTGCATATTACTATTGGTGGGGCGAGACTGCGGCACGACACGATAGTGTACCGATCGTTCAAGTAATATAAAATGGGCTAGTAAATCCCCAAGTATCGATCACAAGGAATGCAAGTTGGGGTGTGTGATTTTAGTGTTAAGGAAACTAATTATAAAGATATCTATTATTTAAAAAGGGGGTTTTGGTTTGGTTGTGAGAGACACTATTAACGAAAACTAATTTAACTAATGCGTGTCGACTGCACTACTTCGCTTGGTGGATGGACGAGTAGGCTTGCGAATGAAAGAGAAGGCTTGTGAACGGATGATTAGTAACTGGCAGAGTGAGGGTTGTGAGCACCTCGTCACTAAGCACACAACTAACAATTGCTAGTGGGGCAACTTAATGTGATGGTTGAATGGAAAGCGGAATGGGGTGCTCCTCAACTCACAAAAACCACAACATATTTCACAAACGTGAAATTAACATTAACATTAACAAATGGGTTATGATCATCATTCTCAACAAATATACATCCATAAGAAATAATCGCAGCAATACAAAGGAGGAAAGAGTAAACCCAAGATTGAAGACTCGCTGAAGGTTCGTGGCCGGAATCATAGGTTTTTCACGCCTCGTCCGAGCTCGGTCTTCAGTTGTTGTCCGGGGTTCAAAGGAGATATCACCTTCCTCCATGTTACCCATCTTCTTCGAATAATATCTCAAGCTAGCTCTCGCCAGAGAACCCTTGAATGCAGCAGAAAATATCTTGGAGTGGAGATTTTGAGCTCACAAATGACGTAGGAGGCCAAGTAAGAAGATCTAGCCCTTGATTTGGAAGGAAATGGTGCTCAGAGCTTCTCCTTATAGTGGATGGTGGTGGAGCGATGAAAGGAGCAAAACAGATGCCAAAATGGTGAGCTAGATTGCGATCCCGGAATAGGGTGAAATTCTTAGCTTTAAATAGTAAACAGTCAGAAAAATGGTCAAGCACAGTCGAACGCATGACCGTGCATGGACCGTGAGTTATTAAACACACAGGAAGCCCAGGAAGACGAAGCAGAGCACCCGTGCGATTTTACTCACGCATAGTGGAAACTGATCGGGCACGCAAAATGCACGGGCAAATCCAAACAGCTTAAAATCAGGCTCATAATAGAAGATCATGTGTTTCATTCACGCACGGTTGAGCCCAACCATGCGTGAAGCAAACACATGGGCAATAAGAGATATACATATTTGGACACAAGAGATGCTCGTGCAATTTTACTCATGCGCAGTTGAGCTGCCCGTGTGCGAACAAATCGCACGAGCGGGGACAGAACACCATTCTGAGCCACAGATGAAGGCGCACGGTCGGATCAATTGTGCATCAAGGAAATGCACGACCATGTGATTCATGCAAACATGAAATTTGGGCAAAATGGATGATCCACCCAGCTGTACATCAATCCAAACAGAAATCACACAGCTTGGAACACCCTTCGAGCTCAATCCAAATACATAAAAAAGGTTGGAGATAACCATGTGCTTACCCCCAACAACATGGAGCACAAATGCACACCAAAATGGGTCTAAACAGTGCATGTAGCGTGAAAGCGTGTATGAGTGAAATACAAAAAATTATAGCTTGAATGTGTAGTTCACACAAGTGAAAACTAGCCAGGATGAGTCCATAAAACTGTGTAAATAGTAGACTCATCAGAAACCAACCATCATGACATGCATTCCTAGATCCCCATTTTTATATGTTCAACTTACAAGATTGATAATGCTTGAAACTTTACCTTGTGTACCATAGTCGAACATTATATTTTTTTTTTATATATTGCTTGTTGAAGCATACTTGCAGGTGAGCGGTGTCCCACCCTGAAGTCCACTAGGATGGCCGGGGGAGGGATCATTCAATTTGTGGTCAACTCATAGATGACCCATGTTTACCTATTATTTATGGTTGGAGCAGGTGTCGCGAAGTGTAACGGGATATAACGGGTATAAGTTAAGGGACGTCTAATCGCCTAAGGGGGTGAATATGTGTCTAAATGTTTTTCAGATGTTAAAATTATCCAAGCAAATTAATCAAAGAAAAGCTCACACATCACAGATTGCACAGATATTTATAGTGGTTCCCCGAGTTGGGCACGTCCACTTTCCCCCTCTACCTATCTAGTAGTGTGCTAGACTCGGTCAACTCCTCCAAATACTCATATCTATAAGATCTTATAACTTAGAGTCCCAAACTCCTACAGCTCAGGAATAACAGCCTATTCCCTACCTCAAATCCATTCCACAGATCCTACAACTCAAATTCAAGTTTGAATCCTACCTCAGAAACTGTGCAAAGTTCCCTACCTCAGATTCTTAACAAGGATCCTACACTCAAGTCTGAAATACTCTACACTCAGATTTCCTTAGAAATCCTAGAGAATAATATATAAAACAATGTTTCACAAATATATTTTAGACTCCAAAAATTTAACTTGTATTGCTTGAGTCTTCTTGAAGCCTGTTGCGAAAATGGCTTCTTCAGAAATCTTCTTGCAATGAGGTTTTGAATCTTTTGATCGACAAGATGACTGAATCATTCTTCAGAAGAATAGAATGATTAGCTTCAATGAATATCTTCTTTTTACTTGAGCTATGAAAATGAATTGCACGTTGTCAGCAGTGTGCGCTTTCTTCAGAATGATTAAGGAAATGATTACGAATCTCAATATTAAGGTTTGTTGAAATCTGTCTCTTCCTTTTTATAAGTACATTTGATAACGATCACTTTCTCGGATGGCCTTTATGTCCGAAATTAGCTTTCCATAAAGCTCGGCTTTGATTGGCCCAATCTACGGCGGCAATAAATCACATGACGCCAAAATCACACTTTAATTTGAATTCTAGCTTTTTCGCAATTCGACTAGATGTCTGGTCGAAGCTTCTTGATGTCTAGTTGAATGCAATTCTTCTGGTCGAATTTGAACTCTGTATAACTAGTTCAAATCTTTTGCACGACTCATCTTAATGACTTTGGTGGTCTTCAAGATGATATTTCACTGCCTCAATCTTCTAGTTGAAACATCTATATGAATTGTCATGATGAGCCTTTGTGGTTCAAAAGATGATATTTCACTACTTTGCTCTTCTAGTCAAATCTTCTGCAAGAATCGTCTTGATGACCCTTTGTGGTTCACAAGATGATATTTCACTGCTTTGCTTCTTTAGTCGAATCTTCTGTACAAATCGACTTGATGTTTCTTTATAATCTTCAAGATAATAATTGATTCCTCTTATCTTCTAGCCATGTGATAAGCCTATCTGGTCAAATCTGCCTTGCATACTTATGAAATGTCATGTTGGTTCCTCGACGACATTTCACGTGACCTCGATTATATTTGAGATCACCTCGACGATAAATACAATAAGCAGATTCTTCCTTCATTCAAGTGCTACCAGATATCTATTGTATACCTCCAAAATGATATGAGAACAAATGAGCATTGTCAATACGATGTCGTCCTGGAAAGTATAATACCAAGATGATATTTGGATATTTGCCTTCTTCTTCTAGATTAGACGATATATGAGTGGTTAAAAGTTTATAAGATGATATTGTCTTGGAACTAAAGGTCTTCAAGACGTTATCGAGACCTTCACTCGATGATATTTAGACTATCCAAGATGATTTTTCACTTAGTTAATTTCTGATCTTCTCACTTAAGATCATTTGCTTTTGCTCACTTGTTAGACCTTTATTCCTGATGATGATGAGTGGGTGATGAGTCTAATATAGTCTCGATCATAGGTTGACATGATGTTTTGCACATTGAAGAATTACATTGGCAGACCTATGTCATATGACACTAAGTCAAGCCATATGTTAGGCTTGAACTGTCTAATACGTGAAAGTAATATTCTAAAGAAAATGTGTCAGATACAAAGTGTATTTATCTTTGACTTGAGGACTTCTTCAAATTAGGAACATTATCGTTAAGATTCCCAACAATCTCCGCCTATTTGAAGATGTCATAACCTCACTCAAAGATAATTACACATATAAATATTAAATTCATGACATAGAGAATATAGACAACAATCAAAATATCACATATATAAAAAGTCTTAAATGTTTGCAAATAGATTAGTAAAAAGTACATTTGCCCTTAGCACATCTAAACTTAAATCTCTTCTTCTTTCCTTTAACTTTCCCATTTTGCCTTTGTCTGTCAAAGAAACTGAAAGGCTTGGGAATATAAGTGTTGGGGATAGTAGGAGCATTCTTTGGCAATGTTCTCTCATCCTGATGTTTGATGTAGAGTCTTCTCTGGGCCTCAGTTTTCACGTGCTTTGTTCATTCATCATTGGGATAGTATTTGTCAACATCTTTTCCAATGCTTCCAAGGTCAATCCATGTTTGTAGAATTATGTGCTTTGACTTTGTACTCCATATTGAAAGACTAGAGTCAGTTGCTTTAGCTTCTTCTCTTCTTTTGTTGGCAACTAATTCTTCTTCTGAAAGCTTGTGCCTTTTCTGCTTACGGGAACCAGCTTTGACCTGTGTACCTTCAGAAATGTTCAAAGGACTATCAATATTTGGAGGCTCAGTCACTATGAGATTGAGTCTTAGGGAGTGATGAAGTGCATTCACTATCCAAATATCTTGTTCGGCTCCAATCTTCTTCCCCATTCTGACTTCTTCAAAAATAAATCTTTGAATGTCCTTTGAGGAGTCTTCCAGCTTCTTAGATAAATTCCCATTAGTGAATATTTTGAGTGTTCACACATCTGTTCATTATGAGCTTCTAACTGTCAACCATTCTCTTGCTGATGAAGTCAATTGCACTTTCTAAGTTTTGCTCTGACTTATGATGAAATTACATGGTAGAATTCATCCTGGTGCCTAGAGATTAAAGTACCTTCATGTTACAGTCCACTGCAATTCTTACTTTGGGGAACCAGCCAGTGATTTGAGTATTGACATGGTCAATTTCAGACTTCATCTCCTTCATCTGAGCAAAGATATTTTCCTTGAAGTCGTTCACCACATTGTCAATATATGATTGATAGTGAAGTCTTTCCTCTACTAGTAATTCATTTATTTGTTGGATGAGGGATCCTGAAGTGTCTTCTTGAGGTTGTGGAGCAGATGTGCTTGGAATAGCTTGATCTTTCTTAACAACCTTTATTTGTACAACATCTTGATACATAACATCCATTGTCTCATCTTCATAAAGAATATCAGGGGAGTCCTGTCTTAGAACAACAACTCGTGGTCCTACATTCTCAACAATATCATCCATGACTTTCTGAGAGTTTTCTAGGTCCTCTTGGACAGTCAACCCAGTTGGGGTTGCTTCCTCAACCCTTAGAGAAAGGAGTTCAATTTGAGTCTCCCCCTCAACTGAAGCACCTACTTGAGTAGCTTTATGTCTATCCTCAGCTGTAGCAATAGATTCTAGAAGAGCAACAACATCGGTGACCATTGGCCCACCCAATGGTTCTGTTATGAAACTTAGGACTGAGGCTTGACCAATCTCCACCTCAGTTTATGCAGGGGTTGGGCTGGCAATGTGTTACTCTTCCTCCGAAGAGATTCTCTCAGCTACATCAGCTCTCTTCCTTTTTACCACTAACCCCCTTGGATTTCTTAGGAGCCTTGGAGAACACTTTCTACCACCGCTCTAGGGTTCTTATGACCATTTTCTTCATGCAATGGATTGGAGTGCCCAACTTCTTGTTCAACTTGTCAGGTAGACTTGACAGCAGATATAAGGATAGTATTCTACCAAAATTTGGCGCACCAAAGATTTCCCCAATTTTGTCAAATAGAATCTGAGCCCAATTAGTTCTTTTGCTCAGTATGACCCTTTTCACTATTTCAAACATTTCTCTTAAAATTCTGTCATGGGATCCAGGCTTGCAGATTAAGACCTTTCCAATGACATCTGCCAGGAGCTTTCCTTTAGAATTAAAATTTGCCCTTTTTAATGAGCCATAGAATTCTGCTTCTTGTCCATGCCATTTTAAACCTTCAGAATAATCTACATTAGAAATCTCATCCTCTTCGTCATTTTCTTCAAAAACTGGTAGACGGAGTTCTCTTATCAGTCCTTGAACTGTAACTCTTAACAAGGTATCACTTACCCTTGTTTTGAAGACTTTGCTGAAGAAGATTATCTAAGGCTTGGAATAAAACTCCACTAGTTCTCTATGCATGATCACTGTGGGTTCAGATAAGGCATACTCCAGGCCGGCGGTTGTCAATTGTCCAATAACTGATTTTATCTCTTTGTCGGCCATGTTGAATCCACCTTTGATTAGATCACATCCAATATTGCAATAGTCTTCTCCTTTCTTTGGTGTCATGGCAAGAAAATTTGGAGAATTGAAGGTCACTGACGTTGCAAGTTGTCGAGTGGGACGAGCTTTTTGTTTTAATGACTTATGGAAAATGAAGGTATAATATATTTCTTAGCATTTACCATGTGTGTGTGTGCGCGCGTGTGTGTGTGTGTGCATGTGTGTGTGTGTGTGTTATTTTATGAATGTCAAAAGGCGCGTACCTGAGTTCGTTTGCTAAGGAGATTGATCCTTAATTGAACCGTAGTGATGAAAGATCCAATATTAGCTAAAATCTAAGTGTCGAAGATGCACCACGATGATACGCTTGTTATGTCGGCTTGATAACCCTTCGGCAAGACCTCTATGCTGTCTTGTATCCTCGACGACACGGATTTTACATGTGATTTTCCTACATTTTCTGCTTAGTCTTCTACAAGAACCTTGTTAGTATGCATATGCACAGTAGTTATAGATAATGGAGCATTGATATGCTTAGTCTAAGTTCAGCATACCAAGCTCAAATTTAAAGAAACTAAATTGGGCTTTGTAAGGATATCTACTACTTTCATGTTCGTGGGGACATACTAAAGACAGACATCCTCTTTTACAACATGCTCCCTGATGAAGTGGTACATGAATCCAATGTGCTTAGTCCTGCTATGTAATACGGGGTTCTTAGCATTTGAGATTGCACTTGATAAATCATAGTACATGGTTGTTTTGTTGGTCTTTATGTTGTAGTCTTCCAGCTAATGTTGTATCCATAGCTGTTGAGCACAACAACTCTCAGCTGAGATGATTTAGTTTTTGAGATTGTCACACTCGTTTGCTTCTTGTTGCTCCATGAGATTAGTCTCTTCCCTAGAAATTGACAGGTTCCAGATATGTTTTTCATGTCTTCTTTACAACCTACAAAATCTGCATCTGAATACTCTGTTAGCTCAAAATCATTACTTTTAGGGTACCAAAGGCCATATTTGGTGTTCCCTTGAGGTATCTAAAGATTCTCTTAGCAGAGGTGTAGAGATTCCTTAGGGGAAGCTTGATACCTAGCACATACACATATATCAAACATAATGTCATGCCTACTAGCAGTTAAGTAGAGCAGAGATCCAATGATGCATCTATATAAGGTCTTATCAAAAGTTTTCCCTTTCTCATCCTTGTCCAAAAACACATTGGAGTCCTCATTGAGGTTTCACTATTCATTCCAAACTTCTTTATAAGCTCTGTAGTGAACTTGGTCTGAGAGATGAATATTCTATCCTCAGATTGCTTCAATTGGAGCCCTAAGAAGTATTTCAGCTCTCCTATGTTGCTCATTTCAAACTTCCCTTGCATTAAGTTAGCAAACTTCTTGCAAAGGTTGTCATCAGTAGAGCTAAAGATTATATGTCATCAACATAAATTTGGACTAGCAAAATTTTGCATTTTACTTCCCTTAGAAATAATGTCTTATCTATCATACCCTTGAAAATTTATTTTCAATGAGGAAGCTTGATAGGGTTTCATACCAAGCTCTAGGAGATTGCATTAATCTATACAAAGCCTTTCTTAAAAAGTAAACATTATCAAAAAGGTTAAGAAATACAAAACCTGGATGCAGCCCTACATACACTTCTTCCTTGAGATCTCCATTGAGGAAAGCAGACTTCACATCCATTTGATATACTTTGAATCCTTTGTGAGCTGCATAGGCTAGAAATAGCCTTATTGCCTCAAGTCTTGCTACTGGTGCATAGGTTGATCAAAGTCAATCTCTTCTTCCTGTCTATATCCCTTTGCAACCATCCTTGCTTTGTTCATGATGATGATACCATTCTCATCTAGTTTGTTCCTGTAGTCCCACTTTGTTCCAATGATATTTTGACGTTGGAGGTCTAGGAACCAACTTCCATACTTTGCATCTTTTGAATTGACTGGGTTTTTCTTGCATAGCCATGATCCAAGAAGGATCAGAATTGGCTTCTTCTAATCTCTTTGGTTCAATCTATGATAGAAAGCTCAGATATAGTGATTCATTCTGACCACTTCTCCTTGTTCTAACTCCTTAGCTTATGTCTCCAATGACTTGACTACTTGGATGGTCTTTATGGTGTCTCCAAGCTGGTGGCAGTGCTCCTTGAGTGTCAACGGTTTCAGTACCAGCTGCCAATTGTCCAAGCATGGTTTCTTATGCTTCTCCTTGGATTGGTTCTCCATCTTCAATGATCAAGTCTAGAGCTGTATAATTTTCTAGGATAAGCTCTTTCAACACCAATTATGTTCTTACAATATTAGAAGAGCTAGACTTGCCTTGATGAATCATGATTGTCTCATCAAATACAATATGAATTGATTCTTCTACCACATGAGTCTTCTTGTTGAATATTTTGTAAGTCTTGTTGTGACTATTATATCCAACAAAAAATCACCTGAAAGCATTTTTCAGGAAACTTGGTTAGATATGATTTACCATTATTTAGAACATAACACTTACATCCAAATATTTTAAAGTAGGCTAGATTTAGTTTTCTATCCTTCATTAGTTCATAAAGAGTTTTTTGTGACATTTGATGATAGAGGCTCTATTCTACACATGGCATGCAATGTTGACAGCTTCAGCCCAAAAATATTCTAGTAGTAAAGAGTCACTTAGCATGGTTCTCCCTGCTTCTATGAGAGTTCTGTTTTTCCTCTCAGCAACTCCATTCCGCTGTGGTGTTCTTGGAGAAAATAATTCTTGAAGGATACCTTGTTCTTTGCAGAAATTTGTCATAAGTTCAGACTGAAATTTTGTGCCATGGTCACTTCTGTTTTTGACCATAGTACAGTTCTTTCATTCTGAACTTGATTGACAAAAGATACAAAGATATCCAAGGTATTAGACTTTAACTTAAGGAAAAACACCTGATAAGAAAAATTTTACGCGACGTAGGAGGCAAGCGCACCTATCGCGTGTAGTATATACGATTTAGAAAAATCATATCAAGGTCGTATTTAGTCCTGGGTCCCATCGAGTATTGTTACTTCGAGCTACGCGTACTGTTTTATCGGATATAAAAATGGATGAAAGTTTATGCATTAATTAAAAACAAAAATGATAAAAATCGCGGGCTTGGTGTGCGTTTAGCAAAAACCAAGAAAAGCGATAGAAAAGACAAAAAAGACGCACTAAATGAAAAACTCACGCACTCTACGGGAATTTAAATGACTGAAATTAAAGGACAGAAATTAAAGGAATGCAATCTCTACCCGAACGGGTAGAGGGGAAGTAAATGCAGTGCAAGTTCTACCCAAACGGGTAGACGGGAAATGAATGCATGACGATAAACTAAAACTAAGCTATTGAACGAAATAACGAAAACATAAACAACGAAAACACGAATAATAAAAACTTAAAGTGAAAATACAAAAACAAAGAAAGCATTACGAGGGAAAAACGCTCACTTTGAAGCGATTTTAAACGTAACCCGAATATCCCATTCTTAACTACCGTGTCAAGGAAGAAAAGAACGGAAAATTATGACGACGCATAAATTCGAATCTAAGCGAAAAAAAACGATGTTATGGCGACAAATAAATCTAGCTAAAGAAAGATAAATTGAAAAATTGAAGTGCGGATATGAAACTAAGTTTAGGAATTGAAATACGGTGCAGAAATAAAGCTAAGTTAGAAATTGAAAATGCAGTGCAGAAATAAAATTGCAGAATTGAAATTACGCTACGAATGAAAAAAATGCACGAAATAAAAACTAAATTTATTTATTGCCATAATAACGGGGTTACACGAAATTAAAAAACAAAAATAAAAACATTTAATTACAACATTTATAAAAACATTACAAAAAAAGAAAATACAAAAAAAACACTTAATTAATTACATAAAAAAAACATAAAAAGAAAATACAAAAACTATGGTGGAGAAATATTGTGGAAGATCACCCAAAAAAGGGCAATCCAAGAGGAGAGATTAGTGAGGGGGAGGGGCTCTATTTATATGCAAAATTTTCAAATTACACGCCCTCGGACACGGGCGTGTCTGAGGGCGTGACACGGCTTGGGGTGCGAATAGCCAGAACAGCTGGATCCAGGCGGGCATCTGGAAGGCTTGACCGGCGACTTGGAAGTACACGGGCGTGTTCCAGGAAACACGGGCGTGTTCGATGTCGGCATTGTGTTGTCGGCTGCTGGGCGTGACGGGCGGCGTGTCCTTTGTTCTTCTGGAAGGAATTGAGGGTCACGGGCGTGTCTGAAATGTCACGGCCGTGACTTTGATTTTTGGATGAAATGCTTCGAGTCGCTAGAATCTGGGATGGATATCCAACACGGGCGTGACCATGGTACACGGCCTCGGTCACGGGCGTGACCGAGGGCGTGACTTGATGTTTGTGTTGGAAAAAGAACAGAGAAAAGAAAATGTTAGGGATTAGTGAACACGCCCTTGGACACGGGCGTGACCAAGGGCGTGACTTAACAAAATTACAGAAACTTTACAAAATGAAAATAAAACTAAGTTAAAAACAAAAAATAACAAAAACAAACATTTTATTCATTAATTTACATATATTATTTACAAATCTAATTAAAATTATACTAAAAATTATATAGAAAAATGCGTATATTTACTATTCATCAAACACCCCCATACTTAAGCTTTTGCTATTGCAGAGCAAAAGTAAGGGATACTTATAAGACGTTTAATAAAATTTCTAATTTACTAAAGTTTTTATTAAATCAAAAGTAAGATCGAAATAAATTTAGGGTATTTAAAGAGGTAAGTCCAAAACTATGAAAGTAATTTAAAAAGAGCGAAAAAATTTTAGCGAGACTTCTAAAGTTAGCTAAATAGCGTCGATTATTGCAGTCTTTGGTACCTTTTAATTAGAATAGAATTATATAAAACATTAACCTTTTTTAAGAAAGTTTTTAAGAATAAATAAAGCATACTAATTATGCTCTCTCAAACTTTTTTAAATTAAAATCTAGGTACAATTTTATTGGCTAAGGGGTAGGGGAAAAAAGGTAGCCTTGGCAAAAAGAAGAGTGCTTGGATTTAGGGGTGACGGATTTTATCCTCTCACCCCACCTTTTTGGTGGCCTTTGCTTTGATTCCCAGCGTTGGTTTACGCGGGAGAATTGAAATCATTTCTAAACTTAACACAATGCCCGTGTTTACGGAATTATTAATTTTTAATTCCCATTGACACGGGATTTCTTTTAACAATATTGGGTGCCTGTGTTTACGGAATCTCTTTATTCCCATTGACACAGGATTTCTTTTAAAACTCCTACTTTTATTATTTTTATGCCAAGCTAAGGGGTGTTTATAAGGGGGGTTTCAAGAGAAATTCTAGATTAATAAAAAAGATTTTTGAGAGCAAGTTTAGTAGATTAAAAACATTCCTAAAGTTTCACAAGTTTAGAGTTAGAATAATTGAATCTAAAGATGGTTTGCCAATATAATACAAAAAGGAATCTATTTAGGGTAAACTCGAGGTAGTGCTAAAAATTCTGTTCTCAAATTAAATTAAGATCGCAAGATTTTCTTTACTACTAAAAATTTCTCGATTTAAAATTTTTAAACTATGATGCAAATAAAATGGTTTTAGCAAATCAAAAATAGTGAAAACGCTTAAAGATAAACCTAACCTAGCCTTAGAAGTAACAAAAAGCTAAGTAGGGTTTTATTCTATTTTTGGATTTTTTGGATAAGGTTTTTTTTCATCATTTTTTTTGAATTTTTTAAGATATGATATTTTTTTGGATTTTTATATTTTGTTGTAACAAAATACACATAAATAGTTAATAACAAAGAAATAAAAGAAAGAAGAAAAGTTAAGAAAAATAAAGATGCATAAATAATTTTTTGTGGGTTTTTTTTCTTCTAATGTTTTTTCAACCAAAATTTTAGATTTTTAATTTTGTTAAAAATATGTACATTAATAAAAGAGGAAAAGAAAAAAAAAAGAGAGAGGAAAATAATAATTTTTTTGTATGTTATGACAAATTTTTTGTGAATTTTGTTATAACAATTTTTTTTTTTTAGTAAAACTTTTCATTTTTTTATTTTGGTTTATTATTAATTTTTATGTAGAATTTGATATACAAACAAAAGACATAAACATAAAACATTTAAAACGTTTTTTTTTTGTGTGTTTTTTTCTAAGTTAATTAATGATTTTTTTGGATTTTTCATTTGATTTCCTATTTACATATAAAAAAAATTTCAAAAAGAAAAGAGAAATGAAAAGAGGGACAAAGATGTTGCAAAGATGTTGCAACAAATTTTACATATAAATTTTTTTTGTTTTTTCTAATATGGGAGGGGCAAAAATAATTACAAAAAGAGGGAAAACACCCCCATACTTAAAGATCAACATTGTCCACAATGTTGAAGTAAGTATGAGGAATAATCTTATATATATACAAAAGCATAATAAAAAGAAAAATACAAGGAGGGAAGAAGCTGGGGGATAAAGCGCGCCCCTATTTTGGAGACGGGATGACCGGAATAATTACCTGCAAAAGATGTTAAAACATAATAATAAAGGTTATATACAAAAGGGGAAGGTAAGAATGATAAAATCATATACATATATATATATATATATATATATATGTTTATAAGTTTTTTATTTGTTTTTCTTATTTTTCTAAGTTACAAAAAAAAAAAAGATAAAACATATATAGATAAAGCAAACTATATATAAATATTTTTTTTCTTGGAGAGTTTTCTAAATATATTTTCATCATTATTAAAATATGCATATATATAAAAACCTTTATACTTAATAAAAATAAAAAATAAAGAGAAACTTTAAAATAAAAAGCAAAGAAGAAGAAGTGAAATGAAAGGATAAAAGTAATAGGGTTTCCCCTTTTCAAAATATCGACAAAAATCCCCTTTCGGGTCTGTCGAATAATCCTACTTCGAGAAAAATACCTATTATTCTATCTCAAAAATTCCAAAAATTCTTTTTGATTTATGTTTCAAAATTTTCCATTATTTTGTCATTTTAATTAGAGTATTATTTTGTTTTGTTTAAATATGCATATATAATCTTAATGAAAATAAAATAGAAATCATATCATCATTTTTTATGCATATTTATATACAAAATAAAACTTAATAAGTAATAAAACTTAAGAAAAATAAAAAAACAAAGAAAGAAAACAAAACATATATTTTTTTGATTTTTCAATATTTTCATCATCATTATTTTGGATTTTTAATATGATAAACATATATATAAATACTTAACAAAAAAGAAAAGCAAGAAAAAGGAAAGAGGAAAAAAAAGAAAAAATAAGAAAGCCAAAAATACTTAATTAATTTTTTTTTGTGGGATTTTTTTGGTTTTTCCATCATCAGTTTTTTTGATTTTTCAAAATTTAGCCAAATATTTACATATATAATTTACATATATAAAACCTAAAAATAAAAATAAGAAAGAAAGAAAGAAAGAAAAAAAAAGGAAAAAGATATTTACAAAAGGAAAGATACATAATTATATTATTTTTTTGGATTTTTCTTATATGTACATTTATATACATAATGATATTAAAAAAAGAACAAAAATAATAAGAACAAAAAAGAGAAAAACAAAGTGAAAAGGAATTTTTATGATTTTTGGTTTTTTTTTATATCACAAAAAGAATGAAATATATATATAAAGTAAAACCACATATATTTTTTTTGGAGTTTTCTAAATGTATTTTCATCATTTTTGAAATACGCATATTCAAATTTATATTAAAACATAAGAAAAAAACAAAATTAATAAAGAAAATCTTTAAAATGAAAAGCAAAGAAGAAAACGTAGAAATAATAAGGTAAAAGCAACGGGGTTTCCTCTTTTCAAAATATCGACAAAAATCCCCTTTCGGGTCTGTCGAGTAATCCTACTTCGAGAAAACGATCTATTGTCCTATCTTAAAATTCCTAGAATTCATTTTGATTTGGGTTTTAAAGTCTTTCATTATTTTTTCCATTTTGAAATTTGAAATAATATGTTTTCAAATATACATATAAAAAAGACTTAATGAAACAAATACAAATAGAACAAATATTTTTTGTATTTTTCTAACTTTTTCATCATCATTTTTTTTTATAAAGGATGATAAAAAAGGATATAATATATCTATATATTAATACTTAACAAAAAAGAGAGAAACAAAAAAATTAATTTTTTTTGGATTTTTTTTTATAAGAATATTTCATCATTTTTTGTTTTTAATTTTTTATAATTACAAATTAAAGCTTAAGAAAAAGAGAAAACATATTTTTTTGGGTTTTTTTTTTTGGGGGGGGGGGTTTAATTTTTTGATTTTTTAAAGATGATAAAATCAATAGTGTATACTTTTTTCGCAATATCGATGAAACTCCCCGGCAACGACGCCAAAAACTTGATAAGAAAAATTTTACGCGACGTAGGAGGCAAGCGCACCTATCGCGTGTAGTATATACGATTTAGAAAAATCATATCAAGGTCGTATTTAGTCCTGGGTCCCGTCGAGTATTGTTACTTCGAGCTACGCGTATTGTTTTATCGGATATAAAAATGGATGAAAGTTTATGCATTAATTAAAAACAAAAATGATAACAATCGCGGGCTTGGTGTGCGTTTAGCAAAAACCAAGAAAAGCAATAAAAAGACAAAAAAGACGCACTAAATGAAAAACTCACGCACTCTACGGGAATTTAAATGACTGAAATTAAAGGACAGAAATTAAAGGAATGCAATCTCTACCCGAACGGGTAGAGGGGAAGTAAATGCAATGCAAGTTCTACCCAAACGGGTAGACGGGAAATGAATGCATGACGATAAACTAAAACTAAGCTATTGAACGAAATAACGAAAACATAAACAACGAAAACACGAATAATAAAAACTTAAAGTGAAAATACAAAAACAAAGAAAGCATTACGAGGGAAAAACGCTCACTTTGAAGCGATTTTAAACGCAACCCGAATATCCCATTCTAAACTACCGTGTCAAGGAAGAAAAGAACGGAAAATTATGACGACGCATAAATTCGAATCTAAGCGAAAAAAACGATGTTATGGCGACAAATAAATCTAGCTAAAGAAAGATAAATTGCAAAATTGAAGTGCGGATATGAAACTAAGTTTAGGAATTGAAATACGGTGCAGAAATAAAGCTATGTTAGAAATTGAAAATGCAGTGCAGAAATAAAATTGCAGAATTGAAATTACGCTACGAATGAAAAAATGCACGAAATAAAAACTAAATTTATTTATTGCCATAATAACGGGGTTACACGAAATTAAAAAACAAAAATAAAAACATTTAATTACAACATTTATAAAAACATTACAAAAAAAGAAAATACAAAAAAAACACTTAATTAATTACATAAAAAAACATAAAAAGAAAATACAAAAACTATGGTGGAGAAATATTGTGGAAGATCACCCAAAAAAGGGCAATCCAAGAGGAGAGATTAGTGAGGGGGAGGGGCTCTATTTATAGGCAAAATTTTCAAATTACACGCCCTCGGACACGGGCGTGTCTGAGGGCGTGACACGGCTTGGGGTGCGAATAGCCAGAACTGCTGGATCCAGGCGGGCATCTGGAAGGCTTGACCGGCGACTTGGAAGTACATGGGCGTGTTCCAGGGAACACGGGCGTGTTCGATGTCGGCATTGTGCTGTCGGCTGCTGGGCGTGACGGGCGGCGTGTCCTTTGTTCTTCTGGAAGGAATTGAGGGTCACGGGCGTGTCTGAAATGTCACGGCCGTGACTTTGATTTTTGGATGAAATGCTTCGAGTGGCTGGAATCTGGGATGGATATCCAACACGGGCGTGACCATGGTACACGGCCTCGGTCACGGGCGTGACCGAGGGCGTGACTTGATGTTTGAGTTGGAAAAAGAACAGAGAAAAGAAAATGTTAGGGATTAGTGAACACGCCCTTGGACACGGGCGTGACCAAGGGCGTGACTTAACAAAATTACAGAAACTTTACAAAATGAAAATAAAACTAAGTTAAAAACAAAAAATAACAAAAACAAACATTTTATTCATTAATTTACATATATTATTTACAAATCTAATTAAAATTATACTAAAAATTATATAGAAAAATGCGTATATTTACTATTCATCAACACCCATGCATACCTAGAGAAGTCATCAACTATCACAAAGGTATACAACTTCCTTCCTAAATTATGAATTGGCATATGAACAAATATGTCCATATGCAATAAATAAAGGCATATTTCTAAATCTTTGGAGCCTATGCCCTTAAAAGTTGTCTTAGTCTGCTTGCCGATCCGACAGGCATGACAAATACCCTCTTTAATGCATTTAAGGTTAGGTCCATTTCTAACTAGAATTTCTAAAAAAAGTGTTTATTGATTGTCTTGTAGTTCATATGAGCAAGTCTCTTATGCCATTGCACAGAAAGAGAGTCTCACTCAGTTGCTAAAAGACAAACACGTGTAGTAGAATCTAAGCATAAGAAATTTACGTAATAAACATTAACACTCTTAGTGCATGATAGAATTTTATCAAGGTTAATAGAATTCTTAATCAGACATTTATCCTTGTGGAACTCAATGATATAGCCTAAATCACATAGTTGGCTTATACTTATAAGACTATATTGCAACCCTTCCATATAAGCTACTTTTGTGATGGTGACTATATCTTTGGTAATTATACCATAGCCTTTGATGATGCCTCTGTCAGATCCACCAAATATGACTTTGGCTCCATCTTCCACAAGGGTAAAGTTTTTCAAAAGACTTCTTATTCCAGTCATGTGCCTGGAACATCTACTGTCCAAATACCGGATGGACATTTTATTGGTTATTGGACTTACCTGCAAGAATAAACTATATTACCTTAGAAACCCAAATAGATTTGGGTCCTTGTTCCCATTAGCCTTGATTGCAGGAAGCTTAAGTACAAAACTGCTAGCAAGCCTCACATTCCTTTCTCTAGACACTATTGGGTTGAACCAACAGTCTATAGCAAAGTGGCCAATCTTGCCACAGAACCAACAATCAAATCTATTATACCTCCTCTTCTGATCCACCTTCCGAATGGAGTGTTGGTGTTGATGATCAAAAGAGCAAGCTGCTTTACAGTAAGCATTTCTTGAGCTATTTTTGTGGCTGTGCACAGAATTAGAAGTTGGCTGCATAGTCACAGGCTTCACTCTAGAGATAAGCATTTGAGTAATAGCCTTTCCCTTTCCTTTAGCTGATGGTGTTATATATCCATAGGTTAGATCTTGGTCATAGGTATTGGAGGGCAGGACAATCTTTTGGAAGATGGTTTTAGCATGAGAGGTCTCTTCAATATCCTTATTATAGCCAAGTGATGCACAAATCTAGCACACTGCTATAGGCGGTAGCAAGACTGCGGCACGACACGGCAGTGTACCGATCGTTCAAGTAATATGAAATGGGTGAATTTCCCCAAGTATTGATCTGAAAGGAACACAGTAAGGTGGAGTTTACTTTTGAGGTAGGACTTGAGATTGAAGTCTTTTCTAGCTGATGGTATGCAGAGAATTTAGTTTTGGGTTGCGGAAACAAAATAAAGAAAATAATCAACTATGCAGGCCGCTATACACTGCTTCACAGGGCAGATGGAAACTATCCAGGCCGCTATGACTGCTTTGCAAGGCGGATGGATGAGTAGGCAAACGGATGAGGTGAGAGTAACTGTGGAAATGAGTGAGGGTCATTAGCACCTCTTGGCTAGGCGGATGGATTATTCGGGTTGTTAGCACCGCTTAGCAATGTGGATGGACGATAAAGCTTGCAGATGGAATGGGTAGTCAAGTGGAATGGATGAGTAGGCTTCCAGAATGGAGCGGGGATGATGGCAATGGAATGGCGGCACACCTTATACATGCATATAAACAAGATGATTTCATATAAATGAAATTTGCATTAAAACGCATGGTTTATAGTGTTCATCATCAGATGTTAGAGAAATCTTGCCCTAAATAACAAATCAAGAGGAAAAAGAGTAAAGGAATCGACCACGTCTGAAGCCTTGTTGGGATTCGCTAAAGGAATCGCTGGGTTGTCAATCCGCGTAAAAACTCGGTCCGCAACTGCGTCTGGGGTAGAGGAGGGTTGTCACTTCCTCCCAATGACCTGTCTTCTTCATCTTATGACCCGATCTACTCCGTTGCACGATCTCCTTACTTGATATTGATGATCTTTGGTCTAGAATCCTATCCTTGGAGGCTCTTGGATGATGGATGGTGAAGGAGGATGAAGAGTACCTGAAAATGACACGCTCAAAAAGACCTAAAAATGCGGATTACCCGAAAGGATTCGTGAAAACACGTATTTATAGAAAGCAAAATTTTGAACGTGCATGATCAGTGGAGCACGACCAATGGTCGTGCGCGAAGAAATGCCACTTATCGTGCGAGAACAACCTGTAGCAAAATCCAAAATGGCAAAATAGCGCACGATCAGTGGCGCACAACCAGTGGTCGTGCGAGAAGAAGGCCAGTGATCATGCGAAATGGTCGGTTTGGAAAAGGGGGAATGCGCACGACCAGTGGTCGTGCGCCTGATCGTGTGCGAACAAAAATGCACGACCAGTGGCCCAATAGGCTAAAAATGGCCCAACCCAACTCTGAGCGTCCATAGAACCCTTGTACCAGCAGGAAGACCACTAATAAAGGCATTCCACATAATCCACAGTAAAGGTATACCGTCACAGAATAGATCAAATGTAAGACATACAAGAAATCACACCAAAATGGGCCAAGGAATGCACTTAGAGTAGAAATAAGCAATGTGACCAATAGAATCATCAATGAGCAATAAGTGAAGTGCAAAGGCAAGATAAACGACCCAGATGAGTCCGGAAATAGCTATATAAACCAAACTCATCACACCCCCAGACTTACCTATTTGCGCGTCCCAAGCAAACAAATCCGGCGGAGTGGGAAAAGCATAGCTAGCCAAAAAATTGCAAACATGGAGTAGTATGCAAAGTTGCATACTTGTGTGCGTAGAAGTTCATTAGAAGAAGTTTCTAAATATGCTAGCTAATTTATAAAAAGTGTAGAAGCGTAAAAAAGAATTTATTTATTTACTCAAAAATGGAATATTAGTGAATCTCGTGGTCAGGCGTAGTACAAAAGTAAGCATGTCACGAAGGAGAGTGTTACCCAAGACCGGAACTCAAATTTATCTCCGTTGAAATCCATCAACGTCGAGAGCCATAAGCTCGCCCTACCACACTCTCTCCATGGCGCTAATGAACTCACAAGACGAATCGATAGGACTTTAGGTATAGACGAGGCTTTGGTTACGATTTGGAATGCAAACATAAACATGATGGCTAATCGCAACCCAAAAGAGCTCACAAAAGTGCTAAATCATAACAACCCCAATAATACATGTGTAACACACCCCCAGACTTGACTTTGAAACCGGGTGTGCACACGGCCTACACCAATCGATACAACTTAAATGTTTCAATTAAAATGCTAGGGATATTTTTTTTCTTTGCTTTTTCTTTTTCTTTTATTTTTATCCCCAAATCTATTTGCAAAAATCTCAGCATACAGAAATTTTGAAGATATCCACATCAACACTAAAATTTCACATCATCGCACCGCATTAGAAAATTACAATTCATTAATGCTTTTGGCTTATTTTTGGTTGCGATAATGGGATTAGCTTTTAGGCTTTGGTGAAGTATGGTGGAGCTGAACCAAAAGGTCGGGTAGGCACAAAATAGGCTAGCAACGGTTAGCGTATATGAATGGTAGAACAAAGCTCAAGCTTGTCAATAGATGGCATATGTCACGCTCAACTTGCAAATTGTTCGCACCCATGCTTCGAGAGTCGCTTGGGGCAAGTTCTTAGCCCCCGAGAAAGGTAATCCTTCCTCCCGACTCGAGCAACACAAACCTCGCGCTCGCCTACACACAAAACCACGCTACCACTAGATTCAACCACATTCACCATTTTGAGTAAAATAAATTAAAATCTACGCAAATAAACTAATTGTAAATTAGAAGCATAAATAAAAACTAATTCTACTCAAATTTCATAAGCAAGACATGAGTACTCAACTAGAGCACGACACGAGTCAACATGCAACTCCATCTTGCAATTTGTAGGCAAATACAACAATTCCTACATCACAACCAAGAATTGAATATACGGGAGCATACAAACAAGCGAGTGCACGCTCATGCGGGTGAAACGGTGTGTGAAGCAAATATGAAATTATAACACAAATGAAAAGTACTACTGGTAAGCTAGAACATGTGCACGTGTAGTGAGTAACACATAGCGGCTCTCCCCCAGACGTAGTCTAAGCAATAGACGCAAATGATGTAACCATGAAAATTGAATAAAAGTCTACGGGAAGAAAAGTTTCTCATGCTCAGAAATGAGCATACCAGAAGATTGGCGTTAATACTGCGATGGAAATCCAAGTCCGCCACCAAAAGATCACCACCCAACAAAAAGGACGCGCCAAGCAATAACAGAAATAATATATTATTTCATTAGCGGATTAGATAAAGCAACGCAAGCAAAATTGGGTTGTCTGCCATTAGCGCTTTTGTTTACCGTCCTTAAGCTGGACTTAATACCTGTATTAAGCAGTTTATATAAATGTCTAAGTATAAAATGAAAATAATAAAGTCTACTTATTATTATTACACAACCAGCAGAGAAATTAACTATACGTTGATTTAAAGTAATAACTAGCAGTGAACGAAATGGATCTGAAGGCCCAGCAGCAACAGTAGTCAAGAGGATTAGAAGTTTTCCATCTCCAAGTTTCATCTTTCTTCATCTTCTTCATCTCCTCCAATCGTCTGTGGTGAATGAAGTACCATTTACCACCATACACCCAGTCTCTTAAGGAAAAAGCAGGCAATGATGATGAAATGGAATAGGCGATTGATTTCATCATTGCCATCTGCTTTTCCTACCAAGACTGCCACTCAGAATCACCCAAAAATGGGTCCACGAACTCATAGACATGCAGGGGAGTAAACAAAATTTTAGAAGCATTAACAGGAGGGGAAGCAGGAAGAATGAACTTATCAACATCATCATTATAAGAAATGTGATCAAGAAATAAACTGGATGAAGAACTAAAAGATTCAATTAAAGGACGAGTGGTTCTGGCTTCATTCCCATCAGGTTTCATAGAAGGATTATTGCCGATCGCAATAAAATCACTGCATGAAGAATATGAGCAGCTAGGAACTTGGGTGATGAGTTGGACCTTCTCCTCCAGTGATGAGGTAGAAACCTCCTCACTGAGGAAAATATCCTCCTCAGTGCAACTCGGCATAGCTTTGGGCTCCATAGGCTCATCCTGCACATCTAGAAACTCGGCAATAAGAGCAGAAGATACATGCATACTGATACAAGAAAATATCTGAGTAGAAATAGGGCTCAAGATAGAGTCTGATAGGAGTGAAGAAATATCCTCAGATACAGAATCCACAGGAAATGACGGCACAATAGAGGAAGAAAACTCCAAAATATCATCATAGTGATCAACAGTGACGCTAATGGACACATCCGTCGTGCTCCTATGAGGACACGTGGGCATATCGTATATGTCCTCAACGATTGAAGGAGTAGTGTGATAAGGAAATGGTGGAATGGTGATGAGTGTTGACTCATCTTCCTCTTCCATTTGCAATTTCCATATCTCACAGTCCTTCAAAGTGTGATCAAAACTCCGACAGCACAAGCATAGCTTCCCGGTAGGTTTTGACTGTGGAAAAGCCAAACCACCCGGTGAAGGCGATGCTCGCAATGGGGACACATAATTATAATAGGTAGTTTCATTGTATGAAGATCTAGATTCTCCAAACGATGAACCATACCATTTATAATCATGGCTTCCTAGATGGCAATCATCACTAGAATGGTTAAACACTTTACACCATTTACAATGTTGATAAGAATACATATTAGTGCAAAGATGGATTCACAAATAATAAAATCAGAAAATAAACTCAATATGCACGAAGTAAAATTTAAATCGGCGGAAACCTGATTTTTGAAATACTTGAAAAACATAATTAGAGAATTTACAAGTACTAAATTAAAACAAATGTGATACACAAATGGAAAAGAACTTTATCCCTCAGCTCTCTCGCTCAAGAAACTAACACGACTGTGTTCCCCGGCAACGGCGCCAAAAACTTGATGCACAAATCTAGCACACCGCTATAAGCGGTAGCAAGACTGCGACACGACACGGCAGTGTACCGATCGTTCATGTAATATAAAATGGGTGAATTTCCCCAAGTATTGATCTCAAAGGAACACAGTAAGGTGGAAATGACTTTTGAGGTAGGACTTGAGATTGAAGTCCTTTCTAGCGTATGAAATGCGGAGAATTTGGTTTTGGGTTGCGGAAACAAAATAAAGAAAATAAACTACTATGCAGGACGCTATGCACTGCTCATCGGGCGAATGAAAACTATGCAGGCCGCTATGCACTACTTCGCAAGGTAGATGGATGAGTATGCAAGTGGATGAGGTGAGAGTAACTGTGGAAAGGAGTGAGGTCCGTTAGCACCTCTTGGCTAGGCGGATGCATTATACGGGCCGTTAGCACCGCTTAGCAATGTGGATGGACGATAAAGCTTGTGGATGGAAAGGGTAGTCATGTGGAATGGATGAGTAAGCTTGAGGAATGGAGAAGGGATGATGGCAATGGAATGACGGCACACCTCATACAGACATATAAACAAGATGATTTCATATAAATGAAATTTGCATTACAACACATGGTTTATAGTGTTCATCATTAAAAGTTAGATAAATCTTCACTAAATAACATATCAAGAGGAAAAAGAGTAATGGAATCGACCACATCTGAAGCCTTGTTGGGATTCGCGGAAGGAATTGCTGGGTTGTCAATCCGCGTCCAAACTTGGTCCGCAACTGCGTCTGGGTTAGAGGAGGGTTGTCACTTCCTCCATATGACTCATCTTCTTCGTCTCACGACCCGATCTACTCTGGTGTATGATCTCCTTGCTTGATATTGATGATCTTTGGGATAAAATCCTCTCCTTGGAGGCTCTTGGATGATGGAGGGTGAAGGAGAATGAAGAGTACCTGAAAACGGCTATCAAAAAGAGGTAATAATGCGGATTACCCGGAAGGATTCGTGAAAATGTGTATTTATAGAAAGCAGAATTTTGAACGTGCATGATCATTGGCGCATGACCAGTGGTCATGCGTAAGGAAATGCCACTGATTGTGCGAGAACAACCTATAGAAAAATCCAGAATGGCAAGATAGCACACGATAAGTCGCGCACGACCAGTGGTCATGCGAGAAGAAGGCCAGTGATCGTATGAACCGCTAAGTTTAGAAAAGGGGGAATGCGCATGACCAGTGGTCGTGCGCCTGATCGTGCGTGAACAAAAATGCACGATGATGCTCAAATCTAGCACACCGCTATAGGCAGTAGCAAGAATGCGGCACGAAACGGCAGTGTACCGATCGTTCAAGTAATATAAAACGAGGAGCAAATCCCCGAGTATCGATCTCGAAGGAACAAAGTAAGGTGGAGTTTACTATTGAGGAAGGACTTGAGATTGAAGTCCTTTATGTCGGATGGGTTGCGGAAACGGGGGTTTTGGTTGGTGGAAATCAAGAGAAAATACTACAACTACTCCTATGCAATGCCGCTATGCAATGCTTCGCGAGGCGGGATGGAGACTACATAGGCCTTGAACGCGCTACTTCGCTAGGGCGGATGGACGAGTAGGAAAACAGAATGAAGGTCACAAGCACCTCGTCAACAAGCACGCCACTAGCAATTGCTAGTGCGGCAACACCAAACACTCACACCACAATCACCATGAAAGCACACCTCAAGCACTCATAAAGCATGAAAACATTTCATAATATATAACAAGAAGTTCAACAAACATAGAGTGCAACATCATCAACATAAAGAAGATTACACTAACAACAATAGTCCAAGAGGAGAAAAATGCAAGAGATGCAACCGAATCTGGAGGCTTGCTGTAGATTCACGGTGGGAATCGTCGGGTTGTCAATCCTCGTCCTAGCTCGGTCCCAGCTATCGTCCGGGGTAGAGGAGGGTTGTCACTTCCTCCCAATGGACCCGTCTTCTCCCGTAAACTACAATCCGGCCACGTCCGATGCGAACAACTCCTAGCTTGGCGATGAAGATGAGTGTAGAATCCTCTCCTTGAAGCGCTTGGATGATGCAAGGTGGCCTCGGGCAAAAGGGGGAGGAATAGTGGAAGAAAATGGAGCAGTCGCCCCTTCCGGCGGAAGAAATCGCGGAACAAAATCGGGATCCAAAACCTAAAAAATCACAGTTTAAATAGAAACGTTGCAGAATTTTGTTCATGCACGACCAAACGCACGACCAAATTCAGAATGCAATTTTGGCCCGCAAATGAACGCCCACGATCGACCAGATCGTGCGTGAAGGATAAACGCACGACCGTGCGATCTGTAAAATTGTAAAATGACATAAATTCTTAGATAAAAGAGGGAAACTCGTGCGATTTTGCTTACGCACGATCAAAACTGATCGTGCGCGAACAAAACGCACGAGCCAGGGCAGATCACCATTTATAAGTACTGTAGGAATCGCACGGTCGCTGAAATCGTGCGTTTAGGAATCACACGACCGTGCGATTTCTCCAGGTTACAACTCCCATAGAATGAAGATCTGCCCACCTGCAATATAAACCAACAAGCTGGGGAACATACCACCAGCACACAGAAATATATAATAACAACAAAATAAAGACATGGGGAGCATCGTGTGCTTACCCCCAGCAGAATAGTGCGCAATTGCACACCAAAACGGGGTCAAAGAGTGCACTTTGTGAAGAAATGTGTTCAAGTGAAATATAAGCAATAAAGGACTAAAAGTGAAGTGCATATGCATGAAAATAAGCCCAGATGAGTCCAAATATGTGTATATAAATGGGACTCATCACACCCCCAGACTTACCTGTTTGCGCATCCCGAGCAAACAAATCTGGCGGAGTAGGAAAAACATAGCTAGCCAAAGCATTACAAACATGGAGTAGTATGCGAAGTTGCATACTTGTGTGTGTAGAAGCTCATTAGAAGAAGTTTCTAAATATGCTAGCTAATTTATAAAAGTGTAAATGCGTAAAAAGAAATTTATTTTTACTCAAAAATGGAATATTGGTGAATCTTGTGGTCACGCGTAGTAGGAAAATAAGCAAATCGCGAAGGGGAGTGTTACCCAAGACCGGAACTCGGAATTAACTCCGTTGAAATCCATCAACGTCGAGAGCCATAAGCTCGCCCTGTCACACTCTCTCCACGACACTAGTGAACTCACAAGATGAATCAATAGGACTTTTTTGGTTAATACGAGGCTTAGGTTACGGTTTGGAATACAGAGATAAACGTGAAGGCTAATCGCAAACCAAATGAGCAAACAAAAGTGCTAAATCATAGCAGCCCCAATAATACACATGTAACACACCCCCAGACTTGACTTTGAAACCGGGTGTGCACACGGCCTACTCCAATCGATAGAGATAGATGTTTCAATTAAAACGCTATGGATATATGTTTTTCTTTCTCTTTGCTTTTTCTTTTTCTTTTTCTTTTTCTTTTTTTTATCCCCAAATCTACTCGCAAAAATCTCAGCATATAGACATTTTTTAAGAAATCCACATCAACACTATAATTTCTCATCGCCGCACTACATTGGCAAATTACAATTCATTAATGCTTTTGGCTTATTCTTTGTTGCGATAATGGGATTAGCTTTTAAGCCTTGGTGAAGTATGGTGGAGCTGAACCAAAAGGTCGGGTAGGCACAAAAATAGGCTAGCAACGGTTAGCGTATAGGAATGGTAGAACAAAGCTCAAGCTTACCAAATAGATGGCCTACGTCACGCTCAACTTGCAAATCGTTCGCACCCATGTTTCGAGAGTCGCTTGGGGCAAGTTCTTAGCCCCCGAGAAAGGTAATCCTTCCTCCCGACTTGAGCAACACGAACCTCGTGCTCGCCTACACACAATACCACGCTACCAGTAGATTTAACCACATTCACCATTTTTAGTAAAATAAATTAAAATCTACGCAAATCTACTAATTATAAATTAGAAGCATAAATAAAAACTAATTCTACTCAAATTCCTAAACAAGACACGAGTACTCAACTAGAGCACTACAGGAGTCAACATGCCACTCCATCTTGCAATTTTTTTGGCTAATACAGCAATTTCCACATCACAACCAAGAATTGAATATACAGGAGCATACAAACAAGCGAGTGCGCGCTAAAGTGGGTGTTGTGGTGTGCGGTGCATATGAAACAATAATTATAAAACTGAACTAAAATGTACTTCTAGTATGCAGTGTCATGTGCACGTGCAGTGAGTAACACATAGCGGCTCTCCCCCAGACTTAATCCAAGCAATAAAAGAAAATGACGTAACCATGAAAATTAAATAAAAGACTAGGGGGAAGAAAAGTTACCCATGCTCAGAAATGAGCATACCAGAAGATTGGCGTGTAAACCAAGAAAAAGTTGCAGCATCCCATCCAGAAAATGAACCTGCAGGAGTGAGCTCCGCCAAAAACAAAAGGAAATATACAAAATAAAATGAAAAACACTAACTAAACTAAACTAGATGAAATAAAAATTCAGGAAAAGGAAAGATAACTAATGGGGTTATTGTCATCCCAGCACGACTTATTTAAAAACATAACAGTTCTAGCTAATGGGTCTATGAAAAGAAAAGTGCACAGGTGACTATTCTAATATGCGTGTCGGTAGCGGGTACCGATACGGAGACAGAACAGTTACTCCCCTACCTAAATAAAAATACCTGCTGAACACAGGTAGCGGGAATAGGAAGTAAGAAGAGGAGGAGAGCTGGTCCTCACTCATCTCACCATAAACTAAATCCTTGCCCAGCAAGGTGTTGTCTTCAGGGAGGCGGCAGAAGGAGAAGGCAATGAATGAGGCTTCCTCTATGGAGGGGGATCAACCTCCTCACATGAGGGGATACACCACTCATCATTGACTTGAGCAGAATGCTCCAAGTCCTCCTGAAGTACCTGTGAAGACTCAACCTGCACAGGCTCAAATGAAGAAGGGGGGTTAGGAAAGAAAAAAGAAGAAAAACTTAAATGAACATCAATCGGGGGAGTGGTCCCAGTCTCACTCCCAAGAGGTTGGGGAAATAAGATATTGTCGGCATCATCGAAAATGATGTAGGGCTCAGTAGGATCATCAATGACCTCCTCCACGATTTGGACTTCCTCCACCGGTGCTGAGGTAGAATCCTCATCACCTTGGAAAATATCCTCTTCCATAGGAATAGGCACAACACATAAATCACCTGTCTTATCCTGCGAAACATCCTCAATAATGTCGTCAAAGACAAATGTAGTAAAATGCACAATAGGGGGAGGAATAGCGCTTGGATAAAAGTCAAGCACCGATTCCTCACAAAGAATCGAATCTATACACGGTGATATATGCACAGGGGAGATGGGCTCAGTCGTGTCAGACCCTAGATCAGCCACACATCTGGTGACTGTGTCCATGCCATACCCTTCAAAGCGTGAAGGTGACATGGACACATAACCATATGTTGAAGGTATGCTGCCAGAGTTAGGAGTCGGGATGATCCGGATATCCGGCTCGCCATCCTCGTCCAATTGACGAAGATAAGCAGCACAATCCTTCAAAGCATGATCCGTGCTCTGACAAAATAAGCACTGTCTTGCGGGCTTCTTTGGCACAGCAGGAGTTGAAGCCGAAAAGAAGTGTAACGGTAAATGCTCAGCAGAATAGACATAGGACTTACGCGCACCATATGGAGTACCAGACGAAGTCGGTGCTATATATACTGGGCCTTGAGTGCTAGGGCTATTATCTCCCTTTGGACATTTATAACTAGCATGAGAGATATCTCCACACAAACGACAACGAATATTAAATGAAGCCCACATTGTGTGAAGATAACAAGATTCAAAAGAAAAACACTATTGTGCAAAATGCTACACCCCACAATAATTTACTAAGCAACCTAATATAAAATAGGAAAAAGGAATAACAAGAAATAAAATAAAGAAAGGATGCAATTTACAAATGGAAGGGCTTCTCTCTCAGATTCTCCCTCTCCAAAAAACTCACACGACTGTGTTCCCCGGCAACGGCACCAAAAACTTGATGCGCAAATCTAGGACACCGCTATAGGCGGTAGCAAGACTGCGGCACGAAACAGCAGTGTACCGATCGTTCAAGTAATATAAAACGAGGAGCAAATCCCCGAGTATCGATCTTGAAGGAACACAGTAAGGTGGAGTTTACTATTGAGGAAGGACTTGAGATTGAAGTCCTTTATGTCGGATGGGTTGCGGAAACGAGGGTTTTGGTTGGTGGAAATAAAGATAAAATACTACAACTACTCATATGCAATGCCGCTATGCAATGCCGCTATGCAATGCTTCGCGAGGTGGGATGGAGACTACGTAGGCCTTGAACGCGCTACTTCGCTAGGGCGGATGGACGAGTAGGCAAACAGAATGAGGGTCGCAAGCACCTCGTCAACAAGCACGCCACTAGCAATTGCTAGTGCCGCAACACCAAACACTCACACCACAATCACCAAGAAAGCACACCTCAAGCACTCATAAAGCATGAAAACATTTCATAATATATAACAAGAAGTTCAATAAATATAGAGTGCAACATCATCAACGTAAAGAAGATTACACTAACAACAATAGTCCGAGAGGAGAAAAATGCAAGAGATACAACCGAATCCGGAGGCTTGCTGTAGATTCACGGCAAGAATCGTCGGGTTGTCAATCCGCGTCCTAGCTCGATACCAGCTATCGTTCGGGGTAGAGGAGGGTTGTCACTTCCTCCCAATGGACCCGTCTTCTCTGGTAAACTACAATCCGGCCACGTCCGATGCGAAGAACTCCTAGCTTGGCGATGAAGATGAGTGTAGAATCCTCTCCTTGAAGTGCTTGGATGATGCGAGGTGGCCTCGGGCAAAAGGGGGACGAATAGTGGAAGAAAATGGAGCAGTCGCCCCTTCCGGCGGAAGAAATCGCAGAACAAAATCAGGATCCAAAACCTACAAAATCATAGTTTAAATAGAAACGTTGCAGAATTTTGTTCATGCACGACCAAACGCACGAGCGTGCGTAAAAATGCACGACCAAATTCAGAATGCAATTTTGGGCCGCAAATGAACGCGCATGATCGACCAGATCGTGCGTGAAGGATAAACGCACGACTGTGAGATCTGGAAAATTGTAAAATGACATAAATTCTTAGATAAAAGAGGGAAACTCGTGCGATTTTGCTTACGCACGATCAAAACTGACCGTGCGCGAACAAAATGCACGAGCCAGGGCAGATCACCATTTATAAGTACTGTAGGAATCGCACGGTCGCTGAAATCGTGCGTCAAGGAATCGCACGATCGCACGATTTCTCTAGGTTACAATTCTCATAGAATGAAGATCTGCCCACCTGCAATATAAACCAACAAGCTGGGGAACATACCACCAGCACACAAAAATATACAATAACAACAAAATAAAGACATTGGGAGCATCATGTTCTTACCCCCACCAGAATAGTGCTCAATTGCACATCAAAACAGGGTCAAAGAGTGCACTTTATGAAGAAATGTGTTCAAGTGAAATATAAGCAATAAAGGACTAAAAATGAAGTGCATATGCATGAAAATAAGCTCAGATGAGTCCAAATATGTGTATATAAATGGGACTCATCACACAACCAGTGGCCCAATAGGCTAAAAATGGCCCAACCCAACTCCGAGCGTCCACAACACCCTTGTACCTGCAGAAAGACCACTGATAAAGGCATTCCACATAATCCATAGTAAAGGTATACCATCATAAAATAGATCGAATGTAAGGCATACAGGAAATTACACCAAAATGGGCCAAGGAATGAACTTAGAGTAGAAATATGCAATGTGATCAATAGAAACATCAATGAGCAATAAGTGAAGTGCAGAGGCAAGATAAATGGCCCAGATGAGTCCGGAAATAGCTATATAAACCAGACTCTTCACCAAGCCCACCTCTATATGGATATGAGAAGTTGTCTATAATAGGGAGAACAGTTTAGACTTAGAGAAGCTTGGCACAAGCTTTATTTATAAGAGAAGCTTGTCCTCCACAACCTTTATAACTCATAGGTCAACCTTGTTATTTCACAGGTTTTCTCATCCACCTGGGATTTGAATGGCTCAAGAATTCATATTTCTTTATCCTGAGCTTTGGCCAAGGATTTGCTTTTCTTCAATGCTTTTAAAAGAGCATCATACTTGCTAATGAGATCATTATATTGATCTGCTAATTCAAAATCACTCTCATCATCAACTGATGAGTTTGCTTTTGTTTCAGCATCAGAATCAACATCAGATCCAGAAATAGAAAGAGGGCTTTGATATGTACCTTATTAGGACAAGAGTTGTCATGCTTCTCTCATTAGTCAAAGTTGTTAGTCCCTATTTAATCTCATCTTCTTATAATTCACTGTCATTGTCTGACAGTGATAGGGGTACACTTATGCACACCCTGGCTGTAGGATAGTTATCCTCACACTCTTCTTCTAAGACTGTTGTGATCCCAATGTAAGCTTCTTCCTTAGATTCTGATCAATTTGAGTCACTATCACTCAGAGTCTTGGGCTTCTTTGTGATGAAGCTCTTTTCAGACTTCTTGCCTTTGTGAGATCTTCTCTTATAAATTTCTTTTTCCTTCATTCCTTTTATCTAGACAGTCACCTATAACATGTCGTGCCCTATTGAAGCAATAAAACATAGTATCAATTGAAAACTATTTGTTCTAATTAGAGGCATACCTGCCCTTTTTGGGATTGTGCTTTGCCCTGCCAGAATTGTTGTAACTTTTCTTTGAGCTAGAGGAGGATGAGAGTTTGTTCTTCACCTGCCTCCTCTTGCTCAGCGGCTTCTTAAATTGCTTGGAGAATAAGGACAGATCTTCATCTGACAGATCTGAACCTGAAGTGTTGGTCTCAGATTCTTCTTCTTCAGCATCTCTCTCCCTGAGGGCTGGGGAGCCCTCTCTACTTCTCCTGGAGATTTCAACCTTGAAAGCCATAGACTTCTCTCTATAGTGAGATCCGGAGGACTTTTCTTCTGCCTTCCTGGTGTTCAGCTGCAACTCATGGGATGAAAATTTCCCATACAGATTTTGTGGCTGGATGCTTGCCAGATTCCCCATCTCCCTTATGACACAAATCTTGATGTCCCACTCTTTATTGAGGGACCTCAATAACTTGTCATTCAAATCATAGTTGGAGAATTCTCTCGCATAGTTCTTTAGTCCATTGACTATCTTAAAGAAATTCTCATAGCAGTGAGTAGTCAAGTCCTTCTTCTCCTGCCTGAAGGCCTCATATTATTGGTTAAGAAGAACTTTTCTATCATTTTTTACTTCCCCGGAGCCTTCCATATATACAATCAGTGAATCCCACATTTTCTTAACATTTTTGCAGTGAATTAAGTTTTGGAAAGTGGAGTCATCTATGACGCTCATTATTATGTACATGGCCCATTTATCCATGGTGGACAAAACAACTTCATTTTTAGTCATCTCAGAGAACTTCTTTGGTACTTACAGATTTGCATCTATAGTGGAGATTTTCATGGAGATCAAAGGTCATTCCTCCAGGTCTCCGCTTGGCAAAGGAGCTAGGGGTTCAGGATGTGAAGTTTATTGTGGACTTGATGGTAGTGGAATCCCAAGTCAAGGGGGAGTTTGAAACCAGGGAGCCGACTCTCCAGTGATAACTCACGAAGGTCAAAGGACTCACAGGCTATTTCGAACCTTTTCCATTCGGCATGTGCCGAGGAAGGAGAACACTCAGATAGGCCATTTGGCAAAGCATGGACCTCATGCAGGAGGGATGATGACGGAATTGTTTCTACCATCCATTAAAGAAGGAGAGTTGATGGAGATCAATCGGCGGCCCGCGCAGATGGACCCTTTCATTGCCTTCCTAACATTGGGAAAGTTTCCAGAGGAGGTCCTGGATAAGAGATGATTCAGGTACAAATCAGCTTACTATGTCCTTCATGAAGGAGCCCTGTATCGGAAGACCCTGTTCGGGCTCATCACGAGGTGTGTCTCCGAGGAGGAGGTCTCGAGGGTTCTGTAGGAGATCCACTCTGGAGAGTGTGGTAGTCACTCTGTGAGTTGGACCTTGGAAAAAAAGGGTGCTAAGGCAAGGTTACTTTTGGCCCAAGATCAACAAGGACACAGCAGGATATGCAAAGAAGTGCCAAAAGTGTCAGCTCCTCGCACCGCTACAACTCCTACCAGCACAGAGGCTCGGGAAAATCAAGGCATTGTGGCCCTTTGCAATTTGGGGAATGGACCTAGTAGTCCTTTCCCCCAGGACACTGGGCAAAGGAGATTCCTCCTAGTCATGATTGACTATTTCTCCAAGTGGATAGATGTCAAGGCGCTCGCGAATGCAGCCTCGCAAGTAATAAGAAACTTTATTTGAGGAGAGATAATATGTCGGCACAAGCTGCCCCTAGCCATCGTCAAGGGTAACGAGCCGCAGTTCGCTAATGATGATCTCATTATCTTATGCAGTCAGTTGGGCATTGACCTTTGCTTCGCATCCGTCCATCACCCAAGGAGCAACGAACCAGTGGAGGTAGCGAACAAAACCATCATAAATTTATTAAAGAAAAAGGTAGAGAACTTGAAGGTAACTGGATGGAGCAGCTCCCCTCAGTCCTTTGGGCCTTAAGAACTACTCACAGCATGGCCACCAGAGAAACTCCTTTTAAACTCTCTTATGGCTCCGAGGTCGTGTTGCTAGTGGAGTTTGAGGTGAGGTCCCCTCGAGTTATGGCCGCGGGGGAAGGAGACGATGAGTGGATGGTAAAGAATGAGGAAGAACAACAACTCTCGCTTGAACTCATGGAGGAACTTCAGGACCTGACAACCATTCGCCAGGAGGAAATCAAGCGCAAGATGGCAAGTTACTTTGATAGACATATTAGAATCAAGCATTTTGGAAAGGGGGACATTGTTCTCAAAAAAGTCGACTGGGATGGCCCTTATGTAATCTTGGAAGCGTTAAAGTCAAGAGGGTATCACCTCTAGAATGTTGACGGAGCCCCGCTTGGCAACACCTGGAGCGGTGACGACCTGAAGCTCTTTTATTCCTAGTTAATAATGGAATTTTTATCTTGGTAGATTTGTTTTGTGATGCGTGGACTTCTTCCCTACCTATGCAGGTTGTCGTGAGCCAAAAGTTTCATGTTATTTAGAAATTAAAAGTTCATTTGGTTTGAAATCCCTTGAGATGATTTCGCTGATCGGGCTCTCGCGTGCTGGCAGGGAAGGTTTAACACCTAGGTGGCAGGTTGTAAATATTTTTTGGAAAGGCCCCTGAGATGATTCCGCTGACCGGGCTCTCGCAAGCCAGCAGGGCAGGTTGATCAACTAGGTGGCAGGCTATAAAGGTTTTATGGAAAATCCCCTGAGATAATTCCGTTGACCGGGCTCTCGCAAGCCGACATGGCAGGTTGATCACCTAGGTGGCAGGTTGTAAAGATTTTTTGGAAAAACCCCTGAGATGATTCTGCTGACTGGCCTCTTAAGCTGGCAGGGCAGGTTGATAACTCAGGTGGAAAGTTGGAAAGGCTTTTTGCAAAAGCCCCTGAGATGATTCCGCTGACCGGGCTCTCGCAAGCCAGCAAAGCAGGTTAATCACTCAGGTGGCAGGTTGTAAAGGCTTTTTGGAACAGCCCCTGAGATAATTCTGTAGATCGGTCTCTCAAAATCCGGCAGGGTAGGTTGATCACCCAGGTGGCAGGTTGTAAAGGATTTTTATAAATGCTCCTGAGATGATTCTACTGATTGGGCTCTCTCAAGTCGGCAGGGCCGGTTGATCACCTAGGTGTCAGGTTGTAGAGAATTTTTGGAAAAGCCCCTAAGATGATTCTGTTGATCGGGCTCTCGCAAGCCAGCAAGGCAGGTTGATCACCCAGGTGGCAGGTTGATCACCAAGGTGGCAGGTTGATCACCTAAGCGGCAGGTTGTAAATGCTTTTTGGAAAAGCCCCTGAGATGATTTCGCTGACCGGGCTCTCGCAAGCCGGCGGGGTAACTTGATCACGAAGGTGGCAGGTTATAAAGGACTTTTGGAAATTCCCCTGAGATGATTCCGCTGACCGGGCTCTCGCAAGCCAACATGGCAGGTTGATCACCCATATGGCAGATTGTAGAGGCTTTTTGGAAAAGCCCCAGAAATAAATATGCTGGCTGGGCTCTCACAAGCCGGCAGGGAAGGTTGATCACCAAGGTGGCAGGTTGTAAAGGCTTTTTGGAAATGCCCTAGAGATGATTCCGCTGGTCGGGCTCTCGCAAGCTGGCAGGGCAGGTTGATCGCCCAGGTAGCAGGTTGTAGAGGCTTTTTGGAAAATCCCCTAAGATGATTCCACTAACCAGGATCTTGCAAGCCGGTAGGGCAGGTTGATCACTCAGGTGGCGGGGAAGTGAAGCAAATTTAGTGAGGGAGATGACAAGTTAGGATAGGGGTAGGAGGCGAGACGGGTCGGCCTCACCGAGGCCACACGAGCATCCCACTCGCTCACTCTAGGGGAATGGCGAATGCGCGAGCCATGCGGCCCGCGGCTAAGAGGGATAAGATAGTGCAACCCCTCCAGTGAATGCGAGCATTGATACCTAAGTTAAGGTACTCACCGGGTAGAGGTATGACCGGTGTAGAAATATTGGCAACGTTAACCCCGCGCGCGAGGAAAATACAGGGGACACCTGGGCATCTCGCAGGATGGGTACTCGGCACTCTCACAGAACCATGGAAGAGGAATATCATTCCAAACTCTTGGTTGAATGGTTGCGAGCACACAGAGACAGCAAAACCTAGGTCTCACAAGCCTCATACGGGTGAGGCCAATAGTTCGGCAAATTATTTGGTCCCTATGGCCGACGCTCGGCGAGCCTAAAATACCAAGGAGATTCGCCATGTTTATACATTTACAATGAAAAAAAGAATCACCAATGGCTTGAAAAATTTAATATTCATTCATAAAGGTTACAAAAATCTGGGGACTCGCCCCATACATATACAAAATAAAAAAAAAGGGGCAATGCCTAAATCTAAGGCGTAGCGGGCCCTCGGAATATTGTCTTTGCTCGTCGTCATTGATGCGCGATTTCAGCAATGCTAATTAGCAAGCACGAAATGCGATACGACGGCAGTGCACCGATCGCTCAATTAATAAAATAGGGAGGAACTCCCAAAATGTCGATCTCAAAGGAATGCAGGTTCTGGTGAACGAAATGTGTGCTGATTCGATTGTTACGCGAGCGAATAATGTGAAACATGGGCGTTGTGATTGGATTCCTAAGCTATTGCAGAAATAAGAGAAATGTGGGTTGAAAAGCACCGCTTCACAAGGTGTGGGTGAATGCAGCGGTCGCGATGATGCGCTTGGGAAGCGGATGGAATGGCCACATTGCGAGGTTTTGTGAGGGTCGTGTTCACCTCTTCGCCAACATCACCACTACTAATTGCTATGTGGCTTCACACACAAACAACCTAGGCTATCACAACAACAATGAAAGCTATTCTCACCACCACATCATCATTGCACATGAACACAAGCAAGGATCCATAACATTAACCTAACAAGCGTTCGTACAACAACACAAAGAGAAATCACAAGCATCAAAGTTTAGAAAGGACCACATAGAAGATGTCACCGCGTCTTGGGTTCTCGGCCGGAGTGAGAGGTTGTCGGGCTCTCTCCGGGCTCGGCCCTCAGATGGTGTGCGGACTCGAAGGAGGTTGTCACCGCTCCAATGTTCTTCAGCGCTTCTAGGGTCTCCTCGGCGAAGAATGCTTGAACTAGTGGCGGAGAATGCTTGCAAATGCTCCCGGATGGAGGAATGGCGAAGGAGATCGCTGGAAATGGTCTCCTCTTGTCTCCTCCGGTGGAAAGGGCGAAAATGGCGGGGTTCCTGGTTTTTCTCGTGAGGGGAATCCGTCCTTTCCGTAGCGGCATTTCCTGCGCTTTTATAATTAACTGGCATAATTTTGGGCACGCACGGTCGAACGCACGATCGTGCGCTGCCCGTGCGATAATTAAAGATAAAGACTGGCGTGAAGACGAAGCTGCACCGCCCGTGCGATTTACTCACGCACGGGCAAATCCGCCCGTGCATCAAAACGCAAGGGTAAATTCAGAAAAGCTAAAAACAGGAAGAAACAACGTCCGTGCGTTTGACTCACGCACGGGCAATTCCGCTCGTGCGTCAAAACGCACGACCAAACTCAGAACTCCCGTTTTCTGCCCAGATGAAAACGCATGACCACAATCGTCTGTGCGTCAAGGAAATGCACGACCGTGCGTTGCACACAATCATGAATTCTGGGGGAAACTGAATGATCCGACCACCTGTACACAAGATAAAACAGCTGGGAAAACACCTCCAGCACTAGATAAACATAGAGAAATGGATGGGGAGCACCATGTGCTTACCCCCAATAACAAGGAGCGCAAATGCACACCGAAATGGGCTTAAGAGTGCACCTAGCAAGGAATAACAAATATAATCAAAAACATGCCTAAAGTGTACTGCATCGACTAGAAATACGGCCCAGATGAGTCCATAAATGTGTATATAAATGGGACTCATCACATCCCCAGACTTAACCATTTGCACGTCTCGGGCAAACTACTCAGTTCTCCTGTCGGAATAATTGGATGTTAGAGTGAGTTTGAGCGGTAGACGCTAATTAGCAAGCACGAAATGCGATACGACGGCAGTGCACCGGTCGCTTAAGTAATAAAATAGGGAGGAACTCCCCGAATGTCGATCTTAAAGGAATGCAGGTTCTGGTGAACGAAATGTGTGTTGATTCGATTATTACGCGAGCGAATAATGTGAAACAGGGGCGTTGTGATTGGATTCCTAAGCAATTGCGGAAATAAGAGAAATGCGGGTCGAAAAGCACCGCTTCGCAAGGTGTGGGTGAATGTAGCGGCCGCGATGCCGCGCTTTGGAAAGTGGATGGAATGGCCACAGTGCGAGGTTTTGTGACGGTCGTGTTCACCTCTTCGCCAACATCACCACTAGCAATTGCTAGGTGGCTTCACACACAAATAACCTAGGCTATCACAACAACAATGAAAGCTATTCTCACCACCACATCATCATTGCACATGAACACAAGCAAGGATCCATAACATTAACCTAACAAGCTTTCGTACAACAACACAAAGAGAAATCACAAGCATCAAAGTTTAGAAAGGACCACATAGAAGATGTCACCGCTTCTTGGGTTCTCGGCCAGAGTGAGAGGTTGTCGGGCTCTCTCCGGGCTCGGCCCTCAGATGGTGTGCGGACTCGAAGGAGGCTGTCACCGCTCCAATGATCTTTAGCGCTTCTATGGTCTCCTCGGCGAAGAATGCTTGAACTAGTGGCGGAGAATGCTTGCAAATGCTCCCGGATGGAGGAATGGCGAAGGAGATCGCTGGAAATGGTCTCCTCTTGTCTCCTTCGGTGGAAAGGGCGAAAATGGCGGGGTTCCTATTTTTTCCCGCGAGGGGAATCCATCCTTTTCGTAGCGGCATTTCCTGCGCTTTTATAATAAACTGGCAGAATTTTGGGCACGCACGGTCGAACGCACGATCGTGCGCTGCTCGTGCGATAATTAAAGATAAAGACTGGCGTGAAGACGAAGCTACGCCGCCCGTGCGATTTACTCACACACGGGAAAATTCGCCCGTGCATCAAAACGCACGGGTAAATTCAGAAAAGCTAAAAACAGGAAGAAACAGGCGTCCGTGTGTTTGACTCACGCACGGGCAATTCCGCTCGTGCGTCAAAACGCACGACCAAAATCAGAACTCCCATTTTCTGTCCAGATAAGAACGCACGACCACAACCGTCCGTGCGTCAAGGAAACACACGACCGTGTGTTGCACACAATCATGAATTCTGGGGGAAACTGAATGATCCGACCACCTATACACAAGATAAAACAGCTGGGAAAACACCTCCAGCACTAGATAAACATAGAGAAAGGGATGGGGAGCATCATGTGCTTACCCCCAATAACAAGGAGCGCAAATGCACACCGAAATGGGCCTAAGAGTGCACCTAGCAAGGAATAACAAATACAATCAAAAACATGCCTAAAGTTTAGTGCATCGACTAGAAATACGGCACAGATGAGTCCATAAATGTGTATATAGATGGGACTCATCAGTCATCTTTTCCTGTGGATAGTAGTCGTGCGAATCTGAAGACGAGCCCACTAGGGAGTTAGGGAGGAAGAGCGCGGGGATCAACTCCTAGGTGGTGATGTTTTCCCAACCCACCCTAAAAGCGTTGACGTCACACAGCATGTCGAGCATGGTCTCGGTGGCCTTGATCACCACTGGGTCGCCTCGATCTCGTTGGGAGTGAACTGTAATACCCTCTCTCGCTTAGAGGTGGATTTGACACGCTCCGCTGCCAGCAATTCAACAGGGGTCTGAGAGAGCTGCGCCTTGACAGCCTCCACCTCAGCTTCCAGCTCACTGACTCGAGTCGCCATCTGAGTTGTGGCCTCAACATCCTGCATTGAATTCACATAAGAATGAAACAGAAAAGAATGGAAAGCCAAATTCATCTCGGGTAAGACTTACCTCTTTCCTCGGAGCTTTCATGAGAAGCCTCTCGGTGAATCCAAGCCACATCTCAAGATCACCAGCCTACTTTTGCTCGAGCTCTCGGGCGACTTCAGCTTTGTAGAACCTCTTCATGAAGGAGAAGCCGCGACGTGATGCCATTTGAGAGAGTTTGCAGGCGCGCATATAGGGCTGCGAGCTCTCATAGACGAGCTCTTGCAGGGTGTCGTTCTTGTAGCAGGCGGCTTATTCCCTCCCATACAGCCCATAGGAAAGGGCATATGCATGCTCTCCAGCCAGGTCGTGCTCGACCCAGGAAGGAAGGCGAGTTGAAAATATAACCTTCTCTACCACCTCCTCCCAAACGAGTAAGGGGTTACCCGCGCAGTCCCGAGGCCTCTCCCTCAAGCCAAAGTTGGGTTGTGCATCTCGCACATCTGCCCCGCTCATTCCTGTCATCGACCTGGGCCGGTGGCTCCAAGTAGCCCACTGTGGCGGTCTTCTTCTTTGTGTCCATGACTTTTTAAGATTCTTCCGCGAGCCAGAAAGGGACGGAGGGTCGAGATCCACCACAACCCTCTTCTCCTTGCCGTTGCTGGACATGGGCTTGCCCAGGTCACTAGCGTAGGCCTCCACGGCGGCCCTTGCAAAGTCAAGCGAGGAGGACATCTTTGCTCCACACATATATGGAGGGTTCGCAGGAATTAGACGCTCCCCTACAACACGTGAAAACATGAGTTAGTGAGGTGGGCGAACTAAAAATACAGTCTAAATAGTGCTAGTAGAAGCATACTTTCCACCTGTGGCACCAAGGGGAGCGAGTCGAGATGTCATCGCAAATAGGCGACTTCGAAGTTCTTCTCAATAAAGAACTTGTAGGACTCTGCCGTTTCTCCATCCACGCGAGGAGCGCAAAAGACGGATTTGCTCTTCTGGACAGGCGCATACGGGATGTTGCTAAAGTTATCCTTGATGAAGAGGAACCTATCATTCCATTGGTGGACTTTATTGAGGGTCTCACAAACTTTGAGCCGCGGGCCGGTCAGAAAGGCAACTCCATTCGAGGTAGCCCTGTAGATAAACAACTAACAAAAGACCATAAGGCTGAACTCTATCCTCTCCTCGCGCATGTAGCAAGTGAATGCCACGAGCATACCAATCACGTTTGTATTAACCCATGTAGGCACCATCCTGAAGTATTTGAGGAATTGCTTTACCTCATGCCACAAAGGGAGGCGAAGCCCAACTTCGATGTGGGAGAGAGGGAAGGCGAGATCATCCTCGTAGAATGATTTGATGGCTTCACGTTCCTTTGGGCAGCGAGCTGAGTACCCCTCCGGTAGAAAAGCGACCTCGAACCCGAGAAAATTATGAAATTTTCCGTAGATCTAAGAGTGAGCAGGAATAGTATAACTCAAAGTTCAAGCCAACAACCAGAAGCACATGAAAAACAACTTCAATCTTTATTGATGCTAGCAGAAATCTTCATTACAAGGGGAGGTATACATGGCGAGACAAGATTTCGCCAGTACAGAAGAAACGGGAGAAAAACAATGCTGAAAGATAACCAGCGGTCTGCCCACAGAGACCGCCTGACCGCCCGACCTGCGAGTTCGCGCAAGTAGAACACGAGACCGCCCGAACTGCCTGCCCGCAAGAACAACACAAACCGAGAACTCCGCGATCTGCCAATGATCCTCCGGAACTCCAGTAACCCACACTGCAAGCCGCGAGACCGCCCGAACACCCTAGAAGAAGAGGTGACTGTTGCTGCCCGCACAATCCGCAGAAGCTGCACAAAAGAAGTTCGATCGGCTAACCGCCCGGTCACAAGAATGAGACCGCAAGAGAAGACGCGAGCTCTGCTTACACTTAGTGCGATTATTTTGCTGCTACAGTGACTCCTATTTATAGGCGTGCGACCTGATCAAGTCACCACCCTATGAGATAGAGTCACCGTCTTCTGACTGCGTGACCAAGACCGGTCAACCTGCACGGTCAGCAAGATCGCTCTGCGCCGTGAGCTCGCCGACTTCAACAGAAGCCACGTGATCATGACAACTTGCCCGGTCATGACGCTCACCACCTGTGTTCGCCACACGAAGCCTCCTCCAGAGATCGCGAACACAGCCGGTCAACTAAGGCATACAAACTGCCAAGCCGACCAACACCAGAGACCGCATATACCAGCAGGTCGCCAAGGACCAGCTATGCGAACTCAAAATGGAGACCGCGCGAATAAGAAGACTAGTCGACGCGCATCACCAAGAACCCGGACAACCTCTAGACCGAACTGCCCATAGCAGAAACCTCCTGTGCGGTCAGCAGCTCGACCCGCACAGAACAGAGAACATCTTGCCATGCGGTCTCACAGACCAGACCGAGCGGCCTCATCCCCTGAAATAGAACAGCTCACCACGCGGTCTCACAAAACAGACCGCGCGGCCACATCTCGACAACCTTGGACAGAAGGACGGCGGTCACGCCGAGAAGACCTGCAACTAGACTAGAGAGGTCAGACCGCATAGGGAGACCGCAAGACCGCGCAGTTTGCTAGACCGCGCGACCTCCCCCCCCCCCCCCCAGACCGCCAACTTCCACTAATATCCACTTCAACATTTTTAACACTCCCCCTTGAAGTGGGAAGTTGAAAACAGCCCAAGTAAACTCCTTAGTCGAGTGAACGGCCCCTTCGCTAGCGCCTTTGTGAATATTTCAGCAACATTGTCCTGACTCCGAACATGCTCGACCGAAAGAGACCCCTCCAGCACCTTCTCACGAATGAAATGATGCTCGATCTCGATATGCTTGGTCCTCGCGTGACAATCTGGATTAGTAACCAGTTTGAGAGCACTCTCATTGTCGCCGCGGAGCAGAGTCAGATCCCAAACCTCTTTATGGACATCTCCCACCAACCTCCTAAGCCAAATGGATTCTGGAGCTGCCAAAGCCGAAGCCTTGTATTATGCTTCTGTGGTGGAAATTGACACGGAATCCTACTTCTTGCTGCACCATGATATAGCCGTGGGGGCCGCCATGAAGACGTATCCAGACATCAACTTCCGATCATTTGAATCTCCCCCGTAATCAGCATCCATGTAACCATGCACCTCGAAGCCCGCATCCCTCCTGTAAAGGAGACCCATATCCGAAGTCACCTTGACATATTTCAAAATATTCATGGTCGCTAGAAGATGAGGCATCCGTGGTTCCGCCATATACCAACACACCCTGCCAACATCATACGCAATATACGGCCTAGTGATCGTCAGATAAATCAAGCTCCCAACTAGAGCCCGGAACACGATCGGATCTTCCAGAATCCTCCCCTCATCCTTGCGAAGTTTCATGGCCTTCTACATAGGTGATATTCTGCTATCTTTCCATACCACCCCTCGGCGCTTGCTTCAACCCATACAGGGCCTTCTTCAGCTTACAGACATAGTCAGGAAATTCTTCAGATACGAAGCCTGGCAGTTGGACCATGAAGATGTCCTTGTTAATCTCATCGTACAAGAAAACATTCTTTACGTCGAGTTGCCAAATCTCCCAATCATTGAACGCTGCCAAGGCAATCACAAACCACATTGAAGTCATCTTTGCCATAGGACTAGATGTCTCTTCATAATCTTCACCGTATTGCTGCGAGAATCCACGAGCCACAAGGCGAGCCTTGTAACGCTCGATACTGCCGTCTGCCTTCTTATTGAGCTTATAGACGCACTTGCATGTCACAGGGGTGATACCCTTGGGCCTGGGCACCAGAGACCAAGTCTCATTCTTCTCAAGAGCACTCATCTCTTCCTGTATAGCTGAATCCCACTGTTCCACGCCTTTGGCCTTCTAGAAGCTCACTGGTTCCCGCTCATCCAAGGGACCAGCAAAGAAACATGAGACAAAGCTCACCATGTTTCCTCCTGTATAGCGATCAGGGGCAATGATCGTTCGCTTTGATCTCCTCAGCTCCTTCCCCTGACTTGCAACATCCTCAGCTGCTTCTTCCATAGCTCCCCTTCCAGATGTACTAGGAGCATCGCTCCCCCTGCTTCCTGATTTAGAAGCCTCTGTCCCAGAACTAGAAGTAGATGGACCACCTGGTGACACAGGAAGCTCCACCTGAAGGTTTTCTGCAGCTCTCACCGGCTCCTCCACCCTGCTTCCTGGTAGCTCAACACCAGAATTTCCCTTGTACGACGTCACCTCGTCGAACACGACGTCGCGAGATACAACAAATCTCCGCGTCTCCGGGTCCATGCACTTCCAGCCCTTCTTCCGATCATCATATCCCATGAAGACTAGCTTCCTTGCCTTCGCATCTAGCTTCGTCTGAAGCACATCTGGAATGTGCACATAGCAGGTGGAACCAAACACCCGAAGGTGTGCCACGCTTGGCTTTTCCTTGAACATCATCTCATGCGGGGTCAACATATTGATAGGACTGAGAGGCATCCTGTTGATGACGTATGCAGCACAAGATATTCCCTCCGCCCAGAAGGACTTTGGGATACTCTTGGCATGCAGCCAACACTTGCAGGTCTCCGTCAGATGACAGATCTTCTGCTCTACAACTCCATTTTGTTGTGGAGTATGTGCACAAGTAAGCTCCCTCCGGATGCTCGCCTTCCTGCAAAAACTAGAGAACTCACCAGAGGTGAACTCCCCTCCGTTGCCAGTTCTCAGCTTCTTAACCCGCAGACCTAGCCGACCCTCCACGACCTCCTTGAACTCCACAAACTTGGCAAACGCCTCTGCCTTCTCCTTCCGGAAATAAACCCACACATATCTGGTGTGATCATCGATCAACACCAGCATATACCTGCTGCCTCCGAGGCTTGGGGTAGCAGTCGGTCTCATCAAGTCACCGTGGATGCACTCCAACGGCATACTACTCCTTGTTTGCGACTTATCAAACGGTAGTCGATGAGACTTGTCGAACTTACATCCTGCGCAAATATGACCATCTCCGTAGGAGGATAGACTAGGCGGGCCCTTGACAGACCTTTCACCGCCATAGCCTTCAGCTTATCCATTCCTACATGCCCCAACCTCTTGTGCCATATCACGGCACTATCATTCGTCCTCATCTTGTCGACATAAGACCTTGTCGATAGAACGAACAAGTCTTTTGCCCTTCTCCCCACATGAACGACCTCCGCTTTCACCGCTTCAACATTTCGAAGAAACCTCACCTCTGTTGGGCCAAACAGAATGTGATACCCAGTGTCTACAGCGTTGGTCACGGAGAAGAGGTTTTTCCTCATTCCGGGCACATGATAGACACTCTTCAAAGTTAGTAGCCCTCTATCACTGCCCAAGGAAACAACCCCCACCTTCTCGACATTATGCGTGATATTATCAGCAGTTATGATGGCATCGTTACCTGAGTAAGGCTGCGCTGAAGTAAGCTTCGACTCGTCCCCGATGAGGTGATGACCACACCCCGAGTCCATGATCCAGTCCTCCTGATATTTAATAGGAGCCACAGCTCCAACAGAAGCCGAGAAGGCTCCTCCCCATCCTCCATCATTCTGCCTGGCCTCAGCTTCCTCCTTTCCTGCAGCAGCATGCCCTGGCTGAAGATTCACCCGGCAATCCTTCCTGATGTGACCAAGCTTCCCGCACCTGAAGCACTTTGGACCTTCTCCCTTCTTCTTCCCTTCAGCCTTGGGAGCATAGCCCCTCTCTTGCTGTCCAGAAGTTGAAGGCCCATTGCCTCCTCCAGCGGTCTTCTTCTTCTTATCCCACTTCTTCTTCTTCCACATGAAGAGAACCTCGCCTTCTCCCCCAGACACTAACACCCCCGCCATCTTCCTTGCCAGACTCTCCTGCGATGCAAGCAGATTTTCCAGCTCCAGCAGAGAAGGCTGATTTGCCCAACCCTGCACCGACGTCATAAAGGACACACTCCTTCCACAAGCCACGGATGATGTGCCTCTTCAGCTTTGCCTCAGAAATGGTTCATCAGGATCCAATGCTGAAATCTCAGCGCACAGGTTCTTCATCTTCAAGAAGAATGTAAAGATAGATAGGTCACCTTGAGCCAATCTAGCCAGCTCATTCTCCAGGAATTGAAGTCTTGTCACATTTTTCTTGTTAAACATCCCATCCAGGGCCCTCCAGATCTCAGCAGCTGATCCACACCCCAAGATGTGATAGAACAGATCAGGTGAAATTGCCCTTTTCAGGGCGAACTCTGCTTTGGCATTAATTCGCCTCCAGTTCCTCACCTTATGACCATTATCCCCAACCGGGACAACTTCCTCCGTGCTATCTCCTCCAACAACCTCCCAGAGGTCCTCACCCAGAAGATAACTCTGCATACACGACCTCCACTTCTTAAAGTTGGTCGAGTTGAGCATCTCAATTCCAAGACTCCTTGCTTCCATGGCTCTACCACTGGTTCCTTCTTCACAAAGGCGATGGCAACTTTGAGTTAATCACTGCTCTATCCACTCCAACCTCCCTCTGATACCATGTGAAATTTTTCGTAGATCTAAGAGTGAGCAGGAATAGTATAACTCAAAGTTCAAGCCAACAACTAGAAGCACATGAAAAACAACTTCAATCTTTATTGATGCTAGCGGAAATCTTTATTACAAGGCGAGGTATACATGGTGAGACATGATTTCGCCAGTACACAAGAAACAGGAGAAAAACAATGCTGAAAGGTAACCAGCGGTCTGCCCACAGAAACCGCCTGACCGCCCGACCTGCGAGTTCGCACGAGTAGAACAGGAGACCGCCCGAACTGCTTGCCCGCAAGAACAACACCAACTGAGAACTCCGCGATCTGTCACCGATCCTCCCAAACTCCAGCAACCCGCACTACAAGCTGCGAGACCGCTCGAACACCCAAGAAGAAGAGGTGACCGCTGCTTCCCGCAGAATCCACAAAAGCTGCAAAAAAGAAGTTCGATCAGCAAACCGCCCGGTCACAAGAACGAGACCGCAAGAGCAGACGCGAGCTCTGCTTACACTTGGTGTGATTATTTTGCTGCTACAGTGACTCCTATTTATAGGCGTGCGACCTGATCCAGTCACCACCCTATGAGATAGAGTCACCGTATTCTGATCGCGTGACCAAGACCGGTCAACCCGCGCAGTCAGCAAGATCGCTCTGCGTCGTGAGCTCGCCGACTTCAACAGAAGCCGCGCGATCATGACAACTCGCCGGTCATGACGCTCACCACCTGTGTTCGCCACACGAATCCTCCTCCAGAGACCGCGAACACAGCCAAGCCGACCAACACCAGAGATCGCATATACCAGCAGGTCGCCAAGGACCAGCTATGCGAACTCAAAACGGAGACCGCGCGACTAAGAAGACTAGTTGATGCGCATCACCAAGAACCCGGACAGCCTCCAGACCGGACTGCCCGTACCAGAAACCTTCTGTGCGGTCAGCAGCTCCACCCATACAGAACAGATAACATCTTGCCACGCGGTCTCATAGACCATACTGAGCGGCCTCATCCCCTGTAACAGAACAGCTCACCACATGGTCTCACAAACCAGACCGCACGGCCACATATCAGCAACCTTGGACAGAAGGACGACGGTCACGTCGAGGAGACCTACGGCTAGACCAAAGAGGTCGGACCGCATAGGGAGACCGCAAGACCGCGCGGTTTGCCAGACCGCACGGTTTTCCAGACCGCGCGACCTCCCCCCAGACCGCTAATTTCCACTAACATCCACTTCAACATTTTCAACAAAAATCCCCCTCTGACACTTTTCCCTCGAAAAAGAGGTGCTCGACAAAGTTAGCAACATAATTCCACTGCCCATCAGAAGGGTGAGAAGATTTGTTCATCTTTAAAAGGATTGGCAAGTAGGATGAGCGAGCCGAAGGGGAAAGGAGAGCAAGAGGGAAATTAATACAATAAGTGAGTACGGAGAGAAGGGGGTGGGGTATTTATAGAAAAGGGGGTGAGGGAAGTCTCGCGATTAATGACGCGACCTGCTCACCCCACACTCACTCGCCCTTACCTGCACACAAAGTCTCCTTAGCTTTATCTTGACGAGCAAGCGCGAGCACTCTTATTATGCAAATCTTAATATCGGAGAATGATAAGGAAAATAACACATGCGAACCGTACCAAGTGAAGAGAAAAATATGAACTCCCGCGAGGCGGGGTTAAACACAGAGAAATAATAATGTTCATATAGCAAACGGAAATAGTAGTGAATCGGTTAAAAAGAAAACTTGATTGCGAGTGAGTCAAATACACCGAGAATTTCACCTCTGGGTACCCCGACTGCTCATCCGCATCCTTGGACCTCACCTCACAAGGGCATACTCGCAGACCGCAACGATCTCCTCGTGAAGGGCGAGCACGCAATCTTCGATCTGCCTAAAGTGGTCCTCCAATGATGCAGCAGCATCCCCTGTGAGACGTTGCACCTTTTCTATGAGCAGATTGCAGTCTGTTGGATCTTGAGGCACCCTTAGAGGGGGTGAGTAAGGGTTTTAAAAACTTATGTTATATTTTAAAATACTTGAAATGATAAGAGATTAAATTAATGATAAACCACACAAAAAGAGGAAATCAAGTAATATAAATGAAAGACATGGTTTTATTAACTTGAAATATAAGATTACAAATATTGATTTCTTATGATGCTAGAAATCATAGGCGATAAAGTAAAACCCCTTTTGGTTTTCTATCCCGACTCTTATCCCCACAAACTGGTGGCTTTAGCCTATCCTTCCCCGGATACGGCCTCATGCCGCTCTAGCCTTTTTATCCCTAGAAAGGCTTTGAGCATCCCCTAGATCTACTCCCTAGACCTAGTCGCCAACACGAGGCGAATTCCTCCCTAAGTCCTACCCAGACCTAGTCAGCAACATGAGGCAAATTTAATACACGATTGTAATGAAAGAGTTACAAACAAAACATAAAAACACAAATGAAAACTCCCTATGAAGAATTCTGGAGATGGCGAAGGCTCGCTGAATATTCTCGAAGTCTAAGCGTGCTTTCTTCGCTTTGCGTAAGCATTGATTCGATCCTCCTTGAATTCATTTCTCTAATTAGTGTGGGAGATGATGGTCTAGAAAATACGGCCCTCTCAGAGTTTCTGAAGTGCTAGAATAGGTCTCTCTTGGATCAGTAGTTGGAGAAGACGAAATCCACCTATTTATAGGACTGGACGCTAACGTCGGCGTTAAGGCTAACGCATGTCATTGCCCTATTATAGAATTGGTTTGATGGATCAGATCTTCAAAATAGGAAGGAGATTATGCACTTTAGGAAACATTTATTTTAGGCAACCCTAACACTGGCGTTAAGGCTAACGTTGGTGTTAGGTCGGATCATTCCTAAAGAGCTCTTGCAATCACGATTACTTCCCTCCTTGCCATAATCATCATGATGGGAAAGAGGGTCAACGCTTAGCGTTAGTTCCTAACACCTAATGTTAGGTCCTAATACCTAGCGTTAGACCACATCCCTCTTTTCAGTTTGTGAGCAGGTCTAGACCAATAATGCAGCATCCTAGTGTCACATCTATTCAAACATGCATGCTATAACACAATGGCAAACAAGATCAAATACAAGTAGGATTTTTTATTCTCAAATCAAATGGATACAGAAAACCATGTTCCAACAATCTCCCTTTTTGATAATAACAAATCCAATAGAGATAAATCAGATTCATATATAAGAGAGGTGTGTTTAGAAGGATATATGACACTAAGCAATATAGAGACAATAATAAGAATTATTGATTGTTAGATTATGCTCCCCTACATAAGTGCTCCCCCTTAGTGTATGCTCACATAGACAAGATTCATGCTCCCCCTTAATCTAGTGAATCCTACTCCTTTAATCATTACGATTTATCATTTTTTTCTCCCCCTTTTGTTATTAGCAAAAGTGGGTGGAGTGAAACAAAACAATTGTAAAGATGAAGAAATTTGGGACATAACTAAGAGAGGATTAAGAGTTTTGTTTAAACATAAAGTAAGTCATGATCGAGCTAAGGGAGAGAGTAGCATAGCGGAAAAAGATATGATAAGTGTGAACGAACAACATTCCATTTTTTTTGTTTTACGAAAGGAATTCTACAACTTGCTTTTCGAAGTGAAATTTTTTAAGAAACTTGTTTGAAGAAATGCAATATAGTTTGACAAGCACAAGTGAAGAAAAAACCTTAGAAGTAAGCATGATAAACCATGGTAAACACAGCATAGTCAAATAGGAATGTGGAATGACAAAACAAAATTATTTGATATTTTTGAAAAGAATTGTTTTGTTGATTTGGTTTGACACTAGACTTTGCACATTTTGAGCATTAACTTTATAAATTCTCATAATAAGTAGGCCAGCATGATTTTAACGTATTCAAAAAGATAATAGCCACAATGTAACCAAATCGTATTTCAAGTAAAGAAAACATTGTAGAAGTCATGCATTGCAATCTAGTGCTTTTACTTGAGTTTTTAGAGAATTATATAATGTTGCATTAGGATCCAATTCTCATGAGTAGAAGCTTTATGAAAAACAATGATGTGTGCATAAGGTGTTTTGATAAAAGTATACAAGTTAAATAATCAAAACATATGACATATGTAATGAAATAGTAACAGCAATATTAAGACTATAATCTTATAATTACTTTCACACATCAATTTTAGAATAAAATTTCAAAGCACATAAAAGGAGTACAACTACCAAGGTGCTTCGCCCACACAATGCTCATTAAGACCTATCAAGGAGCGAAGTATTGCTTGGGGATCACATAAGCATTTTTATAAAAAAATTATTCTTAGTGATCCGGTGTACAAATAGAAGTGATAAAAAGAATTTGCACAAGACACTTTACAATTCTTGACAAGGTGCTCAACCTCACAATGCTCATTAAGACTTATCAGGAGGGTGAGCAGTGCTTGGTGGAGTTATCTTTGGTAATTGATTTCATTTTTGTAAAGCTTGGGCCAAAGGTCTCTGAATTCACTGGTTGTTGCAAACCCTTACAACTTTGAAATAACACTTCTATGTGTGCAAGAAATTTATTGTTTGAATGAAGGTGTAGGTAATTTAGACATACTACTTAATGTGTTAAAACTATTACACTACACAATCATGCAAGACTAAGATTATGAGCACATGTAGATTACCAAAATAATGAGTGTAAGAATCATTGATTAACATAAAACATTACTCATACTTAAAGACATGCTAGGCAATCTTACACAATTTTTTATAGACTATTTCATTGCACATAATCAGATTAAGGTCAAGGCATGACAAGATAAAACAATGTTTAAGAAATTTGAAATTAAAATTAGGCATTAAAGAAAATCTTTGTGTGTATGCCAAAAACAATTTTGACCATTTGAAACAAAAATAACTAAGATGTTTGCTCTTGTGAAGTCTTATAGTCAAACCATAATTTTGTAAATATTTAAAACAAAAACAAATGACAAAAGCATATTTTGGAGCATTTTGAATTAATAATTTTTTTTTTGTATTTTGGAATAAAACAACCAAGTTAATAACAAAATAATTTCACAAACTGAGAAAAGAAATAGAGAAAAATCATTATAAAAATACAAGAAATAGTGTAGAGAAAACAGAATTTCAATTTGGCAAAAAGGGCTGACGCTTGGCGTTAAGTACTTAAAGCCCAAACAGAACACCTTTTTTTGAGATTTTTGAAAAACAATTCTTTGAAATAGGTAGTATGTATATAGGCCTTCTTAGTGTAAAAATTTCAGAGAATTTGGAGAAGATTAGAAGGCTATTTAAACATATTTCTAGTAGTTTTTAAATGGTATTTATATTTTATATTTGATTTTGATTTTTTGTGAGACAATAGTTGCCCTTAGCAATTTATAGTGGATCTTGGACTTCCCGAGGTCTACCCTGTGAAGGGTTCACACCGGTACTAGGAGATGTGATGGGGTGACATCCCAAACCTCCCTTTCACAAGATATTTAATTGTTATTGATTGCTACCAAAGCTTAATATTGAAAATTTATAAACTCAAAATTTTTGAAAGAGTGAAATTTCTTTAATAAATATATTATAAATTTAGAATTAGAGGATTAATAATTAAAGAAGTATGGAAGTTAGTTTTGAGGAGAGATAACATTTGATGGGTTTCAATTTGATATATCTAAGACTCCTAATTCTAGACAAAACATGTTGAAACGAGCATCGGGGAGAGGTCTTGTGAAAATGTCTGCAAGTTGGGATTCCGTACCAATGAAACTTATTTTTACATGTTTTTTCTTAATATGATCCCTAATGAAGTGATGGCGAACATCTATGTGTTTGGATCTAGAGTGGTGTACAGGATTATTTGTAAGATCTATGGCACTTTTGTTGTCACATTTGAGATCAATATTTTTGAGATGAAAACAAAAATCCTCTAGAGTTTGGCTCATCCATAAATCTTGTGCACAATAACTCCCAAGAGCGATGTATTCGGCCTCCGTGGTGGAGAGTGCAACTGAAGATTGTTTTCTACTAGACTATGCTACTAATGAGGGTCCTACAAAGTGACAAGTACCGCTAGTGCTTTTTCGATTTAGTGAACATCCGGCGCAATCCGAATCGGAATAGCCATGCAATGCAAAAGAATCATTATGCGGGTACCATAATCCTAATCTAGATGAGCCTAATAGATATCTAAAAATACGTTTTACCGCTTTTAAATGAGGTTCTTTTGGATTGGCTTGAAAGCGAGCACATAAACATACGACAAACATTATATCTTTCAAAGAAGAGATCCAATCATACCTCTATATAAAGTTTGATCGATAGAAATTCTAGATTCACCTTTTCCTAGTTTTAATGAAGCACTCATAGGTGTAGAAGCTTGTTTAAGATTTTCAAATCCAAATCGTTTATATATCATGAACATATTTTGTTTGGCAAATAAAAATACCATTATTTCGTTGTGATATTTGAAAACCAAGAAAATAAGAGAGTTCTCCTACAAGGCTCATTTCAAATTCATTTTTCATTACTAAGACAACTTCATTACACAACTCTTCATTAGTGGCTCCAAGAATGATATCATCAACATATATTTGTAGAATAATTAAATCATTATTATTATGCTTAATGAAGAGTGTGTTGTCTGCACTTCCCATGGCATAACCGTGCTTTAATAAAAAGGATGTAAGTCTATCATACCATGCACGGGGCGCTTGTTTTAAACCATAAAGCAATTTTTCAAATTTATAAACATGATTTGGTAATTTTTCATTTATAAAACCGGGGGGTGTTCTACATAAACTTATTCTTTTATAAACCCGTTTAAAAAACACTTTTAACATCCATTTGAAATAATTTTATCCTTTTAAAACTCGTAAATGCCAAAAATATTCGTATAGATTCTAAGCGAGCAACGGGTGCAAAAGTTTCTTCAAAATCTAGCCCCTCTATTTGAGAAAAGCCTTGTGCGACTGAGCGAGCTTTATTTCTTGTAATCCTAGATTCACCATCTAATTTATTTTTAAAAATCAATTTTATGCTAACAACGGGATGATTAGATGATCGTTCTACTAGGTTCCAAATTTATTACTTTCAAATTGATCTAACTCTTCATTCATAGCCAAAAACCAAAATTCATCATTTAAAGCGATTGAAACGTTTTAGGTTCAATTTTGGAAACAAAGCAAAGGTTTGAAAATGTTTCATGAAGAGAAGATCGAGTTCATACCCCAATAGATGGTTCCCCAATAACTAGCTCCTTTAGATGTTTTTTTGAGAAGTTTAAGATGCTTGGAGGCACATATTTATCTTTCTTGGCCTCCTCCTCCTCTTTGGAAGGTTCCTCTTCGTTGTGCTCCAAAGATGGCAAAGGTTCATCATTTGTACATGTAGGAAGTCTTTCTAAACAAGGAATAAATTCATCAAAATTTACATTAATAGACTCTTCAACCTTACTCATTCATTTGTTAAATATTCTATACGCTTTACTAGTTGAAGAGTATCCAAGAAATATTCCTTCATCACATTTTTCATCAAATTTTTCTAAGGCGTCTTTTGTATTAAGAATAAAACATTTACAACCAGATGCTTTAAAATATGATACGTTAGGTTTCTTTTAATAATATAGTTCATAAGGTGTGAGATTTAAAGATGGACGAAGCATGAATCTATTCATTACATAACATGATGTGCTTACTGATTCTGCCCAAAAGGACTTATGTAATTTATATTCATATAGCATGGTACGTGATAGTTCTTGGATTGTCATATTCTTTCTTTTTACAATATCATTTTGTTGAGGTGTGCGTGGAGCGGAGAACTCATGCTTAATACCTAACATTTCACAAAGAGATTTAAAATTTTATTTTTAAATTCTCCTCCATGATCTGAGCGAATGCATTTTATTTTTAAATCTAGTTCATTTTGAATACGAGTACATAATTTTGAAAATTCGCAAAATGCACCAGATTTGGAAGAGAGAAATAAAGTCCAACAGTATCTAGAGAAATCATCTATTAGAACAAAAGTATATATTATACCACCAAGACTTGCGGTGCTAACGGGACAAAGAGATCCATATGAATTAATTGCAAAGGTTTTGTGGTAGAAATTTCATTTTTGCTTTTAAAAGAAGATTTTGTAAATTTGCCTTTTTGACATGGAGAGCATAGTGAAGATAAATTTTCATTCAATTTAGGCAATCCTCTAATCAATTCCTTTTTGGCTAGTTTTAAAATGAGCTTCTTACTAGCGTGACCTAAACGACTATGCCATAGTTCTAACTCGCCATTTTAGTTGTAAAACATTTTAAAGATGATGCGCGTGATAGATCATGAAAAGAAATTAAATAGACATTATGAATTCATGGAGTAGTGAGTACAATATCATTAGTCTTAGGATCTATAATTTTGCACAAATTAGAGGAAGACTCAAATAAAATATTAAGGCCTTTATCGCATAGTTGACTAATAGAAATTAAGTTGTGTTTTAAGCCTTCTATAAATAAGACGTTTGTAAGAGAGGAGACGCTACCCACTGTATCGGTGCCTAAGATTCTTCCTTTTCCATTGTCACTGAATGTCACTGTTCCTCCTTTCTTCTTTGTGAGGCTAAGGAACTTTGCTTTATCATCTGTCATGTGCTAGGAGTAGCCTGAGTCCAAGTACCACATGTCTTCCTTGTCCTTAGCCTGCCAACACACCTAAAAAGAAGATGTTAGTGAAGATCTGGATACCCATGAGGTTCCTCCCATAATATAGGTGGTGACCTTAGGTACCCAGATTTGTTTTAAAGTGCGCTTTCCCTTCTTCCTGCAAGATTCCGTGGTGTCGCCAAACAACAAACAATTTGCACACGTAACATAAGGAGATGAGACCTTTTTCAGAGATTTTTTTTTACCCTTACTGGTAGACACATAAGTGAAAGTGGTGACAGAATTATTATTATAAAAAGAATTTTGGTTTTTGGAACTAGAGTTAATGTCGGCGTTAGAATTTAATGATGGGCGGTAACTTCGCGAACCATAACCCAGCCCAAACATTGTAGAACCATAGCACTGGTTGCCCAAAATCATGTCCAGTGATTTTTGGCCAACCCCAAATTTGTTTATTGCCATATTAAGATCATCGATTCAGGTTTTTAAGGCAAAATTTTTGTTTACTAAATTTCCACACCTCTTTGCAAAAGTTTTCTTTTCATTTTCTGTTTGAGAAAGAGAATTTTTTAAACTTCTTTCTAAGTCTCCCTTTTGTTTTGTGAGAGATTCGATATTTGAGAGAGCCTTAGAAAGATCGTTTTCTAGTTCTTTTGTTCTTGCTAAGTTATGATCATTTTCTTGGCTAGTTCCTATCTCTTTTCCCAAAGTTTTTATTTCCTTATTTAATTTTTTATTTTGTTTTAAAAGAATTTTATTTTCAGTTTTTAGAAGATCAAGATCTTTTAAACTTTTACTAAAAAAATTGCATGTTTTCATGTGCTCAATATAAAGGTCATCATAAGTATTAGGAATTACCTCAATGTCACTTTGGACACTGCAATCGTCATCCGTTGATTCATGGATACTCCCCATAAGGCACAAATTTGCCTCATCACTATCGCTTGAAGTTGACTCCATTGAACTTTTGGATGAAGAGTCATCTCACGTTGCAGCATTCAAAACCTTCTTCTTTTCTCTTCCTTTATGGCTCTTTTCTTTTTGTTCTTTCAGGTACTTTGGGCATTGGCTTCTTATATGCCCAGTCTTCATGCAATGGAAGCACTCGGGAGGAGGCCGCTCTTCATCATCGTATCTTAATTTTTCCTTTTTCTCTCTTTTGGAGGATAAGCCTTTTCCGAAGTACTTACGAAAAGTATTCCTCCTTTCTGGATTCTTCATGAACTTTGTGAAATTTTTCACAAAAAGACAATCCTCGACCTCTTCCTCGTTGTCATCCTCTTTCCTTGACTTCAATGCCAAGGATTTCTTGTTTGGCTCTTTGTTATATTCTTTATCTTGGATTTTGAGTTCTACCTCATGGGTTTTGAGATTCCCAATGAGGCTCTCAATTTGGAGCCATCTTAGATCATGCGATTCGGAAATAGCTGTCACATTTGGATTGAAATTCGGAGGGAGAGATCGAAGGATCTTCCTCACCAAGTCAACATTCGAGAAGGTTTTTCCAAGGATCTTTGAGGCGTTTACGATCTTGGTAAAATGTGTGTACATCGAGTCCACGTCCTCATCTGGATCCATTCTGAATCTTTCAAACTCTGATTCTAGTTAGAAGAGCTTCGAGTCTTTAACCTGAGAGGTACCTTCATGAGTTATTTCTAGTAAATTCCAAATGTCATAAGCAGTTTCACAAGCACAAACTCTATTAAATTCAGTCTTATCTAATGCGTAAAATAAAGCATTCATAGCTTAGCATTATTTTTACATTTATTTTTATCCCCATCATCCCATCTATCTCTAGGCTTTTCCATGGTTACCTCTCCAACAACATAAGTAGGAGTGGTATACGGTGTTTCGACACTATCCTAGACGTCTAGATCTAAATTTATTAGAAAGTAGCGCATTCGCGTTCTCCAATAGTTATAGTCGGTTCCTGTGAAAAGTGGAGGTCTACTTATTCCTTGCCCCTCATGGAAAGCGAGATCACGGAGCGCCATTATTCCCGATTGTTAAGCCGATTTGGAATAACCTCCCTCCGATACCACTTGTTGGATCTTGAGGCACTCTTAGAGGTGGGTGAATAAGGGTTTTAAAAATTTATGTTATATTTTAAAATACTTGAAATGATAAGAGATTAAATTTGTGATAAACCACACAAAAAGAGGAAATCAAGTAATATAAATGAAAGACATGGTTTTATTAACTTAAAATATAAGATTACAAAATTTGATTTCTTATGACGCTAGAAATCATAGGCGATAAAGTAAACCCCCATTTGGTTTTCTATCCTGATGTGTATCCCCACGAACTGGTGGCTTTAGCCTATACTTCCTCGGATACGGCCTCAAGCCGCTCTAGCCTTTCTATCCCCAGAAAATCCTTGAGCATCCCCTAGATCAACTCCCTACACCTAGTCGCCAACACGAGGCGAATTCCTCCCTAAATACTACCCAGACCTAGTCGCCAAACATAAAAACACAAATGAAAACTCTATATGAAGAATTCTGTAGATGGCAAAGGCTCGCTGAATATTCTCGAAGTCAAAGCGTGCGTTCCTCGCTTTGCATAAGCGTTGATCCGATCCTCCTTGAGTTCTTCTCTTGAATTTGTGTGGGAGATGATGGTCTAGAAAATATGGCCCTCTCAGAGTTTCTGAAGTGTTGTAATAGGGCTCTCTTGGATTAGTAGTTGGAGAAGACGAAATCCACCTATTTATAGGACTGGGCGCTAATGTCGATGTTAAAACTAATGCGTGGCGTTGACCCGGCATAGAATTGTTTTGATGGCTCAGATCTTCAAAATAAGAAGGAGATTCTGCACTTTAGGAAACATTCATTTTAGGCAACCCTAATGCTTGCGTTGAGGCAAACATTGGCATTAGGTCAGATCATTCCTAAAGAGCTCCTACAATCACAGTTGTTTCCCACCTTGCCATAATCATCATGATGGGAAAGAGGGTCAATGCCTAGTGTTAGGTCCTAACGCTTGGCGTTAGACCACATCCCTCTTTTCAGTTTGTGAGTAGGTCCAGACCAATAATGCAGCATCCTAGTGTCATATATGTTCAAACCTGCATGCTAAAAACACAATGGCAAATAAGATCAAATACAAGTGGGATCTGTTATTCTCAAATCAAAGGGATGCATAAAACCATGTTCCAACACAGTCTACCTCAAGGAATTCCATTCTTCATTCTAGAGTGAGGATGCGATGGAAGGGGTCGTTCTCCACTGAAGCCCTCTCCTCCTAGAGCTCGTGAATCATATACCCATGCTTCCGCAGGATGCCTGCCACTCAACCCTTTATCTCAGCAGCATTGGAGGGGTCGCCCAGGTACTCGTCGATCATGTCGGGAGATAACGGTGCCGAGTAGATTACTTCATAATCAGACTCTTTAGATTTTAGGTTGTCAGTATTTGGAGAAAGATGAAAGGTTAGTGCTGAGTCGAAAAATGAAGAGGCCTGAATGAACCCCCTTACCAAGCAAGTCCTTAATAGCCTTCCCCTCGCGATGCGGGGTAGGCTCGCGGTCATGACATGTGAGGAAACTAGGCCTCCCGCCAAAGGGGAATGAGGTAGGAAGCATCAGAGACTTCCCCATACCCACTGGCGAGAGAGCCTTGTTAGGACCCTGTGCTTCAGGAATTGCGGTGACACTAGCAACAGTGCTCGCAGGGCCGATGGTCATTTTGGCAAAACTCCTGGGTCAGGTCTCGAGTAGGTGACTTCGGTCGTGGAGGGGTAGGCGCGAGGTCGATATAATTGGGTACTGTGACGATAAGCATTGTTAGTTATGCCCACGAGGCGTGAGTCAAGTGCGATGAAGAATAACATTCGCTTACCAGGAATGAGGGGGTATCAGGGCCAACCTAATGTTCGCTCTCTCTTGCTAGTTAACCAACTGATCACCTGCACCGTCCTCCATGGAAACGTTGTTCTGTTAAACACATGGCCCAAGATTGGCATGACATCGTGAAAGTTGTTATAGGTGAGTAAATTAAAGGGAAGGCACAAACCTGGTCTAAAACCCCAAAGCCTGGGCTAAAACTAGGTTATGATTAGAGCTCGGTCGAGATTGTTCCCTCTTCCATGGACTCTCCAGTTGCTTGTTTAACAATGCTTTTTTTATATGCCTCGATGTAGGTCATGAGGAGTGCTCGATGATAAGTCCCAGCAATCTGGCGGAGGTCTCCTCGCCCTTTTTCTTAGCTACGGTGAGGCGGGCTAGGAGCTCTTGGGAGAGCGGCATGATGTTGGTCAACCGAAGAAAAGAAAAAGAAGAGAAGGATGGTTTAGGGGGTCCTTAGAAAGGCACTCCCCTTCCCTCCTGGTATTTATACCCCCCCCCCCCCCCCCTTGGGGCCCACTAAAAGATTCTCTCCAAAATCGAGGCACTTGTCAAACACTCGACATTGAACTATCTTTTCGAGCTTGAGGCAAACTCGCAAAGAGCAGGGACTGTATACAACCTCATATTTGTCGAGAGGACAAGCAAAGAGTAAGCAAAAGATGACGTTCGGGCAGAGGGGCGTGTCGTGATTACCCCATCCTGGCATCTTACACTCTCCCTCCCCATCTTGGACGAGTCACGAGAATCCCATGCATGTTGGGTACTGGCTTCCCCTTGTCGGCCTTCTAGCCAATGTTGATCCTTTTCTTAGCAGGTCACGAGTATCCAACATTAATGGGTACTAGTCGCCCAAGGTGAGCATGCCCTGAGTGAGGTGTGCTCACCACTAGGGGAAATCCCCTTTTCAGGATCTTTCATTTTGGCATGCAGTTATCCTTTCCAAACAGCGTGATTCCGCTATTGGTAGACCATTTTGGTCTGCCTTTAGTGAAACCAAAAGGCGGGAATCAGCTATCCGCAGATCATTTTGAGAAAACTATAAATAGACCCCTAGGGGCACCTTAAGAGGGGCTCTTACTTATTTCTCTCTCCTTTGTCTAGCTTTGGTTAACAAGAGGGTTCAGGCTTGCTGCTTACCGTAGTTTCTGGGTGGGTGGTCAGGAATCCTCTAGTGTTCTCCAAGGTCCCCAGCTCAGCATTTGGCTTAGGAGTAGATGTTGAATTTTTGAAGTAGAAGTGGAAGGGGTCTGGGCGGTCTGAAGAAACTGAGACCACGGAGACCGCGGGGTCTACGCAGGTGTTCTGGCCGGGGTTTTCCTTGGGCGGTCTACTGTCCAAGTGATGAGATCGGGCGATCTGTCTTGTGAGACCGCTCGCAATCTGATTGGCAGTTAGTGTATCTCCTTTTTGGGCGGTGACGACATCCGTCAGGTTGCCTATAAATAGAGGTGCAGGGCTCATCATTAATAGCACGGAACTGTAAGAGATTCAACTTGGGTGGTTTGTGTCGGTATCATCTTTGAGGTCGCGCGGTCTGGAAGTGGTTTGACCATTTGTTGTGTTCGCAGGTTAGCAGCCAGCAGGGTGCGGTTATCTTCCTTGGTGACTTCCCAGTTGTGAATATTCAGTTCGCCAGCGGCTTTCCTCGGGGCGATCTGTGGTGTTGTTCTTGATCTGTTCGCAGTGAACTTGGTGATTAGGCGACCTCAGCGGTCAGGCGATCTCAGTTTGCAGGTTGGCGACAGCTTGTGCAGTTTCTGTTTTCTGTTCGCTGAAGCTTCTGTGATCAGGCGACCTCGCAGTCAGGAGATCTCGAAGTGCGGACAGGTTGTTTGGTTTTCATCAGTTGAATAAGGCAGCAGGTTGTGCGGTCTGTGGTTGCAGTCTGACAGTTCGCAGGTCATCAACCTTGCTTTGTTTGCGCGGCCTCGGGGATAGCCGTGTGGTCTGGTTGTTCGAGCAGTCTGGTGGTCACTGCTTTGGTAGTTCGCTGACGGCTTGTTTTTTGTATTGTGCTTCTCTCCTCTGTGATTCTTATAAATCATGTCTCGTCATGTATGTCTCGAGCTTTAAAGAGATAGTTAATATAAGAGCACTATTATGTCTTCCCATTGTCATTGATTGCCATACTTGTGGATTGTGTTGAAATGTTCCGCATTATTACTTCATTCCTTGACCTCTAAAAATTTAACAGTATAATTTATCTAAGATCTTCCGGGTGTGTGGCAAGACCTCCTCGCTGCAGCTCGAGGGTATATTCTAGTTTTTCCACTATAAAGAGTGGGGTTCTTGTTAAAATTTTAGAGGCAGGAATAAAGATCAGTCTCCCCTTAATTTTCTAGATTTCTCCTCTAGATTTCTTTAAGTAATCTCCCCCTTTTGGTATTATCCAAAGAAGGCGGGGTAAGGGTAGTAAGGAGGCATTCTTTATAGATGATAAATCATGATCGAGCTTTTGTAATATATAAAATGATAAAGAGTTTAAGCATAGTATATATAAGCGATTTCAAGTAAAATAAAATAAGAGTGTAGGCAAGCGGAAGATTATAAGAAACATCTATTTGTAAGCATGAAAAGCATATGTAAAAATATGAGTTTAAGTTCAAAATTGAAATACGTTTTAACCTTTTAGAAATCTCAAAGTTTTTCATAAGAATTCCAAGCATGAAATGAACATATCAAAAATAGATTATACTACAATGTTACTTAATTTCAAGTTTTTATGGGATACCAAACATTGTAGAGATCATGCTAGGTTATCTAGTGCATTTCTTATATAAAGAGTAGTATAGATAAAACATTAGAATCCAATTCCTATGAGAAGAAGTGTTATGAAAGATAATGAAGTGCACATAAGTGTATTTTGAGCAATGTGAACAAATGATTTAAATCACAAAATACAAGTCAACTGTAGAGTAAAGTGCACAATAAAACACAAGTATATTAACTTTCACACACTTTAATGCACAATATTTTTAGAAAAAAGTGGTGTACTAACCAAGGTTTGCACAAGACGCTTTACTATTCTTTCCAAGGTGCTCAACCTCACAATGCTTATGAAGACTTATCAGGAGGTTCAAGTAGTGCTTGGTGGAGTTATATTTGACTATTTTTTGTTCACTTTTGTGAGACAACATTCTCCGAATACACTTGTTTTGCAAACCCAACATAATTTTTTTTTAAAACCACTTTTCTTAATTTTTAAGTGCAATTCAAATGTAGTATAGATAATAAACTTATGCAGATTTTAATTCATTGTACAATTACAATACACAAGCAAGCATTTTTAGATTTAAACACACATGTAGATTACCAAAATAAGTGTGTGAAAATGTATCATTATCAACCACAAAACATTTACACATACTTAGAGGCATGCTAAGCTTTGTTCTACACATATTTGTCAATATAATTGATGCACTTAAATAGATATATCAAAGCATGATAAACAAAATAATGCTAATAGTAATTTGAAGAAATAAACTTCAACATTGTAGATAATTCTAAATGATAGAATCCATACATGCTTGATATAAGCAATAAAGATCATACAGTTTTTTTATTTTGAAAATTTTAATGAAAGGAAAAACAGAAAACCACAAAAACATATTTTTGTATTTTTGAAATTTGAAATTTTGTAGTTGATTTTCCATAAAATAAATAAAACAAAAATAACAAAAGTCAGAAGTACAAAATTAAAGTAGTAAATATGAACTAAAATGTTTTTGTAGATTTTTAGAAATTTTGAAAAACACAAAATTCAAACACTCATGCTAGCGCCAGCGCTAGCACTAGCGCGAGAAACAGTAAGTGAAAAAAATGAAGATTTTAAAATTCTGTTTTTTGATATTGATTAGGGGTCTTAAGAGTAGTCTTATGCAGAAATTTTGTAATTTTCAGAGATGTCTTGATTGCTCAAAATTGCATAAAACATTAGCATTTTACATGTTATTCATCCTAAGATGTCTAAGACTCCTAATTCCAACCTTAACATTTGAAACCTTGCATCGGGAAGAGGTTTAGTGAATATATCAGCAAGTTAAGAGTCCGTGCCAATGAAACTTATTCTAACATTTTCTTTCTTAATGTGATCCCTTATGAAATGATGACGTACATTTATATGTTTGGATCTAGAATGGTGTATCGGATTATTTTTAAGATCAATGACAATCTTGTTGTCACATTTTAATTCTATATCTTTTAGATGAAAACCAAAGTCCTCTAAAGTTTGGCTCATCCATAGTGCTTGTACACAACTACTCCCCAGTGCAATGTATTCGGCCTCCGTGGTGGAGAATGCAACCGAATTTTGTTTCCTACTAGACCATGCGACTAATGAAGATCCTAGAAAGTGGCAAGTATCGCTAGTGCTTTTTTTATCAACTGAGCATCCGACATAGTCCGAATCGGAATAGCCGTGAAGTGTGAATGAATTATTGTGCGGGTACCATAGTCCTAATCTAGTTGATCCTATTAGATATCTAAAAATTCATTTAACCGCTTTTAAGTGAGATTCTTTTGGATTGGCTTGAAATCGAGCACATAAGCATACACGGCAAACATAATATCGGGTCTAGTTGCACTAAGATAAAGTAGGGATCCTATCATACCTATATACAAGGTTTGATCAATTGAAATTCCTGATTAATCTTTTCCTAATTTAAATGATGCGCTCATTGGTGTAGAAGCATGTTTAAGGTTTTCAAATCCAAAGCGTTTAAGCATATCATAGACATATTTGGTTTGACATATAAAAATACCATCATTTCTTTGTGATATTTGAAAATCAAGAAAATAAGAAAGTTATCCTACTAAACTCATTTCAATTTCATTTTTCATCACTTTAATAACTTCATTACACAACTCTTCATTAGTAGATCCAAGGATTATATCATCAACATATATTTGCAAAGTAATTAAATCATCATTATTATGCTTAATGAAGAGAGTATTATCGGCACTTCCCATAATATAACTGTGCTTTAATAAAAATGATGTAAGTTTTTCATACCATGCACGGGCGCTTGTTTTAAATCATAAAGCGCTTTTTCTAGTTTATAAACATGATTGGGAAATTTTTCATTAATAAAACCGGGGGGTTGTTCAACATACACTTCTTCTTTTACAAACCCATTGAGAAAAGAACTTTTGACATCCATTTGAAATAGTTTTATTTTCTTAAAGCTTGCAAATGTTAGAAAAATTCTAATAGATTCCAACCTAGCAACGGGTGTAAAAGTTTCATCAAAATTTATCCCCTCGATTTGTGAATATCCTTGTGCTACTAAGCGTGCCTTATTCCTAGTGATTCTAGACTCACCATCTAATTTATTTTTAAAATCCATTTTACACCTACAATCGGGTGACTAGATGGCCTTTCAACTAATTTCCAAACATTATGTTGCTCAAATTGTTCTAACTCTTCATTCATAGCCAAAAACCAAAATTCATCATTTAAAGCGGTAGAAACGGTTTTTGGTTCAATTTCAGAAACAAAACAAATATTTGAATAAGATTGATGAAGAGAAGATCGAGTTCTTACCCCAATATATGGTTCGCCAATTATAAGTTCCCGTGGGTGATCCTTTGTAAATTGCAAGGCGCTTGGAGGCACATAGACATCTTCCTTGGCCTCCTCTCTTTCTTCTTTGGAAGGTTCCTCATCACCATGCTCCAAAGGTTGTAAGAGATCATCCTCGTTGCCTACGGAAAGTTTTTCTACACAAGGAACAAACTCATCAAATTTCACATTTAGTGACTCTTCAACTCTACTAGTTCTTTTATTAAAAATTCGATAAGCTTTACTAGTTGAAGTGTACCCAAGAAAAGTTCCTTCATCATATTTTCATCAAACTTTCCCAAGTTATCTTTTGTATTGAAAATAAAGCATTTACAACCAAAAACTTTGAAATAAGATACATTAGGCTTCTTTTGAAAATAAAGTTCATAAGGTGCGAGATTAAGAGATGGGCGAAGCATGATTTTATTCATAACATAACATGATGTATTTACGGCTTCGGCCCAAAAGGACTTAGGTAATTTATATTCACATAGCATAGTGCGTGCTAGTTCTTGAAATGTCCTATTCATTCTTTCTACAACATCATTTTGTTGTGGTGTGCATGGTGCGAGAACTCATGTTTAATGCCCAACATATCACAAAAAGATGTAAATTTTTCATTTTCAAATTCTCCTCCATAATACAATCGAATGCATTTAATTTTTAAATCACTTTCATTTTGAATACGAGTACATAAATTTGCAAATTCGCAAAACGCATCATATTTAGAAGAGAGAAATAATGTCCAACAATATCTTGAAAAATCATCTATTAAAACATATGTATATAATCTACCACCAAGACTTGCAGTGCTAACGGGACCAAAAAGATCCATATGAATTATTTGCAAGGGTCTTGTAGTATAAATGAAATTTTTACTTTTGAAAGAGGATCTAAAAAATTTACCTTTTTGACATGGTGAACAAAGTGAAGGTAAAGTTCCATTTAACCTAGGCAATCCTCTAATTAAATCACTTTTGGCAAGTTTTACAATGAGCTTTGTGCTAGCATACCCTAGCCTTCTATGCCAAAGTTCTAATTCATCATTTTTAGTGATAAAACATTTTATAGATGATTTAGAAAGATCATGAAAAGAAACTATATAAACATTATGTATTCTTGGTGCAGTTAGTAAAATATCTTTTGTAGTCGGATTAGATATTTTGCATAGATTAGTGGAAGATTCAAATAACACATCTAATCCTTTATCACATAATTGGCTAATAGAAATTAAATTGTGTTTTAATCCTTTCACATAAAGAAAATTAGATATAGTAAAGGATTCGTTACCAACTGTACCAATTCCCATGATCCTTCCTTTTCCGTTATCGCCAAACGTCACGATCCCTCCTTTCTTCTTTTCTAAGCTAAGGAACTTTGCTTTATTCCCCATCATGTGCTTGGAGCATCCAGAATCCAAGTACCGCACGTCTTCATTTTCCTTAGCCTGCTTGCACATCTAGAAAGAAGATGAGAGTAAAGATCTGGATACCTAAGTGATACCACCCATAGAATAAGTGGAAGCCTTAGGTACCCAAATTTTCTTTAAAGAAGTTTGTTTTGATTTCCTGTAATAACTAGATGTGTGACCAAACCTATAACAGTTTGCACACGTAATAAAGGGGGTTGAGACCCTTTTCTGGAATTTTTTCTTGCTGGAAGAAATCAGATTTTCAGAAGAAAAACATTTTGTAAAAGAAAATTCAAGCTTCTTGTATGAGGTGCTACCGCTGGCGTTAGTGGCTAGCGCCGGGCGGTAGCCCTCACCTTGATATCTGAGCCCAAATTTTCGAGACCCATGGCATTGGTTCCCTAAAATCATTTCCAGTGATTTTTAGCCTATTCCAAATTTTTTAATGGCCATGGTGAGATCATTAACTTGTGTTTTAAGTGATGAATTATCTTTCACAAGCATGACACGCCTATTTTCAAAACCTTTCTTATTGTTTTTAATTTGCACAAGAGAGGCTTCTAATTTTCTTTCTAATTCCCCCTTCACTTTTGTAAGAGTTTTGGCATGAGAGAGGGCTTTAGAAAGAGACTCTTCAATATCTTTTGCCATTTTAGTGGAATGATCACACTCTTGGCAAGAAGCCTTTCTCTTTTCTAAAATAATTATTTTTTTGGAAAGCTTTTGATTTTCTTTAATAAGAGATTCATTTTCACGATTCAATAAAATACTATCTTTCATATTTTTATCAAAAGCTTTGCAAGTTTCAAGAAATTCATTAAAGAGTTCATCATAAGTGGGAGGAGTTACCTCAGTGTCGTTAAGAACACTGGTGTCGTCGCCGTCGTTTCCATGTCCCATGAGGCATATGTTGCTTCCTCATCTTCGCTTGATGAAGACCCTCTTGATCCTTCGGAAGAGGAGGAGTCATCCCATGTTCTAGCTTTTAGCACCTTCCTCTTCTCCTTCCCTTTGTGCCGCTTGTCCTTCTTCTCCTTCAAGAAATTTGGGCACTGGCTCCGAATATGCCCGGTCTTCCTACAATGAAAGCATTCTGGTGGAGGTCTTTCTTCTTCATCGTCGCTCTCCTTCTCCTTCTTTGAAGATGACCCTTTCCATTTTGCATCCTTTTGGAAAAATTTCCGGAAAGTGTTTCTCCTTTCCGGATTTCGCATGAACTTTCGGAAGTTCTTCACCAAAAGGCTTTCTTCATCTTCATCCTCATCCTCTCGGCACTCCCTTTTTGACTTTAGTGCCAACGCCTTCTTCTTCGGCTCCTCGTTGTATTCATCATATTGGATTTTAAGTTCTACCTCATGGATTTTGAGATTCCCAATAAGGCTCTCAACTTGGAGCATTCTTAGATTGTGTGACTCTGAGATAGCTGTCACCTTCAGATTGAATTTGGGAAGAAGAGACCGAAGAATCTTTCGAACCAAGTCATCGTTGGAGAAGGTCTTTCCAAGAGCTTTGGAGGCGTTGACAATCTTGGTGAAGCGCGTGTACATGGCTTCAACATCTTCACTTTCATCCATCCGGAATTTTTCATATTCTGACTCCAGTTGGAAAAGCTTTGAATCTTTAACCTGCGATGTACCTTCATGTGTAATTTCCAAATGATTCCAAATTTCATATGTAGTAGTACATGCGGAAATTCTGTTAAATTCATTTCTATCTAACGCATAAAATAAAGCATCCATGGCCTTGGCGTTATTTTTGTATTTAAGTTTATCCCTATCATCCCATTTATCATTTGGTTTTTCTAAAGTTATCTCTCCAACTACAATTATAGGAGGAGAGTATTCCTCTTCTACCATATTCCATACCTAAATATCTAGGGTCATAAGAAAACATCTCATCCTATTTTTCCAATAATTATAATTTGACCCAGTGAATAGTGGAGGTCTACTAATTCCCTAACTCTCAGAAAAAGCGAGATCATAAGACGCCATTATTCCTGGTTTTTTTAAGTTACTGAAGAAGAATTATTCAGCCTCCTGGCCAGAAGATTCAAGAAATGGGTCAGGACAGATGGGTCTAGAAGGAGAGAGTCAAAACCAAGGTATGATAAGACCCCTACCAAAGAAATTATTTGTTACTCCTGCAGGAAAACTGGACATATTGCTCTAGAATGTCCAGAAAATGATGAGAAAAAGAAAGATCTGCAAAAGAAAGATCTCAACAAAAAGGAGAAGAAGAAAGAAAGAGGCTTCATTGTAGAACCTTGGATTGAAACAGATTCTGAAGACAGCACTTCATCTAAAAGTGACAATGAAGAGTCTAAGCAAGAAGACATATGCTTAATGGCTCTTGGAAGCTCAGAAAAGAATGTGTTGCTGAATCATGGAGTGAAACAGGATCAGAAGGAAGCATCTCTTCTGAAGATGAAGAAGAAAATTCAACAACAAAAGCAAATAGCCTTATTCTCATAGAGGAATCTGAGGATAAGGATGAGGTGAGCATTTTTGATGAAATAGATTTTCTATGTGATGATTTCAAAAATGATTTTAAAGGATTCTGTCTAGATCAGCTAAAAGCTAAACAAGAAATCAAGGATCTAAAAGAACAAATTAATATGAGAAATATAGAGGATACATGTTCAAAAAATTATGAACTAAGGTGTAAAATCTATAAAACAGAAAAGGAAATAGAAAGTGCTAAAATAAAAAATCAACTCCTTAAGAATAAGGTATCCCAGGCAAAAGCTTTTGAAGAATCTATAAAAGTCAGAAGCCAGACACTTAAAGAAATCACTGAAAAACAAACATTAAGACATAAGAATCTGGGGCTAGGGGCTGATCCTTCAGCCAGTTCAATACCATCTACCAAACCTGCTTGGATGAGCCCTGTTAAATTTACTAAACCCATCAAATCAACAAACTTAGAAGAAGACTCACAAAATAAAGAAAACTTCACCCTCAAGGAGACAAACCATTTTGATGAATCATCATCATACCATTTACAAGAAGACAAACAAACTCATTCTGAGAAGGCAACTAGGCCAAAAGAAACAATTCATAAAGAAATAAATCTCCCACCAGAAAAAGGGAAAAATAAAATCTGTAAAGACACATTTGCGTCGACTTCATATCGACGCATGAATGATAGTACGTCAAACTTTACTCGACGCAATCTCTCAGAAACTTTGACCTCAAATCAACGCATGAATAAAATTGCGTCGACTTATAATCGACGCAACTACTTCCATGCATCGATTCCAGATCGACGCAATCTAGAGAAAGAGCCGAATATAAATCGACGCAACTCTCAACATACGTCGAATACCTATCGACGCATAAATTCTCAGAGTAACTTAAATTCAGGACATATCTATCCTTCAAAAATTTTCTATCTTAACCCTCATTTAGAACCCATTCATCCTAATCAAAATTTCTATCCAAATCAAAACTTCTATCCTAATCTAAACTTCCATCCTAAACAACAATTTTATCCTAATCAACACTTCTATCCCTCTTTAAACTCAAATTACCATAATCTAAAGACAAACAGGTGTTATATCTGTAATAAAACAGGCCACATTGCCAAATAATGTTGGCATAATCAATTCAATAATGTATAAAATTAGTCCAAGGCTGACTTAGAAAACCATAGGATTAGGAAGTAATAATCTCTCAAGAAAAACCTAGAATTTTCAAAAAAAAAAGTCACGACGATTCCTTGATCGACGCATCGTCAAAAGTGTTAAAACCGACGCATACATCGACTTCCACTCGACGCAACGTCAACTTCATGAAAAAGAGCGGCAATACTAAAATATTTTCGGTCACATCTACTATAGTACCGAATAAACCTCGAGTTGTGTCTCGTTTCGACGTTTCACCTGACTTAAATAAACTCTTCAGTTAGAAATCTGCACGCTCTCTGCATCTCTCATCCTTCTCACTTCTCAGTCCAGCCATCTCTTCCTCTCTAGGTATCAAAATGGCTCCCAAGATCAACTCTAGTTTCGATATTGATCTTGATTCCATCCAAGCCGCCGCCGAAAACTACAAGAGCATCATAGCTCTTTTCACTGAAGCCGTTCTAAACAAACTCATTTCAACAAGATGCAGACTCCTGGAAATAGAACTCACTGAGTTGATGAATCATGTTCAGATATCTGAACAAGGAGAGATTACGAGTACAATCCTTGAAACACCTGTCTCAATCTCTGCAGAACATCTTAGGGACACCTTTGATCTTCCATCAGGTACACACCAACACTATCCTTGTTCAAATCAAAAAGGGAAAGCAAATTATTTTCTAAGAGTAGCTAAATGAATCCCCATCATCATTCCCTTATCAGGTAATGAACCTGTGGAACTCACCCCTGAGGAAATCAAAAACTTATTAATCACCATGAAATTCTCCAGAGATAGACCAATCAACTTGAAGAAAATAGACTTCTCTGATGAATATAGGCTCTTGGCAGACATAGTAGGAAAAATACTACTATGCAAAATCTCTGCCCATGATGCAGTGCCCAAGCAGCAACTGAACATTATGGGGGCCCTTGTACTGAAAAAGAAGATTGACTGGGCCAGCTACTTACTGAAGATGATAGGCTACAAATATTCTCATAAAGAGAATGCCTACTTGAGGATCATGAGTCAGGTGCTCCTTCACTCCTTCCCTGACCTATGTAGGTCAAAAGGAATTCCCATCCTCCTGGAAAAAGGATGTCCATAGCCCTCTTTTCAAAATGGACCAGGCAAATCCCCAAGCCTGGTTCCATTCCTGAAAGGACTCCCTCTCCTCCTAATTCTCCTGTGCATCCATCTTCACCTACTCCTCCACATACAGACATCTCTTCCCTACCAACATCATCCACACCAATAGTTTCCACTACCCTCACACCTCCTACCTTAACTATATTTTCACATACACCAATTCAATCACCACATCTTCCTCCTCCTACTATCACATCCTCTCTACCTACATCATCTCACATACCTCATATATCAACAATCACTTCTCCACCTTCATCCCCTCCACCAACACACCCTGAACCATCTCCATCCACTGAAACTCTCATCACTCAGTGTATCCAGACAGCAGCCCAAAGATTTCAAGAAATGTTGGATGGACACTGCCTTCAAATTCACTCCTCTATCAGGCACATGCAAACCCAGTTGGATGGGGTAAATGCCTCTGTGCAAATACTCAAAACCTCTGTGTCTTCATCTAAGGTTACTAAATCATTCTTAACCTCCTTGGCTAAGAAGGTCAAGAAGGGGGAGAAGTTAGATGAAGAGCAGCTCTCCAGTCACAAATCTCACTCACACAAATCCCCTCAAACATCAAAATCTGATAGTCCTGCTCTGCTTAAGACCATTGGGAATGAAAAAGTACCTGAGCTACATACTAATGAATAAATAACAGATGTACTTTTTATAGCAAGAGAAGCTGAACAACAAGTAGTTGTATTTCAAAGGGAGGCAAGTAGAGTAGAGAAAGAAGTTGAAAAGGAAGCTGAGGCTGAAGGTGTGGCTGAAAGTGAGAAAGAAAAAGAAGCTGAAGCGCAGGGGGAGCCAGATGCTGTCATAGCTGAAGCTGGAGCTGGGAAAGAAGCTGAAGAAGCAGAAAAAGAAAGTGTAAAGGTAGTTCCATCTCAGGGGGAGCAGACTGCTTTGACTCAGGGGGAGCTGAATGAATATCTTGCTACTGAGAAGGAGCAACTCACCTCTATAAAAAGACCTGATCTCCCTTTAGTATTCTCTAGGAAGAAAAAAACTCCTCCTACTCCTCCTGAATGATATGTTGAACAATTTTGATATACTCTATTTTTAATGCTTAAGTACTGTTTGATCTGTACAAAAAGCCTGTTATATGATTTCTTTTTCCATTATCTTCTGATTACCTAATATATCTCTTCTCTATAAATATGCTTTGATGTGTTGATTAAAAACTGATAAAATTTCTCTCTGAATAGGGTTAAGACAAATAGGGGGAGATTGTTGGGGAAATGATTTATCTTAACCCCTAGAAATGTGTAGAAAATGATTTCTCAGAGTGAAAAAATAGTTTAAGTAAAATATGCGTCGAATAGTAATCGACGCAACGTCGAAGTGTAGTCGACGCATCTCTCATACTGAGTCAAAGTAACTCTAAACAGAATTCGACGTATCCAAAGTCGACGTAACTCTGATTTCTAGTCGATGCACCTCAGTCGACGCTCCTTCCATATTTTCTTCTCGACGTCTAGCCAGGCTGAAATCGATGCTTACGTCGAATAGTAATCGACGCACGTCGATTTCTATGACAGACTCAAAAACACGCCAAATCTCTTTCCTTCTTTCTGTAGATCTGATTTTTATAGAATTATATTATTCTCTTCTAGCCGTTCTGAATCAGTCTTTTCTTCTAAATGATTCTTGGCTAATTTGATTAAGATTATTATGGACATTATTTGAAAATAGAATGATCACTTTCCTTCTACAGATATAATGATTATGGAAACTTTTCTCTCTAACCATTCCTCTGACTGCTAATTGATTATTCTCCTATAGCAATATTTTTGAATAAACAGAGCTATAAATACACAAGGAGGTCGGCAAAGAAAAAAGAACAAGTGATCCACCCCATTTCTGAAAAAGAGGAAAAGCTCCCAAGAGAGAAGAAAGAGAAAATTGAGAAAAGTGAAAGAGTGCTACAGCAAGAAAAAGCCTTCTTCTTCTTCTACTACCTTCTGAAGTCATTCTGCTGCAAATTTCTAAAAGCTCTCACTGAAAAAGAGAAAGGCCTACAATCTCCTTCTCACTATAAAAGAGAGATTACATTCACTATACTTGTGCTTCTAATCTTCTTGCTAGGAAGAAGATTCCTTCTTGCATAAATTGTTTCTTATTCATGTTCTTATTCTTCTTCTTCTTCTCATTCATATCCTTATTTCAAAGTTCAATTGTGTAAAAGAGTTTTAAGAATCTCTCTTCAAAAAATTCAATTGTAGTGGTTCTAAGAGTCTCCTTATCAAAAAACTCAGGCTGGTTCTAAGAGTCTCCTTAACAAAAGACTCAGTGCAAGATAGTGAATTCCTACCAAGGGGGTAGAAGAGTAGACTACCCAAAGTTTGGGGAACCACTATATTTCTTTGTGTTGTGCTGTGTTTTTCTTTTTGTTATTTCTTTCTTTATTTGCTTAATTCTTGTTGGTGTGTGGGAAGCTCAAATCTGTCAATATTACACATATATATATATTTGTTAACTTTGCACAAAATATTTTTAAATCTCTATTCACCCCCCTCTAGAGAATTCTAGTGATGTTAACTGTGCACTTTCATAGGTGCTAGCGCTACCGCCAATGCTAGCGCTACCGCCTGGCGCTAGCTCAAGTTCGTGCACAGCGCCACAACGCCAATAGTTAAACAACCGCTCTACACGAACGATAGTGCAGACGCTAGGTGCTACTGCAGGCGCTAGCTCGGAGTTCTATAAAATGGAGTTCTCTTTCTCGTTTTTGTTTGATCATCCCAGAGAGAGTCCCTTGCCAAATTCCAGAGCTGTTACTCTGTTGAATTCTCATCTCTCACTCAAAGTCAAAGAAGAATTCTGGAGAAGGAAGCCATCACACTGCATCCGAAGAACGATCGCATCAACCTCGCTTAAGTCACAGTAGTCCTTCATCATCAACTCCAGAAAATCTCATAGAGGGAGTCTTTATTTTTATTATTTCATTCCATTGTATTTTTGTAGTGAAATCGCCTTATGTTTGGAGACTAGGTCCTTACGCGGCTTAGGGGGGATTCGCTGCGTGTGTTGGCAACTAGGTCTAGGTGATTAGATCTAGGGGGTGCTCAAGGCCATATCCGGGGAAGGATTGGCTAGAGCGGCTTGAGGCCATATCCGGGGAAGGATAGGCTAAAGCCAACCGATTTGTGGGGATACGAGTCGATATAGAAAAGGAAAAATTGTTTTACTTTGTACGCCTCCGATTTCTAGCGATATTGAAATCAAATTTATGTAAACACCTTTTTATATAATATAATCATGTCTCTATTTGTGTTTACTTGATTTCTCTCTTTCGGGGTAAATTATAAAATTGCAAATTACAATTGTTTCTTCCTTTAAGCTAAATTGTTATTTCATTTACATTTACTTTAAAACAATTTAGTAAATCGTCTAAAAATACAAAAAGAATTGTACTCCCTTATTCACCCCCCCCCCCCCTTTAAGGGCGCCTATCGATCCAACAGAAATAAAGCGGAACACTTCATCATAATCCACAAGTATGGCAATCAATGATAATGGGAAGACAGAATAGTGCTCTTGTATTAACAATCTCTTTACAGCTTGAGACATACATGGCGAGACATGATTCATAAGAATCACAAAGGAGAGAAGCACAAGACAAAAAACAAGCAGCCAGTGAACTGCCAAAGCAGTGATCACCAGACCGCTCGAACAGCCAAACCGCACGGCTATCCCTGAGCCCGCGTGAACAGAGCAAGCTTGATGACCTGCGAACTATCAGACTGCAACCACAAACCGCACAACTTGTTGCCTTATTCGACTGCTGAAACCAACAACCTGTCTGCACTTCGACCACCTGACCACAAGGTTGCTTGATCACAGAAGCTTCAGCGAACACACAAGAACTGAACTGCACTGTTGCCAGACCACAACTCCAGATCACCAACCCGCTAGGTCGCCTGATCTCTGAGTTCACTGCAACCAGTCAAAGAACTAGCACAGCCACTCCAGACCGCCCGACCTGAAAATGAGACCAACAAGGTCAAACAGCTACAGAGACCACCTGAGCTGCGAGTTCAACACTTCTGAATCTTGCTCTCTGTTGTTCTTTTTGCTTCGGGTTCTGCACCCCTATTTATAGGCAAGCCAATGGATGTCATCACCGCCCCAAAAGGATACAGACACCTACTTATTAAGCTGCACGGTCACCAAACAAACCGCCCGGTCTCAAAATTAGAACAAACCTACTTGAGCAATCCTGGCCGACCAGAACAAGTCATCAGAACAACCCGCGCAAACCGCGCTGTCACTGCAAGAAGGCAAACCTATTTGAGCACCTGGCCGGCTAGAATAAGTTGCCAGATCAGCCTGCACAGATTGCGCGGTCATCTGCGGTCTCCCAAAAAACAGACCGCCAACTCCACTTCCCTTCCACTTCCAAAATTCAACACTCCCCCTAGAAGTGGGAAGTGGAAGTCATCCCAAGTAGACCTTTCAACTGTGTGAACGGTTCCTTCGACAACTACTTCGTAAAGATGTCCACGACATTATCCTTGCTCTGCACATGCTCAACCGTAAGAGATCCCTCCAACACCTCCTCCCGAATGAAATGATGTTGAATCTCTATGTGTTTGGTTCGCACATGACAAACTGGATTGTTCACCAGTTTGAGGGCACTCTCATTGTCACCCCAAAGCACAGTAGGGCCTTGCACCTCCCTATGAATGTCCTCCACAAACCTCTTAAGCCAGATGGCTTCCTGAGCTGATAAAGCCAAAGCTTTATACTCTGCTTTCGTAGTGGAGACAGACACAGAATCATGCTTCTTGCTGCACCATGATATAGTTGTAGAGACTGTCATAAAGACATATCCAGAAGTCGATCTCCGATCATCTGAATCTCCTCCATAATCAGCATCCTTATATCCATGCAAGCAGAAGCTCGAGTCCCTTCGATTAAAGATACCTAAATCAGAGGTGGTCTTGACATACTTCAAAATGTTCCTCGCTGCCATCAGATGAGGTTTTCGCGGTCTGCCATATACCGACTCACTCGGCCAACTGCATAAGCAATATCCAGCCTAGTGATCGTCAAATATATCAGGCTTCCGACCAAAGCCCGGAATACCAAAGGATCAGAAAGAACCTTTCCCTCATCATGTCGAAGATGAACACCAACCTCTAGTGGAGTAGAGCTGCTCTTCCCACCTTCCATGTTGAATCGCTTCACAATTCATTCTGTATAACCTTTCTGGGATATAAGCATACCGCCATCTTTCCTCTCCGCTTCGAGTCCAAGGAAGTGGTGGAGCTCACCCAAGTCCTTCATCTCAAATCTAATAGCTAATTCAGCACGAAGTCTAGCTACCTCCACTTCAAAATTTCCCGTGACGATCATATTGTCAACATATAACAACGCCAAGACCTGAAGCTCCCCCATCATCTTTATGAACAAGCTTGAATCTGAGTCTGAAGCAAAGTAACCATAGAACTGGAGGTATTCTACGATCTTGACATACCACGCCTGAGGCGCCTGCTTCAAGCCGTAAAGAGCCTTCTTGAGCTTACACACATATCTTGGGTGTTCCTCTAAAACATAACCAGGTGGTTGATCCATGAAGATATCATTGTCCATCTCGCCATATAAGAAAGCATTCTTTACATCGTGTTGACAAATCTTCCATCCTTGGCAAGCTGCCAATGCGATCACCACCCGAACCGAAGTCATTTTGGCAACAGGGCTGAAGGTTTCTTCATAATCTTCCTCATACTTCTGAGAGAATCCTCGAGCTACAAGGCGATCCTTGTATCGCTCAATGCTACCATCAGCCTTCTTCTTCAACTTGAAAACCCATTTGCAAGTCACTAGAGTAATACCCTCAACCTTAGGCACCAAATACCAAGTCTCATTCTTCCTTAGGGAAGCCATCTCTTCATCCATGGCCTCTTCCCACTCCTTGACTCCAACGGCATTTTCAAAACAAGATGGCTCTCTCTCATCCAGGGGACCTGCGGAAAAACATGAGACGAAACGCACCAAGTTTCCCCCTATATACTGATCTGGAGAATGATAGTCCTCTTGGACCGCCTCAGAGTTTTACTCTGATCCACCTCTTCAACTGCCTGTTCTGAACCAGCTCTCCTTTCAGGCATACTTGGAGCATTGCTCCCCCTACTTCCAGAACCTGAAGCACCTGACCCAGAGCTAGAAACACCTGGAGCACCTGGAGAAACAGGCAACTCCACCAAAACCTCCTTGGTAGCTTCTTCAAGTCCACCATCTGGCATGCTTCCTTGTAGGTCAACAGAAGAGCTACCCTGGTATGATGTCAACTCGTTTAATACCACATCCCTCGATACCACAGCTCTCCGTGTCTCTGGATCTAAGCATATCCAACCCTTCTTCTGGTCATCATAACCGACGAAGATTAGCTTCCTTGCTTTCGCATCTAGCTTCGTTCTGAGGGCATCAGGAACATGCACATAGCAGGTAGATCCGAACACTCGAAGGTGTTCCACCGAAGGCTTTTCCTTGAACATCAACTTATAAGGGGTCTTCATGTTGATGGGACTTAGAGGCATCTGATTGATGACATAAGTTGCAGAAGACATTCCCTCTGCCTAGAAGGACTTTGGGATACTCTTGGCATGAAGCCAACATTTGCAGGTCTCCTTTAGATGACGGATCTTCCGCTCTGCAACTCTGTTCTATTTTGGAGTATGAGCACAAAAGAGCTCTCTCTCTGGATGATATGCTTCCTGCAGAAGTTAAAGAGCGCATTTGAGGTGAACTCCCCGCTATTATTGGTTCTGAACTTCTTGATCTGCAGGTTGAGCCGACCTTCCACCAGCTCCTTGAACTCCACAAAATTTTCAAAGGCTTTTGAGTTCTCCTTCAGAAAATATACCCAAGTATATCTAGTGAAGTATCAATCAACACTAACATATATCTTCTACCTCTAGGACTGACAGTTGCGGTAGTTTCGAACAAATCACCATGAATACACTTCAATGGTGTTTTGCATCTGCTTTGTGATTTGTCGAATGGAAGACGTTGAGCCTTACCATATTGACAACCTGCATAAACATGACCTTCACCAATAAAAGACAAGCTAGGCAGACCTCTCACAAGGCCTCTTCCCGCCATAGCTTTCAGCTTCTCCATCCCAACATGTCCAAGTCTTTCATGCCAGATAGTCGCGCTATCATTAGTCCTCATCTTATCAACATAGGAAATTGTTGATAACACAAACAAGTCCACCACTCGCTTTCCTACATGAGTGACATCTGCCTTCACTGCCGACATGTTTCGAAGAAACTTCACTTCTGTTGGACCAAACAGAACGTGATAGCCAACATCAACAGTATTGGTCACCGAGAAGAGGTTTTTCTTCATCCCCGGAACATGATAGACACTCTTCAATATGAGTGGACATCTATCTCCGTTCAAATAAACTACACCCTCCTTCTTAATAGCATGTATAGTATCATCAGCAATAATGAAAGCATCATTACCTGACTATGCCTGCAAAGAAGAAAACTTCGACTAATCTCCGGTTAGGTGATGACCACACCCCGATTCCACTATCCAATCATCTTGATAGTTGATGGAAGCCAATGCCCGGACACAAGTGCCCGAGATGAAAGCACCTCCACCACCCTAACTACCTTCAGCATTGGAACCAGCCTCCTCCTTACCTGTAGCATGCCCTGGCTGAAGATTGACTTTACAGTCTCTCTTGACGTGACCAAGCTTGTTGCACCTGTAACATCTCGGCCCTTCCTTCTTCCTCCCATCAGACTTAGGAGCAAAACTCCTCTCCTGCTGATATGAAGTAGATGGACCATCGCTAACAGATGACTTCTCCTTCTTGCCCCATCTCTTCTTCTTGCCTGAATACAGAACATCACTCTCTCCCCCGGAGACAGACATCCCTGCCATCTGCTTAGCTAAACTCTCTTGCAAAGCAAGCAAGTTCTCCAGCTCTAGCAACGACGGCTGATTAGCCCAACCTTGCACAGAAGTGACAAAGGCCACATACACCCTCCGCAAGCCGCGGATTATGTGCCTCTTCGACCTCGCTTCTGAAATAGGTTCATCCGGGTCCAAAGCTGATAACTCGGCGCAGCGGTTCTTCATCTTCAGAAAGAAGGTTGAAATGGACAGATCCCCTTGTGTTGCTTTCGCCAACTCATTTTCAAGAAACTGTAGTCGAGCTACGTTCTTCTTGTTGAACAAGCCATCCAAGGCTGTCCAAATCTCAGCAGCTGACCGACATCCAATTATGTGGTCAAACAGCTCTGGAATGATGGCTCGCTTGAGAGTGAACTCAGACTTTGCATTTGTTCTTTTCCAAACCTTCATGAGTTCAGCATTCCCCTCAGCAGGAACAACAGCTTGTCTTGCTTCTCCTCCGACTACCTCCCATAAGTCCTCGCCAAGCAGATAGCTCTCCCTGCACGACTTCCACTTCTTGAAGTTAGTCTGCGTAAGGAGCTCAATACCAAGTCCTCTAGCATATCATCGCACTGATTGTCAACCGACTTGCAGAAACCCAAGCAAAAGATATAACTGATTACTGCTCAGGAACCTACCAATGATACCATGTTAAAATTTTAGAGGCAGGAATGAAGTAATAAAGTGGAACACTTCAACACAACCCATAAGTATGGCAATCAATGACAATGGGAAGATAGAATAGTGCTCTTGTATTAACTATCTCTTTATAGCTCGAGACATATATGGCGAGAAATGATTTATAAGAATCAGAAAGGAGAGAAGCACAAGACAAAAAACAAGCCGCCAGCGAACTGCCAAAGCAGTGATCACCAGACCGCTCGAATAGCCATACCGCACGGCTATCCCTGAGACCGCGCGAACAGAGCAAGCTTGATGACCTGCGAACTGTCAGACCATAACCACAAACCGCACAACTTGCTGCCTTATTTGACTGTTGAAACCAACAACCTCTCCGCACTTTGAGACCACCTGACCGCAAGGTTGCTTGATTACAGAAGCTTCAACGAACACACAAGAACTGAACTGCACTGTTGCCAGACAACAACTCTAGATCACCAACCCGCTAGGTCGCCAGATCCCTGAGTTTGCTGCAACCAGTCAAGGAACTAACACAGCCACTCTAGACCGCCCGACCTAAAAACGAGACCGACAAGGTCAAACCACTACAGAGACCGCTTGAGCTGCGAGTTCAACAGTTCTGAATCTTGCTCTCTGTTGTTCTTTTTTCTTTGTGTTCTACACCCCTATTTATAGGCAATCCAACGGATGTTGTCACCGCCCCAAAAGGATACAAACACCTCCTTATTAAGCCACACGGTCACCAAACAAACTGCCCGGTCTCAAAATAAGAACAAACCTACTTGAGCAATCCTGACCGACCAGAACAAGTCGTCAGAACAACCCGCGCAAAACACGCGGTCACTGCAAGAAGGCAAACCTACTTGAGCACTTGGCCGACTAGAACAAGTCGCCAGATCAACCCGCACAGATCGCGTGGTCATCTGCGGTCTCCCAAAAAATAGACCGCCAACTCCACTTCCCTTCCACTTAAAAAATTCAACAGTTCTTTGTCCTGAGAGTCTGGCCTAATGAGCAAGCTTTGGAGAAGTAAGTGCAAGCTACACTCTTGGTCCAAACTCCTCGCTGAATCATGGTTTCTAGGTTCAATAGGGTCCGCTGCAATCCCTTATGCACTGACCATATGCATAACAAAGGAAATCCGTGGTAGCCAGAATTTGCACTTATTGAACTTTCCAAACAGTTTGTGCTCTCTCAGATTCCTCAGTACAATGTCAATATGCTCGGCTTGGGTGGTCATAGACAGCGAACATATGAGAATATCATCAATGTATACTATCACAAAACAGTCTAAGTACTTCGTGAGCACCTTATGCATTAGATACATAAATATAGATGGTGCATTCGTTAGTCTAAATAACATGACTGTAAACTATTAGTGACCATACCTCGAGTTGAACATCATTTTTGGCACGTCCTACACTTTTTCTCAATTGGTAATATCCAAAATGTGGATTGAACTTATATAAGACTGTTGCGCCTCTTAATTGGTCAAATAGCACGTCTATGCGTGGGAGCGATAGGTGTTCGTGACTGTCAGTCGGTTCAAGTCTCTATAGTCGATGTATAGTCTCGTGGACCTGTCCTTCTTCTTAACATATAACATAGGTGTTCCCCAAGGTGATGAACTTGGATTGATGAATCTATATTCAATCAATTCTTGCAACTACACTCATAATTTGGCAAGTTATTTGGGGGTCATACAGTATGGGGATCGTAATACGGGTTGCACCATGGGTACTAAAGTAATCGAGAAGTTTGTCTCCCTCTCCGGTGGTAGTACATGTAATTTCTCAGGAAATATGTATGGGTACTCTCGTACCACTGCTACGTCTTCTAGTTTCTTCTCCGTCTCGACCGTGAGAAATAATACCTCAATAGCTTGTGCTTCTTGCAAGACAGTCTTAACGGCCTAAACAAAAGAGATACAAAGGAGAGGTATGTAGTTCATACCTTAGAATATGATCGCCAGATGAACATCCCTAGTGTGGGTGACCTTCTTCATGGCACAATCGATTTGGACTCGGTGTGTCGTCAGTGTGTCCATTCAGAGTATGATGTTAAATCCACTGATTTTCAACATTGTAGCAGTGACATCGAACATGACTTCATCCACCAAGTCTTGAAATGTACAATGCCTAAAGGGTGTCATCACCGAGCCATTCGCATTAGGATGTTCAAGGATATTCTAGTCCAAAATGACAGCTAGGTCCATGAGGGGTGAACTCTTCTACTATGAAGGAGTGAGACGGCCCCTATGTTGAATAAGGTCTTTGTCAAAAGTTTGCTTATGAATAATATTCATACATTAACGGTACTGTATTTACAATTCAGTTTGTTTTCAATGTTTGTCAATCTGATTATTAAGCAGGTAAACATAAATGTATTAAAAAAACTAAGGACATAAATTAAAAGTGTACATGTCACCACGTCAGCCGGGGCAGGGCCCCATTCAACATCTAGGGAAAATGTCCTTTAGTGTGTAGTTGGTGGTGGGGAAGGTGCTCGATATCCCCATCCACCGTGTGGTCATATACCTTTGCCACGGCCAGGTGCGGGACCAATGTCTCCTCCATGTGGTGCAACAATAGTCTGTGGACACTGTTGGAACATGGTTTTCCGCATCCCTTTGATTTGAGAATAACAAATCCTACTTGTATTTGATCTTGTTGCCATTGTGTTTTTAGCATATAGGTATGGACAGTTTTGACACCAGGTAGCTGCAACAATGGTCTAGTACTAACCACAAGCTGAAGGATTGAAAGTTACTCAACGCAAGGCGTTAAGCTTAACGTTGGGCGTTAGCCCTAGACGAAATCGGTGTTCGACGAAATGCATACCACGGTGTTCGACAAAATGTGCTCGACGAAATTTTCGTTCGACGAACTAGATGATGCGATCGACGAAATCAAGCCGCGGAGAACGGAAGCTGGGTTCGATGAAATAGATCTTGCGTTCGACGATCTTGCATTCGACGATCTTGCGTTCGACGAATTTTAGTTCGATGAATGATGTAGCCCGCTGGACGAAGTCCGGTCGACGAAATTTCATTCGACGAAAGATGAAGCCAGTTCGACGAATTGAGTTCGACGAAATTATCTGCTCGATGAATTGGGGTGCCGGCTAATTATAGATGAAACTCAACGCCATGCGTTAGGCTTAACGCTGGGCGCTATCCGGTCGACGAATCTGGCAAGGAGAAAGCAGCCGTGATTTCAGGAGGAACATTTGGAATGATTTTCCCAACGCGCCGCGTTAGCCTTAACGCCAGCGTTGATATTGCCTAAAATAAAACATTCCTAAAGTGCAGAATCTTCTTCCTCTTCTGAAGATCTGAGCCATTAAAATATTGCTATACATGGTCAATGCCAGGCGTTAGGACTTAACGCCGGCGTTAGCTCAAATTCTATAAATCAGAGGATTTTGTCTTCTCTGATGACTGATTGTCAAGAGCCCTATTCCAGCACTTCAGAAACTTTGTGAGGGCCGTATTTCCAGAGAAACACATCTCCCACTCATATTTCAAAAGGAGGAATCAAAGGAGGCTTGGATCAACACGCTAACTCAACGCGAAGAACGCACGCTTGGACTTCTATGATCTTCAGTGATTCTTCGGCGTCTCCTTCAGATTACCTCATAGGAAGCTTTAGATTTGTATTTTGTATTTTGTCCTTTATTTCATCTTTGTAATCGGTTCGTGAATTCGCCACACGACGACTAGGTCTATGTTGGACTTAGGGAGTAATTCACCTCGTGTTGGCGACTGGGTCTAGGGAGTAGATCTAGGGGTGCTCAAGGACTTTCTGGTGATAGAGTGGCTAGAGCGGCTTGAGGCCGTATCTGGGGAGAGATCGACTACAGCCAACCGGTTCGTGGGGATATGAGTCGGTATATAAAACAAAAAGGGTTTTCATATTATTCGCTTCGATTTCTACTATCATTGAAATCAGATTTTGTAATCAATTTTATAAATGCTAATCATGTCTTTTCTTGTTTAATAAAATTGATTCCATTTCTTATTTCATTGTCTCTTTACTTTTTATTTAACTTCGATCAAAATATCAAAAGTTTTCTATTAAAGTTTAATGTTTTTAAAACCCTTATTCACCCCCCCCCCCCCCCTCTAAGGGCGCCTACAGATCCAACAAGTGGTATCAGAGGGAGGTTATTCCAAATCGGCTTAACAACCGGGAATAATGGCGTCTCATGATCTCGCTTCTACTAGTGGGGTAAATTTTTATGAAGAAGAAAAATCTCTTAAACCACCTTTATTCGAAGGGAGAAATTATAAAGGGTGGAAATTATTAATGGAAAAATTTATTAAAAATTTAGATGTCAATGCATGGGATATAGCAATAGTTCGACCAGCGATTGAATCAAATAAACAGGAACATCATCTAAATGCAAAAGCTTTAAGTAGTATTTTATGTGCATTATCCTAAGATATTTTTAAATTAATATATTATTTTTCTAGTGCATACAAAGTATGGAAATTTCTTGAAGAAATGTATGATTCTCCTTCTACAGGTATGGAACAAATGCAAGAACCGAAGAATATGCAAGCTTGCACAAGTCTTCAAGAATGTTCCTCTCATGACGGATCCATGAAGTGCACATCAAGTGAAAGAGAAGAAGAAATACTATCTTCGGAAGAGGAGTGCCAAAAAGATGTCAATGAAACGATATGCTCAAATCGTGCCTCTCCTTAAAGCAATGTAAGGAAATCAAATCCCTTTTTCTGTACTTCTATTTCTACATTACAAATGCTTCAAACTACAAAGCGCAAAATTAAGAAATTAAAAATGCTAATAAACATTTGCGCTTAGAAAATAAAATTTTAAAGGAAAAAATTAATGAAGAATCAAATTCTAATTTATCTAGTTCTACACATGACTCCTTAGTTGAAAACACTACAACTTGTGTAGAATATAATGAATTAAAAGAAAAGCACAAGAAACTTGATAATGATTTTATTTTTGTAAAAGAACAAAATGAAAAATTATGTTTAGAAAATTCATCTTTGATAAATGATTGTGCTAAGTGCAAAGACTATAAAATTGAAATTAAAGAGATGGATGAAACATTTGATGAATATAGAAATAACTACCAAGATCATATTTATTCAATTATTTCCACTCTTAAAAATAGCACAATCGCTTATAATAAAGCTAGACATAATCTTAAGATTAAGAATAATGAATTAGAAACTAAAATCAACTTCCTTAAGGAAATCATAAAGAAAAAATCTCAAAACATACATTCTCAATATAAAGCAAAATCCAAAAGCAAGTTGAATATGATTTCTCAAAACTTGAATAAGCTAAACTATGGGAATAAAAAACATCAATAGATTGTAAATGAAATTCCAAAACACTATCATCGTCATCATTTACAATATCAATCTTCTCCCAACTTAAAATTAAACGCAAACAAATTTTCTTTAAATAATAAATTCAAAAGTCATTTTTATCCAAACATACAAGAAAATGACTATGGAAATTTGAAAAATAAAAATAGTATTTGTCTATGGTATGAATGGAGACCCATACTTAAGAATAATGCACTAATGTCAAAAAAAGGGTCCATCCATCCTTATCTCCCCAAAAGTCAACACGCTATATTTGGGTACCCAAAGGAACCATCCCACTTGGTCCCCTTTGGATACTTAAATCTCTCATTCATTAGTATCCAATCATTTGCATGAAGTAGAAATCAACTAAAAATAAAATATCAATTCGCTACTTCATGATATGCTTAATTTCCTTTTTGTCTTTTTGCTTTTATTTCTTTGAGCCATCATGATATGATCACTTTATATAACTTGTGATATGATTTTCACATACTAAACCAAAATTCATAAATAAATCAAATTGAATAAAGTTGAATAAGAAGTCATGTCATTTCTCAAGTGATCTACTTATCCTTTTTATTTTTATCCTTCTAAGATCCATTTCCTAAAAGTCTTATAAATTTTGAAAAACTAAATTTGTTATGTGATATTATTAAGACTAAATCAAATAAGTGTCAAAATAGATTTAAAAGGTGTATTTTAGGGGTATTAGGCTAAATTTATATAATGAGGAACTTTAATGAATGTGAAACCCATGTACTAAAATTTTAACTTCCACAACTTTTTGCGATTTCTTCCCGTCTCTTCACTTCATTAGACGGGCCTTACATTGCACAAACATAATTAAGAAAAATTGGAAGCAAAATCGAAGAAAATCTAGGCTATATGATTAAAATAAGCACTCTTTGTGAGCTAACGCAGGCACTAGGATCTAACGCCAGCGCTAGCTCAAGTATCTGATTTTCTATAATTTTAAAACTCTGAAAAATCAATAAAAATATATGTATTTGTTTAATATTCAAAAACCAATGAGAAAATTTACAAAACTCTTCAAAATAAACATATTTTCTCATATTCACTATTCACCTTACAACGTTTCTATTTAATAATTTGAAAAGGTTGAATATGAATTTTCTTTAATAATACCTCATGTACATTATCATGAATAATTAATTACAAGTACTTAATCACTATGAATTAATATTAATGATCATATATAATAATAATCATGCAAAATCATATGATCTTTTAAGTCAAACATCAAATATAACTACAAAAAAATTTATTCCTTCCAAACATATAGTATGTGATCATGATTATTATATGAATCTTTTATGTTTTGCATGTATCACACTTATTTTTAGACCATAGAATCAACTCTATATCTATATGAATAAATAAATTAGAATCATCACTTTATTCTATGTCTAAAACTTGAATCTCTATTGTTACATACATGCAACATTGTATTAATTAACCTTATGGGATAACACTACATTCAAACTCATCATATCTTGCATTATCAACTAATAAAGATTATCATTCATGTTAGTTATCAAATAATGCCATAATGAATCAATCTAAAAAAAAGAGGAACAATTGAAAGTTAAAACTCATAATAACTATGTTGCTTTAATATCAAATATAATAAGAAATTAATCACGCATAAAAGCCATAGTTTATAAATTGATTCCATAGAACAAAATGCTTAGGATGTCCTTGATTATTCTCCCACATTATGTGTCTCACCATAGCGGGGCTTGCGTGTAGACAAATAGTTAGGGAATTATCATCTAGGACATACCTATATCATACATATTGCATACACTCTCTATGTGTATATTATTCATGCATTCTTGGTTTGATCGAACATGCATATTTTGTGTTTTGCATATTTTATCATTTTTGACCTTTAATGATCTTGTAAAACACAAATATATGAAAACCAAATAAAAACTTAAAAACCATTTTTGATCAAATAATACATGCTTATATAGCCTTCTAATCATTTCCAATTTCTCTGAAATTTCTACCATAAGAAGGTCTATATATATATTATCTAGGCCAAAAGAAAAAATTTCAGAAATTCTCAAAAATCGAGTACTATTTCGGCGTTAACTAGTTAACGCCAGGCGTTAGCTATTTTGGCCAAATTGGAATTCTGATTTTTTCCTTCAATATTTCTGATATTTTTCTAATGAATTCTCTCAGTATATTTTTCTTGATTTCAAAATTATGTTGTTCTTAATGTGTTAATTTTATTCTAAAATACAAAAAAAATTAAATAATTCAAAATGATCAAAAATATGCTTTTGTCATTTTTGTTGTTTTAAATCCATACAAAATTATGGTTTGACTATATGTCTTCACAACACATATATCTTAGTCATTTTGTTTCAAATGGTCAAAATTGATTAGGCATACACATTAAGATTCTCTTCAATGTCCAATTTTAATTTCAAATTTTCTAAACATTGTTTCTGTCATGGCTTGACCTTAATCTGATTATGTGCAATGAAATAGTCTATAGATAATTGTGTATGATTGCCTAGCATGCCTCTAAGTATGAGTAAAGCTTTATGTTAATCAATGAATTATACACTCACTATTTTGGTAATCTATATGTGCTCATAATCCTAGTCTTGCATGATTGTGTAGTGTAATAGTTTTAACATATTAAGTTGTATGTCTAAATTACCTACACTGTCTTTCAAAAATAAATTTCATGCACGATATAGAAGTGTTATTTCAATAATATTAATGTTTGCAACAACAAGTGAATTCGGAGACCTTTTGGCCCTTAATAAACATCCAAAATAAAATGCCAAAGATAACTCCACCAAGCACTACTCACCCTCCTGATAAGTCTTAATGAGCATTGTGAGGTTGAGCACCTTGGAAAGAATTGTAAAGTGTCTTGTGCAAACATATTTCTTTTTATCACTTCTATTTGTACACCGGATCACTAAAAATAAAAATCAATAAAATTGCTTATGTGATCCCCCAAGCACTACTTCGCTCCTTGATAAGTCTTAATGAGCATTGTGTGGGCGAAGCACCTTAGTAGTTGTACGTATGTTATGTGCTTTGAAATTTTATTCTATATGTGATGTGTGAAAGTAATTATATGATTACAATCTTAGTGTTGTTGTTACTATTTCACTACATATGTCATGTGTTTTGATTATTTCACTTGTATACTTTTATCAAAACACCTAATGCACACATCATTGATTTTCATAAAGCTTCCACTCATGAGAATTGGATCCTAATGCAAACATTACATAATTCTCTAAAAACTCAAGTAAACGCACTAAATTGCAATGCATGATTTCTACAATGATTTCCTTACTTGAAATACGAATTGGTTACATTGTAGTTATAATCTTTTTAAATATGTTAAATCATGCTTGCCTATTAGTTATGAAAATTTTCAAAGTTAAAATGCTCAAATGTGAAGAGTCTAAACATATTGTTGGAATGGTCAAACTATAACAAAAATACTACTCGTATTTGTTTTGTTTTTGTTTTTCCGCATTTCTCTATCTAATCATGTATCTGTATATCATGTGATCTCATGCTTATATCAAGTCTTAAATAACTATGATTTATTAATGGACTTCAAAATAGCTATGTGAGTTATGTGCTTAATAAATTCAAATAAAAATATAATTCCATAGGTTATGTACCTCTCATTAGATTTAAAACGCTTAAATGTTGCCAATAATTATTATCCATGAATTCATATCTCACCATAGCGGGGGCGTAGGGTTGTAGACATTAGATTACCTGACCTCTAAGACATGTCTTGTCCTTAACTGGGGAGGGTTCCAGTGGGGCCTTGCGTGGCACTGGGGGGAAAGAGTGCTAGGGTGAATTTTAGCCTAGTGTTTGCATATGGGACTAACACCCCAACCTACAGCATGTTTGCAGCTCCTCAAGCCCATCCGTCACTTAGTACGGGGCTAAGGTGTAGACATATTGTCTGGGTAGTTTGGTTACTTGGAAATCATTACCTTTTCTTATGCTTAAAACTCTTATAAAGCAAGTGACTACATTCCTTTGGTATAATCTTTGATTGATGTTCTTTCACGCCTATCATATATTTTTCCGCTGTGCTACTCTCTCCCTTAGCTCGATCATGACTTACTTTATGTTTACACAAAACTCTTAATCCTCTCTTAGTTATGTCCCAACTTTTGTCTTCGTTATTCTAGTTTTGTTTCACTCCACCCTCTTTTGCTAATAACAAAGGGGAGAATAAAATGCTAAATCATATTGATTAATAGAGTTGGATTCACTAGATTAAGGGGGAGCATGTATCTAGTTTATTGGAGAATACACTAAGGGGGAGCATCTTTGTAGGGGGAGCACAATGTTCAATGAAACTATAATTCTAATCATTATCTTATAAATTGCTTGTGTCATATATCCTTTTAAGAAAACACAAATGCTTTATCTATGAATCAGATTTATCTCTAATTGGATTTGTTATTATCAAAAGGGGGAGATTGTTGGAACATGGTTTTCCGCATCCCTTTGATTTGAGAATAACAAATCCTACTTGTATTTGATCTTGTTGCCATTGTGTTTTTAGCATATAGGTATGGACAGTTTTGACACCAGGTAGCTGCAACAATGGTCTAGTACTAACCACAAGCTGAAGGATTGAAAGTTACTCAACACCAGGTGTTAAGCTTAATGCTGGGCGTTAGCGCTAGAGAAAATCGGCGTTCGACAAAATGCATACCACGGCGTTCGACAAAATGTGCTCGATGAAATTTTCGTTCGACGAACTAGATGTTGCGATCGACGAAATCAAGCCGCTGAGAATGGAAGCTGGGTTCGATGAAATAGATCTTGCGTTCGACGATCTTGCGTTTGACGAATTTCCGTTCGACGAATGATGTAGCCCGCTCGACGAAATCCGGTCGACAAAATTTCATTCGACGAAAGATGAAGCCAGTTCGACGAATTGAGTTCGACGAAATTATCTGCTCGATGAATTGGGGTGCTGGCTAATTAAAGATGAAACTCAACGCCAGGCGTTAGGCTTAATGCTGGGCGCTATCCGGTCGACGAATTTGGCAAGTAGAAATATTTGTCGTATAAGGAAAGACATGATGTACTTAGGCATTAGTGAGATTATGACTAAAGATAGGGCACAATGGAGACAAAGGATCCATATAGCCGACCCATCTATAGTGGGATAAAGGCTTGAGTCTTGTTGTTTTGTTTTTATGCTAGTTTTCATATTTCGATGTTTTTTCATTTGCAATTTTATGCCATTTATTTTGCAATTAATTTTAAGTATCGTTAGATGCGGGAGGAACATTTGGAATGATTTGCCCAACACGCCGCATTAGCCTTAACGCCAGCATTGATATTGCCTAAAATAAAACATTCCTAAAGTGCAGAATCTCCTTCCTCTTCTGAAGATCCGAGCCATTAAAATATCGCTATACATGGTCAACGCCAGGCGTTAGGACTTAACGCCGGCGTTAGCTCAAATTCTATAAATCGGAGGATTTTGTCTTCTCCGACGACTGATTGTCAAGAGCCCTATTCCAGCACTTCAGAAACTTTGTGAGAGTCGTATTTCCAGAGAAACACATCTGCCACTCATATTTCAAAAGGAGGAATCAAAGGAGGCTTGGATCAACATGCTAACTCAACGCGAAGAATGCACGCTTGGACTTCTACGATCTTCAGTGATTCTTAGGCGTCTCCTTCAGATTACCTCATAGGGAGTTTTAGATTTGTATTTTGTCCTTTATTTCATCTTTGTAATCGGTTCGTGAATTCACCACACGGCAACTAGGTCTAGGTTGGACTTAGGGAGTAATTCGCCTCGTGTTGGCGACTGGGTCTAGGGAGTAGATCTAGGGGGTGTTCGAGGCCTTTCTGGTGATAGAGTGGCTAGAGCGGCTTGAGGCCATATCTGGGGAGAGATCGGCTAAAGCCAACCGGTTCGTGGGGATATGAGTCAGTATAGAAAACAAAAAGGGTTTTCATATTATTCGCTTCGATTTCTAGCGTCATTGAAATCAGATTTTGTAATCAATTTTATAAATGTTAATCATGTCTTTTCTTGTTTAATAAAATTGATTCCATTTCTAATTTCATTATCTCTTTATTTTTGATTTAACTTCGATCAAAATATTAAAAGTTTTCTATTAAAGTTTACAGTTTTTAAAACCCTTATTCACCCCCCCCCCCCTCTCAGGGCACCTACAGATCCAACAGGCAATCCTGAGCCATGTGACCTGGATGTTGACAACTCAGCAATGGCCCCTAAAGAGCATCCCAGATTGATCTATCCATCCATGGTGTTGTGCATATTGTGGAGGTGGAGCATGTTGTTGTGGTACCTATCCCTAGTGTTGTGTGTGTTGCGAAGGTGGAGCCTGGTGATGTGGTATCCATCCATGATGATGTGTATGTTGTGGAAGTGGAGCTTTCTACTGTAGTGGTGGGAGTGCATGTTGTCTATGACCCTGGTTGGCTGCTCGGCCCCCAAATCCGTCTACCCTACCCCTCTAGGACTCATTGGGTCTGGCAATGTGAGTCTCTGGTGGGTGCCTCCTCACAATGAGTCTCCTCCTCTACATATGTGTGATCTCCCTCCATCGCTTTGGCCACTTTGACGATCTGGCTGAATGTTGAATTCCTGAGCAGAATGAGGGGGTGGCATAAGGAGTGTTGTAAGCCATGAAAGAACCTCTTTGCCTTTCTTACTCAGTCATAGAAATACAGCTTGCATACTTGGCTACATAGCTGAACTCGCTCACTCGTACCGGATCACTGTTTGATCACCCTGTCAAAAATGGAGGAATCGGTCATGTAACTCTGTGTGATCTGTACGATATGAAATGCTCTAAGAAGATATTTATGAAATCATCTCATGTCACATCTCCTATGTGAAAGCCTCTGAATGTGTGTTGTGATGCAGACTTCCACCATCTTCTTGCCCCGCCTTCTAGAAGGGAAAGGACAAGTGAAACATTTCACTAAGATGGGAAATCCTTGCCCTAAAGTGACTCCTCTATCATGTCGAGCCAGTTATCTATCTCCATAGCTGACTCGGTAAAGTGGTAGACGGCGAGGGGGGGTCACAGTCTTCTAAGAGTATATAGCAGCTGGGTGCCTGCGTGTAATGAGCTCTACAGGGTCTAAGTGGAGGGGCGGTGTCGATGACCTTGAATAGTTTCTAGCAGAAGTCTGTAGTGGTCATAGAAGGAGGGTGTTGTGTGGCTAGTGGGATGAGGTGATCTGTAGCAGTCTGATGTCCTAAAGTTTTGTCGCCTATAATTTGTGAAGTTATAGTGGATTAGATTAAGTTATGAACTTAATTTTTTTTATTATCAATTTCAACTTTTTGTAGTTTTTCCTTATAGTCCTTATAATTAATCAAAGTATACAATTAGTTAATTGATTATTTCATGGCATGCTTGTTTTCTCACTCTTGTATTACTTCAAAACAATTTTATGCTTGTCTAATTGGTGCATTTTATGCATTTTGTTATACATTTACAATAAAGTCTATTTGTTAATACTTTATATTCCCTATGTATCATAGTTCTATAATATTATATTCTTTTAATGTATATTTTTTCATTATTTGACTTATCTCAACTATTAAGTCAATTTTATGTATTAATAGTTCTCATTTGTACTATAAAGTTTAATTTTCAATATTTGGTTTCATGGTTATTTTGTGTAAATGTTCTATGTTTCAAGGGTTTTACTCTGGTTTTGACTTATGTATTTTTGGGGAAAACCCCTTATAATTTATCTAACAAATTATCTTAAAGTGATTTCACCAGTCAGGTTGTATTACCCACATTGTATAGAAAGAGTAAAATGGTCATTAGATGTCCTAGGATATCACGTTCACTTAGTGTGACAAGACCAGGCCTAAGAGAAGCACAAAATCAATTGAGTTAAAACTTGCATCGAATAAAAGTCGATGCAACTTTGACTAGAAGTCGACGCAACTCTGACATAAAGTCGAAGTAATTCAAACTGCATGTCGAAGTATCAAGTCAAGTCGACACAACGTTGAAAAGAACTCGACGCAGAAGGAAGAGCCTGTCAAAGCCATCTTAGAAGTCGGCGCAACTTCGACTTCAATTCGACGCAGAAGATGAAGTTTAAGTCCAAGTCTTCAACTCGACAGAAGCATCGATAAGAACTCGATGCAACGTCGACATCTGGGTTCAGTCAAATCTAAGAAGGAATTTGAAGTTGCTTCTATAAAAACTCAGAGTTGCGTCGATATAAAGAATAATAAATTTGACATAGCATCGAATACAGACAAAAATAGAAGATTTTCTGTTATCCTTTCTGGTGCTTTTCCAGATGATCTTCAAGGCTGAAATCTATTCTCTAACAGCTCATTTATTGCCAAGAATGGAATGGAGTATTTCAGAGATACAACAAAGACATTCTTGGAAGTTATACAAATCAGATGGACGGGTCGGGAACAAAAATAGAAGGAAACATTCATTTTCCAATGGACATTCCTTCTAAGTACAGTCCAGAAGAAGAAGAAAATTCAAACTCAAATCAATAGAGAATAAGTATGCTGAGTAAGAAGGAAAACAACGCATTCATTAATCTCTCTTTCGAATAGGGCTACTTCTTCTTCCTCCTCCAACCCTAAGACAGAACAGACCAACTTTTCTGCACAGGAAAAGATCACAACAAGACTGCTGCCTCTTCTTCTACATCATATAGCAACAAGTCAACAAAAGTGCAGAGAGGATCATGATCAAAGCTTATATCCCTTGCAATTATCACTATCTTAAGCAAGGGTTCATCATATTCAGATCCTGAAATATATATAGAAGCAACAGCATCCACAGATATAGCTGCTGAAGGATTCTAACTGAAGAATCTTATTCTCTTCTTCCTCCTCTTCTATTGTTCTCATTCTACAACTATAAAAGAGTTTTAAGAATCCCTCTTCAAAGGATTCAGTGGTTCTAAGAGTCTTCTTAGCAAAAGACTCAGTGGTTCTAAGAGTCTCCTTATCAAAAGACTCAGTGGTTCTGAGAGTCTCCTTATCAAAAGACTCAACACTATTTGTGCAATCCTACCAGGGAGGTAGAAGAGTGGACTACCCACATTTTGGGGAACCACTATAAAAATTTTGTGTCCACTACATTGCTTTTCTGTGATGTCCAGTTTACTATTTTTCTGTTTCATATTTTCTGTGCTTACTTTATTATATTTTGGTATTGATGATTGCATAGTACTTAGTAGTTTTATTATGTGTGCATAATTAGTGTAAAAAAGTTTTTAAAATCTATTCACGCCCTCTAGAGAATACTGATGAGTCCCAGATATATACCCTTTTATGGACTCATCTGGGCCGATAATCTAGTCAAAGCACTTCACATTAGACTTGTTATCGTTCATATTTGATTGCTATCTGTTATTTCATGCTAAGTGCACTTCTAGGCCCGTTTTGTTGTAATATCATGTTTTTCCTATTTATAAGTTATCATGCAATGTTGAGTGCCACTTTCAATGGAGTGAGGTGTGTTTCTACTCGAACATGGGCCATGCAGGTGTTGCCGGTGCAAATCTGCCCAGGAATATTGTGCACGACCACTGGCTATATTGCGCATGACCACTGGTCGTGCGCCATTGCTCGTGCGCGCTTAACCCCTAAATTTCGAGGCCTATCTTGCCAAACGCATGACCATTGACTATAGTGTACACGATCACTGATCGTGCACCACTGGTCGTACGTATATTATTTTTCTATGATTTTTTTCTTGCAGGTTTTCTGGCACAGTGCACACGACCACCAATTTCTAGTACGCATGACCACTGGTCGTGTGCCACTGATCGTGCGCACTATTATACATAAATACGCAGTCCATGAAATTAGGTCGGACGACACCTTAACTTCGCCGTTTTCGAGCCCTGTTCGCCTCTTCCACCCCCTGCATCATCTTCCACCACCGGGAAGTGTTCCGTGACTAGTCTTCATGCCTACCTTGAGCCTGGAGATCAAGTCAGCCATCTCCATCATCTAAGTGCTTCAAAGAGAGGATTCCACCATCATCTTCATCACCAAGCAAGAGTTCTTCGCATCGGACGTGACCGGATTGTAGTTTACCAGAGAAGACGAGTCCATTGGGAGGAAGTGACAGCCCTCCTCTACCCCGGATGATAGTTGGGACCGAGCAAGGACACAGACTGACATCCCAACGATTCCTACCGAGAATCTACAACAAGCCTCCAGATTCGGTCGTATCTCTTACCTTTTTCTCTTATTTGTGTTGATGTATATGAACGTAATCCTTATTATTTGATGATGTGGCACATGTAAACCTTGATTTGTGGTGTTTATTTCATGTCTATGTGTAATTACTCTTTTGTTTATAAGTGTGTGTGTGAGATGCGCCACCTCTCCACCCACTGCATTTGTGTGTCACACTAGCAATTGCTAGTGGCATGCTTAGCCACGAGGTGTTAATGGCCCTCAAACCTTTCCGCAGTTACACTCACCTCATCCACTTGCGTTCTCATCCATCGCCTTGCGAAGTAGTGCGCTCAAGGTCTGCCTAGTTTCCATCTCGCCAAGCGAAGCATTACATAGTGGCATTGCATAGGAGTAGTTGTAGTTATTTTATTTTATTTACAAAACCAAAATCCTTCTCGTCCGCATTCCATCTGCCACAAGGACTTCGATCTCAAGTCCTCCTTGATTTGTTATCTCCACCTTAATGTGTTCCTTGAGAGATTCGATACTTGGGGATTTACTTCCTCATATTATTACTTGACAATGACTGGTTCACTGCCATTCAGACTGCGTTTTGCTCCCGCCTATAAGCGGTGTAGGAATTCGCGCGTCAAGTTTTTGGCGTCGTTGCTGGGGAACACAATCGTGTGAGTTTTCTGTAAAGGGTGACAAGAGTTAGAAATTCCTCAATTGTGTATAGTCCTCTTGTTATTTTGTTTGCTTTCTATTTAATTTTTGTTTTTTTTTATTTCACCCTTTCTTGTTTTAATTTTTTTGGGCAAGTTGTTCTGAAGTAGTTTTAACTGATTATGTAGATTTTCTTGCAAAGAATTTCAATTTTTTTTATATCCGTATCCTTCTAAAAAATGTATTCCTGAACTGAACCTAGCATTAATGACAAGATGAGCGATTATATCGATCAAATGAGGGAATTAAACGCAATATATTGTAAGGGCTTTGTATGTTTGATTTGTAAAAGTGAAAATCATGTTTTGAAGGACTGCCCCAGTCTTTTACCTACTTCAACTCCCGACTACAGTCCTTCACATCCTGATGACAAAGTCCCTATCGCTCAGTCCTTACCCATGGAGGCAATCGAGCCCTAAACCCCCGAGCTTATTTCTTGCATGGACTCTTCACTCCCTGTATATGGCTTTACTACTAGTGATGATGATGATTCATTTGATGGCCAACAAGGTGAGATTTGGGAGCTCCATGAAGAACTAGAGTGGGATGAGGAGAGTGTTCTCTCCAGTGGGAAGGTGCTTGCGGATCTTTTTGCGGAGGAACCTGATATTTTACTTTTTGATTCTGATGATCCTCCAGTTTCATTGCATGCTTTTTCTACACCTTTTGTTGATGATCCTGTCAAAGTAATTGAGTGGGGTGATGATTTGGAGCACGAGGTTGCGCCAAGGTGGGATGAGGAGGACACTCCTTCTGATGAGGAGGTTTACACTTCTTCATGGGACGAGGAGTTCCAAATCACCATCAAGGCTCCTGAGTTCTTGAGTTCTCCTTGCTATGACACTTATGATGATGATAGTGATCTATGCTTGGAACTTGTTGGGAGTGAGACCGGGACTACTCCCCTGATTTTTGATTTTTTATGTCAGTCGTCTCATTTATTTCTTGATCCCCCTTTTTATTCGAGCCTGTACAGGTTGAGTCTTCAAAGGTAATGCCGGAGGACTTGGTGCAGTTTGCCAAATTCAGTGATGCACACATCTTCTTGTGTAAGGAGGTTGATTCCCCCTCCACAAAGGACCTGCCATGTATTGTATTCCCCTCATGTGTCCTCCCTGACGATGACACCTTGCTAGGCAAGGATCCTCTTGGTGAGTTGAGTGAGGACTCCTCCTCTTCTTACTTTCTTTTCCCTCTTCCTGTGATGGGCAGGTTTTATCTATATTCGGGTAGAGGCGTGACTGTTTTTTCGCCGTATAGGTACCCATTAGCGACATGCGTATTAGAACAATTACCTGTGCAATTCCTTTTTCATATGCCCATTAGCTAGAACTGTTATGTTTTTAAATAAGTCATGCTGGGGTGACAATAACCCCAGTAGTTATCTTTCTTTTCTGCAATTTCTTTTCATCATGTCCATTTAGTTACCTATATTGTATTTAGCTCTTGTCTATTTTCTTTTTTGTTAGGCGGAACACACCCCTGCAGGTATTCTTCTAGATGGATGATGCAGCTAGGTTTAGATTTAAATGACAATCTTCTGGTATGCTTATTTCTGAGCATTGGGACTCTCTTCCCCTAGCTCTTTTTTGAATTTCATAGTTATATATTATGTGTATTGTCTAGTTTAAGTCTGGGGGAGAGTAGTTCTGTGTGCCCACTCACGTGCACTATTGCATAGCATGCTAGAAGTACTTTTATTTTTGTTTATTGAAAATTGTTGTTCATTCTCTTTGCGCACCACATCACCCACTTGAGCGCGTACTATGTAGCAGAGTAAAATATTGACTCCAGTAGTGCTCCTAGTCGAGTGCTCGGTTGAATAGAAATTTATGTAGATTAGACTTCTTTTTATACTTATGGTTTTATATTTTTTTCTATTAGTGTAAATGTTGTTTACTCTACTCAAATGGTGAATCCGGTGTGAATTAAACGGTAGCATAGGGATGTGTGTAAATGATCGCTAGACTCATATTGCTTGAGTCGAGAGAAAGGAGAATCTTTCTCTGTGGCTAGAACTTACCCCAAGCGATTCTTGAAGCATTGGCATAGGATAGTTCTAGTGCGTGAGAATAATGTAGACCATTATTTTGGCCCGGTTGAACTTATTATTTCATGCCTATCGTCTACCCTTGCTAGCCCCTTTGTGCCTACCCTTTCATTGATTAAGCTCCGCATATATCTCACCAAATCCTAAAAGCCTAACCTAGTCGCACACCCAAATCTGAGCTTTAGTTATAGTTTTATTTACATTTTGAGGGGTGTTGATTGTGGTGTTTATTATGTGAATTTGTGGATATTCTCATTTGAAATTTTGCTGAAAGAAAAAGACAAGAAAAAGAAAGATAGAAAAAAATGATTAAAAAGGAGAAAAAGAAAAATGAGTTTTATTGAAAATCGTTTAGAAAAATTATGTGTTGGGAGTAGGCGGTGCACACACCTATGTTGCAAAAGTTCAGGTTTGGGGGTGTGGTGCACTTGTATATTTATAGTCGTGCGGATAGCTCTACCTTATGATCATGTTGGGTTAGGTGTGCTTAGCCTCCATGTTTATCTTTGTTTGCCTCACCGTAACCCAAGCCCCATCTCTAACCTAAAGTCCTACTGACTCACGCCTTGAACCAATCGAGTGTCATGGAGAGAATGTGACCATGCGAGCTTATGGTCACTGACACCGATGGATTTCGGTGGAGTTTGTCCCGCACCCCAATCTTGAGCAATGCTCATCTCAGCGCTTAGTTTACTTTCTCCGTATGTGTGACCGGATGATTCACCGTAGTTCACCATTTTGAGTAGTTGTAATATGCTTTTACTCTTTTAGAAATCTATAAACTGTTTTTATGATGAGAAATCTTCTTTATTATTTTTCTTATGCACGTGAGCAAGCGACTCCGCATGGTACTCTATATTATAATTTTAAGTCATCTATTTTTCTTTCCCCGTTTGCTTAGAATTTGTTTGCTCGGGATGCGCAAACAGGTAAGTCCGGAGGTGTGATGAGTCCCAGTTATATACCCTTTTATGGACTCATCTGGGCCGATAATCTAGTCAAAGCACTTCACATTAGACTTGTTATCGTTCATATTTGATTTCTATCTATTATTCCATGCTAAGTGCACTTCTAGGCCCATTTTGGTGTAATATCATGTTTGCTTATTTATAAGTTGTCATGCAATGTTGAGTGCCACTTTCAGTGGAGTGATGTGCATTTCTGCTGGAACAGGGGCCGTGCAGGTGTTCCCGATGCAAATCTGCCCAGGAATACTGCGCACGATCACTGGCTATATTGCGGGCGACCACTGGTCGTGTGCCAATGCTCGTGCGCACTTAACACCTAAATTTTGAGGCCTGTCTTGCCAAATGCATGACCACTGGCTATAGTGCGCACGATCACTGATCATGCTCCAGTGGTCGTGCGTATATTATTTTTCTGTGAATTTTGTCTTGCAGGTTTTCTGGCACAGTGCGCACGACCACCAATTTCTAGTGCGCATGACCACTGGTCGTGCGCCACTGATCGTGCGCCATGTTTTCTATAAATACACATTCCGCGAAATTAGGTCGGACGACACCTTAACTCCGCCGTTTTCGAGCCCTGTTCACCTCTTCCACCCCCTGCATCATCTTCCACCATCGGGAGATGCTCCGGGACTATTCTTCATGCCTATCTTGAGCCCGAAGATCATCTCGGTCATCTGCATCATCCAAGTGCTTCAAAGAGAGGATTCTACCGTCATCGTCATCACCAAGCAAGAGTTCTTCGCATCGGACGTGACCGGATTGTAGTTTACCGGAGAAGACGGGTCCATTGGGAGGAAGTGACAGCCCTCCTCTACCCCGGACGATAGTTGGGATCGAGCAAGGATGCGGATTGACATCCCGACGATTCCTACTGAGAATCTACGATAAGCCTCCGGATTCAGTCGTATCTCTTACCTTTTTCTCTTATTTGTGTTGATGTATATGAATGTAATCCTTATTATTTGATGGTGTGGCACATGTAAACCTTGATTTGTAGTGTTTATTTCATGTCTATGTGAAATTATTCTTTTGTTTATATGTGTGTATAAGATGCGCCACCACTTCATCCACCACTCCACCCACTGTATTTGTATGTCCCACTAGAAATTGTTAGTGGCGTACTTAGCCATGAGGTGCTAACGGCCCTCAAACCTTTCCGCGATTACACTCACCTCATCCGCTTGCCTTCTTGTCCATCCGCCTTGCGAAGCAGTGCGCTCAAGGCCTGCCTAGTTTCCATCTCGCCAAGCGAAGCATTGCATAGCGGCAGTGCATAGGAGTAGTTGTAGTTATTTTATTTTATTTACAAAACCAAAATCCTTTTCGTCCGCATTCCATCTGCCACAAGGGCTTCGATCTCAAGTCCTCCTTGATTTGTTAACTCCACCTTACTTTGTTCCTTGAGAGATTCGATACTTGGGGATTTACTTCCTCATATTATTACTTGACAACGACCGGGTCACTGCCGTTCAGACCGCGTTTTGCTCCCGCCTATAAGCGGTGTAGGAATTCGCGCGTCAAATACTCAGAGGCACATTGTGCACTTTCAATTGGTATCAGAGGGAGATTGATCATTAAAAGGTTAACATCTTGATCAAAAGATCTCATCACTCTCATTTCTTTATTTAAAATTATCTAAAACTATTTTATAAAGAAAAATGAGTTCTAAGGACTATGCATTAACAAGACCACCAGTGTGTAACTTGAATAAGTTTACACTCTAAAAGTCCAGAATAAAGCTCTATATGAACTCCATTGATGAAGACAACTTTGATGTTATCATTTCAGGTCCCCCAGCTCCAGACAGACAAGATGCCAGCGAATCTTCAACATGGAAAGTTGTCCCAAGGAATGAGTGGATAGATGCTGAGAAAAAGCAGAAGGCATGTGATGCCAAGGTAATGAATATTTTGGTCTCCACAATGTCAGATGACATTTTCCAGAAAGTTGATGACTGCCAATCAGCAAAAGAGATCTGGGAATCTCTTTCTAGAATTGTAGAAGGGAGTTCTGATGAAAGAAAGTACAGGAAGTCCCTTCTCACATCCCAGTATGAGAACTTTCAACAGAAAGCTGAGGAGAATGTAGCTGAAATGTATGACATATTCAGCTCTATAATAAATAAGCTGAAAGGTCTGGATAAGGAGATCTCTCTGACTGAAATAAATGATAAGCTTCTCATGTGCTTCCCAAGCTCATGGGACTCAAGGATCTGGGCTATCAGAGATTCCAGATGCCATAGAGAGATCTCTACTGATGCTTTGCTAGGAAAGCTCAAATCTTATGAGATGTTATTGAAGAGCAGGGCTCAAACAGAGGCTAAGGAGACAATCTAAACTCCCATCCAAAGGATTCTTGCATTAAGGTTGCTGAAGGAGAGTCCTCCACTCCTGAAGATGAGATGTTCAGTGTCTTAGCAAGGTAATTCAGAAAATGGGTCAAGACAGAAGACTCAAGAAGAAAAGAGAGGAGCTCAAAACCCAAATTTGATAAGCCAAAGAAGGAAGTGATTTGCTTCTCCTGCAATAAGCCAGGGCACATAACCCCTGGGTGTCCATAAGAACAAAGGGACTGGAGGAGCAGCAAAGAGGAGCAGAAGAAGAAGTCTTTCAGGAAGAAAGACAAGAAGAAAGGTAAAGGTTTCATTGCTGAAACCTCGAGTGACTCTGAAGAAGAGTTAAGCTCCTCTTCATCAGAAAGTGATGAAGAAGTGGCTGAAGCTGCCTGCCTGATGGCATTAGGGACCTCCTCAGATGATGATGAAGAACAGGTATCACTATTTGATAATTTTGATTTTAATTTTGATGATTTTAAAATTTGCTTTACAGAATTCTGCAATGATCATCTTGAGGTACAAAAAGAAATAGAAACAGTTAGGGTAGAACTAGAGAACCTTAAGAAAGATGATTTATACCTGAGAAATCAGGATTTAATAGATGATATTCATAATAAGGAATCAGAACTAATTGACATAAGAAATGAAAATGTAAAACTAAAGGAAAAGATAACAAAGGCAAAGGCCTTTGAAGACTCACTCAATGGGAGGAATCAAAAGCTCAAAGATATTACACAAAATCTTTCTATGAGATTTAAAAACCTAGGTTTAGGAGCAGAGCCATCCACTAACACAGAAGTCCCTAGTATACCAGCCTGGAAAAATCCAGTCAGATTTATTAGACCTAGTGACTATCAAACAAGTGAGAGGAGTGCAACATTTGAGAATCAGGATAATAATAATTCTGATAAAATCATTATATTAAATAAAGCAAACTCTAATAGTGAGAAAAGACCTCTAGGTAAAATCAATCTAAACAAACCAAGGAATCTAAATAAAAAGGGTGTTATAAAGATAAAAATTGTTAGGCACTCTATAGATTTATTATATTTTGATATATTCTATACACATTTCAAGTACCAATATAATAAACCTAGATTTGATAAACTCATTCTCTGACATCCAAAAGGATATCATGAAAGACATTTCTATTCTTTCATAGAACCTTATAATGGTAGAAGCAAAGGGCCCAAGGTAACTTAGGTACCCTGTAATGTTTGATTTACATGTGCAGGAAACTTAGAGTTCTTTTCTCAGAGAAAGTGAAGGGAAAAGAAAGAAGTAGATGATCAATAATGAACTACATATATGCAGAGTAATCACTACTCTAAAATCTTTTGTTGAGTGTATAGTTCATGAAAATAAAAGTATAAATACTATTTTCAATAAAAATCATTGCTGGGAAAAACATCAAGAACTTTCTAAGAAAATAGAACTGTTTATTCAGAGTTGCGTCGAATAGAATTCGACGTACCGTCTAATTCTACTTGATGCCAGCATCGAGAGCCATCCGCGTCAGATAACTCTAATAGTATTCGACGCAACGTCGATTTCATATCAATGCATACGTCGACTTAATAGTTGCTCATCAAATTCGAAGGTGCGTCGAGTCATAATCGATGTAACGTCAACATGATAGGCGCGCGCAGTTTCACTTCTAGAAGCTGCCTCTACACATTTTGGCGCGCTGACTATTAATCTTTGTCAATGGTGCTTCGATTAAAACCCTAAGTTGTGATGACTTGTCTTCTTTTAAGCAACATAGGTGTTGAATTCATTACCCTTTCGAATTCTCTTTTTCTTGCTCTTGTGCTTTCTTTCTCTCCAACTCTCTTGCATTTCTCTCTCTCTCTCTCTTTCTCTCTTTCTCCCTATCTCTTCTCTTTGCATGTACTTCATCTCATATTCAATGGCTCCTCCTAAGATCAACTCTGGCTTCGACGTTGATGTGGACTCTTTCAATGCAACCTCTGATAGCTTCAAAGCCATTCTCAGCTTATTTCATTATGTCGGGTTGACAAAGATGATTTCTACAAGGTGCAAGATCCTCGATGTTGAACTGACAGAGTTGAAAGACAATCTTCACATAGGAGATGATGGATCCCTCAATGTGAGAATTTCTGGGGCTGGCATAAATATAATAGAGGAAATGTTGAGTCAAGCATTTGACCTTACAGCTGGTAGTGATCCAGATAAACTGACAGGAGAAGAGATCAGTAAGGCTTTATAGATCTTATAGTTCAGGAAGGAGAAGGCCATCAACCTGAAGAAGATTGATCTAGCTGAAGAATATAGATTCCTGGCTGATATAGTAGGGAAGGTGCTCCTATGCAAGATTTCAGCCCATGATATCATTCCCAAGCATCCAGATCATGGGAATTCTAGTTCTGAACAAAAAGATCAATTGGGGGAGGTGCCTCCTGAATGATGAGTCGGGTGCTGCTCCATTATTTCCCCCATGGTATGCAAATCAAAAGAAGTGCCAATTCCACCTGGGAAGATAATAAACATTGGAATTTCCTCCAAGTGGACTAGGCAGATCCTAAAGTCTGGTCAAGCTGCACCTTCACCTCCTCCTTCTCCAACTCCACAAGATTCTGAGACAACTCTACCAGATGCTCCAAGGGATAACAATCCAGTACAGGACACTCCATCAGTCCAACAAAATATTACTGCAGATGTTGATCCAGCTCAGTTCAACCAGTCCATTCCATCTACTCTAGCTCCAAAATCTACACCACAGATTTCCCTCCAACCACAACAACAATAACCATCCATCACCACCCCTACAGAAAATCCTCCAGACATCCACTCTCTTAATGACAGATCTCCTCTACCCCAATCTGACATAGCTCCAGAGGATAATCAATCACTATCACCAATCCACCAAAATCTTTCAGACTTCAATGAGAATTTCACAGCAATTCCTCCAGTTATCATATCCACACCTACTCTTACCACACCTTTTGTCTCTACCACACATTATACTTCTTCCTTTGATATTGAACATGTAATTTCAAAAGCAGTAGGACTGGCTACTGGCACATTTGCTGACTTGCTGGCCACTCAAGCCAGAAAGATCAATAAGAAGTACTCACAGATGGAGACAGAGTTGCAAAAATCAAAAGAGTCCTTCCTGGCACTAAAATTAACTGTATCCTCCTCCATGATAACTAAAGAATTCTTAACCTCCCTTGTAAGTAAGGTTCAGAAAGAGGAGAAGATCCTGGAGGAGGAGATGCTTAATCAAGGAAAGGCGGAGAACTTTCATGAGGAGGAAGTAATTGGTCAAGAAAATGTGAGTGGCCAGGAGAAGGAAAAGAGTGTATAAGAAGAGATTGCCCCAAATGCCCCAGATGTTGGTGTTCCTGATACCAACAAACTCACAAACTTTCAAATAGGAATAGTCCAAGGGGAGCCTTCTGCAAAAAACCAGGGGGAGATGATTGCTTCAACTCAGGGGGATCCCCTAGAAGATGATCTGCTCCTGGATGAGGTTTCAAAGATTGCTAAGGAGGCTGCACTGACTGTTGAACAAAATGCACAATCTCAGTGGGAGCCTCCCAAAGAAAATGAAACTCATCAAGATGTTGGCAAGGCTGCTGAAGAAGAAGATGAGCTACTGAAGTTTGCACCAAGAAATGTAATGCCACATGTGTTCTCAAGGAAGAGGAAAGCTCCAGAAAAAGTATAGTACTGTACAGGTAAACAAATAATATTATATCATCTGGTGGATACAATTATCATGATTATGAAGATTAATATGATTTCTTGAAAGCTCATCATTTTTCTATGTGTTTATAATGTCATTATTGATCTGTGTATGTGTTTGAATTTAATTGTATGTCAAAGTATGTTTTAAATCACTTAATCAAATTGTAAAATTTGTTGAGATAAATAGGGGGAGACTGTTGGGAAAGCCCCTTATAATTTATCTAACAAATTATCTTAAAGTGATTTCATCAGTTGCGTTGTATTACCCACATTGTATAGAAAGGGTAAAATGGTCATTAGATGTACTAGGATATCGCATTCACTTAGTGTGACAAGACCAAGTGTTGAAACCAGGAAAATCCTAGGCTCCAAAATTCGAATCAGTGCAGTCGGAGGATACTTGCCCAGCAGTCCAACGAGATAACTTGGCTGACAACGACGAAGAAGCTAGAAGAGCAACAAACAGAACCCTAGGCGCTGCGGCAGGGAGGTCCCACCACGTACCCAGAAACTCAGAAGAGACTTTCCCTCCATAAGCAAAAAATGGCCGAGCAGGGTACGAGGAAGGCACTGACTTGGCTAGTACCGGGAGTAGCGGCCAAGGATGACAGGTTTGAGAATTCAAAAGCTGAGTTCCAAAAGCTCAAGTTCAGGTGCCAATCCAAGTACCCCTGGGGTCCTATTTATAGTTAAACCAAGGGGTAGGGGGTTTTTATATCTCAGACCTTGCCTGGCGACTAGTGACATTGAGGCGATCTCCCCCATAAAAGAGGCGAGTATCACCTATGGTCGCCCACCTTTTGGCAAGTATCTGGGCTACTCGCGCGAGTGCACCCTTACTCGCCTAGGCCTTCTTCTGCTCCTGCTGGCTGAGCTGTATTGGTGTCTTGAACATATGACTTCTGTGTTGACCCTTTGACCTTGACTTCTGCCTATGTGGCTTTGAGTGGGCCCTACCCTCGTAGAATGGGGGTTGTACACAATCCGCGCTCTTTGCGAGTAACGCAGTTGCTTGGAAAGAATCATCCAACCTTCATTCAACGAGCTGCTTCGAGCAAATATTAGGACATACTCGGCAGTCACATGGCTGGCTTTTGGACTCTATATATAGGGGGAGGGGTCTCTGATGGCACGACCTTTCAGATCTCGCTAAAGATGTCACACACTCATGTCGAGGAAGCTGCTGCTGACATGGCCAAGCTTGTAGGTCTGCTACCAGCCCTTTAGACTCCTGTTCGCGTGGATGTCGAGCTTGAAGATTTCCTCACCTCCAAGAAGAGGAAGCGAATTGACAAGAAGAAGAAGAAAGAGAAAAAGAAGGATGCCTCGACTTCGGAGAATGTTGCTGATTCTCTAGTCGCGGTACCCAGCAAATTCTTGACGGTCTGGGTCTCGGCCATTTGGATGAATCGCCTGCTACTGACCTTCCTGGGTCGAATATCGCCCAAGAGGCGAGTACAACTGGGGCCTCGACTCAGGATCCAACTGATGTCGCTCCTACGCGAGGTGAGAGCTACCTACTCGCCACCTCTTGGATTACTTTGCTAATTTGATTTATGCTGGCGAGGTTCGAACACTCTTTCTGATACTCGCAGATTCGCCGATTGTGAATGCTCAAGAGGAGCCTTTAGACATGTTGCCTTTGCGATCTTCTCTAATGGTCTCGCCTGGGGATGGAGAAGGGTCGGGCGGTAGTCGCTCGGTCCGGATCCATCATAGCTCTGTGTTGGAGAAGCGGCCTTCAAGCGAGCAGAGGGCCACTTCGGTTAGCCACCTGCCTCCACCGCCACCGCCTCCTCAAGAATCGGAGTTGGAGAGAAGCTCGCAGCCGCCTGCTGAAAGGCTTCCGCCTCCTCCTCCTTTCCCTCCTCCTGCCAGCATGCAGGGCGATCCGCGCCCTACATCGTCTGCTGCTCCGTCAACAAATCTGGGAGAATCCTCCCACCGAGGCGGGGATAGGGGCTCTTCGGGTCTCTTCGCTCCAAGGGGAGGAGGGAGACCAGTAGATGGTCGTGGTCGAGGGGACGCTTCTCGCGTCAGCGAGCAAACCGGCAGAACTCACTCCGGTCGGCGAGGTGCTGGGCATCATGGCATCTCCCCTCACCGAGGAAGGAGCTCCCCTTCTCGGCGATCTCACAGTCCTCCTCGCGGCTCGAGGAAGGATGCTCGCCGTCCTGGTAACTTTTAGTCATTTGATCAGCAGATTTGGTGGGATCCACCTATGGATACTCGTTACTAAAGTCTTTTGCCTTCTTGTCTTCTTTCTCAGCTCGCGCTCAGACTCCTGTGGGAGCTTTGATCGATGGGGTCGGCCTGTCTTCTCACGAGTAGCAGGAGAGGGCTACTCGCGCAATCTTGGATCTGGAGGCTGATGAGTCCCATTTATATACATATTTATGGACTCATCTGGGCCGATTATCTAGTCTATGCACTACACTTTAGGCATGTTTTCATTCATATTGGTTGTTCCTTGATAGGTGCACTCTTAGGCCCGTTTCGGTGTGCAGTTGTGCTCCTCGTTATTGGGGGTAAGCACATGGTGCTCCCCTTCCATTTCTCTATGTTTATCTGGTGTTGGAGGTGTATTCCCAGCTATTTTTATCTTGTATTCAGGTGGCCGGATTATCTTGTATCCAGTTTTCTCCCAGAATTCATGACTGTATGAAACGCACGGTCGTGCGTTTTCCTTGACGCACGGGCTGTTGCGGTCGTGCGCTCTGATCTGGGTAGAAGACAATCGATCTGAATTTAGTCGTGCGTTTTACGCACGGGCGGATTTGCCCGTGCGTGAGTAAAACGCACAGTTGGCCTGTGTTCTCCATGTTTTTGGTCATTCTGAATTTACCCGTGCGTTTGTACGCATGGGCGGATTTGCCCGTGCGTGGGTAAAATGCACGGGCGGCGCTGCGTCTCTCTCAAGCCTGATTTTATCATATAATAACGCACGGTTCGCGCACGGTCATGCGTTCGACCGTGCGTAACCATTTTTCTGCCTGTTTAGTATAAAATGCAGATTACATCGCAGAGCAGCGGCAGAGCGGAGAGGGGAGCGGGAAATTAGGTCCTTCCCGCCGTTCCTGAGGTCTGAAGGCTTCTCCTTCACCTCCACCACCAAAGAGGTCATTTTCCGGCGTTTTCCACCACCATCCTTCCATCCGGGAGTGTTAGCAAGCATCCTCCGCCAAGTGCTCAAGCATTCCTCGTCATGGGAAGCCATAGAAGAGCTGTAGGTCTTTGGAGTGGTGACAGCCTCCATCAAATCAGCACACCATCTAAGGGCCGAGCCAGAAAGAGCCCGACAACCTCTTATTCCGGCCGAGAACCCAAGACGCGGTGATTTCTTCCTATTGGTCGTCTCTAAACTTTATGTTTGTGTTTTCCTTGTGATTGTTGTAATGAACTATCATTTAGCTTTATTTATAAATCTTTTGTTATGTTCATGTGCAATGATGCGGTGGTGCGAGAATAGCACTTTCTTTGCTGTGTTTTTCTGAGATTTGTTGTGTGTGAAGCCCTAGCAATTGCTAGTGGTGTTGCTTAGAGAAGAGGTGTGTGCGACCCTCACCCTTCATAGTTACTTTCCGTCCACGTGCCTCCCGAAGCACGGCATCACGGCCGTTGCATCCACCTCGCCTTGCGAAGCGGAGTTTTGACCCGCATCTCTCTTCTCTGCACTAGCTTAGGAAACCCAAAATCAATGCCCTTGTTTTTTTCCTTTATTCGCTCGTATAATGATCGATTCACCACTCGTTTCATTCACCAGAACCTTCATTCCTTGAGAGACGATATTCGGGGAAGCTATTCCCAATTTTATTACTTGACAGCAACCGGTGCACTTGCCGAACACGCATCAAGTTTTTGGCGACGTTGCCGGGGAATGCAGGCGTGATGAGATTTTGGTTGTAAATCGATTGTTTTCGATTGGGTCTTTTATTCTTTTTAATTTACTCTTTTTCATGTTATTTTCTTCTTCTATATCATGTGGGCATATTTGAATATCCGATGTCGTTGGTGTGGGGACACATCCCACGCTAGTGATAGGTGTCCCAAAGAGTATGGTGTTGTTCAGAAACCGTACGGGTCCCATAAATCTTTTGGCTCCTATACTGCGCCTTCGATGTCGCACTATTACGCGACTATCGCACCTTGGGTGCCGGCAAAGCCGGTAAAGCAGTGTTTATTTTGCAAAAGTAGAGAGCACGCCTTGAAGGACTGTGCGGATTATCTTCGCCAATTGGCGAATAACGATGAGCCGGATATCCGGATCGTCCCATCCTCAAATTCGGCGAACACAGCTCCTTCCTCTGGTTACGTGTCACTTCCACCTTCACTTTTTGAAGGCTCTGGAATTGACACGTGCATCAGTGTCCCTCATGACCCTGTTTCTGATGCGACCCCCCCATACCTCTTCGGTTCATGTACCACTTTGCGTGGATTTGTGCCCTTGTGTGGAGAGTGAGCCTGAACTCTTAAGAAGCACATCTTCTCCCACTACACACAAAACCACATCTTTTTCTGATGTTATCATTGAGGCGAACTTTCAGGATGCTACAGACCTGCGTTGTGTCGTGCCCACTCTCATGGAGGTGGACAGTCTCGATTGTGCTGAAGCAACCATTTCGGTCCAGTGCGAGGAAGTCCAAGTTATAGAGGAGGCCATTGCGTGCGCTGTTGAGTCTAATGAAGTCGTCGATGATCTCATCAGTTTATCATTGCCGCACCACATGGGGGATGAAGCCGGGATTATCCCCTCATATGAGATTTCTTTTAGATTTTCTTTCAATTTATTTCTTGACCACCTTTCTTTATGTACAAGGATGCAGGATGTCCCTCCTTCGGTTGATCAGACCTTATGTATGGAGGAGTCGAAAGCCTGGCGGGATGAGGAAGGTACAGTGAAGGAACATTTTGTTTCCTCAACATTGTTGGTGCTTCCCCTTGAGGATTGGTTACAAGGGGGCAAGCGGTTTTTCTTTGAAGACACAATACTGCAGGAGAAGAAGAGAGCGAAAAAGGAGGAGATTTGGGGTTGGAGGCTGAGCATACTACTTAATTTTCACCCCTATTACCAGGTCCCCGGACCTTTCTCTTTCATCAGTTGTTACTACTTCAAATCAGCTTATAGCTGATTTATTTTGAGCTTGTAATAATAATTAGGATTTATTAACTTTTGCGTTTTCCTAGACTTTATAAATTGTTTAATACAGGTATTCGGTCCACCTTTAAAGACGTTAAACAAAAGGACTTCTTGGGAGACAACCCATTGGAACCAACCGGTTCCGTTTGCTTTTTATTTCTTATATGTTCTGTGTTTCCTTCTTGCTAACAGCGCAGGTTGGAGCTCTCGTGTGGTGGAAAATGGAGAGGATATTTTATTAAAAGAAAAGAGGAATTTCCGCACTTCTGGCATGCTCATTTATGAGCATAGGTCCACTCTACCCCTTTCCTACTTATTTCTGAATTGGTTATTATATTTGGTTTTGATCAAGTCTAGGGGAGAGAGTAATCGGTGCACGTGCACAAACTTTGCATGACATGTTAGAATGTGCTGAGTTAGGAATTCTCAAATGTATTGTCGCATTGCATACCACGCACCACATTCGTTTTCTTGTTATTCGTGCGCATTTTTCGTGTAAGTGCTTAATTTGTATGCTTGGAAGCTTGTTTGTTGATTTAGGATTGTGTGGCAGAACAAGTTGTGACCCGTGCGGTGCTACTAGTAGAGCGCTAACGTGGCTTAGAAATTCTTGTAGAGTAGATTTTATTACAAAATTATAGTTTTATTTACTTTTGTAGTGTAACTGTAAAATACTCTACTCGAACGGTGAATTTGGTGAATCTAGCGGTAGCCCTAGGTCGAGTGTAAAAGAGTTGTTAGCCTCGTGTTGTTTGAGTTGGAAGGAGAGGAGACCTCGCTCGGTGGTTAAGAACTTGCCCCTAGCTATTTTCAAAACGAGTGCGTTGAATGATCTTGTTGGGAGCATGACGTAGGCCATCATTTGATCCGATTGAGCTTTGATTTCCCAACCTAATATCACCCTTTGCTAGCCTTGTTGAGCCTTACCTTTCCTATTTGTTAAACTTCACCAAACTTTCACCAAGACCACATATCCTAACCAAAAACGCACTAGAGTCAAGCTTTGAAATTTATACATTTTGTTGATGATTATGCGATGCGGAGTAATAAAAATTTGGAGGTGTGATGTGGTGTGTGCGCGCAGAAAAATGAAAAAAAAAATTGATTGATCCTAACTTATGTTATTATGAATCTAATAAAAAAAAGAGAGAGAGTTAATGAACTCTAAAAAGAATGGAACCATAAGTATGGTAGTCTCGTGCACACCATATTGCTTAATTGAAGTCTGGGGGAGTGTGCTTCAAGGTGAAGATGTTAAGGTTGATTTTTGTTTATTTACTGGAGGTTGGGTGCGTTTAGCCTACGTTCTTCTACTTCATTACCATACCTCAACCCAAGCCCAAGTCTAGCCTAAAAGCCCTACTGATTCTTGATAAGATCGTCTCATGCAGTGGAGAAGGTGTGAAAGGGCAAGCTTATGACCATCAACCTTGATGGATTTCTTGGAGAGCTCTTTCTTGAGATCCAATTTGAACAACGCTCACCTCAGCAGTTCACGTTATTTTCCCTAGGGCGCGACAGTTCGATTCACAAATAATTCACCTCAGAGTAGTAGTATTTTGTATTTTACACTTGTAAAAGTTCTTAAAATATAGTCTTTCTTTTAAAAAAAATTCTACTTTATTTTTATGATCGTTAGTTCTTTACTTCCCATCGTGTTTTGCCTGCGCAGTTGCTTCTTTAACGTGCACTTTTCTACCATAGGATTAAGTGTTTGCCCGAGACGTGCAAACGGCTAAGTCTTGGGGTGTGATGAGTCCCATTTATATACACATTTATGGACTCATCTGGGCCGATTATCTAGTCTATGCACTACACTTTAGGCATGTTTTCATTCATATTGGTTATTCCTTGATAGGTGCACTCTTAGGCCCGTTTCGGTGTGCAGTTGCGCTCCTCGTTATTGGGGGTAAGCACATGGTGCTCCCCTTCCATTTCTCTATGTTTATCTGGTGCTGGAGGTGTATTCCCAGCTATTTTTATCTTGTATGCAGGTGGCCGAATTATCTTGTATCCAGCTTTCTCCCAGAATTCATGACTGTGTGAAACGCACGGTCGTGCGTTTTCCTTGACGCACGGGCTGTTGCGGTCGTGCGCTTTGATATGGGTAGAAGACGATCGATCTGAATTTAGTCGTGCGTTTTACGCACGGGCGGATTTGCCCTTGCGTGAGTAAAACGCACGGTGGGCCTGTGTTCTCCATGTTTTTGGTCATTCTGAATTTACCCATGCGTTTGTACGCACAGGCGGATTTGCCCGTGCATGGGTAAAATGCACGGGCGGCGTTGCGTCTCTCTCAAGCCTGATTTTATCATATAATAACGCACGGTTCGCGCACGGTCGTGCGTTCGACCGTGCGTAACCATTTTTCTGCCTGTTTAGTATAAAATGCAGATTACATCGCAGAGCATTGGCAGAGCGGAGAGGGGAGCGGGAAATTAGGTCCTTCCCGCCGTTCCAGAGGTTTGAAGGCTTCTCCTTCACCTCCACCACCAAAGAGGTCATTTTCCGGTGTTTTCCACCACCATCCTTCCATCCGGGAGTGTAAGCAAGCATCCTCCGCCAAGTGCTCAAGCATTCCTCGTCGTGGTAAGCCATAGAAGAGTTGTAGGTCTTTGGAGCGGTGACAGCCTCCATCGAATCAGCACACCATCTGAGGGCCGAGCCCGGAGAGAGCCCGACAACCTCTTATTCCGGCCGAGAACCCAAGACGCGGTGATTTCTTCCTATTGGTCGTCTCTAAACTTTATGTTTGTGTTTTCCTTGTGATTTTTGTAATGAACTATCATTTAGCTTTATGTTATAAATCTTTTGTTATGTTCATGTGCAATGATGCGGTCGTGCGAGAATAGCACTTTCTTTTCTGTGATTTTCTGAGATTTATTGTGTGTGAAGCCCTAGCAATTGCTAGTGGTGTTGCTTGGAGAAGAGGTGTGTGCGACCCTCACCCGTCATAGTTACTTTCTGTCCACGCGCCTCCCGAAGTACGGCATCGCGGCCGTTGCATCCACCTCGCCTTGCGAAGCGGAGTTTTGACCCGCATCTCTCTTCTCTGCACTAGCTTAGGAAACCCAAAATCAATGCCCTTGTTTTTTCCTTTATTCGCTCATATAATGATCGATTCACCACTCGTTTCGTTCACCAGAACCTGCATTCCTTGAGAGACGATATTCGGGGAAGCTATACCCAATTTTATTACTTGACAGCGACCGGTGCACTTGCCGAATACACATCAGAGGCGAAGATAGAGCATCTGGCGATCAGCGAGCCTCATCGTCGTCTGACCGACATGGAGTCGCGGGTTGAACGCTTGGCAGCTCTCGAGCCTCATCGCCGTCTAACCGAGCTGGAGGCGCGGGTATCCCGACTGGAAGAGTTTGAAACTCGGCTGGCGGGGACGAAATCTCGCCTTCAATCTGTCAACGATTTGGAGCGCCGGGTCGCTAGGTTGGAGCATCGCCAACAGCTGCATCATGACGAGCTCGTAGGGATGCGAGCGAGCATGGGCTCGGTTGGTTGCCTTGCGAGGATCGAGGATCAGCTGCGGCCGGGCGAGGATGCGATGACCGTGGCCTTCGAGCACTTCAAGCGGGCTCGCAGCATGGGCTGGGTTGGGCGACATCCGCAGCCTCCAGAAGCCCAGGCGAACCTCCAGGGGCCTCCTTAGCTGATGTTTTCTTTTCTTCTTTTTTCTTTCTAGTTGCTATGTCGCCCTTGGCGAGCATCTCTTGTAGCAGGAACAATCATTTTATTAATGTAATTTTTTGGCGAGTATTTAGATCTCTCCTTCTATTCTTTGCTCGCTTGCTGGTTTGCTTGTTGTGATGTTCTGAATTCTTCTATCTTCGTTTTGCGGTCTCCTTGCGAGTAGTTGTTGTATGTCGCGCATATTTGGCGAGCTTCCTTGTATTCCGATGCAGGTAACCACACGCTTTGATGTTTCGTCGTGCGCTGCAGATTTTGGCCACTTTCCTTAGTGCGCGCCAACCGTTACTCGTACTCGCGGTAGCGTACGCGGCAAGCCAAGTATTCCGACCACTATAAATAGGGGGTGGGTACATATTTATTATGCTTTCTGGCGATCTTCTTGAATTCCTAGCGAGTATCTCTTGACTGCTTTCTTTCTCGCCTCTTTGATACTCGCTCCTTCTTCTCTTCTTCTTCTAGAATGGCTGACGAGGCGGCTATTCGGCGTGCGAGCCATGCCAAGAACTTTGAGGCGACCTCCTTTAAGAAGCCGATTACTAAGCTGCAGGATTTGAAGGAATTCTCGGCCAAGTACCTGTCACTGGGCTTCCTCGCGAGGATGAGCGCCTGAATACATTCTCGTCCACCGAGATAGTGTTCCCCATTCGCCACTTTGAGGTCAGCTTGCGACTACCGTTGTGGATAGAATTCTGTCAGATTCTGCGCTACTTCGGGATAGTCCCTGCGCTGATCAACCCGAACGGAGTGGCGATGATCGTCAGGTTCCTTTTCTTCCTGTGAGAAAAGAGGATCGCCTTCGATCTCTCCATCTTCAGACGAGAATTCCACTTCAACGCCACAGGCGAGGGTGTTGTCTTCTTGTGCAGCCATGTCTGCATGCTGGCGGGCATGGCGAACAAGAACCATCGCTGGGGCGAGCGACTAGTCATCATCAAAGGCGACTTCCAGATCATCCCGACCTCGTCCTTCCAGCCGGCGGAGAGCGCCTTCGCCGCTCCTTACCTAGAGGAGAGTAGGGAGAAGCTACTCGACTGCTTCCGGAATCGCCGTTTGGATGTGGTCTTCTGGAGGAAGCGAGTAGACGAATTTACCGAGGTTTTCCTGGGAGAAGGTGATCTTCTGAGCGAGTATTTGGTTATACTCGTCGCTCTATCTTCTACTGGCAACTAACCTTCCTGTGTCCTGTCTTGCTTGCAATTACTCGCCCTTTGCTGAGTGAGCCCCTTCCGATGGCGACGAAGGCGGTGGCTTCTACCCCGATCGACTTGTTTCCTGGTGGTGATGAGCAGGAGGTCGCCGACGATGATGCTGAGCTTTCCCGAAAGCGGAAGGGAAAGGCTAAGTCTAGGGAGCCTGCGACAAGGAAGAAGAAAGAGGTCGCCAAGAGGGACCTGAAGGCGAAGGCAAACCTTTCGGAGGCCGGTGAGCCTCACAGTCACCCGCTCTTCAACGAAGGTGGCCGTAGCGAGGATGCCTATGGTCGCCCTCTGGTGTCCTGGGCTGAGCACGCCCATAAGGTGACTTTGAGCACCAATCTTCCTGCCTGGTCGGAGGATTGGGAGGACAGCGGCGAGGCGTTCAACGTGATGTTCGCCCTGTATGGTCGCGCAGATGCCGAGGCCCTGCAAGATTTGTCGGCTGAGTATCTGGCAAACCAGAGCTCGCGAGCATACCTGCGAGCTGCCGAGCTCGGCCATGCAACGTCGAGGCGGCTGCTGGAGTATGAGCAAATGATCAAAGCGCAAAGTAAGAAGCTCATCTCTATGGAGCTGGAGGCCGCCAAGTGGAAGAAGCATGAGGTACTCGCTCGTCGCCTTTTTAGCTTCTGGACTACTCGCCTTTTACGCCGAGCATTCTGCTAATCGTTGTTCTTCATGTCCTATTAGGCTATCGAGATTGAGGTGACGAAGAAGGTATCTCAGATCGAGAAGGAGCTGGAAGATACTCGGCAGGCCTTGGAGGCCGCCCAAGTCCGCATCGCCGAGCTGGAAACTCCACCTTCCGAGCAGCAACCTTCGGAGGCAGGCCCCTCCAGAGGAAAGCAGATAAGGATGCATGGCGACGAGATGCCGCACGTCCGCCGGAAGATCGCGAGGGAGACTGGGAAAGTCGTCCTGAGCAGGTTGAAAGCCGATGGTGTGTTGAAGCCGGAGGCGATGAACTTGACTGTGGTGGACCTCATCCCGGCACTGCTCGCCGAAGAGTCCACCTCCCCTATGCGAGATCTTCCATCCTCATCCACCGATTCCGAGGATGAAAATTCCGGGGACGAGGATGATGATGACAAAGATGCCGATGTGGATGGATGATGGCGATGATGATGCCTAGTTGCCGATCTTTTGTTGATAGTTGTACATTATTTCTGAAGATGTAATTATCAAAGTAATGAAATACAAATTTTTGTGCTCGCCTGATGTTTGTTATTCTAGCTTTCTTGTTTACATGTTGAGTAGTCTTTTAGGCTTGCGACGAGATTGAGTGCTCGCTGGGCTCCTAGGCACGGGCGAGATTGAGTGTTGCGGTCGACGATCATACCTTACTCGCACCTGCATACTCGCACTTCATACTTGCGCATGTATAGTCGAACACGCATACTCGCCATCTTCAAGAAAAACCTTGTTGAAGTCAATCTGTGGAGGGTCTTCAGAGAAGGTCCTGACGGACAAATGCTCCTAAAGCTCTCTTTCGTACCTGATCAAAGACTACCAGGATGCTGGTAATAATAATGAACTCTAGGATGAGAAGAGTAGAGAATAACCATTGGGCTGGTCCTAGGGGACACAACATCCCGAGGTTTCCATCCTACCATAACGTTGATGTTGGTGAAGAGACCGACAAGTAGGGGCTGACAGTCGGGGAGGTCCAAAGACATATCATCCCGAGGTCTCCATCCTACTGCGATGTTGATGCTGGTGAAGAGATCGATAAGTAGGGACTGACAGTCAGGGAGTTCCAAAGACACATCATCCCGAGGTCTCCATCCTACTGTGATGTTGATGCTGGTGAAGAGATCGACTAGTAGGGACTGACAGTCGGGGAGGTCCAAAGACACATCATCCCGAGGTCTCCATCCTACTATGATGTTGATGCTGTTTCGATGAACTTTCTCCTGACCTACTCAATAATCAGAGGGGATTAAACACACCAACTCAAATGATTGGACAGGGTCATTAGAAACGGAATGCTATGCTACGAGCCTTTTACTCTTTGAGAATTTGCAACGCCTTTATTCAAGGGTCCTTTAAGGGGTTAAGTCGATCATCCTATCGTCGAGCTAGGAGGTCAGCGTCACGACTTCTTCCTGATAATCTCTCCAGTCAGATGAGAGATACGGTCGGAGGGAACCACGACCAACATACAAGGGGGGAGCTGATCTCGACCGTCAATGCAGAGGCTTGGTCTTAGGGGAATGCAATACCAAGGCACCGTCCCATCATCTGTTCTGGATCTTACAAGGATCAAGTCGGATGCCCGTTTCCCAACCTTACGTGGAGGTCAGCTTCACTTGCTTTCCTTCCTCTCATTAAGATAGATGTTGTTGTGATAGGAGTGAGAATCTCTCGCCATCCCGTGTTTCAGGGAGGTGAGGAATTTATTTATAACCAAACAATTTACAGGAGAGAGATATACACGTCCCTGCTTAGGGATAAAACATTTTCAGGTCATCGCCGCTCCAGGTATTCCCCAATAGCTCCCCTTCGTGATTTTGTAGGTGATATCCTCCTGTTGTAAGTGATTCGTGGATGATGAAAGGTCCCTCCCAATTTGGGTTGAGCTTTCCGACGACTGCTGATCTTCCTGCAGCGCCCACCTTCTTTAAGATTAGATCACCTGCTTGGAAGTGCTTGAGGCGAACGTGTTTGTCGAAGTGCTTCGCCATTCGATGCTTGATCTCCCCCTGCCGAGTTGAGGCTAAGTCTCGGAGTTCTTCAATGTAGTCGAGGGATAGCTTCTGAGCTTCCTCATTCTCCAGACGCCATTCTTCCTCTCCGTCTTCTGCTGCGATCACCCTCAGACTTCTGACCTCGAGCTCTAATGGAATGAGAGCTTCGGACCCATGAGAGAGTTTGAACAGGGTTTCCCCTATGGCTGAGCTAGGAGTGGTTCTCAAAGCCTACAACACCGAGGGGAGCTGTTCTGGCCAATTACCTCTTAGGTTCTCGACTTTCTTCTTCAGTAGGTTGATGATCAGCTTGTTGGCGGCCTCCACTTGTCCGTTGCTCCTTGGATGATGTACTGACGCAAACCAAAGATCAGTCCCGAGTTGCCTGCAAAAATCTTCCAGCTCCAAGCTGGCGAATTGAGGACCGTTGTCGGTGACGATGGCGAGGGGGATCCCGAATCTGCAGACGATCTCTCCCCAGATAAAGTTCTTTACGACTTAAGAGGTGGTCTTGGCCAGAGCTTTGGTCTCGATCCACTTGGAGAAGTAGTCGGTCATGACCAGATTGAACTTCCTCTGGCCACTAGCCGAGGGAAAGGGACCTATCAAATCCATCCCCCAGATAGAGAACGACCACGGGGCGGTGATCGAACGAAGTTGCTGGGCAGGCTGCAACTGAAGGGGGGCAAATAGCTGGCACTTTTGACATTTCTGCGAGAAGAACTCCGCATCCTTGCGGATAGTAGGCCAGAAGTAGCCATGCCTCAAGATTCGCTGCTCTAAAGTGCGAGTCCCAGAATGACTTCCTCACTCTCCCAAGTGGATCTCTTCCAACACTCAAGGTACTTCGTCTTCAGAGACACATCTAGCCAGAGGGCCCGAGATGGTCTTGCGATATAGCTCCCCATCCTGCAACAAATAATACGCCGCCTTGTATCGGAACTTTCTTTGATCCCTATCCTCTGCAGGAAGCTGCCCGGTAGATAGAAACGTTGTGAACGGATCCATCCACGAGGGGCGCTGCTCAATCTCCATCATCTCTCCTTCCTCGATGGACAGTCAGAACAATTCAGTGACGATCCCACCAGTCCTTGGCCCATACTTGGCCAGACGATCCGCTACCGAATTCTCTTCTCTCGGTACATGCTCAACGAAGAAGGATTGAAAGCCGCCAATCAATCCTTTTACCTTGACAAGATATTTTTGCAGAATGGTGTCGCGCACTTCGAACTCTCTCCGAATATGCAATGCGGACACCATTGAATCAGTGAGAGCCCTGATATCTTGGATGCCCAGCTCCTTTGCGAGGAGCAAGCCTGCGACTATGGCCTCGTACTCCGCATGATTATTCGTGGCGGGGAAGAGGATCTCGACTGCTTGCTCGATCCTAGTTCCTTGTGGTCTGACAAGAACGATGCCCACTCCCACAGAGCTCTTTCCCGAAGCTCCGTCCACAAACAACTTCCAAGGGATGGGAGTAGAAGCCTCCTCTCCCGGCTCTGACTCCACTGAGAAGTCGGCTAAGAAGTTTGCTACCGCTTGCGCTTTGATCGCCACCCGGGGCGAGAAGTAAATGTCAAACTCACTGAATTCTACCGACCATTTTGCTAGCCTTACTGAATGCTGCACCCCTTCCAAGATATTTCGGAGGTGATGGTCAGTCACGACCCGGATAGAGTGATCTTGAAAATAAGGTCGGAGCTTTCGCGCCGACACCACCAAGGCAAAGGCAAGCTTCTCCAAGATTGGATATTTTAGCTCTGCCTTCTTGAGGACCTAACTAACATAGTAAATAGGGAGCTGCTTCTTTCCTTCTTCCCGGACCAGCACCGAGCTTACTTCTTCCACCCCTACTCCCAAGTAGATGAGTAGGTCTTCGCCTTCTTTCGGGCTCTGAAGGAGAGGTGTCTGAGTCAATTTCTCCTTCAGCCTACCGAATGCCTTCTAGCAGTCATCGGACCAAACGAAGCCCTCGCTTTTGCGGAGCGTCTTGAAAAATGGAGAGCACTTCTCCCCTTCCTTTGACAGAAAACAGCTAAGACCCGCCAACCTTCCTGTCAGCCTTTGAACTTCTTTCATCGTCTTCAGCGAGGTCATCTCCAAGATCGCCTTAACCTTGTCAGGGTTCGGCTCCACTCCCTCTGGGGTGATGAGATGCCCTAGAAACTTTCCTCTTCCAGTCCCGAACACGCACTTTGCCGGATTGAGCCTCATCTTGAACTTCCTTAGCGTTTCGAAGGTCTCGACCAGATCATCTACATGCTCCCTAACGCTCTTGCTCTTAATCAAAAGTTCATCTATGTACACCTCTAGGTTCCTCCCCTTCTGATCCTTGAACACGTGGTCCATCATCCACTGGTAAGTGGCTCCTACATATTTTAGCCCAAAGGGCATCATCTTGTAGTTGTAGCAGCCATCACCCGTGATGAAGGAAACATCGCGGCAATCGGGAGGATACATCCGGATCTGATGATATCCTAAAAACGCATCAAGGAAGCTCATTACAGAAAAACCGATGGTTGAATCAACCACTGCGTCGATTCGAAGCAAGGGATAACAATCCTTCGTGCAGCTTTTATTCATCAAAGAGAAATCTACACACATCCTCCAGCTACCTCCAACCTTCTTGACCATTACAACATTCGAGACCCAGCCTGGATACTGGATCTCTGACACAAAGCCTGCATCTAGCAGCTTCTTCACTTCTTCATGGATAGGTCGGGCCAACATGATGGCATATGACCTCTTCTTCTGGTGGACAGGCTTGACTGCGAGGTCAAGGTTGAGATGGTGGCAGGCCACCTCAGGATCAATCTCGGGCATCTCGGCGGCATTCCAAGCAAAGATGTACCTCGATTTCTTCAACCTCCTCGGACGTTCTTTTGCAGGCACGTCGCCATCTCTATCTTCTCGCTGACCTTCAGCGATCCTCCGATCTTCAGCAACCCAGGTACTCCTGCAGCGGAGAGTACCTCGATTTCTTCAACCTTCTCGGACGCTTCCAGCCGGGTCGTGCCTCCTATCACCCTTTCGAACTCCTCCGCGTCAGCCATCCAGCTGATGGTGCTGACCGAGCTAAGGTAGCACTCGCGGGCGGCTCTTGGATCGCTCATGATCCTCACCTGGACATCCCCCTGGCAGTACTTGAGGCACTGATGGTAGGAGGATGGAACGGCCATGAAGGTGTTGAGAAGCGGCCTTCAAAAGATGGCCTTGTAGCAACTCGGGGCATCGACGATGACGAAACGGCACTGGAGAGGGGTGCCAACAAGAGTTACAAGGAGATCTACTCCTCCCTCCACCTCCTTCATCTCTCCGGAGAAGCCAAAGAGGGGACCATCCGGCGCCCGGACCCTTGCCGCTCCGACTTCCAGCCCATCGAACATCTCCTTGAAGACGACGCTCACGGAGCTACCGTTATCGATCAGAATCCAATTAACGGTGAAGTCCTCCATTGCAGCTTGGATTACAAGGGCATCATGGAAGGGATTCTCATTCCCTAGCATGTCCTCCTATGAGAAGGTGATCTCCTCCAACGGGGGCGGTGCCTGCGAAGTCGAAGCGACACTTCTTCGACAAAATTGATGGAGACTCCCCTTGCGGGATGCTCCCAGCCCTGCTCCCCCGTGGATCACTCCAACTCCTCCGCCTCCCTGGACGATGTCTCCTCGACCTCTGTGGTCGACGCGGTCTTCATTTCTCCTTCGTCCGATGGCTTGAGCTGTCGGTGGCTCGACAGGGGCTTCAATCCTTCGCTGCTCTCCTCCTGCTTCTCCTGCTGCCAACCTTCTGTGAGCTTCCCAAAAATCTGGGCAAGCCATCGTCCCATGCCCCTCCACCCGATGGAGATCACAATAGAGGGGGATCTCCTCTACCTGCGGCCTCCTCTGCTTCCGATTCTTCCGACCTTGCCGATTGCCTCGCCGGGCAACCGCCATCACTTCCTCCCTTCTCCTTTCCTGACGCCTCTCTGGTTGATCGAAGCATCTTCTCTCCGGGGATATCCTTCCCCGGTCCTGACGCTGAAGTCCTCTGGCCGGCCTCCAAGGTGGCCGGTTAACGGGGACTTGGTAGCGCCTCTCCTCCTCCCGACGCTCTGGGGCTACGACAAGCCTCCTCTCATCGTTTCTTCTAGGCTCCTCCTTCCTGGGCTCCTTTCTCCTTCTCTCTTCTTTGCTCCTTCCTTCTGGCTTCCGCTTCTCTGACCTCCTGGGCTCTTCCTTCTTCTTCCTATCAGGGGTCTTCTCCTCTTCCTCCTCGTCCTCTTTGGTCAATCGGGTGAGCCTGGCTAGGAAGCCGCGGTTGGAAGCCTCACCGTGGACGAACTTGTTGTCCCTCTCAATGAGGTTGTCGTAGGAATAAGGGGGATCCCTGGCAAGCTCCAACTTGAAGAGGCCTTTGCGAAGGCCGAACGTTAGGGTCAGCTGCAAGGTGGCACCATCCACCTCCTGGATGTCCAACACCTCCTCCTGAAAACGATCTATATAGTGCCCTAACGTTTCCTTTGCTCCTTGCACTAGATGGAAAAGGGTCGTGGCCTCCTTCTTCAACTTCTTGGCCATGGAGAACTGCATGGTCAGCCCCTGGCACAAGTCCTCGAAGCAGTAGATAGAACCTGCTGGCAATTGGTGGAACCAGTCTCTAGCCTTTCCCCGGATGGTGATTGCAAACAGCCTACACTTGAAGGCATCAGACATGATTCGGATGGAGGCTACATCCTCGAACCACTGGATATGTCGGATAGGGTCATCCCTCCCGGAGTAGTAATTCATCGCGGGATCTTTGAACCCTTCTGGCACTGGCGCGGCAACGATCTCCTCACAGAATGGGCTCTTCCCACCGAACTAGCGATGACCCTCTGCCTGGCGAGTATCTCCCCCATACTCGCTAACCTGGCGAGTACCGAAGTACCTTACCTGCTCCTCCTCCTTGCGAAATTGGATTCCGCGTGCTCCCTGCGAGACCTGCGGGTAGAACTGCGACCTCCTTGGCCGCTCCAACTCCTCCTCATGTTCCTTCCCTGCTCGCCGAGGGAAAACACCTTCTTCAGTTAGAATCGGACGATGAGGACAGGTCATCATTCCTTCTGTGCGAGGTTGCAGAGCTGCTCGCACGGTCCCTTCTATTCGCCGCGCAAATTCCTCGAAGACCGCCAAAGACACAAACTCGCCACCGCCGGCCGAGTTCCCGACTACCTCCGCATGGTCGCTGTTAATGCAAAAATTGCACCCCCACAACTTACACTCAAACTCGAGAGAAAAACTTGGGACCGTTAGTTACTAGGGGTCAAAGCATGCCAGATATGAAAGGATGGGAAGATCCCGGCTACGAGACGGATCTACTTGAAAAAAGATAAAGACTAGAAATTATAGGAAACTCAAAACAGACCGGGCGAATAGGAAAGGAGAGAGCTGAAAACAAGTCCGCCTGGTTCTTCAATTCGCTCAAGCCTCGATCCCCCTCTTGGGGAGCCTTACCCCCCAATTTATAGGCTTGGAAGCTGCCCAAACGGGTAGCTTTGAGGTTACGGGCAGCCCGGGTTTTTGATAACTTAACTGAGATGAACAACTTACCTGTCTTGATGTTATCACAAGTTGTTTTAAGAAAACCTGGCCGCGCGACCTTGGGAAGACGGTCAGCAACCGGGCCTATGAATTTGTTGCCTTCAAGTGAGGTGATTTGGTTTGTGCGGTCTCTTATTTCAGATCGCGCGCACTCCGCTGAATAACTTCATCGCGGTCTGATTTCTGACCGTGCGAACTCTCTTTGAATAGTCTGATCGCGATCTTCTGGGCGAACATAATCCCCGCACATTTCCAAGTGCTGAGGTACTTTGGAAATGTTGCTTTAAGACCGCGGAGATCGCGAAAACTTTGAATTTTTAAATATTTCTTCTTCTGCCTATAAATAGGGATAGAATCCCTCGCTCGCTTTTATACATGTCTTTCCGAGATTGAATTTTCTTCTGAGCGGTCTGTATTCGAGATCTGAATTAGCGGTTTACCTTGTATTCGAGAAAGGAGCGGTTCATACCGTTGTCCCTAGAAAGCCACTGCCCAAGAGAGACAAAATGGTTAAATTACCTGCGAAGAACACATCTACGACTGAAACTTTGTTAGCACTGTCTAAAGATATGGCTTTAGGCGATCCATTGGTGCGGACTCCTCCCTTGTCATCTTCAAGCTTCGTTGATATTACCGACTCGCCTCTGAAGCTTAACGAGTTCGATCAAACTAAGACTCTAGCAAATGATTCTCCGAGGAAGGCTGGAGCTTTTGATCAGGCAGCTAGAGCGACCACGGATGAGATCTCGATCGGACTTAAAAAATAGGCTTCTTTAGCTTTTAAAATGAGAGAACAATTACAAAGCAAGGATCTTTTGAAAAAGGTGCCTCCTGCCAAGACCTTCGCGATAAAACCCGCTCGCTTTCCTGCTGCAACTCTTGAGGTCGCTCCTCTACAGGTAGCTTTACGATTTCGAGGCTTTTTCCAAATGTTCCCTGCTTGCTAACTCTTCTTTTCCTCTTTCTTACAGTCCTTGGATCCTTTCGAGAATGCGGCCTCTCTTTCTTTGCTCAATTCTGAGAACATCTCTCCAACCATTCCTGTTATAGTTAAGTCCGTGAGCCAACTGGATCGAGCTGATCTTGAGAGACTACGGATGGAGCTGATTGATAAACAATCTAGGGCTTCTCTTGATGCTGAGATTCAACTGCAGAAAGAAGTTGAAAAGAAGAAAAGAGAGGAAGCGGAAGAGAAGGATAAGGAGTCTGAGGAGAAAAAGAGAAGTGATGAGATCGTTGCTTCTGGCAAAGAGGACATGGAAATTGGAAAAGATATCGGGGTAATTGAAGATGAGGTCGCTCGAGATAATGAAAAGATTGCAGAATTTGCAAGTGGAGAGAATGAAGGTGAGGAGAAGGAAGAAGAAGAAGAAGAGAAAGCAGGAGAAGAAGGAAAGAAAGAAGAAGAAAAAGAAAAGAAAGAAGAAGAAGAAGAAGAAGAAAATGAAAGAGAAGATGATTTAAGAAAGGCAAAGGAGAAGAGGAAAGAAAAGAAAAGAAAAAGGATTCCTGGAACAGGGTCTGTAGTTGGGAAGAAAAAGAAAAGAAGAAGATTACTTAAGAAAGCTACTGCGATCTCAATCGAGACTACAAATATCCCAAATATTGCCCGGGAGAAGAATAAAGAAGGAGAAATAATCGAGAGTGAAAAGGAAGATCGCGAAGGAGAGGAAGAGAATCAGGAGGGGAGGGATGGGGAAGAAGAAAATATTGATTTGACAAAACAGGCTGCAGATCGCGCGGTCGCGTTATCTGCGATCCAGTCTGGTAAGCTTCTCTTGACCGCTTCAACTAATATCTCCCTTCCTATCTATATTAGACCTCAATCTCTGGCTCAGCATCGTGGGATCATTCTTATTGAGACCGACGACATTCTCCTTAGTTCCAGAGAGTTAAAAATACGGAGGAAAGAAGGAGAAAAATTACAGAAAAAATACCTAGAAAAGATCGACCATGAGCGCCAAAGACCTTCAGATCGCTTAATTCTGACCGCTGCACCCGCGATCTCTAAGACCATCTGGGATATCTTACCCGAATGTTCTATTTCTTCTTTTCCAAGTATGAAATGTCATTTTTGCTCCTTTAACTTCACGATTGTCATTGATCAAATTTCCTTTTCTGATTATAGATGAAGATGAGGAGGCTCAGAAGTTACTGGAAGAAACAAGGTTAACCTTTCCTCAAGTAGATCTACCTCCGCCCCCTTTGCTTGCCTCCCCGCTTATGCAGGTGATTCACACTTTCCAGTCCCGTGAGAGAGAACTTGAGAGGAGGTTGCTGGAGAAGGATGAGGCGCTGCGAGCGGCCGCTTTACAAAAAGAAGATGTTGTTGTCGAAGTCCGCGCGATCTCAGCTCAAAAGCTGATTGAACAACGAAGATCGCTCGAACATTGCAGGAAAAAACTTGAAGAAGAAATGGTTGACCTTCGCAAGAGGCTCCGTGAGTCAAAAGAAGAAACTATTTTCATTAAAGGTAAGGCTGATGCTTTACATACTGCCTTCTCTCAAATGAGATCAGGAGTTCCTGCTTCTTTAAATGCTGGGACTTCGGCCGCCCCTCTTGAGGACTGCGCGGACCAAGAAGGATTTCTTAACTGGGAAGAATTGAAGCGGGATGCGGGCGATCTTCAGCGGTATGCTGTTGATGCTAACACTGGCATCTGTATGACTCTCACCGCGGTTAACAAGCTCCAAAACAGGGTTGCCTACTTAGGAAAAAAAAAGGATCATCCAAAATGACTTACATTTTATTCCTGTATGTTTTCAATTCAGCGATCTATTATTTTTGAGAACTTGAAGACTACATTTTGGAGATTGTTAAAATATGTTTATTTTTTTATGTATCCATTTTTTGTTTTACTTAATTTTTGGATGTTTAACCATCAGATCGCTCGATCTGATCTTTTATTATGTTAGACATTTATTGCAATTTCTATTCTTGAACCCTTCATTCCTTTTTATGCACTCTTCAATGAATCATAACTTTATCAAGTCGCGCGATCTGAACAGCGGTCTCTTGGTTCATTCATTTTTTTTTTCTTTTGTAATGATTATGCCCTGATTGCCCCTTTAGCTATAAATACCGGGTTGGTGAACTCATTTAATACGTTTCCTCGGTATTCTTCACTCAAGCGGTCTGGAAAATCTTGAATAATGGTGTCCGCGCGAGCTAGTGCCTGCAAGATTTTATTGAATCTAAGCAGCGGCCTTGCCGTCTTTCCCAAGCCGAGTTTCATGAATTATTGAAGGAGAATCCTATGAGCTCGCAGATTATGATTCGCATGCCCGCCACAGGTGAACGTCTGAATCACTGCAGAGAAGATGAAATTTCCATTCCGATCGACCATTTTAATCACGGTTTTTATCTTCCTTTGCCATGGGAGATAAAAAAGATATTTAGATTATTCGGTCTCGTTCCCGGACAACTTCCACCTAACTCCATTGCGTTGATCTTTACTTATATATGCTATTTGAGATCGGTCAAGGTGACATTCACTCTAGACTTATTTAGATCGCTTCTCACCTTAAAAATGCTGAAGGAAGGCTCGAGGAGGGAGGATTTCAAGGGCCTCTTATACTTTACCTGCAGCGGTCTGAAGGTTGTGAATCTGCCCAATAAGGTTCCCAACTGGGTGGAGAGATTCCTGATTTTTCAGGGGAGGTTGGGCGGCCTTCGGACTTATCCCAAGCTTCGAGATGAAGCGGACTTTCAGAAACCTAAATCCCTCTCTAAAATTGAAAAGAAGATCAAGGAATTACTCAAGGATCGCAAAGCCGATCTGGATCATTACATAATGCTTTGGGCGCCAGTATCTTCCCTTAAGCGAAAACATAGTGAGCTATTGTGATCTCAATCATCTAGACCGCTTCTTAATAATTCCTTTATTACTTACGAGTAGGCTTTTCCCCTTGTAGCGACCTTGCAGATTCATCTTACTCTTCCTTTCGCTCTTGATGGTGATCTTACCCAGAAGGAGAAAAGATTAAAGAGGGACCAGGAGCGATATCAATTCCGGACCGCAGCATCTTCAAGCTATTCTGACAAACCCTTCGATTTGTATGGATATAGGCGGTCTATGACTGATGTTATAGGGAGACCACTGCTGAAGTGGGATGAGAAAGGCAAACGCGTAGGAGTTTCAACATGTCTCCCGAACTGGGGTGGCGGTCTGTCGGGTCATGCTAGCGCGGTCTCAGCTGCCTTGTATGGCGAAGAAAATTTTAAAGATGTTTATAGCTGGGAAGATAATCTCATTCCTGATATGTGCGCGCAAACTGGTCTTAGACATGAAGTCTTTTGTCATCATATGGGGAGATTGCTGCGCAGATATATGCAAGAAAATAAAGCTATTAAGGCTGAGCTGGAGGTATCCAGATCGCTCGATCTTCGATTATTTTTCTCTTTTTTTTCCTCTTGTCCTAACCTGTGTCATTATTCGCAGAAAACAAAAAATGAGATGTATGATGAGTATAATCCGGCTTACCGGAAAGTGATGCTGAAGGAAATAAATGAAGCAGTGGAGATGACTATCTCAAAATTGCGAGATGGTGGCCACCCAATTCCAGAAGATGTCAACTTTTCCTCAATGTTTCTCGAGGCCGCTGCTCTTCAAACGGAAGGTGAGAGGGAAGATGAAGAAGAAGAGGATTTTGACAATAATATGGACGTGGAGGGCGAAGTGGGAGATGATGATAAGAATAATTTTGAAATGGATGATGATGTGGAGGAGAAGGTAGTGAGATCGAGCGATCCCGAAAAGGAATTAGAGGATTTTCTTAATATGGATTTTCGAATGCCTATGGATGGTATTGGAGATGAGCTGAGTGGAAGTCAGTTTGACCCAAATGAAGATCTGAGTTCGGCTGCAAAGTCTGATGTTAGATCTTTTGATGGATCTTCTAGCTCAAGTGAGTCCAGTGCCGATTCCAGATCCTCAGATGATGAAGATGAACCTCGGAAGAAGAAGAAGAAGAAAAAGAATGCATAGGAGAATATTTTTGATGTATTCATTTCTGAAAAAATTCGGTCATGCTTTTAGGCCGCTTTATCTGTAATCATAATTTGAATGACATTCAAAATGAAAAAGCTATTTTTCATACCTTTGTTATTCGTTGTACCTGGTTTTTCCTTATTTGATTTTATGCTCCTTTGTGTGTACGACTTATATGACTTCATTGATCCTTTCCTCAATCAACTGACCGGACTGGGAATGACACCGAGCGACCTTTGGGATTGCTTTTGTCATTTAATTTGTTCGCTTTTGGTGCAGCAATATCTTTTGTACCCGGGCATTCATTAATTCCGCAGATCAATTCTGTTGACTAACTCTGTTGATTAATTTATTTTAAAACGAGACATTGATGATTTAAGAAATTTTCAGTTCGTCTCTTGATGAGGTAGAATGAGGAGAAGAAATGACCTTATGGCCATATATGGGAGAACAGAAGAGATGACCTAGAAACGGTCATGGGTTGAGAAGTAGATGAAGTGACCCTTTCGGCCAGGGTTCAAAGTGAGAGTCGACTTACAGTGGTCGGAACTCTCAAAGAGATGGGCACCTCTCCTTCTCACTTAATAGCAATCTTGGGATAAGATTGCTCTTATCTCAGATAGAACTTATCTCAAGAAAAACTAGCCAAGTAGCATTCGAGTGTAACAGGCTATGATGGCCTGATGCCACTATCCGTAGGCACGACATAGGTGGCATTCACCAAGACCTCCCTTGATGCAGTGGTGTGCTCACATATCGTCCTGGATCCGGGATATCACATAGAACCCTCTCATATGAAATTGGTGAGCTACTGCTACATGGAAGCGAAAACTCCCCGCAATCCATGGTCAATGTAGGTATTACACTCAGCATCAATTCATGGGGGTTCAGGTGTGATCCGGCGATATCTTCCTTGGTGCGACTTAAGTTTGCATCTTGTTTCCACCTTTGGGTATCCTCACAAAACACATAGGAGATAGTGTCAGTAGTTTGTATTTTATAAATGACAGCATAAAAGCAGAAAAGGGGTACATTATCTGTGTAAGTAAAGCTAAAGGAAAAATAAATCTTATCAAGAATAGAAGCGCTTTAAATCATCTCCACTCCATGTGTGTGTGATTTCACTTCCATCGTAAGCGTTGAGCCGATAGACTCCATTTATCAATACTTCTCTTATGATATAAGGTCCTGCCCAATTTGGATTTAACTTTCCTACCGAGCTAGATCTAGCTGCTGCATCAACCTTTTTTAAAACGAAATCCCCAACGACGAATTCTTTGACCCTTATATTTTTATTATAATATCGGGCCATTCTTCTTTTTATTTCCTCCTGCCTTATTACTGCTTCATCCCTTAATTCTTCAATTAGATCAAGACTGCACTTTAGTTCTTCATCATTCCCTTCTATCCAGGTGTCTCCGTTCTGTTTTGACAATATGACCCTAGGACTTCTGACATCAAACTCAACTGGTATCAAGGCTTCTGACCCGTGTGATAATTTGAATGGAGTTTCACCGGTTGCTTCTGTCGGAGTTGTCCTAAGGGTCCAAAGAACTGCTGGAAGTTGCTTTGCCCAATTACCTCTGGTATTCTCTACTTTTTCTTACGAAGATTTAAGATACACTTATTGGCGGCTTCTACCTGTCCATTACTCCTTGGATGATGAACTGATGCAAACCGAAGCTCGATTCCCACTTCATCACAGAAGTTAATCATTTTAGAATTATTAAACTGAGGCCTATATCTGTTATTATCGCCATTGGAATCTCATGTCTACAGATTATTTCTCCCCAGATGAAACTCTTTACTACCTGAGTTGTTGTTTTTGCTAGAGCTTTTGCCTCAACCCATTTGCTAAAATAGTCTATCATTACAAGAATGAAACGTCTCTACCCACTTGCCATAGGAAAGGGTCCGAGAAGATCCATTCCCCATACCGCGAATGGCCAGGGAGTCATGATTTACTTTAACTGTTGAGCCGGTTGATGCTGAAGCGGGGAAAATTTTTGGCATTGGATACATTTTTGGCATAATCAGCTGCGTCTTTTCTCATTTTAGGCCAAAAATATCCTTGCCTCAAAATTCTTTTCTCCAGCGTCCTTGCACCTGAATGACTACCACATTCTCCCGAATGTACTTCTCGGAAAATAACTGGGATTTCTTCTTCCGATATACACCTAGATAAAGGAGCCAAAAATGTTTTTCGATGCAGTATTCCTGAGATCAGATAGTAATATGCTGCCTTCAGTTTGAACCTTTTCTTATCTTTGATGCTATCATGAAATGTTACGGACGAGAGGTATAAGATAAAAGAATCCATCCAAGAAGATTTACGATCTATTTCCATCACAAAATTTTCCTCAATTGCTGGATGGAACAGATCTGAGCTAGTTCCTCCCGATAACAACCCAAATTTTGCCAATTGATCTGCATCTGAATTTTCTGTTCTCGGGATGTGTTCAATAGTGAAACTAATAAACCTACCGATCTCTTATTTTACCAACTTCTGATACTTTTTCAAGACTGGTTCCCTGGTCTCATAGACGTCGCTTACCAGAGATGCCATAATTATAGAATCTATTTTTACTTCCACATCTTCAATCCCCAATTCCTTAGCAAAACGAAGTCCTGCTAAAAGAGCTTCATATTCTGCCTGATTATTAGTGACTGTGAAATGAAACCATAGAGCCTGGTTTAATTTGACTCCGTTTGGATTGATCAAAACTACTCCCGCACCTGAAGAATTTTTTCCTGAAGCTCCATCAACATAAATTGTCCAAAGCAGAGGTCTCTTGTCATTACTTTCGGATTCGCTTCTTGTTATATCAACTAAGAAGTCCGCTAATACTTGAGCTTTAATCGTTGTTCGTGGAGTATATGAGATGTCAAATTCACTCAGCTCGATAGCCCACTTAACCAATCTACCTGAATGTTCTGGCTTCTCCAACACACCTCTCAGTGGTAAATTCGTGATTACCTGAATAGAATGAGCCTGAAAGTAGGGCCTAAGCTTCCTAGCTGAGATAATAAGAGCTAAAGCAAGTTTCTCTAATATTGGATATCTGGTTTCTGCCTTTTTTAGAATCCTACTGACATAATAAACTGGAAATTGTTTCCTCTTTTCTTCTCTAACCAAGACTGAACTGACCGCATCAGAACTCACTCCTAGATATAAGAATAAATCTTCCCCTTCAAGTGAGCTCTGGAGAATAGGAGTTGTAGTTAACTGCTTTTTCAACTGGTCGAATGTCGAATCACATTCCTTGGTTCATTCGAACTTTGAAGCTTTCCTAAGAGTCCTGAAAAAGGGGGCACTCTTATCTCCTGATCGTGATATGAAACGGCCTAAAGCTGCCATTCTTCCTCCTAACTGTTGAACTTCCTTTGGCGTTTTTGGAGATTTCATTTCAAGAATTGCTTTGACTTTATCTGGATTTGGTTTGAGCCCATCCGGGGTCAGAAGATGTCCTAAAAATTTCCCTTTGTTAGGTCCAAATATGCATTTTAGCGGATTCAATCTCATATCAAATGCTCTAAGGGTTGAAAAGGTCTCTTCCAGATCTTTCAAGTGGATGTCAAATTGCTTACTCTTGATGAGAAGATCATCTACAAATACCTCGAGATTTCTGGTTTTTTTATTTTTGAATGCGAAATCTATCATTCGTTGGTAGGTAGCACCTGCGTTTTTTAAACGAAATGGCATTACTTTATAACAAAAATATCCATCATTCATTATAAATGAAGTGTGAGGAATATCTGGCTTGTGCATTCTGATTTGATGATAGCCTGAAAAAGCATCCAAAAAACTCATATATGAAAATCTGACTGCTGAATCAATCAAAGAATCTATCCTGGGCAGTGGATAACAATCTTTCGGACACGCCTTATTAAGCTTCATGAAATCTACACACATTCTCCACTTCCCTTTTGTTTTCTTCACCATCACCACATTTGAAACCCAATCAGGATATTGAACCTCTTGGATGAATCCAGCTTTGAGTAATTTTTGAACTTCATCTTTAATTGGTATTGCCAAAGTAGTTGCTACTGGCAGTATTTTCTGAATAACCGGTTTAAACGTTGGATTTATATTTAGGTGATGACAGGCTACATCAGGATTCACCCCTGCCATATCATTTACTAAGAAAGGAAATGAGCACAAATCAAGTCTTATTGAAGTAAATTCAACTGCAAAATATCAGCCTTAAAATGGTTCAGCGAAGTTTTATTGCTAAGAAATTAAAAAACATGTTTTCAACTGAAAATAAATTCTGCATCCGAATACTGAGATTCCTTTATTCCGAACTCAGGGGGACCACCACTTCACTTGCAACCCCTAACTGAGAACTTATGTCGACAATGCTGACAGTCTTTACATAGCTTTCCCGAGCCAGCCTAGGGTCAGTCCTTACCCTAAACTGCTATCCTTGAGCAGAAAACTTGAGGGCTAGATGGAACGTTGAAACTATGGCTCTGTACTGATTGAGGAGAGGCCTACCAAAAATTGCATAGTAGCTGCTAGGAGCGTCTACTACCATGAACTCAGCCTGCTTGATGATTCCTCCCATCATCAAGGTTAAAGAGACTTTCCCCTCGACCTCTTTCTTCTCTCCCGAGAAGCCATAAAGGGGCCCTTCAGTTGCAAGCATTGGCTTCCCTGTCTCCAGGGCTTCGAAAGTCGGCTTAAACAACAAATTTACTGAACTTCCGGTATATACTAGGATCCTTTCAACTGTGAAGTTCTCTATCACGACTTTGATGACAAGAGCGTCATTGAAAGGATTCCCATGGGGTGGGAGATCTTCTTTGCTGAAAATCACCACCTCCGGAATTGGGGCAGAGGTTGAGGCAGCAGAGACTTCATCTCTGAAGACTCTGGCCATGCTGGTTTTTTTAGAAGACTCGAGTCCGGCCCCTCCATGGATGCAGAAAAGCAATCCATTTACCCCTTTCGTTGTCTGCCTCTACACACTCATAACCAATGTGAAGGCCGCCAAAAAGACTGGCATCCTCCACTTCCTCACACTCCCAACCGACCTCAGCGACGGTTTTCGCCTTCTTCGATTGATCTTCAGCTCTCTTGTTGATCAAATCCTGAAGCTTACCTTCTTTGAGAAGCTTTTCTATCAAAAACCTGAGTGCCCGACAATTTTCTACCAGATGCCCCCTTTCTTTATGGAATTCACAGTAGAGGCTCGGATTTCTAAATTTGATATCTGATTTCATCGGGGCTGGTCTCTTGAAAAAGGGTTGCTTTTCTATTATTTCCAAGATCTCTGAGATTGGTAGGGGGATATCTACAAAACACTCCTGCGAGTTGTTAAAAGATTGACTTGGCTGAGTCATTGGTAAGGTAGGAGGGGAAGACTAGTTACCGGTTGGGCTTGAACTGGTTGCTGCCAATGGGTGAGTTGTCTATGGTTAGGTGCCGGGCGATGATGGAGGAAATTCCTGCCTCGGGGAGCTTGTGGATGATATTCTTGACGATACTGTGGTACTGAAGATGAAGAGTTGCCATTTCCTTGATATGCCATATTGGAGAGACGTGAGACATGCTCCGGGTTGCAAATTTCTCCTTCTATGAACCTATTCAAGATTGAAATTAATTCTTGGAAGGAACTAGGCTCCTTGGTTGTCAGCTCGAACTTCAACGGGCCCTCTCGGAGGGCATTGATGAAGGCTACTTGGTGGAGAATGGGACCAACATCCCGGATGCTCAAAATCTCCTCCTGGAAATGAGCGACGAAGTGAGTTGTAGACTCACTTTCACCTTGCTTGATTTTAAAAAGGGTTGCGGGACCACTTTTACGTTTTTGGAGGTTGCAAATCTTAAAAGAAATTCTCTCCTCAGATCCGCAAAATAGGTAACAGACCTCGCAAGAAGGCTAAAAAACCACTCTCTCGCTTCACCTCCGAGGGAGGTTACGAACAACTTGCAACGAAGAGCCTCGGATAAGGTCCTCATTGACACTGCAGCTTTGAAAGCTTGGAAATGTGAAATCGGATCATCCCTTCCAGTATAAACTGGAAGTCGTGGCTCTCTGAAGCCAATGGGAACTGGTTCCCACCTAACTTGATCAACAAACGGGGAAGGCTCCTCCCAAAAAGCGGCTGGGAGTGGCGCAGCGCCTTCCTGAAAGTTCAGAGCTCGGGCAGGACTTCCTCGGGCTACTGCCTGATAGAAATCCTATCGAGCATCGAACTCGGCACCGTGAGGCCGCAGAGGCGCGGTGGGCTTGGGGTCCGCGCGGTCCGTAACCTGACCGCATGGAACCTGGATAGCTAGAGTGGTGAACTCAATGTCTCATGGGGCCAACCGCTGGGAGATCACTTCTATAGCTTTTCCCATTGCTTCCATCTGCTGGATGGTCTCACACTGAGCTCGAGCGAAATCCTGTCGGTTCTGCTCGAGTGCCCGCTCAAGGCGTGCTTCCAGATCATTCGAGGTCGCGCGACCTGCATCTGGATGACTTCCTCCGATCTGACTCCGCAACTCCCAATCTGACATTCTTGATCGCCGCACTTCACCAACTAATCCCGATCTGAAGGTCGTGTGTTAGTTCTGTTAATGCAAAAATTGCACCTCCACAACTTACACTCAAACTCGGGAGAAAAACTTGGGACCGTTGGTTACTAGGGGTCAAAGCATGCCAGATATGAAAGGATGGGAAGATCCCGGCTACGAGACGGCTCTACTTGAAAAAAAGATAAAGACTAGAAATTATAGGAAACTCGAAACAGACCGGGCGAAGAGGAAAGGAGCGAGCTGAAAACAAGTCCGCCTGCTTCTTAAATTTGCTCAAGCCTTGATCCCCCTCTTGGGGAGCCTTACCCCCCTATTTATAGGCTTGGAAGCTGCCCAAACGGGTAGCTTTGAGGTTACGGGCAGCCCGAGTTTTTGATAACTTAACTGAGATGAACAACTTACCAGTATTGATGTTATCACAAGTTGTTTTAAGAAAACCTGTCCGCACGACCTTGGGAAGACGGTCAGCAACTGGGCCTATGAATTTGTTGCCTTCATGTGAGGTGATTTGATTTGTGCGGTCTCTTATTTCAGATCGCGCGAACTCCGCTGAATAACTTCATCGCGGTCTGATTTTTGACTGTGTGAACTCTCTTTGAATAGTCTCATCGCGATCTTCTGGGCAAACAGTCGCCAACTACAACCATCTCGCCTTTTCACCAAACTTTCTCCCTCTGGCTACGATCCACGCTCACCGCACCAAAGTGTTGAAACCAGGAAAATCCTAGGCTCCAAAATTCGGATCAATGCAGCCAGAGGCTACTTGCCCAGCATTCCAACGAGATGACTTGGCTAGCAATGACGAAGAAGCTAGAAGAGCAACAAATAGGACCCCAAGCTAGAACTCGACGCAACGTCGACATCTGAGTTCAGTCAGAGCTAAAAGGAATTCGAAGTTGCTTCTATATGAACTCATAGGTGCGTCGATATGAAGAATAATGAATTCGACGTAGCGTCAAATACAGACAGAAATATAAGGTTTTCTATTGTCCTTTCTGGTGCTTTTCCAGATGATCTTCAAGGCTGAAATCTATTCTCTAATGACTCGTTTATTGTCAAGAATGGAATGGAGTATTTCAGAGATACAGCAAAAATATTCTTGAAAGTTATTCAAATCAGATGGATGAGTCAGGAACAAAAATAGAAGGAAACATTCATTGTCCAATGGACATTCCTTCTAAGGACAGTCCAGAAGAAGAAAGAAATTCAAACTCAAATCAATAGAGAATAAGTATGTTGAGTAAGAAAGAAAACAGCACATTCATTATTCTCTCTGTCGAATAAGGTTGCTTCTTCTTCCTCCTCCAACCCTAAGACAGAACAGAAGAACAACTTCTCTGCACAGGAAAAGATCACAACAAGACTGTTGCTTCTTCTTCTACATCATATAGCAGCAAGTCAACAAAAGTGCAGAGAGGATCAGGATCAAAGCTTATATCCCTTGCAATCATCACTATCTTAAGCAAGGGTTCATCATATTCAGATCCTGAAATATATATAGAAGCAACAACATCCAAAGAGATAGTTGCTAAAGGATTCTAACTGAAGAATCATATTCTCTTCCTCCTCTTCTATTGTTCACATTCTACAACTGTAAAAGAGTTTTAAGAATCCTTCTTCAAAGGATTCAGTGGTTCTAAGAGTCTCCTTAGCAAAAGACGCAGTGGTTCTAAGAGTCTCCTTATCAAAAGACTTAGTGGTTCTGAGAGTCTCCTTATCAAAAGACTCTGCAATCCTGCCAGGGAGGCAGAAGAGTGGACTACCCACATTTTGGGGAACCACTATAAAATTTATGTGTCTTCTACATTGCTTTTTTGTGCTGTCCAGTTTACTGTTTTTCTGTTTCATATTTTATGTGCTTACTTTATTCTATTTTGGTATTGATGATTGCATAGTACTTAATAGTTTTTCTGTCTGTGCACAATTAGGGTATAAAAGTTTTACAAATCTATTCACCCCCCCCCTCCCCCCCTCTAGAGAATACTCAAAGACACGTTGTGCACTTTCAGTATTCTTTTGTTTTTTGTCTTTTTACTACCACTTGAGTCTACCATGCTTCCACTACCATGGTTCACCAACAAACCATGCATCGAAGGTGTAGAGTCCTCGTCATCTGTGATATTACTACCGCAATATCTAATTAAACTTTGATGCCCTTGTAAGCCCCCCCCCCCCCCCCCCCCCCCCCCCCCCCCCCCCCCCCCGACAAGTATACCGCCGAATGGATATTATCGCACACCACTTCCAACTCGCAATGTTAGAGTAATCAATGGGAAAGAGGGATTTGAACTTGTTTGCAACTTCCACATATCTCGCTCCCTTTGTCATGTATCGGTAGTGGTGCTCAGTGGATACTTGTCACATCACAGTCTAATCAAAATTGCAGAAGCAATAAGGTAATATGTGGAAGCAACACACAGTATTATCACAGGCAGTAAAGTAGTAAGTAACTAAAATTCAAAAAGGGCACATAATAAAAGAGTTCAGGGCACGACGACCCAATACTAGTACAAACCAAAAGTAAAGTAACTGATGACTAATTACATGCGTCAATCGAACAGAATAACAAGCTATCTATACTCTTCACATCATCAGGCTGGGGAAAATCTCCTCCGTAAAAGTTTATATCAGCACATCCACAACTCCATCAGGTCTGCTCGAGCTCTGCTCTGCCTACCAGTGCTCCTAAAGAGTGGTCAACTGAATGGATTAGTCATATAAAATGACTAAGTGAAACTACACCCTCCCCTGGGCCCCTATATTCTCAAAGGAGGGTACGAATTTACTATGCAGCAGTAAGTGTCAGACCAATGTGAAATATATGTATGCAAGTAGGTAATAGTTCCAAAGTAATTATAATGCAGGAAATGAAATACATAAGTAAGACATGCATGGTATGAAATACATAAGAAAAAAATGCAGGAGATGAAATGCATAAGTAAGAAATGTGAGAAATGAACAACAATAACAAATAGAACTACACCAAGGAACTACCCTAACATTGTTCTCATCTTACTACACTCATCGGATGTTTCATAATAACTACTCATAGATTAACAACGCATCAATATTTCATGTCCATCATTGGCTATTATACACACTCATTACAATGCTCTATGTCGGCACGGAATGGTAGTTCCCGCATTTCGTGGGGAGCTAACCTCACGAGCCCAACCTATCGTGGCAAAGCAGTGGTAGTGGATCAGTGCGTCTCCACTTTTAGGCATGCTCTCGCATAGGAAATATTAGGTCCCAACGTACAGTCATAACATGTACTATATACTATCACACAGTCAGGATTGTATATATAACCTCTCAACACTCTGGGTTGATCTTTAAGCTCTCCATCAGTGTGAATCTAGCAGAGCCACACAACCCTCCACCAATGACAATCATTACATTTATTGAACACTCTATGTTGACACGGAACAGTAGTTCACCGCATTTCGTGGACAGCTAACCTCACGGGCGCCACACATCGTGGTTAGACGGTGATAGTGCATTGGTGATAGTGCATTGGTGACAGTGGATCAGTGCATCTCCACTTCAAGACATGCTCTCATGCAGGCAATCCTAGGCCCCAACGTACAGTCAAAGCATGTACAATGCACCCTCATTCAGTCAGGACCTCTCAATTCTCGAGCCGCACAACTTGCCACCAATGACAATTGTACATTCATTAGACACTCTCACATCACTATCAATTGCCCTCTCATTACACAAAGTTGGCCTCTAATCTCTTCGTCAGAGTGAATCTAGTAGAGCCGCACAAACGACCCTTAATCATAGTCATTACAAACATTCTATAATCACATCACTCTCACTCATCATTGTAATTTGAGACACTCTAGGTTGGCTAGGGTGACAGTGGGTGTCATTTGTTTACAATTGAATGGTAAATATTATCATTAATTAATTTAATTCAATTATGAGATAAACCCTATAATTTATGAAGGTTTTCTAGTAGGTTGATGTCATCACTCCTGACATTTGGTCTGTTGATTTCAACGATTGGAGGCTTAAGTAAGGGTTCCATATAGAATTATAAACAATAAAATTTGTATTATTAATTTATTTTAAATAGTAATTGGTGTCTGAAAATTATGATGCATCTGCAACTGGTTCTTCAAAGGATTCCAGACATTCCCATTTAGGTTTTGATTGCTGAAATTCTAAAGCTAATTTTAATTAGATTATAAACAATAAAATTTGTATTGTTTAATTTATTTAAAATAGTAAATGGTATCTAAAAATTATGATACTCATTAATAGGTCCTTCTTATGATTCCAGGCATTTTTCATTTTGTTTATGAGTGCAGGAATCCTAAGGATAATTTTAATTAAATTATAAGCATTAAAATTTGCATTATTTAATTTATTTAAAATATTAAATGGTATCTTCTTTAATATGTCCTTAGGATTCCAGACATCTTCATTTATTTCATGTGTGCGGGAATACTGCAGATAATTTAAATTAAATTATAAACATTAAAATTTGCATTATTTAATTTATTTAAAATAGTAAATGTTATCTAAAAATTATGGTACTTCTTTAATAGATTCTTCTTAGAATTATAGACATCTTAATTTTGGACATGAGTGCCACATTATTACGGATAATTTTTGTTGCGGAACGCTTAGGGCTTTTGGTAGACCGGTTCACTTGAACCACCTTAGCTCGTGAGCGAACTAAGCGCGCAAACAGTCAATTAGAGATTCGTTGATTGCACTGGGACTTTTTAGCGTGGAAAACCCGGAAAGGGTAAAAAACCACGTGGTCGGAGCTGTGCCGACCAAATTCCACTATCTTCTAGGGGGTTACAACTTGGAAACTAGAACTTGAGCGCGACAGGCCGCTGCTCGTTGCAATACTTGGAGAGAGAGAGAGAGAGAGAGATCTGAGGGTGACAGGCCACCTCTCGAAGAACTAAGTCATTTTTCCTTCTGAGACTACTAGTCGTCTTCCGGAAGCGGGAAGGTCAGTCTCCTTTCCCTTCTGAGATTGCTGGACGCCTTTCGGAAGCGGGAAAGCCAGTCGCCTTTCCCTTCTGAGAAATGCTGGTCGCCTTTCGGAAGCGGGAAGGCCAGTCGCCTTTCCCTTCTGAGAAATGCTGGTCGCCTTTCGGAAGCGGGAAGGCCAGTCGCCTTTCCCTTCTGAGAAATGCTGGTCGCCTTTCGGAAGCGGGAAGGCCAGTCGCCTTTCCCTTCTGAGAAATGCTGGTCGCCTTTCGGAAGCGGGAAGGCCAGTCGCCTTTCCCTTCTGAGAAATGCTGGTCGCCTTTCGGAAGCGGGAAGGCCAGTCGCCTTTCCCTTCTGAGAAATGTTGGTCGCCTTTCGGAAGCGGGAAGGCCAGTCGCCTTTTCCTTCTGAGAAATGATGGTCGCCTTTCGGAAGCGGGAAGGTCAGTCGCCTTTCCCTTCTGAGAAATGCTGGTCGCCTTTTGGAAGCGGGAAGGCCAGTCGCCTTTCCCTTCTGAGAAATGCTGGTCGCCTTTCGGAAGCGGGAAGGCCAGTCGCCTTTCCCTTCTGAGAAATGCTGGTCGCCTTTCGGAAGCGGGAATGCCAGTCGCCTTTCCCTTCTGAGAAATGCTGGTCGCCTTTCGGAAGCAAGAAGATCTTCAAGGCCCGAAGGAGATCTTCATATCCCGAATGAGATCTTCAAGTGCCGAAGGAGAATTCCGCAAAGGTCTGTAAGGAGCTCTCCTGGGTCCAGAAGTCCAGGCCCTTTCAAATGAAGCCCCAGGGCCCTTTTTATAGCTTTGGCCGGGGGTAGTCCGGTAATCTCGCCGTTGGCAGTTTCCATAAATGCTTGGTGGACGAATCATATTTTCCGGTTTGGGGCACACGGATCGCCATTTTTCGTAAATGACCACCTTGCCCTTCGGGCAGCTTGGGCGGCTCGGGCAGTTCGGGCAGTTCAGTTGGAGGCGAAAAAGGCGACTAACTGTTCCTGAAAAGTGAGAAGCCTGAAACCCAAAATGTGAGAAGCCGGAAAGACAAAAAGTGAGAAGCCGGAAAGACAAAAAGTGAGAAGGCTTTCCGACTGCGCTCAGAAACGTTCTGAGCGCGGGTTAGCGCTGAAGCTCCTCGAATGCACGACGGGCCATGGGAGATGCCTCGGGCGGACGGTGAATCGAGGAGCCGCTCCCTAGCGAGCGGTTGAATTCTTCCGGTGGGGAGAGGGCGCCGGACCGCACCCCTAGGAGGAGTGGGTACGGCCGCGCACCCCCGAGCAGGGAGGGTGCGGACTGGCCGCACCCCAAGGGGGGTGCGGCTTGGCCGCACCCAAAAGGGGGGGTGCGGCCCGGCCGCACCACAAAGGGGGGTGCGGCTCGGCCGCACCCCATGATGGGTGCGGCTTGGCCGCACCCAAAAAGGGGGGGGGGGGGGGTGCGGCCCGGCCGCACCCCAAAGGGGGTGCGGCTGGGCCGCACCCCCTTGGGAGGTGCGGCTTGGCCGCACCCCACAAGGGTTGCGGTTGGGCCGCACCCCCCTGGGGGGTGCGGCTTGGCCGCACCCCACAAGGGGTGCGGCTGGCCGCACCCCACAAGGGGTGCGGCTAGGCCGCGCCCCTCTGGGGGGGTGCGGCTTGGCCGCACCCCCTTGGGGGGTGCGGCCGGCCCGCACCCCCTTGGGGGGTGCGACTCGGCCGACCGCTCTCCTTGGGGGGTGCGAGTGAGCCGGGCCCCCCAAGGTGGTGCGGTCGGGACGCGTTCGGGCTATCTCCTTGCGGCGAGGGGTGTAGCCCGCTTGCTGCCGCGCGCCTTTGCGCACGGTTACGTACATACCTGGGGTTCGTGCGTGATTCGATCGTTGCCCCCACCTCTCTTCTGCGAGGCTTCCTTTGGTCGCGTCCTGAGGCCTTTACGGGTGTACAACATAAGCCCCCCAAACCTTCGGAGTCCGAGTTCCTGAGCGAGGAGTTCGAAGGTTTTGATTTTTCTTCGGTGGCTTTATCCCTTGTCCTCTGTGTGGCGCTTTTTTGGGTAGGAGTTGATGTCGGAGGGTGTTGGTTCTCTGAGGTTGTCGTGGGCTTGGTGCCAGGTTCTGATATCCGCGTGGGCTGTGGGGCTTCTGTAAAGTGACAGATTAGCTTGCGCGGTTCTGAGCCCGCGACTTTTTCACAATAGAAAATTTAGCTTGCGCAAGTCTGTGCTTGCGGCTTTCTTGCACGAGTCGGGCTCGCGGCTTGGCCGGTGAATAGCATTTGTATTCAAACCGTGGGTGAACGCCGGGGGGCAGGCCCCGACGTCAGCGGGACTTGACGGCGGAGGAGAAGGGCGAACCTTCAATCGACGGCGGTGCAAAGTCCCCGGGGCAGGGCCCCGAAGTGGCCGGTGAATAGCTGGTGTATTCAAACCGGGGGCGTACGTAAGGGGGGCAGGCCCCTACGACGCTGGGACTCGACGGCGGAGGAGAAGGGCGAACCTTCAATCGACGGCGGTGCAAAGCCCCCGAGGCAGGGCCTCGTTGTAAAATTTTTCTTAAGTGTGTGAAGGTGTCAAAACGTAGCTTTTCAATAAGGAATCATTCGGTACACAGCTTTATGTAAGGTAAGATAGGTGCACGAGTCTGAGCTCGCGGCTTTTACATAAAGTATAAGATAAATTTGCACGAGTTTGAGCTCGTGGCTTAGTACATGGTAGAGGTCCCGGGGTCACTGGTAAAAGCGGCGCAGGTTTTGAGCGTTCCAGGTGCGTGGCAAAGTCTTCCCTTCCGTCGTCCTGAGTCTGTATGTTCCGGTTTTCACGACTGCGGTGACTATGTACGGGCCTTCCCAGGCCGCTGAGAGCTTGTCTCCTTGGGGGCCTTTACCGGCGGCCTCGATGCTGCGTAGGACGAGATTTCCTACGTTGATTGGTCTGGGCTTCACCCTCCTGTCGTAGGTCCAGGCTACACGCATTTGATAGAGTGCAGCACGGTAAGCAGCGTTGTCCCGGACTTCGGGGATTAGATCGAGGTTTTCTCGGAGCAGTCCATCATTCTTGTTGGGGTCGAAGGTGAGTACTCGAGCACTCGGAATGCCGATGTCGACGGGGATGATAGCTTCAGTTCCGTAACAGAGGTTATAAGGTGTCTCCCCTGTAGGAGTCCTTTCTGTTGTGCGATACGCCCACAATACATTCGGGAGCGCGTCTACCCACTGTCCCCCGGCTTCTTCCAAGCGTGTTTTCAGTCCTTTGAGGATGGTGCGGTTTGTGACTTCTACTTGTCCGTTGGTTTGTGGATGCGCCACGGCCGTGTGGCGCAGGTTGATCTTCAGATCCTCGCACATCTTGGTGAAGGACTTCCCAGCGAATTGAGCGCCGTTGTCGGCAATGATCGTAGCCGGGATGCCGAAGCGGCAAACGATGCTCTTCCAGACGAATTGTTTGGCATTTGCTTCGGTGATCTTGGACAGGGGCTCCGCCTCCACCCATTTGGTGAAGTAGTCGATGGCTAGGATGATGAACTTCCTCTGTCCAGATGCTAGAGGTAGGGGACCGAGGAGGTCGATCCCCCATTGTGCGAATGGCCACGCACTCTGCAGCGTGGTAAGTGAGACCGGGGGTGATGAGGCATGTTGGCGTGTAGCTGACAGCTTTTGCACCTCTGGACAAAGTCGGCCGCGTCTTTTCTCATTGTCGGCCAATAGAAGCCTTGACGCAGTATTTTCCGCGCTAATGCCTTCCCGCCTAGGTGCTCTCCGCAGACTCCTCCGTGTACTTCCCTGAGTACGTAGTCCGCCTCGCTTGCCGGCAGGCATTTCAGATATGGTCCTGAGAATGCCCGTTTGTAAAGCTCCCCGTCTATAATGGTGAACGATGATGCCCGCATTCGCAGCCTTCGCGCCTCTAGGCGATCTTCAGGAAGGTGCCCTTGCTCGAGGTAAGCTCGCAATGAGATCATCTAGGATGATTCTTCCTGGTGGATGGTTGTGATTTCCCATGGCCCTTGAATGCTTGGGACCACAACTTCTTCGATTCGGCGTCTTCGAGACTGGTAGCTGGAGGGTGAGGTGGCGAGCTTGGATAGAGCATCCGCCCTGGTATTCTGCTCTCGGGGGATGTGTAGAATCTGATATGATGAGATCTTTTGGAGAAGTGACTTTGCGAATGCGAGGTACTTCGCCATCTACTCGCTCTTAGCCTCGTAATCTCCTTCAATCTGTGAGACCACGAGTTGGGAGTCTGTATAAATCGTTAGGTTCTCGGCTTTGCAATCGATAGCGAGCCGGAGACCGGCGATCAGTGCTTCGTACTCCGCGATGTTATTGGTTGCGGGGAACTTTAGCCGGAGTCTGTAATCCAGGGTGATCTCTTCAGGGCTTATGAGGAGTAATCCTGCTCCGGCCCCTTCAGCTCCCGAGGCGCCGTCGACATAGAGGGTCCACCGGGCGCTAGTGGTGTCTTTGATGAGGGGTGTTTCTGGCGGGATGGTGTATTCTACCACGAAGTCGGCGAGCACCTGCGACTTGATGTCGGGGCGAGGCAGGAATTGGATGTCGAACTCGCCGAGTTCTACGACCCACTTTACAAGTCTCCCCGAGACTTCCGGCTTCTGGAGGATCGCCCGTAATGGGAGTTGTGTCAATACCTTTACTGCGTGAGCCTGGAAGTAGGGTCTGAGTTTTCTCACCGAGAAAACAAGAGCCAAGGCTGTCTTGTCTGCTGCCGGATATCTGGTTTCGGTGTCGGTGAGGACTTTGCTGAGGTAGTAGATTGGTCGCTGCACCCCTCCTTCGTCTTTCACAAGCACTGAGCTAAGAGCCGTAGGCGATACGGCCAGGTACAAGAACAGAGTTTCCCCGGGGGTGGGCTTTGACAGAAGCGGTGGCGAAGCCAGGTACTGCTTGAGAAGCTCGAAGGCCACTTGACACTCGTCCGTCCACTGGAAACCTGAATGTCGCGCTCCCCGGAGGATTTTGAAGAAGGGGAAGTACTTGTCTCCCGTTCGTGATAGGAAACGGGATAAAACTGCGATCCTCCCGTTTAGGCGTTGTACTTCCTTAATTGAGCGAGGTGGCGACATATTCTCCAACGCCTTGATCTTCTCGGGGTTGGCCTCGATTCCCCGATGGGTTACCATGAAACCTAGAAACTTCCCCGTCGTCACACCAAACGCACACTTGCTGGGATTGAGCCGCATCTGGAAGCGACGGAGTAGCTGGAAGCACTTTTCCAAGTCTTCCATGTGGTCGCATCGGTGGACGCTCTTTACTAGCATGTCGTCCACGTAAACCTCCATCGTCTCTCCGATGAGATCCTTGAAGACCTTGTTCATCAGCCTTTGGTAAGTAGCTCCGGCGTTTTTAAGGCCGAAGGGCATCACCTTATAGCAGTAGACTCCCCGGTCGGTGCGGAAGGCGGTATGCTCTTCGTCTGCGGGGTTCATCCTTATCTGGTTGTAACCTGAATAAGCATCCATAAAGCTGAGTAGCTCGTGGCCTGCTGTAGCGTCGACGAGCTGGTCAATCCTTGGCAGGGGGAAACTATCCTTTGGGCAGGCTTGGTTCAGGTTGCTGTAGTCGATGCACATTCGCCACTTCCCCGAGGCCTTCTTGACCATGACCACGTTGGCGAGCCACGTGGGATATTCTGCTTCGCGAATGAATCGTGCCTCCAGGAGCTTAGCTACCTCTTCCTCGATTGCTTTTAGGCGCTCGGGGGCGAAGTTCCTCTTTTTCTGAATCACGGGTCTGCAGGCGGGGTTGATGTTTAGCGAGTGATAGATAACGTTGGGATCTACCCCGGGCATGTCCTCCGGGCTCCATGCGAAAATGTCCTCGTTCTCCTGCAGGAAGGTGGTGAACTTCTCTTGTTCTTGGGATGTTAAGAGTGACCCGACCTGAACAGTGCGAGTCGGGTCTCGCCGGGAGAGCGGTACTTCTATTAGCCCTTCAACGGGCGCTCCTCGCTGCAGAGTCGCCTCGTCACGCAGGTCGAAGTTATTGATGTTGAGAGCGGTCGCCCTCGCTGGCTGGGCCTGCTTCAGGTAGCAAGTCCTGGCTGCCTCTTGGTCTCCTCTTACGACTCCTATTCCTGCGGCAGTGGGGAACTTCATAGCTAGGTGTGGAATGGAGGGGATTGCCCCGAAGATTGACTGGAGCGGTCTCCCGAAGATGGCATTGTAGGCGGAGGTGGACTCTACCACCATGAACTGGATGTTGTGCGTTGACTGTCTTGGAAATTCGCCCAATGTGACTGGGAGAATGATCATGCCTTGCACCGGGACGGGTCTGTTGTCGAAGCCGTAGACGGGCCCGGCTGCTGGACTAAGCTGGTCTTTGGTGAGCTTCATACTTTGCAAGGTGGAGAGGAACAAGACGTCGACCGAGCTTCCATTGTCGACTAGGATTCTCTTTACTTTAAAGCAGGGATCCCCGATCCCTGCGCTGATCACGAGTGGATCCTAGTGCGGAAGCCGCAACCCTCGTAAGTCTTCATCTCCGAAAGCTATCGTAATATCCTGCTTGAGTTTTTTGTCTTCGTGGTCTCTCACGGGCTGGGCGATCGAGAGGATTTGCGATGCCAGGACTGGCGGTCCGGCGATCGTCTTGATTTCTCCCACCATCGGCCTTCCTCCACCTGCGCCTCGGGGGGCGGGGGGCTGCTCCCCTGCCGCCCTGGGCTGTTGGGGCTGATTGGGAATCTGGCCTTGTAAGAATCTTCCCAGGAGTCCCTGGCGGACGAGGCGCTCGATTTCGTCTTTGAGCCTGGTGCACTCTTCGGTGGTATGCCCGGTTCCCCGATGAAACTCGCAATATCTGGACTGGTCGCCCCTCAGATTTGGCGGGGGTACCCGGGGCATGCGAAGTTCGGGGTTGTTCTGAATGGCGTAGAGCACGTTCGTTCTGGTGGTGTTCAGCGGGGTGTAGGTCCTGGGCGGCTGCGGTCCCAGATCCCTTCGGGGGTCACGCCGACGTCCGTCGCCGCGGCGCTCCTCGCTACGACGATCTTCTCGTTCGCGAGGGGCTTGATCTGTTCCCCTTTTCTTGCCTTGGCTTCCTTCGAACTGCCGGCGGTGCGCTTCGATAGCCTCATCTGCAGCTATTTGCGCTTCAACCCGATGAACAAGGTCTGGATAGCTTGGAACGGTTTCTCTCATGAGAGCCGAATAGAATCCACTTGGGCGGAGTCCTCCCAAGAAAACTCCTCGCAAGAGTTCGGGGTCAACCCCTGGGATTTGTCGTGCCTCGGTAGTGAAGCGTCGGAAGAAGTTCTTGAGTGTCTCTCCGTCGTTCTGGCGGATCCCTGAGAGATGGGAGGGATCCCGGACAATTTGGCGGTTGGCGATGAACTGATCCACGAACTGTTGCGTCATTTCCGTAAAGTTGTTGATGGCCCCATTCCGCAGAGAATGGAACCAAGTGCGCGCTTGTCCTTTCAAGGTTGCCGGGAACACCTGGCAGAGGAGCTGATCAGGAGCGCTGTAAATCCTCATGACGGTGGTGAAGTGATTGACGTGTTCCAAAGGGTCGTCCGTCCCGTCGAATGTCTCGATGTTAGGAAGCTTGAAGCCATTCGGGATTGGATGAGCTAAGACTTGAGGTGACAGGGGGGAGCCCTGATGCGCGGGGCGGCGAGCGAGCGCGGCGCGTCGTCCTGCTTGGGCATACTCTTCTTCGATCATATCACGTATTTCTTCGCGCGTAGTCCTTTCCGTTGCCCGCTCAGGGGCAGCTCTTCTGGGGTGATGGCGACGGTGGTCAGCTTCCGGGCCTCCAGCCGGCGGGACAAGGTGAGCGAAACTCGCCGCGTTGGAGAATCCTTCTGAAGCCTCGTCCTCCTAGACGGCTTCTTGGTTCGGGACAAGGTTTAGAACTAGGGGCGGCGGTGCGTTCGGAGCCGGCGGCTGGACCGGAGATTGAGGAGCCCCGAGACCCCTTACGAGAGCCAGCATCTCGGCTTGGTGTTCTTCGATTCGCTGCATGCGCACCTCCAGCCTAGCTGCTGGTGCAGGCGGTGCCTGCTCTGCGGGTGGTGCGTCGATTTGCGAGGGGGAGGGAGCTGGGTCGACGCGTCCCTCCAGCACTGATCCCTCCGCAGTGCGAGTTCTCTTCCTTGCCATAGCAGTTGGCTTTCAAAAAGTTCTGGGAATGTTCCCACAGACGGCGCCAAACTGTTGCGGAACGCTTAGGGCTCTTGGTAGACCGGTTCACTTGAACCACCTTAGCTCGTGAGCGAACTAACCGCGCAAACAGTCAATTAGAGATTCGTTGATTGCACTGGGACTTTTTAGCGTGGAAAACCCGGAAAGGGTAAAAAACCACGTGGTCGGAGCTGTGCCGACCAAATTCCACTATCTTCTGGGGGGTTACAACTTGGAAACTAGAACTTGAGCGCGACAGGCCGCTGCTCGTTGCAATACTTGGAGAGAGAGAGAGATCTGAGGGTGACAGGCCACCTCTCGAAGAACTAAGTCCTTTTTCCTTCTAAGACTACTAGTCGTCTTCCGGAAGCGGGAAGGCCAGTCGGCTTTCCCTTCTGAGATTGCTGGATGCCTTTCGGAAGCGGGAAAGCCAGTCGCCTTTCCCTTCTGAGAAATGCTGGTCGCCTTTCGGAAGCGGGAAGGCCAGTCGCCTTTCCCTTCTGAGAAATGCTGGTCGCCTTTCGGAAGCGGGAAGGCCAGTCGCCTTTCCCTTCTGAGAAATGCTGGTCGCCTTTCGGAAGCGGGAAGGCCAGTCGCCTTTCCCTTCTGAGAAATGCTGGTCGCCTTTCGGAAGCGGGAAGGCCAGTCTCCTTTCCCTTCTGAGAAATGCTGGTCGCTTTTCGGAAGCGGGAAGGCCAGTCGCCTTTCCCTTCTGAGAAATGTTGGTCGCCTTTCGGAAGAGGGAAGGCCAGTCGCCTTTCCCTTCTGAGAAATGCTGGTCGCATTTCGGAAGCGGGAAGGCCAGTCGCCTTTCCCTTCTGAGAAATGTTGGTCGCCTTTCGGAAGCGGGAAGGCCAGTCGCCTTTCCCTTCTGAGAAATGCTGGTCGCCTTTCGGAAGCAAGAAGATCTTCAAGTCCCGAAGGAGATCTTCAAATCCCGAAGGAGATCTTCAAGTGCCGAAGGAGAATTCCGCAAAGGTCTGCAAGGAGCTCTCCTGGGTCCAGAAGTCCAGGCCCTTTCAAATGAAGCCCCAGGGCCCTTTTTATAGCTTTGGCCGGGGGTAGTCCGGTAATCTTGCCGTTGGCAGTTTCCATAAATACTTGGTGGACGAATCATATTTTCCGGTTTGGGGCACACGGATCGCCATTTTTCGTAAATGACCACCTTGCCCTTCGGGCAGCTTGGGCGGCTCGGGCAGTTCGGGCAGTTCTGTTGGAGGCGAAAAAGGCGACTAACTGTTCCTGAAAAGTGAGAAGCCTGAAACCCAAAATGTGAGAAGCCGGAAAGACAAAAAGTGAGAAGCCGGAAAGACAAAAAGTGAGAAGCCGGAAAGACAAAAAGTGAGAAGCCGGAAAGACAAAAAGTGAGAAGGCTTTCCGACTGCGCTCAGAAACGTTCTGAGCGCGGGTTAGCGCTGAAGCTCCTCGAATGCGCGACGGGCCATGGGAGATGCCTCGGGCGGACGGTGAATCGAGGAGCCGCTCCCTAGCGAGCGGTTGAAGTCTTCCGGCGGGGAGAGGGCGCCGGACCGCACCCCTAGGAGGAGTGGGTACGGCCGCGCACCCCCGAGCAGGGAGGGTGCGGACTGGCCGCACCCCAAGGGGGGTGCGGCTTGGCCGCACCCAAAAGTGGGGGTGCGGCCCGGCCGCACCCCAAAGGGGGGTGCGGCTCGGCCGCACCCCATGATGGGTGCGGCTTGGCCGCACCCAAAAAGGGGGGGGGTGCGGCCGGGGGGGGGGTGCGGCTCGGCCGCACCCCATGATGGGTGATGCTGGGCCGCACCCCCTTGGGAGGTGCGGCTTGGCCGCACCCCACAAGGGGTGCGGCTGGGCCGCACCCCCCTGGGGGGTGCGGCCTGGCCGCACCCCCTTGGGGGGTGCGACTCGGCCGACCGCTCTCCTTGGGGGGTGCGAGTGAGCCGGGCCCCCCAAGGTGGTGCGGTCGGGACGCGTTCGGGCTATCTCCTTGCGGCGAGGGGTGTAGCCCGTGCGCTGACGCGCGCCTTTGCGCGCGGTTACGTACATACCTGGGGTTCGTGCGTGCTTCGGTCGTTGCCCCCACCTCTCTTCTGCGAGGCTTCCTTTGGTCGCGTCCTGAGGCCTTTACGGGTGTACAACAATTTTAATTAAATTATAAACATTAAATTCGCATAATTTAATTTATTTAAAATAGTAAATAGTATCTAAAAATTATGGTACTTCTTTAATAGGTCCTTCTTAGGATTTCCGACATCTTCAGTTAGGTCATAAGTGTTGCGACCATAAGGATAATTTTTTAATTCCTTATTTAATTCAATTAAAAATGCTAAATTATGTTTTGAAGAGCACTTTCCCGTACTCTTCTTCCAGATTTTCGTGTAGATCGATACTTTTTTCTTCCCTTAATCGTTGACGCGGAAAGCTTCGCTCTTTTCGGTGCCCAACAGTTGTCGATTGTGAATATTGGAGAAGAGTTTCGATCCTCGTTCGAGGAGAAAGAGGCAGAACTTCAATTACGATCTCTGCTCAAAGCAAAGCAAAGAAAATAATCAAAGAGATTACTAAATAGAGATTAGTGAATGCTCTCTGCGTTCGAGCCGGCAAGCATCTCGAATTTTATTCAAGTCAACTCAAGTGCGTTATTGAGGATGTCAACTACAATGCGACACGAGGCCGAGTTCAAGAATGGCACGCATATTTATTTTTATTTCTGCACTTACTTTTCTAAGCGTACTATATTTTATTTTTAGTTATCTTCATATCAAAGTGATCGCATAAATTTTACAAGTGATTCAAAAAATATTTTTACTACACCAAACTATAGGAATTAATTAATTATGTTCATGTCGATCCTGCTGCATAAGTCATATAACGCTACATGATTATTATTATTTTTTATTATTCATCTTCATTAGTTGTTTGTGACTTAACGAACTTCATATAATTTTTCCATCATTTGGTATCAAAGCGAACTTGAACATATTAATTAATTCTCTTAATATTGGTGTAATTGAATTTGATTAATCACTAGCGATCACTCAAATTAAAACCTATCAATTTATTTTAATATTGGTGTAATTGATTTGCGAGTTTTCATTCTCACACGGCTTTGGGATTACTCTAGTTCTAGCTCGTAATCATTCGCCCAAAGGTGGTGGTTGCGTGATAGGATTAGAGGATTGCACACGAGCATTTGAGCGGGAGTGCGAAGGTTCTAGTGACCTATTCACCCAAAGGTGGTAGTTTTGCAAAAGCCTAAACATTGCCGTGTCTCGCTCGGTGTAGAGGATTTCTAACTGCGTGGCACGTATTCTGCCCAAAGATGTTGCGTGTTGACACGTCTGAATTTTCATTTGTGTGTTTATTTAAGGTTTTGAAACACACTTATCCTCATTGCTAAATATTGCATTATTTTCTTTTTCAGTCACCTTTACAGTGCATAACAATTTGGCGACCATTGAAAAACTTACTGGGTCAAAATTTAAGAAGTGGAAGACTGGTGTCATGTTTGCCATTCAAATGGCGGACATTGACCTAGCCCTGACATCTGACAAGCCTGAGGAGTTGACTATGACTAATTCCCGAGTACAGAAGGACCACTATGCAGCATGGCATTAGTCCAATAAGATATGTTTGCTGACCATGAAGAGATCCATTGCTGAGCATCTGCTCAGTGGACTGCCAGAGACTGCTGACGCACTGGATTTCATTACTGATGTGGGATAGAGGTATAAGGTGTCCTCGAATGCTGAGATTGGGACACTCATGCAAGATCTTTTCACTATGAGGTATACTGGCGGTAGAGGTGTTCGTTATTACATTTTGAAGATGGTTTACTATCAGACAAAGTTACAAGAGTTGGACATTGTTCTTCCTGAGACGTGCATAGTGCATCTGGCACTCAATACTCTACCACCTGAGTTCAGCATCCTGAAGACTACATACAATTCTCAAGATGAGGCTTGGAAACTTAATGATCTCATCACTCGATGTGTTGCTGAAGAAGAGAAGCTGAAAAGTGAGAAGACCCACACCGCTCTGTATGTTTCGAGGCTTTCATTCAAGAAGAAGAAGAAGATGAAGTCCAAGGCTCCAATCAAGATTCAGGACAGTCAGTCGAGTGGAGCAAAGGATTCTACTGGTCCCATAAAGAAGCCTCCGACTTGTTTCTTCTGCAGGAAGAAAGGACATGTGAAGTCTGAATGCCTAAAGTTTAAAGCTTGGATGGAGAAGCGTGGGTTCGCACCTAAAGGTAATCCTCTTGCACTCGTCCTATGTGAATCTAACTTAATTGAAGCCCCATCTGGTTCATGGTGGCTTGATAGTGGAGCAACTAATCATGTTGCTTACACGCTACAGGGGTGTTAGTTATGGAACGTTCACCTAGAGGGGGGTGTTAGGTGATCTTGGTTCTTTTTAATAAGTTAGTGTGAGTTATGAGTATTTAAGCATAGTAGTAAAATGTCACATACAAAAAGCACAACAGACGACACAAGATCTATAGAGGTTCCTCAAGACAGAGTGTCTTGAGTAGTCCTCTTTCCCTCTACGCCTACCTAGCAGTGTGCTAGGCTCAGCAAAACTCCGCCAAAAAGCTTCAGGCCCTCAACCCTTACAACACGGACCCGCAAGTCCTAACAGCCTAGGCCCGCAAGCCCCTACTACCCCCGAGCCCGCAAGCTCGATAAATCGCACCCGCAAGTGCACTGCCCTAGCCCTCAAGCCTCACAGCTCTCCAGCCCTCAAGCTAGACGGTGTCGGACCCGCAAGTCCACTACCCCGGCCCTCAAGCCTCACAACTCTCCAGCCCTCAATCTAGACGGTGTCGGACCCGCAAGTCCACTGCCCTGGCCCTTAAGCCTCACAGCTCTCCAGCCCTCAAGCTAGACAAACAGGCCCGCAAGACTTTACAAGAGATTACAGTAATAAGACTGTTACTTCTACCGGATGAAGATTGGCAACTTTAGCCTGTTGAGGATTAGCTTCTTAAGGTTGAAGAAGATTTTCTGATTCAGATCCTTGACAGCGCAGTTCTTCTTCAATCTCTTCTTAGCCTGATGAAGATCGACAACTTTACAGTCGATGAAGATGACTGCTTCTTCTTTTTCTTTCTTTCTTGCGCCGCTTGTACTGTTCGATTCGCTATATGCGCAAGTTCTTTCTTCCTGATCGATTGATTGATACCGTGTTAGGGCAACCTCTTATCTCTTTTATAAGACTACGAGGTCCCCAACGGTCTTCTGAAAAGTGCCTTAAGTGTCAGACGTTCCTTTCCTTAAGAGCACGCGCTGATTAGACAATCAGGCGGCGGCATTAAATGCTGATAGCGCGTCTGCAACATTTGAATCAATCTCAACGATATTTCCATTGATACGGTGACATGGAAACTATCTCAACAACAGAACTTTGTCGATCCCTTTGACCTTGGAAAATCTTCAACTCTTCTTGCTACTGCTTCTGAAGCAAGTATCTCGACGATATGAGACATACTGGCGATTCTGCATATACAACGATATGATATCTTTGACTGTGTCGTTGAGATCTTCTGTCTTGCTGTCTATCATCGTAATCATGTTGTTCTCTCGACGACATGCCTTCTTTACGACGATGTTTGTTCATTCTCGACGACAATGCCACTTTGGTGAAGTCGACGATACCGCGTCTTCTCTGCGTTCGACGATCTTGCCGAGTCTCTGCGGTCGACGATCTTCCTTCTGAGTTCGATGATCTGCCGTGTCTCTGCCTTCGACGAACGGCACTCTGCGTTCGACGAACACGCTATTATCAGTTGTTTCTTCTATCTCGTCTCAGCGGTCGACGAACTTTGTTCTGCGTTCGACGAATGACTCTCTGCGTTTGACGAACACGCTCTTTGTGCCTTCTCAGCGGCTTCTTCTCTTGTCTCGTCTCAGCGATCGATGAACTGAGTCCAAAGTTCAACGAATGGCACTCTGCGTTCAACGAACACGCCAAGTCTCAATAGTCGTCGATCTTCCTTCTGAGTTCCACGAATACGCCAATTCTGCGTACGACGAATCTTGTTTTTCTATCTTCCTAAGATTTATAAGCTAGAGAAGCGATCAAATACAAAGTGAAGTTTTCTTGACTTGGTGACTTCTTCAAATCAGGAATCATGGGGGCAAGATTCCCAACAATCTCCCCCTATTTGAAGAAGTCATAATCTCAATTCAAGACTACTTTCACTAGACAATAAATATTATAATCTTAATTTTGAGCATGTATGATTGTGCTTATCTTTGCTGAACTTTCTGAGTACATCATCAAGCTTGTAGCTCCCCTAGATTCGATGTCTCTTCTTTTATGGCTCCCCCTAGATTCGACGTCTCTTCTTTTATGGCTCCCCCTACTTCTTTGCTCCCCCTATCTTTGAGGTCGTCTTCTTGAGCATCTTGTCTTGAACATTTGATGCCCTTTCTCCCCCTTTCTGACTTCTTTTCTGGAGCACTTCTTTTAGGAGACAATAGTTCAAGGCTCCCCCTTTCTCGGTTATAGTTCATCCAAATCCTGAAAGGTTGTCCAACCAATCATCTAGAAAGGGATTAGTGAAAAATAAGTAGAGAATTATTCTAAGTTCAACATTCCCAGTTGGAATTTGATGAAGTTGAACTTAGCTTCATCTAGGGGCTTTGTAAATATATCAGCCACTTGTTTGTCTGTTGGGACAAACTCAAGGGTGATATCTTCATTTTCCACATGCTCCCTGATGAAGTGATACCTGATCTCAATATGCTTAGTCCTGCTATGAGAGGCAGGATTCTTAGCAATTAGATTGCGCTTGAAGAGTCACAAAACAGGGGTGTTTTGGTCATCTTTAGGTTGTAATCTTCAAGTTGATGTTTGATCCATAGCAGTTGGGCACAGCAGCTTCCAACCGAGATATATTCTGATTCTGCTATTGAGATTGCCACACTTGTCTGCTTCTTACTGCTCCAAGAGATCAGTCTTCCACCAAGGAATTGACATGTCCCTGATGTACTTTTCTTGTCTTCCTTGCACTTTGCATAATCTGCATCTGAATATCCAGTTAGTTCACAGCCATTGTTCCTAGGGTACCATAGGCCAAGATTTGATGTACCCTTTGGGTATTTAAGATTCTCTTGACAGAGACATGATGAGATTCCTTAGGGTTCACCTGATTCTAGCACAGACATATGTAGCAAACATTATGTCAGGCCTACTTGCAGTTAGATAGAGCAAGGATCCAATCATGCATTTGTACTTGGTTTCATCAAAGGGTATGCCCTTCTCATCCTTGTCCAGAGACACATTGGTTCCCATTGGAGTCTTCATTGAAGAAGCACTCTCCAATCCAAATTTCTTGACTAGCTCCCTAGTGAACTAGGTCTGGGAGATGAATATACCATCTTCAGATTATTTCACTTGGAGACCTAGGAAGTATTTGAGCTCCCCCATACTGCTCATCTCAAACTTTCCTTGCATCAAGTTGGCAAACTTTTTGCAGAGATTGTTATCTGTAGAGCCAAAGATGATGTCATCCATATAGATCTACACTAGCAAGATCTTGCCCTTCACTTCCCTTAGGAACAATGTCTTATCAATTCTTCCCCTTGAGAACTTATTCTCAATTAGAAAGCTTGACAGAGTTTCATACCAGGCTCTGGGTGCCTGTTTTAAGCCATAAAGTGTTTTTCTAAGAAAATAAACATAATCAGGATGAGTAGGATCTACAAAACCTGAGGGCTGCTCTACATATACCTCCTCTTTGAGGTCACCATTTAGGAAGGCTGACTTCACATCCATCTGGTATACTTTGAAACCTTGGTATGCCGCATAGGCTAGAAACAATCTTATTTCTTCCAGTCTGGCTACTGGAGCAAACGTCTGATCAAAATCTATCCCTTCCTCTTGTCTGTAGACTTTTGCCACCAGTCTTGCTTTATTCTTGATGATGATTCCATTTTCATCCAACTTATTTATGTAGACCCATTTAGTTCCTATGATATTCTGTCCTGGGGGTCTTGGAACTAGTTTCCAAACCTTGCATCTCTTAAACTGGTTATGTTCCTCCTGCATTACAGCAATCCAAAATGGATCCTGATTTGCTTCCTCAATTTTCCTGGGTTCAATTTGAGAGAGAAAACTCAGGTACAATGCTTCATTCGCAGCTCCGCTCCTTGTCAGCACACCTTGGTTGACATTTCCTATTATCTGCTCTTGGGGATGGTCTCTTACTTGTTTCAAGGCAGTTGGGAGAATTTTTGGTACTTCTGCATCAGCAACTTCTCCAGGTTGCACTTCTTCAGCCATTTCTGAGCTTTCTGCAGGTTCTTCTTCGATTTCAACTGTCACTGACTGATTCTCATTTCTGAGTGAAGTATCAATATTGTCTTTAATGGATAGCTTCCCTATTCTCTCCACTGTACCTGCATTCACTAGAGAACTAGACCAGCCCTTGTGTATAAGGCTAGTCTCATCAAATACCACATGAACAGATTCTTCCACTGCTTGCTTATTGATATTGTACACTCTATAAGCCTTGCTATGAGAGCTGTAGCCAAAAAAATACCCTTACTGCTTTTCTCAGCAAACTTGGTTAGCTTGGATTTCCCATTATTAAGGACATAGCATTTGCTTCCAAAGATCCTAAAGTAGGATAAGGTTGGTTTTCTATCCTTCATTAACTCATAAGGGGTTTTCTTATGGGTTTTGATGATGGAAGCCCTGTTTATCACATGACAAGCTGTATTGACAACCTCTGCCCAGAAGTATTCTGGTAGAGAGGAGTCACTTAGCATTGTCCTACTGGCCTCTACCAAGGTTCTGTTCTTCCTTTCAGCAACCCCATTATGTTGGGGAGTTCTGGGTGAGGAGAATTCTTGGGAGATACCTATTTCTTGGCAGAATTCTGTCATGGCCCCAGATTGAAATCCTGTCCCATGGTCATTTCTGAGTTTGACCACAGTACAGTCCATCTCATTCTGGATCTGCCTGACAAATTTTTTCAAGATGTCTAGGGTATCTGATTTCCTTTTGAGGAAGAATACCCAAGTGAACCTTGAATAATCATCAAAAACTACAAGGGTATAGGTCTTCCCTCCTAAGCTATGAACTGACATAGGACCAAATAAATCCAGGTGCAAAAGAAATAAGCACCTAGTGGACTCTTTGTTAGATATGATTTTAAAGCTGGTTCTAGTCTGCTTTCCAAGTTGGCAGGCTTGACATGGACCATCGTTGATGCACTTAATATCAGGTCCATTTCTGACTAGGTTTTGTGAGAAAAGCTTGCCTATTGTCTTATAGTTGATGTGTGCAAGTCTCTTGTGCCATTGAACACAGAGAGCCTTTTTACCATCAGCCACAAGACATATAGGCATGGAAGAATTTGTGATGAGAAAATTTAAACAATAAATATTCCCACTCCTAGTGCTAGTTAAGATAGCCTCAGAATTTAAGGATTTCTTAATTAGACACTTGTCTCTGTGGAAGGTAATAACAAATCCTAAGTCACAGAGTTGACTTATGCTTATGAGATTGTGTTTCAATCCCTCCACATAAGCCACCCTTGTGATGGTGACTAACCCATTTGAGATGCTGTCATAGCCCCTGGTCACTCCCTTTTCTGAACCTCCAAAAATCACTGTTGGTCCATTCTCCACAGGGGTGAATTCCTTCAAGTATTTTCTGACTCCAGTCATGTGCATGGAGCAGCCACTGTCCAAATACCAAATTTGAGGTTGGTTGGTATTTGGACCTACCTGCAAGACAAATTACTTCCCCTTAGGTACCCAAAATGGATTGGGTCCTTGGTTTCTGTTAGGTTGATATAAGGGAACACTAAACCACAAGGGGTTCTGCACTCTCTTTGCATTGGGCCATGTTGGGTTGAACCAACAGTCCAAAGCAAAGTGGCCTACTTTCCCACAGCATCAGCATTCATGTCTGTTGTATCTTCTCTTCTGCTTCACCATCTGGGTGGGGTGGCAGTGCTGATGAGCAGAGGAGAATCCTTCTTGTCTAACAGATCTTGGGTGAACCTCATATGTGTGAGATTGGGGTGGAATCGGTCTCACCACATTTTGATTCACCTTCTTGGGAACAGGCTTTGTAGAAACTGCCTTTCTCTTACTCTTGATTGCTGTTGTTGCAGGTCTGTGGGCTGAAGGACTTGACACCAGCACCTTCTTGTAGGAAGGTCTAGCTTCAGAATCTTTGCCCTTAACTGTCTCCTGATTAAAACCAATACCATCTCTGAACTGTCCAGAGAAGGTGTCAATGATAGGCAGGATAGTTTTGGGCATTGAGAAGCTGGATGCCAGTTTCTTCTCAGCCAACAACATTTCCTCAAGGTCCCTAATGACCTTGTTCTTCTGTCCTAACTCAGAATTTTTAAGCCTTATGGCTTCCTTGAATTTGTTCACTTCTTTCCTCATTGCAGCCAGCTTCTCAGCTGTCTCCTGGAGCTCAGATTGAACAGGCTTCAAGGAATCTAACTCCTTGGTCTGGACTTTGAGAAGTTTCTTACAGCCCTTGAAGGCTTTCCACAAGGCTTTGTATTGCCTTATCAGTTCAGATTCAACTTCATACTGAGATCTTGAGGATGGGTTGTTGGCAGCAGACACATCCTCATCATCATGCAAAGAATCTGCCACTAATTCAGAATCAGAGGCAAACAGGGAGGTTCTGTGGTTTACCTTTCCAGGAGAGTTGTCATCCTGGTTACCTTCATTGATGGCCATCAATCCAATAAGTGCCTCGTCCTCAGTCCAGAGGAGCTTGAGTCAGAGTCACTCAACGTTCTCGTCTTCTTGGCCACGAACCCTTTTTCAGAGTTCCTCTTGCTCCTCGAGCTTCTTCTTTCTTCAAGGTTCCTTGACTCCTTCTTAGGGGGACAGTCTGCAGCCATGTGACCTGTTTTGCTGCAGGAATTACAAACAGTATTATTTAAATCATGTTTACTAGAGTTGGATCTGTACCTGTCCTCCCTGGGAGATTTGGATCTATCACGATAGTCAGATCTTCTGGAGCTTGAGGAGGAACTTCTATTGTTGTCCCTCCTTCTTCTATGTAGCAACTTTCTGAACTGTTTTGAGAGGAGTGCCACCTCTCTATCAGTGTCATCAGAATCAGAGAAGATGGCTTCTGATTCGTCACTGTTCTCAGATATATTCTGAGATGCAAAGCTCTTGCTCTTGGATCTTCTGGTGCTCTCAGCCTTTAGAGCCACAGATCTCTCTTTTGTGCTCACTCTTGAGCTTTCTTCTTCAGCCTTTCTGGTGTTGAGCTGAAGTTCATGAGACATCAGCTTTCCAATAGATTTTTGGGCTCCATGACGCCCAGCTGACCCATCTCTCTGATGGCACAGATCTTGATGTCCCATTCTTTTGTAAGTGATCTGAGAAATTTGTCGTTTAGATCAGAGTTGGTGAACTCTCTTTCGTAGTTTCTCAGACCATTCACACTCTTGAAAAATCTCTCATAGCAGTTGGAGATTGTTTCACTCTTGCTCTGCTTGAAGGCCTCATACTCTTGGTTGAGGAGGGATTTTCTATCATCCCTTACCTCTTCAGTACCGTCCATATATACGATCAGGGAGTCCCACATCTCCTTGGTCGTTTTGCAGTGAATTAGGTTCTGGAGGGTTGAATCATCTACAACACTTACAATAACATTCTGTGCCCTCTTATCCAGGCCTGCCAAGGCTAGCTCGTCCTTGGTCATGTCTTCATATTTCTTTATCACCTTCCGCGTAGGATCAATGGTGGATGGGGTTGTGGGGATAAAAGGACCTTGTTGGACTGTCAGATAGATTCTTGGATCGTCCGCTTCCATGAACAGCCTAACTCTTTCCTTCTAGATGGGAAAGTTCTCCTTGGTGCAGATCGAAAGTTTCATAGATCTCATCTCCCGATTTTGATCTCCACCGGCCATGGTGAATCGTTCCTCGATCTAGATCAGACGGTTAAGACTTCCTTTGATCAACCTCCCTCTGATACCACTTGTTAGTTATGGAACGTTCACCTAGAGGGGGGGGTGATAGGTGATCTTGGTTCTTTTTAATAAGTTAGTGTGAGTTATGAGTATTTAAGCACAGTAGTAAAATGTCACACACAAAAAGCACAACAGACGACACAAGATCTATAGAGGTTCCTCAAGACAGGGTGTCTTGAGTAGTCTTCTTTCCCTCTACGCCTACCTAGCAGTATGCTAGGCTCAGCAAAACTCCGCCAAAAAGCTTCAGGCCCTCAAGCCTTACAACACGGACCCACAAGTCCCAACAGCCTAGGCCCGCAAGCCCCTACTGCCCCCCGAGCCCGCAAGCTCGACAAATCGCACCCGCAAGTGCACTGCCCTAGCCCTCAAGCCTCACATCTCTCTAACCCTCAAGCTAGATGGTGTCGGACGCGCAAGTCCACTGCCCCGGCCCTCAAGCCTCACAGCTCTCCAGCCCTCAAGCTAGACGGTGTCGGACCCGCAAGTCCACTGCCCTGGCCCTCAAGCCTCACAGCTCTCTAGCACTCAAGCTAGACAAATAGGTCGGCAAGCCTTTACAAGAGATTACAATAATAAGACTGTTACTTCTGCCGGATGAAAATTGGCAACTTTAGCCTGTTGAGGATTGGCTTCTTAAGGTTGAAGAAGATTTTCTGATTCAGATCTTTGACAGCGCAGTTCTTCTTCAATCTCTTCTTAGCCTGATGAAGATCGGCAACTTTACAGTCGATGAAGATGACTGCTTCTTCTTTTTCTTTCTTTCTTGCGCCGCTTGTACTGTTCGATTCGCTATATACGCAAGTTCTTTCTTCCTGATCGATTTATTGATACCGTGTTAGGGCAACCTCTTATCTCTTTTATAAGACTGTGAGGTCCCCAACGGTCTTCTGAAAAAGTGCCTTAAGTGTCAGACGCTACTTTCCTTAAGAGCACGCGCTGATTAGACAATCAGGCGGCGGCATTAAATGTTGATAGCGCATCCGCAACATTTGAATCTGTCTCGACGATATTTCCATTGTTACGGTGACATGGAAACTATCTCGACGACAGAACTTTGTCGATCCCTTTGACCTTGGAAAATCTTCAACTCTTCTTGCTACTGCTTCTGAAGCAGGTATCTCGACGATATGAGACATACGATTCTGCATATACGACGATATGCTATCTTTGACTGTGTCGTTGAGATCTTCTGTCTTGCTGTCTGTCATCGTAATCATGTTGTTCTCTCGACGACATGCCTTCTTTACGATGATGTTTGTTCATTCTCGACGACAAGGCCACTTTGGTGAAGTCGACGATACCGCGTCTTCTCTGCGTTCGACGATCTTGCCGAGTCTCAGTGGTCGACGATCTTCCTTCTGAGTTCAACGATCTGCCTTGTCTCTGCGTTCGACGAACCACACTCTGCATTCGACGAACACACTATTATCAGTTGTTTCTTCTATCTCATCTCAGCGGTCGACGAACTTTGTTCTGCGTTCGACGAATGGCTCTCTGCGTTCGACGAACACGCCCTTTGTGCCTTCTCAGCGGCTTCTTCTCTGGTCTCGTCTCAGCGATCGACGAACTAAGTCCTAAGTTCGACGAACGGGACTCTGCGTTCAACGAACACGCCAAGTTTCAGCGGTCGTCGATCTTCTTTCTGAGTTCGACGAATACGCCAATTCTACGTTCGACGAAGCTTGTTTTTCTATCTTCCTGAAATTTATAAGCTAGAGAAGCGATCAAATACAAAGTGAAGTTTTCTTGACTTGGTGACTTCTTCAAATCAGGAATCATGGGGGCAAGATTCCCAACAAGGGGTTCACCAACAGGAGGAGGCCAAACAAGGATGAGTGTAGACTCACCTGATGAGTAGTTTTTGTACTCATCTTTTAATATAATTTTAATATAGTTTAATATGAATTTATTCTATTTATTTGCATTTTCTTATTTAATCTGTTCCCTTTTTATTTTATAATCTTACTTAGACTTATCTTATGTTTTCAGGTTCTCTGGATATTTTGAGCAAAATTCCCAAGTACACGCCCATGGTCACGGGCGTGACCTATAGGCGTGTAACCTACGATGTGTTCCAGACCCGATTCCGCCACCCCGGGATCATTCCGTGAAGATTCGCCAAGTACACGCCCCAGGTCACGGGCGTGACCAAGGGCGTGACATCCAAGTCACGGCCGGGACCCCGCCACCAGCTGCCATCACGCCTGCCACGTAATTTAAAGTTACACACCCCAGGTCACGGGCGTGACCAGGGGGCGTGACATCCAGGTCACGGGCGTGACTCGCCCCGCGCTACTTCCCGCCGAAGATTCCCGCCAGAAGCCAGATTTTAAGATTACACGCCCCAGGTCACGGGCGTGACCTAGGGCGTGACACGGCTGAAACACTCGCATTTACTCCAGAAGGCGCCCTCTCTGCTGCTGCTTCGATCACACCCCTTACACTCCCTTGGTCACGGGCGTGACCAAGGGCGTGTAACCTCAACTTTTCAGCTATATAAAGCCAGCTCCAGCAGATGTTTAAGGACGAATTTTGGGAGTTCAAATCTCCTTTTCATGTTTTATTTTCATGTTCTTAGTAGCTCTTGTATGTCTTTTTCTTATTAGCATTTGTAATTTTCAATGCAATAGTTGTAATTTCCTTTTCATAGTTTGTAATTTCTTTTGTCTCAATCAATAAAATAGTTCTTATTTTCTCATTCTCCTTTTTCTTTATTGCTTTATTTTCTTTTTGCAAAACCAGCTCTCAAGTTTTAATTGATAAAATAATAGAGATTTTCTTGAAGTAAGAGTACTCAACCGCCGCGAGTCTAATACGACCTTGGTTTTTATAACCTATACTACATTCGATACGGTACACTTGTCGTTGTCGTTTGCAAGCATAATTTTGCTCCATCATCGCCGTAGGCAACAACGCTGAAGTTGAAGTCGAGTTCATTGGGGATGTTTGCTTGATTTTAGATACTGATTTTAAGCTTTTATTAAAGGGCAATGTTATACGCGGTCCTATTCTCGCTATTCGCAGCCCAATTTTTACGAGTTTTTCTGCGCTTTTTGAAAATACGCTATGTACATGCATTTTTAGGAAAAGTGTTCAACACGAAAGTTGTAGATCTCGACGAGATCTACAACTTTAGTGATGAACAATTTTCCTAAAAATGCTTGTACAGAGCGTATTTTCAAAAAGCGCTGAAAAACTCGTAAAAATTGGACTGTGAATAGCGAGAATAGGACTGCGTATAACATTGCCCTTATTAAAAGACACATTTTATATTCCTGCATTTCGAAGAAACTTAATTACTGTTTCTACATTAGACAAACTTAATTATGGTTTCAACATTTATGGTGGTTCAATTCAGTTATTTTATAAATCACATGTTGTAGGCCATTGCTCTTTGTCTAATGGTTTATATAGGATGTGTCTTGCTCCCAATGACATTTATGAGACTTCATTTAATGTAGAAAATGTTGCTTCTAAAAGACCCATAATTAAGGAAATGTCTTTCATGTTGTGGCATAAAAGACTTGGCCACATCTCTAAGGATAGAGTAGACAGATTGATTAAGGAAAATATTCTCCCTGCTCTTGACTTTAGTGACCTGGAGACATGTATTATGTAAGACCCCATTTTTTTTCTTTTTCAAACCCGGGGTCTTATGCCCAGAACTGCCATTTTGCGGTGACACCCTCACTCGGGAAGGTCGCCACTACAAAATGCCAATCCTGCCGGTCTTATCGATCGCAAAGAAGTTAAGCTTAAACAAACTTATAGAAGCCAAGTCCACATCACATATAAATAAATTATCATAAAGAGATGTCCACATAATCATAACTGAAATCAAAGATAGAAATAACAAGGTCTCCTGCCTGATACATCAAATCCTCACTACATAAACACTCGCGGAAGCAAATCAACTAGTAGTAACACTCACGGATCCCGACACTGGTGCTCCTGTGCTAGACTGCCCCGCCTCCATCTGCACCGCCCTCTGGTGCTGCTCCGTCTCCGTGGTCTCCTAAAATGATAAGGTCCATCGACCGTTAGTCAAAAAGACTAAGCCAATCCCCCACCCTCCCCCGGTGACTCCTAGGCACCGTGCGGGAATGATGAAGTGGAGGACAACAAGGAGTGTAAACAATAGCAGGTGACAGGGGTACAGGGAATGTTTCTACACTGCACATGCATATATATAATTGAAGCAGTAAAAAAGCATAGGAAGAGCAGGTAAAGAATAAGTAAAGTGCAGTAAGTAAAGACATGTATATAATAGAAATAAGGAAAAGTAACCGTTGATTTATTGGAATGCCCACACAAACCTATAGACCAAGGGGTCGTTTAACAAGGCCTATCATATAAGATGTCCCATAATCGACTTATGCGATAAGGGTAGGGGTTGAAATGCAATGTTTATGCCATGACATGCAGAGTTATGCAGTTTATGATATGTTCATACAAGTACAACTCACACACCTCGACTCTATGCGCACGGACCTTTAGTTCCCCCTTTTTGGAGCTAGCAAGACTCCCAGGATACTCTCGTAGTGGCAAACGGAAGCGGTGGGTTGGGCCTCGCCCACCTCTAGGTTGGTATTCACACTACCTAACCTAGACCTATCTTACGCCTCAATGCAAAACCGCGGAGCATCTGCGTACTCTTACTGGCTGGACCACTAGACTTTTATGGCTAAGTGCAAATTCCACACTTGTCGAGTCAACGTATTGACGTCGGTGTGAACTATCGTCCAATACCGAAGACCCACCACCTTCATGCACATGCAAACATATTTTACTATATCCCGATCCATTAACTCCCGGGCCTAACCTGCCCGTCATCATAACCTTCTGGGCCAACGGCTCGCCGGACCAACCCGTCCGTACGAACAAGCATTACTGAGTCACAAGCTCACAGAACTAACTAATCCACTGCTTCAACCACTGAGCCTACCACTCGTACAACCAAACCAACTAACCTCCCGTAACTACGGGGTGTGGGTGTGCGTATTATTAAGTTAATCTTGTACATCAACTTATCCTTATAATTTATGGTTAATCTTGGACTTCCCAAGGATTACCCTGTAAGGGGCTCGCTACGGTACTAGGAACTATAATGGGATGACACCCCGAAGTTTCCTTTCTCAAGAAACTTAGTGTTGTTGGTATCTACCCATAAGATTACCCCTCTTAACAATTCACTTGAATTACTCTAAGTATTTTATGACCTTCCAAGCACACTCTCATCTCATAAACTACTTTTGGTGACCTTCGATCTCTTCAACCTGACCATGTGCACCAACTACATGTCACTTCCACTTGGTAGGCCCCTTAATACCCAAGTTTCACCTTTTTACTATACGCAGACCAAACTAACTATATGAAGCTTGTAAGTAGAGGTACTCCAAATATTCATCCAACTGACTCGAGATATTTACTGTAGGACTACCATCGTATTTTAAGACTAAATCCAGAGAATCATATTTTTCCTCAACATTTTAGCATTTATTTAAATTTCTCCAATATTTGCCAAGTATAAATATGAACATGAAGTGTAAGGTATTATTATGATATGGCTTCCATAAAATCAAGATAAATCTATCATGCCAAAATAATAGTGAGTACAAAGTGTCACAATTTTACAATCAGGAATTGTCCTCTAATTATAATATTTAGCATCTATCCAAATTTGAAGATTAATGAAGGAACCATCAAAATTACTTATGCCAAAATTAGGGAAAATTTACCAGACCTCTATTGTGTCCAGAAAAGCTTAATTACAGAGTTTCCCAATTTATGGGAATCATTTCCTCACTGAAATAATTAATCCAAATAATTCCTAATTTGCACATATTGTGAAGTAGCCTATTGATAACAACCACCAAAATTATATAAAAATTCACAGAGCTCCCTAGTGCCCTAAAATGTCCTATCACCAAGTTGCACATTTTTCCAGAGAGTTTTGGACCCTTAATTATATTTCTTAAGATTGAGACAAAATAGGTGCCTTGAGGATGAAGTACTAGTTAAATCATAAAATAAATTATACAAAAATTACCAGGGGTCTAAAATATGATTAAAAAGACACCACCAAGATTTCATCTTCATCCAAGATCATTTGTGCATGTAAATATCTCTTAAAAGAAGTTTATCTAAAGGGGTTATGACCTAATTTAGGGGGCATAATTTCTCCTAAAATTCTCTCAAAATTCCCTAGGGCATAATTACATCCCATGAACACATCTCCTAGGTTCCATGGCCATTCTATAGCATTTGACCACATATCCTTCACAAGCTCTATATGCACCCCAAGGGGTAAAACTAGGGTTCTAGGGCATATCCACCTCTACACCACCCCATCTTACTCATGAAGGTGTTTTAGGTGATCCTAAACCAGTGGCCAAGGTTTCAACTCATGGTGATAAGTTTTGACCACCATACCCCAAGATAAACACCATGCCCTAACTTTGACCCAATGTGACCTAACTTGGGTTGACAAATTACCCAAACAAATCAGTCCCAATTGGGCTGAGATTTTTACCATGGTCATTTGATAAGCCTAAGAAGTACCCACCAAAATTTGGAGGGCATTGGAGGGCATTTGACCTAATAAATAAATAATATTTGATTTATGAAATTATTACAAAAACCTTAGAAAAAAGTTCTCCTAAAATTCCCATCTTTGGGTATGATGTGTGGGTAGGTATAAATAGCCTATGTTTCAATTTTCAAGTCAATCTCATAACCCAATCAAAAGTTATTCAGGAAATGATGGTTGTCCTACACTAGGGACCAGTACCACCAAAATAAACCTACAGGGAGCTACAGAACTCCTTTTGGGGTGAAATCAATCTTAAAATAAAGTAGACTCCAAGGGCTACAACTTTTTGTTGACCACTTTTTCATTGGAGGGGTTTTAGTATTTTTAATAATTAAAATGAAATACTGCAGGAAGTATGACAAAATGGGTTGGAACAAGTCTTTGCGTTCGACAAAATCCGAACTGCGTTTGACGAAATCTATTCTGCGTTCGACGAACATCGTGCTTCAATGCGCTCGATGAAATTAGATCTTCGTTCGATGAAATCTGTTCTGCATTCGACGAAAGTCGTGCTTTTAGTGCGTTCAACGAAATCCGAGTTCAGTTCGACGAACTCAACAATCAGTTCGGTGAATCGATTCCGTTCGACGAACTCCAGATTCAGTTCGTCAAACTCAACTGTCAGTTCGATGAATTCCAGAGTGTGTTTGACGAATGAATTTCGTTCGACGAACTCCGGGTTCAGTTCGACGAACTCAACCATCAGTTCGACGAACTCCGGCTACCGCTCGACGAATTCCTTCTACTCAGATCGATGAATAAATGAAATAACGATATAACATAATCATTTAAATCTGATGATCTTGCACAGATCTTGAAGCAGAACGTACGACATCTGTTTGTCTTCTTCCTCTGGCCGACGGCCAGGATTAACTGCACCTGGAGCTCCTTCATCCTTGTTTTCCCGGCCACCTAAGCGCCGCCCCGGTCGGCCAATGCCACCACCACCTTCGTTGAGGTGGTGGCCGGCGATTTGCGGTGGTTGGCCAGCCGGAGGTGGCCGGAACAGGGGTATGGAGGCGGGATTAAAGATCCAAAAACGGAGCTCTTGGCCTACCCGATTGGGGACCAATTGGCCCAAAATGCTTGCAGGCAACCTGATGGGATCTATCCACAGAGAGAAAGGAGAAGAACCAGACCTTTAATCGGGCTCGAGGGTGGTTGTTTCTGGGATTTGCCATGGCCGCCCCCTTTAAGTTGTGCTCTTTGCCGATCTCTTGATTCTCCACCAAATGCAATGATCTAGGACTCGATTTCAACTGATATCCCCCTTCTGAAGGTGATGGAAGGGTCAATTTGATGAGAGAAAGGCTTAATGGTGGAGTGCCATTAATGACCATTTTGGTTTCACTTGAAACCTCTTGAATCCTCCACCGGATGGCATGGGAAAGGTTGTAAAACATCTTAGAATTCAATGGGGAGATGAATGGAGGGTGCGGGGAGATGAATGGGGGTCAATTTGCCTTGAATGCCATGAATTCACCTTGAATGGCCACTTTCTCTCTCTCTTCAAATTGGGGGAAACTCCCAATTTCTCTCTCCTAGTCACCCCCTCCAGAACTTGGATGGCATTTCATGTAATTTTAGTGGTGACTAATCATTTGGGCCATTGAAATTGGGCTTAGCCCAAAGGGATTGAGCTTTGGGCTTAATTAACCCAAGTTGGGCAATATTGACCAAGTGTTGACTTTGGTCAAATTGGTGAAATTAATTAGGCCCAATGGGTCAATGTTGACCCATTGGCCTCCCTTAGTGACGAATGGAACTTGGGGAAAGTCAATTGGTCCAATTGAACCCTAATTGACCCTAAATATGGTGGTTTGACTTATTTGAGGCTAGGGTTGACTTTGGTCAATTTGGCCTCTTTGGTTGACCCCAATGGGTCCTTAATGCTCTAAGGGACCCTCCAAAGGGTTAGGTGTGCCATGGTGGGGTCAAAGGGTTAAGTTGAGGCCCTAAAGTCCAACCTTAAGCTTGGTAATTGGAAATTGCTATTTGCAGACCAAGGTGCTCTTCCCCTTCAAGCCTAAGGCCAAGTGATCTCTTCAAGCTTCCTAGGGTTTTTTCATGACCTAGTAATGACCAACCCACTCTAGGGGTCTAGGTGTTTGGGGGATGCTACAAATCCCAATAAAAAAAAATAATTTCGTCCCCGAAATTCAGGTTAGGCTTGCAAGATTTTCACCGAGAGTGACTGAACGTAACATCCCCTAAGAATTGATGTTATTCTGACTCGAAGAGAACCGACTATCTCTGCCACACCAGTTCTAGTGGTTCTCAGGTGAATCAATCGATCAGAGACTACCGTGCCATCTATAGTAGAAATTTGCTGCTCTGGTCGTAGTAGAGCTCTCCTAAAGGCGGAGACATGGAAGACGTCGTGCAATCCCGCTAACTCCGGTGGCAACTCCAGTCTATAGCCAACGGGCTGATCCACTCCAGGATCCTGTAGAGCCCCATTTATCTCAGACTGAGCTTCTTCCGCCTGCGAACCCGCAAGACTCCCTGCATCGGTATCTTCCGGAACACCCGGTCTCCAACCTAGAACTCTACTTGATGATACCACGCATCGTAATACCTAACCTGACAGCTCTGGTCCCCAACATCCTAACTCAAATCAGTCGCACCTGGGTATCTATGTCCTCTAGAAATTCCGAGTCGAGTGCCTTGGGATCCTCATCCTGGATCCAAGATAGTGGAGTCATGCGCCTCCGTCCCTCTGTGGGTGGAAATCATGTGCTGACGTCAACCAAGAGCCCAGATAAGCCTGGACTGATCTTCACTTTTTGGACGTACACCGTCCATCCTGATTCGACACGATCACCCTGGTCACACTATGATAACGGACAAACTGCTCAACAAATCCCACCAAACACCAACGGGAGCGTCCTTCCATCCCGGGGTAACCTTAGCTACCTTGGTCAGTTTATCCTCGATGTTCCAAACGAACTTGTGCCCGGAGTGGGGATGTGGTAACCTGTGTATGAAATCCATAATTATGTCCTCGAACTCCACTCTAACATGGGCAGTGACTATGGTAGTTCTCCAAAGACTCTTGCACTAGGCCTTCACCGTGCATCACAAAACTTATGACGTCTTTCTTCATTCCGAGGACATACGTGTTCCGGAATACACCATTTTTCTGGTGACTAAAGCTCTTGTTAATATGGGTAAACAACGCTTCTATAATGTTTTCTCCGCATGTTTAGGTTCTTATTCCTTCAAGTACGTCTGAGTGATCAATCATCTCCACTCTACAACTTATCCAGTTCTTACCATTGGTGGAACTGATCAGATCATCAAGCGTCCCAATCATCCTCAAAATTTTATGGTGGTGCACTTGTGAACTTATGAGTATATGTTAACCAATCTTTATTAGTATTCATGTTTATAAGATAACTCCCAATCACTTTCTATGTGGAGTTTGATTCATAATGTATACGGGTAAAATTCTTTTGAAACCCTAAGATTTTCACAAGTCAATTTCATCATGGAAATATCATCACGTTTATTTCACAAATTCCTATCGCTTCCACATATGCTAGTCTTGATCACTTTCGGATGGTCCAAAGTAAGATAAACTTAGATCGTTCTTATCATACTAAACTCAAACACTATATTTTAATTCCAATAAATCATCGTCTAAGATCTCGGGTTATTCATCGTCATAGCTCCCAAGGTATAAGAGTTATTATTGTAGTTAAAATTTTCTATCATGACAGGGCGTGATTTTTAACAATTCATGAGTTAATTACTTTCGAATGCCCCAAACTACCAGAACTTTCAAATATAACTAAAGCTTGCATGACCTAATTTCAGTTCCCAACTTCCAGAAAGGCATCTGCATCCCTAAGTGACTAAACCTAGCAACTTTACATTTCTAATGCTTCAACTAAGGTCAAGTCGTTGTTAGATCTACGATGTCCTTTCATTGTCCTGGTAATACTAAAGATCATCATTCCAGACCTACTGTTACACCATCTCATCTTTGCCTGCGTAACGTTGAATAAGATCGACCTCAAAATCACTATGTTTACGACGCAACATCTTCTAAATTAGATCCAAAAGAAACCCAAGTCAGTAACTAATTTGCCCAATAAAAAAAGGTCAGCCCCAATAAACAAAAGATAAGCCCCAATAAACAAAAGATAAGCCACTATCTATTTTGGGCTGAGTATCTTCAATATCACCAAGTTATATTCTTCCCAAGTTTGCAAACAATTCTTAGGGCACACAACCTTAGACTTGGGGTTCTATCTTAAGGCTCATTGGTATACTCCATACTTTAGACTCTTCAAGATCCCCTTTACGACAACCTTATCAGGGTCAACTTGTGTCCCAATCCCAAACGGGTCTCTTCTGAACTTGAATTCTTATCTGACCCTCGGTGTTTGTCGTGGTGGTTCTCTCAATGTAATCATGTCACTGATAAGAGGGCTGAGTCTACGAGTCCCCTAGCTTCTGGTTATGTGTCAATCTCTCTTTCTCTAGCCTCTTTGGGGTATCCTTGTACCTTCACCAAAGTTATACCTACGGTCTATTTCAGACTAGGGCATGGTATAAATTGTCATGGTAAGTCATGTGTCCTAGTGGGGTTGAGTATAACTCATTGACTAAAGGACCATCTAAAGAGATCTTTGTAGCCAGAGGTATTCCCTGTTGGGGGCAAGGTTCGCCGCAGGATACAAAAGAAAACTTGCCAAAAGGATTCAGTTAAAAGTGGACTTTTTCATATGATTTCTCTATATGGGCACACCATTGCTTCCGCTTCTTAGTTTGTCCTCAAATAAACTCGCGCGGGGTGGCCCAGGGTTTGTGGACTTCTTTTCTTTGGATCGAGGTTTGCTTTGATACCACTTTGTAAGACCCCATTTTTTTCTTTTTCAAACCCGGGGTCTCATGCCCAGAACCACCGTTTTGCGGTGACACCCTCACTCGGGAAGGTCGCCACTACAAAACGTCGATCCTGCCGACCTTATCAATCACAAAGAAGTTAAGCTTAAACAAACTAATAGAAGTCAAGTCCACATCACATATAAATAAACTATCATAAAGAGATGTCCATATAATCATAACTGAAATCAAAGATAGAAATAACAAGGGCTCCTGCCTGATACATCAAATCCTCACTATATAAACACTCGCGGAAGCAAATCAACTAGTAGTAACACTCATGGATCCCGACACTAGTGCTCCTGTGCTAGACTGCCCCGCCTCCATCTGCACCGGCCTCTGGTGCTGCTCCGTCTTCGTGGTTTCCTAAAATGATAAGGTCCACCGACCATTAGTCAAAAAGACTAAGCCAATCCCCCACCCCTCCCCCAGTGATTCCTAGGCACCGTGCGGGAAGGATGAAGCGGAGGACAACAAGGGGTGTAAACAATAGTAGGTGACAGGGGTACAGGGAATGTTTATACACTACACATGTATATATATATAATTGAAGCAGTAAAAGAGCAAAGTAAGAGCAGGTAAAGAATAAGTAAAGTGTAGTAAGTAAAGACATGTATATAATAGAAAAGTAAGGAAAAGTAACCGTTGATTTATAGGAATGCCCACACAAACCTATAGACCAAGGGGTCGTATAGCAAGACCTATAGTATAAGAAGTCCCATAACCGACTTATACGATAGGGGTAGGGGTTGAAATGCAATGTTTATGCCATGACATGCAGAGTTATGTAGTTTATGCTATGTTCATACAAGTGCAACTCACACACCTCGACTCTATGCGCACAGACCTTTAGTTTCCCCTTTTTGGAGCTAGCAAGACTCCCAGGATACTCCCGTAGTGGCAAACGGAAGCGGTGGGTTGGGCCTCGCCCACCTCTAGATTGGTATTCACACTACCTAACCTAGACCTATCGTACGCCTCAACGCAAAACCGCGGAGCATCTGCGTACTCTTACTGGCTGGACCACCAGACTTTTATGGCTAAGTGCAAATTCCACACTTGTCGAGTCAACGTATTGACTTCGGTGTGAATGACCGTCCAATACCGAAGACCCACCACCTTCATTCACATGCAAACATGTTCTACTATATCCCGAGCCATAAACTCTCGGGCCTAACCTGCCCGTCATTGTTGGGAACATCGCCCTGCAATGTTCCTGATTTGAAGAAAGTGCTCTGCTCAATGATAAATGCAAATTGTATTTAACATTCCATCTAGTTTATGCGTGCAGAGATCAACAACTTGTCATGTACTTAGAGCGATCTTATCATCGAGAAGGACAGAAGGGATGGCCGACAAAGTATGCTTGTCACTGTAATGACAAGCAAAGCAAACGCAGAGATACTATCAAAGAAAGGCGTGTCGTTGAGAAGAATGAAGTATCGTCGACATCAAAGTAGCAGCCATATCGACAAGACAATACTGCGATCACAACGACACAGACACAGGAAGCATATCGTCGTATAGACAGGAACGACAGTATGTCTCGTATCATTGGAATGCAAGCGGCGGAGGCAGAAGCAAGAAGATCTGAGAAGAATTTCCAAAGCAAAAGGAGCCGACAAAGGGATGTCGTCGAGAGATATTCCATGTCGTCGTAACGATGGAATATATCGTCGAGACAAATTCAAATCTTGTGGAAGCATGTTGTCAGCAATTAATGCCGCCGCCTGGTTGTTCAATCAGTGCGTGCACTTAAAGTTTTGAGGTATTTGCGCGTGCTAAAAAGATTTGGAGATCTGACACATAAAGGAACTTTTCAGAAGACCGTTGGGTGACCCCTCTCAGTCTTATAAATGGACATATGAGGTTGCCCTAAAAGATCGATCATTCAAGAAAGAACTTGCGTACGAAGCAAATCGAACAACACAAGCACCGCAAGAAAGAAAGAAGCAGTCATCCTCATCGACTGCTAAGAAGCCAATCCACATCCGGCTAAGAAAGAATTGAAGAAGAACCGTGCATTCAAGATCTCATTCAGAAGCAGTCTCTTCATTCTCAAGAAGCCGATCATCATTAGGCTAAGGTTGCCAATCAACATCAGGCAGAAGAAACAGGTCATATCTGTAATCTCTTGTAAGGCTTGCGGGCCATATTGTCTAGCTAGAGGGCTGGAGAGCTGTGAGGCTTGAGGGCCAGGGCAGTGCACTCGCGGGTGCGACTTGTCGAGCTTGAGGGCTCGGGCGCAGTAGGGGCTTGCGGGCTTAGGCTGTGGGCACAGGACTTGCGGGTCTGTGTGGTGTAGGGCTTGAGGGCCTGAGTGTCGAGCTTGTGGGCTCAAGGGAAGTATGGGCTTGAGGGCCTAGGTTGTTGGGACTTGCGGGTCCGAAAGGAAGGGCTTGATGGCCTGAGTGTCGAGCTTGCGGGCTCGGGGGCAGTAGGGGCTTGAGGGCCTAGGCTGTTGGGACTTGCGGGTCCGTGGTGTAAGGCTTGAGGGCCGGAAGATTTTTGCGGAGTTTGCTGAGCCTAGCGGATCGCTGGGTAGGCGCAGAGGGACAGAGGACTACTCAAGACGCCCGGTCTTGAGGAACCTATATAGATCGATTGTGTGCTTTCTGTGATTAGTTCTTTACATTCTGCAAATCTGTTAATCACAATCGAGAAAAACCTAAAGGGGATATTATAAATTAGAAAAACCTATTCACCCCCACCCCCCTCTAGGTGATCTGGGTAGACACCCCCATAAACAACAAGTGGTATCAAAGTGAGGTTGTTCAAATAAAGCTTAACAGCTTGAACAGATCTGCCAGCGGGTGTCTAAGGATCATGACTATGCAATCAAGAATAACTATGTGTTGTAAAGAAAATTTTGCCCTCTGGAAAATAAGAGCAAGAATATACATGGAGGCAATAGATCCCAGGATGTTTGCAATCACTCAAGAAGAACCCTCCATGATCAAGGTGAAGGATGAGATCCTTCTGTCCAGTCTGAACACAGAAGCTAGAAATATTCTAGCGAGTGCAGTAGATTCAATAACTCTTCAGAAGCTGAGTCATTGCACCACAGCAAAAAGCATGTGGGACCTCCTTGAAGATCTTATGGGAGGATCAGAGGTACACTCACATGAAAGAACTCCACCGGAGCCAAAATGCATCAGAGAACCCCTGCCTATCTCGGAAGATGAATCAGAAGATGAAGGAAGCTCCTCAGTCAAAAGAGGAATAAGAGCACCGGTGATCCTCACCGTTGGTATTTCTGAGGATGAGAAAGCTTATGGGCTGATGGCTCTAACAAATGAAGCAAATCATGATGAACCACATCATGACCAGGTACGCATCACTCACACGTCTCTACTACCTGTCTTAACTAAGAAGATCAAGAACACATCTGGGGATAGTTCATCCTTTGATGATGATGCAGGAGTCTGATCATCGTGCAACAATGAGAATCATGCTGATCTGATAGAGCAGTTTGGTGATCTCTTGGTAGCTCGGAGCAAGAGCAAGAGACTCGTCAAAAAGCAAGCCAGAGAGCTGGATTCACTCAGACTCAGTAAAGCTGAAAAGAATCAGGAATTCGGCATGCCCTCTCATGAAGGCACCAACTCCTGGGAGCTCAAGAGAATCATAGACAAGCTCTATGATGAACGAAATCAAAGGGAAGAACTCATCAAGAGACTTGAGAGTGACCTCCTCAAGGAAAAGAACTTGGTAGCCCAATTCTCTAAACCCAAAACCATACTGCCAATCATTGACACCTTCTCCTCTCAGAGAGATAAGAGGGGATTGGGTTTCAATACAGAGGCAGTAGGTGCTGGGAATGGAGAAAGGGGCAAAACCAAAGCTGATCTTCATACCATCTTTCAGAAGGCAGTGTTTCCCTCAAATAGGTATGATCTGGACAGTGTCCATGGTCACTGGATGAATGAAAGCTTCTCTAGTCATGCAAATACTCATGACTTTGGGAAAAGAAAGGGCATGGGCATGAGTGCATTAAAGGCTCCCCATGAGGAAATCCAAATGGTTCATCATGGGCCATTCGTGTTTGGTGTCCCAATCCCCACTCTCAAGGATGATGGGACAACATCCTCTCAATCTCTTCCAGATAAGAAGCAGACTAGTAGCCCCAGCATAATCGATTCTCACCTGACCATATCTGACACTATTAACTCCATGACGGCTCTCAAGATGACCTCTGTCGCTGACAATCAGATAAAATCAAGAAGAAAAGATGATACGAAGGCAGCTATTCAACTCTTAACTGAGAGAAATAGAAAGAATGCAGCCACCTCCTCTACTGAACACACTTCAAAAGTGGTTCAGAAAAGAAGGTACAACATCCATGAGTTTTGGTGCTGTGGCAAGGTGGGACACTTTGCCATCGACTGTTGGCCCAACCCTAGTGTGCCTAATGCAGAGGAGATACCTTCAGGACTAACTGAGGAGAATACTGGAATCTCCTATTATGCTGATAAGAACCTAGGACCCAAGTCCCCTTGGGCTTCTAAGGGATATTAAGATCTATTTTGAAGGACAGTCCATTTAGCCAAACACAACAAACAAGGCTAATGGACAATATGCACTCCAGGTTTAACTCTGGATTATGCAGTACTCACCATATGACATAGTGCACTAATCAAGGGGGAGCTAAAAGGAAAAGATAAGTGGACATTCCTTCAGGAGGAAGACACTAGCTCTACAAGATAGAAGAGACAAGGCGAAGGTAACCTAGCTAATGTTTATCACATTAACGCATCATCATCTAATATTGTTCAGGCAAGATCATCTAAATAGTCATTGGTACCGTCGAGAGACATGCGTTACAATAATACCCAGACGTCAGCGGACTCAATTAGGTCTAAGCTAAATCGTTACAGCTAACCTCGAATTAGTCAGACATTTAATAAATGACTCTTCAAACCCTCAACTCGGACATCATAAATAAGGGCCAAATATCTAAAATTAAAATCCACTCCACATTTGCCCTAAAAAGCCATCGTGTTCCGGGTGACCTCGAGAGGTGAACGCGTCGATAGTGCCGAAATCTCCCTGAGCAGGTACGAAATGGCACCAAAGAACGAAGGATCCCTCAATGAAGGATGTGAAGTAGTGAGGGATGGTTTCTTAGAAGGATCAGAAGAAATTCGGAGCGTCATCCAACTTTTAGCCATCGTTGGCCTGGAATTCGCTCTATCTGAGCCAACGGTGATCTTAAGAAGAGAAGTACTGGAGTTCTACTCGAACGCAATGGGCAGATCAAAAGGAACTTCGATAAATAGCTTGATCAACGGGGTGAAAGTCAAAGTAAATCCCAAAAGGTTGGCAAGGGCTTTTCAGCTACCGGCCTGGGTGAAGGGGGAGGAAAATGAAGTAGTCGCCCAAGAAGACATTGACAAGGCCCTGGCATGGTGCAGAAAGTTGAACAAGACCCATGGCTCCTTGGAAAGAAAAATCTTCAATCAACAAGGGAAGATGATGGCAGACATTGTGGGAAAAGCCCTCCTCTGCAAGGTAGGGTCGCATGACAGGATATCCAAGCCCATGTTTGAAACAATGACAAGGATAATCCCGAGGAAGAAGACCAACTGGAGCCAGATTATCTTTAAAAGGATCCAAGACAGCTGTCTGGTTCCTAATCTCGGGAGGTTAGTATCACTGTATCTCCTGCAATTCTACCCTGATAGATTCAACAAGAAGTTTGGTGTAAAAATCCATCACATGAGAAGAATGGATATCAAGATACTGGAAAGATGGGAGAAAGTACCCAAGTCTCCCATGAAGTCAAATACTGCAGAAGAGGTAAAAAGAAAGGTAGAAGACTCATCTGAAGAGAGTGAGTCAGGGAACAGTTCACCCCCATCTGGCACGGAGACAGCTGTAGAAATGAGGAATGTCTCCCTTCAGACCTCTGACCTAAGTCAAGGATCCAGGACATCTGCAGGAACAGACCCAAGGAGTGCTGAAACTGAGGGGGAGAAAAACATTGAGATCCCTGCTCAAGTAGAAACAGTGATCCAAAAGGTCATAGAAGTTGTGGATACCGAGAACTCGGAACCGACAATGCAAAAGGAAAACCAAGAAATCCCAATTGTTGAAACCAGCAGTGATCAGCAAGGTCCTGGAATGGAGAGTGAACCAAGTCACTCTCCAATAAGAAAATCTCTATCTCCAATACTGGAAGTAGACGAAGAAGGGGATAAAAAGGGATCATCCCCAGAGGATAAACAAGATGAGCCCTCACTTTTATCTCAAATAACGGTGCTCCTGGAAGAGCAAAGAATACATCTTGAAAAACATGTCACCTCTGCCATCAGTGATTTGAGGAATGAACTATCTGCTGAAACAGCATTCCTAAGAAACGATATGAAAAGTCTACAATATTACAACACCCGCTCTCACAAAGCTATGACTATTCTAGCGACCAATCAGTCAGCAATTATCGGAAGCATAGAAAGAGTCTTCGTTGCTTCAACCAAGAAGATGGCTGACCACAACACTGACATCAAAGAATGTCTAGATCGACAGAATAAAGATTTAGACAGTCATTTACTGGAAACCAAGAATCATCTGGAAGCAGGAATTCACATGCTCAAAAACAAGATACTGGCCTCCGAAGAGAATCTCCAAAAAGGTATAACTGAAGAAGTCATAAAGGGGGAGAGGTCAATGATAAAGGCCAGTGGTGAGCATGCCATCTGGACCTCTAATACAATCAGGGAAGCAATGAACTTCCCTCCTCTACATTATGATGAGCCTGCTGAAGAACACCCTATTACAGGTATTCCTGATACTATCACTATCAAAGGTACAGAGAAAGAATCTCTGGATGAGGAAGAAGTATTATTGAGGAAGAGAAAATACAGGGAGGAAATGGAGAAAAAGGACAACTATGAGCGATGGAGTCCCAAATCCAGATCCATCATTCTAAGTGCCTGGGAATAAGTAAAGGTCAATAAAGGAGAGAGATATAGACTATACATCCCTCAAGAATGGACAAAGCATGAAGACCAAGAAGAGGCAAGGAGAGAATACAGAAGGGAAAAACAAGCGGGAAGAATTCCTGCAGGCACTCCTGAGCCCTTTAAGTATCATCCCAAGCCATTGGAATACTTCACCAGACATGCTGAGAAGGCGCGGGAAACCAGTGCCAAGAAAGCAAAGAGTGGAGCAGCGTTGATGGAACCAGAGAACTAGATGGGTGAATCACTGGGACAAATGTAGAAATCTAGATCAAACAGTTTATTGATTATCAATGAAATAATACTTATCATTTTTCTGTGCTCACTCATAACATCGCTGCAATGTCATCTCTATATGTCTTATTATTTAAAATGCATGTTATCATTGTGTAGGTTATGACTTCTTAAAATAGGAGGAGATTGTTGGGAACAGCGCCCTGCAATGTTCCTGATTTGAAGAAAGTGCTCTGCTCAATGATAAATGCAAATTGTATTTAACATTCCATCTAGTTTATGCGTGCAGAGATCAATAACTTGTCATGTACTTAGAGTGATCTTATCGTCGAGAAGGACAGAAGGGATGACCGACAAAGTATGATTGTCGCTGTAATGACAAGCAAAGCAAACGCAGAGATACTATCAAAGAAAGGCGTGTCGTCGAGAAGAATGAAGTATCGTCGACACCAAAGTAGCAGCCATATCGACAAGACAATACTGCGATCACAACGACACAGACAAAGGAAGCATATCGTCGTATATACAGGAACGCTAGTATGTCTCGTATCATTGGAATGCAAGCGGCGGAGGCAGAAGCAAGGAGATCTGAGAAGAATTTCCAAAGCAAAAGGAGTCGGCAAAGGGATGTCGTCGAGAGATATTCCATGTCGTCGTAACGATGGAATATATCGTTGAGACAAATTCAAATCTTGTGGGCGCGTGCTGTCAGTAATTAATGTCGCCGCCTGATTGTTCAATCAGCGCGTGCACTTAAAGTTTCGAGGTATTTGCGCGTGCTAAAAAGATTTGGAGATCTGACACATAAAGGAACTTTTCAGAAGACCGTTGGGCGACCCCTCTCAGTCTTATAAAAGGACATATGAGGTTGCCCTAAAAGATCGATCATTCAAGAAAGAACTTGCGTATGAAGCAAATCGAACAACACAAGCACCGCAAGAAAGAAAGAAGCAGTCATCCTCATCGACTGCTAAGAAGCCAATCCACATCCGGCTAAGAAAGAATTGAAGAAGAACCGTGCATTCAAGATCTGATTCAGAAGCATTCTCTTCATTCTCAAGAAGCCGATCATCATCAGGCTAAGGTTGCCAATCAACATCAGGCAGAAGAAACAGGTCATATCTGTAATCTCTTGTAGGGCTTGCTGGCCATATTGTCTAGCTTGGGGGCTGGAGAGCTATGAGGCTTGAGGGCCAGGGCAGTGCACTCGCGGGTGCGACTTGTCGAGCTTGAGGGCTCGGGCGCAGTAGGGGCTTGCGGGCTTAGGCTGTGGGCACAGGACTTGCGGGTCTGTGTGGTGTAGGGCTTGAGGGCCTGAGTGTCGAGCTTGCGGGCTCAGGGGCAGTAGGGGCTTGAGGGCCTAGGCTGTTGGGACTTGCGGGTCCGAAAGGTAGGGCTTGAGGGACTGAGTGTCGAGCTTGCGGGCTCGGGGGCAGTAGGGGCTTGAGGGCCTAGGCTGTTGGGACTTGCGGGTCCGTGGTGTAAGGCTTGAGGGCCGGAAGATTTTGGCGGAGTTTGCTGAGCCTAGCGGATCACTGGGTAGGCGCAGAGGGACAAAGGACTACTCAAGACGCCCGGTTTTGAGGAACCTCTATAGATCGATTGTGTGCTTTCTGTGATTAGTTCTTTACATTCTGCAAATCCGTTAATCACAATAGAGAAATACCTAAAGGGGATAGTATAAATTAGAAAAACCTATTCACCCCCCTCCCCCCACACCCTCTAGGTGATCTGGGTAGACACCCCCATAAACAACAGTCATCATAACCTTCTGGGCCAACGGCTCGCCGGACCAACCCGTCCGTACCAACAAGCATTACTGAGTCACAAGCTCACCTGACTAACTAGTTCGCTGCTTCAACCACCGAGCCTACCGCTCGTACAACCAAACCAACTAACCTCCCGTAACTACGGGTGTGGGTGTGCGTATTATTAAGTTAATCGTGTACATCAACTTATCCCTACAATTTATGATTAATCTTGGACTTCCCGAGGATTACCCTGTAAGGGGCTCGCTACGGTACTAGGAACTATAAAGGGATGACACACCAAAGTTCCCTTTCTCAAGACACTTAGTGTTGTTGGTATCTACCCATAAGATTACCCCTCTTAACAATTCACTTGAATTACTCTACATATTTTATGACCTTCTAAGGGGAATGACGATCTTTCGTCGGTCCCGGACACCACCTTACCCTTAACTCTCCAAGCACACTCTCATCTCATAAACTCCTTTTGGTGACCTTCGATCTCTTCAAGCTGACCATGTGCACCAACAACAAGCCACTTCCACTTGGTAGGCCCCTAAATACCCAAGTTTCACATTTTTACTATACGCAGACCAAACTAACTATATGAAGCTTGTAAGTAGAGGTACTCCAAATATTCATCCAACTGACTCGAGATATTTACTGGAGGACTACCATGGTATTTTAAGACTAAATCCAGAGAATTATATTTTTCCTCAACATTTTAGCATTTATTAAATTTCTCCAATATTTGTCAAGTATGAATATGAACATGAAGTGTAAGGTATTATTATGATATGGCTTCCAAAAAATCAGGATAAATCTATCATGCCAAAATAACAGTAAGTACAGAGTGTCACAATTTTACAATCAGGAATTGTCCTCTAATTATAATATTTAGCATCTATCCAAATTTGAAGGTTAATGAAGGAACCATCAAAATTACTTATGCCAAAATTAGGGAAAAATTACCACACCTCTATTGTGTCCAGAAAAGCTTAATTACAGAGTTTCCCAATTTATGGGAATCATTTCCTCACTGAAATAATTAATCCAAATAATTCCTAATTTGCACATGTTGTGAAGTAGCCTACTGATAACAACCACCAAAATTTTATAAAAATTCACAGAGCTCTCTAGTGCCCTGAAATGTCCTATCACCAAGTTGCATATTTTTCCAGAGAGTTTTGGACCCTTAATTATATTTCTTAAGTTTGAGACAAAATAGGTGCCTTGAGGATGAAGTACTAGTTAAATCATAAAATAAATTATACAAAAATTACCTGTTGTCTAAAATATGATTAAAAAGACACCACCAAGATTTCAACTTCATCCAAGATGATTTGTGCATGTAAATATCTCTTAAAAGAAGTTTACCTAAAGGGGTTATGACCTAATTTAAGGGGAATAATTTCTCCTAAAATTCTCTCAAAATTACCTAGGGCATAATTACATCCCATAAACACATATTATAGGTTCCATGACCATTCTATAGCTTTTGACCACATATCCTTCACAAGCTCTATATGCACCCCAAGGGGTAAAACTAGGGTTCTACGACATATCCACCTCTACACCACCCAATCTTACTCTTGAAGGTATTTTAGGTGATCCTAAACCAGTGGCCAAGGTTTCAACTCATGGTGATGAGTTTTGACCACCATACCCCAAGATAAACACCATGCCCTAACTTTGACCCAATTTGACCTAACTTGGGTTGACAAATTACCCAACCAAATCAGACCCAATTGGGCTGAGATTTTTACCAGGGTCATGTGATAACCCTAAGAAGTACCACCAAAATTTGGAGGGCATTGGGGGTCATTTGACCCAATAAATAATTAATATTTGATTTATGAAATTATTATAAAAACCTTAAAAAAGGTTCTCCTAAAATTCTCATCTTTGGTATGATGTGTGGGTAGGTGTAAATAGCATATGTTTCAATTTTCAAGTCAATCCCATAACCCAATCAAAAGTTATTCAAGAAATGGTGGTTGTCCTACACTAGGGACCAGTCCCACGAAAATGGACCTATAGGGAGCTATAGAACTCCTTTTGGGGTGAAATAAATTTTAAAATAAAGTAGACTCCAAGGGCTACAACCTTTGTGTTGACAACTTTTTCATTTGAGGGGTTCTAGTATTTTTAATAATAAAAATGAAATACTTCAGGAAGTATGACAAAATGGGTTGGAACAAGTCTCTGCGTTCGACGAAATCCGAACTGCGTTCGACGAAATCTATTCTGTGTTCGACAAATGCCGTGCTTCAATGCGCTCGACAAAATCCGATATTTGTTCGACAAAATCTGTTCTACGTTCGACGAACGTTGTGCTTTCAGTGCGTTCAACGAAATCCGAGTTCAGTTCGACGAAATCAACAATCAGTTCGGTGAATCGATTCAGTTCGACGAACTTCGGGTTCAGTTCGTCGAACTCAACTGTCAGTTCGACGAATTCCAGAGTGGATTTGATGAATGAATTCCACTCAACGAACACAAGGTTCAGTTTGATGAACTCAACCATCAGTTCGACGAACTCCGGCTACCGCTCGACGAATTCCTTCTACTCAGATCGACGAATAAATGAAATAACGATATAACATAATCATTTAAATCTGAAGATCTTGCATAGATCTTGAAGCAGAATGGACGGCATCCGTTTGTCTTCTTCCTCTGGCCGACGGCCAGGATTAACAACACCTAGAGCTCCTTCATCCTTGTTTTCCCAGCCACCTAAGCGCCGCCCCAGCCGGCCAATGCCACCACCACCTTCGTTGAGGTGGTGGCCGGCGATTTGCGGTGGTTGGTCGACCGGAGGTGGCCGGAACAGGGGTATGGAGGCGGGATTAAAGTTCCAAAAATGGAGCTCTTGGCCTACCCGATTGGGGACCAATTGGCCCAAATCCTTGCAGGCAATCTGATGGGATCTATCCACAGAGAGAGAGGAGAAGAACCAGACCTTTAATCGGGCTCGAGGGTGGTTGTTTCCCGGATTTGCCATGTTCGCCCCCTTCAAGTTGTGCTCCTTGCCGATCTCTTGATTCTCCACCAAATACAACGATCTAGGACTCGATTTCATCTGATATCCCCCTTCTGAAGGTGATGGAAGGGTCAATTTGAGGAGGGAAAGGCTTAATGGTGGAGTGCCATTAATGGCCATTTCGGTTTCTCTTGAAACCTCTTGAATCCTCCACCGGATGGCATGGGAAAGGTTGTAAAACATCTTAGAATTCAATGGGGAGATGAATGGAGGGTGTGGGGAGATGAATGGGGGTCAATTTGCCCTGAATGCCATGAATTCACCTTGAATGGCCACTTTCTCTTTCTTCAAATTGGGGGAAACTCCCAATTTCTCTCTCCTAGTCACCCCCTCCAAAAATTTGATAGAATTTCATGTAATTTCAGTGGTGACTAATCATTTGGGCCATTGAAATTGGGCTTAGCCCAAAGGGATTGAGCTTTGGGCTTAATTAACCCAAGTTAGGCAATATTGACCAAGTGTTGACTTTGGTCAAATTGGTGAAATTAATTAGGCCCAATGGGTCAATGTTGACCCATTGGCCTACCTTAGTGACCAATGGAACTTGGGGAAATTCAATTGGTCCAATTGAACCCTAATTGACCCTAAATATGGTGGTTTGACTTATTTGAGGCTAGGGTTGACTTTGGTCAATTTGGCCTCTTTGGTTGACCCCAATGGGTCCTAAATGCTCTAAGGGACCCTACAAAGGGTTAGGTGTGTCATGGTGGGGTCAAAGGGTTAAGTTGAGGCCCTAAAGTCCAACCTTAAGCTTGGTAACTAGAAATTGCTATTTGCAGACCAAGGTGCTCTTCCCCTTCAAGCCTAAGGCCAAGTGATCTCTTCAAGCTTCCTAGGGTTTTGTCATGACCTAGTAATGACCAAACCACTCTAGGGGTCTAGTTGTTTGGGGGATGTTACATATTAATTATTGTAGGGGTAAAACGACCAAGGTTAAGAAGAAAGGCGCTACACGTAGTCTAGACTTGCTGGAGATTATTCATACGGACATCAGTGGACCTTATTCATCTACACTCTGCAAGAACACTTACTTTATTACTTTCATTGATGATTTCTCCCGCTCTGGTTACTTGTTCTTGATTAAGGAAAAGTCTGAGTCTCTTGACAAATTTAAGATTTTCAAGACTGAGGTCGAGAAACAATTGGGAAAAGTTATTAAGATTGTTAGGTCTGATAGAGGAGGCGAGTATTTTGGCAGACATGATGCCTTCGGGCAACATAAAGGTCCTTTTGCCAAATACTTGGAGAGTTGTGGTATTATTGCCCAATACTCCGTGTCGGGAAGTCCTGAATAAAATGGTGTGGCCGAAAGGCGCAATCGCACCCTTAAGGATATGATGAGGAGCATGATGAGTAGGACAAATCTTCCCGAATTTCTTTGGGGTGAGGCTCTTAAAACATCAATTTACATACTTAATAGAGTTCCATATAAATCAGTACCCAAGACACCTTTTGATTTATGGACTAGCAGGATACCTAGCCTAAATCACTTACGTGTTTGGGGTTGTCCTGCGGAAGTTCGTTTATATAATCCATCAGAAAGTAAGATTGACGCTAGGTGTTCTCGTTGCTACTTCATAGGCTACCCTAATCATTCAAAGAGGTTTAAGTTTTATTGCCCTTCAGGAGGTCCTAGAATTGTTGAGTCACAAATAGTGAAGTTTCTAGAGTTTGATGTTGCTGGGCAACCTAGTTGCTCTCATACCACTGAAGAAGTCGATGAAAGTAGACCTATTAATTACACTCTACCTATTATTGAAGGACTAGAGATACCTGAACCTACAGTTGAGCCTGCAGAGGAAGTGGAGCCAGCTTTATAGCCGCCTCCCATACAGTTTCCTCGGCAGATTGATGTTGTTCAGGCACATCCTAGAAAATCATCTAGGGAGAGGAGGTCTGCAATTTCTTCTGACTATGAAGTTTATTTGGGTGAGAGCGATTTTGACATTGGTCATGTAGTTGACCCAGTGACATTTACTGAAGCTGTTCTTGGACATCAATCTGATTTGTGGTGGGATGCAATGAGAGATGAAATTGAGTCTATGAGGCATAATAAAGTTTGGGAATTAGTTGAGTTACCAAAAGGCTGCAAACCCATTGGTTCTAAATGGGTATTTAAGACTAAGAAAGACTCTAAAGGAAAGGTCGAGTTGTTTAAGGCCAGACTGGTTACTAAGGGATTCACTCAAAGAGAAGGGATTGATTACCACGAAACCTTTTCTCCCATTTCATCGAAAGACTCATTTAGAGTCATTATGGCACTAATAGCTCATTATGATTTGGAGCTACACCAGATGGATGTTAAAACCGCATTCTTGAATGGCGACCTGGATGAAGAAGTCTATATGGTGCAGCCTGAGGGATTCAAGTCTGGTCGTTCTGACCAACTTGTGTGCAAGCTCAATAAATCCCTATATGGTTTAAAGCAAGCCTCAAGACAATGGTATCTGAAATTTGATGAGGTGGTTACTTCTTTTGGTTTTGTTGAAAACAAAGTAGACCGCTGCATATATCTTAAGATTAGTGGGAGCAAATTCATCTTTTTAATTCTCTATGTAGATGATATTTTGCTTGGAAGCAGTGATTTGGGACTTCTGCATGAATCTAAGCAGTTGTTATCCAAACATTTTGATATGAAGGATCTTGGAGAAGCTTCTTTTGTTCTAGGTATTGAGATCATTAGGGATAGATCTGGCCATACATTAGGACTCTCTCAGAGGGCTTACGTTGAGCGTATACTTGAGAGATTTAGCATGTTCGAATGTAAGGCTTGCGATGTGCCGGTGATTAAGGGTGACAAGTTAAGTCTATCACAATGCCCCAGAAATGATATTGAGAGAGAGTCCATGAAGAATATACGATATGCCAGTGCAGTAGGTAGCTTAATGTATGCTCAGGTCTGCACCAGACCGGACATTGCCTTTGTAGTAGAACTTATAGGCAGATATCAGTCGAACCCAGGACCTGCTCATTGAGTGGCTGCTAAGAAGGTATTGAGGTATTTAAAGAGAACAAAGGATTTTAAATTGGTTTACTGTAGAGAACAAAACATAGAATTGGTGGGCTATACAGACTCAGATTTTGCGGGTTGTGAGGATGATCGAAAGTCAACTTCAGGATACATTTTCAAGTTAGCCGGAGGGGTTGTTTCATGGAAAAGCGTCAAGCAGACGCTGATTACTTCTTCCTCTATGCATGCGGAGTTCGTTGCTCTTTTTGGCGCAGCTACTCACGCTGTTTGGCTCAAGAACTTCATCACTGAATTGATGGTTGTTGATACAGTTGCTAAAGCCATTCGGTTATACTGTGATAATATTTTAGCTGTAATGTTCTCTATGAATAGCAAAAGTATCACAGGGTCTAAGCACATGGAAATTAAGTTCTTGACCGTGAAAGAATTGGTTAAGAAAGGTGACATCATTGTGGAGCATATTGGGACAGATGATATGATAGCTGATCCACTTACCAAGGGACTTCGGCATAATATCTTTAAGAAGCATGCCTGCAGTATGGGCCTTGTGGAGTCCATTGATGTACTTGATTAGTGAGAGGCTATATTCAAAGCTCTATTTAATAAAAAAATTCATTTGTCATTTTATTTAGCACTTCAAATTTCATATATGCATTAATTTTTGCAAATGAATATGGTTTGAATTCAAACATAGAATTTTATATTCATATATGGTATCATTCAGCTCTGATACTCACACCTATATGTGATGCGTCACAATTCATAAACAAGTCTTGAAACTAGTGTCAGTTTCAAGCATAAGGCTAGGGCATTCATTTAATTCATAAAGCCTTGATCGTATGGCTCATGACACATTAATAAAATCTTAAGGTATTCATTTAATGGAGATATACACACTCTTTTGAGTATTAAGAATTTCTCAAAGCATGGTTTAATGTATTCAGTGAGAAATTAATTGACCACTGAGTTAAACAACAATTTGTGATCACATTTAAGTATATTGTTTTTGACTCTTTATGGCCACACTGTGTCCATGTCGATTGAATCTGTAAGCTTTTGTGACCATGGAAGGTCCCATGTCGCGTAATGATGTGGTTGCCGCCATGATTCAGAGTGAAGGTTTCAGTTGGGCCGGATTGACGCGTGGAGAGAACTCAAGATGCAAGCTTCACTATGGTACCCTTAATTAAGTGAAGTGATTTGATCTATGATCGACCTAAATTACAATTGAAAATATTCCAAGTGGGAGAATGTAAGTTTTCCTACTTATGAGTGGACTAATTCAATGGAGTCGTCTCGATCAAGCGTATGTGTTAGTTCGAGTTCATTTGGATCTCTTGCGAGTGTGCGTCAAAATAAGATTGCGCGAGTTATCGAAACCCGTGATAGGTGGGCTAGACTAATTCGAACTTTCATTACGCGAGCTTGGTCTTCCCTTGGCACGTTCGGATCGATCGGTTATAATTCGTGCGCTCGATTCATTTTACGTACGTACGAATTTTAGATTAAGAAAGAGTGGGGTGCTTTTAGTAATTCCCCTCCACTCTCTCAATCCCTCTCCTATTTAGGGATTAAGAGCCGGTTATTTTATTGGTGGTCCATCCGTGAACAAGGCGAACAGTTGCTTCTGGTTTAGTTTTTCCTCACGTTTTTTCCTACAGTTTTGAAGAGCACTTTCCCGTACTCTTCTTCCAGATTTTCGTGTAGATCGATACTTTTTTCTTCCCTTAATCGTTGACGCGGAAAGCTTCGCTCTTTTCGGTGCCCAACAGTTGTCGATTGTGAATATTGGAGAAGAGTTTCGATCCTCGTTCGAGGAGAAAGAGGCAGAACTTCAATTACGATCTCTGCTCAAAGCAAAGCAAAGAAAATAATCAAAGAGATTACTAAATAGAGATTAGTGAATGCTCTCTGTGTCCGAGCCGGCAAGCATCTCGAATTTTATTCAAGTCAACTCAAGTGCGTTATTGAGGATGCCAGCTACAATGCGACACGAGGTCGCGTCCAAGAATGACACGCATATTTATTTTTATTTCTGCACTTACTTTTCTAAGCGTACTATATTTTATTTTTAGTTATCTTCATATCAAAGTGATCGCATAAATTTTACAAGTGATTCAAAAAATATTTTGACTACACCAAACTATAGGAATTAATTAATTATGCTCATGTCGATCCTGCTGCATAAGTCATATAACGCTACATGATTATTATTATTATTTTTTATTATTCCTCTTCATTAGTTGTTTGTGACTTAACGCACTTCATATAATTTTTCCATCATGTACATCATGACAATTCGTACAACTTTAATGTTCATGATTTTATGATCCAATGGTCGTAATTGCCGTAATCACACGATTATCGTATTTTTCTAGGATTTTAGATCGGATCCTGATCTAAAAGCAATCCGGCGGCTAATGATAAGCTGGACAGAGGGTTTTCGGAACTCCACAATGGATCCGGAGCAGATCATTTGTGGGGCCTAATCACTATTTGTGAAAATGCATGAAATCGTCGTCGTTCGATCCAATGATAGTTGTACAACCTTGTATAATTCACGCATGAACCATGCGTGAACCCTACCCGATTATCGACTAGAAGACATATCATCTGTGGCGCTAGCTCTCGTAGTACTTATCGACTAGAAGACATATCGACTAGACCTACCGTCGACGTCAGCGAAAACACCAGGTACTATCTCTCTTAGTACTTTTCGACCGGAGACAGAGCCTGTGGACATCGACTAGAATGGTTTTGTCGACTAGAAGGATGTCGACTAGAAGGATGTCAACTAGAACGATATCGACTGAAAAGTTTATCGACTGGAGGGCATGTCGACTAGAAGAATATCAACTAGACTGTGTCTGTCGACTAGAAGGATATCAGCCAGACTGCTTGTGTCAACAAGAAGGTGTATCGACTAGATCTACCAACGGCGTTAGCGATACCGACGGGCGCTAGCTCATTGAGCATTTTTCGGTTGCAGACAAGGACCAGTGGATGTCGACTGGATGGCATATCGACCAGTCATATGGTACGCCGCACATTACTGATAGCGTACCGCGCTACCTCAATGTACATGTCAGCAATCTGTGTGCTCTGCGTGGGAACTTGATGGCAGTTATGTAAGGAAAGTCTCTACCGCTCGCGTTATCACTACCGCTCCGTGGTAATGCCCGTTTACAAGGAAAGAGCAGTCGCCTTCCTTACTTGCAGAAGGCTAGTTGTGCACATGCCAAATCAATCATGACTACCGCGGCGCGCTAGCACTACCGTTCTACGCTATCAAATGATCAGAAGGAAAACGCAGTCGCCTTCCTTACTTGGAGCCAAACAGCTGGAAAAAATGTGTATATAGAGCCTACCGCCCACGGTATCACTGCCTTAGGCGATAGCGAACTTAAATACCATATATAAGCATTTTTTTCTTTCTCTCTTTGGTAAGACGGTGATACACACGAGAATAGGTTTTACCTCATCTTTTCGGGAGCAAACAACCACCGACCAAGGAGAAAGAAGAAAGAATGTGCACCATATCAACCAAGGAAGAAGATCTCCAAAGAGCGAAGACAAAGGACGAGAATCCAAGGTCGATCAAGTGCATAAATAGTGAGAGTCATAAGCGTTGATCGCTCACCGCCTCCGGAGACCATCTTTGAGGGAGCACCCATTTTCTTTCTAAGATCAATAACTCATATATTTGTCTTCTATCTTTATTTTTACTAAATCGTGTGCCATGAGAAATTGTCCGAGAGAACGTCGGATTCCGGGGGGAAATCATGAGAAATCGTCTGGGGATGGCGTATAGACCGAGGAGGTCTAGCCCGGGCTCGAAGACCTTCTGGGGAGAATGGAGAGAGCCAACCGATCATCGGGGGGGAGTGTCGGTATAGAAAACCCAAGAGCTTTCTATTCAGCGTCTTCAATCTTCGGCATCATGGAGATAATATATTTGTAATCGTAACTTTCGTTTTAATCATCTAATGAAATCATGTTTCTTGGTTTGATGTTTGTGTGCAATTCGTATTTACATCTGAGAGTTACGTGCTTTCTTGAAATCGTAATCTCGTAATCACCGGAATGATCACCCTGCAAATCGAACGATTAATCTCCAAGAATACGGTTTCTGTGAGATACCGATGGCGGTAACCCTACCACACAACGTTAATGCATAGAAAGCATTCTGCAAGAAAAGATTTAAAATCCCGCATTACTGTGTTAAACATTTGTCAACCCCCCCCCCCCCCCCTCCCCCCCTCTAAGGTTGGCCACAGATCCAACAAGTGGTATTAGAGACAGGTTGCTTCAAAAAGGGATTAAAATCTTGAAGTAAGATGGCCAATCATAATCACGCATTCCACGAGGGACAAGGTGTCGGTAGACCGCCACTATTTATGGGGAGCGATTATAGCCGCTGGAGGACACACATAAGAAAATTTCTTATGACGCAAGACATGGACGTATAGGCCATGATTAAAAACTAATACACTGCACCCATTATCACTGTAGGAGATCAAATTCTAGCGAAACCGCGAGATAAGTGGGATGACGCAGAAAAGCGCCAGTGCACCAATAATCTCAAAGCTATGAACTCATTATTTTGTGCATTGGATAAGACAGAATTTAATAGAATATGTAACTGTGAAACTGCTTACGACATTTGGCGTTTGTTGGAATTAACTCATGAAGGTACCTTGCAGCTGAAAGAATCCAAATTGTCCCGACTAGAATCTGAATATGAACAGTTCCGTATGGAGATCGACGAGGAGGTAGACACTCTATACAATAGCTTCTTCAAAATTGTAAATGCCTCAAGGTCACTTGGAAAGACGTTCTCGAATGTAGATTTATTAAGGAAGATTCTCTGATCTCTTCCTCCACAGTTCAACCCGAAGGTGACTGCCATAGCAGAGTCATATAACATCAGCACGCTGGAAATAGAGAGCCTCATTGGGAATCTAAAAACTCATGAGGTGGAGCTGAAAATTCAAGTAGAAGAATGATGGCGCGAATCTCGCACACCGCTATAGGCGGTAGCTCGACTAGGCACGAAACGGCAGTGTACCGATCATTCAAGTAATATAAAACGAGGAGTAATCCCCGAGTATCGAATCTCTCAAGGAACACAGTAAGGTGGAGTTTATTATCGAGGAAGGACTTGAGATTGAAGTCCTTTCGAGCGGATGGATGAGGAAATGGGGGATTTGGTTTGCGAATAATAAAATAAAATATTACAACTACTCCTATGCAATGCCGCTATGCAATGCTTCGCTTCGCGGAATGGAGACTAGGCAGGCCTTGAACGCGCTGCGTTGCAAGGGAGGATGGACGAGTAGGCTAACGGATCGAACTATGCAGGCCTTGAGCGCGCTGCTTCGTTAGGCGGGATGGAATACACGGGCCGCTATGCCACGCTTCGGTAGGCGGATGGGCGAGTAGGCTAACAGAATGAGGGTCGCCGACACCTCTTCGACAAGCACGCCCCTAGCAATTGCTAGTGCGGCACCGGACACGGTGGTGGAGTGGAAAATGGATGGCGGCGCACCTCATTCACACATATGAATAATATGATTCCATAAACATGAAATAAACATTAATAAACCAGATTCTTAGTGCCATCATCTAAATATAGAGATTACAAACAAATACAACCACACAAGTAGAAGAAAGAGGCAAGAGATACGACCGAATCTGGAGTCTCGTTGTAGATTCACGGTAGGAATCGTCGGGTTGTCAATCCACGTCCTAGCTCGGTCCCAACTGTGTCCGGGGTAGAGGAGGGCTGTCACACCTCCCAATGGACCAGTCTTCTCCAGCGTTTTACAATCCGGCCACGTCCGATGCGAGGAACTCCTTCCTTGGCGATGAAGATGAGTGTAGAATCTCTTCCTTGAAGCCCTTGGATGATGGAGGAGGCCTAGGGGGCGAATACCTGCGGAAATGGGCGGAACGGCGGAGCTGGGCGAGAAAAACGGCGAGAATCCGACCTAAATCGCGAGCAGGACACTTTATAGGCGCTGGAATAAACAGTGCGCACGATCGTTGGCGCACGACCAGTGGTCGTGCGCACTATCATCCTGTGATCGTGCGCCTGCCTGGACGGAGCCTGCAGGGGAAGAAAATTATAAAATGCAATGTTCGCACGACTAGTGGTCGTGCGCACTATCGTAAATGGTCGTGCGATAAGGGGAGACAGAACTCAGTTTTCAGGGGTTAAGTGCACACGATCATTGGCGCACGACCAGTGGTCGTGCGCAATAAAACCAGTGATCGTGCGCAGTGTTCCTGTACAGATTTGTACCGGGAACACCTGCACGACTCCTGTTCCAGCATTCAACACCAATCTAGCCACTGAAGGTGGCACTTAACAATGCATGAAAACTGATAATGAAGATAAACAAGAAATAACACCAAAACGGGCCTAAAGGTGCACATAGCATGGAATAACAAATATGAGCGAAAACATGCCTAAAGTGTAGTGCATAGACTAGAAAATCGGCCCAGATGAGTCCATAAATGTGTATATATTTGGGACTCATCACACCCCCAGACTTACCTGTTTGCGCGTCCAGAGCAAACAAATTCCTCAAGCGGCTGAGAAAAAAAATACATAGCTGGCATAGAAATTGTAAAGCGGAGTATCATGCGAAGTCGCATGCTCATGCTCGTAGAAATATAGTAGACAAAATTTCTAATTGTACATATTAGTTTATACTTTTCTAGGGGCGTATTTATATATTACATTTACTCAAAAAGTGAATCACGGTGAATCATAAGGTCGTACATAGGAAGAAAGTAAACTGAACGCTGAGGCGAGCATTGCCAAAGATCGGGGCTCGAGACAACCTCCATTGAAATCCATCAATGTCGGTGACCATAAGCTTGCCCGTTCGCACTCTCTCCACGGCACTGGTTTGAATCAAATGCGTGAATCAATAGGACTTTAGGTTTTAAATGGGGCTTGGGTTTAGGGGAGGTATACAATGATAAAGACGATGGCTCAAATACTAAACCCAAATGAGCAAGTGCAGAAATTCTCCTCATTCACCACACAAATACACGGGTACACCACACCCCCAGACTTGGATTTGACTACGTGGGTGTGTGCACCGCCTACTCCCAAACATACATTCATACACAGATTTTTTCAATAAAGCTCATATCTTCTTCTTTTCTTCTCACTTCTCTTCTTTTTCTTATTTTCTTTTTCTTTTCACATATTTTCAGCAATCTAAACAATGATGCATATCCACATTTTCACAAACATAACACTACATCAACAACCCAATCATGAAAGTAATATACTAGAGCTCAAATTTGGGTGTGCGACTAGGATTGGCGTTTAGGCTTTGGTGAGACAACAGTGGGGCTGAATCAAAGAAAGGGTAGGCACAACTGGGCTAACGAGGATAAAGCGATAGGAGTGGGCACAAAGGCTCAACCGGGCCAAAATGATGGCCTATATCACATTCACGCAATTGACTAACCGTATACCCATGCTTCAAGAATCACTTGGGGCAAGTTCTAGCCACCGAGAAAGATAATCCTTTCTCCCGACTCGGGCAATACGAGGCTAACGAGCATCTACACACATTCCTATGCTACCGTTTGATTCACACCAGATTCACCAATTGAGTAGAGTAAACAATATTTACGCTAATAGAAAAAAATATAAACTAAAAGCATAAAAAGAAATTGAATCTACACGATTTTCTAAACGAGACATGAGCACTCGACTAGGAGCACTACCGGAGTCAACATTTTACTCCGCCTCATAATCCTAAGCCAGCACAGTGATTTTCCAAATCACACGAAAAGAGATGAGTTCGGCTCAAGACGTGCCAACAGCTAAGTGCACGCTCGAGTGGGTGTAGTGGTGTGCAATGCAATTGAACATAACTAAATAATTGAAATAGAAATACTTCTAGCATGCAATGCAATAGTGCACATGCGTGGGCACACAGAACTACTCTCCCCCAGACTTAAACTAAACAACCCACATAATATATGACATGAAAATCAAAATAGGGCTAGGGAAAGAGAGTACCCAATGCTCAGAAATGAGCACACCAGAAGATTGGCGTGTAAGCTAAAATGAGCCGCAGCATCCGCCATCCAGAAAAGAAGGATACCTGCAGGGGTCAGCTCCGCAAAAACAAAAGAAAATAGAAAACTGAGATAAAGTGCAATTAACTAAATAAAATTAGAAAAGAAATGAAAATGCAGGAAAAATTAAGATAACTACTGGGGTTATTGTCATCCCAGCACGACTTATTCAAAACTTTATAATATCTAGCTAATGGGAGTATGGAAGGAGAAGTGGACAGGTAACTGGCCCAATATCCGTGTCGGTAGAGGGTACCTATACGGAGAAAGAACAGTCACGCCTCTACCCGAATATAAATAAAACATGCCCATCACAGGTAGAGGGAAAAGAAAGTAAGAAGAGGAGGAGGCCTGGTCCTCACTCATCTCACCAAAACTATCCTTGCCCAGCAAGGTATCGTCCACAGGGAGGCAGCAGGAGGCGAAGGCAATGAGTGGAGCTTCCTCTACAGAGGGGGAATAAACCTCCTCACATGAGAGGGTGCTCTCATCATTGACTTGAGCAAAAAGCTCCAAGTCCTCCTGAAGTACCTGTGAAGATTCAACCTGCACAAACTCAGATGAAGGAAGGGGATCAAGAAATAAAGAAGACGAAGAACATAAATAAACATCAATCGGGGGAGTGATCCCGGTCTCACTCCCATCAGGTTGGGGAAGTAAAATAGTGTTTGCATTGTCATCAATGCTACAAGATTCAGCGGGATCAACGGTGGCCAGGCTTAGGATTTGGACTTCCTCCACCGGTGCTGAGGAAAACTCCTCTTCACCTAGAAGGTTGTCCTCCTCCATAGGAGCAGGCATAACACATAAATTGCCAGCCTCATCCCGCGACACATCCTCAACAATGTCGTCAGAGACGAAAGTAGTATGCACAACAGGGGGAGGAGTAGTGCTCGGATAAAAGTCGAGAACCGATTCCTCACAAAGAATCGAATCCACTAGGGGTGGTGGATGCACATGGAGAATAGGCTCAGCAATGTTGGTGCATAGATCAGCCGCACATCCGGTGACCGTATCCATGCCATTCCCTTCAAGATGTGAAGGTGACAAAGACACATAACCGGATGTTGAAGGTGTGCCGCCAGAGTTAGGAGTTGGGACGATCCGGATATCCGGCTCGTCATCCTCGTCCAATTGGCGAAGATACTCGGCACAGTCCTTCAAGACATGATCAGTGCTCCGACAAAACCGGCACTGCCTAGCGGTCTTCTTTGGCACAGCGGGTGCTGAAGCCGAAAAGAAGTATGACGGTAAAGGCTCAGCAGAGTAGCCATAAGACTTACGCGCACCATATGGAGTATCAGACGAAGTCGGTGCTCCATATGCTGGGCTATAAGAATTATGCCTACTATTCTCCGTAGGACATTCATCACTAGAGTGGGAGGTAGCTCCACACCAATGACAACGGAAATTAAGATGTGCCCACATAGTGTGAAGATAATACGATTCAAAATAAAAATGCTATTGTGCAAAATACTACACCTTACAAAAATTACTAAAGCAACCTAATTAAAACAGGAAAATGGAATAAAAAGAAATAAAACAAAGAAATGCAATTTACAAATGGAAGGGCTTCTCTCTCAGGTTCTCCCTCTCCAGAAAACTCACACGACTGTGTTCCCCGGCAACGGCGCCAAAAACTTGATGGCGCGAATCTCGCACACCGCTATAGGCGGTAGCTCGACTGCGGCACGAAACGGCAGTGTACCGATCGTTCAAGTAATATAAAACGAGGAGTAATCCCCAAGTATCGAATCTCTCAAGGAACACAGTAAGGTGGAGTTTATTATTGAGGAAGGACTTGAGATTGAAGTCCTTTCGAGCGGATGGATGAGGAAATGGGGGATTTGGTTTGCGAATAATAAAATAAAATATTACAACTACTCCTATGCAATGCCGCTATGCAATGCTTCGCTTGGCGGAATGGAGACTAGGCAGGCCTTGAACGCGCTGCGTCGCAAGGGCGGATGGACGAGTAGGCTAACGGATCGAACTATGCAGGCCTTGAGCGCGCTGCTTTGTTAGGCGGGATGGAATACACGGGCTGCTATGCCACGCTTCGGTAGGCGGATGGGCGAGTAGGCTAACGGAATGAGGGTCGCCGGCACCTCTTCGACAAGCACGCCACTAGCAATTGCTAGTGCGGCACCGGACACGGTGGTGGAGTGGAAACTGGATGGCGGCGCACCTCATTCACACATATGAATAATATGATTCCATAAACATGAAATAAACATTAATAAACCAGATTCATAGTGCCATCATCTAAATATAGAGATTACAAACAAATACAACCACACAAGTAGAAGAAAGAGGCAAGAGATACGACCGAATCCGGAGTCTCGTTGTAGATTCACGGTAGGAATCGTCGGGTTGTCAATCCACGTCCTAGCTCGGTCCCAACTGCGTCCGGGGTAGAGGAGGGCTGTCACACCTCCCAATGGACCCGTCTTCTCCAGCATTTTACAATCCGGCCACATCCGATGCGAGGAACTCCTTCCTTGGCGATGAAGATGAGTGTAGAATCTCTTCCTTGAAGCCATTGGATGATGGAGGAGGCCTAGGGGGCGAATACCTGCGGAAATGGGCGGAACGGCAGAGCTGGGCGAGAAAAACGGCGAGAATCCGACCTAAATCGCGAGCAGGGCACTTTATAGGCGCTGGAATAAACAATGCGCACGATCGTTGGCGCACGACCAGTGGTCGTGCGCACTATCATCCTGTGATCATGCGCCTGCCTAGACGGAGCCTGCAGGGGAAGAAAATTATAAAATACAATGTTCGCACGACCAGTGGCGCACAACCAGTGGTCGTGCGCACTATCGTAAATGGTCGTGCGATAAGGGGAGACAGAACTCAGTTTTCAGGGGTTAAGTGCACACGATCATTGGCGCACGACCAGTGGTCGTGCGCAATAAAACCAGTGATCGTGCGCAGTGTTCCTGTACAGATTTGTACCGGGAACACCTGCACGACTCCTGTTCCAGCATTCAACACCAATCTAGCCACTGAAGGTGGCACTTAACAATGCATGAAAACTGATAATGAAGATAAACAAGAAATAACACCAAAACGGGCCTAAAGGTGCACATAGCATGGAATAACAAATATGAGCGAAAACATGCCTAAAGTGTAGTGCATAGACTAGAAAATCGGCCCAGATGAGTCCATAAATGTGTATATATTTGGGACTCATCACACCGCCAGACTTACCTGTTTGCGCGTCCAGAGCAAACAAATTCCTCAAGCGGCTGAGAAAAAAAATACATAGCTGGCATAGAAATTGTAAAGCGGAGTATCATGCGAAGTCGCATGCTCATGCTCGTAGAAATATAGTAGACAAAATTTCTAATTGTACATATTAGTTTATACTTTTCTAGGGGCGTATTTATATATTACATTTACTCAAAAAGTGAATCACGGTGAATCATAAGGTCGTACATAGGAAGAAAGTAAACTGAACGCTGAGGCGAGCATTGCCAAAGATCGGGGCTCGAGACAACCTCCATTGAAATCCATCAATGTCGGTGACCATAAGCTTGCCCGTTCGCACTCTCTCCACGGCACTGGTTTGAATCAAATGCGTGAATCAATAGGACTTTAGGTTTTAAATGGGGCTTGGGTTTAGGGGAGGTATACAATGATAAAGACGATGGCTCAAATACTAAACCCAAATGAGCAAGTGCAGAAATTCTCCTCATTCACCACACAAATACACGGGTACACCACACCCCCAGACTTGGATTTGACTACGTGGGTGTGTGCACCGCCTACTCCCAAACATACATTCATACACAGATTTTTTCAATAAAGCTCATATCTTCTTCTTTTCTTCTCACTTCTCTTCTTTTTCTTATTTTCTTTTTCTTTTCACATATTTTCAGCAATCTAAACAATGATGCATATCCACATTTTCACAAACATAACACTACATCAACAACCCAATCATGAAAGTAATATACTAGAGCTCAAATTTGGGTGTGCGACTAGGATTGGCGTTTAGGCTTTGGTGAGACAACAGTGGGGCTGAATCAAAGAAAGGGTAGGCACAACTGGGCTAACGAGGATAAAGCGATAGGAGTGGGCACAAAGGCTCAACCGGGCCAAAATGATGGCCTATATCACATTCACGCAATTGACTAACCGTATACCCATGCTTCAAGAATCACTTGGGGCAAGTTCTAGCCACCGAGAAAGATAATCCTTTCTCCCGACTCGGGCAATACGAGGCTAACGAGCATCTACACACATTCCTATGCTACCGTTTGATTCACACCAGATTCACCAATTGAGTAGAGTAAACAATATTTACGCTAATAGAAAAAAATATAAACTAAAAGCATAAAAAGAAATTGAATCTACACGATTTTCTAAACGAGACATGAGCACTCGACTAGGAGCACTACCGGAGTCAACATTTTACTCCGCCTCATAATCCTAAGCCAGCACAGTGATTTTCCAAAGCACACGAAAAGAGATGAGTTCGGCTCAAGACGTGCCAACAGCTAAGTGCACGCTCGAGTGGGTGTAGTGGTGTGCAATGCAATTGAACATAACTAAATAATTGAAATAGAAATACTTCTAGCATGCAATGCAATAGTGCACATGCGTGGGCACACAGAACTACTCTCCCCCAGACTTAAACTAAACAACCCACATAATATATGACATGAAAATCAAAATAGGGCTAGGGAAAGAGAGTACCCAATGCTCAGAAATGAGCACACCAGAAGATTGGCGTGTAAGCTAAAATGAGCCGCAGCATCCGCCATCCAGAAAAGAAGGATACCTGCAGGGGTCAGCTCCGCAAAAACAAAAGAAAATAGAAAACTGAGATAAAGTGCAATTAACTAAATAAAATTAGAAAAGAAATGAAAATGCAGGAAAAATTAAGATAACTACTGGGGTTATTGTCATCCCAGCACGACTTATTCAAAACTTTATAATATCTAGCTAATGGGAGTATGGAAGGAGAAGTGGACAGGTAACTGGCCCAATATCCGTGTCGGTAGAGGGTACCTATACGGAGAAAGAACAGTCACGCCTCTACCCGAATATAAATAAAACATGCCCATCACAGGTAGAGGGAAAAGAAAGTAAGAAGAGGAGGAGGCCTGGTCCTCACTCATCTCACCAAAACTATCCTTGCCCAGCAAGGTATCGTCCACAGGGAGGCAGCAGGAGGCGAAGGCAATGAGTGGAGCTTCCTCTACAGAGGGGGAATAAACCTCCTCACATGAGAGGGTGCTCTCATCATTGACTTGAGCAAAAAGCTCCAAGTCCTCCTGAAGTACCTGTGAAGATTCAACCTGCACAGACTCAGATGAAGGAAGGGGATCAAGAAATAAAGAAGACGAAGAACATAAATAAACATCAATCGGGGGAGTGATCCCGGTCTCACTCCCATCAGGTTGGGGAAGTAAAATAGTGTTTGCATTGTCATCAATGCTACAAGATTCAGCGGGATCAACGGTGGCCAGGCTTAGGATTTGGACTTCCTCCACCGGTGCTGAGGAAAACTCCTCTTCACCTAGAAGGTTGTCCTCCTCCATAGGAGCAGGCATAACACATAAATTGCCAGCCTCATCCCGCGACACATCCTCAACAATGTCGTCAGAGACGAAAGTAGTATGCACAACAGGGGGAGGAGTAGTGCTCGGATAAAAGTCGAGAACCGATTCCTCACAAAGAATCGAATCCACTAGGGGTGGTGGATGCACATGGAGAATAGGCTCAGCAATGTTGGTGCATAGATCAGCCGCACATCCGGTGACCGTATCCATGCCATTCCCTTCAAGATGTGAAGGTGACAAAGACACATAACCGGATGTTGAAGGTGTGCCGCCAGAGTTAGGAGTTGGGACGATCCGGATATCCGGCTCGTCATCCTCGTCCAATTGGCGAAGATACTCGGCACAGTCCTTCAAGACATGATCAGTGCTCCGACAAAACCGGCACTGCCTAGCGGTCTTCTTTGGCACAGCGGGTGCTGAAGCCGAAAAGAAGTATGACGGTAAAGGCTCAGCAGAGTAGCCATAAGACTTACGCGCACCATATGGAGTATCAGACGAAGTCGGTGCTCCATATGCTGGGCTATAAGAATTATGCCTACTATTCTCCGTAGGACATTCATCACTGGAGTGGGAGGTAGCTCCACACCAATGACAACGGAAATTAAGATGTGCCCACATAGTGTGAAGATAATACGATTCAAAATAAAAATGCTATTGTGCAAAATACTACACCTAACAAAAATTACTAAAGCAACCTAATTAAAACAGGAAAATGGAATAAAAAGAAATAAAACAAAGAAATGCAATTTACAAATGGAAGGGCTTCTCTCTCAGGTTCTCCCTCTCCAGAAAACTCACACGACTGTGTTCCCCGGCAACGGCGCCAAAAACTTGATGGCGCGAATCTCGCACACCGCTATAGGCGGTAGCTCGACTGCGGCACGAAACGGCAGTGTACCGATCGTTCAAGTAATATAAAACGAGGAGTAATCCCCAAGTATCGAATCTCTCAAGGAACACAGTAAGGTGGAGTTTATTATTGAGGAAGGACTTGAGATTGAAGTCCTTTCGAGCGGATGGATGAGGAAATGGGGGATTTGGTTTGCGAATAATAAAATAAAATATTACAACTACTCCTATGCAATGCCGCTATGCAATGCTTCGCTTGGCGGAATGGAGACTAGGCAGGCCTTGAACGCGCTGCGTCGCAAGGGCGGATGGACGAGTAGGCTAACGGATCGAACTATGCAGGCCTTGAGCGCGCTGCTTCGTTAGGCGGGATGGAATACACGGGCTGCTATGCCACGCTTCGGTAGGCGGATGGGCGAGTAGGCTAACGGAATGAGGGTCGCCGGCACCTCTTCGACAAGCACGCCACTAGCAATTGCTAGTGCGGCACCGGACACGGTGGTGGAGTGGAAACTGGATGGCGGCGCACCTCATTCACACATATGAATAATATGATTCCATAAACATGAAATAAACATTAATAAACCAGATTCATAGTGCCATCATCTAAATATAGAGATTACAAACAAATACAACCACACAAGTAGAAGAAAGAGGCAAGAGATACGACCGAATCCGGAGTCTCGTTGTAGATTCACGGTAGGAATCGTCGGGTTGTCAATCCACGTCCTAGCTCGGTCCCAACTGCGTCCGGGGTAGAGGAGGGCTGTCACACCTCCCAATGGACCCGTCTTCTCCAGCATTTTACAATCCGGCCACATCCGATGCGAGGAACTCCTTCCTTGGCGATGAAGATGAGTGTAGAATCTCTTCCTTGAAGCCATTGGATGATGGAGGAGGCCTAGGGGGCGAATACCTGCGGAAATGGGCGGAACGGCAGAGCTGGGCGAGAAAAACGGCGAGAATCCGACCTAAATCGCGAGCAGGGCACTTTATAGGCGCTGGAATAAACAGTGCGCACGATCGTTGGCGCACGACCAGTGGTCGTGCGCACTATCATCCTGTGATCGTGCGCCTGCCTAGACGGAGCCTGCAGGGGAAGAAAATTATAAAATACAATGTTCGCACGACCAGTGGCGCACAACCAGTGGTCGTGCGCACTATCGTAAATGGTCGTGCGATAAGGGGAGACAGAACTCAGTTTTCAGGGGTTAAGTGCACACGATTATTGGCGCACGACCAGTGGTCGTGCGCAATAAAACCAGTGATCGTGCGCAGTGTTCCTGTACATATTTGTACCGGGAACACCTGCACGACTCCTGTTCCAGCATACAACACCAATCTAGCCACTGAAGGTGGCACTTAACAATGCATGAAAACTGATAATGAAGATAAACAAGAAATAACACCAAAACGGGCCTAAAGGTGCACATAGCATGGAATAACAAATATGAGCGAAAACATGCCTAAAGTGTAGTGCATAGACTAGAAAATTGGCCCAGATGAGTCCATAAATGTGTATATATTTGGGACTCATCAAAGAATATCCAAGGGAGCCCAAGAAAAAGGCTCTCGCACTGAAAGCCTATAAAGAAAAGGAAGTGGCAGAAGAGACAGATGATGAAGAGATCATCTATGTTCAAGAATTCAAGAGGTTCATGAGAAATCCAAAGAGGCGGAATAACTTCAGAAAATTCGTGAAGAATAATGCTGAGGAAAAGAGAAACTGGAACAAGCCACCAAAGGTGGCGGAAAGTGACGAAGAAAAATTCACCCTGGAGTGCTTCCATTGTCACAAATTCGGACACATTAAGAAAGTGTGTCCAAAGTTTCTAAAAGAAGAAAAGGAGAAGAAGAATCGGGGCAAGGAAAAGAAGGTGTTAAAGGCGTCAACATGGGATGACACATCATCTGACGAATCAAGCACCTCCAGTTGAAGCAGCGAGGAGAAGGAAAATCTTTTCCTCATGGGGACACACCAGCAAGAATTTGACTGCAATGTCAGTGTCCATAGCGACACTGAGGTAACCCCTCCTACTTATGAAGAATTGTATAATTTATATGAACATTTATGTGATGAGTTACATAAAATCTATGAAAAAAATAATGTGTTGAAATCTGAAAATAAACAAATGAAAAAGGATTTCAAAAAGGAACTCATCAAATGTGGCAAAGAAAAAATCGAATGCCAAAAGTGCTCCCACTCGTGGCGGCGATTAAAGAGTTGAATAAAAGCCTTTCCAAGACTTCCTCCTCAATTGAAGTTCTTACCAAAGAGAGGAAGGATTTGGAGAAAAGCCTTCAGATTTCCCTTGGCCACGTGAAAGATGGATAGAAATAGTTTGCAAATCGGTGTGCGATGCTTGTCACATAAAACACTACTATGAAAGCTAGAATTCATGCCTGAATTGTGCCATCCAAAATTTCGAATTGGCCAGAAATAACTAGATATGCTGTTGAGATTTCATTGTTAGGGATCAGGTAGATTCGGGATGGGGTATAATAATGCAACGTTACCGTCGAGCGCTAGTACTACCGACGATGGTATCCACCTTCCAGCAAACAAGAAAAATAAAAAATGAAGAATAAATCTGCAAAGTCTGGAAACTCGTCCCCTTCTTTCAGTATGAGCCCAACCAAAACGCAAAGGATGGCTACCACCGCTTACACCAAGTATGCCAAAAGAAATAGCTTTGGTCACACTTCTGGCTCATGCATGAAGAATGGACCTAAGAATGTAACACAAATCTGGGTACCAAGTCATCTACCTACAATATGAGTGGAACAACTTGGGTAACCAGATCTGTTAAGAAAAACCCCTTTAATTTAACTTAACAAATTACCTAAAAGTGATTTTATTTCTTAGGATTGAAATACATATTGTATAGTGAGGGTAATCTGGTCATTAGATGTCTTAGGATGTCACACTCAACCTAGGGTGCCAAGACCAGATCAAGAGAAGCACAATATGGGCAAAGTCAATATTTGCGTCGAATAGAAATCGACGCAACATCGAATTATTGTCGACGCTACTCTGACTAGAAGTCTAAGTAGGTCACCCTTCTGTCAAAGAATCCCAAGTCGACGGTACGTCGAATAGATATCGATGCAGGGGTCATGGTCCTGTTGGATCACTTGAGGAAGTCGACGCAGCTTCTACTTCAACTCGGCGCAGAAGGAAGTATATATCAAAGTAATCTAAAGCCGACGCAACATCGACTTCATCTCGACGCAGAAAATGAAGCTCAGAATCATATCTGCAACTCGACGGTTACGTCGATTGGGTATCGACGCAACGTCTACTAGCAGAGTTCAGTCAGAGCAAGAATGAATTCGAAGTTGCTCCTACAGGAACTCGAAGGTGCGTCGATAAGAGAGGAAGTGAACTCGACGCTACGTCGAATACAGTCTGAAAAGGGAAAACCCTCTCTCATGGCCCACCTCTTTCAAGACCATTCCCCAACGGCTGCTTAATTACCTTAAATGGAATAAAGAATTAACTGAGGTCAGAGAAAAGCTTTCTTGGAAACAAGCCTAAATGTTGGTGGACGGGTCGGGAATAAAATAAGGAAGGAAGGATTTATTGCCTAGACAAATATACCCTTCAGTACTTACCTAAAAGGGAAACAAATTCAAATTCAACAGTGGGACAATAAAATGCAACAGAAGAAAGAGAAAAGCAAGGCACTCATCATAATTGGCCTTACTGTTCTATTAATTGGCTCTTTTTCTTCTTCCTCTCTCTCTCACGGGAACTCTAATAGAAAAAAATTACAGAGAAGGAATATTTGCTGCTCTTCTTCTCTCTAAGAAGAGAACAGAACAAGGCTGCTCCACAACACAATCTTATAGCAGCCAGAGTTCAATCAGAAAGAAGATAGAAGGATCTGACAATCATAGCTTCTGCAAATTATCACCATCATAAGCAGAAGTTCATCAAGAGCAGATCCTGTGAATAGATACAAGAAGAAGAACTTCTTCATACAACAATCATAAGAATTCTGAAAATAGAATTCCTACAACTTTCTTCTTCCTCTTTCTCCTTCCCTTCTGTAAAAGAGTTTGTTAATCCCTCTTCAAAGGATTCAGTGGTTCAAGATCTCCTTATCAAAAGATCTGGTGGTTCAAGATCTCCTTATCAAAAGATCTGGTGGTTCATGATCTCATTATCAATAGATCAGTGGTTCTAAGAGTCTCCTTACCAAAAGACTCGGGCACAGTGGTGCATCCCTACTAGGTGGTAGAAGAGGGGAGTACCCACATTTTGGGGAACCTCTATTAAAATTTGTGTGTCTTCTGGATTGATAATTTTCTTTGTTGTGCCTCATAGCTAGTTTACATTATTGTTTTCTGATTTATATTCTGGCACTAATTTATTGTTAAAATTTTTTATTTGAATCGTTTAGGAGTAAGCAGGAGTTGCATCAACTGAGTTATAGCCAAACAACCATAATATGCCACACAGCAACACAAAGCTTTATTGAATCACAATACTTGATTACAGTGCGATGTATACATGGCGTGACATGATTCATAAGAATCACGGAGGAGAGAAGAATAAAAAACACACCAAAGACAAATCTGGCGGCTTGACAAGCAGAGACCGCACAGACCGCTCGACTCCAGAGACTGCACGGCTTGACCTGAGACCGCACGAACAGAGAACAACCAAGATGACTTCAGACCGCACTGCAAGACGCCACCTCAGACCGCACGAAATGGAGCTTATTGAACAAAGAACTGAAGCTGTCGCCAGACCGCAACTCAGATCGCCTAACTGCTGAAGGTCGCCTGATCGCTGAGCTTGCTGCGAACAACACAAGAACAACCATAAACCAGTTCGCAGACAAGCCATTGCTGAACTGTTTATTCAAGCCACTGGGAAATCACCAAGGAAGGAAACCGCAACCTGCTGACCGCAAACCTGCGAACACAACAAACAGTCAACTCGCTTCCGAGACCGCCCGACCTCAAAGTTGAGACCGCACGAATTAACCCAGGCTCTAGTTCTTACAGTTCTAGTTATGAATGACGGGCTATGCACCCCTATTTATAGGCGACAAGACAGATGTCGTCACCGCCACAAGAGGGATACAATCACCACCCGCCAGATCGCCAGCGGTCTCACAAAGCAGACCGCGCGATCACACCACTTGGACAATGTCCAGTCCAAGACCGCAGATCAGCAGTAGACCGCGCACAAACTATGCGATCACAAGACCGCGCACAAGCCAAGCGGGCACAAGAACGCTCCTTCCTTAGATCACCAGGAGCAAACCAAGAACATCTGGCCGACTTCAGATAAGTCGCCAGACCGCCCAGCATAAGCCGCCCGATCACAGTGGTTACACAGAACAGACCGCCCGGTCTTCTACGAAGAAGGAATACCGACCAAGCAGAGCAGACCGGGAAGAGACCGCAACAAACAAGAACAAACCAGCCAACCAGCATATCGCCAGAATCAACCTGGCAGAGCCAGGACGGCAGAACACCAACCCAGACCGCGCGGTCTCTGCGGTCTCCAAAATTCAGACCGCCGTCCACCTTCCACTCCACTTCAATAATTTCAACACTCCCCCTTGAAGTGGGAAGTGGAAACTAGCCCGAGTAAACTCCTTAACCGAGTAAATGATCGTTTTGCCAGCGGATTTTTGAAGATGTCTGCAACATTGTCCGCACTCCGAACATGCTCGACCATAAGAGATCCAAGCAACTCCAAGCTTGACCCTCTCCTATATAGAAGACCCAAATCAGAGGTCGACTTCAGATTCTTCAAAATTCCCTTCGCCGCTAGAAGATGAGGCTCTCGTGGCTCCGCCATGTACCGACTCACTTTGCCAACTGCATAAGCAATATCTGGCCTCGTGATGGTCAAGTAAATCAAGCTCCCAACCAGAGCTCTGAACAACAACGGATCAGATAGAACTCTTCCCTTATCCTTCCGAAGTTTATGATGCTGTTCCAGAGGTATAGAGCTGCTCTTCCCTTCCTCCATGCTGAATCGTTGAACGATCTACTCCGCATATCCAGCCTGAGAAAGGAGCACTCCGCTCTCCCGCCTTTGGACCTCGAGTCCAAGGAAATGGTGGAGCTCACCCAGATCCTTCATCTCAAACCTGATAGCAAGCTTAGTGACAATCATGTCATCCACATACAGCAGAACAATAACCCGAAGCGCCCCCTCCTTCTTGACGAACAAGCTAGAATCAGAGTCTGAAGCAAAGAACCCGCAGAATAGAAGATACTCCGCGATCTTCCCATACCACGCCCGAAGGGAAAACCATTCCTTATCATCCTAAAGGGTATTATGAAAGACCCTCCTATTCTTTCATTAAACCCTATAATGGTAAAAGCAAAGGGACCAAGGTAACCTGGGTTCCTTCTAATGTTTAAATTACTTGTGTAGGATGCGGTAGGGTCCCACTCGGGAGAAAATGGAGTGGGAAGAAAGATGTAGATTTTGATTAAGGAAAAGACTTATTCAAGGGAGTAATTTCTACCTTGAATCCTCCTTAATATTTATTACACTATATTATGATCAATTTCCAATAAATAAAAATTGCTGAGAAAAATAGCAAGAATCTTCTAAAGAAATAGATCTGTTTATTAAGAGGTGCGTCGAATAGAAGCCAACGTACCATCGACTTGTACTCGACGCCAGCGTCAAGAAGCACTCAGAATAGACAATTCGAATAGAATTCAATGCAGCGTCAAGTTCATATCGATGCATACGATGACTTATTAATTTCTGAATAAATTCGAAGTTACGTCGATTGGAAATCGACGTAACATCGACAGGACTACGTCGACTTAGGGTCTCTGAATAGTCTCGAAGCTACGTTGAGTACTAGTCAACGCAACGTCGATATATCATCGCACGCAGAAGTGCTTCTAGAAGCAATCTTGACACAACTTTGCGCGCCAAATAATAAGTATTATCAACGATGCGTCGAACTAAACCTTAAGTAGCGGCGATTTACCTGATTTTAAGCAATTACTGCGTCGAAACATTTACACTTTCGAATTCTCTTCCTCTAGCTCCCTTGCTCTCTTGTTCTTCAGCTCTCCCTTGTTCTCTCTCTCTCTCATTTTCTCTGCCTTTGCAGGTACATCCAATCTCAACCAATGGCGCCTCCAAAAATTAACTCTGGATTTGATGTGGACGTCGACTCGTTCAATGTTGTGGCAGAAAGCTTCAAAGCCATCCTGGGCTTGTTTCAGGAGGTCGGGCTAATCAAGCTTTTCTCAACCAGATGCAAGATACTGGATGTCGAGCTGACAGAGTTCAAAGATAATGCTCAGATAGGAGAGGATGGCTCTCTTAAAGGAAAAATATCTGATACAGATGTTCAGATAACAAAGAACATATTGAACCAAACCTATGATCTTCTTCCAGGAAATGAGTCAGAAGAATTATCAGGGGACGAGAACAAGAGGGCCCTAGAGATTATGCAGTTCAAGAAGGACAACCCCTTAAATCTGAAGAAGATTGACCTTGGAGAGGAATACAGATTCCTTGCAGATATTGTAGGGAAAGTTCTGCTATGTAAAATATCAGCACATGATGTTGTTCCAAAGCAACAGCTTCAGATAATGGGTGCTCTAGTTCTAAAGAAGAGGATTAATTGGGGGAAATGCCTCCTAAGAATGATTGGGCATAAGTATGCTCATAAGGAAAATACTTTCATGAGAATCATGAGTCAGATACTGCTTCACCATTATCCCAGTGTGTATAAGTCAAAGGGTGTGCCAATTCCACCAGGGAAGAGAATAAATATTGGAATATTCTCTAAGTGGACCATGCAAATTTTAAAGCCTGGTCAAGCATCAGCTTCACCTCCTCGATCTCCTCCTCTTCAAGAGCCTGAAAGGCACATACCAGACCCTCCAAGGGATGCTCTCCCTCCTGCTCACTCTCCACCTCCACTGGACACTATTCCAGATATCCATCAGGAAGACACTCCAGCACAACAACACATACAACAACAATAGTTCTCATCCACTTCAGCACCTGATCCATCTCATCAACTAACCTATCAACTACCATCCACTCTCATTATAGATCATCATCCTGCTCCACATCCACCACCATCAATTCAGTTCTCACCTGATGTTTAACATCCTCTCACCCCTATGCAAGAAGAGCTATCTCCATCAACTCCTCCCTCTACATCACATCCACCCATAATTGATCTTGAGTGGATCATTTCCAAAGTTGTGGTCATTGCCTCCTCCACATTTGCAGATCAGGTGGGGGCTCAGGGAAGAAGATTTGACAGAAAACACTCTCAAATGGAGGCTGAGCTATTAACTTTTAAAAGAACACTCCAGAGCCTAAAGGATTTTATAACTTCCTCATTGGTCACAAAGGAATTCTTAACCTCACTGGCCAGCAAGGTCAAGAAGGGGGAGAACATCTCAGAGGAAGAAAGACTTGTTCTTGATATGAGTGAACAGGGTAAAAGGAATGTTGATAATGAGCATGCTCCTAACAAAATGACCACATTTCAGGATGCACAGATTCAGGGGGAGCTCCCAGAAAAGTTAAATCTTGAACAATCCAACCAAGAAGACCAGGGGAGCTTCCAGCTGATCAGGGGGAGCTTACAGAGAAGCTGAATGAAGTAGAAAAAGAAACAGTAGATCAAGGTGACCTCCTATCTGTTCAGGGGGAGATAACTGACACAGATATGACAGATCTTCAAAGGGATCTAGATGCAGAAATGGCAGCTGTATGCACAGCTGTAGCTCAGGATGAGATTCAGGATAAAAATCCACCGGATGAAATAGCACAGGTAGCTGAGGAAGCTGCCCAGAAAGCTGAAATAAATGCACAAAGTCAGGAGGAGCTCCCAAAGACACTACTGAAGAAAATGATGAGTCTTTGAAGATTTCCTCAAGGAAAGTCTCCTCAAAAGTATTTTCAAGAAAAATAAAAAACCCCTGAGAAGGAGCAATGAGTACTGTGTAAGAAAACATTTCTCCTGAAAAAACAGCTCTGGATATCTACATATTACTTGACATTAGAATGATCTGTGAAAAATAATATGTTATTTTCTATATATACCAATGTTGTCTTGTATGTATTTCATTTTTATGACCAGGATGTCTTGTATGCATTTATGTGTATTTATGCAAAGAAATGAGTAAAATCACTTTATTCAATTTGTAAAATTTGTTAATGTAAATAGGGGGAGATTGTTGGAAAAACCCCTTTGATTTAACTTATCAAATTACCTAAAAGTGATTTTATTTCTTAAGATTGAATTACCCATTGTATAGTGAGGGTAATCTGGTCATTAGATGTCTTAGGATATCACACTCAACTTAGGGTGCGAAGACCAGATCAAGAGAAACACAAATGGGCCAAGTCAATATTTGCGTCGAATAGAAATCGACGCAACATCGAATTATTGTCGACACTACTCTGACTATAAGTCCAAGTAGGTCACCCTTCTGTCGAAGTATCCCAAGTCGACGGTACGTAGAATAGATATCGACACAGGGGTCATGGTCCTGTCGGAGCACTTGAGGAAGTTGACGCAGCTTATACTTCAACTCAGCGCAGAAGGAAGTATCTGTCGAAGTAATCTAAAGCCGATGCAACGTCGACTTCATCTCGACGCAGAAAATGAAGCTCAGAATCATATCTTCAACTCGATGGTTACGTCGATTGGGTATCGACGCAACGTCGACTAGCAGAGTTCAGTCAGAGCAAGAATGAATTCGAAGTTGCTCCTACAGGAACTCAAAGGTGCGTCGATAAGAGAGAAGGTGAACTCGACGCTACGTTGAATACAGTTTAAAAAGGGAAAACTTTCCAGCTGTCATTTTTGACCCTCTCTAATGGCCCACCTCTCTCAAGACCGTTCCCCAACGGCTCCTTAATTACCTTAAATGGAATAAAGAATTAACTGAGGTCAGAGAAAAGCTTTCTTGGAAACAAGCTTAAATGTTTGTGGAGGGGTCGGGAATAAAAGAAGGAAGGATTTATTGCTAGACAAATATACCCTTCAAGACTTAACTAAAAGGGAAACAAATTCAAATTCAACAGTGGGACAATAAAAGGCAACAGAAGAAAGAGAAAAACAAGGCACTCATCACAATCAGCCATACTGTTCTATTGGCTCTTTTTCTTCTTCCTCTTTCTCACAGGAACCCTAATAGAAGAAAAATACAGAGAAGGAATATTTGTTGCTCTTCTTCTCTCTAAGAAGAGAACATAACAAGGCTGCTCAACAACACAATCTTATAGCAGCCAGAGTTCAATCAGAAAGAAGATAGCTTCTGCAAATCATAGCTTCTGCAAATCATCACCATCATAAGCAGAAGTTCATCAAGAGAAGATCCTGTGAATAGATACAAGAAGATGTTCTTCATACAACCATCATAAGAATTCTGAAAACAAAATTCCTATAACTTTCTTCTTCCTCTTTCTCCTTCCCTTCTGTAAAAGAGTTTGTTAATCCTTCTTCAAAGGATTCAGTGGTTCAAGATCTCCTTATCAAAAGATCTGGTGGTTCAAGATCTCCTTATCAAAAGATCTGGTGGTTCATGATCTCCTTGTTAAAATCAGTGGTTCTAAGAGTCTCCTTACCAAAAGACTCGGGCACAGTGGTGCATCCCTACCAGGTGGTAGAAGAGGGGAGTACCCACATTTTGGGGAACCTCTATAAAAATTTGTGTGTCTTCTGGATTGATAATTTTCTGTGTTGTCCCTCGTAGCTAGTTTACATTATTGTTTTCTGCTTTATATTCTAGCACTAATTTATTCTGTCTGAGATCTTGATTGAGCATAAATCCTTAGATTATTTTATTGTTCTCACAGTTAGCATAAGAATAATTTTTAAATCTCTATTCACCCCCCCCCCCCCCCCTCTAGAGTATTCTCAGAGGCACACTGTGCACTTTCAAGATCTTTACCCTCATCTTCTTTTTAGGTGTGTTGGCAGGCTAAGGACAAGGAGAATGTGTGGTACTTGGACTCTGAGTGTTCCAAGCACATGACTGGAGGTGAAGAGAATTTCCTTAGCATGGAGAAGAAGAAAGGAGGCATGGTGACCTTTGACGACAACAGCAAAGGAAGAATACTAGGTGTCGGTATTATAGGTAACAAACACTTTTCTATTTCAAATGTATTGTATGTAGATGGTTTAAAATATAATCTAATTTCCATTAGTCAACTCTGTGATAGGGGCTTAAACATTTTATTTGAAACCACTACAAACACATGCAAAATTATAGATACTAAAACTAACATTGTATTGCTTACCGTACCTAGAAAACACAATGTGTGCACTATCATGTTTGATGATTTATCTTCCTCTAACTTAAAATGTCTAGTTTTTAAAAATGAGGAGTTAGAACTATGAGATAAGAGACTAGGACATTCCGATAGCAAACTCATAACTAAGCTCTCAAAAGAAAAGCTAATTTGTGCTCTTCCACAATTAAACGGTAGTTTGACATCATTATGTACTCCATACCAAAAAGGAAAATTTATCAAATCATCTTTTAAAATCAAACGCGACATTACCACATCTAGACCACTACAATTAATTCACATGGATCTTTTCGGTCCAATTAGTACATGTAGTCTAAGTGGTAAACGTTATATATTTGTTCTGATTAATGATTATTCTAGGTTCTGTTGGACAATCTTTCTAGCTGCCAAATCTGATGTTTTCACGAATTCTCAACCATGTGTTCACGTATTCAAAATGAAATGGAGATGAAAATTAAATGCATTAGGTCAAATCATGGGGGAGAGTTTGAAAATGAATGTTTCACAAATTTTTGTAACACTTTATGAATCCGTCACGAGTTTTCCGTTCCACGGCAAAATGGAGTAGTGGAAAGGAAAATAGGACAATTCAAGAACTTGCATGAACCATGTTAGCTGAATATAGCTTACCTAGGTATTTTTGGGCTGAAGTGGTTGAAAGTGCACAGTTATCCTCACTAGAATTCTCTAGAGGGGGGGGTGAATAGAGATTTAAAATATTTTTGTGCAAAGTTAATAATTATATATATATATATATATATATGTGTAGTGATCACAGATTAGTGCTTCCCACACACCAACAAGAATTAAACAAGTAAAGAAAATAAATGCAAGAAGAAAAATCACAGCACAACACAAAGAAATATAGTGGTTCCCCAAACTTTGGGTAGTCCACTCTTCTACCCCCTTGGTAGGAATTCACTATCTTGCACTGAGTCTTTTGATAAGGAGACTCTTAGAACCACCCTGAGTCTTTTGATAAGGAGACTCTTAGAGCCAACTGAGTCTTTTGAAAAGGAGACTCTTAGAACCAGTACAACTGAATTTTTTTAAGAGAGATTCTAAAAACTCTTTTACAATATGTGAAAGTGAAATAAGAAAAAGAAGAAGAAGTATTTAAGACAAGAAAGAATCTTCTTCCTAGCAAGAAGAATGGAAGCACAAGAAGTAGTGAATGAAATCTCTCTTCTATAGTGAGAAGGAGATTGTAGGCCTTTTCTCTCTTTTGTGAGAGCTATCAGAGTTTGCAGCAGTATGGCTTCAGAGTGAGAAGGAGAAGGAAGCTTGATCTTTGCTGCAACACTATTTCTCAATTCTCTCTTTTCACTTGGGAGCTCTTCCTCTTTTTCAAATGTAAAATGGTGGATCACTTGTCTCTATTCTCTGCCGACCTCCTTGTTATTTTATAGCTCTGTCCATTCAAATAATACTATAGGAGGATAATTGATTAGCAGACAGAGAAATAGAAAGATAGAAATATTTCCATAATAATTATATCAATAGAAGGAAAGAATTCATTCTGATTTCAAATAATGTCCATAATGGATTTAATCAAATTAGCCAAGAATCTATTAGAGGAAAAGAATGATTCAGAACAGCTATAAAGAATAAATTGATTCCATATAAACCAGATCTATAAAAGAAGGAAAGAGATCTGGCGATTTTTGAATTAGACATAAAAATCGACGTGCGTCGATTACTATTCGACGTAAGCGTCGAATTCGTCCTGGCAGGACGTCGAGAGGAGAATAAGGAAGGTGCGTCGACTAAGGTACGTCGACTTCTCAAGATGCGTCGACTAGAAGTCAGAGCTACGTCGACATAGGATACGTCGAATTCTTCCTAAAGTTACTTAGACTCATTCTGAAAGGAACGTCGATACCACTTCGACGTTGCGTCGAATACTATTCGACGCATATTTACTTAACCTTGATTTTTCTTTCTTAGAATTCATATTCAACTTATTTTCAGGGGCTAAGAGAAATCATTTTCCTAACAATCTCCCCCTATTTGTCTTAACCCTATTTAGAGAGAAATTGTATCAGCATATTGATCAATCATAGCAAAGCATTTATAGATAAGAAATATGTTAAGCAATCAGAAGAAATCATATACCAAGTAATTGTCTTTCACAAGATCTAAACTAGAAACTTCTTGCGATACATGAAATTGACAAAAGCAGAATAGAGTTTTCTAGATAAATTTTCAATGGCATCAAAAATGTAGCCCCTGGCTCTATCAGGACATTCCTGATGATTGTATGCAGTTTCTCCAAGAGTTTATCACCATCAGGGAGAGTGTCATTTATGGAGTAGCCTTTACTGATGATGATTGCTGCCTTTTCATCAATCATCTCAATTGTAATGTTTTGAGTTTTCTGTTGAGTAGGCTTGAGCTCAGGTGGTCCCTTGCTATCAACCTTGGGCCTATACTTTGTTTTCTTTTCTGATTGCTGTTTCTCAGGAATCTCAGTCATCTTTCCTTTCCCTTTCCAGGGTGAGTCAAGCCATTTGTCTAACTTTGCAGGTCTTTTGGGCTTCTTATATGGAATGTAAGTATCTTCAGCACACCCTACACCCCTCTTATGTTTTTGTCCCTTTTCTAGAATGACCCCTGCCTGAGGGTTTTTCTTTTGATAGGCTTCAATATCAAACAACTTCCTTGGAATTTTGATAGAAGATTCAGCAAGAATTTGTTCCTTGGTCATTCCCCTGTTGATCTTTTCCATCCAGGCATTCCTTTTATCTTCTACTTCTTTCCTAGCTGCTTCATATTCATACAGCTCTCTTTCTCTTATTTCTTCATGCCTCTTTTCCATGTTAGGGTCATGGTATTCCTTTACAGTGCTGTTAGGAATGATGACAGGCATCTTTTCAAACCTTTTTATCTCCTCACAGGCCTTTCTATACTTCTTTTCCTTTGCATACTCTTTCCTTTCTTCTTTGGAGAAGTTTTGCCAGTAGGGGATGGCTTCTCTTTTCCTTTTCATTTGTCCTTCTGGACTTTGCCTAGGTAGAATCTGCTTAGTGAGTTTTGCTATTGGAGGAGGTAAAGGTAGTAGTGGAGGTAGAGAAGAAGGTTGAGGTGGAGGTAGAGGTAGCAGAGGAGAAGGAGTTTTCTCTTTAGGTGGAGAAGGGATTTGTTCAAGAGGAGGAGTTTGTTCTGCAGTGAAAGGCAGAATGATCTCTGGTAGAGTAATCTTTGCTGAGGGATGTTTGTCTCCTCCAAGCTCTTCTGAAGGGATGTCCTCAAGTAGAGGTGTCTTCAGTTTGATGTAACTGGCAGAGAAGCCAGGAGAGTGATGCTGAATTTCTTCCTCACATGGGGTTGCTTCAATCCACACTTGTCCTCTCCAGTCATCAGAGGAGGCTGCTTCTTCCTCCCTCTGGACTTCTGTGTTCTTTACCACAGCAATCTCCCCCTGGGTATGTGGGGCATCTATTCTAAATGCTGAATCCACAGCATGCTCTCCTTCAGTATGGTAGGATGAGGTCTCTTCAAAATTGTTGTTGAAGGTGTAGTCAGAGTGATTGGAGAATATTGGAACCTAATGTAAGAAGAGAAGTTGGTGTAATACTTTAGAGATAATATTTAGAGTTAGAGAGGAAATTAACCCTGAGCTTTTAAGAGAGATAGAGAACCTGACAAGGGGGGTTTCTGGAGCAACTCTCCCCCTGGTTTATATCCTGCATAAAGGATTTAAACCTTTCTGGCGACAGAGGCCGTTCTTAAAGGAGAGCATTAAGCTCAGGAAGAGAAGCAGAGAGGTTTGCCAGTTTGGTTGCACAGGTGTTGATCATGGCAGCACATTCATTGGCGAAGTGATTCAGTCGATTCTGGAAGTCATTTACTAGATGTTCGAGAGCATCGTTCATCGCTTTGATGAGGGCCGATTGATCAGTAGTTGGTGCCATTGTCGCAGAGAGAGAGAGAGAGAGAGGTAGAAGATGAACTTTTGGCGGTTGAGGAGAGTATATGTTATGAAATAAGAGGTATTATATAAAGGAGGTGAAACGTCGATAAATGAAATAGAAATCAAGGTATATCAGGTAATCCAATCGTCAAAAGGGGAAGTAAGGATTTGATTCTAATTGTAACCAGATGTCGACGTTGCGTCGAATTGATGTCGACATATGCGTCGATATGGAGTCGACGCTCCGTGGAGATTTGTCCACTTGGTGTTCTGTCGACGTGTTCATAGCCCTGCGTCAATATAAATTCGACGGTGCGTCGATAAATTATCGATGTAACTTTGCCTGGAAGAAATCAACGCCAGCGTCGAGTTCTTCTCGGCGGTGCGTCGATATTTATTCGACGCATCTTCAAATACTTTCTTAGATTTCCTGATTTCTTCTAGATTTCCCAACAATGGTGGTTACAGACTACCATCAAGCATTCCTAAGGTGTTGATGAAATAATTATGCTTAGTTTCATCCAAGGGTTTTGTGAAGATGTCTGCTCTTTGATTGTCTGTGGGAATATATTCTAAGGTTACCTTACCCTTTTCAACATTGTCTCTAAGGAAGTGATGTCTGATCTCTATATGTTTGGTTCTACTATGAAGGACTGGGTTGGATGATATGGATATAGCACTAGAGCAATCACAATATATCTTAGAGTTATGTACTTCCAATTTGTAGTCAAGAAGCTGATTTTGCATCCACAGGATTTGTGAACAACAGCTCCCAGCAGCTATGTATTCAGCTTCAGCTGTTGAGGTTGAGACTGAGGTTTGTTTCTTACTAAACCATGATATTAATCTGTCACCTAGAAATTGGCAAGTGCCAGATGTGCTTTTTCTATCAACCCTACATCCAGCATAATCTGCATCTGAGAAACCTATTAATTCAAAGTTGGTTTTTGCTGAGTACCACAGACCTAGTTCAGTGGTTCCCTTTAGGTATCTAAGAATCCTTTTTACAGAGGTGAGATGGGATTCCTTTATATCAACCTGAAAACTAGCACATATGCAAGTGGCAAACATAATGTCAGGTCTGCTAGCTGTTAGATATAGAAGGGATCCTATGATGGCCCTTATATGTCTTTTGATCTACTGATTTTCCTTTATCATCTTTTTCTATAATGGCATTTGTTGTCATGTGTGTTTTCATGGTAGATGCTGATTCCATACCAAACTTTTTGATTAGCTCTTTAGTATATTTGGATTGTGAGATGAAGATTCCCTCACTACTTTGTTTTACTTGTAATCCTAAGAAATATGAGAGTTCTCCCATACTACTCATTTCAAATTTGGATTGCATTAGATTAGCAAATCTTTTACAAAGTTTAGGATGAGTTGAGCTAAAGATGATGTCATCTACATATATTTGAACAAGGAGGAGTTGGTTTTTATGGGTTCTAGTAAAGAGTGTCTTGTGTACTTTCCCTCTTTCAAAGGAATTTTCTAAAAAGAAGTTAGAGAGAGTTTCATACCAAGCTCTAGGTGCTTGCTTAAGACCATATAGTGCTTTGTTAAGTCTATAAACAAAGTTAGGAGAAGAGGGATTTACAAAACCTGGTGGTTGCTCCACATATACCTCTTCTTGAAGGTCATCATTCAGAAAAGCACTCTTGACATCTATTTGGTAGACTTTCATCTTCATGAAGGCTGCATAGGCAAGAAAGAGCCTGATTGCCTCCAATCTGGATACTGGAGCAAAGGTCTGGTTGTAGTCTATCCCTTCTTCTTGTCGATATCCTTGTGCTACAAGTCTTGCCTTGTTTCTGACAATTACTCCAGTGGAATCTAGTTTGTTTCTGTATACCCATTTTGTATTTATCACAGGGTAGTTTCTTGGTCTTTCAACTAGGTTCCACACTTTGTTTCTCTCAAATTAGACTAGTTCTTCTTGCATGGTCATAATCCAGTGAGGATCACAATATGCTTCCTCAAACTTCTTTGGTTCAACTTGTGATAGGAAGCATTGGAGCATCATCCCATTGGAGACTTGGTGTCTTGCTCTTACTCCTATATTGGGGTCTCCCATTACTTGAGTTTGTGGATGATCTTTCAAATTGATCTTGTCCTGCCTGGACTTGTCAGATGTTCTTCTTCCTCATTGGTGATGGGATCATTGTCCACCTGGCCTTCCTGAACCATGTTCTCTTGTGGGAGTTGGTTTTGAATGCTCTTTTCTGAATCTTCTTCATGTTCTTGTTAAGATTCCTCACTTGATTCCTCTATCTGGTTTTCTTTTCCATTATCTGTGTTCTCTAGAACCAGTTGCTCAAGCTGTGTTTCTATGCTGCTGTTTTTCTGTGGAAAAGAACTGGTGGGAGTTCCCTCCCCCTTAAACAGTATGTTAGTTTCATCAAATATAATGTGCATAGATTCTTCAATTTTAAGAGTTCTCTTGTTATAGCACATATAGGCTTTACTAGATGCTGAGTATCCTAGAAATATTCCATCATCAGATTTCTTGTCAAACTTGGCAAGATGATCTTTTCCATTATTTAGGATAAAGCAAGCACATCCAAAAATTTTAAAGTATTTAACAATTGGTGTTTTTTCCTTTTAGGAGCTCATATGGAGTTTTTGATTTAGTTTTGTGTATGAGGCTTCTATTTAGAACATAGTTGGCAGTGTTGACTGCTTCAGCCCAGAAAGTTTTTGGTAAACCTGATTCTGCAAGTAAGGTTCTTCCTGATTCAATTAAAGTTCTATTCTTTCTTCCAGCAACTCCATTTTGTTGGGGGGTTCTAGGGGCTGAAAAACTTTGTTTGATACCTATATCTTCACAAAAACTACTCATAAACTGATTTTCAAATTCAGTCCCATGATCACTTCTGATTATGGAAACCTGACTATTGAGTTCAGATTGAATTTGTTTTATGAATCTTGAGAGAGTCTTGTGGGTTTCAGACTTAGCCCTTAGAAAGAATACCCAGCTGAATCTAGAATAGTCATCCACAATGACGAGGGTATAGGATTTTCCACCTAAGCTCTGAGTGGATATGGGACCAAAGAGATCCATATGTAGTAAGTAAAGGACCCTGGGAGAGTCATCCTTACCAATTGGTTTGAAGGATGATTTGGTTTGTTTTCCTAGTTGGCAAGGTCTGCATGGAGAATCCTTAGAGTACCTACCCTTTGGTAAGCCTCTGACTAGGTTATTCTTTGTTAGTTTACTAATTGTTTTGTAGTTTAGATGACCTAGTCTCCTATCCCATAATTCACTTTTATCAATAATATTGTTGAATAAACAGACTTCTGTGGGTGAGGAGCTAAAGTCCACTACATATACTTTTCCTTTTCTAATTCCATTGAGTACTGTGGCACCAGTCTTGATATCAATAATATGGCAGGATAGTGTGGTGAACTTTACCTCATACTTACCATTTTCACATATCTGACTTATACTTATCAGATTGTGCTTCAATCCTTTAACTACTGCCACATTCTTGAAGGTGACTTTCCCTTCTTTGAAGTCTCCAAAGCCCCTGGTTTGGCCACAGCTAGAGTCTCTAAAAGTCACTGATGGTCCAAGTCTATCCTCAAAGTTGATCAATAGGTTTTTGCATCCTATCATGTGCATGGAGCATCCACTGTCCAAGTACCACGCCAGCCTGGAGATGTAATACATCTGCACATAGAATTTTACACATTAGTTTGGACCCTGCAGAGCCGGGGTCCCTTCCTCCCATCAGCGAAAGATTTAATGAAAGAATAAGTAGGTTTTTCTGAATATCCTTCCTCCTTTAGGGGTATTGGTTTATCATACCAATTTTCTTTGGTGATGTTACAGAAATAGTGGTCATAGTAAAAGGAAATGAATTGAGAGAGCTGTTTGGAGGATGAGAAATTTCTGTCTGATTGGTTGCGTCGATATGTATTCAACGTAGGTTTATGGTTGCGTCGATATGAAGTCGACGCTTTCTCCATTCTGCATTTACTTTCAGTCGAAGCATGAGAGAGGTTGCGTCGGGTAGGAGTCGACGCACTTTGGTGTATGCGTCGATTACAAGTCGACGCACGTGGATAAGAATTCGACGCATGTTTAAATTTTTTCTGAGGATATTTTCCTAGGATTCCTTCATATGTAATGGGATTAGTTTTATTAAAGACAGTGGTTGTTTCTGGATTTTCCTGTGATCTTTCTCCTGTCAAATGTCCTTCCCTAGTGAAGTGAATGGGATGTCTCCAAACAGATTTTCTAGGTGATTGAGTTTTTGGTTCTAAGTCAGTATTATCTTCTAGTTGTCTAAGTCTATCAGTAAGATTTCTAGAGATGTTCTTGATCTTCTGACTTCTCCCATTTAGAGAGTCTTCAAAGGCCTTTGCCTTTGCTAGCTCATTTCTCAGTGTTAGATTTTCTGTATAGATTTTGTCTAATTCCTTTTCTGAGAGTCCTAAACTGAGCTTATAGTTATTATACTGTGTATTCACTTGTTTGAGATTTTTTAATTCATTTCTTAGTTCTTTTATTTCTTTTTCAGATTTGATTAGATTTAAACAGAATTCTTTGAAATTGTTTTTGAAATCAGTGGAAGAGAAATCTATATCATCAAGTATATTTACCATAGATGTATCATCAGGCTTCTCAGTGGCCATCAAACAGGTTTCCTCCAGCTTGGCCTCTTCTTGATCATTGTCAGATGAGGTGCTTTCTTCAGATTCTGAATCACTCCATGATTGAGCAATGAGATCTTTCTCTTTCTTCTTTTTCTTCTGTAGATCTGTTCTTTTCAGATCTTTCTTTTTGCTGATCTCCTTAGGACATTCAGGTGCAATATGTCCAGGTTTCCTGCAAGAGTAACATATAATCTCTTTAGTAGGTGTTTTATTATACCTGGTTTTTAAGTCTCTTCCTCTGGATCCTTCTGTTTTGATCCACTTCTTGAACCTTCTGTCCAGTAGACTGATCAGCTCCTCATCACTTGTAGAGGGTTCACCTTCAACAGCCTTCAATGCAATACTCTTTTCTTTTGAGAGTGAAGGAGCCTTTTCTTTCTCTTCTTTCTCAGCTCTTGTTTTCAACAGTTGTTCATAAGATTTTAATTTACCCAACAGGACATATGTTGAGATTTCTCTTTGACTTCTAGAGTCTCTAATTGGCCAGATTCTTGAATCCCAAGAGCTAGGGAAGCAAGTTAGCAGCTTGTCATTTATCTCAGTGAGAGATATGTCCTTTTCAAGTGTTCTCAACTCATTCACTATGAGGCTGAATCTGGCATACATGTCAGCAACAATTTCACCTTCTTTCTTCTGGAAGTTTTCATATTGAGAGATGAGTAGTGCCTTTCTATCCTTTTTCTCATCAGCACTTCCCTCTACCATTTTGGTGAGAGCTTCCCATACTTCCTTAGCTGACTCACAATCAGCAATCTTTTGGAAAATTTCATCTGAGAGGGTTGAGACTAGGATATTCATAGCCTTGGCATCATATCCTTGGGCTTTCTTTTCTTCATCGGTCCACTCAGCTTTTGGAGCAAGTGTTTCAGTTACTTTTCCACTTGAGTCCTTTCTGAATGGCTTGGGGGGACCTGTCAAGATAACATTAAACAATTCATCATCAATAGAGTTTAAATAAATTCGAATTCTTGTTTTCCAAAGTGCAAACTTTTCAAGGTTGCAAATTGGTGGTCTGGTGGAAGCATAATCTTTGATTTGTGCCAAGTGAAAAATAATTGTTAGAAATATATATATATATATAAGAGAGATAGGATCTTTTTGATCAAGGAGTTATCCTTTTTAGATCAACCTCGCTTTGATACCAATTGAAAGTGCACAGTTATCCTCACTAGAATTCTCTAGAGGGGGGGGGGGTGAATAGAGATTTAAAATATTTTTGTGCAAAGTTAATAATTATATATATATATGTAGTGATCACAGATTAGTGCTTCCCACACACCAACAAGAATTAAACAAGTAAAAAAAATAAATGCAAGAAGAAAAATCACAGCACAACACAAAGAAATATAGTGGTTCCCCAAACTTTGGGTAGTCCACTCTTCTACCCCCTTGGTAGGAATTCACTATCTTGCACTGAGTCTTTTGATAAGGAGACTCTTAGAACCACCCTGAGTCTTTTGATAAGGAGACTCTTAGAACCAACTGAGTCTTTTGAAAAGGAGACTCTTAGAACCAGTACAACTGAATTTTTTTAAGAGAGATTCTAAAAACTCTTTTACAATATGTGAAAGTGAAATAAGAAAAAGAAGAAGAAGTATTTAAGACAAGAAAGAATCTTCTTCCTAGCAAGAAGATTGGAAGCACAAGAAGTAGTGAATGAAATCTCTCTTCTATAGTGAGAAGGAGATTGTAGGCCTTTTCTCTCTTTTGTGAGAGCTATCAGAGTTTGCAGCAGTATGGCTTCAGAGTGAGAAGGAGAAGGAAGCTTGATCTTTGCTGCAGCACTATTTCTCAATTCTCTCTTTTCACTTGGGAGCTCTTCCTCTTTTTCAAATGTAAAATGGTGGATCACTTGTCTCTATTCTCTGCCGACCTCCTTGTTATTTTATAGCTCTGTCCATTCAAATAATACTATAGGAGGATAATTGATTAGCAGTCAGAGAAATAGAAAGATAGAAATATTTCCATAATAATTATATCAATAGAAGGAAAGAATTCATTCTGATTTCAAATAATGTCCATAATGGATTTAATCAAATTAGCCAAGAATCTATTAGAGGAAAAGAATGATTCAGAACGGCTATAAAGAATAAATTGATTCCATATAAATCAGATCTATAAAAGAAGGAAAGAGATCTGGCGATTTTTGAATTAGACATAAAAATCGACGTGCGTCGATTACTATTCGACGTAAGCGTCGAATTCGTCCTGGCAGGACGTCGAGAGGAGAATAAGGAAGGTGCGTCGACTAAGGTACGTCGACTTCTCAAGATGCGTCGACTAGAAGTCAGAGCTACGTCGACATAGGATACGTCGAATTCTTCCTAAAGTTACTTCGACTCATTCTAAAAGGAACGTCGATACCACTTCGACGTTGCGTCGAATACTATTCGACGCATATTTACTTAACCTTGATTTTTCTTTCTTAGAATTCATATTCAACTTATTTTCAGGGGCTAAGAGAAATCATTTTCCCAACAGTGGTCAATACCGTAGGTTATGTAATGAACTGAACCATGCTTCGCCCAATCCTAAAATTAACTCAATATTAGCTACATTTTGAAAAGAAACCAAATGTGTCCTACTTTAGAGTCTTTGGTTGTTCATGTTTCATTCTTAACACCAAAGATCAATTAGAAAAATTTGATAAGAAATCTGATTTAGGCATATTTTTAGGATACTTGTCCACTAGTCGTGACTATATGGTGTATAATAAACGAACTTCGGTTGTAGAAGAAAAAACTTGTGCACTTTGATGAAAATGCTTTGTTGGGAAAATGACCCTTAATGTTCCCTTGATTTGAAGAGGCCTCACACTCAATGCTAAGTACAAGTTGTATTTGATAAACCCTATTTCTATCTCATGGCAATGCAGGACTAGGGCATGCCAAGGTGTGATGAATGATCAGTTGGTTTACTGTCAAAACCGCTGAGACAAACTCTCAGTCTCAGCTGAACCGCAGAGACAAGGCCAAGAGACGCTGAGAATGTGTCTGGACCAGCTGAGCTACAAATAGAAGAAAATCGCTGAGACAACTATCTATCTCAGCGGATCTGCTGGAACGGGATAGAAGCAACCCCTGAGACGGCTGGCTATCTTAGCCCAACCGCTGAGACAGATTCAAAAGTGATCTGGCGGGTTCTGCTTTTGGCGCAGGCTGCAGAAAGGCTTCTTGGAGTCCACCAATCATTCTCATACCTTTCAGAAGGACAGCTAAGAGCCGTTGAAGATCAGTGGAGTATAAAAGGATTAAGTTAGGGTTAAGAAAACAACTTTTGCTTTTGATCTTACTCTCCAGCACACAAGAAAGATAAACTTTACTGTTTCATTGTCGGCAGCCAAGAACTGATTACACAAGGCTGCAAGGAGAGAAGAGATTGCTTATCTTGATTCATCTCAAGAAAGAGCAAGTTGATCTAGTCCATCATCTGAAGGGCTGATCAAGAAGAATCAAGTTGGAGCAGCACTTCTCCTCCCCAGTTCAAGTCTGCAACAGCAGCTGTTAAGAAGAAGAAGTCCATGGCTTAACCTCTTCTTCCTTCTACTTGTAATCCTTTATTATATCAATTATAGGAGCTTGTGGGTTCTGAGATTGTAGGGCTTTATTTCCTGAGTGTGTAAGGCTGATTGGCCTGAGCTGTAGAGTTGAGAGGTAAGCTTGAGAGTAGCTCATTGTGTGATCTGAGGTAGGGCTATTGTGCCTAAGGTAGGGTTGTTGTGCCTGAGGTAGGGTTTGGGAAAACCTGAGAGATCGTGTGGGATCTGTGTTGTAGGCTCTTGGAGCTGAGTTTGGAGAAGTTGGCCTTATCTAACTCATTGTTAGAAAGGTGAAGCGGGAAAGAGGACTACTCAAGGCACCCTATCTTGAGGAACCTCTATAAATCTCTTTGTGTTTTCTGTGCTTGATATTTTACTAACCTAAATTCAGAAAACACTAAGCCTAAAACAAAAGAAACCAATTCACCCCCCCTAGGTGACTTAGACTATATCCTAAATAAACTATCAAGTGGTATCGGAGATAGGTTGGTCAAGAAGGACATAACTGTCTGACCAGATCCTATAAAGGAATAGTCTTATCAATCCAATGGCTTCCTCTGGATTGCAGAAGGAGATGGGATCCATGAAGTTGCACATATGCAACAAATAAAACTTTGGCATATGGAAGCAAAGGGATAGATTGTTTAAGGAAGCATCTGATCCAAGGATCTACATAACTGTAAAGCAAGGGACTTTCACCTTTCAAACTGCCTCCACCATAGATCCAACAAGAAGAGTGCCCAAGACATTCAATGATTTAACCAAGGATGAACTTGCACTGTTCACTATAGATAAAAGGGCACAAAACATAATTGTCAATGCTATTGATGACTCTATATTTCAGAACTTGGTACACTACACAACTGCCAAGGAAATGTGGGACAAATAGTAGTATATATGGAAGGAACAGTTGAGGTAAGGGATGATAGAAAGTCACTCCTCAATCAAGAATATGAAGCCTTCAGGCAGCTGAGCCAGGAGAGCATTTCCATGTGCTATGAAAGGTTCTTTAGGATAGTAAATGAGCTAATAACCTATGAGAGAGTGTTCAGAGATTATGAGCTGAATGATAAGTACCTTAGATCTCTAACAAGGGATTGGGACACAAAAATTTGTGCTATCAGGGAAGTGGCTAGGCTTGGCAAGACCCCTACTCATACATTGTTTGGAAAGCTGCTCTCTTATGAAATGCAGTTGTGTGCAAGAAAGGAAGAGGACACCTCAACAAGGGCTCATGCAAGGGAGAAATCTGTGGCTCTCAAGGCAGATAGCTCCAAGAAAAGAAAAGCCAGGATGGTGTCTCCTCCAAGGAGGAGTGCTGAATCTAAAAAATATGAAATCAGCACCTCAGAAAGCTCTTCTTCTGATGAAGAGTTTGCTGCCTTTTCAAGGCAGTTCAAGAAGATGATGAGGAGGAAGCAATGGAAGAACAAGCCCTCCTCCTCATCACACTCCAAGAAAGACCACAGGAAATCTGAAAGACAACACCCAAAGGGTGACAGGTATGATTCCAAATCTAGTAAACATGTTTCTAATAACATTATTTGTTATTGCTGTAGCAAGCCTCGACATGTCATTGCTGACTGCCCAGTCAAAAGGAAAGAAAGAGGTGAGAAGAAGCCTCATCACCAGAAGGATAGGAAGGTGGAAAAATCCTTCCTAGCAAAGAAAGGAAGAAGCTGGAGTGAATCTGAATCCTCAACTTCAGATTCAGAGAATGAAGAAGAAGCCTACATAGGGTTGTTTGCAGTAGAAGAAGATGAAGATTATCCTGCTGCCAAGGTTGAAGTCAGGGCCCCTCTATCATATTCCGATAGTGACATAGAGGAGGATGAAGACTACAAAGATCAGTTAGGTCTTATGGCCTTCACTGATGAGGAAGATAGTCAGAATAAGTCTGACAATGAGAAGGTATTAACTCATCCCACTTCATGTTTTGATCATGATGCATGCCCAGAATCGGAGGCACTTTCATCACATGGTAAAAGTGACTCAGAATCTGAGGAAGATGTCAATCAACTGATTGACAGATATGGTGCTCTCTTGGTAGCTCTAAAAAAGAGCAAGAAGCTGTCCAAGAGGCAAGCCAAGGAAATTGTTTCCCTTAAGATGGCTGAAAATGAGTGCACTGAGTCAAACACCTTGGTGGCTCAGATGAGTAGACAGATAAGCCACTTAAAGGGAATAACAATTGTGCATTTAAGCACCATATCCCTGAATAACAAGGTCATCAAGGACCTTGAGGAGAAGCTTGTAAAAGAAAGAAGCCTAGTGGCTCAATTCTCCAAACCAAAATCTGTGCTCCCTATTATTGATTTTTTTCTTCTCAATCCAATAGGAGAGGACTAGGATTCAATAAAATGGAAGTAGGAGAAGGGAGAGGAGAGAAGAGCTGGGGTAAGTCTAAGCCTCACACCACCTTTCAAAAGGTATTACTTCCATCCAACAGGTATGACCAAGAAAGCATGTATGGTTACTGGAAGAATGGAAGTACATATAGGAAGGAAAACACTCCTTCCTATAGTGGAAGGAAGGGCATGGGATTGAGTGCTATGAAGTCTCCTCATGAGAAAATTCAAATGGCCCAACATGTACCTTTTGTATTTGGTACTTCAGCCCCTCCATTCAAGAATAAGGAAGCAAGCTCTTCCAAATTTAATTCAGCTAAGAACATGACTGCTGTCATTTCAGTAGACAAGTCTTGTTGATCAGTGTCTAATGCCATCAAATCTTGCCTTGCTCAAAAGCCAAAGCAAGCTGATGTCATTAAAACAAAGACCACCAAGACTGCCCATAGATTGACTTTCAGCCAAATTCTTGCTGAAAGAAATAAGAGAAATGTTGTTGTCTCTCCTCATGAGCACCTGCACAGTGCTGCACTCCCTTCAAGAAATGGTCATAAGAGGAGATACAACATTCATGAATGTTGGTGTTGTGGTAAAGTGGGACACTTTGCCATAGACTGTTGACACAATCCTAATGTGCCATGTGCAAAGATGAGCCTTCCTGTAAAGGGTGCAGCTAGTGTGAAGTCATTTCATCATGCTAACAAGGACCAAGGACCCAAAGCAGTTTGGGGTCCTAAGGGTAACTAAAATCCTTCTTGCAGGATAGTTCAAGTACCAGCCTCAACCAAAATTGGTACTTGGATAGTGGGTGCTCAAGGCACATGACAGGAACAAGAAATCCTCTACAGGACTACAAGGCTGTGAAGAATGGACCCATTGTTATCTTTGGGGATCTGAAAAAGGATTCACCAAAGGATATGGTATGATCTCCAATGGCATAGTCTCAATCACAAGGGTAGCTTATGTTGAAGGGTTACTACACAACCTAGTAAGCATAAGTCAACTGTGTGATCTAGGCTATGTCATTGAATTCCACAATGACAAGTGCTTGATCAAAAAGTCTAATGACTTAGAGACCATTCTCTCAGGCACTAGAAGTGGGAATGTTTATTGCTTAGACTTTATTTGCAGTAATTCGGTTACATCTGTTTCTCTTGTTGCTAATGAGAATGAGTCTCTTTGTGTTCAATGGCCCAAGAGACTTGCTCACATTAACTACAAGACAATGTATAGACTATTCTCTAAAAACCTTGTTAGGAATAGTCCCAATTTAAAATGTATTAAAAGTGGTCCATGTCATGCTTGCCAAATGGGTAAGCAAACAAGGTCCACCTTTAAAAGTATTGGCTCTAAAGACACTGAAAGATGTCTTTATCTCTTGCATATGGACTTGCTTGGTCCTTTGCCAATTCAGAGCCTAGGTTGGAAGTTGTATACTTTGGTGATTGTTGATGATCACTCAAAATATACATGGGTATTCTTCCTAAAGAAGAAGTCAGATACTTTAAATGTCTTTATAACTCATGTCAAAGCAATCTAGAATGACTTGCAATGTGTTGTGTCAGAACTAGGACTGACCATGGCACAGAGTTTCAATCTGAAGCTATGACAAGGTTTTATCAAGAATATGGTATCACCCAAGAATTCTCCTCCCCAAGGACTCCACAACAAAATAGTGTGGCTGAGAGGAGGAATATGACCTTGATAGAAGCTGGGAGAACACTGCTTAGTGACTCCTCACTCCCAGAATACTTCTGGGCTGAGGCAGTCAATACTGCATGTTATGTTCTCAATAAAGCTTCCATCAATAAGGTTCATGGAATAACCCCCTATGAGATTCTGAAAGGCAAACAACCAATAATTTCATACTTTGGAATCTTTGGATCCAAATGCTACATTTTAAATAATTTAAAATCTCAATTAACAAAGTTTGCAGAGAAATGCAATGTGGGGGTTCTTGTGGGCTATAGCTCACATAGTAGAGCTTATAGAGTGTATAATAAGAAAATCCATGTTGTAGAGGAGTCTATGCATGTAGTATTTGATGAGATCAACCTAATATATAAGGGCTGGTCTAGTTCTTCTGTCTTGACAAGAAATGAAAAGGACTTGGAAAGGATGTCTATACAAGACACATCCAGTAGTAGCAAAGCTTATTCTGATGCTGCCATCCCTGAAGAGGAAGAAGTCCATGTTGATGAAGACACTGCTGAACCAGCAGAAATAGCACAGCAAGCTGAGGATAGGCTGCCTACAACTGTAAGACATCTAAGGGATCATCCAAGAGAACATATAATTGGAGATCAGAATCAAGGTGTATTAACCAGAAGCAGGGCTCATAATGAGGCCCTATTCTTGAGTTTGCTATCACAAATGGAGACCAAGAAGTTTGAAGAAGCCAACCAAGACACCTTTTGGATTCAAGCTATGCAAGAAGAACTCCTACAATTCAAGAGATGTAAGGTAAGGAAGTTGGTGCCAAAACCTCAAGGACACAATATCATTGGCACCAATTGGATTTACAGGAACAAGTTAGATGAAAATGGCACAATCATAAAGAATAAGGCAAGGTTAGTTGCCAAGGGATATAGACAGGAAGAAGGGATAGACTTTGATCAAACATTTGCCCAAGTTGCAAGGTTAGAAGCAATTAGGCTATTTCTTTCCTATGCTGCCCACAAGGGGTTCAAAGTGTATCAAATGGATGTCAAGTCAGCCTTCCATAATGGTGACTTGAAGGAAAAGGTATATGTTGAACAACCATCAGGTTTTGTGCATCCAACCCTCACTAATCATGTATATTTACTTAGGAAAGCTCTTTATGGTTTAAAGCAAGCCCCCGGGGCTTGGTATGAAACATTGTCTAACTTTCTCATCAAGAACAAGTTCTTGAGGGTAAAGATAGATAGTACATTGTTTCTTAGGGGAACAAGGGGCAACTGTCTTCTAATCCAAATATATGTTGATGACATAATATTTGGGTCTACTGATGACAACCTCTGCAAAAGGTTTGCCAACCTGATGCAGGGGGAGTTTGAGATGAGCAGTATGGGAGAGCTCAAGTACTTTTTAGGCCTCCAAGTGAAACAATCTGATGAAGGTATATTCATTTCTCAGACCAAGTACACTAGGGAGCTTATCAAGAAGTTTGGGATGGAATCAGCTTCCGCCATGAAAACTCCCATGGGGTCCAACACTTCCCTGCACAAGGATGAAAAGGGCAAGGCCTTTGATGAATCCATGTACAGGTGCATCATTGGATCCCTATTATATTTAACTGCTAGTAGAGCAGATATTATGTATGTTGCATATGTGTGTGCTAGGTACCAGGCATGTCCTAAGGAATCTCATTATTCAGCTGCAAAGAGAATTTTGAGATACCTTAATGGCAGCCTACATCTTGGCCTTCGGTACCCTAAGAACAATGATTTTGAACTAACAGGATTTTCAGATGCAGATTTTGCAGGCTGCAAAGAAGACAGGAAAAGCACAAGTGGCACTTGTCAATTCCTAGGAAGAAGGTTGATATCATGGAGCAGCAAAAAGCAGACAAGTGTGGCTATTTCCACTGCTGAGTCTGAATACATTGCTGCAGGGAGTTGTTGTGCACACCTATTGTGAATTCAACACCAACTAGAGGACTACAACCTCAAGGTAAGTGAGTCTCCTCTTTATTGTGACTCATCTAGTGCTATCTCTATTGCTAAAAATCCTGTCTCACATAGCAGGACCAAGCACATAGAGATAAGGTATCATTTCATAAGAGAACATGTTGAATGTAAAGATATCTGCATTGAATTTGTCACAACTGACAATCAAGTTGCTGATATCTTTACAAAGCCATTGGTTGAGGCCAAGTTTAATGCTTTCAAAATTGAACTAGGAATGTTAAATGTTGAATAGTGTAAAATACTTCACTCTTTCAATCATGTATGATATAATGCTTGACTTATTGTAACTTAAACTGTTGACACATCAACCCTATTAGTGACATGATTAGGCCTTCAAACAATCATATCTCAATTATGGTTAGGTAGTAAGACCAGCTAAAATAGAACATCCTGTTTCAGCTGAGCCGCTGAGACAGCTGGGAAAAGTCTTAGCTAAGCTGCTGAGATGGCTATATAAATCAGTCCCAGCGGCTGACAGTGCTCTATCCCAGCGGCTAGGTCGCCGTCTCAGCGGTTCCGTTGAGATGGGTTGATCTCATTATATTGAGTCTAAATGCAACCCTCAATTGACCCATCTCCTCTTACAATTATAAGAGAAATTAAACCTAAATTTAAGGATTAATTATACCAAAATCCTAGGTCATATAAATAGTCCATCTTGTTATGAGAGGTACACGATGCTTCCTTCCCAGCCGTCGAGACGAATCACCTTCTTTCATGTCCCAGTGTATACTACCTCCACATCAATGGCTCCCAAAAGCTCTAAAGATCTTCTTGAAAGCTATGAGATTGTCAGAAATGGCTTTGCCCATGCTTCTGAAGATATCAAGGGAGTGATTCAACTCCTTGAAGACCAAGGATTAGAATTCCTTCTCTCTGAACCAAGCCCCATTCTCAGAACTGAAGTTCTGGAATGGTTCAACAATGCCAGATTATCCTCCTCCAAGTCATCCATCAAATCCAAGATAGGAGAAGTGAGGATAAAAGTAACCCCAACCAAGATAGAGAAAGCCTTTCATCTACCCTTCTGCAGTTCCAGTGAAGAGGAAGAAATTTCTGAGAAGGACAAGAAGACAACATTGAAATGGACTGAATATAATGATGCCAAGATTGGATCATTAAAGAGGAAATTCTTCAATCAAAAGGGGAAGTTGTTATCAGACATTGTGGGAAAAGCACTACTCTGCAAACCTGGATCCCATGACACCATCTCACAATATATGTTTGACATCATGGCCAGGATTATACTCAAAAGAAAAACAGCTTGGGGAGCAGTGATCTTCCAAAGGATCAAGGAATGCTTGCAAGCTCCCAATTTGGGAAGAATCATGTCCCTGTATCTCATCCAATCTTACCCTGACAAGTTCAACGAGTCAAAAGGAATAAACCTTCATTATCTAAAGAGAATGAACATCAAAACATTAGACAAGTTTACAAAGGTGCTTCCCATGAGTCAGCCCTCTGAGGCTAAAGAAAAAGAGAAAATAACTACCAAATCCTCTAAGAAAACTAGGTTGATACTGTCAAGTTCTAAGTCTGACACCTCAGATAAAGATGATGATGGTGGTGATAACTCCAAAATCCCTCTTGCCAAGAATACTCCACAGGATGAAACTCTCCATCCACAACAGCTAGACACAAACATACCACCTGGTAACTACTCTTTGAAAACTCAAACCTCTCATTAAATTAATAGATCATAACCAACCAATTAGGTTGTCAATTCTGACATTTGAATAATGTGGACCATAGCTCCTCAAGGACAAATAAGTGACCCAACTGAGGGGGAGCATCAACAAGAACCATCCCCCATTAATATTACAAAAATCAATGATGTTGATGTGTACACAAGACCATCACCTCAAAATTTACAAGGTCAGATTGACACATTTATCTTCAATCTTGAAGAAAGAATAAGAAACAATCCCGATAATGAACCAACCCTTTGGTATTTCCCTACACAAGGTTCATCTGATGCCCCATCTGAGGGGGAGGAGCCACAAGAGCCATCAGCAATAAAAGATCATGTTATTGGTAAGTCCTCAAAACCTAGCCTAAACATTATAAACTTATAAAATCTAACTCCATAATTCTTGTTCTAGAATTCCTGGACTCGTCCATTCAAGTTGATCTATCTGAGGGGGAGGTGCAGAAAGAGCCACCTATAGAGAAAGATGAAGTTATAGGTAAATCTAACACTCTTATCATAAGAATCTCTAGGTAGTTCAATCTTACTCCAACTAATTGCCTCAGCATTCCTGGACTCAACAGAAAAGGATGCTCTCTCTGAGGGGGAGGAGCATGATAATGATGGTGATGACAATCTGGGTGATCATCATGATGGAGCTGATACTGAAGATGAGATGGATGATGCCCCAGCCGCTGTCTTACCTAAACCCCCAGTCATCCCAGTACTCAACCTAATCAACCCTCCAAGCTCACCTAGGTCCCCAGTGTAAGACCCCCCTCCCCAATCCTGAACCGGGTTCAAGGAGGGGGGAATCTTACTGCCCAAGAATGACCACTTAGCGCTTTCCGGGTGGCAACGTCCCACCCTCTCAAGCACTGAGCGGTCTCCTTGTAAGGCACAAGAATCACAACATCACATTAGAACGCACAGCGGAAGCAATCGAAAGAAGAAAAACCAAGCACACATCTTATATATACATATTTAAACGGGGCCGAAGCCTAATGTTTACAACCACTGCCTCGGGGGCTACATCGGCAAAATATCCTAGTCTAGTCCTATACTCTAGGACTCACGTCGTGGAAGACCGGGGGCGAGGCTGGGGTAATCGAACGGGCCATCTCCAATGCTGGTAACTCATCCTGTGGTGCGGGGGCTTCGCGCTGTCCCGTCTCCTGTAATTGGTTATAAGAAATAACCGTTAGTCACAGAGCTAAGTAGAAAATACATCCCCTCCCCGGATCCATATCCAGGGGGCGGCTAAAGAACAGAAATAAATAGCCGAAGCAAAGAAGACGGTTAGCAGCAGGTAAACATATATATAAGGGCCTCCCGCCCTACTATCTGAAATTGCGCAGTATAGTAAATACACAACACTATCTTGCACATACACGCACCCAGGTATTCAAACCCGTACACACACAAAAAGACCCTGTGTCGACACAGTTTAGACCGCTTTATTTCAAGCAGGGGAGCTAACCCCGCGGGCTTCACCGATGTGGCCGTCGGTGACAGTGGCCAGTCTTGCCACTTCTGAATTTAGTCGTACCGTATCACTCAGGCCCTCCTGTACAACTTGGTGTACTAATTGGATGTGAGCGACATCCGGCGAATTCGATGTTTAGGCCGACCAGTGGAGGTAAAACAGCGGGTTCGGAATAACGATCCGCTGTGCGCATCTCCCTGTCGCCATGAGTCGTCACCCCACCCGCACCGGTACGAACGGTCTGCGGGTGTGACCGACCCGCCACTATACCAAGCAATCTTCAAACTTATACATAGAGTAAGTGTTTCAAAAACTCGACGCGGCACTCTTACTCGACCGGTCACGCAACTTTTGACCGGGAGGCTGGGCGGTATGAGGGCTCCTTATTTGGGGCTAACCTAGGAGGAGAAGCTCAACTCCGGGTTTCCCCAACTAAGGCCTTGCAGGAAGGAGGGGAAGCATCGCTTGCCAGTGTAGGGCTGCAGTTAGTACTAAAATATGAATAAGTGCAGCAGTAAAATAGGCCGAAAGCAGAGGCCATAATATCGAGCGCAGAAAAATAGGCCGAAAGCAGAGGCCATAAAATCAAGCAGTAAAATAGGCCGAAAGCAGTGGCCATAATATCAAGCGCAGAAAAATAGGCCGAAAGAAAAGGCCATAAAATTAAGCGCAGAAAAATAGGCCGAAAGCAGAGGCCATAAAATCAAGCAGTAAAATAGGCTGAAAGCAGAGGCCATAATATCAAGCGCAGAAAAATAGGCCGAAAGCAGAGGCCATAAAATCAAGCAGTAAAATAGGCCGAAAGCAGAGGCCATAATATCAAGCGCAGAAAAATAGGCCGAAAGCAGAGGCCATAAAATCAAGCGCAGAAAAATAGGCCGAAAGCAGAGGCCATAAAATCAAGCAGTAAAATAGGCCAAAAGCAGAGGCCATAATATCAAGCGCAGAAAAATAGGCCGAAAGCAGAGGCCATAAAATCAAGCAATAAAATAGGCCGAAAGCAGCGGCCATAATATCAAGACCAGTGCGAGACTGGAGAATGGAAAGTACAGAAAGTAGATGCGGGGGACCAGTGCGAGACTGGATTTAAATGAAAGTACAGAAAGCAGTAAACATATAAAGGGTTAGTAGTCCAATCACTCCATAAGAGGAGGCTTCAACGTCGACTCCGTTCGTAGGAGGAGGTTCTGCTTTCTCCCCGTTCATAGGGGTTCTGCTCCGTTTTGGGAGTTTATTTACATTTCATGAGATGTTTAGTATTTTCCCTTTGCCGTGGATTCGATCTTTTATGATTGTCTCGACATTATTGGATTGCGGCATCGCACCGCAATTTCTTCCTGAGTTTTGCGTAGATATTCTTACTTATTCGATTCCTTAGATCGATACACATAATCTTTATTAAAAATATACGTCGAGAGGACGCCGATTTATTCCGATGAATTTCGCTCCCTTTCGGGCGTTTATTTTGCTTGAAAAATACTTTTGAAGGACAAAAACAAGAGGTCACACCTCCCGACTTTAACAGTAGTTGTAAAACACCTTTAATTAGAGCCCATAATTTTTTGTGATTTTTCCCAACTCATCTGCCCTTTAATTTTCTTAAAATAAACTTTTGGAGGGGTTTTAAAAATAGTAATTAACTTCCTAAAATTCCCCAAAAATTACTGGAGGTGCCCCTTAGTGTGGGGCACATTTTTCATTCAGGAAGTTTTTCCTGAATGTGCCCCATTTTTCCTCAGAAAAATGGGGAAGGGGAAAGGGTAAGTGGGGTGCGGTTAGAGGAAAGGAGAAGGCGCATGGGGTCTTGCACCCTGTGCCATCCCGCGGTCCCCACAGTGGATCTGCGGCGGATCCGCTGTGGGGGGCACACAAGTTGAGGCGGGGCGGCAATTAAGGAAGCAGGAGCCGCACGATCTCCTGGGGGAGATCGCGCGGCTCCCGTTTGATAAACGAGAGGCGGCCGCTGCCGCCGCCGGGCAGCGGACGGCTGGGGCCAGCGCTGCCCCCGGTCGGTGCGCCGGGGGCAGGCGAACACTCCGGTGGTGGTCCGGCGGCCTGGCGCCGCCGGCCACCGCCGGAAATATTGCAGGAAGGGGGGCGGGGCGGTGGCGTGGCCTGCATGCGTTATGTATGCTTGCCGCGCCGCCACCTCCGTGGGGAGAGCGCCGGTGCCGCCCCCGGTCGGTGCGCCGGGGGTCGGCGACCTCTCCGGTGTTGGTCCGGCGGCCTGGCGCCGCCGGACCCCACCGAAAAATGGAGCAGGAGGGGACGGGGAGGCGCGGCGCAGCCTGCATGGGCCATGTAGGCTCGCTGTGCCGCCGCCTCCTCGTGTAGGGCCCTCCCTTCCACCCCCCGTTCGTCGGCGCCAAGGTCCCCGAGCGGGGACCTGCTCCCCAGCGCCACCACCGGCGCTGGGGGGTTGGCTTCCACGGCCAGCGCCTCCACCCGAGCTTTGCAAAGCTCGGGGTGGCGCTGGTGGCGCTCCGGCGATGGGGAGGGTGTCGGCTTACCCTCGGGAGGTAAGAAGGAGGAGGGGGGAGATTCTACCTGTGTGGGAGGTGGATCTCGAGCGGCTGGGAGGTGGCCGGCCATGGTGGGGGAAAGAGGCGGCGGCTCGGTTGGGCAGGGCTCCGGCGAGGTGGCTGGCGGGGTTAGCCGGCACGGGAGGAGGAGGAGTCGGGGGGTGTGGGCTTGAGGGAGGGGGTCGTGCCCTTCCTTAAATAGGGAAGGGGGAGACCTCACCCCCCCCCCCCCCCCCCTCCTCTTTTCCCCACGTGGGGTTAAGGGAGGGTGAGTGGGGGGAGATATTTCCCCCCCTCCCCTTCCCTTCTCTCTCCTGCCCCCTTGCCCTAAAAGGGGGGCTGCCTATTCATGGGCAGCTCCCTCCTTTGGGGGAGGGGCTTGACCGAGGTCAATTTTAGGTGACACCGTTCGTTGCCCCGGAGGTCCATTAAGAATTGTCGCGGCCGATTCCGGGTTCGTATACTTCGTATTTTATGTGTTGCACTGAGATGGTCTGCATAGTCCTAAAATGGCATACTCCCCATACAACCTCGAGGGGAGGTGGGACAAGTTCTATTGCACCCGTATAGGTTACTTGAGCCTAATGGAACTGTCCGAAGTCAATTCGGGGTTCGCACGGCCACTATTCATAATAGTGAGGTAGCGGCGCGCTACGACACTCAAAATAGTCGTTTTCTCCAAATGATCTCGGATCGAGGCGCAACAAATTCCGTTGCACTCGTATCGGTCATACGAGTTTAACGGAACTGACGGGAGTCAAATCGGGGTTCATTCGGCCACTATTCATAATAGTGAGGTAGTGGCGCACTACGACACTCAAAATAGTCGTTTTCTCCAAACGATCTCGGATCGAGGCGCAACGAATTCCGTTGCACTCATATTGGTCATATGAGTTTAACGGAACTGACGGGAGTCAAATCGGGGTTCATTCGGCCACTATTCATAATAGTGAGGTAGTGGCGTGCTACGACACTTAAAATAGTCGTTTTCTCCAAACGACCTCGGATCGAGGCGCAACGAATTCCGTTGCACTCGTATCGGTAATACGAGTTTAACGGAACTGACGGGAGTCAAATTGGTGTACATTTGGTCACTGTACCCCAACGACTTAGTTGCGGCGCGCAACACCACTTAAAATGGTAGTTTTCTACCGCTCGGGCCTACTTTTATTGGGCTCACTAGGGTCTAGTGGCCCAATAAAAGTCGGGATGTTACACCCAGCCTCCATGATCAACATTCAGCAAGCCTCTTCTTCCATTGGTGTCAAGGAAATAAAGGAGAACACTGAAATACTCAACAAACAAATGACCAAATGGTTTGGCCTTGCTGAAAAATCAGTAATTTCTCAGAATATCATTCTAAGATCTATGGACAATCACCTCAAGCTGTCTGAACAGGACATAAGATATGTAAAGAATTATGTTAGTCAAACAGATGAGGTGATAGAGAAGTCAACCAATCATCTTCAAGAGTATGTCTTTAAAACTGCTATGCAATTAAATGAAGAAGCTGACAGGTACAAGGAAGAGATGAGAGCAGAAATTGCAACTGTCTCCCAATCAATTGCTGAAAGAGACACCTCTTCCCACTTGAATGAAGAAGTAGGAAAGTTAGCAGGTGTGCTTCAAGCTGATCTATAGAATGTGTTCCAAACCCTCTCTGGCACAATAACAGCAGCCAAGCAAGACCTCCATCAAAAGATATATAAAGAAGCCAGAAAGGGGGAGGACACAAATGCTATCATAAATTCTAACCTTACTCTGAAAGTTCTCCAAGGTACAAGGATAGCTCTGAATCTTCCTATATTAGATGTCAATATGGCAGAAGACTGGGATTTCCCTCATCAAGAGGCAATTGCCCAAGATAAGAGTTTGAAAAAGAGGAGGGAAAGTGAAGTATCTAGTTGCCAACCTAAATCACCTAGAGGGGGTGAATAGGTGATAACTGCGTCTTTTGCGGAATTAAAAACTTGATATAATAGAACGCATAGAAAGCAAATCACAAGCACAGATAACACAAGGAATTTATAGTGGTTCCCCGTTCTTGGGTACTCCACTTGCCGGCCTCGCCAATCTAGCACCACAGCTATACTCGACTACTTCACAATAACTCGGATCAAGAATGACCCTACAATCTCGGAGTCAACACTCCTACAACTCGGAGACAAATCTCCTACAAACTCGGAGAAAATCTCTCTTACAACTCAGAGAAAAATCTCTCCTACAACTCGAAGACAAACCTCTCCTACAACTCGGAGAAAAACCTCTCCTACAACAAATGTAAATTGAGATTGATACAATACTTATCAATACAAAAACAGATCTAAAAACCCTGAGAGATCTTCTTCCTTCTTGAGACTTGAATAGATTTGACTTGTTGTCGATGAGGAAGAATTGAAAATAACTCAGATCTGACCTTTTACGATTCGACTTGATCCAATAGATACAGTAGAGGATGGAGCAATGATCAATCGAACCTTTTCTTCCACTGGAGATAATAGATTCAGAACACAAGATCGATCTCCAGCAATGGCGACAGGCGGCGGCACTTTCTCATTCTTACGGATCGAATAGAAATTAGGGTTATAATTAGAATGATTGATTGCTTGATTAATCCTTAAAAGAGAGCCTTATATAGGTAAGGACTTAACTGTTAAAATTTTTGATTGAACCGTTTAGGAGTAAGCAGGAGTTGTATCAACAAGAGTTATAGCCAAACAACCACAATGCCAAAACAGCAACACAAGAAATCTTTATTGAAATAGAACTGCTTTACAATGCGAGGCATACATGGCGAGACATGATTCATAAGAATCACGGAGATGAGAAGAACAAACACACCAAAAAACAGAAACCAGCGGTCTGCCAGAAAGAGACCGCTCGGACTGCAACAAAGGCTCAGGTCGCCCGGCTTGTTCTGCTGTACTCCCAGACCGCTTGCACAGTCAGACCGCAGAAACACCTTGAGACCGCGCGAACAGAAGCAGACAAACTGCACTGCCAGACCGCAATCCCAGACCGCACGAACTGAAGCTTATTGGAACAAAGAACTGAAGCTGTTGCCAGACCGCAACTCAGACCGCCTAACCGCTGAAGGTCGTCTGATCACTGAGTCCGCTGCAAACAGCACAAGAACACAATAACCCAGTTCGCTGACAGACCGCAGACGAACTGTTTATTCAAGCCACCGGAAATCACCAAGGAAGGAGACCGCACCCTGCTGACCGCAAACCTGCGAACACAACAAAGGTTAACTCGCATCCAAGTCGCGCGAACTCGAACTTGAGACTGCAAGAGACAATCCGGGCTCTGGTTCTTACAGTTCTTGTTAGGAATGACGGGCCATGCACCCGTATTTATAGGCGGGTGGATGGATGTCGTCACCGCACAAACCGGGATACAGTCACCACCCATCAGATCGCGAACGGTCTCAAAATATAGACCGCGCGAACACAGCACTTGAACAAAATTCAGTCCAAGATCGAAGACAGCAGCAAGCCGCGCACAAGCCGTGCGAACACAGCGATCACCCTTCCTGAGATCGCCAACACAGAGAAGCAACTGGCCGACTTGAACCAAGTCGCTAGAACAACACAACCAAGCCGCCCGGTCACAGCAGTTAGCCAGGAACAGACCGACTAGAACAAGACCGGAAACAACCCGCAACAGGTCGCCAGAACCAGTGACCAAACCCAAGAAGCAAGCTGGCCGATCACACCAGATCGCCAGAACCAAACCGCCAGAGCACCAACGCAGATCGCGCGGTCTCTGCGGTCTCCAGCCTTCAGACCGGCCGGACTCCTTTCCACTCCACTTCAACAAATTTCAACACTCCCCCTTGAAGTGGGAAGTGGAAACTAGCCCGAGCAACTCCCTTAACCGAGTAAACGGTCCCTTCGCCAGCGGCTTTGTGAAGATGTCTGTGACATTGTCCGCACTCCGAACATGCTCGACCATAAGAGATCCTCCCAACACCTTTTCACGAATGAAATGGTGCTCAATCTCTATATGTTTGGTCCTCGCGTGACAGACTGGATTGTTAACCAGCTTGAGAGCACTCTCATTGTCTCCGCGTAGCATAGTGGGACCTCGAACCTCCTGATGAACGTCCTCTACCAACCTCCTGAGCCAAATAGCTTCCTGAGCTGCTAAGGCCGAAGCCTTGTACTCCACTTCTGTGGTAGATACAGACACCGAGTCTTGCTTCTTGCTGCACCAAGAAATAGCTGTGGGACCTGTCATAAAGACAAAACCAGACGTTGATCTCCGATCATCCACGTCTCCCCCATAATCAGCATCCATGAAACCATGCAACTCCAAGCTTGACCCTCTCCTATATAGGAGACCCAAATCAGAGGTTGACTTCACATACTTCAAGATGCCTTTGGCCGCTAGAAGATGAGGTTTCCGTGGTTCCGCCATGTACCGACTCACCTTGCCAACTGCATAAGCAATATCCGGTCTTGTGATCGTCAAGTAGATCAAGCTCCCAACCAGAGCTCGGAACACCAACGGATCAGATAAGACTCTCCCCTCATCCTTTCGAAGCTTATGATGTTGCTCCAAAGGTATAGAGCTGCTCTTTCCTTCCTCCATGCCAAATCGTTTCACGATTCGCTCCGCATATCCTTCCTGAGAAATGAGCACTCTGCTCTCCCGCCTCTGGACCTCGAGTCCAAGGAAATGGTGAAGCTCCCCCAGATCCTTCATCTCGAATCTGATAGCAAGCTCAGCCCTGAGTCTTGCAACAGCTTCCTTCGAATTCTCGGTGACAATCATGTCATCCACGTACAGCAGCATAATCACCCGAAGCACCCCCTCCTTCTTGATGAACAAGCTTGAATCAGAGTCTGAAGCAACGAATCCGCAGACAAAGAGATATTCTGCAATCTTCCCGTACCACGCCCGAGGCGCTTGCTTCAACCCGTACAGGGCCTTCTTCAATTTACAAACATAGTCCGGATACTCCTTCGAGATGAAACCTTGCGGTTGAGTCATGAAGATATCTTTGTCAATCTCGCCGTATAAGAAGGCATTCTTCACGTCGAGTTGCCAAATCAACCAACCACTCGAAGCCGCCAAGGCAATAACAAATCGAACCGAAGTCATCTTTGCCACTGGACTAAACGTTTCATCATAATCTTCTCCGTACTGCTGTGAGAACCCGCGAGCTACAAGACGAGCCTTGTAACGCTCGATACTACCGTCAGCTTTCTTCTTCAGCTTGAAGACCCACTTACAAGTGACAGGAGTAGTGCCCTTGGGCTTGGGCACAAGAGACCAGGTCTCATTCTTCTCGAGAGGTGTCATCTCTTCTTGCATAGCAATGTCCCACTCCTTCACACCTCTAGCCTTTTCAAAGCTCGACGGCTCCCTTTCATCTAAGGGACCAGCAAAGAAACATGAAACGAAGTTCACCATATTTCCTCCTGTGTATCGATCTGGTGGTTGAATAGTCCTCTTCGACCTCCTAAGAGGTTGCACCTGACTAACCACCTCCTCAGCCGCTTCTTTTGTGCAAGCTTCTTTTCCAGATGAACTTGGAGCATCGTTCCCCCTGCTACCAAAACCTGAAGCCCCCATCTCAGAGCTTGACACAACTGGAGCTCCTGGTGAAACAGGCAGCACCACTTGAAGACTTCCCGCAGCTTTTCCTCCTTCATCAATCCTGCTCTCTGGTAGTTCAACTCCTGAACTCCCCTTGTAGGAAGTCACTTCATCGAACACCACATCCCGAGAAATAATTGACCTCCGTGTCTCAGGATCCATGCATCTCCATCCCTTCTTCCGCTCATCATACCCAACAAAGACTAGCTTCCTTGCTTTCGCATCTAGCTTTGTTCGAAGAACATCAGGAATATGCACATAGCAGGTTGACCCGAACACCCGAAGGTGAGCAACACTCGGCTTCTCCTTGAACATTAGTTCGTGAGGGGTCTTCATGTTGATAGGACTTAAAGGCAATATGTTGATGACATAAGCTGCACAAGACATTCCCTCCGCCCAGAAGGACTTTGGGATATTCTTGGCATGAAGCCAGCATTTGCAAGTTTCCGTCAGATGACGGATCTTCCTTTCGACAACGCCATTCTGCTGTGGAGTATGGGCACAAGTGAGCTCTCTCCGAACGCCGTGTTTCCTGCAAAAACTTGAGAACTCACCAGAAGTGAACTCCCCACCATTGTCAGTTCTCAATTTTTTCACCCGCAGGCCTAAACGACCTTCCACCAGCTCCTTGAACTCCACAAACCTTGCAAAGGCTTCTGACTTTTCTTTCAAGAAAAACACCCAGACATATCTGGTGTAATCGTCAATCAACACCAACATATATCTATTGCCTCCAAGGCTTGGGGTGGCAGTTGGTCCCATCAAATCACCGTGGATGCATTCCAACGGTGCTTTGCACCTTGTTTGCGATTTGTCAAATGGAAGTCGATGAGACTTACCAAACTGACATCCTTCGCAGACATGACCGTCTCCATAGGAGGACAAGCTAGGCAAGCCATTGACAAGGCCCCTTACTGCCATAGCCTTCAATTTGTCCATGCCTACATGCCCCAACCTTTCATGCCAGATGGCAGCACTATCATTTGTCCTCATCTTATCAACATAGGTACTTGTCGATAAAACGAACAAGTCCTTCACCCGCTTGCCGACATGAATAACTTCTCCCTTTATTTCCGGTTGAGTTTTGAGAAACTTCACTTCTGTTGGGCCAAACAGAATGTGATAACCGGCATCGACCGCATTGGTCACAGAGAAGAGATTCTTCTTCATACCAGGCACGTGATAAACACTCCTCAATGTGAGTGGACCCTTATCACTGCTCAGAGAGACGACTCCTTCGTGCTCTACTGGATGAATAGAATTATCAGCCGTTATGATAGCATTGTTACCTGAGTAAGGTGCCAAAGAAGAGAACTTTGATCCATCCCCGGTGAGATGATGTCCACACCCTGAATCAACAATCCAGTCTTCTTCATAGTTGATGGAAGCCAAGGCCTTAACGGGCATCGCCGTTATATTAGACACAAAGGCTCCTCCCCATCCAACTTCATCAGACTTTGGCATCTCCTTCTCCACTGCATGTCCTGGCTGAAGATTCACCCGGCAATCTTTCTTGAAATGCCCGGTCTTGTTGCATCTAAAGCACCTCGGTCCCTCTCCTTTCTTCTTCCCATCAGATTTAGGAGCATAGCCCCTATCTTGCTGACCTGAAGTAGAGGGTCCATCATGACCCGGCTTCTTCTTTTCCCACTTCTTTTTCCTCTTCCCAGAGAACATCACATCACTCTCTCCCCCGGAAATAGAAACCCCCGCCATCTGTCTTGCTAAACTTTCTTGCGAAGCAAGAAGGTTCTCCAGCTCCAACAGCGACGGCTGATTTGCCCAACCCTGAACTGAAGTTACAAAAGCAAGATACTCCTTCCGCAATCCGCGGATGATATGCCTCTTCAGCTTTGCCTCAGAGATTGGCTCATCAGGGTCCAAAGCAGAAATCTCTTTCGTGAGGTTCTTCATCTTAAGGAAGAAGGTAGAAATAGAAAGATCGCCTTGAGAGGCTCTCGCCAACTCATTTTCAAGAAATTGTAGCCTCGCTACATTCATCTTATTGAACAATCCATCCAAGGATGTCCAAATCTCAGCAGCAGACTTACATCCGATAATATGATCAAACAGCTCCGGTGAGATAGCCCTTTTGAGAGTGAACTCTGCCTTAGCATTCAACCTCCTCCAAAGTCTCACCTCTGCCATATTATCTCCTACTAGAAACACCTCTTGTGTGTCTTCTCCGCCAACTACCTCCCATAGATCCTCGCCAAGCAAGTAACTCTCCATACATGACTTCCACTTTTTAAAGTTAGTCGATGTGAGGAGTTCAATACCAAGACCTCTTGCGAATCCGCCTTCCATGGCAACCAATGTGGTCTCTTCTTCGCAAAGACGATGGCAACTCTAGTTGATCACTGCTTATCCACTCCAGCAACCTGGCTCTGATACCATGTTAAAATTTTTGATTGAATCGTTTAGGAGTAAGCAGGAGTTGTATCAACAAGAGTTATAGCCAAACAACCACAATGCCAAAACCAGCAACACAAGAAATCTTTATTGAAATAGAACTGCTTTACAATGCGAGGCATACATGGCGAGACATGATTCATAAGAATCACGGAGATGAGAAGAACAAACACACCAAAAAACAGAAACCAGCGGTCTGCCAGAAAGAGACCGCTCGGACTGCAACAAAGGCTCAGGTCGCCCGGCTTGTTCTGCTGTACTCCCAGACCGCTTGCACAGTCAGACCGCAGAAACACCTTGAGACCGCGCGAACAGAAGCAGACAAACTGCACTGCCAGACCGCAATCCCAGACCGCACGAACTAAAGCTTATTGGAACAAAGAACTGAAGCTGTTTCCAGACCGCAACTCAGACCGCCTAACCGCTGAAGGCCGCCTGATCACTGAGTCCGCTGCAAACAGCATAAGAACACAATAACCCAGTTCGCTGACAGACCGCAGACGAACTGTTTATTCAAGCCACCGGAAATCACCAAGGAAGGAGACCGCACCCTGCTGACCGCAAACCTGCGAACACAACAAAGGTTAACTCGCATCCAAGTCGCGCGAACTCGAACTTGAGACCGCAAGAGACAATCCGGGCTCTGGTTCTTACAGTTCTTGTTAGGAATGACGGGCCATGCACCCGTATTTATAGGCGGGTGGACGGATGTCATCACCGCACAAACCGGGATACAGTCACCACCCATCAGATCGCGAACGGTCTCAAAAGATAGACCGCGCGAACACAACACTTGAACAAAATTCAGTCCAAGATCGAAGACAGCAGCAAGCCGCGCACAAGCCGTGCGAACACAGCGATCACCCTTCCTGAGATCGCCAACACAGAGAAGCAACTGGCCGACTTGAACCAAGTCGCTAGAACAACACAACCAAGCCGCCCGGTCACAGCAGTTAGCCAGGAACAGACCGACTAGAACAAGACCGGAAACAATCCGCAACAGGTCGCCAGAACCAGTGACCAAACCCAAGAAGCAAGCTGGCCGATCACACCAGATCGCCAGAACCAAACCGCCAGAGCACCAGCGCAGATCGCGCGGTCTCTGCGGTCTCCAGCCTTCAGACCGGCCGGACTCCTTTCCACTCCACTTCAACAAATTTCAACATTAACGGCATGAATTAAGGAAGGATTAACCTTAAACGAAATCATAATAGCCATCACATCAGACAGAAGGAATTAACGTCCCAACAAACGGACTAAAAATCACTTAAAGGACGAAAACAAAAATTCTCGAGAGATAAAGATTTCTCGAGAGATGGATGGACTTCTCGAGAACAATTGGCTTCTCAAGAAAAACAACCTTTAGAAAAACTTTACTGGCAGACGAGAAAGACTTTCCGAGAGACAGACATATTTCTTGAGAGATTATTTTGATTTCTCGAGAAACTCATGTCTTGCCGAGAAACCTTTAGAAACTTGAAATAAAGGATTGAAAAGGATTTCTCGAGAAAGGAATTTGAAAAACAAAACAGCGCAGAGCCAATTCATCGGCTGAGGAAAATTCGTCGAATGGAGCTCGAAGAAATCACTTCAATTTGCCGGACGGTGATTGACAAACGGCGATCAACGAAACCACTTCAATTACAGTATAACAGCGATCGACGAAACGACTTCAATTCGTCGAACGGCGATCGACGAAATGACTTCAATTTCAGTAAAACAGCGATCGACGAAACGACTTCAATTCATCGAACAGAGCTCGACAAATCCTAACTCAGAATTTCAGTATAACTATCCATCGAACGGCGCTCGGCGAAACCACAAGCTTTCGTCGAATGGCGATCGACGAACTCACTAAAATTCGTCGAACGAAAAATATACTGAATACTTAGGAAAAAGTTTATTCCTCCTTCTCTTAGACACCAACTGCACCTCCAAACCATGAGCTTCAATAGTCTTGAAAATGAAATGTATCCCAATAGAGAGATCACACATGAGTCAACACCATATTCCACACAATGAGGAATTACATTGTATGAAACTGGGCTTATTGACCCACTGTGACCTGACATTGGTTTACACTTAGCAATGTTAACCTGCAAGAACAATACTAGAAGGACATATCAAATACACTAGCAATTCAATCTTGGTTCAAGGATGACTTCCCACAAATCAAGGTTATTGTGGATACAATACCCAACAGAAAGGGAGAGTGTACTGCTGGCTGAAGAATTCATGGCCAAGCAAAGGGTGGTGCAGGATAGAGACCCTGACTATGAGCATTGGAGTGATGACTCCAAGGACATAATTTTGAATACCTGGTAAGCCATGGTCAAGTCTGCAGGGATATTGGCAAGCTTTATCCATCTGAAGAATGGATAAAGCACCATGAGAGATATTCAAAAAGAGAAAAATTGTTCAAAGCCAATCTGGTAAGGAAAGAAAATCCTAAGAGAATGCCTCCTAGATATATTCCTAAGACATTTATGTATTTCCAAATCCAAGAGAACAAGAAAAGAATTGTTGATATCAAGGCTGCCAATGTTGAAAAGAAGAAGCTTCCAGGTCAAGATAACAATGTTGTTGATGACATGGATGATGCTTCAGTCAAAGGGAAAGAAGCAGCTGTTGATTCTCCTGAATGTTCTTCTTATAAGAAAAGAAAGCTTTGAATGAATGTAGAAACAATTTATGTTTATAAATAACATTGAACTATAATGACTTATGACTGTGTGGATGCAAACTTAATCATACTTTGTCTAAAATAGTTTATGAATATATGAATGCAAACTGAACTTTGATTTATTTTTCGATCCGGATTGTAATTGATGGATTGTTAATGTAATCAGCTTGTATCATAGCTAAATCTGAGTTATAACTAAATCTTACCCTATTTTTATTGGATAATTTAATCTATGTTGCATTGTTATGTTTATCAAATTTTACTGATCGATTGATTAAACTCTGTGGTACAAATACTTTCATAACAACCATCTATTTAAAAATGACTGATGCACTAAGCATGATATGTTGAACTCATTATAGCAATGACACATATCAAGAATTTATGAGTAATGTACTCTAGCATTTGAGGGTGTTCTGCCTTCTTCAAATAGGGGAGATTGTTGGGAAAATGACCCTCAATGTTCCCTTGATTTGAAGATGCCTCACACTCAATGCTAAGTACAAGTTGTATTTGATAAACCTTATTTCTATCTCATGGCAATGCAGGACTAGGGCATACCAAGGTGTGATGAATGATCAGTTGGTTTACTGTCAAAACCGTTGAGACAAGCTCTCAGTCTCAGCTGAACCGCTGAGACAAGGCCAGGAGCCGCTGAGAAGGTGTCTGGGCTAGCTGAGCTGCAGACAGAAGAAAACCGCTGAGACAACTATCTGTCTCAGTGGATCCGCTGGGACGGGACAGAAGCAACCGCTGAGACGGCTGGCTATCTCAGCCCAACCGCTGAGACAGATTCAAAAGTGATATGGCGGGTTCTGCTTTTGGCGCAAGCTGCAGAAAGGCTTCTTGGGGTCCACCAATCACTCCCATACCTGTCAGAAGGTCGGCTAAGAGCCGTTGAAGATCAGTGGAGTACAAAAGGAATAAGTTAGGGTTGAGCAAACAACTTTTGCTTTTGATCTTACTCTCCAGCACACAAGAAAGAAGAACTTTACTGTTTCATTGTCGGCAGCTAAGAACTGATTACGCAAGGCTGCAAGGAGAGAAGAGATTGCTTATCTTGATTCATCTCAAGAAAGAGCAAGTTGATCCACTCCATCATCTGAAAGGCTGATCAAGAAGAATCAAGTTGGAGCAGCACTTCTCCTCCCTGGTTCAAGTCTGCAACAGCAGCTGTTAAGAAGAAGAAGACCAAGTCTTGACCTCTTCTTCCTTCTATTTGTAATCCTTTATTATATCATCTGTAGGAGCTTGTGGGTTCTGAGACTGTAGGTCTTTATTGCCTGAGTCTGTAAGTCTGATTGGATTGAGCTGTAGAGTTGAGAGGTCATCTTGAGAGTAGGATCATTGTGTGATCTGAGGTAGGGCTATTGTGCCTGAGGTAGGGCTGTTGTGCCTGAGGTAGGGTTTGGGAAAACCTGAGAGATCCTGTGGGATCTGTGTTGTAAGCTCTTGGAGCTGAGTTTGGAGAAGTTGGCCTTATCTAACTCATTGTTAGAAAGGTGAAGGGGGAAAGAGGACTACTCAAGGAACCCTGTCTTGAGGAACCTCTATAAATCTCTTTGTGTTTTTTGTGCTTGATATTTTACTAACCTAAATTCAGAAAACACTAAGCCTAAAACAAAAGAAACCTATTCACCCCCCTCTAGGTGACATAGACTATATCCTAAATAAACTATCATGCTCCTAATGAAAATTATAAATATACTAAGTGTGATGACGATGATGAGTACCCAATATGGGAGAAAATTATTGTGAGAGACAAAGAAGGGGAAGGAATAAAGAATGATGAAGTGTATAAGCCACCAAGCACACTAAAATTTACAAAGCAACATTCACGGGAATCAGTGATTGGGGAACCTTCACATGGGATAAGGACTCGTTCATCATTACAAGAATCATTCTCAAATTTATGTTTTATATCTAAAATTGAACCTGAAAAATGTTTCTGAAGCGTTGAATGACGAATCTTTCTTTATTGCAATGAACGAGGAACTTAACCAATTTGAGCAAAATAAGGTGTGGATTTTAGTTGAGCGTCCTAGTAACCATCCAGTCATAGGCCCAAAATAGATTTACAAAAACAAATTAGATGGTGACTCTAGGATAACTAGGAATAAGGCTAGGTTGGTTGCTCAGGGATACTCACAAATAGAAGGAATAGATTTCGAGGAGTCATTTGCACATGTAGCTTGCCTTGAGTCCATTAGGATATTTTTGGCATTTGCTAGTTGGAAACGGATTAAATTATATCAGATGGACGTCAAAAGTGCATTTTTAAGTGAATTGGAAATGAGCTTGGTGGGTGAATTGACATATTTTTTAGGATTTCAAATTTCTCAAAGACAAGATGGATTTTTATTTGCCAAACTAAATACATAAAAGACATGCATAAACAGTTTGGATTTGAGAATTTGAAACAAACTAAAACCTCAATGAGTGCATCACTAAAACTAGGAAAGGACGAAAGTGGCATCTCGGTGGATCAAATAGTATATCGAGGAATGATAGGATCACTACTATATCTTAGTGCGTCTAGACCCGACATTATGTTTGTGGTGTGCCTGTGCACTAGATATCAAGTTAATCCTAAAGAATCGCAATTTAAAGCAGTTAAACACATTTATAGGTATCTTATTGAGACACCAAATCTGTATCCACACACTGACATGTTCACGCTCCATGGATAGTCCGATTTGGACTATGCTGGATGCTCACTTTATCGTAAAAGCACAAGTGACACTTGTCACTTCCTATGACCGACACTAGTATCATGGTCGAGTAGGAAACAGAATTTTGTTGCCCTCTCCACTGTCGAGGCCAAGTACATAGCTCTAGGAAGTTGTTGCGCGTAAGCCCTCTAGATGATGCAAATGTTAGAAGATTTCAGGCTATCATTCAAAACATTGAACTTAGGTGCGACAACAAGAGTGTCATAGACTTGGGCAACAATCTGGTACATCATCCATGCTCTAAACATATCGATGTTCATCATCATTTTATTCGAGACCATATTAAGAAAGAGAACATCAAAGTAAGCTTTATCGGGACGAAAGACCAGATCGTTGATATATTCATGAAACCCCTCCCACATGCACGTTTCTCTTTGCTACAATTAGAATTAGGGGTTTTGGACCTCTTAGACTAAATCATAAAATCCGCAACTTTTTCAATATTTTTCAAGACTTTTTGCGGTAGTTGGTGCCCCCTATCTTAGAAAATAGTAATCAAGAAAAATCCAAACGAAAAATTATCGAAAAGAATGGTTTCTAAGCAAAATTCCAGCTCTCTATATGTTAGCGTCGTGCGGTAGTACCTAGCGCCGACATTAGCGTTAAACACTTAATTTCATTTTTTTGTATTTTTTGCCACAAAAGATCAAAATACTTATAGGATCTTAATATACTTCTGTGTTTTTCAGAAATCTATCTATTTTTAAAAAATATTCAAAAATCAAATATAAAATTACAAAACAATTCCAAAAACGCAAAAATATGTTTTTACTTGCAATTCAGTTTTGTATTTTCTTAGAAAAAATTAAAAATCATAAAAACTGGTTATTTTCATTGTCAATGTTAAGGATGATTAGAGTGTATCATTTAAAGATTTAATACAATGTGTAATTTAATTATCAAACTTCTTAAAATATTGTTTTGGTTTGTCATGCCTTGAAATATATATCTTATTATATGCAATAAAATTGAATGTAGACAACACATGTAGACTTGTTTAGCATGCCTCTAAGTATGAGTGATATTTTATATTTGATAATGATTCATTCACCCACTCATTTTGACAATCAACATATATTGTTAATCTTAGCCTTGCATGGTTGTGTAGCGAAATAACATCATAATTAAATTACATAACTAAATTACTTACACAACTTTAAATTGGATCTTGCAATTCTTTGTCTTTCCATGCACTTTTCATTTGAGAATTGTGGTCTTAAAATTAAACTAAACTGTTTGCAAAACAAGTGAATTCTGAGTCTTTTTATCACCAAAATAAAAATCAAATAAAATATGACAAGGATACTCCACCAAGCACTACTCACCCTCCTAATAGTCTTAATGAACACTATGAGATTGAGCACTTTGGACAGGATTGTAAAGTGTCTTGTACAAATAATGTTATTCACCACTTCTCTTAGTACACCAGATCACAAAACTAAATTGAAACTAAAAAGAATAATTGTGATCCCCAAGCACTACTCTGTACCATGATAAGTCGTAATGAACATTGTTTGTATGAAGCACCTTGGTAGTTGTACCTTTTTCATTGCTTATGTGCATTGAAAGTTTGTGGGAGTAGATTTATTTGTGAACTTTAATTTTGTGGTTATTCCATTATATATGTCATGTGTTTTGATTGATTCACATGTATACCCTATCAAAATACTTTTGTACACATCATTATCTTATATAAAACTTTCGCTCATGAGAATTGGATCCTAATGCGCATTCGACACAATTCTCTACAAACTTTAGTAAATGCAATATATAGCAAAACTTGAATGCTACAATGTTTAGTTATACTTGACATGCAAATTAGTGTACATTGTAGTAGGTATCTCCTCTTCATATTCTTTTAATCATGCTTGCATTATGTCATGAAATATCATTTCTTAAACTTTATTTGAAAACATCTTCTACTTGAACTTCACACATATTATACTTTATCTTAATCATGATCTAAAAAGAATGTTTAATTTTTTTAATGTTAATGATATTTATTCCGTTGTGCTTACTATTTATACTTTATAATGATTATTTATCTTCTCAACAAGTAGCACTTAAAAATAAAAAAATTATCTACATAGAACACTATCAAATCGTATTGCTAAAATCTCATCCCACCTTTTGATAATTTCAAAAGGGGATAATAAACATGAAGAAGAAATCCAGTAATTTAGGGGGAGAACAGTAGAAAACTCATAGGAAAAATCTATGTAGGAGGGGCATCCATATATGTGGAATTTATATGTTTATCACGATTATCATTTACTGCACTCTATATAAACACCCCTGAAATTGCAATTGATTTCTTCCTAGAGGATTTATTATTATCAAAAGGAGTAGTTTGTTGGAACATGCGTTCCACATCTCTTAGTTTGAGAATAGCAAATCTCAGTCTGTATTTGATCATCCTTGTTTTGGGTATAGTGTGCAGGTTTACAAGTGTGAAAACTTACATAACACACAATCTCTGTGAGTTACCGTCGGCGTTAGCGATAATGCCAGACACTAGCTCTATAGTACTTATTGACTATAAGGCATATCGACTCAGAGGCGTACCGACTAGACTTACCACAGATGTTAGCAATAACGTCAGGTGCTAGCTCTTTTAGTACTTGTCGACTGAAGATAGAGCCTATGGACAACAAGTAGAATGGTTTTGTCGACTAGAAGAATATTGACTGAAAAGTTTGTCGACTAGAGGGCATGTCGATAAGAAGAATATCTACTTGAGTATGTCTGTTGATTAGAAGGATATCGGCCAGACTGCTTGTGTCGACAAGAAGGTGTGTCTACTAGAGCTACCGCCGACGTTAGCGATACCGCCGGGTGTTATCTTATTGAGCATTTGTCGGCTGCAGACAAGGACCAGTGGATGCGACTAGACATCTTTATGTTGACTGGATGGCATATCGACCAGACAAGTCATATGGTTACCGCCGCGTGTTACTGATAACGCGATGTGCTACCTCAATGTACATGTTAGCGATCATTGTGCTCTGCGCGGGAACTTGATGGAAACCATGTAAGGAAAGTCTCTACCTCTCACGTTATCACTACCGCTCTGCGGTAACGCTCATTTACAAGGATAGCGCAGCCACCTTCCTTACTTGCGGAAGGCCAACTGTGCACATGCCAAATCAATCACGACTATCGCGCCACGCTAGCACTACCGCTCCACGCTATCAGATGATCAAAAGGAAAGTGCAGCTGCCTTCCTTACTTTGAGTCAGATTGCAGGGAAAAATGCATATGCGGAGCCAATCGCCTACGGTATCACTACCGCAGGCGGTAGCGAACTTAAATGTCATATATATAAGCATTTTTCTTTCTCTCTTTGGTAAGACGGTGATACACACGAGAATAGGTTTGCCACGTCATTTCGGGAGCAAACAACCACCGACCAAGGAGAAGAAAAGAAAGAACGTTCACCATCTCAACCAAGGAAGAAGATCTCTGAAGAGCGCGGACAAGAACGAGAATCCAAGGATGATCGAGTGCACAAGGAACGAGAGTCATAAGCATTGATCGCTCACTGCCACCGGAGACAATCTTTGAGGGAGCACCCATTTTCTTTCTTAGATCAATAACTCATATATTGGTCTTCTATCTTTCTTTTTACTAAGTCGTGTGTCTTGAGAAATCGTCCAAGAGGACGTCGGATTCCGGGGGGAATCTGTGAGAAATCATCCAAGAGGACGACGGATTCCGGGGGGAATCTGCGAGAAAACGTCCGGGGAGGACATCTAGACCGGGGAGGTCTAGCCCGGGCTCGAAGACCTTCTGGGGAAGAAGGGAGAGAGTCAACCGATCCTCGGGGGGAGGGTCGATATAGAAAATCCAAAAGCTTTCTATTCATTGCCTTCAATCTCCGGTGTCATGGAGATAATATCTTTGTAATCGTAACTTTCATTTTGATCATTTAATGAAATCTTGTTTCTTGGTTTGATGTTTGTGTGCAATTCATAGTTACATCTGAGAGTTAAGTGCTTTTCCGAAATCGTAATCTCGCAATCACTAGAATGATCACCCTGCAAATCGAACAAGTTAATCTCCAAGAATAAAGTTTCTGTGAGATATCGCTGAAGTTAACCCTACTGCCCAACGCTAATGCCCAGAAAATGTATTCCTGCAAGAAAAGATTTAAAATATAATATTACTGTGTGAAACCTTATTCACACCCCCACTCCCTCTAAGGTTGGCCAAAGATCCAACCGTTCCTAGATTTGTATTGAATACATGAGTCTATTGCAATAAATTGTTGGTGCATCCAAGGTGATCTGGAAGTGATCAAGCATCTAGTCTCACTGCCAACGCGATATGAGCCTATGGGGTCACACACAAGAGTGTTTGGAGAATTTGGAGGAAGAATTGTGTTGGCCTTACTCATATTGGATATGAGTGAAGGACCAATTCTATGACTTATTGGAGTTGGGTCGAGTCAACTGAATGCTCCACAGGTATTGTGAATATTGTATGGAGCGTGTTGACAAGTTTTCGAGTCGAGTCATCGAGAGTGTCTCGACGACTCTTACTTCAGTTCGTCGAATACACGAAATCATAATGACTCGACGAAATCATAATGACTCGATGAATTTATGATTACTCGACGAACTCGACGAATTCATGACTCGACGAATTTCTTCAAGTGAAATGTTCACTCGACGAATTACTTGTTACTCGACGAATTTCTTAGTGAAAGGTTCACTCGACGAATTCTATTTTACTCAACGAATTCACTTTGTTACTCGACGAATTTCTTCAGTAAAATGTTCACTCGACGAATTCTGTTTACTCCAATGTAAGTCGTGGGTGTGCGGATAGCCTCTCTCTCGCCTGGGTATAAATAGAAGATGATTTCATACCCTAAAGAAGCGATCTCCTTTTGTGAAAGAACGAGAGAGACAGAAGGGTTCTGATTGGCTGTTCCCGCACCCCGACGTCATCGCCGCCTCTCCCTGTCATCGGACCTAACAGTCCGTGGGAGACGCAGAGGGCTCTTCTCCTCCGACCTAGTTCTTGTGCGATAAGAAGCTAGGGTTCTTCATCGCTCGTGTGGACTCCGTAGAGGCGCCGATCGGTTTCAGCGCTTGGGACTCAAAGGTTGTCTTCGAAATTTCTTCTTGGAGCATCTTGGTTGAGTGTTGACTCAATCCCCTTCAGGTATTGCAATGTGTTGCTTTCCTTATTTCTTGATTCATGAAATCGGAAGATCCGAAACTCTTTTAGGTTGTTCTTGTTTTTGTTTCTTCCGCAGCGCATATTTGATATGTTATTATCATTTTGAATGGTTTTTGATCTAATGCATGTAAATCTAGAAATTTAGAAGTGTCCTAAGTACCTAGATTTCTTCCTGGAGCATCAGATTTGATGTATTTTGTGTGGTTTCCGGTGGTGTGTTTTCCAAAATTTGGTCGGGGCTCTGCCCCGCACCCACAAGGGCCATCGAGACCATCGCCAGGGGTCCGGCCCCTTGTAACCCCGCCAGGAACGCATGTGATTGCGTTGCGATTTCATTGTTTCAGAAATTGTTTCTCCTTTGCTGTAACCGCCCCTCGAAATGATTTGTGAAATCAAATGTCTTAGATTTTGAATCTGACATTGAGAGACGAGCTTGTCTACTGCATAAGTGGAGTTGTTTTGTCAGTGTTCAATGCATGTAAATCTGGAGATTTAGAAGTGTTCTAAGTGTTCATATTTAGCCCCTCTTATCAAAGTGTTGATAATTTGTTTTTGTGCACATAGGGGATGCATTTGGTTTGCGAATGTTATATTTCTATTTTGTGAATGCGCACTGTGATTAAATGTTAATCACGATGAAATGTTCATCGATTATATCTTAAAATCCCTTTTTCAATATTAAGTGTATGGATGTCTTTCGGTGGACGACACTCTTCTTGCATCGATCGATAAAGTGTGGGCTTGCCAAGGCAAGGTGCATTAATCTATCTTGGTAAGGGTGCGAGCGGATAATTGTGATATCCCATTGTCGACATCGGGTCCAACTTAACTAGGTGACCTCAAAGGTTGAGTGCCTAGAGGCATAGGGTTGGCATGCTCCATGCGATGGATGCGAATAAAGAGTTATTCACCAAACATACAAGAGTTTCATAGTGATGCAATTGACAAATGTTGTCTACCTAAATAACTGCATTGTGAGAGGAACGCCAAAGCGGACTCATTGTGTTGGTGAAATACAGATCTTGTCCACTAAGAGAGTAGCTCTCCGAATCAAAATTAAGGGTTGTCAATTTGATTAAAATCGTGGGAGCTTTTAATAAAAGTCCTTATTAAATGAAATGGATTTTGAAATTCAGCACTAAAAGTTTTGCAAAATTCCTTGTAGAATTTCCATAGCAAGCACATCACACTCCACCTTGTCCCTGAGAGCCATCCTTGAGAAGGACAAGCTCAACGGGATGAACTTCCTTGACTGGTACAGAAACCTGAGAATTGTTCTAAGGCAGGAGCGCAAGCTCTATGTCTTGGAAGGGGAAGCCCCTACAGAGCCGACTGGGAATGCTCCGCGAGCAGACAAAGATGCTTACAAGAAGTATCAGGATGATACTTTGAATGTGGAATGCCCCATGCTTGCTACCATGTCCTTTGAGCTTTAGAAGCAACAAGAGAGCATGTGTGGTTATGAGATAATCGAGCACCTCAAGAAAATGTTCGAGGGGCAAGCTCGGCAAGAGAGATTTGACATATCCAAGGCATTATTTCAGTGCAAGATGGGAGCTCGAGACTCAGTAGGGACTCACGTACTCAAGATGATTGGGTATATAGAGAACCTTGAAAGACTGGGTTTTCCCTTGGGCCAAGAGTTGTCCACAGATCTGATCCTACAATCGTTGCCGGACAGTTATGAGCAGTTCTCCTTGAACTATAACAAGAATGAAATAGACAAGACACTGCCTGAGCTCCTAGGCATGTTGAGAACTGCCAAAAATAATATAAAGAGGGTCAAGCCTGCTAGCCTCATACTGATGGTGTATAAAGGCAAGGGCAAGACTAAGGGATCCAAGAAGACGAAGATAGGATCTAAGTCTCATCTTGATCCCAAATCTTCTGCACTGAAAAGGAAAGGTCTGGCGAAGGAAGGAAAGTGCCACCACTGCGGTAAGGCAGGGCATTGGAGGTGGAACTGTCCCCTCTATATTGAGGATCTGCAAAAGAAGAAGGGAAGTGTGACTTCCACTTCAGGTATTTACATTATAGAGATAAACATTTCTGCTCCTTCATCTTGGGTATTGGATACCGGATGTGGTTCTCACATTTATACAAATGTGCAGGAACTGCGAAGGAGAAGAATGTTGGGTAAAGGGGAGGTATACCTGCGCGTCAAAAATGGAGCAAGAGCTACTGTCGTTGTCGTTGGTGTCTATTGTCTTTCTTTACCCACTGGGCTTGTAATAGAACTAGATAATTGTTATTTCATTCCAGCCATAACTAGAAACATTATATCTATTTCATGTCTTGACATGAAAGGTTTTTCGTTTATAATTAAGAACAATTGTTGTTCGATTTTTATGAATGATGTTTGTTATGGTGTAGCCCAATTGTTTAATGGTTTATATGTTTTGAACTTAGACCATCTGATCTATAATGTAGAAAATACTAAAAAACTAAAAATAAATGACTTGAATCATACGTACCTTTGGCATTGTCGTTTAGGCCATATAAATGAGAAACACATATCCAAGCTCCATAGAGATGGACTACTAGACAAATTTGTTTATGAATCATTTGAGAGATGCGAGTCATGTTTATTAGGCAAGATGATGAAAGCTCCTTTCATTAGTTGTAGTGAGAGGGCTGATGATCTCTTGGGTATAATACATAGTGATGTATGTGGACCCATGAGTTCTATGGCTAGAGGTGGGTTCTACTACTTCGTTACATTTACTGATGATTTCAGTAGATACGGATACGTGTTTATTATGAAGAACAAATCTGAAACCTTTGAAAAGTTCAAGGTGTTTAAGAATGAAGTAGAGAACCAACTGGGAAAAAGGATAAAAGAGTGTGGTATTGTATCATAGCTCACTCCGCCCTGAACACTACAATATAATGGTGTTTCTGAGAGGAGGAATCGTACTTTGTTAGACATGGTGCGATCGATGATGAGTCATGCAGATCTGCCCGTTTCTTTTTGGGGTTTTGCTCTAGAGACTGCTGCATTCACACTAAATCGAGTTCCTACAAAAATGGTTCAAAAGACACCATATGAGATATGGACTAGGAAGCGCACTAGTATGTCGTTCATCAAGATTTGGGGCTGTGAGGCATACGTATGACATCAAATGCCTGATAAGCTGGAACCCAAATTGGATAAATGTTATCTAGTGGGGTATCCTAGGGAGACCAAAGGGTACTACTTCTACCTGCCATCTGAGGGCAAAGTGTTTGTCGCAAGGACTAGTGTCTTTATGGACAAAGAGTTCTTATCCAGAAAGACTGCAAGGGTAGAACTTGAAGAAGTTCAAAAACCACAAACAATGAACGAACCGGAAGTGGAACCTGTGTAAGACCCTCTTTTTTTTTGCTTTTAAAACTGGGTCTTACCGCCCAGAACCGACGTCTTGCGGCGAGACCATTACACCCAATGGTCGCCGCCACAATACGCCGATCCTGCCGGCTATCCATCATCATCCAGGTCAACCACAATTCATAGTAATAGAAGCAAATAGAAGAAACTAGTCCACAAATCATATTAAAATATGCAAATTACATGATTACAATGTCCACAATGAGAATTTAAGTAAAAGAGAGCTAAACGAAAAGAGGCTTAAGCCCGATACATGTTCAAATATAGTGCATCAACACTCTCACTCTACATCCATGTGGAAGCTATCAAACCCAGTCTTCATGCATCTGTAGCTGCTGCTGCGACGATGTGTAGTGGTTGCTCTGCTTCATCCCGTCTTCCTGTCCTGTCTCCTGAACGAGGTCCTGTTGTTCCGACACATCATCCCTAAAATGATGAGGTCCACCGACCGTCATTCTATAAGACTCAGCATATTCCTCACCGCCTCCACCCGTGACTCCTAGGCACCGTGCGAGAGGAGGAAGCGGAGGACATAAAAGGGTAATTCAAAAGCAGGTAACAACGGCGAGACTAGCAAGTATAAGATACTAAACAAGTAATGAAAACATCTCTACTTTAGCAGGAGTATGTATAAAGGCAATAAGTAAAGAGCAGTATAAGTAAAAGAGCAGGTATAAGAAATAAGAGCATCTAGGAAAGTAACCTTAACTTATATGCACACATACAAAGCACATAAGCTAAGGGATCTGGCAAGAAGTAAACTCATCGTATAAAAGAGCCCACACTAATTTATACGATGAGGTCTCTGTTTGTGCAGAAATGTTATGCTATGATGTGCAATGCAATGATGCAATGTTAGTATTATTATTTCATACACATGCAACTCACCCACACGACTCTGTACGTACAGACCTTTAGTTCCCACTTATCGGAGGTAGCTAACCTCTCGGGCACCTCCCGTCGTGGTCAAATGGTGGCAGAGGAGCGGGCGTCTCCTCACCTAGGTGGGTAAGTCACACTACCAGACCTAGGCCCTAACGTACGCTGTGATACAGGTACCCGGTACTCACGAGCTCCTGCGTACTAAACTGAATTGGCCAGGCAGGGTTTAGGGATTCTGTCCCGTCGGACGCGCAGTAAGACAACCTGTCCCCCATAAAACCACTAGCACTGCCGAGTCAACGAACTGTTGTCGGTGTGATGACTAAGACAGAACCGAAGACCCACCACATCTTACACACAAGCAACATGTATTAACCATTTACTACCGAGCCTCCAGCTCACAAATCTACATCAACATTTATAAAGAAGAGTCTACCGCTCGCCAGACTATACCAGTCTTATATTTAAACTACGAGTCTACCGCTCGCTAGACTACACTAGTCTTACATTTAAACTACGAGCCTACCGCTCGCTAGACTATTCTAGTCTTATATTTAAACTACGAGCCTACCGCTCGCTAGACTACACTAGTCTTACATTTAAACTACGAGCCTACCGCTCGCTAGACTATTCTACACTTATATTTAAACTATGAGCCTACCGCTCGCTAGACTACACTAGTCTTACATTTAAACTACGAGCCTACCGCTCGCTAGACTATACTAGTCTTATATTTAAACTACGAGCCTACCGCTCGCTAGACTACACTGGTCTTATGTTTAAACTACGAGCCTACCGCTCGCTAGACTACACCAGTCTTACATTTAAACTACGAGCCTACCGCTCGCTAGACTATTCTAGTCTTATATTTAAACTACGAGCCTACCGCTCGTTAGACTATCCCAGTCCTTCCTTATAAACCCGAGCCTACCGCTCGCAGGACTATCCCAGTCCTTCCTTATAATCCGAGTCTACCGCTCGCAGGACTATCCCAGTCCTTCCTTATAGACCCGAGCCTACCGCTCGCAGGACTATCCCAGTCCTTCCTTATAAAATGTTCCGGTTTGGGATGGAAGTTAACTTAGCATGTTCTCCTACTTAACTAGTCTTGTCTATAATTTAGTTGATCTTAGAAGCTTTAGGGTTAGCCTTGGACTTCCGGAGGGTTACCCGGTGAGGGGCTCGTAGCGGTACTGGGAAGTGTGATGGGCTGACACCCCGAACTTCCTCTTCCCAAGGCGCTTAATCTTGTTGGTATCTACCCCTTTTTACTTGATCCCCATTTTCCTCTCCACTTCCATTAAATCTCTAAGATGAGTTAATTTGGCACTTAGGAGTGGGGGAGTTCATTTGAACTCCAACACCACCAACTGTGACCGGGTGCTAACTCTCCGGTCATCACATTCTAGCTCGAGTTCCCTTCTTCACCGAGGAACAGCACACATACACTTAGCATTCTCAACCTTACTTGGACCCACACTCCTATTCTTCGTCATCCTTAATCCAGGGTTTGCCTTAGATATTTCCCGACTTCTCCCTTGAGTTTTACCCTAAAATGGCTCACCCGGCTAAGGGCAGTTCTACTTTCATATGATCACTTAATACCGATGAGTTGTGTGTGGGGCCCTTGACAAGGTCTAACTTCCTTTTCTTATCATTGTAAATGCATGCACTTATAGCTTTGCTAAATGTTTGCCCGGGAAACCGTTTCTCGGGTTGGGTTATTACCAGACCGCGCGAGCTCCTGGGTCAGGCCGCTGAGTCCCGGGATCAGTGGTTCTCTGTTCAAGAAGGGCCAGGCCGGGCGGCCTGGTGTCATTTCCGGATCGCCCCCAAAGGGATAAGATCATCAAAGAGCTAAGGCAAAGAGTTCATCCGCGGTCTCAGCCAGAAGGCCGCGCGGGTTGTCCCATAGAAACTTGAAGTTCCAGCCCCGAAGAACAGGTCGGGGCTCCAGATCGAAGGCTATCCAAGTTACCCCTTGAAGATCGGCTGAGTCATGACCAGAGGGCAGACCGCGACCTCAATCTCCAAACCGCGCGGTCTGCATTATTGACTTGGTCCCGGCGTCCTCAGCCGCAAGCAAGACAGATCGGGAAGGCAGGCCGTCAGATCGCGCGGCCTCTTTCTTTCTCTTCTTTGTGTATCCCGTCACCGCCTGCCCGTTTCTCCTGTACCCGGGCAGGAGGTTATTTTATCCCTGCCCGATCGGGCAGGCCCCCAAGCCTATAAATAGGGGGCGGCACTGTTCCCAAGACAGGCACACTCGAATCCAAGAGCTCGCTTGTCTGAGCTCCGGTCTCGAGTTTCAGGTCTCGCGAACTGCTGACCGGCCGGCTTCTGTTCTTTCACATTTGTAACCGCTACTTTTCAATAAAAGGAAAGCCCGTCGCAGGAGTGGCATTTGCCGCGACGGGCGAAGTCTGGCCTCGACCGCTGCTAGCGGTCTGAATTCCTCAACTAAATAGTAACTGATAGTCCGCAACCCTCGTTTCACTTCGGAGGCGCACTTTTGAATCGAACAGAAACACGCGACCTTCAGATCGCAGACTGTCAGCGAAATCCTTAGCTCAGAATGTCAGACCGCCAGCTCCCTCCAAGAGACCGATCCGACCATAGTGAAGACTCTTTGTGGGAAGCTCTGGAGCAGACAAAGAGAGAGGCCGACCAGGCTCGGCAGGCGACTGATCAGCGTCTGGACGCAATCACTCAGGCCCTAACTCTACTAACCGAGCGGTTAGCCCCTCAGCAGGCCGCGGCTCCCCAGGCGGTCACTCCTGTTCTACCTCCTCCACCTCCATATCCGTTCGCGCAAGTCGCTCATTCCCGACCACCACAAGAAGGTTCCGCGGACCGTCCGAATCTCTACCAAGAGGCCGCGCGATGTATGCCAGCTCGGGTCCTTGACTTTCAAGGGGCGACCTCTCAGGCCGCTCATTTTCCCTATCCGCCTGAGGTCGCCGCCTTCCAATCATATCCGACTGGAGCACCTGCCCGCTCCTATCATGCGGCCTGTCCGCCAATGACCGCAGCCGAGGTCCCTTATAACTCTGCTTTCCCCCTGTATGAGGATGCCGAGGAGAGTTCTCCCTTCACCGACGAAATCCGAGGAGAGCCGGCCCCAAACAACTTTCGAGAACCACGTATGTCAGCATATAGTGGGGAGTCCGATCCAGCAATACACCTCCAGGCATTTGAATCAGCTGTTGCTCTGAGGACCATCACTGATGCAACAAAGTGCAAGCTCCTGGTGACATCCTTTGATGGGCAGGCCAGAGAATGGTTCTATGGATTGCATCCTCGATCTATCAGATGCTTTGCGGAGTTACGTAGAGAATTTCTGCTTCGATTCTCTACCTCTAAGAAGAGGAAGAATGGTCCGGCAGCCCTATTCGAGATACGACAGCAAGAAAACGAAACGTGGGCCCGTTTTGTCGATCGTTTCCAAAGGGAAATAATGGAGGTACAAAACGTCGATCCGGAGTTATATAGGGTCGCACTAATGCATGGCCTTAGGGAGGGGCCACTGAAGTTTGAAGCCCAAATCAGGGAACCAAAGACATATCAAGAAATGATTAGTCTGGCAAACAAATTCATCAGGGGGGAAAAGACTAATCCGGGATACGTTGCCAAGTTGCTCAGTGACAACGATCAGTTCAATTCTGCATCAACCCATCAGCAACGTTATAATCACTCGTCTCGGCCTGATTTCGAGCCTCGGGCTCAAAGGGGAAGGAATCTTAAGCCCAAGCAACCATTCATTGGCCATCAACGGTTTCAGGATCAGAAGCCGCCATTGGCCATCGCACCCACTCAACCCATGGGAGTTCCGCAAATCATGCCCGTATATCTGCCACAATACATCGCACAACCATCTCCACCTATCCCATCCATCCGATATGATGAATCACAAGATTCGTTTACCCCACTCAACATCACCATGAATGAGGTCGTACAGATTCTTCAGAAGAGGCCTGACTTTAAAAGGCCCCCTCCCTTGAAATCAGAAGTTCGCAATCGGAACCCAAACCTTTACTGTGAATATCATAAAGAAGAGGGGCATCAAACTGAAGATTGTCGGGCCCTCCGGTGGTTGATAGAAAAACTCCTGAAAGAGGGAAAGCTTCGGGGGTTGATTCGGCAAGAAACTCCGGTTGAACTGCGAGCTGAGAAGAAGAAGGAGGCAGTCGAAGTAACATGGGAGTGTGCTGATGTAGAGGAGGCCGGTAGTTATGGGGATATACATCCTGCAGCCGAATGCATAGAGGTGAATGATGTTGGCCCTCTCGGTAACATCTATTGCATCCATGGTGGGGCAGGGATAGAATCCTCCCGAAAATCTAGCATCGGGAGAGTTACAAAGCAAGAAGTGGCAGTTGCCTCCACTTCTGCCCCGGAAAGGACGGTTGTTACGTTTGGCCAGGAAGATCTCTCCCCGAATGCGAATCCGTTCGATGACGCGGTGGTGATAAAGGCGGTTATTGAGAATTACGCAGTGCACAAAATTTTGATCGATACAGGCAGCTCAGTTAATCTCATCTTTCGCCAAACGTTTGAGGCCCTCAAGACTGGAAAGGCCTTACTCTCTACGGAAGGCCCCCTCTATGGCTTCTCAGGAGAAAAGAAGGAAGTAGAAGGGTGCGTGAAGCTTCTGGTATCACTAGGGGGCATAACAAAGTTGGTGAACTTCGTAGTAGTGGAAGCCCCAAGTAGCTACTGCGCAATTTTCGGAAGGCCAATCCTGAATGCTTACAGAGCGGTGGTATCTACTTTCCATTTGGCCTTGAAATTCGCTGCTGAGGGGCGTCAGTACCGGATTCGGAGCGATCCAAAGGTGGCACGCGAATGTTATGTGAAGACAGTTAATGTGATCACCGAGGCACCGCTTCGCAAGGCCCAGAATGACATCCAAGAGGTGTCCAAACTCCCTGAAGAAGCTGAGGAGAGCGCGGAACGGAAAGGGACCTACCTGGAACCTGCCCAGGAGACCCAAGAGATCCCCATTGTTGAAGGGGAAGGGAAGAAGCTGATCATCAACGCCGAGCTATCAGAAGAGGAAAAGCTCCAGTTAACCTCCTGCCTGCTGAATAACTTGGACATCTTCGCTTGGTCGGCGGAAGACATGCCTGGAATAGATCCAGATGTCGCGTGCCATCACCTCAACGTTTCTCCGGAGTTCAAGCCAATCCAACAGAAGAAGAGGGAGGTAGCAACTAAGCTGGCGGTACCTATCAAAGAAGAAGTTGCAAAGCTTCTTAAGGCCAATTTCATTTCTGGAATCCAGTACCCCACCTGGATGTCGAATGTAGTGATAGTGAAAAAGTCTGGGGGGAAATGGCGTATGTGTGTTGATTTCACTAAACTCAATAAAGCATGCCCCAAGGATTGTTATCCCTTGCCTCGGATAGATGTTTTGGTAGATTCCGCGGTGGGATATAGTTTTATGAGTTTTTTAGATGCATTTTCTGGTTATCACCAGATTAAGATGCATAAGCCTGATATCCCGCATACATCCTTCATTACCAATGATGGATGTTATTGTTATCTCGTCATGCCTTTCGGCCTCAAAAATGCGGGGGCAACATATCAGAGGATGATGGACACAGTTTTTGAAAAACAAAAAGGGAGAAATCTGGAAGTATATGTTGATGATCTCCTTCTAAAAAGTAAAACTTTTTTAATCCATCTGGAAGACCTCGTAGAGACGTTCGCTACTCTACGGAGGTTCAAATTGAAATTAAACCCCTCGAAATGCGTGTTCGGGGCAAACAAGGGGAAATTTCTTGGACATCTTCTCACTCCTGATGGTCTCGCACCGAACCCAGATAAAGTAAAAGCCATCCTAGACATGACCCCTCCTCGTAATCCGAAAGAGGTACAGCAACTTGGTGGAAGGTTGGCAGGATTGAGCCGATTCATTTCCAAATCGGGAGATAAAAGCGCTCCGTTCTTCAAAACACTTAGGGGAGGATCTAAGTTTGAATGGAACGAGGAATGCGATAATGCTTTCGAACAATTGAAAAAGCAATTAACTTCAACCCCCCTTCTTCAAAGCCCTCGCGAAGGAGAAACACTATTCTTGTACTTGGGGGTAGGCCCTGATGCGATAAGCTCTGTCCTGGTTCGGGAAGAGAAAAAGAAACAGTTTCCGATATACTATGTCAGCCATATCCTTAAAGATGCAGAAACTAGATATTCAATCCTGGAGAAATTAGCCTTGGCTTTAGTCATGTCATCACGAAGGCTCCGCCCCTATTTTCAAGCTCATCCTATTCAGGTGGTTTCAGATCATCCACTGAGGAATATCTTGGAGAAGCCGGAACATTCAGGAAGGTTGGCCAAATGGGCAATCGAGCTAAGCGAGTTCGAAATATTGTACACTCCCAGAACGGCAATAAAGGCACAAGTATTGGCAGATTTCTTGGTAGACACAATGGAGTCTAATCCAGAGCAGGTAGTGCAATCTCCTTTTGCTTGGATCATTTATGTGGATGGGGCTTCTGGCAGGAACTCCGTGGGAGCCGGAGTGGTTTTGATCAGTCCAAACGGCATCAGGCTGGAACAAGCTGTTAGATTCTTCTTTTCAGTTACAAATAACCAGGCCGAATACGAAGCACTCTTGGCCGGCCTGAGACTCGCAAAGGAGCTTGGGATAGAACATGTTCATGTGAAAACTGATTCTCTTGTAATGGCCTCGCAGGTTCTGGGGAACTACGAGACAAGAGAACCGATGTTGAGAAAATACCTATTCCTAGCTAAGAAAGAAATCGGGAGATTCAAATCCTTCATCATCGAGCATATTCCGAGAACGCAGAATGAAGAGGCAGACGAATTGTCAAAATTTGGTCTTCCATCAGGGGGAGTAACCTCAGAACTTTTTCACCCGGCAACAGAGGAAACAGAGGAAGAAGAGCTCATGCAGATCGATCAACATCCTTCTTGGAAAGACCCCTACGAATTGTTTCTGACAAAGGGAGAATATCATCCATCAATCAAGGACAAAAATAGATTCAGAAGAAAGGCGGCTTACTACTACTTGATAGCAGGAGTCTTGTACCGAAAAACTCTGATTTCTCCCTCGGCACGGTGCGTTTCAGAAGAGGAGATCCCGGTCATACTTCAGGAAGTTCATTCTGGGGAGTGTGGTAGCCATTCAGGGGCGAAAACCTTAGAAAAAAGGATCCTGCGGCAAGGATACTTCTGGCCAACCATGAGAAAGGATGCTGAAGCATTCGCCAAGCGATGTGTCCAGTGCCAAAAGTTCGCTCCTCTTCAACATTTGCCTGCTCAGTCACTCAGGTCAATAACTGCGCCATGGCCCTTTGCAGTATGGGGAATGGATCTTATGGGGCCTTTCCCAATGGCCAGCGGACAACGTCGCTTTATCCTGGTAATGATCGATTATTTCAGTAAGTGGATCGAAGCAAAAGCATTAGCAAGAACTACCACCCAAATTGTCAGAAACTTCGTCTGGGGAGAAATTGTCTGTCGACATGGAATTCCGTTGGCAATCGTCACCGATAATGGCCCACAATTCAACAATCCGGAGATGATAAGCTTCTGTGATCAGATAGGAATTGATCTTCGGTTTGCCTCAGTACACCATCCAAGGACCAATGGTCAAGTGGAGGCGGCAAACAGGCAAATTCGGCAGCTTTTGGTGAAAAGAGTCTTGAACCAGAAAGGGAATTGGGCGGACCAACTTCCTTCCATCCTGTGGACCCTTCGTACTACTCCGTCTTCGGCTACCGGGGAGACACCTTTCAAATTATCTCATGGCTCGGAAGCTGTTGTCCCTGTGGAATTCGAGGTGGTCACTCCAAGAGTTATTTACGCCAAAGAAGGAGGAGAATCCTGGATAGATGAAAATGGTGAGGCCCTCATGCATAATCTTGATCTAATCGAGGAACTTCAGGATGAAGCAACAATCAGGCAGGAAGAAGTTAAAAGGAGAATGGCAAAATATTTTGATAAGAATGTCAGAGTGAAGCAGTTTGTAATCGGGGATTTGGTGTTAAAAAAGGTGGATGCCGCAGCGAGGTCTGGTAATGTTGGAAAGCTGGATCCTAATTGGGCAGGACCTTTCATCATCAAAGAAGTATCTAAGAATGGGGCCTACCGTCTCCAAACCAACGAAGGAGAAGACATCCCACGCACGTGGAGCGGTGACGATCTCAAACGATTCTATCCTTGAAACTATTTCTTTTATTCTTTACATCTCTTTTTGGTATTGAATAAAAAGCCCTATACTGACATTTCCTTCTTGTATGATGGTTCTCCGCATCATAAATATAAACACACATATCTCACTCCCCGAACCTCTGAGATATCGCCAAATTCTGCTCGAACCCCCTCGGATTGTAGTCGTAGCGTAAAACCCACCAAGACCATGTGATGCGAGGAGTTTTCGCACACATGTAGTGGTAGCTTGCCAATTCCGCTGCGGTGGTCTTCAGAACTTTGGATCCCGGCCGATATCTGACACACCCCTGCATCAAGGGAGGTCTAGGTGATTGTCAGCTCTATCATGCCCCGAAGGGATATAGTTACAGCTTTGATGATCTTTCTGAGGAAAGCAATGTTCGCCGCCGAGGCCCACCTGCCCAACTGATCATCATAGTCTGTGACCATCGAATACTCTTAGGTACTCTCGAAACGGTACCTAGTTGGGCCCACAACTGAGTTGATCTCTCTGAGGAAAGCAATGTTCGCCGCCGAGGCCCACCTGCCCAATTGATCAACTCGGCTTGTAACCCTAGGCAAGAGAGCGGATGAGTCGTTTACAGCTCTTATGACCACTTGAGGAAAGCAATGTTCGCCGCCGAGGCCCACCTGCCCACTTGGTCATCTGAGTCTGTACATATTTTTTCTTTTTTCCCTACAGCTCTTATGACCACTTGAGGAAAGCAATGTTCGCCGCCGAGGCCCACCTGCCCACTTGGTCATTTGAGCCTGTAGGATTATTCTTCTTCCCTACAGGGAGGCATTCACTTCTGATGATTTTCTATATGGACCACTCAAGGAGAATATTGTTAGAACAGGTGCAGGTGTTCGTCTACCCCAATAAAGGGGTTGTGATATTAAGACCGGACGGTTTGAGTTTTTCAGGCCGATCGGTCTGGTTGAACAGGTGCAGGTGTTCGTCTACCCCAATAAGGGGTTGTGGTATTAAGACCATGCGGTCTGAGTATTTCAGGCCTAGCGGTCTGACTGAACATAGGTTAAGTCATCTTTTGGAACTGATCATGTTATCACCAGGGTTATATTCAAACCGGGCGGGTATGCCCGTCGTCTATTAAGGAAAGTATTTCTGAATCTGGGCATATGATTACCCGGGTTATTATGCAACCGGGCGGTCTTATCAATATTGTACAAGTTGGAAATCTTCTAAAGCTAATCATCTATTTCCCGGGTGGCATTCAAACCGGGCGGATTTAATCATCTTTTATAAGTTTGGTATTTCTGGATCTAACATGTAATTGCTCAGATTTCATCCTGACCGGTCGGACTTATCTATCTATCCGTCCGATAATGAGTTAGGCATTTCTAAATTCAAATCATATGGTTGTCCGGATTGCATTCTGACCGAGCGAACTTATCAATACTTCAAATTAATCAAATCTGGTTGTCTCTGGAATTGAGTATATCACCGTTCAGTTTATATTTTTACCGGTCGGGTTGACTGATTTCCTAGCAAAAGTTATCCTTGGATGCAATGAGTTGTTCGCCCGGATTGATTTCAAAATCGCTCAAAGTTAAAGGATCATTACTTGCATCAACAAGGATGTGGTATCTCTCTTTTTAAATAAAGGGGCCGCTCGGCCTAACACTATGATCGCACAAGAAATCGGACATCCTGAGATTTTTAAAAAAAAAAAAAGGGGTAACCGCGCGGCCTAAATATAAACCACCCAAGATCCTCAATCGTCATCTATATTTGGATCAGGATAGCCGCGCGGCTAGATTATAAGAAGCGAAAGAGAAGAAGGAGAGAAAAAGACAAGATATCAATCACAAGTAAGTAACAGCAGAATGACAACCAGACAGGTAAGAAATTTCTATTCATTTCTTCAAAAATATGTTTACAAAAGTACTGACCGCCCGGTTAACAAAAAGAAACCGGCGGTTACAAAAGTTAAAAAGTAAAGCAAGAGCACTAGTCTGCCGACTTTTTCCGCTTCTTGACAGGCGGACTTGAGGTCAGGCCTTCGATGTCAATCTCCGGCGAATAGCCTTCACTGAACGAAGAAGAATCCGACGAACCGCTGGAACTTGATCGCCCGGTCCTACTGGCGGAGCCAGTGGTCCCAGAGGATAGGTCATCTTCATCGTCCTCATCAGCGTCACCGGCTTCATTGTCCGCATCGACCTCATCGGCGGCTTCACCGCTTCCATCTCCTCCTTGATGAAGCACGACCTCTCTGCCCGCGTCGGCCTCAGCCTCCTCGCCCACTTTGGTCTTCCCTTTGCGCCTTCGGCTGATTTCATCGAGTTGAGTCTTCAAGGTGGGGAAGAGGTCGGAGAAGGTGGTACCCTCGAACCCTTCGCTCAGACCGCCCCGGTCTTCCATAAGACCCAGGGCCTTGTTGATTCCTTGGGCCACGTGAGGCAGCACCTCGTCTTGGAAGGCCGGGTTAGTTATCTCATATTGTTTCTGCAGGAAAGAAAGGAAAAACGAGTTAGGTCGCTCGAGCTAAGCAAAAGGGGCCGCGGAATTTGTTTGTCGAAACTCACCGCCACGACTTCTTGAAGCCGCTCGGTCTCCTCTCGAAGCCGCGTAATCTCCGCGGCCTGCCCCTCGAACCTCTTCTCCAGGTGTTTTTGGACGGAAACCAGCCGCTTGAACGACAAGGCCATAAAGTGGTTGGCCGCAAATCCCCATGCACCGGCCTGAGCCGCTAACCGGGGGAGCTCTTCCTCGGGAGTATTCCTCAGCCTCTTCAAAGTCTTTCGACCATATAAGGCAGCCCCGGCGGCTAGGGCGTGGCGGTCAATCTTTTCACTCCCCCACGGAGGGAGCGCGGTGGATACCCGGATCCGACTTCCATCCCTGTGCCAAAGGACGGTCGGGTTGCCCTGCAGGTCGGGCGGGTTCCCACTTGAACGAAGGATTTCGTAATCGTCAGGAGAGGTCGGGCCCTCTTCCTCCGAAGATGGCGACCTCTTTCGCCGCTGCCTCTTCTCCCTCTGGGTTAAAACTGGGCCGGCCGGCGTGACCGGCTTGATCGCTGGAACGATATGGGCGGCTGCAAAATAAAATCAAGAGTATAAGTAAAGAAGGCCGCGCGGTCATATAAAGGCGGTCTAGAAGAACTTACTATGTTCGGGGAGAATGTTCTCAAGCTCCGAGAAAAGCGGGATGTAGTGGTTGATATCAAGCCGCTCCTTCTCAAGGAACGCGAAGGTGTCCGCCTCGATCTTGCCGACCTGGGGGATCTGGAAAACTTCTTCCCCCCGGACTTGCGGGTTGGTCTGCAACAGTCCGAAGTTGCCTTCGAGCATTACAAACCGCTCCGACCAGTCGGAGACTTTGTTCGCCAGATTAACAATCTTCAGCCCGTGGCAGCCGAAGTAAAGGTGCCCCCTGTAAGTTGAAGTCCCCGAGTCGGAGACCGCCCGCACTGAGAAGAACTTTCTGAACAGGTCGAGGGAGAACCGGATCCTTTCGAACCGCAGATACGAGATGAAACTATATATTGAGGCGATGGAGTTCGGTGGAAGCTGACCGGGCACAACCCCGTAGTGGTCGAAAATGGCTATGACTTCAAGCGGCAGTGGAAACTTGAAGCCATACTCGAAGTGGTCAACTGGGATGGCGATCTGGTGCGGACTGGAAGAGTTAATCCGCTCGTCGCGCAAAGGAAGCCGCGCGAGCAGATTACTCCCTACCATGTGCCTAGCAATGAAGTCATCCAGTTCGTTCTGAGTAAGGCGGCATTCCGGATGGTCCGCCGAATGGAATGCCAAGGCCGCGTCAGCTCGGACGGTCTTAACCTTAACAGGTCGCTGCGACTTGTTCTTGGATCGCGCCATCTGGAAATCATGAGAATGACTTCGGCAAATTCTATACTTATAGATTTCTATGATCTGTGAATAGTAAAATCATGACACGGTTATATATCCTGACCGCGCGGTCAATGACCTATGTGGTTAGATTCACCAGAAATATGAAAGAAGCAAAGGCATCCACAAAAAACAGAAGTAAGCATACATCACAGTTCGCCCGACCAGAAAACAGTTCGAATGAAACATAAGATTTAAACAAGGCATAAAATACAGCGGTTAACATAGGAGACCGCGCGAATTGTTCGAATAAAAGACAAGAATAAAGGAGAATATTGTCCAGATCAACAAGCCACATTCATAATGCAAGTTATGTTCAAATATTAATCACGATTGACGGCGCTCTGGGGAGGCATCCTCTCTATGAAGTCGCGCGACCTGGTCACTGGTCGTGTTCAAGAGAGAATAAATTTGGCTTGTATGATAATGAAGGTGGTTGATTGTGCAATGAAGCCACCCGGCATCCCTTTCGACCCGCGTAGCGGCAATCATTCGGGGGGTTGCGGCGGCCTCGTCAATCATTGGATCAGCCGCCCGGACTGAAGGAGGATTTGAGCTCGCTCCAATAGTCGGGCGGCTAACAGCTACCACCCCATCATTCACATTTCGCCGACCAGCGGCGACTTCTCTGGTTAAGCGCAGGAATTTATCCTGGTAATATTTTGAGTCACTCTCAAATTTGGCAGAGGCTTTCTTCTCCTTCTCCAGTTGGACGGTTAGAGCAGTCCGCGTAGCCACCACCGCTGCTCGCGCGGCCTCAAGCTGAGTCTCCAGGATTTTCACTTTCTCTGTGCTGGACCTCCTGTCAATCTCCGATTGCGCCAGAGCGGTCCGAGTGGCGGCCTCCCGGTCTTCTACCTCCTTCAAGCGGGCCCTCAGGTTGATCAGATCTGCCTCAAGGCGATCAAATAGATGCGGTCTTTCCGGCAAGGACGTCGCACAGGTTGAAATCGGGGGTGCTAGCGGAGGCAGACTGGCCTCAAGGTCACCCGGCTTCACGATTTGATCAGCGCTATCTGAAAGAAGCCGCTTGGTTATGAAAAATAAGAGCATGCAACGCTACATATATATAAAATAGAAACGAACATAAACGCGAGAGCAGTGCCTGGGCGGACAGGCCATTTAGACCGTTCCGAGTTCATCCTCTGACATTGCTCACGCCAGAGTCTCTCCGTACTTGACCTAACGGAAGGGAACCAGGCCGCTAAAGGAAAGAGGCTCGGCGGCGGGTTCACTAATTTATTATGGCGAGGCCGCGGAATGGAAAAACGGACCGCTTTATAGTCCGTGGAACCCTTACCTGCCGCAAGAAGATCAGGCCGCGACGGCTTGTTCAAGGCCTGTTCCGCCCTCTCCTTCTTCACCTTCATGATCTCTTCCCCGGTCATTGCTGGGACTACCTCCTCCCGCGCTCGCAGAACTTCTTCAAGTTCCCTCGTTTTCTTTTCGACCTCCAAGGCAGTCCGGGCGGCGGCCTCTCGCTCTTCGGCCTCCATCCGAGCGGTCTCTTCAGGCCGGGTTGTGTCGTCAGTAGCAAGAGCATTTTGGTCGGAGGCGGTCGGGCTGTCAAGGAGCTGATCTCGCTTCACCAGCTCATCCATGTCTTTAAAGATCCCGTTGAAGGATATACTGCTCGCCGGGTCCGGAGGCAGTTCGCCCGTTTTTGCGTCAGGAGTGGCCGGCGATTCGTTTGACTTGCTGGGTGGAGGAGTCGCAAGACCTAGCTCCTCTTTCAGCCGTGAATTGGTCTGGAGGAGGGATTCGGTCGGTTTCTTAAGGGCCGCCCTTTCCTTAGCGGCCAGCCTCTTGACTTTCTTAGTTATCCGCTCGGTCACGGACCCGGTCTTCTTCCTCTTTCTCTCTCTCTTACTCGGCGCTGGGCCAAGTTCTTTCGAGGGGCTGGGGTAGTCATCCATGGACAAAGGGGTGTTCTGTTCACCCGTCCTTGGGGAGGTAACCGCCTCCTTCTCTAGATCTCGGACGAGCAAATGAGGGTTCCCGGATGGGGTGATTTCCACACCAAACGAGTCATTCTCTCCGGCCTTCTTCGAAGGACTTTCTGGAGCAACTTCTTCAGGAGGAGCGGTCTCCTCTTTATTCAGCGGGCTGGCGGTCTGTTGGTTGAGGCCTTTGGGAGAAATCGGCAAGTCATCAGGAGGAGGCTCCGAACTGTTCGCCACGGGCTCTGCAGGAGTCTTAGAAGTCGTTAAGTCCACAACCGGCTTGGAGCTGCCCGTTGCGGCCTTCTCGACCCACTTTCTCTTTTTCCGGTCTTTCCGGTCTGGCTTTTCCCTCGCCTTATTCAATCTTTCCGGCGATTCACGTTTCTTATCCTCCGCCCTCTTCTGGTCTCCGCTGGGATCCACGCGGTCTAGCACAGCGTCCAGGAAGTCCATGGCTAGAGAATTGCCGGTCTTAAAAATTCTAACCGCAACTGGCAAGTAATATCCCGTGATTTCAGAAAGAGCAACGCAGAATGAATTCTCTGGCTCTCTTATAGAATTCAAGGCAGGTCGGATGCGGTCTCCCGGTCAAAGCTAATATTTTCGAAATTCTCTTGAGATTTGAAAATATGCGGGGATTATGTTTGCCCGGGAAACCGTTTCTCGGGTTGGGTTATTACCAGACCGCGCGAGCTCCTGGGTCAGGCCGCTGAGTCCCGGGATCAGTGGTTCTCTGTTCAAGAAGGGCCAGGCCGGGCGGCCTGGTGTCATTTCCGGATCGCCCCCAAAGGGATAAGATCATCAAAGAGCTAAGGCAAAGAGTTCATCCGCGGTCTCAGCCAGAAGGCCGCGCGGGTTGTCCCATAGAAACTCGAAGTTCCAGCCCCGAAGAACAGGTCGGGGCTCCAGATCGAAGGCTATCCAAGTTACCCCTTGAAGATCGGCTGAGTCATGACCAGAGGGCAGACCGCGACCTCAATCTCCAAACCGCGCGGTCTGCATTATTGACTTGGTCCCGGCGTCCTCAGCCGCAAGCAAGACAGATCGGGAAGGCAGGCCGTCAGATCGCGCGGCCTCTTTCTTTCTCTTCTTTGTGTATCCCGTCACCGCCTGCCCGTTTCTCCTGTACCCGGGCAGGAGGTTATTTTATCCCTGCCCGATCGGGCAGGCCCCCAAGCCTATAAATAGGGGGCGGCACTGTTCCCAAGACAGGCACACTCGAATCCAAGAGCTCGCTTGTCTGAGCTCCGGTCTCGAGTTTCAGGTCTCGCGAACTGCTGACCGGCCGGCTTCTGTTCTTTCACATTTGTAACCGCTACTTTTCAATAAAAGGAAAGCCCGTCGCAGGAGTGGCATTTGCCGCGACGGGCGAAGTCTGGCCTCGACCGCTGCTAGCGGTCTGAATTCCTCAACTAAATAGTAACTGATAGTCCGCAACCCTCGTTTCACTTCGGAGGCGCACTTTTGAATCGAACACTAAACGCACCCCAACCCTTATTTTCCCATGATGCCCTTAGAGGTGTTCTTCCAAATAATCTGAGCCTTCATAATAATCAAAGAGTCAATAGTTCTATGTGTGAAGGTCAGTGGTGGTCTAAATCATATAAATCAGTTTTACTATTCGAAGTCCAAAATGAGATTGAGCTAGATTTGGCTCCTATGGTGCAATCTTGATCATATCATATCCAAATGAATTCCAATTATTACCATGGGTTTTCAATGAGTAGTGATCTAACATCCTCAAATCCTAATTTCATAAATTTTTCCAGGGAATCTTTAATCATAGTTTCTATTTAAAATAGAGGATGTGCAAATAGAGATTTATACATCAAGTGTCAACTAATGATCTCCATAAATTCTAATAAATTCACTGTAACATAATAATGGTCTGAAAATCTCAAAACCTAAGTCTTACAATTTTTTTTCCAAGGAATATTTAATCATAATCTCTAATTAAAATAAATGGGGTGCAAATAGGGATTTACACATCAAGTAGTAGATTATGACCTCAATAAATTCTGGGAAAATTACCATGGCATAATACTGGTCTAAAAACACCAAATCCTAAGTTTCACATTTTTAACAGGAATATTTGACCATAATTTCTATTTAACATAAATTGGGTGCAAATAGGGATTTACACATCAAGTAGTAGATTATGACCTCAATAAATTCTGGGAAAATTACCATGGCATAATACTGGTCTTAAAACACCAAATCCTAAGTTTCACATTTTTAACAGGAATATTTGACCATAATTTCTATTTAACATAAATGGGGTGCAAATAGGGATTTACACATCAAGTAGTAGATTATGACCTCAATAAATTCTGGGAAAATTACCATGGCATAATACTGGTCTAAAAACACCAAATCCTAAGTTTCACATTTTTAACAGGAATATTTGACCATAATTTCTATTTAACATAAATGGGGTGCAAATAGGGATTTACACATCAAGTAGTAGATTATGACCTCAATAAATTCTGGGAAAATTACCATGGCATAATACTGGTCTAAAAACACCAAATCCTAAGTTTCACATTTTAGACAGGAATATTTGACCATAATTTCTATTTAAAATAAATGGGGTGCAAATAGAGATTTACACATCAAGTAGTAGATTATTACCTCAATAAATTCTGGGAAAATTACCATGGCATAATACTGATCTAAAAACACCAAATCCTAAGTTTCACATTTTTTAACAGGAATATTTGACCATAATTTCTATTTAAAATAAATGGGGTGCAAATAGAGATTTACACATCAAGTAGTAGATTATGACCTCAATAAATTCTGGGAAAATTACCATGGCATAATACTGGTCTCAAAACACCAAATCCTAAGTTTCACATTTTTAACAGGAATATTTGACCATAATTTCTATTTAACATAAATGGGGTGCAAATAGGGATTTACACATCAAGTAGTAGATTATGACCTCATTAAATTCTGGGAAACTTACCATGGCATAATACTGGTCTAAAAACACCAAATCCTAAGTTTCACATTTTTAACAGGAATATTTGACCATAATTTCTATTTAACATAAATGGGGTGTAAATAGGGATTTACACATCAATGAGTAGATTATGACCTCAATAAATTCTGGGAAAATTATCATGGCATAATACTGGTGTAGAAACACCAAATCCTAAGTTTCACATTTTTAACAGGAATATTTGACCATAATTTCTATTAAACATAAATGGGGTGCAAATAGGGATTTACTTAGGAACTTTAAGAATATAATTTCATAAGGTCATGAGACTTATGTCAAAGAGGTATATCCTCATGACATACAACAACCCCAAGGTTTCAGAGGCATGCAAGGTGGTTTCCACCTTCAATTTCATCAAAAATTCAAAAGCCCAAATTGACTATTAGCACCCCAATTTTTTTCTCTTAAGTCCCAAACTTCATTTTGATGTTTAGAGAAATATACTCATGCACATGTGATGAAATTTTTACCAGATCCCATACATGACCTAAAGAAGCCCTCACCAAAATTTGGGGTCATTAGGAGTTATATTACTCCAAATATTCCATTTATTTAATTTTTTTAATTTAGAACAAAACTATAGAAAAATTATCTCCAAAACATCTGATATTTAAACTTAAGCTAGGTATGAGGCACATGCATGCATGGCTAAAATCTCAAGTCCATAAGACTTGGCATTAAAAAGTTACACTAGTTCAAAGATCTGATTTGTATTTTGACCAGCCTCACGAGAATGAGTGATGTGGGCCCTAGGTTTAACCAAATGGCCTGATTCTACTTTCATTTTAAAGTCGACACTCAGATCTACAATTCCTATCTCTGGGGATTTTTCGAAATATGGCCTTTAGAGGCCTCAAATTAAGCTTAAAATGTCGGGTATAAAACGTGACAGTTTATTACACTTAAAAATAATACAAATATATAAGATTATAATTGATGAGCACGAATCACGGCGCAAGATCGACGGCATCTGGTCATCTTCCCCAGCCAGCCGATGGTCCAGATCGATCCCTCCTGGGCCTTCTTATCCGGCCATTTCCGGGCAACCTGCAGCACCTCACGGCCGGCCACCGCCTCCACCACCTCCGTTGAGGTGGTGGCTAGCGTTTGACGGCGACACGGCCACCGGAGATGGCCTCTCCGGTGATCCCGAGCAAGAAGAAAAGGCTCGGATTCCTCCCTCAATCTCGCATGGGATCGTTCTCATTTGAGCCCGATATCTCTCCTAGATGGGTCTAGAATCTAGCACAGATGGAGGGGGGAAGGAACTTGCCTGACTTCGGGCTTGAGGTTGAGGGGATCCCGAGCTTGCCATGGCCGTCGAGCTTGCTTGAGTTCCACCTCCCGATCTCGTTTCTCCAGCGAAAAGGATGAAGTAAAGCTTGGTTTCGACTCCCAGGAGTGCTTTGGAGCTGATGGAGGGGTCCACTTCGGCTAAGGATGCTCCTTTTGTTAACAGCCATTGAAGAGGGCGATTTCTCTATGCTGCCATCACCCCAGCCAGCCAGTTGCAGGCCTCCAGCTCTTCAGGGAATTTACTCCTCAGCTCGAATTGATGCCAGAGGAGGGGAGATTTGGTTGTATTGCATTGGAAAGGGGAGTTTGCCATTATGGTGGCCGGCAAGGTGAGCTCTTTCTCTCCTCCCCACCCTCTCAACGGCAGCCAGCTCAGCCCCTTGTTCTACTGGAATTCCTTGGGAAGGCAGGGGGCAGGACAGGGATTAGAGAGTGGTGGCCAAGTGGCCACCTCTCCATGAATTCCTCTTGAACTCAATTCCTTTGATGGTGGCCGGCCACCACCTTGTTGGACCTCCCTTTGGGCTCAATTGGAGTTCAAGGTAGTTCAGTCCCCTGGTGGGCTTGATTAGGTGGGGTTGAGCCCAAAGGTTCTAAGGTTGGGTTGAGTTCAATAGGCTTGGGTTTGGGTGAGAGCTCACTTGATCAAACTAGCCCAAATTGGGGATTTTGGATTTTGGGCTTGGCTCAAGCTTATCACATTCAATGTGGCTGACCCACATTGTTTTCTAAGACTTTAAGGACCCACTCCAAGAAGAAATGAGTTATGGTGGGGTTATATGGGGTTTAATTGCACAAAATTGCTCATTAGGGTAATTTGGGCATTCTGGTGGTTTTGCCCTAATATTCCAAAATTGACTGTGCACTTTGGTTCACTTATGTCTCATTTACTCCCCTTAGTGTTTAGGGGTGATCAATTTGATCCGACTAGGTCAATTGGAGATCAATTTGGGTTTTTAGCACATTAAGGTCAGTTTGGGGCTTTTTAGAAATTGGCCCAATTTACTCAAATTGATGGCCCTATGATGGGGCTTTTGGGTCCTTTGCATCCCTACTAGGGTTTGTAATACATTGGTAAGGTTGCTTTGATCATTTGAACCCTAATTGACACTTAATTGAGTGGTTTGACTTATTTGAGCATAGTTGACTTTGGCCAAATTGATCAATTTGGCTGACCTCAATGGGTCCTAAATGACCCAAGGAACTCACTAAGGGTTAGGGATGCCATAGTGGGGTAAATGGTCATTATGAAGCTTAAACCTCAAAATCTAGGCTTGGGTGCTAAAATAGGCTATTTTCACACCAAGGTGATTTTCACTTATTCACCTTGGTTCTTAAGGCCATTTTGTCCTCTTAGAGCAATGTCATGACCTTGTCATGACAAAAATGCATCTTAGGGGTCTAGTTGTTTTGGGGATGTTACAAATCCCAATAAACGAAGAAACAATTTCGTCCCCGAAATTTAGGTTGGGCCTACGGAGGTCTGAGTTCAGAATATACCCGGAAGATTTGATAGTTCATGTGCAACATGACTCCCAACTAATATTGGAAACGGTTAGGTCTAGTTCACATCGCCTCATCCGCAGTTTTCTCCCAAGCGCACCTTTCATTAAATCTTACTACGCCATAATCACGGTCTTCTTCCTGATGGTGTCCTTAAATATTTACCAGTTTGATGAAGATATACATAGTGGAGGGAAGATCTAGATTGAAGTGAATTTACACATTCACAAGGCGAGTGACTAACTCAAACGAGCCTTATAATCTATAGCATGATGTCTTTGTAAGTGTACAATTCTCGATCCGGAGAGTATATCGTCATGTTCACCGTCAATACTTTCGATACCATCCTTACTGACACTTTGGATCTAACTTTCCGGTGGTTCACAATCATTGTAACGTGATGTCAGTACCCTTATTTGTTAGGTGTTTGCAGTTAGAATTTAGACTTGTCTTCCAAGATCCAACTATGCTTATAGCTTGGGCAACATTGGTTCTCCTAATTCTTCATGACTTTGTCGTTCTTTTAATATTTTAAGTCAACGCTTAATCATGCTTCTCAGATCCAAAATGATATTTAGTAAATGTAATTATGCCCACGGTCGTTTACTAAATGAAGGGATACTCTGGCAGTAATCAAACCTTGTTCTGGTACTTAAATTCACGTGAGTCCTCAATTCCAAGGCTCATAAAATTTGTATATTGTAAATCCTCCAAGATTAATTCTTGAAGTACACCTAATAACATTAGCGTCCTGAAACCTCATTCCTGATTTTTATCCCGAGTCATGTGTTGTTAATGGTCAAACTTATAGTCCTCGTTTGTTAAACACAAGCCAAGCTCAAATTTACACGAGACCTATCACCTATGAATCAACTATCGTGAATATAACGTAAATTGGTCTCGAAATCATTCCCAGAGTTTTGTAAGTGATAATTAACAAATTTCAACTCTTCATAATGTCATATTTATTTTTGGCCTCATTCTTATTTCTTTCATAATTGTGGGGTCCCCAATTCGTACACCAAGTATCAGTTATCATGGGCCAATAGGTTTAACAAAATTTTCAGAGACTAATCATGATCCAAGACAGTATTCAACATAAAAATCATTGTTTTCCTCTTTAAAAAAATTCCATAAGATTACTTATGTGGCTAAGGGTGTAAAACCCTTTTTGTGAAGGAAGTAGGATAACTAATCAATAGTTAACAATAATAAAATTTCTAGAGGTTCAATGGAGACCACAAGTCTATCTACTCATTTCTGTAATACTCCAGATTTTCATAATGATCCCGGGAAACTTGACCCTGGAATTCTCAATAATGCTTAATGTAACGAAAGTTCACAAACCCTAATTTCCTACGGAACTCAATCTTCAAGGTCCTTGATTCCTTTAGAGGTGAAGATCTCTTGATAAAAAGTGCATGTTTTAAATTTCAAAGATTTGACCAAGGAAATAATTATTATCCATAAAATTCTCAGTGTGTGTAACAACACGGGTGTTATCCTAAGCTACCTTGGTCTTATCAATCTTTAGGTCTACCACAATCGCCTGCAATGTAATTATTTCCAAATCCATAGAACTTATTTCCAAAATTCCGATTCTTGGGTAGCATGTGTATCGTACTAAGTTTACAAGTACAGTGTAAAATTCAGATCATTTGGATATGTCGGATGGTGGGGGCACACATATTTGGGTCTAAGGTTCGCTTTATATACCCTGCACCAAAATAGGTGCCCGGGGAGTTGTATTGCAGAGACTTTTATGTTCCTAAAAAAATCCAAGTTAACATTATAGCGGCCTAATAAACGAAGAAACAAGATTAGTCTCCCGTAAATCTTGTGCTGAGTTTCTTATATCCGAAAATTTGGACAATTCGCATATGTACATAATCCTTATGGGTATACAGTCCTTGAGATTTGTGTATATGGTAAAGTTCTCTACCCTCAAAATGCCATTTACCGCAACTTTCCAAGGACCGTGTCTTATTAAATGGTCTTCTCTAAGTTGGAATTCTCATTCCACATTTGACATCCTTTCTTTGTGATGATTTTCCGGGGTGGAAGTGTGGAGTATTAGCTTCTAAGCACAAAAGTAAAGCCTTACGAGTCTCATACTAATCTGATAGTACAATAACAATCACCAAATCCACTTAAGATTGTCCTATTTGTTTGTGTGAGGGGTGTTAGTATCACTTAGGAAGTGACGTGGGTATATCAGGGAGTAAGCCCCGAAAACTTACACACGTTTTCAACTCCTTCTTTTAGTCACTTTGGGGGTATCCTACTACTTGGTCAAAATATTTTCGAGGTTGATGACGGACTAGGATACCTTATAAGATGTCTTGTTAAGTCAAACCAATACGGTGTACTAGTCAGGTTGGCCTAATCTCATCATTAAGTGGACAAAGTTATGTGATTTCCCATATGGGCACACCACTGCTTCCGTTGCTAGTTTGTCCTCAAACTAACTCGAGCGGGGGTTGCCCAGGGTTTGTGGACTTCTTTTACATGGATCGAAAGTCGGCTAAGCTGATACCAGTTTGTAAGACCTTGTTTTTTTTTTGCTTTTAAAACCGGGTCTTACCGCCCAGAACCGCCGTCTTGCGGCGAGACCATTACACCCAATCGTCGCCGCTACAATAAGCCGATCCTGCCGGCTATCCATCATCATCCAGGCCAACCACAATTCATAGTAATAGAAGCAAATAGAAGAAACTAGTCCACAAATCATATTAAAATATGCAAATTACATGATTACAATGTCCACGATGAGAATTTAAGTAAAAGAGAGCTAAACGAAAAGAGGATTAAGCCCGATACATGTTCAAATATAGTGCATCAACACTCTCACTCTACATCCATGCGGAAGCTATCAAACCTAGTCTTCATGCATCTGTAGTTGCTGCTGCGACGACGTGTAGTGGTTGCTCTGCTTCATGTCGTCTTCCTGTCCTGTCTCTTGAACGAGGTCATGTTGTTCCGACACATCATCCCTAAAATGATGAGGTCCACCGACCGTCAGTCTATAAGACTCAGCATATTCCTCACCGCCTCCACCCGCGACTCCTAGGTGTCGTGCGGGAGGAGGAAGCGGAGGACATCAAAGGGCAATTCAAAAGCAGGTGACAGCGGCGAGACTAGCAAGTATAAGATACTAAACAAGTAATGAAAAAATCTCTACTCTAGCAGGAGTATGTATAAAGGCAATAAGTAAAGAGCGGTATAAGTAAAAGAGCAGGTATAAGAAATAAGAGCATCTACGAAAGTAACCTTAACTTATATGCACACACACAAAACACATAAGCTAAGGGATCTGGCAAGAAGTAAACTCATCGTATAAAAGAGCCCACACTAATTTATACGATGAGGTCTTTTTTGTGCAGAAATGCTATGCTATGATGTGCAATGCAATGATGCAATGTTAGTATTATTATTTCATACACATGCAACTCACCCACCCGACTCTGTACGTACAGACCTTTAGTTCCCACTTTTCGGAGGTAGCTAACCTCTCGGGCACCTCCCGTCGTGGTCAAATGGTGGCAGAGGAGCGGGCGTCTCCTCACCTAGGTGGGTAAGTCACACTACCAGACCTAGGCCCTAACATACACTGTGATATCGGTACCCGGTAATCACGAGCTCCTGCGTACTAAACTGAATTGGCCAGGCAGGGTTTAGGGATTATGTCCCGTTGGACGCGCAGTAAGACAACCTGGCCCCCATAAAACCACTAGCACTACAAAGTCAACGAACTGCTGTCGGTGTGACGACTAAGACAGAACCGAAGACCCACCACATCTTACACACAAGCAACATGTATTAACCATTTACTACCGAGCCTCCAGCTCACAAATCTACATCAACATTTATAAAGAAGAGCCTACCGCTCGCCAGACTATACCAGTCTTATATTTAAACTACGAGCCTACCGCTCGCTAGACTACACTAGTCTTACATTTAAACTACGAGCCTACCGCTCGCTAGACTATTCTAGTCTTATATTTAAACTACGAGCCTACCGCTCGCTAGACTACACTAGTCTTACATTTAAACTACGAGCCTACCGCTCGCTAGACTATTCTAGTCTTATATTTAAACTACGAGTCTACCGCTCGCTAGACTACACTAGTCTTACATTTAAACTACGAGCCTACCGCTCGCTAGACTATACTAGTCTTATATTTAAACTACGAGCCTACCGCTCGCTAGACTACACTGGTCTTATGTTTAAACTACGAGTCTACCGCTCGCTAGACTACACCAGTCTTACATTTAAACTACGAGCCTACCGCTCGCTAGACTATTCTAGTCCTATATTTAAACTACGAGACTACTGCTCGTTAGACTATCCCAGTCCTTCCTTATAAACCCGAGCCTACCGCTCGCAGGATGATATGAAATTTGCATGCGCGGATTTTAGATTTTTAGTGAAAGGTTGAGATTTTCTCCAAAACTATATCCGATAAAGGCAAGTGTACCTTATCGTCTATAGTATAGGATATTTAGGAATATCAAGGTCGTATTCCACGGGGCGCGTTGATTACTTCTACTTCGAGGAAAATCACTATTATTTTATCGACGAAAATTTGAGGTGGTTTGTTTTCGCTTAACTAAAATTAAAACTAAATTCAAACTAAATGAAAAGCTTGAACATTGCATGAAAAGAAAGAGAAATTGACATTGCATAAAAAAAGAACATTACTAAGGAGAGAAAAATTTAACCTTGCATGAAAAGGAAGAAATTATTTAAGGAGAAAAAGAACATGAAAGAGAAAACTAATTTTATTGAAAATCAAAGAACTATTACAAGCCTTAAATTAAGAGTGCAAGGCTAAGGAAAATGAAAGTTGCAAGCTTAAGAAAACTAGTACACGAAAGTTACACTACAACATTGCATGAAAAGGGAAGGAGGAGAACATGAAAGCCTTAAGAAACATGAACATTAACTTGAAAAACTCACTCTCAGCTCTAACAGCACCTCCCCATCTCCAAATTTTTGAACCCTGGACTCAAGGAGAGCCTCTGAATTTATAGGCAAAATTTTCAAGTTACACGCCATCGGTCACGGGCGTGTCCAAGGGCGTGTAATCACTGTAACATTGGATCTGGCAGCGGCGTGGGCTTGGCGTGTCGGCGACAGAAAAGTTGGACATTACACGCCCGTGTAACATGGTCACGGGCGTGACTTTGGACGTGTGCATTAAATGCGGCGTGGGCTGGAATTCGGCGCGGCGGCAGAGCAGGGATCACGCTGGAAAGTCACGGGCGTGACATGTGGGTCACGGGCGTGACTTAGGTTGACTTCTCGACAGCATCTCCTCGTCTCGACGGCGGCTCCACGTGGACGATTCTAAGATTACACGCCCCCAGTCACGGGCGTGACTTTGGGTCACGTGCGTGACCTGGGGCGTGACTTGGTGTGGACTGGTTAGTGCGGCATCAATTCTGGACTGATCTTCAGGTTACACGCCCTTGGTTACGGGCGTGACCGAGGGCGTGACATGCCATTTTTCCCGATTTGTCCCAAAAATCTGCAAATATAGAAATGAAGCTAAGTTAGAATCAAAATTACAAAAAGAACTACTTATAACCTAAATTTGACATAAAATAGAGAATTCATATTAAATATTTACAAGATTTTCTATTAAAAAGTTATAAAAATACTACTTATCAAATACCCCCATACTTGAGGTTTTGCTATTCCAGAGCAAAAGTGTGAGACATTATTTGTAAGACATCCTTAAAAAATTTTTAGTTTAAAACTAAAATTTCATTTAACCAAAAGTTAAGTTAAGAGTAAATTCAAGGGGGAGTTAAGTCCTAAATTATGATGATGATTTGAAAAGAGGGAAAAATGTTTAGGCAATAACTTCTCAAGAAAATTAAGTAGTTTGACAAAATTGTAGAAATTATAAAACTAAATTAAATTAAAATTATAAGAACTTTATCTTAAAAGAATCTTAAGGAAAAGTAAATTACTAAATATTGCTCTCTCCATAATTTTCAACTAAAACTAGAACAATGATAATTGGCTAAGGGGGGTTTCATAAAATTTGGCATAAGAAGAGAAATTTTTGAATGGAGGAAATGGAATTTAGCATGAAATTTCCTTCTCTTTTTTTTTCTTACTCTTTTTTTTTTCTCTTCTAATAAAAACCCAAAATGTATATGGTTTAGGAGTAATGAATTTTATCCTCTTACTCCATGCCATATAATCTTTTCAAATATTTTGGGTGCATATGTTTTAGGGAATAATGAATTTTATCCTCTTATTCCCATGACATATGATCTTTTAATACATTTTTTTTTATGCCATCAAAGGGGTAGGGTAGGGGAAAAAAATCTAGCTAGCTTTAAATCATATTGAGAGCAAATTCTAGTAAAATTAAAAATTCCTAAGATCTAAGAAGTTAGAAGAAAATATAATTAAAATCTAAAGAGGTTTAGGAAATTTACTACAAAATGAAGCCATTTTAAAAATAAAAAGAGAAGTCATGCTAACAAAATTCTCTAATCAATTTAAAATCATAAGATGATTCTTAAATCAAAATTACCTCAAATTTAAAATTAACAAACTATGATAAGCAAAATTTCAGCCAATTAAAAACTTAAACATGCTTATAAACATTCTCAACTAGATTTCTAAGAAATCACAAAAACAACAAGAAGGAGGGAAATAAGAATTTTTTTGGAATTTTTGATATTATCTTTTTTTTGAATTTTTCTCATTAAAAACTATTTACAAAGAAAGGGAACTAGCTTTAAAACTTAACAATTTTTTTTTTTTTGCAAGTCTTGGACTTCCCAAGGGCTACCCGGTGAAGGGTTCGCAAGGTACTAGGAGGTGTGATGGGATAAAATCCCAAACGTCCCTTTCCAAGATTTAAATTTTTCTGTTTTCTATTTTTTTTTTAGTTTTTGGGTTTTACAAGTGCTAAAATAGAAGAAAACATAAGAAAATATATATATTTTTTTGTTTTGAAAATTTTCTGATTTAACAACTATTTAAAAAAACTATTTACACCCCCATACTTAAAGTTAAACATTGTCCCCAATGTTTTTAAAACTAAGTATGAAGTAAAGGAAAAAAAAAGAAGTGCAAAACAAAATAAAAAAGAAATGCATGATAAAAGAGAAGGAAGAAAGAGAAGGGGCTTCCCTGATTTTTGAAGTTTGCGCGGGGAAGCGACGATTACCTACAAAATACATTAAAGAACAAGAGAAGACAATAAAAAGATAACTTTGGGGTGCCTCCCAAAAGCGCTTTGTTTAAGGTCGCGTAGCTTGATCCACTTGCTGGTCATATTAAAGGTTGAAAAACAATTGAATCACTCTTTTCATTTGGTAACTCTCCCGGAAGATATAATTTAAGGTGGTGCCCGTTAAATTTGAAGGTACCTTTTTCCGGGTGGGAAATTAAAATTGTCCCATAGGACCAAACCTCTTTAACAATAAAGGGTCCGGTCCATCGGGATTTTAGTTTTCCCGGAAAAAGGCGAAGGCGGGAATTATAAAGGAGGACGAGATCGCCCGGCAAAAAAGTTTTTGGAAATTTTATATGCTTATCGTGATAAAACTTTGTTCGCTCCTTATATAATTTATTGCTCTCATATGCGTTCGCTCGCCACTCATCTAATTCGTTCATTTGAAATTTTCTTTGTTCTCCCGCTAGAGTGGAATCGAGGTTTAAAAATTTAAGCGCCCAAAATGCGCGATGTTCTAATTCGACCGAAAGGTGGCAAGCCTTGCCATAAACCATTCGATACGGTGTACAACCGATAGCGGTCTTGTACGCCGTTCGATAGGCCCATAGCGCGTCATCGAGCTTTATTGCCCAATCCTTCCGATTAATAGAAACCGTTTTTTCTAAGATCCGTTTTAATTCTCGATTAACAACTTCAACTTGGCCGCTCGTTTGTGGGTGATATGCAGTGGATAATTTGTGCGTAACACCATATTTTGCTAAGATTTTTGTGAATTGAGTATTGCAAAAATGGGTGCCCCGATCACTCACAATAGCGCGCGGAGTGCCAAATCGAGAGAATAATTTTTTAAAAAAGTTAACGACGACTCGCGCATCGTTAGTGGGGAGAGCTTGCGCTTCCGCCCACCTTGACACGTAGTCGACCGCTACTAGAATATACTTATTTGAAAACGAAGGAGGGAGAGGACCAACGAAATCAATGCCCCAAAGATCGAAAATTTCGCATTCTAAGAAAATGTTTTGGGGCATCTCATCCCGGCGAGAGATGTTCCCCGACAGCTGACAGCTGTCGCAAGTACTCACAAGGTTGTGAGCATCTTTGAAGAGCGAGGGCCAATAAAAGCCCGCCTCCAGCGCCTTCCTCGAGGTTCGGTTTGAATGATAATGACCTCCGGTGGGTCCCTCATGACAATGACGTAAAATTTTAAGGCCTTCCTCACTCGAGACGCATCGTCTTACTACCTGGTCTGCGCATACACGGAATAAAAAGGGGTCCTCCCAAAAGTAATTCTTTAAATCAGAAAAGAATTTCTTCTTTTGCTGACTCGAGACTTCTTTTGGCAGGACCCGGGCTACTAAATAGTTAGCCAGATCTGCAAACCAGGGGGTAGACGATGAATTAATATTTTCGAGAGCAAGGAGGCGCTCTTCGGGAAATTTATCATTAATGTCAGATTCTATTAATACGTCCGAGGCGGGGTTTTCTAAATGGGAGAGATGATCGGCCGCCAAGTTTTCGGCTCCCCTTTTGTCCCGGATCTCTAAGTCAAACTCCTGCAAGAGGAGGATCCATCGCAAAAGACGAGGTTTGGCGTCCGATTTGCTTAAAAGATATCTAAGTGCGGAGTGATCCGTGAAGACGATGACTTTCGAGAGGGTGATATACAACCTAAACTTATCGAAGGCGAAAACGATTGCTAGAAGTTCCTTCTCGGTCGTGGTGTAATTTGCTTGTGCCGACGTGAGTGTTTTGCTCGCATAATAGATAGGGTGGAAATACTTACTCACCCGTTGGCCTAAAATGGCACCAACCGCAATGTCACTCGTGTCGCACATGATTTCAAAAGGGAGCGACCAATCCGGCGCGACTAGAATCGGGGAGTTTATAAGTTTTTCTTTGATAAGTTGAAAAGCTAAATGACATTCATCGCTAAAAAGAAAAGAAGAATCTTTCTCGAGAAGATGGGTTAACGGCTTTGTAATTTTTGAAAAATTTTGTATAAAGCGCCGATAGAACCCCGCGTGGCCTAGGAAACTCTTAATAGCTTTTACGTTTGTGGGAGGGGGGAGTTTTTCAATTACTTCAATCTTGGCCCTATCGACCTCGATCCCCTTGCCCGAAATTTTATGGCCAAGGACTAGTCCTTCCTTGACCATAAAATGGCATTTTTCCCAATTAAGCGCTAAATTTGTTTCCTCACATCGCTGCAACACGCGCTCGAGATTTTTTAAACAATTTTCAAAAGAACTCCCGTACACGGAAAAATCGTCCATAAATACTTCCATCACCTCCTCCACTAACTCGTCAAAAATTGCCAGCATACATCTTTGGAATGTAGCTGGCGCGTTACAAAGACCGAATGGCATCCTTCGATAAGCGAAGGTGCCAAAGGGACAAGTGAAAGTGGTTTTCTCTTGGTCGTCGGGCGAAATCGGAATTTGGAAGTATCCCGACAAACCATCGAGAAAACAGTAGTAGGAGTGACCCGAAAGGCGTTCTAAAATTTGGTCGATAAATGGTAGAGGGAAATGATCCTTACGGGTGGCATCATTTAATTTCCGATAGTCGATGCACATCCGCCAACCCGTAACAGTACGGGTTGGGATCAATTCGTTATTTTTGTCCGCAACTACCGTAACACCACCTTTCTTTGGCACGACTTGTACTGGGCTAACCCAAGTACTGTCCGATATCGGGTAGATGATTCCCGCGTCCAGAAGTTTTATAACTTCGGCCTTAACGACTTCTTTCATGTTAGGGTTTAGCCGTCGTTGAGGCTGGACTGAATTTTGGGAATTATCTTCGAGAAATATTTTATGAGTGCAGAAAGATGGGTTTATACCCTTAATGTCCGATAATTGCCACGCAATTGCGTGGCGGTGCTTTCTTAAGACTATAGTCAACTCAGAAATTTCTGAGTTGCTAAGATCGGATGAAATGATGACGGGTAGCTTAGACTCTTTTTCCAAAAACAAGTATTTAAGGTGAGGGGGGAGTTGTTTCAACTCTAATTCGGGTGGTTCTTCATAAGAAGTCTTGATTTTTAATTTTTCTAAAAATAATGGTTCGGGTGGTGTGGGGTGAGAGACTTCTTCTTCATCGCAAAAGAGCTCTACGGGCTCGGAATCACTATTTGCCGATGAAACTAACTCGAGGGATGAATCGAACTCACAACACTCTTCTAAGTAAAAACATGAATCGTCATTTTCTAGCGTGTTCCGCATCGAGGAATTTATGCCGAAAGTAACTTCATCGTCTCCAACCCGTAGGAGGAGCTTTCCGTTACTTACGTCGATAATAGCGCGGGAGGTGGCAAGGAAGGGGCGGCCGAGTATGAGGGGTACTTCGGCATCCTCTTCGATGTCAAGAATGACAAAATCCACCGGGAAGATGAATTTGTCAACCTTGACGAGCACGTCCTCCACTATTCCTATCGGATATTTTAAAGAACGATCCGCTAATTGGATACTCATTCGAGTGGGCCTTGGATTTCCTAGACCTAACTTTTTGAACAAAGAAAACGGCATAAGGTTGATGCTTGCTCCAAGATCCGCTAAGGCGTGTTTTACTAACGAATTGCCAAAAGACATGGGATGGAAAACCGTCCCGGGTCATTTGCTTTTTTCGGCAATTTGTTGAGTGCAACCGCGGAGCATTCTGCGTTTAAAGAAATATGCGAAATATCTTCTAACTTTTTTTATTGGAGAGCAACTCCTTAAGATATTTCGCATATTTAGACATTTGTGAGATAGCCTCGCAGAAAGGAACATTAATATGGATTTGTTTTAAAACATCTAAAAACTTTTTATAATTTTTTTCGGCGCTTTCATTTTTTAATTTCGATGGATACGGAATATTAGAAGTAGGAGCGCGCGGATTTAAAATAGAAGAGTGCGGAGCTATCGTAGCGGGCAAATTCGAAGATGAATTAAAAGTAGGAGGAGGAGGAGAGGAAATTACCTTGGGTTCATCCTGTTTTTGAACCACCTCCTTCCCGCTTCGGAGTGTAATCGCGTGCGCGCTCTCCTTTGGATTTTGCTCGGTGTTCCCCGGTAGTGCTCCTTGTTGACGCTCAGAAATCATCTTTGCGAGTTGGCCCACTTGATTCTCTAAATTTTTGATTGATCCGGTAAGGTTCCGGATGTTCGTTTCATTTGTAGCAACATATTTTGCAAAAACCTCTTCAATCGGAGAGAGTTTTTGCTGTTGCGGTGGAAAACCGGGTGGATTATAATTTTAAGAAATCAAATTTTGAGGCGGAGTTAAGTTAAGAAGTTGATTAGGGGGAGGTTGATTTAAATTCATAGGACGCTGAGCATTTCCTTGGTTGCTCCATGAGAAATTCGGATGATTCCTATAGCCCGCATTGTAGGTGTTATTATACGGAGCGGGATTCGGGTTATAGGAAGACCGAGGTGGATTTCCCATGTAGTCAACATGTTCTTCAATTAAAACGTTATTGGCCCAAGGAGGAGTGGCGGAGGAAGCAGACATCTCCGCCACTTGCTTTGTTAAGCGCTCAACTTGTAAAGCCAAATTTGCGTTTGCGTCTATTTCAAAAATTCCGGCCGGCTTATTAGGCCGCGCTCGGGGCATGTTCCATTGATACGCATTTGTGGCCATCTCTTCGAAAAGCTCTTGAGCGGCGATCGGGGTTTTATTATTTAATGTCCCCCCGGCGGCCGCATCAATCATTTGCCTCGTTTGGAGATTTAAGCCATTATAAAAAACTTGCACTTGTTGCCAAGTGGCAAGTGCATGGTGAGGGCATCGACGCAAAATCTCCTTGAAGCGCTCCCATGTGTCATAGAGAGTCTCCGAGTCGATTTGCATGAACGATGCAATATCCGTGCGCAATTTAGCGGTCTTTGAAGGCGGGAAATATTTATTAAGAAATTTTTCCGCCATTTCGCCCCATGTAGTGATGGATCCCCTAGGTAGGGAGCCCAGCCACTGCTTGGCCTTAGAACACAAAGAAAAAGGAAAAAGACGTAATCGAATGGCGTCATCGGTGACGCCATTGATCTTAAAAGTGTCGCAAATTTCAAGAAAGTAAGAGATATGTGAATTTGGATCCTCGTCCAGTTGACCATCAAAGGTCACCGATTGTTGCACCATTTGTATGATGCTGGACTTGATCTCAAAATTATTGTTCGCCACCGTGGGGCGAACAATACTCGATTATGTGCCTTCCAAATTTGGCCGCGCATAATAGGACATGGTCCGTTGCGCGTCCTCATTAGGATTTGGCTCGTTAAGATTAGGAGGATTAAGATTATGATCCATATTTGCTGCGTTAGTGTCCCCGATCGACTCTTCGGATTCTATTTGATTTCCCTGATCACGAGAACGGCGGTGCCTCAAAAGGGTTCGCTCGATCTCCGGATCAAAAGGAAGAATCGAAGTGCTACCTCGGGTCATACACTAAAAAGAGAAGAAAGGAAGAAGAAAAACTAAAAATATTTTTTTTTCTTTTTGAAAGTTAGAAAAAGCAAAATAAAATAGAAAGAAGCATGATAAAATTAATAGCTATCCTCTTTTCAAAATATCTACGCAAAGTCCCCGGCAACGGCGCCAAAAACTTGATATGAAATTTGCATGCGCGGATTTTAGATTTTTAGTGAAAGGTTGAGATTTTCTCCAAAACTATATCCGATAAAGGCAAGTGTACCTTATCGTCTATAGTATAGGATATTTAGGAATATCAAGGTCGTATTCCACGGGGCGCGTTGATTACTTCTACTTCGAGGAAAATCACTATTATTTTATCGACGAAAATTTGAGGTGGTTTGTTTTCGCTTAACTAAAATTAAAACTAATTTCAAACTAAATGAAAAGCTTGAACATTGCATGAAAAGAAAGAGAAATTGACATTGCGTAAAAAAAGAACATTACTAAGGAGAGAAAAATTTAACCTTGCATGAAAAGGAAGAAATTACTTAAGGAGAAAAAGAACATGAAAGAGAAAACTAATTTTATTGAAAATCAAAGAACTATTACAAGCCTTAAATTAAGAGTGCAAGGCTAAGGAAAATGAAAGTTGCAAGCTTAAGAAAACTAGTACACGAAAGTTACACTACAACATTGCATGAAAAGGGAAGGAGGAGAACATGAAAGCCTTAAGAAACATGAACATTAACTTGAAAAACTCACTCTCAGCTCTAACAGCACCTCCCCATCTCCAAAGTTCTGAACCCTGGACTCAAGGAGAGCCTCTGAATTTATAGGCAAAATTTTCAAGTTACACGCCCTCGGTCACGGGCGTGTCCAAGGGCGTGTAATCACTGTAACATTGGATCTGGCAGCGGCGTGGGCTTGGCGTGTCGGCGGCAGAAAAGTTGGACATTACACGCCCGTGTAACACGGTCACGGGCGTGACTTTGGACGTGTGCATTAAATGCGGCGTGGGATGGAATTCGGCGCGGCGGCAGAGCAGGGATCACGCTGGAAAGTCACGGGCGTGACATGTGGGTCACGGGCGTGACTTAGGTTGACTTCTCGACAGCATCTCCTCGTCTCGACGGCGGCTCCACGTGGACGATTCTAAGATTACACGCCCCCGGTCACGGGCGTGACTTTGGGTCACGGGCGTGACTTTGGGTCACGGGCGTGACCTGGGGCGTGACTTGGTGTGGACTGGTTCAAACAGTGCGACATCGATTCTGGACTGATCTTCAGGTTACACGCCCTTGGTCACGGGCGTGACCGAGGGCGTGACATGCCATTTTTCCCGATTTGTCCCAAAAATCTGCAAATATAGAAATGAAGCTAAGTTAGAATCAAAATTACAAAAAGAACTACTTATAACCTAAATTTGACATAAAATAGAGAATTCATATTAAATATTTACAAGATTTTCTATTAAAAAGTTATAAAAATACTACTTATCACAGGACTATCCCAGTCCTTTCTTATAATTCGAGCCTACCGCTCGCAGGACTATGTCAGTCCTTCCTTATAGACCCGAGCCTACCACTCGCAGGACTATCCCAGTCCTTCCTTATAAAATGTTCCGGTTTGGGATGGAAGTTAACTTATCATGTTCTCCTACTTAACTAGTCTTGTCTATAATTTAGTTGATCTTAGAAGCTTTAGGGTTAGCCTTGGGCTTCCAGAGGGTTACCCGGTGAGGGGCTCGCAGCGGTACTGGGAAGTGTGACGGGCTGACACCCCGAACTTTCTCTTCCCAAGGCGCTTAATCTTGTTGGTATCTACCCCTTTTTACTTGATTCCCATTTTCCTCTCCACTTCCATTAAATCTCTAAGATGAGTTAATTTGGCACTTAGGAGTGGGGGAGTTCATTTGAACTCCAACACCACCAACTGTGACCGGGTGCTGACTCTCCCGTCATCACATTCTAACTCGAGTTCCCTTCTTCACCGAGGAACATCACACATACACTTAGCATTCTCAACCTTACTTGGACCCACACTCCTATTCTTCGTCATCCTTAATCCAAGGTTTGCCTTAGATATTTCTCGACTTCTCCCTTGAGTTTTACCCTAAAATGGCTCACCTGGCTAAGGGCAGTTCTACTTTCATATGATCACTTAATACCGATGAGTTGTGTGTGGGGCCCTTGACAAGGTCTAACTTCCTTTTCTTATCATTGTAAATGCCTGCACTTATAGCTTTGCTAAACGCACCCCAACCCTTATTTTCCCATGATGCCCTTAGAGGTGTTCTTCCAAATAATCTGAGCCTTCATAATAATCAAAGAGTCAATAGTTCTATGTGTGAAGGTCAGTGGTGGTCTAAATCATATAAATCAGTTTTACTATTCGCAGTCCAAAATGAGATTGAGCTAGATTTGGCTCCTATGGTGCAATCTTGATCATATCCCAACAACCCGCTGTGCCCTGTGGTGGGACAGAGAGGGGTTGGGGTGCATGGTCTGCAGACCATCTGGTTAGGCTGAACTCTTTCGGTGCCAGCTGGGTCCCGTGTTGGCGGGCCTGGGCCGGCAGGGTGCTGGCGGTCCAGCAGGGTCCCGTGTTGGCGGGCCTGGACCGTTACAAAAAGTGCAATCCTGGAGGATAGGACTTTTTGTAATGGTAAAGACCCGCCAACACGGGACCCAGCTGGACCGCCGGCACCCTCCCGGCCCAGGCCCGCCAACACGGGACCCAGCTGGCACCAAAAGAGTTCAGCCTAACCAGATGGTTTGCAGACCATGCACCCCAACCCCTCTCTGTCCCACCACAGGGCACAGCGGGTTGTTGGAGACCGCAGTCCCCCTTTGATGAGAATTGAGCCAGTTAAGCGGCAGCGCGTGGACTTCCCAGGAGGTCACCCATCCCGTGACTACTCCAGCCCGAGCACGCTTAACTACGGAGTACTTTCACTTCTCATCACCAACTGAGTTGTGCCCAGAACCGTCGTCTTGCGGCGAGACCATTACACCCAATGGTCGCCGCCACAATATGCCGATCCTGCTGGCTATCCATCATCATCCAGGTCAACCACAATTCATAGTAATAGAAGCAAATAGAATAAACTAGTCCACAAATCATATTAAAATATGCAAATTACTTGATTACAATGTCCACGATGAGAATTTAAGTAAAAGAGAGCTAAACGAAAAGAGGCTTAAGCCCGATACATGTTCAAATATAGTGCATCAACACTCTCACTCTACATCCATGCGGAAGCTATCAAACCCAGTCTTCATGCATCTGTAGCTGCTGCTGCGACGACGTGTAGTGGTTGCTCTGCTTCATCCCGTCTTCCTGTCCTGTCTCCTGAACGAGGTCCTGTTGTTCCGACACATCATCCCTAAAATGATGAGGTCCACCGACCGTCAGTCTATAAGACTCAGCATATTTCTCACCGCCTCCACCCGTGACTCCTAGGCACCGTGCGGGAGGAGGAAGCGGAGGTCATCAAAGGGCAATTCAAAAGCAGGTGACAGCGGAGAGACTAGCAAGTATAAGATACTAAACAAGTAATGAAAACATCTCTACTCTAGCAGGAGTATGTATAAAGGCAATAAGTAAAGAGCGGTATAAGTAAAAGAGCAGGTATAAGAAATAAGAGCATCTACGAAAGTAACCTTAACTTATATGCACACACACAAAGCACATAAGCTAAGGGATCTGGCAAGAAGTAAACTCATCGTATAAAAGAGCCCACACTAATTTATACGATGAGGTCTCTGTTTGTGCAAAAATGATATGCTATGATGTGCAATGCAATGATGCAATGTTAGTATTATTATTTCATGCACATGCAACTCACCCACACGACTCTGTACGTACAGACCTTTAGTTCCCACTTTTCAGAGGTAGCTAACCTCTCGAGCACCTCCCGTCGTGGTCAAACGGTGGCAGAGGAGCGGGAGTCTCCTCACCTAGGTGGGTAAGTCACACTATCAGACCTAGGCCCTAACGTACGCTGTGATACCGGTACCCGGTACTCACGAGCTCCTGCGTACTAAACTGAATTGGCCAGGCAGGGTTTAGGGATTCTGTCCCGTCGGACGCGCAGTAAGACAACCTGGCCCCCATAAAACCACTAGCATTGCCGAGTCAACGAACTGCTGTCGGTGTGACCACTAAGACAGAATCGAAGACCCACCACATCTTACACACAAGCAACATGAATTAACCATTTACTACCGAGCCTCCAGCTCACAAATCTACATCAACATTTATAAAGAAGAGCCTACCGCTCGCCAGACTATACCAGTCTTATATTTAAACTACGAGCCTACCGCTCGCTAGACTATACCAGTCTTACATTTAAACTATGAGCCTACCGCTCGCTAGACTATTCTAGTCTTATATTTAAACTACGAGCCTACCGCTCGCTAGACTACACTAGTCTTACATTTAAACTACGAGCCTACCGCTCGCTAGACTATTCTAGTCTTATATTTAAACTACGAGCCTACCGCTCGCTAGACTATACTAGTCTTACATTTAAACTACGAGCCTACCGCTCGCTAGACTATACTAGTCTTATATTTAAACTACGAGCCTACCGCTCGCTAGACTACACTGGTCTTATGTTTAAACTACGGGCCTACCGCTCGCTAGACTACACCAGTCTTACATTTAAACTACGAGCTTACCGCTCGCTAGACTATTCTAGTCTTATATTTAAACTACGAGCCTACCGCTCGTTAGACTATCCCAGTCCTTCCTTATAGACCCGAGCCTACCGCTCGCAGGACTATCCCAGTCCTTCCTTATAATCCGAGCCTACCGCTCGCAGGACTATCCCAGTCCTTCCTTATAGACCCGAGCCTACCGCTCGCAGGACTATCCCAGTCCTTCCTTATAAAATGTTCCGGTTTGGGATGGAAGTTAACTTATCATGTTCTCCTACTTAACTAGTCTTGTCTATAATTTAGTTGATCTTAGAAGCTTTATGGTTAGCCTTGGACTTCCGGAGGGTTACCCGGTGAGGGGCTCGCAGCGGTACTGGGAAGTAAGATGGGCTGACTCCCCGAACTTCCTCTTCCCAAGGCGCTTAATCTTGTTGGTATCTACCCGTTTTTACTTGATCCCCATTTTCCTCTCCACTTCCATTAAATCTCTAAGATGAGTTAATTTGGCACTTAGGAGTGGGGGAGTTCATTTGAACTCCAACACCACCAACTGTGACCGGGTGCTAACTCTCCGGTCATCACATTCTAGCTCGAGTTCCCTTCTTCACCGAGGAACAGCACACATACACTTAGCATTCTCAACCTTACTTGGACCCACACTCCTATTCTTCGTCATCCTTAATCCAGGGTTTGCCTTAGATATTTCCCGACTTCTCCCTTGAGTTTTACCCTAAAATGGCCGGCTAATGGCAATTCTACTTTCATATGATCACTTAATACCGATGAGTTGTGTGGGGGGCCCTTGACAAGGTCTAACTTCCTTTTCTTATCATTGTAAATGCATGCACTTATAGCTTTGCTAAACGCACCCCAACCCTTATTTTCCCATGATGCCCTTAGAGGTGTTCTTCCAAATAATCTGAGCCTTCATAATAATCAAAGAGTCTATAGTTCTATGTGTGAAGGTCAGTGGTGGTCTAAATCATATAAATCAGTTTTACTATTCGCAGTCCAAAATGAGATTGAGCTAGATTTGGCTCCCATTGTGCAATCTTGATCATATCATATCCAAATGAATTCCAATTATTACCATGGGTTTTCAATGAGTAGTGATCTAACATCCTCAAATCCTAATTTCATAAATTTTTTCAGGGAATCTTTAATCATAGTTTCTATTTAAAATAGTGGATGTGCAAATAGAGATTTATACATCAAGGGTCAACTAATGATCTCCATAAATTCTAATAAATTCACTGTAACATAATAATGGTCTGAAAATCTCAAAACCTAAGTTTTACAATTTTTTTCCAAGGAATATTTAATCATAATCTCTAATTAAAATAAATGGGGTGCAAATAAGGATTTACACATCAAGTAGTAGATTATGACCTCAATAAATTCTGGGAAAATTACCATGGCATAATACTGGTCTAAAAACACCAAATCCTAAGTTTCACATTTTTAACAGGAATATTTGACCATAATTTCTATTTAACATAAATGGGGTGCAAATAGAGATTTACACATCAAGTAGTAGATTATGACCTCAATAAATTCTGGGAAAATTACCATGCATAATACTGGTCTAAAAACACCAAATCCTAAGTTTCACATTTTTAAAAGGAATATTTGACCATAATTTCTATTTAACATAAATGGGGTGCAAATAGGGATTTACACATCAAGTAGTAGATTATGACCTCAATAAATTCTGGGAAAATTACCATGGCATAATACTGGTCTAAAAACACCAAATCCTAAGTTTCATATTTTTAGCAGGAATATTTGACCATAATTTCTATTTAACATAAATGGGGTGCAAATAGGGATTTACACATCAAGTAGTAGATGATGACCTCAATAAATTCTAGGAAAATTACCATAGCATAATATTGGTCTAAAAACACCAAATCCAAAGTTTCACATTTTTAACTGGAATATTTGACCATAATTTCTATTTAACATAAATGGGGTGCAAATAGGGATTTACACATCAAGTAGTAGATTATGACCTCAATAAATTCTGGGAAAATTACCATGGCATAATACTGGTCTAGAAACACCAAATCCTAAGTTTCACATTTTTAACAGGAATATTTGACCATAATTTCTATTAAACATAAATGGGGTGCAAATAGGGATTTACTTAGAAACTTTAAGAAAATAATTTCCTAAGGTCATGAGACTTATGTCAAAGAGGTATATCCTCATGACATACAAAAACCCCAAGGTTTCAGAGGCATGCAAGGTGGTTTCCACCTTCAATTTCATCAAAAATTCAAAAGCCCAAATTGACTATTAGCACCCCAATTTTTTTCTCTTAAGTCCCAAACTTCATTTTGATGTTCAGAGAAATATACTCATGCACATGTGATGAAATTTTTACCAGATCTCATACATGACCTAAAGAAGCCCTCACCAAAATTTGGGGTCATAAGGAGTTATATAACTCCAAATATTCCATTTATTTAATTTTCTAAGTTTAGAACAAAACTATAGAAAAATTATCTCCAAAAAATCTGATATTTAAACCTAAGCTAGGTATGAGGCACATGCATGCATGGCTAAAATCTCAAGTCCATAAGACTTGGCATTAAAAAGTTACACTAGTTCAAAGATCTGATTTGTATTTTGACCAGCCTCACGAGAATGCGTGCTGTGGGCCCTAGATTTAACCAAATGGCCTGATTCCACTTTTATTTGAAAGTAGACACTCAGATCTACAATTCCTATCTCTTGGGATTTTTCGAAATATTGCCTGTAAAGGCCTCAAATTAAGCTTACAAGGTCGGGTATAAAACGTGACAGTTTATTACACTTAAAAATAATACAAATATATAAGATTATAATTGATCAGCACGAATCACGGCGCAGGATCGACGGCATCTGGTCATCTTCCCCAGCCAGCCGATGGTCCAGATCGATCCCGCCTGGGCCTTCTTCTACGGCCATTTCCCGGCAACCTGCAGCACCTCACGGCCGGCCACCGCCTCCACCACCTCCGTTGAGGTGGTGGCTAGCGTTTGTCGGCGACACGGCCACCGGAGATGGCCTCTCCGGCGATCCCAAGCAAGAAGAAAAGGCTTGGATTACTCCCTCAATTTCGCATGGGATCGTGCTCATTTGAGCCCGATATCTCTCCTAGATGGGTCTAGAATCTAGCACAGATGGAGGGGGAAGGAACTTGCCTGACTTCGGGCTTGAGGTTGAGGGGATCCCGAGCTTGCCATGGCCATCGAGCTTGCTTGAGTTCCACCTCCCGATCTCATTTCTCCAGCGAAAAGGATGAAGTAAAGCTTGGTTTCGACTGCCATGAGTGCTTTGGAGCTGATGGAGGGGTCCACTTCGGCTAAGGATGCTCCTTTTGTTAACATCCATTGAAGAGGGCGATTTCTCTATGCTGCCACCGCCCCAGCCAGCCAGTTGCAGGCCTCCAGCTCATCAGGGAATTTACTCATGAGCTCGAATTGATGCCAGAGGAGGGGAGATTTGTCTGTATTGCATTGGAAAGGGGAGTTAGCCATTATGGTGGTCGGCAAGTGATATTAAATTTTGGTAGGTTTTGAAATTTAGTGAAATGTTGAGATTTTCTCCAAAACTATATCCGATAAAGGCAAGTGTACCTTATCGTCTATAGTATAGGATATTTAGGAATATCAAGGTCGTATTCCACGGGGCGCGTTGATTACTTCTACTTCGAGGAAAATCACTATTATTTTATCGACGAAAATTTGAGGTGGTTTGTTTTCGCTTAACTAAAATTAAAACTAAATTCAAACTAAATGAAAAGCTTTAACCTTGCATGAAAAGGAAGAAATTAATTAAGGAGAAAAAGAACATGAAAGAGAAAACAAATTTTATTGAAAATCAAAGAACTATTACAAGCCTTAAATTAAGAGTGCAAGGCGAAGGAAAATGAAAGTTGCAAGCTTAAGAAAACTAGTACACGAAAGTTACATTACAACATTGCATGAAAAGGGAAGGAGGATAACATGAAAGCCTTAAGAAACATGAACATTAACTTGAAAAACTCACTCTCAGCTCTAACAGCACCTCCCCATCTCCAAATTTCTGAACCCTGGACTCAAGGAGAGCCCCTGAATTTATAGGCAAAATTTTCAAGTTACACGCCCTCGGTCACGGGCGTGTCAAAGGGCGTGTAATCACTGTAACATTGGATCTGGCAGCGGCGTGGGCTTGGCGTGTCGGCGGCAGAAAAGTTGGACATTACACGCCCGTGTAACATGGTCACGGGCGTGACTTTGGACGTGTGCATTAAATGCGGCGTGGGCTGGAATTCGGCGCGGCGGCAGAGCAGGGATCACGCTGGAAAGTCATGGGCGTGACATGTGGGTCACGGGCGTGACTTAGGTTGACTTCTCGACAGCATCTCCTCGTCTCGACGGCGGCTCCACGTGGACGATTCTAAGATTACACGCCCCCGGTCACGGGCGTGACTTTGGGTCACGGGCGTGACCTGGGGCGTGACTTGGTGTGGACTGGTTCAAACAGTGCTGCATCGATTCTGGACTGATCTTCAGGTTACACGCCCTTGGTCACGGGCGTGACCGAGGGCGTGACAAGCCATTTTTCCCGATTTGTCCCAAAAATCTGCAAATATCGAAATTAAGCTAAGTTAGAATCAAAATTACAAAAAGAACTACTTATAACCTAAATTTGACATAAAATAGAGAATTCATATTAAATATTTACAAGATTTTCTATTAAAAAGTTATAAAAATACTACTTATCAAATACCCCCATACTTGAGGTTTTGCTATTCCAGAGCAAAAGTGTGAGACATTATTTATAAGACATCCTTAAAAAAAATTTAATTTAAAACTAAAATTTCATTTAACCAAAAGTTAAGTTAAGAGTAAATTCAAGGGGGAGTTAAGTCCTAAATTATGATGATGATTTGAAAAGAGGGAAAAATGTTTAGGCAATAACTTCTCAAGAAAATTAAGTAGTTTGACAAAATTGTAGAAATTATAAAACTAAATTAAATTAAAATTATAAGAACTTTATCTTAAAAGAATCTTAAGGAAAAGTAAATTACTAAATATTGCTCTCTCCATAATTTTCAACTAAAACTAGAACAATGATAATTGGCTAAGGGGGATTTCATAAAATTTGGCATAAGAAGAGAAATTTTTGAATGGAGGAAATGGAATTTATCATGAAATTTCCTTCTTTTTTTTTGTTACTCTCTTTTTTTTCTCTTCTAATAAAAACCCAAAATGTATATGGTTTAGGAGTAATGAATTTTATCCTCTTACTCCATGCCATATAATCTTTTCAAATATTTTGGGTGCATATGTTTTAGGGAATAATGAATTTTATCCTCTTATTCCCATGACATATGATCTTTTAATACATTTTTTTTTATGCCATCAAAGGGGTAGGGTAGGGGAAAAAAATCTAGCTAGCTTTAAATCATATTGAGAGCAAATTCTAGTAAAATTAAAATTCCTAAGATCTAAGAAGTTAGAAGAAAATATAATTAAAATCTAAAGAGGTTTAGGAAATTTACTACAAAATGAAGCCATTTAAAAATAAAAAGAGAAGTCATGCTAACAAAATTCTCTAATCAATTTAAAATCATAAGATGATTCTTAAATAAAAATTACCTCAAATTTAAAATTAACAAACTATGATAAGCAAAATTTCAGCCAATTAAAAACTTAAACATGCTTATAAACATTCTCAAGTAGATTTCTAAGAAATCACAAAAACAACAAGAAGGAGGGACATAAGAATTTTTTTGGAATTTTTGATATTATCTTTTTTTTTGAATTCTTCTCATTAAAAACTATTTACAAAGAAAGGAAACTAGCTTTAAAACTTAACAAATTTTTTTTTTTTTGCAAGTCTTGGACTTCCCAAGGGCTACCCGGTGAAGGGTTCGCAAGGTACTAGGAGGTGTGATGGGATAAAATCCCAAACGTCCCTTTCCAAGAATTAAATTTTTCTGTTTTCTATTTTTTTTTTTTTTAGTTTTTGGGTTTAAATAGAAGAAAACATAAGAAAATATATATTTTTTTTTGTTTTGAAAATTTTCTGATTTAACAACTATTTACAAAAAAGCTATTTACACCCCCATACTTAAAGTTAAACATTGTCCCCAATATTTAAAACTAAGTATGAAGTAAAGGAAGAAAGAAAAAAAAAGTGCAAAACAAAATAAAAAGGAAATGCATGATAAAAGAGAAGGAAGAAAGAGAAGGGGCTTCCCTGATTTTTGAAGTTTGCGCGGGGAAGCGACGATTACCTACAAAATATATTAAAGAACAAGAGAAGACAATAAAAAGATAACTTTGGGGTGCCTCCCAAAAGCGCTTTGTTTAAGGTCGCGTAGCTTGACCCACTTGCCGGTCATATTAAAGGTTGAAAAACAATTGAATCACTCTTTTCATTTGGTAACTCTCCCGGAAGATATAATTTAAGGCGGTGCCCGTTAACTTTGAAGGTACCTTTTTCCGGGTGAGAAATTAAAATTGTCCCATAGGACCAAACCTCTTTAACAATAAAGGGTCCGGTCCATCGGGATTTTAGTTTTCCCGGAAAAAGGCGAAGGCGGGAATTATAAAGGAGGACGAGATCGCCCGGCGAAAAAGTTTTTGGAAATTTTATATGCTTATCGTGATAAAACTTTGTTCGCTCCTTATATAATTTATTGCTCTCATATGCGTTCGCTCGCCACTCATCTAATTCGTTCATTTGAAATTTTCTTTGTTCTCCCGCTAGAGTGGAATCGAGGTTAAAAAATTTAAGCGCCCAAAATGCGCGATGTTCTAATTCGACCGGAAGGTGGCAAGCCTTGCCATAAACCATTCGATACGGTGTACAACCGATAGCAGTCTTGTACGCCGTTCGATAGGCCCATAGCGCGTCATCGAGCTTTATTGCCCAATCCTTCCGATTAATAGAAACCGTTTTTTCTAAGATCCGTTTTAATTCTCGATTAACAACTTCAACTTGGCCGCTCGTTTGTGGGTGATATGCAGTGGATAATTTGTGCGTAACACCATATTTTGCTAAGATTTTTGTGAATTGAGTATTGCAAAAATGGGTGCCCCGATCACTCACAATAGCGCGCGGAGTGCCAAATCGAGAGAATAATTTTTTTAAAAAGTTAACGACGACTCGCGCATCGTTGGTGGGGAGAGCTTGCGCTTCCGCCCACCTTGACACGTAGTCGACCGCTACTAGAATATACTTATTTGAAAACGAAGGAGGGAGAGGACCAATGAAATCAATGCCCCAAAGATCGAAAATTTCGCATTCTAAGAAAATGTTTTGGGGCATCTCATCCCGGCGAGAGATGTTCCCCGACCGCTGGCAGCTGTCGCAAGTACTCACAAGGTTGTGAGCATCTTTGAAGAGCGAGGGCCAATAAAAGCCCGCCTCCAGCGCCTTCCTCGCGGTTCGGTTTGAATGATAATGACCTCCGGTGGGTCCCTCATGACAATGACGTAAAATTTTAAGGCCTTCCTCACTCGAGACGCATCGTCTTACTACCTGGTCTGCGCATACACAGAATAAAAAGGGGTCCTCCCAAAAGTAATTCTTTAAATCAGAAAAGAATTTCTTCTTTTGCTGACTCGAGACTTCTTTTGGCAGGACCCGGGCTACTAAATTGTTAGCCAGATCTGCAAACCATGGGGTAGACGATGAATTAATATTTTCGAGAGCAAGGAGGCGCTCTTCGGGAAATTTATCATTAATGTCAGATTCTATTAATACGTCCGAGGCGGGGTTTTCTAAACGGGAGAGATGATCGGCCGCCAAGTTTTCGGCTCCCCTTTTATCCCGGATCTCTAAGTCAAACTCCTGCAAGAGGAGGATCCATTGCAAAAGACGAGGTTTGGCGTCCGATTTGCTTAAAAGATATCTAAGTGCGGAGTGATCCGTGAAGACGATGACTTTCGAGAGGGTGATATACGACCTAAACTTATCGAAGGCGAAAACGATTGCTAGAAGTTCCTTCTCGGTCGTGGTGTAATTTGCTTGTGCCGACGTGAGTGTTTTGCTCGCATAATAGATAGGGTGGAAATACTTACTCACCCGTTGGCCTAAAACGGCACCAACCGCAATGTCACTTGCGTCGCACTTGATTTCAAAAGGGAGCGACCAATCTGGCGCGACTAGAATCGGGGAGTTTATAAGTTTTTCTTTGATAAGTTGAAAAGCTAAATGACATTCATCGCTAAAAAGAAAAGAAGAATCTTTCTCGAGAAGATGGGTTAACGGCTTTGTAATTTTTGAAAAATTTTGTATAAAGCGCCGATAGAACCCCGCGTGGCCTAGGAAACTCCTAATAGCTTTTACGTTTGTGGGAGGGGGGAGTTTTTCAATTACTTCAATCTTGGCCCTATCGACCTCGATCCCCTTGCCCGAAATTTTATGGCCAAGGACTAGTCCTTCCTTGACCATAAAATGACATTTTTCCCAATTAAGCGCTAAATTTGTTTCCTCACATCGCTGCAACACGCGCTCGAGATTTTTTAAACAATTTTCAAAAGAACTCCCGTACACGGAAAAATCGTCCATAAATACTTCCATCACCTCCTCCACTAACTCGTCAAAAATTGCCAGCATACATCTTTGGAATGTAGCTGGCGCGTTACAAAGACCGAATGGCATCCTTCGATGAGCGAAGGTGCCAAAGGGACAAGTGAAAGTGGTTTTCTCTTGGTCGTCGGGCGAAATCGGAATTTGGAAGTATCCCGACAAACCATCGAGAAAACAGTAGTAGGAGTGACCCGAAAGGCGTTCTAAAATTTGGTCGATAAATGGTAGAGGGAAATGATCCTTACGGGTGGCATCATTTAATTTCTGATAGTCGATGCACATCCGCCAACCCGTAACAGTACGGGTTGGGATCAATTCGTTATTTTCGTTCGCAACTACCGTAACACCACCTTTCTTTGGCACGACTTGTACTGGGCTAACCCAAGTACTGTCCGATATCGGGTAGATGATTCCCGCGTCCAGAAGTTTTATAACTTCGGCCTTAACGACTTCTTTCATGTTAGGGTTTAGCCGTCGTTGAGGCTGGACTGAATTTCGGGAATTATCTTCGAGAAATATTTTATGAGTGCAGAAAGATGGGTTTATACCCTTAATGTCCGATAATTGCCACGCAATTGCGTGGCGGTGCTTTCTTAAGACTATAGTCAACTCAGAAATTTCTGAGTTGCTAAGATCGGATGAAATGATGACGGGTAGCTTAGACTCTTTTTCCAAAAACAAGTATTTAAGGTGAGGGGGGAGTTGTTTCAACTCTAATTCGGGTGGTTCTTCATAAGAAGTCTTGATTTTTAATTTTTCTAAAAATAACTGTTCGGGTGGTGTGGGGTGAGAGACTTCTTCTTCATCGCAAAAGAGCTCTACGGGCTCGGAATCACTATTCACCGATGAAACTAACTCGAGGGATGAATCGAACTCACAACACTCTTCTAAGTAAAAACATGAATCGTCATTTTCTAGCGTGTTCCGCATCGAGGAATTTATGCCGAAAGTAACTTCATCGTCTCCAACCCGTAGGAGGAGCTTTCCGTTACTTACGTCGATAATAGCGCGGGAGGTGGCAAGGAAGGGGCGGACGAGTATGAGGGGTACTTCGGCATCCTCTTCGATGTCAAGAATGACAAAATCCACCGGGAAGATGAATTTGTCAACCTTGACGAGCACGTCCTCCACTATTCCTATCGGATATTTTAAAGAACGATCCGCTAATTGGATACTCATTCGAGTGGGCCTTGGATTTCCTAGACCTAACTTTTTGAACAAAGAAAACGGCATAAGGTTGATGCTTGCTCCAAGATCCGCTAAGGCGTGTTTTACTAACGAATTGCCAAAAAGACATGGGATGGAAAACCGTCCCGGGTCATTTGCTTTTTTCGGCAATTTGTTGAGTACAATCGCGGAGCATTCTGCGTTTAAAGAAATATGCGAAATATCTTCTAACTTTTTCTTATTGGAGAGCAACTCCTTAAGATATTTCGCATATTTAGGCATTTGTGAGATAGCCTCGCAGAAAGGTACATTAATATGGATTTGTTTTAAAACATCTAAAAACTTTTTATAATTTTTTTCGGCGCTTTCATTTTTAAATTTCGATGGATACGGAATATTAGAAGTAGGAGCGCGCGGATTTAAAATAGAAGAGTGTGGAGCTATCGTAGCGGGCAAATTCGAAGATGAATTAAAAGTAGGAGGAGGAGGAGAGGAAATTACCTTGGGTTCGTCCTGTTTTTGAACCACCTCCTTCCCGCTTCGGAGTGTAATCGCGTGCGCGCTCTCCTTTGGATTTTGCTCGGTGTTCCCCGGTAGTGCTCCTTGTTGACGCTCAGAAATCATCTTTGCGAGTTGGCCCACTTGATTCTCTAAATTTTTGATTGATCCGGTAAGGTTCCGGATGTTCGTTTCATTTGTAGCAACATATTTTGCAAAAACCTCTTCAATCGGAGAGAGTTTTTGCTGTTGCGGTGGAAAACTGGGTGGATTATAATTTTGAGAAATCAAATTTTGAGGCGGAGTTAAGTTAAGAAGTTGATTAGGGGGAGGTTGATTTAAATTCATAGGACGCTGAGCATTTCCTTGGTTGCTCCATGAGAAATTCGGATGATTCTTATAACCCGCATTGTAGGTGTTATTATACGGAGCGGTGTTCGGGTTATAGGAAGGCCGAGGTGGATTTCCCATGTAGTCAACATGTTCTTCAATTAAAACGTTATTGGCCCAAGGAGGAGTGGCGGAGGAAGCAGACATCTCCGCCACTTGCTTTGTTAAGCGCTCAACTTGTAAAGCCAAATTTGCGTTTGCGTCTATTTCAAAAATTCCGGCCGGCTTATTAGGCCGCGCTCGGGGCATGTTCCATTGATACGCATTTGTGGCCATCTCTTCGAAAAGCTCTTGAGCGGCGATCGGGGTTTTATTATTTAATGTCCCCCCGGCAGCCGCATCAATCATTTGCCTCGTTTGGAGATTTAAGCCATTATAAAATATTTGCACTTGTTGCCAAGTGGCAAGTGCCTGGTGAGGGCATCGACGCAAAAGCTCCTTGAAGCGCTCCCATGTGTCATATAGAGTCTCCGAGTCGATTTGCATGAACGATGCAATATCCGTGCGCAATTTAGCGGTCTTTGAAGGCGGGAAATATTTATTAAGAAATTTTTCCGCCATTTCGGCCCATGTAGTGATGGATCCCCTAGGTAGGGAGCCCAGCCACTGCTTGGCCTTAGACCGCAAAGAAAAAGGAAAAAGACGTAATCGAATGGCGTCATCGGTGACGCCATTGATCTTAAAAGTGTCGCAAATTTCAAGAAAGTAAGAGATATGTGAATTTGGATCCTCGTCCGGTTGACCATCAAAGGTCACCGATTGTTGCACCATTTGTATGATGCTGGACTTGATCTCAAAATTATTGTTCGCCACCGTGGGGCGAAAAATACTCGATTGTGTGCCTTCCAAATTCGGTCGCGCATAATAGGACATGGTCCGTTGCGCGTCCTCATTAGGATTTGGCTCGTTAAGATTAGGAGGATTAAGATTATGATCCATATTTGCTGCGTTAGTATCCCCGATCGACTCTTCGGATTCTATTTGATTTCCCTGATCACGAGAACGGCGGTGCCTCAAAAAGGTTCGCTCGATCTCCGGATCAAAAGGAAGAATCGAAGTGCTACCTCGGGTCATACACTAAAAAGAGAAGAAAGGAAGAAGAAAAACTAGAAATTTTTTTTTTTCTTTTTGAAAGTTAGAAAAAGCAAAATAAAATAGAAAGAAGCATGATAAAATTAATAGCTATCCTCTTTTCAAAATATCTACGCAAAGTCCCCGGCAACGGCGCCAAAAACTTGATATTAAATTTTGGTAGGTTTTGAAATTTAGTGAAAGGTTGAGATTTTCTCCAAAACTATATCCGATAAAGGCAAGTGTACCTTATCGTCTATAGTATAAGATATTTAGGAATATCAATGTCGTATTCCACGGGGCGCGTTGATTACTTCTACTTCGAGGAAAATCACTATTATTTTATCGACGAAAATTTGAGGTGGTTTGTTTTCGCTTAACTAAAATTAAAACTAAATTCAAACTAAATGAAAAGCTTTAACCTTGCAGGAAAAGGAAGAAATTACTTAAGGAGAAAAAGAACATGAAAGAGAAAACTAATTTTATTGAAAATCAAAGAACTATTACAAGCCTTAAATTAAGAGTGCAAGGCGAAGGAAAATGAAAGTTGCAAGCTTAAGAAAACTAGTACACGAAAGTTACATTACAACATTGCATGAAAAGGGAAGGAGGAGAACATGAAAGCCTTAAGAAACATGAACATTAACTTGAAAAACTCACTCTCAGCTCTAACAGCACCTCCCCATCTCCAAATTTCTGAACCCTGGACTCAAGGAGAGCCCCTGAATTTGTAGGCAAAATTTTCAAGTTACACGCCCTCGGTCACGGGCGTGTCCAAGGGCGTGTAATCACTGTAACATTGGATCTGGCAGCGGCGTGGGCTTGGCGTGTCGGCGGCAGAAAAGTTGGACATTACACGCCCGTGTAACATGGTCACGAGCGTGACTTTGGACGTGTGCATTAAATGCGGCGTGGGCTGGAATTCGGCACGGTGGCAGAGCAGGGATCACCCAGGAAAGTCACGGGCGTGACATGTGGGTCACGGGCGTGACTTAGGTTGACTTCTCGACAGCATCTCCTCGTCTCGACGGCGGCTCCACGTGGACGATTCTAAGATTACACGCCCCCGGTCACGGGCGTGACTTTGGGTCACGGGCGTGACCTGGGGCGTGACTTGGTGTGGACTGGTTCAAACAGTGCGGCATCGATTCTGGACTGATCTTCAGGTTACACGCCCTTGGTCACGGGCGTGACCGAGGGCGTGACAAGCCATTTTTCCCGATTTGTCCCAAAAATCTGCAAATATCGAAATTAAGCTAAGTTAGAATCAAAATTACAAAAAGAACTACTTATAACCTAAATTTGACATAAAATAGAGAATTCATATTAAATATTTACAAGATTTTCTATTAAAAAGTTATAAAAATACTACTTATCAGCAAGGTGAACACTTTCTCTCCTCCCCACCCTCTCAACGGCAGCCAGCTCAGCCCCTTGTTCTGCTGGAATTCCTTGGGAAGGCAGGGGGCAGGGCAGGGATTAGAGAGTGGTGGCCAAGTGGCCACCTCTCCATGAATTCCTCTTGAACTCAATTCCTTTGATGGTGGCCGACCACCACCTTGTTGGACCTCCCTTTGGGCTCAATTGGAGTTCAAGGCAGTTCAGTCCCCTGGTGGGCTTGATTAGGTGGGGTTGAGCCCAAAGGTTCTAAGGTTGGGTTGAGTTCAATAGGCTTGGGTTTGGGTGAGAGCTCACTTGATCAAACTAGCCCAAATTGGGGATTTTGGATTTTGGGCTTGGCTCAAGCTTATCACATTCAATGTGGCTGACCCACATTGTTTTCTAAGACTTTAAGGACCCACTCCAAAAAGAAATGAGTTATGGTGGGGTTATATGGGGTTTAATTGCACAAAATTGCTCATTAGGGCAATTTGGGCATTTTGGTGGTTTTGCCCTAATATTCCAAAATTGACTGTGCACTTTGGTTCACTTATGTCTCATTTACTCCCCTTAGTGTTTAGGGGTGATCAATTTGATCCGACTAGGTCAATTGGAGATCAATTTGGGTTTTTAGCACATTAAGGTCAGTTTGGGGCTTTTTAGAAATTGACCCAATTTACTCAAATTGGTGGCCCTATGATGGGGCTTTTGGGTCCTTTGCATCCCTACTAGGGTTTGTAATACATTGGTAAGGTTGCTTTGATCATTTGAACCCTAATTGACACTTAATTGAGTGGTTTGACTTATTTGAGCATAGAGTTGACTTTGGCCAAATTGATCAATTTGGCTGACCTCAATGGGTCCTAAGTGACCCAAGGAACTCACTAAGGGTTAGGGATGCCATAGTGGGGTAAATGGTCATTATGAAGCTTAAACCTCAAAATCTAGGCTTGGGTGCTAAAATAGGCTATTTGCACATCAAGGTGATTTTCACTTATTCACCTTGGTTCTTAAGGACATTTTGTCCTCTTAGAGCAATGTCATGACCTTGTCATGACAAAAATGCATCTTAGGGGTCTAGTTGTTTTGGGGATGTTACAACCTGAGCAAGGACTACAAGAAGTTGTAGCTGGAGAGCCTGCTCAGGAAACACAAGTCCTACGTAGATCTGGTAGACCAAGATTTGAGTCTGAGAGATATGGATTTCTCGTGTCTCAAATAGGTAATGTGTTGTTTATGGATCATGATGATGAACCTACAACCTATCAAGATGCTATGAATGGACCAGACTCCGAGAAATGGCTTGAGGCCATGAAATCTGAAATGGACTCCATGTATACAAACCAAGTTTGGACCTTGGTGGAACCACCTGAAGGGATAAAACCCATAGGATGCAAGTGGGTCTTCAAGAAGAAGACCGACATGGTTGGGAATGTACAGGCATTCAAAGGCTAGCTGGTGGCTAAAGGTTTCAGGCAAATTCATGGTGTTGACTATGATGAGACCTTTTTCCCCTGTTGTCATGGTCAAGTCCATCAAAATTCTACTTGTTATTGCTGCGTATTATGACTACGAGATCTGGCAAATGGATGTCAAAACATCTTTCCTTAATGGAAACCCCCTTGAGGAAGTGTATATGACACAACCTGAGGGTTTTGTATCTCCAAGTGAAGCCACTAAAATGTGCAAGTTGAATCGATCCATTTATGGATTGAAACAAGCTTCTCAAAGTTGGAATCTTCATTTTGATGAGAAAAGCAAAGAGTTTGGTTTCATCAAGAACGAGGATGGGTCTTGTGTTTACAAGAGGATTAGTTGGAGCATAGTTGTCCTCCTGATATTGTGTGTAAATGACATACTGTTGATCGGGAATGACATTTCGACCCTGCAAGTTGTTAAGAACAACCTAGGGAAATGCTTTTCTATGAAAGACTTGGGCGAAGCGACTTATATACTAGATATTAAGATCTATAGAGATAGATCGAAGAAGTTGCTGGGTTTGACCCAGAGTACATACATTGAGAAGGTGTTGAAACAGTTCAACATGCTTGAGTCCAAGAAGGGATTCTTACCCATGTCACATGGTGTGAGTCTCTCTAAGGACCAATGTCCTGAATCTTTGGAAGATAAGGACCGCATGAAGTTGATTCAATATGCTTCGACAATTGGATCAATCATGTATGAAATGTTGTGTACTCGACCTGATGTCTCATATGCTTTGAGCATAATGAGAAGGTATCAGTCTGATCCCGGTGATGGTCACTGGATTGCTGTTAAGAATATCTTAAAGGACTTGAGAAAGACTAAGGATATGTTCTTGGTGTATGGTGGAGAGGAAGAGCTCATTGTAAATGGTTACACGGATGCTAGCTTCCAGATTGATAGGGATGATTCAAAGTCCCAGTCAGGTTTTGTATTTTGCCTTTATGGAAGAGCTGTAAGCTGGAAGAGTTCCAAGCAAGAGACAGTTGCCGATTTTACGACTGAGGCCGAGTATATCGCTGCTGCAAATGCGGTGAAGGTGGTTGTGTGGATTAGGAAATTCATCAGCGAGTTTGGTGTTGTTCCTAGCATTGTTGGTCACATAGTTCTCTACTGTGACAACAATGGTGCAATAGCCCAAGCTAAGGAACCTAGATCTCATCAGCGCTCCAAGCACATACTTTGGCGGTTCCATCTTATTCGAGAGATTGTCGATCGAGGACATGTGAACATTTGCAGAGTACCGAATGTAGAAAATATAGTGGATCCACTGACAAAGCCTCTTGCGCAAAAGAAGCATGATGGTCATGTTAGATCAATGGGTATTAGATACCTAAATGATCGTCTTTAATGGGAGCCTTGTGGATTGTATGTTTGATAGTTGTTTATTCATTTGATGAATTGTAGGGTTTACTGTGTTTTTCATTTTACATTTATGACAATTTATTATTGTTATGTCTATAGTTTCTATTTGATAGATTAATTAGCATAATGAATGCCTTTAGAATGTTTGCTTCCATGGGAATTCAAGTATGTGACTTGAATGTGAGGGCCTATGTATAGCAAGAAGCTTCATTCTTAAATGGTCCCTAGTCGGAGTATCATCTTAGAAGTTAAGGGCAATGATGATATGTTAAGACTAGCATGTGCGTTGACTGATGACTGGTTCTCACAGGTCATGATATTGTGATATCAAGTCATCACATGGGTACTTGTTAGTGAACAGGTTGTACTGGACAGACCCACTTTGAGACAACTTTGTGGATTGTTATATGAACGTGTCACAAGTAGGTCTCAACTGACAATGGTGTTTGTAGTTCTTTGACCTGAAGTCACAACATTCATCAAGTGAGGAAGAGCATACTTTGATGCCATATAAAGTCTTCCTTGAGAAAGGTTGATGATAAGGGTGGTTATTGGGTATGTTACGATTCATTTGGGTGTTTGTGTGTGGACAGATATGAGATTTGTCCTCCTTTATGACAGGAGTTACATTCATGGGCCCCTTGATGGAATGAGACCGAGAAATGCATGGCCATGCTGGGTTGAGCCAATATGTGATATTGAGCTTACCACTTTCTTAAGGTCTATTCTAGATCAGGAAACTGGGATTGAACAATTATGAGGGTGACACGGTCCATGCCTCTAGTTCTATCCGGATGTAAGGGACAAAGGAACATGACAGCACTGGTACATTGGTCAAGACAGGCTTGCTGAGTTATGAACTCTTATCGCTTTGGTAGCAATGATGTATTGCTAGATGCCGCTCATTGTTTGTGAGACTTTTGTTTGATACGTTCAAGATCAAGTGAGAGACTGTTGGTGCTTCCAAGGTGATCTGGAAGTGATCAAGCATCTAGTCTCACTGTCAACGCGATATGAGCCTATGGGGTCACACACAAGAGTGTTTGGAGAAGTTGGAGGAAGAATTGTGTTGGCCTTACTCATATTGGATATGAGTGAAGGACCAATCCTATGACTTATTGGAGTTGGGTCGAGTCAACTGAATGCTCCAGAGGTATTGTGAATATTGTATGGAGCGTGTTGACAAGTTTTCGAGTCGAATCGTCGAGAGTGTCTCGACGACTCTTACTTCAGTTCGTCGAATGAACGAAATCATAATGACTCAACGAAATCATAATGACTCGACGAATTGATGATTACTCGACGAATTCATGGCTCAACAAATTTCTTCAAGTGAAATGTTCACTCGACGAATTACTCTTTACTCGGCGAATTTCTTAGTGAAATGTTCACTCGACGAATTCTGTTTTACTCGACGAATTCAGTTTGTTACTCGACAAATTTCTTCAGTGAAATGTTCACTCGACGAATTATGTTTACTCCAATGTAAGTCGTGGGTGTGTGGATAGCCTCTCTCTCGCCTGGGTATAAATAGAAGACGATTTCATACCCTAAAGAAGCGATCTCCTTTTGCGAAAGAACGAGAGAGACGGAAGGGTTCTGATCGGCTGTTCCCGCACCCCGACGCCGTCGCCGCCTCTCCCTGTCGTCATACCTAGCAGTCTGTGGGAGACGCAGAGGGCTCTTCTCCTCCGACCTAGTTGTTGTGCGACAAGAAGCTAGGGTTCTTCATCGCTCGTGTGGACTTCCGTAGAGGCACCGATCGGTTTCAGAGCTTGGGACTCAGAGATTGTCTTCGGGATTTCTTCTTGGAGCATCTTGGTTGAGTGTTGACTCAATCCCCTTCAGGTATTGCAATGTGTTGCTTTCCTTATTTCTTGATTCATGAAATCGCAAGAACCGAAATTCTTTTGGGTTGTTCTTGTTTTTGTTTCCTCCGTTGCGCATATTTGATATGTTATTATCATTTTGAATGGTATATAGAAAGCCCAACATAAATTTGGGTCATTTCCGAGTTCTTTTGCAAGTAAACATGTGGGTGAGAGAAGGGTGTGGAGAAGAGACGAGGGGGTGGAGCGAGAAGAGGAAAAACTATAGGGCAAGGAGAAGGAAAAAAAGGAAGAGTAGATTGCCTAAAAGGGGGCAATCCTATTGCAATGTAAGAAAGTTAATCACCAACATGGGTAAGTGCGAGAAGTTCTACCAAGAACATCTAGAGAAGCCTTGATAGTACCAGAAAGCACACGGAAAATTGAGCGAGAATGTAGCTAAGTGGGACAAAGTGATCGCCAATCTACAAGGCACACAAAAGTAGCAAGAAAAGATGATAAAGTGTGTTGTATTGGAAGTAGTGAAAACAGGTGGTCATGGAAGGAAACTTTTACAAGGATGGCTTCACTAGAGGGGATATGAAATTGTTGAGGGAAATGCTTGGGGATAAGAAGGATTTCCAAGAAATACTGTTACTTGAGGGGGTGGGGGGGGGTATAGTGGAATCTGGAGAAATATGGGAAAGTGCGTTGAGGCTCGAGGTAGGAGTGACTTTCTTAAATAGTGGCACCAAGCAACAATCTGCTCGAGGCTAATGCCAATATGCCCCAAATAATGAATGATATCAGCTTCAGTGTGATGCGGGTGTGGTGTAGGTGGTCAATATCTCCCTATTGTGGGATACATGTGCAGAAGCACCAAAATCAGTAATCCAGCTTTGATCATTACATGAGAATGCAGCTGTGATGTAATCTCCAATAATGATGACATCATCCTCGTCTACGGATGTAGTAGTTGCAGTGTGAATCTTCTTCCTATCGTTAGTAGTCCCTCCTTTCATCTCATCATTCATCTTAGAATAACAGAACTTTTGTATGTTTCCCTTCTTGAGTCAGTAATGATATTCCACATTCTGATAGCTGGACTTAGACTTTTCACTACTATAGCTCCTCTCACTCTTCCTTCATTTGTTTTTTTCTCTTACCTCTCCTCTTGGGCTCAATTAGAGGATGTTGGAACATACGTTTCGCATCTCTTGATTTAAGAATAACAAATCTCATTATGTATTTGAGCAAACTTATTGTGTTTATAGTGTGCATGAACTATGGGTATTTATTAAACTCGTTGCTCACAATCAACCCACATTCGACTTCTTAGCAACTCATGTTTGGTCTAATGCATGTGAGCGAGCACATGTACATGTGTGATTCATAGTTTCTCATTATATTTCTTTCAACATAATAAGGATGAGAAACAATAATTATATACTCATAAAATGTGAGCATTTGGCAAGTTGGAGCTAAAAAAATCCATCCTTTCATAAAGAAATTCCCTCAAAATATTTTAATTCCTTCCAAAAAAGTTTTAGGCTACATTTGTTTGGCAAAAAATGGGATGCGGGATTTTGAATTGGCCCAATTCCAATTCCAGCAGAAATTGGAATTGCAGTCAATTTCAATTCTACAGTTCAGCTGAATGCAAGAATTATATCACGTGAATTAAAAATAATAATTCCATTGTTCCAGTGCATATTAGAATTCAGTCGGTGGAATTGATATATAAAAATTAAAACAGTGACATAATTGAAATATACACACATAACTAACTACACACGCAACCACGCAACCACATACAATCAAAACACACACGTACATACAGAACCACGCACAAAGACACATACAACCACGCACACAAACATACACACTTTCATACACACAAATACAACCACACACAACCACAAACATACACACTTTCATACATATACACACACATACACACATACAACCACACAAACAAATGAATTTTCCAATTTTTCATTGCTACAACTTATAAAGCCTTTAGATCACTCAGACAGAATATACTTAATAAATATATTCTGAAGTAAACTTTGGAAGATCTGTGCTTCAAGCGAATTGCCAGAAAACAGATTCAAATCGAGCTCTGTGCTTCAAGTGAATTTAACTTTACTTCAGGCGAAAACACAAATTTCCATAAAACACATTCAAAATGAGCTCTGCAAGAACGAACAACAACAACAACAACAGAACCCATATAGTCCCCAATCAGTGGGGGTATGGGCGGGGAAGATTGGAAACAGACCTAACCTTTGGCACTATGCACAAAGTGGCTTCTCTCAGAGGAGAAAGACCTAACCTTTGACAATAAATGCACAAAGTGGCTGCTCACAGAGTACCACTGAAATAGTGGCCCCCTATACTCTGCAAGAACGAACAAAAAAGAAAAATTTGGAAGATCTGGAGAACGAACAAAAAATGCTCCATATAAACACAGTAAGATCTGGGAGAAGAATTATCTTAAAACTAAAATCGAAAGAAAAAGAACCGCAAGTAAAAAATCAGAAAAAGAGCAGTACCTACGCAAGACTGAAAATGGCCGTCCACCGGGATGAATTGAAGGAGATACATTGGTGGGTCGGGGGGGGGAGGGGAATCAGGGAGTTGGATGCCTGAACACCGCTCTGCCTAAGATCGTCGCCAAGATCGTCACAGCTACGGTTACGAACGACGAGGCGCCGAAGGGGAGAGGGTTGGATCATCGCCAAGATCGTCGCCGGAGAAGGTGGAATCGCACGCGTGAGCCGGAGATGCCGTAGAAGGAGTCGCGAGGGGAGAGGGCCGGAATCGTGTATTCTTTTCTTGTGAGGCCACGCCGAACAACGAAATTGAAATTGGCAATTCAATCTCCAATTCCGCCCAAAAGAACGGGTTCATAAAGTGTTTCACATAAATTAATTTATAGCTCAAAAAGTAAACAATAGGAAAGCTCTATAAAATAACATTAATTAAATAAAACTCAACATTGATGCTAGTATCTACAAGCATATACATTTTAATGCTCAAAAGCCTTAAATTATTTTAGGACCACCACCATAAGTTTTCCTATTTTAATAGTATCTATGTATTGATATGAATATATATATTGACATATATATAATAATAATATAAAGAAATGCCACACTTATAATAGGGTTGATGGATAAAATGTTTTATGAAGCCAGAGGCAATATGGGTCACAAGTTGAGAGATAATAGCAGTGTGGTGGATAGCTCAAGTTAATATAAAGATATGGTATGGATGAATGCAATGGTCATGGCTTACATTTAATAGAAGCCTCTGCATGGGACAAGTAAACATTTGTCTCGCAGTATTTATTCATCATTCAAACTAGATAAGAAGACTAAGAAGTTGATAAACAGTGCACATTTTGTGATAGTAAGGGCATAAACTAAAGTGGGGAGGGGGCAGAAAACCGACTTAAGACATTATAATGCAAGGGATCCCAAGACATTTCGTGTGAAACAATTTGTCAATGCGAGGTGAAATAAGCACCGCCTAATCATAAAAAGCACTCAATCATTTCCATTTCCAAGACACCAATAGCAAAGCTTATAAGAGAACCAGATGGAAGGAAGCAGCAAATGACATGGAATTTTATACCAGCTGTACATACTACAGAGAAGGCTGCCCCAATCTCCCTCTTAGCAGACTTACAACTTGAGAATTTCGCCTAAACATCACACACAGAGTTCACGAACCGCAAACCTGCACGAGTACAAAAAGATACAAGGAGCGAAGACCATATTTACATATATGGATGGAAGGAACTCAGCGAAGCTTATTCTGTGCCACAGCCTTGCATAACTCATCCTCATAAAACAGGACCCTATTGGAGGCCAGTGGCTTCAGAACTGGTTTTGGAAGCTTTGGAAGCACCATACAATTAGAAGGCAGCGTCGAATCCTGAAAGAGCACGGCTGCAACCTGCTTTATGTCGAGCAGGTGAAAGCGGGGAGGACAGGGGCCGTGCCTGGGAGCTTTTGGGGTCATGGGGCCCGAGAGCCTGAGGCGTCCGCTGGTGGAAGGATAGGAGAATTGTGGTCAAGGTCATGGCGGAATTGATTGAGAGGATTGAATGCGCTCTTTTTCGTACCTCGTGAAAGGCCAATGTTCGGTTGGAAGAGGTGTTTGTATCCTGAGCATCTCGAGCCTGGATCGGTCAGGAGTCGTGTAGTTGAAGTAAGTTTGCCGGGCTATGATGACCTGTTTCGCAGGCGGAAGGAAAAGAAGGATAATAATGTTAAACTTGGAAATAAAGATATAAAATTTTAGAACAGTGCTTAATGGAGATGATGATAAGTACTGAAAATGTGTACGTTGAATGAGCAGATTCGATCTACTCAAAGGGCGAGCAAATAAGACGGCATTTCATTTAGTAAACCGCATTGTTGTCATCAGGGAAGTGCATATGTCAGTAAAAAAAAGTGTGTTTCTACTGAAAGATTTCAAGCATTTGTGATATTTCCTGAATAATGGCACAATGAGCTGTGAAGAAAACTAATGTTTCCTGAATAATGAGACAATGATTTATATGTATCACCATAAAGTAATTCAGTTCGACTTTCTTTGAAACTCCAACTGTATAAGAAAGCTTTAAAAGCAAGAACATGCAATTCTCTGGGACGTCTTCAACCGAACTACTACAGAGGGATGTGGTGCTATTGCTAGTGCATCTAATATTGTAGTTCAGGTCAACCAGCAGATAACCTCAATCCCATAGCACAGCCAAACCACATTTATTTTATAGGGCCCAAGATTCAACGATTTAGATAAGTCATCAAATAACAATCATTTTAGTTTGTTGAAGTATCCTATTTAAGATATCTAGCTCAATTAAAGATATCTAGTTCTAAGAAGTATAACAAAAACACTCTCCAGGAATATCACCTAATGAGCATGTGGTATTTGAGCAATGGCAGCGTAAAACACTATTTTGGTGATTTGCATACGCTTTGAACTTTCATGATAACTTAAATTGCACAAAATCCCTTTTTTGGGTCTCGGAGTTCACGACCGATAAAGCTTGACCACACCTGATTATTGGGATGACATTTGGGCCTAAAACATTAGTTCGGAAAAATTGTGTTGTCGACCACAACAATCCAAACACTGCTTATGATTTTTATAACTGCATTCACAACTATGACCGTCCTCCCAAACAGGGGGAAAAACAGAAACAAAAAAGTTTCCCCCTAAGCTTACTATGGAAACAATAATTATTAACAAACTTAACAGTTGCAGACACAATTCAAACTACTGAAAATGAAACAAATCCAATTGAATTGGGAATCAACCAGTTTGACATATCATTTAAAAGAAAAAAACCATAACAACAAAATGAAAATGTAAAGAAAAAAATAGTACGTACCGCCGATCGAATTCGCTGACTAACATGAAAAACTGCTCGTAATTGATCATGATGTAAATGACATAGAATTTTCACCTTGTCAAATACAAGCATCGAAATAATACTATCAGACAACAAGAGATTTTATCATTCTGTAAACCACTCAGGGACTGATATGAGAAACAAAAGAAACATACCAGTAGCTCAATGGGGAGAGATTCGAGCCTCGAATAGCATTCAGTAATTGCCTCCGATGGTGTTCTAGGTGACTCGTGCAACATAATTTGTCTAATTGCATGGTGTGACCCCATTGGAGATGTAAAATCAATAGCCTTGGAAGATGAAGAAGGATCCACCTTCTCCTCCACTGGATCTAAAATTATCCTTTTCTTTCTGATGTTCTTCTTATCCTTGGAATACAACACGACCCTCTTCTTTCTTATATCCGTGCAAGATCGGGATGTGGACAGGTTATAACGAAGCTGGGCAAGAGCCCCAGGCTTGAGATACCTATTACTGGACTTCATCGCTCGCCTCTTGTTCTTGAAATTCATGGATTCGGAGGCCATAGAATTAAGGAGCTCGCTTACTTTCTGCCACTATGAAACACTAATCCGCTTGTGATGCTCTTGTCTTGACATCTTCTGCAGCTCTATATCTTCAATGGAGAAGCAATAATCATAAAACAGCAGATTATCCGCAATGATGTAATGAACATAGTGGTCTTTTTAGAGGAAAAAACAATTAAAATTTGGCAGGTAAAACATTTGGGATTATAGAGATTTGCAGTTGATGTAGATCATTTTGGCATAAACTTGGGCTCTGTTTGGCCGAGATTTATCGAGCGGCGGATTGCTCCTCCCCCTGCACCGTGAGTCACTGGATTGCAAAAGCCTTCCTATAGCCTCCAATGGGGTGCGGAAACGGCAGTGGTGCTTTACTTGGGAAATAAACTACTACAAAGTTTAAACCCCATTCAGATTATGAATAAAATGTGAAGAGTCAGTTTGCTTGTTGATGTTTGGTTAAAAGACTGGGCATGTTTCCCACTATATGATGACAATATTAATCCTAAAATAGCATTATTTTAGCTCGTGCTTACTCAAAAATTTATCTTCAGTAATATATGGGGTAAAAATTATCTAATTCTTCCAAAATCTGCGGGTCACGGAGTTCTATTTAGCATTTACCTAAAATTATTGGTGATTGTGTAACAATATTGGATGCGGATAACGTGAAACTTTTGATGCTATCAGAAAGAAAAACAAAACAAAAAACCTAACATGTTTATGGAGGTTAGCAGTTCTAAACCCTAGTTAATTTCCCTTTCCGAAGTATTTCTGGAAACTGATCGAGTAACAATAGGACAACCAAACACAAAAAAACGCAAATTCCACGCGAATGGCATCGAATAAGTATTAAGAATGAAAAAAAAAACAAACTAAAACGAAATACATTATTCATAACCGCTTACATGATTGAAACTTGCATGATATGCGGATTGAAAGAAAGCTTTCAATCACATTCCGCCGAATCGAACAATAATAGTTGGCTGTTAAGAAATTGATTGAGGAAATGGCTTAGATGAAGTGGAGAGGGAGACGATGAACCGTGAATCGTAAACCCTACCTGTTGCTAACCGTGCGCCCACGATCTCCACGGAGGAGCGAGGCGGGTGACGATAACACAGCCACCCAACCCCAAAACCTAACCCTAACGAACCGAGAAAAAGCTCGGCGGGATGAGGTGAGAGGATGAGATTGGGCGGCAAAGCGATGAAATCGGCGGGCAAATGAGGGCGAGTTCTTTAAAAAAATTCTGTCACTGTTGCCCGCCAAAATATTTCGTGCACAGTTCTTCTCTGTCTCAGGGAGCGCTAAAATATAAAATAATAAGTGGCCGTCGAAATCCGAATAAGCACGTAAGAACACACCCACTTTATATCAAGCTTACTGAAAGACCAATATCTGGTCGGCAAATTGGTCCTACCGACGGGGGCAATCAATATTTTTGCCTATTTTTCTTTACACGTAAATGAATGAGCTTATATTTATCAAACTATTACGTCCACACCTCATATTAAAAGTAAGTGCCCAGAAAATGATCATGAAATGATTCACAAATAATTGAATTTACTTTTTAATAGTCAAATATCATTATGCAAATAATTTAGGTTAATTAATCATTATAGAGTAAACTTTTTATTGTTTAACAAAATTTCTAGCTGATTTTATATCTAGGAATGCTATGAACATTGAGAGGGTGGCAACTCGAAAACTCTTACCAGCTAGCTTAGTCACAACCTAATTAACGGTGTAAAATTATGTTGATTAATGAATATTATAATTAATTGGATATATATTGAATTTTTAAAGGAAAGTAGCTATAATGAAAATAAATCTCAGAGAAGAATCCAAGGAGTGAAGTACACCTGAGATAAAATCACGTGGCTTCGACCCAGACGGGCCCACCATTTATTTATATTAAATATTGATTGAGGGTGATTATTGCTTAATATTGATTATTAGTGATAAGATCAAGCAGTCACGTTCGGTGACTTTTGTTTTTTGCCTCGGGAAGCGAAATCGTCTACGTGCGGTTTTGATGTGATGGCACGTGCGGAGGAACCTCGGATTCGCCTGCCACTTTGCTGATAGGCGGATCTTGGAGCGTTGATCTTCTCGTAATCGGTGGTTGGGATCGGATCTGAGAGGATGTCAAGCCGGATTTAAAATGATGTCATTAAATTTTTTAATTCTTTCATTTCTGCCCTCAATTATTATGCCCTCAATTATTCTTTTTTTTATGCCCTCAATTATTTTTGGGAATTGTTATAGGCACTAGGATTTTCGCAAATTACTAAATAAGGTATTAAAAATGGATCTGGATCCCAGGAGTTCCTGCGGGAACTCCAGGGTGGAGTTCCTGCGGGAACTCCAGGGTGGAGTTCCTGCGGGAACTCCAGGGTGGAGTTCCTGCGGGAACTCCAGGGTGGAGTTCCCCCATTAATAGAGCTTGGATTAAATCCAAGGGCTGTGGGTTTCTCGCATGGAAGAGTTCTCCCGTAGCCCTTGGATTATTCCTCTTGGCTCACTCCCGCCTAGTTTATTGGAGTTCCCTCATAGGAAACTCCACCCTGGAGTTCCCGCACGAACTCCATGGGATTCGGATCCATTAAAAATACTCCTAAAAATCTAATCGCACCACAGAACTCTCACACACATCAGCCGCCCTATCGCGGTACCTCCCGAGCGATCGCACTCCTCCCTTCTTCGGAAGCCGCCGTCGTCGATGAAGGCCATCTGGGCCGACTGTGACGCCGACGAATCACTCTTTTGAAGTCGACGCCGCCTCCTCTGCATTTCCATCCAAATTTTGAAGTTCCCGCCGTCGACATTCCGTTCAACAGTCGCCTCTTCTGGTTCGCCCCTTCTACTTTTCTCTCTTCTTCCCTAATTTTATGCTTGTAGTCACTGACCACCATGGATTCTGGGGTTGTTGAGGTCTTTTGCTGCAACTTGTATTTGGCCGAAAACTCTAGATTGTAAGTGGCCTAAAACCAGCATTTCTGTCCAGGTTGATGATTTTCTGAAACGGTTGATGATTG